>JALAZF010000193.1:4936250-7404375 GCA_022829125.1 Lathyrus tuberosus
ATACGAAAACTATACTCTGCACATAACATATAGTTAATAATATTTCTCCCCACCAATGAGAAGGATCACAAGAATATAGCATAATAGAAACAATTAATTCAGTAAAGGTTCTATTATTTCTTTTAGATTTCCCGTTCATTTCAAGGGAATATGGTGGATTAGTTTCATGTATAAT
This sequence comes from Lathyrus tuberosus, assembly GCA_022829125.1. NCBI lineage: Eukaryota > Viridiplantae > Streptophyta > Magnoliopsida > Fabales > Fabaceae > Lathyrus > Lathyrus tuberosus. Next base: position 4,936,426 of record JALAZF010000193.1, read on the forward strand.
TTTATGCCATTTATAAAATTCATTAAAGAGGTTGGAATAATACTTTGTGTTTGCATCATAATGAAACCTTTTCATTTTTCTACTGAATAGATGTAACGCCCACATATAAATACATACATCAAAACATATATTATACATGAAAACCACGTTTGGTACTGAAATACCAATAAGTCCCTAGTAAACACATTATACATATACATGCCAAAAAACCCTAATACAAAACTAACTATGGCACAAATATATATACAAGATGTTCCAAAGATAAATACTAAGAACTAGATCGACAACGATCTCAAAAACTCCACAACGGAAGCTACGTCATCAGACAAGTAAGGATAATCACTCGACCTTATCCTTACCCTTCGCGGAACCTGAAGTACCTGAAATATTCAACAAATAGTGGGGTGAGATACATCAAATCTCAGTGAGTTCTCTATCTTATGGATTCTCTCGGCTTTATAAGGTTCTAACCAAAACCTAACTCAAGTTGGGGGGAAACTTAGACCTTGAGTTCAAGCTTCTCTAACTAGAGACACAACGCGCAATTCGTAGAAACAAGAATGTGCTTAAGGCATCTTTCCCCGGCCATCCCACACCAGGAGATATCGACACGGGTCACTCGATCCTTAACTGTAGATAACTTTCCCCGGCCATCCCACACCAGGAGATATCGACACGGGTCACTCGTTATCTACCAAGGGTACTTTCCCCGGCCATCCCACACACGGAGATCTCGACACGGGTCACGGTTACCTACTTAATAAATACTTTCCCCGGCCATCCCAAACAAGGAGATCTCGACACGGGTCACTAATATCTATTAAGGGGTACCACTAATAAATACTTTCCCCGACCATCCCACACAAGAGGATCTCAACACGGGTCACTAATATTTATTAGGGGAAATACACGTTTACGCGGAGGAGATCACAAGATCCAACCTCGAGCCTCCACTTATAACTACTTATCAAGGACACTCTTCTAGTACTGATGCATAAGCATTATCCTCTAAACCTCTATCAAGACCTAGCTACATTCTAGGTTGTTTCATTGATCCTAGATTTCCTCACTAGCTCACCACTTGAAGCTTTTAAATTTTCAAAAGTTATAATTTTCCATAAACCACAAAACTCCGAATAATTACCAAAATCGAGTAAATTTCCTCTCACACATCATAGTTCCTCTTTCCATAGCATAGAACTCTTTCATAGCTTCATATCGATATAAAGAACGTCTAAAACGGACACCCGAGTCAAAAGTTATGAATTTCCAAAGAAAAGAAATTTATTGAGAAACAGCCAGATTCGCCTGGCAACTCAAGATTTCGCCTGGCGAATCCCCCTTCGCCAGCACTTCGCCCGGCGAACCTGTGGCGACACACAATATTTGAAAAACCCAAGAGTTCCAGTATCTAACACATTTCTGTCTCCCCAATTTCGCCTGACGTCTTAGGATTTCGCCTGGCGAATCCCTCTCCACCGGCACTTCGCCTGGCGAACCAGTGGCGAGACCCAATTCGCCTGGCGACTTCCCTATTCGCCTGGCGAATTGTATTAGAACCAGAATTTTTATGATGCGGGTTATAGGGTTTCAAACCCCAAAATCCCACTTTTTCCAATCCAAAACATGGCCAAACAATCAAAACAAGTAACAATAATGTTCATATGCATATTTCGATTATACTACGCAATTTATATCAATTTTCAACCGTTAGATTCATTTATTTGCAAAATTTGTTCATTTTCTCAAAAAACCAACCTAACTCTAAAACCTCAAGAAATTCTACACTAAAGTCTCTAACTAGAACACACCTGGATTAGGAGATGATGATGAAGAAGCTGAGATGAAAAGATGAAGATGAGATGATGATTCTTGTTCTTGAGCTCTTTGGAGATTTTTCTCTTCTTTCCTTTCCTTTTCCTTCTCTTCACTTTCTCTTGCTCCAAATGTTTCTAACTTTGGAAAATGAGAGAAAAGAATTGATATAGAGAAAATACTCAAAATTAGTAACACTACTAAATGTCCAAATTAGCTCAAATGCACTAATTAATAAAACCTTAGAGTTAGATAATATCTATCTGATCAGCTCTGAGTTCATCAGTTGTGTCATACCCCAAATTTTGACCACTAATATTTCCCATCATTATGCAAATCATCATCACAATATGGATGAATCATTAGTCTCCCCAAAGATGGGTGAGCACCCACTACAATCAAACTTAGGGTTTCAAGCCCTCTCAAAGCTCTTAGACAAAGGATCAATCAAGGAATGACATGATCTTCAACTTGTCTAAACCTCTCAAACATCTACAATGGATCAAAAGGACTCCCACACCAAGAATCAAGCACAATGTTGCAGCATTCTGAATGGATTAAGCCTCACAATCGCCAGTGTCACCAAATTAGGGTTTTGGTCGACCAGGGCCTCCAGATGGGAATTTTCCTCTGAGCATGAGCCAATGCTTCAAAGCATATCCTAATATTCTCCATGGAACATCATGAACCCAATCATCAAGTCAATTTAACCTCAGGGGATGCAATCACAAAAAATCAGGAATTAGGGTTTCTTGACCTAATTCACCCCTAAGTTGACTTTTGGGGTAAAACAGGAGCCAAGACCTCAAGGCATGATTTGAGGGTCTCTAATACACCACATTGATCCATTTGCAACAATGGATTGATCCAAGAAGCTTGAGCAACAAGTTTCAATTTCATCTGAACCACAATTAGGGTTTTGCGGGAAAAGTCAACGGTGGCTTTGACTTTTGACCAGGATATGCTCCCTAACCCTAGGACATGATTTTATACACCCTATAACACCTATGAAATCAATCCATCAAGTTTGATTTAGGTTAAGGACTTGATTTCATAGAGGATTGCACAGTTTGGAATTCATCTGATAAAAAGTCAACTGTGCATAAAAGTCAACTTTGACTTTTTGAGATTTTTCACAAAAATGGGTTTTTAACCCTAAAATGATGTTAATGTGTGATTGGAATCATCATTCATCAAGAAAAATCAAGAAAAGTGGGATAACTTGTAAAAGGGGTAACCATAAAAAACTTAGAAAATTTTCTAAGTTATGGAACAAAGTGGCTAAGGTACCAACTTTGGAGGATCATAACTCCTAAACCACAAGGCCATTTTTCCCAATCCAAAGCTAGATTTGTAGCTCTCATTACCCTCTACAAAAGCTTCAAATACCACTCATTCCAATTCCCCATGGATTTCAAGTTATGGAATGATCAAAATCAAGAAAAGTGAAATGTCACTTTTTCTAACTTAGTGAAATTTTCACTAAGTCAGAATCTGCCTTACTTTTTTCCAAGTGTAGGGGCATTTTTCACTTGGATCCAAAAAGTGTCAAAACCAATTATGATCAAATAGTTGTTGTATCATATGAGGGCTTTTCAAAATGGCCAAGAACATCACCAAACTCAACTTGAGTCATGAGATATGACAATGGCAATATGCCTTGCTGAAAACTGCCAAGGCTAGGCAGAATTTTGCACTTTTGCTCGATTTGGAAAAATCAGATAATTCCAAACCTTTTCATCACTTTGGACACATCTAAGGATCAAATTTAAAGGGAACAAACACTGATCCCAGCCTCCAAAGTTTTTGGAACACCTGTAACGCCTGAATTTAATTAATTAGTTAATTAAATTATTGAAGGATGTAATTATTGGATTTAGACGAAGTTGAGAATTAATCGGAGTAGTTGGATTTGTCGGTATTATTTTAAGAGGCGTATTGGGATTATTAAGTTAAAGTCGGATTTTAGTCGGTTAAATCGGAGGAATAATATTAAGAATAATATTATTTATTTATTGGACTATCTTATTTAATTAACTAAGTTGAATTGTTGGACCATGTGGTTGATAATCGGAATTAATATATTAAGCCGGGAGTAAGTAGTTGGTCGCGAATTATTAGTTCGGTTAATTTTGTGTTTCGAAGAATTAAGTCGTTAAGTCGGAATATTAGTCAGAAAGTCGAAGAAATAATATTATAAGTGATATTATGGATTATTGGAGCATGTTGGGTAATGGGCTTGGATTTCGTCGGGATTAGCAATTAAAGGGTGTATGACTTAGGCCCATTAGTTGTTATATTGGATTATTATTATTATTATTATTATTATTATTATTATTATTTTAATAATAAGAAAAAGATAAGAAGAATTAGTCAAGGGGAGAAGTATTAGTCAGGAGGAGAAAGAGGAAGAGAACGTGAGAGAAGAAGAAGTTGCGAGAGAAACCGCTACCGGTGTCGATTTCCGGAACCCGATCGATCGTCGAGCTGCCTTCAATCTAAGGTAAGGGTGGGGTTCAATCTCTATAACCGGGTATATGGTAGACCGTATGTGGGGTTGGGTTGTATAAATTCGTGCCATGGATTAATGGTTGTTTTCTGTGATGTGTTTGGTTTGGTAAATCGATTGGTTTTAATGGTTGTTCTCGCGTTGATTCTTACTGTAGATTTTGGTCGAATAAGTTGTTGTTGTTACCCCAGAAATTATGCTACTATCACGAAGTTATGATTTTCCTATGTTGAAGGGGATATAGTTGTTATTATGATGAATGATATGAGGGTTGGGAATTGTATGATTGTCTCCATTGATTCTTCGATAATGGTTGTTGACTGTGAGGAATTCGAAACTGATATTGTCAAAATATGATGCTGTTGTGGTGATGTGTTGTTTCTGTGTTGAATTTGTTGAGATTATCGTTGGATGGATTTTTAATGCATTCCCGTGGAATTAATTTGGCTGTGTAAAAATGTTAAATTGATTGGATCTTTGTGAAATTGTTGCCAGTTGATTTATAGATGTCGCAGGGAATTGTGTTGTTCTGGAAAGAAAAGAAATTGGGTACACTTTAGGGGTGGCGCTGGCGACCACCCACCACACACATAGGGGTGGCGCAGGCCACCCAAAGTAAAGGAAATAGTAAGTGGCGGGAGCCACATCAATACATGGTGCAGGCCACCATAAGAAATAGAAAAATAGTAAGTGGCGAGAGCCACAATTGTACATGGCGCAAGCCACCCATATGTGTGGGGCCCCCTTTATTTTTTTATACCTTACTCACCTATTTTTCAATGAATCCAATACTACTGTTAACCCTTTTCCTTGTTTTAAAATAAAATATTACTAAACAACTATTAGTTCTCTTCATGGAATAAACTAGTATGAAAGCAAGATGTTAGTAATGTTGAGAGCCACATAAAGTCATGTTGAGAGCCACCTAATTCATGTTGAGAGCCACCTGATCATGTGGGGGCCACCTGGGTTTTGTTTTGCCTGTTTTAAGTGAAATCCATATTTTAATATTTTAGGTGTTAGATATGGTTTTGATTAATTAAAATACATAGTTAGATTAATTAATAGATGGTTTTTATGCTGATGAAGGGAAATACATAGCAACTCAGGACTACTAGTAGTGTTGATTCTAGCAGAAAAATGAATTCTTAGCAAGATGGTATTTTGACAGAATTGTGATAACAGTGTTAATTTGGTGACAGAAAAATGTTGGAATCAGTAAAATAGAATTTAACAGGAATAGTAGGAATTATTGGTAGCAGTAATAGTAGTAAAAATAGTACCGATTTAGTCGACCGGGTGAAATTACGCGGTAAAATTAGTTGTTCGGAATCTAACGAAAATGGTCGAGGTAGTTAGTAATAATTAGTAGGTGATTTTAGTCGGGTTGTTTTGTTGAATTCGTGTTGTATGTGTGGATTTCTAGTACCGTTGCTTATGTTGTTTTGTCCCGGTTTGTGGGCATTTTTAAGTCGTGGGTCGAAGGACCAATGTTGATGCTAAAGTTGTAGGTCGTATGACCAACGTTGATGTATATAAGTTGTAGGCCTATGGCCAAAGTTGAATCGTGTTGAATTAAAGTTGATATGTGGTTTGTTATATGTTGTTCGGAGTTGGTTGTTGGTTGTGTTGAGTCGTTGCATCATGGCATTTGCATTTTGTCGGAGCCGTTCCTCACACCACGTTGGCCTGGATTGGCAATTTTTAAGTTGGAGCTGATGCTCACCACGTTGGCCTGGATTGGAAAAATTATTAAGTTGAAGGCTTATGCCTTGCAGATACCTCGATAACCTGGTATATGTTTAAGTTGGGAGTTTTACTCCGATGGTACCACATGCATATGCATAGTCGAGTCGCATCCCGTGTCGCATTATTTATGTTGTCTGTGTTGATTGTGGTTGTTGAAGTTGAGTAAGTTGTTTATGTTGCTTAAGTTGATAAAGTTGTTCATGTTGCTTAAGTTGATAAAGTTGTGGTTGTTGCTATTAAGTTGTGATGAATTGAAGTTGTGTATTATAAGTTGTTATGTCGATGTGTTGGTTGATTTAAGTTGTTGTTGTTACTAATTTGTATTGATTTGAGTTGTTTGTTGATTATTGTATAATTGTCGCTGAAGTGATGAAATTTGTATGATTCTAATCAAATATATTGTTTATCATATACTTGTTTATGTTGGTTGATATCTCACCCCTTCTGTAATGATGTTACCTATTATGGGTAATTGAGCAGGTACTGAAGAATAGTTGTGGAAGTGAAGTAATTTTATGGTGTCCTTTAGTTGCTGTTAGTTCGAGTTGGTCTTGCTCTGATACGTAGCACACGGGGGTAATATTTATGTTGTTGTTTCTAGGTTGTTGTTATTACTAATTGTCGAATAATTATAAATTGAACGTTGTTTTGGTTGAATAAAGTTGTTAGCTGATTTATAAGTTGGGATTGCCGAATGCTATGTATCACTTTTAAATGAAATATAAGTTGTTTGTTGTTTTAAGTTGAAATGTGACATCCCATGTTGTGTTGAAAATTTTTTTAAATACTCTGATATTTTTTTATTATAATTACCGGGTAGATTTGGGGTGTTACATTAGTGGTATCAGAGCAGGTCGGTCTGTCCGGCCAATGTTGTCTAATGTCGTTTATTCCTTAGTACTCGACATGTGTGGGAAACACTGTCGGTGCTTGTTTGTTAGTTCCTGGTCGTTGTCTGCAGGTGTTGGTTTGGATTAAGTGGGGGAGAAGCTTGTCTCCCGGACGTGTTATTGGTATGTAGAAGTTGTTTCAAGGTGATGTTGCTTGCAAGAGTGCATATGTTGGAGCGATGTTATTGCGGACCGGCGAGAGTTTGGACTCGCGAATCCGTATCAGTCAAGTTGGAGATGTGCGTAGAGTCTGGACGGTGAATCAAAGATGATTGAAATTAAGGAATTATTCCGAATGGAATGATAAGTTGGTGGATTAATTCGGTAAGTTGTATATCTTGAGTATAGTTGGATTAAAGTTGAGTGATTTTCGTAGTCGGACGAAAAGGAGGATGTTGGTAGGTCTTGGAAGCAAGAGAGGGAAATGGAACTTATGTTCATCAACCTCAAATTCTGGTTTTTGTGATTTTGGAGCAGCTGTCAGTAAACGAGGTATAACTTTTGACTCGTGATTCGGATGGAAGCGGTTCTGGACTTTTTGGAAAGCTTACGAATTCCCTACAATTTGCATATAAGATTTGCCTTCAGGAGGTTTGTGAAGAGGGAGAAAAGTGCATTTTATTGTTTGGGTCTGATGCTGATTTTTGGAAAATTCTGCATACGAAAATTCTGAACCAGTTCCGTTGTGTGGCTGATAACTTTTTACTCGTAAGTCGGATTTACACGATTCTTGAAGTTCTGAAATCTACACAAAATTCTCTTCATTTTGGAATATGGTTGTGTGTTTGGGAGGTATGTATTGGATGAGAAAAATGTGTTCGAAGTTGAGCGACTATTGCTGAAAATTGAGAAAGATGAAGCCGAGTGCGATATATTGATAAGGAATAAAATGTTGGTATTAGAAAGGATGTGACGGTGTTGGAAAATGCATAGAGCTGTAATTTATGTCGAATGAGAATGATTGTAGTGACGATGTTATGAGACGGTGATGTTGAGAGAAGAACGAATTCAAGAGAGACCGCGATAATATTGTTGAGTTGTGGATTGAATGAGGCCAAGTGTGAAACTAGGTGGATTATAAAGGTTATGAGAATAAAAGAAAGACGATTGGTTGGTTAGCGTTGTTGAAATCTTGACTTGGATGAAAGTTGTAATTGGAGCGAACCAATTTGGATAGTAATTGAAGTAGTGGCAATTCCGATGTTAGAAGAATATCTAATAGTCGTGCTTGTGCTATGAGCGTGTATAAGAGAATGTGTATTGGATTTTAGACGTTTTGTATCATTGACGAAGTTGAAATTAAGGAGATTAAGAAGACGTTGGTAAGCCTTAGAGAGTTGGCGGGGCATTATGCTTACGAGCCTTGGGCACAAGTTGAAGTACGATATTGTGTTGGGTACTGATGATTTATTTCACTGTGATGGTTGTCGGCTGTCTATTGACAAATTGAGGAACTGATCACCCTTAATCCATTTTTGATAGTAGACAGAGTTATAATTGATGGATAGATGTGTCGTGCCAACTAGTATAGTATGTACGTTGAATTGGTCGGAGTCAAGCCAAGTGCTTGAAGGTTGTTTATTTTTGCTGATACAAGTTCTTATGTTAGAATATTAGTTGAATTTAAGGATGACAGCACGAAGCTGTGTTTGATTGATGAGTAGTATGGAAAAATTTCAGTTGAGACTGGATAATGTGAGAGTTGAGTTACAGGTAGAACAAGAAGTTAAATTATAAGTTAATTTGTAAAAGTGGAGTTTTGGTTGGTAAAGATGATTTATCTTGTTGAATTTAAGTGGACTCAGGTGTCAAATGTTGTTATGCGCCTAAGGTGATTTTGGGAACTATGTTGATAAAAGATAGTAAAGTTGTAGTTATGTGTGGTGTTAACGGGGAGATCTCGAAGAGTTAAGTCGAAAGCCTTGGCATTATGTCGATTTTCATGATTGGAAGTTGGAGGTCAACTGAGTAGAGTTAGTACCTTGAAAGTAATCAGAGTGCGCAGCGAACGCGTAGTGTATTGCGGTTATTCATAAGTGAATTATACCGATGTTGATATTTGGTTACGTTGATGTTGTGTTTAAGTTGGTATTCTTATGTTGTTGTGTTCTGGTTCTTAAACCGGTAAATTCTTAAGTTGGTTACTTCTTGTGTTGCGATGTTAGTTGTCAATTGCATCACTTGGGTAGTATTCGCGTTGTTGTCGCCGTTGAGGTTAAGAACCGTTGTTTGTGTTATATGTGGAGTTGCCTTGCGAGGACGAGATTTGATTACTCGGAAGAATTAAGTTGTTGGAATAGTCGGGTCGGATAAATTTTCGAGGACGAAAATATTCTAAGTGGGGGAGAGTTGTAACGCCTGAATTTAATTAATTAGTTAATTAAATTATTGAAGGATGTAATTATTGGATTTAGACGAAGTTGAGAATTAATCGGAGTAGTTGGATTTGTCGGTATTATTTTAAGAGGCGTATTGGGATTATTAAGTTAAAGTCGGATTTTAGTCGGTTAAATCAGAGGAATAATATTAAGAATAATATTATTTATTTATTGGACTATCTTATTTAATTAACTAAGTTGAATTGTTGGACCATTTGGTTGATAATCGGAATTAATCTATTAAGCCGGGAGTAAGTAGTTGGTCGCGAATTATTAGTTCGGTTAATTTTGTGTTTCGAAGAATTAAGTCGTTAAGTCAGAATATTAGTCGGAAAGTCGAAGAAATAATATTATAAGTGATATTATGGATTATTGGAGCATGTTGGGTAATGGGCTTGGATTTCGTCGGGATTAGAAATTAAAGGGTGTATGACTTAGGCCCATTAGTTGTTATATTAGATTATTATTATTATTATTATTATTTTAATAATAAGAAAAAGAGAAGAAGAATTAGTCAAGGGGAGAAGTATTAGTCAGGAGGAGAAAGAGGAAGAGAACGTGAGAGAAGAAGAAGTTGCGAGAGAAACCGCTACCGGTGTCGATTTCCGGAACCCGATCGATCGTCGAGCTACCTTCAATCTAAGGTAATGGTGGGGTTCAATCTCTATAATCAGGTATATGGTAGACCGTATGTGGGGTTGGGTTGTATAAATTCGTGCCATGGATTAATGGTTGTTTTCTGTGATGTGTTTGGTTTGGTAAATCGATTGGTTATAATGGTTGTTGTCGCGTTGATTCTTACTGTAGATTTTGGTCGAATAAGTTGTTGTTGTTACCCCAGAAATTATGCTACTATCACGAAGTTATGATTTTCCTATGTTGAAGGGGATATAGTTGTTATTATGATGAATGATATGAGGGTTGGGAATTGTATGATTGTCTCCATTGATTCTTCGATAATGGTTGTTGACTGTGAGGAATTCGAAACTGATATTGTCAAAATATGATGTTGTTGTGGTGATATGTTGTTTCTGTGTTGAATTTGTTGAGATTATCGTTGGATGGATTTTTAATGCATTCCCGTGGAATTAATTTGGCTGTGTAAAAATGTTAAATTGATTGGATCTTTGTGAAATTGTTGCCAGTTGATTTATAGATGTCTCAGGGAATTGTGTTGTTCTGGAAAGAAAATAAATTGGGTGCACTTTAGGGGTGGCACTGGCCACCACCCACCACACACATAGGGGTGGCGTAGGCCACCCAAAGTAAAGGAAATAGTAAGTGGCGGGAGCCACATCAATACATGGCGCATGCCACCATAAGAAATGGAAAAATAGTAAGTGGCGAGAGCCACAATTGTACATGGTGCAAGCCACCCATATGTGTGGGGTTCCCTTTATTTGTTTATACCTTACTCACCTATTTTTCAATGAATCCAATACTTCTGTTAACCCTTTTCCTTGTTTTAAAATAAAATATTACTAAACAACTATTAGTTCTCTTCATGGAATAAACTAGTATGAAAGCAAGATGTTAGTAATGTTGAGAGCCACCATAAAGTCACGTTGAGAGCCACATAAAGTCACGTTGAGAGCCACCATAAAGTCATGTTGAGAGCCACCAAATTCATGTTGAGAGCCACCTGATCATGTGGGGGCCACCTGGGTTTTGTTTTGCCTGTTTTAAGTGAAATCCATATTTTAATATTTTAGGTGTTAGATATGATTTGTATTAATTAAAATACATAGTTGGATTAATTAATAGATGGTTTTTATGCTGATGAAGGGAAATACATAGCAACTCAGGACTACTAGTAGTGTTGATTCTAGCAGAAAAATGAATTCTTAGCAAGATGGTATTTTGACAGAATTGTGATAACAGTGTTAATTTGGTGACAGAAAAATGTTGGAATCAGTAAAATAGAATTTAACAGGAATAGTAGGAATTATTGGTAGCAGTAATAGTAGTAAAAACAGTACCGATTTAGTCGACCGGGTGAAATTACGCGGTAAAATTAGTTGTTCGGAATCTAACGAAAATGGTCGAGGTAGTTAGTAATAATTAGTAGGTGATTTTAGTTGGGTTGTTTTGTTGAATTCGTGTTGTATGTGTGGATTTCTAGTACCGTTGCTTATGTTGTTTTGTCCCGGTTTGTGGGCATTTTTAAGTCGTAGGTCGAAGGACCAATGTTGATGCTAAAGTTGTAGGTCGTATGACCAACGTTGATGTATATAAGTTGTAGGCCTATGGCCAAAGTTGAATCGTGTTGAATTAAAGTTGATATGTGGTTTGTTATATGTTGTTCGAAGTTGGTTGTTAGTTGTGTTGAGTCATTGCATCATGGCATTTGCATTTTGTCGGAGCCGTTGCTCACACCACGTTGGCCTGGATTGGCAATTTTTAAGTCTGAGCTGATGCTCACCACGTTGGCCTGGATTGGCAAAATTATTAAATTGAAGGCTTATGCCTTGCAGATACCTCGATAACCTGGTATATGTTTAAGTTGGGAGTTTTACTCCGATGGTACCACATGCATATGCATAGTCGAGTCGCATCCCGTGTCGCATTATTTATGTTGTTTGTGTTGATTGTGGTTGTTGAAGTTGAGTAAGTTGTTTATGTTGCTTAAGTTGATAAAGTTGTTCATGTTGCTTAAGTTGATAAAGTTGGGGTTGTTGCTATTAAGTTGTGATGAATTGAAGTTGTGTATTATAAGTTGTTATGTCGATGTGTTGGTTGATTTAAGTTGTTGTTGTTACTAATTTGTATTGATTTGAGCTGTTTGTTGATTATTGTATAATTGTCGCTGAAGTGGTGAAATTTGTATGATTCTAATCTAATATATTGTTTATCATATACTTGTTTATCTTGGTTGATATCTCACCCCTTCTGTAATGATGTTACCTATTATGGGTAATTGAGCAGGTACTGAAGAATAGTTGTGGAAGTGAAGTAATTTTATGAAGTCCTTTAGTTGCTGTTAGTTCGAGTTGGTCTTGCTCTGATACGTAGCACTCGGGGGGAATATTTATGTTGTTGTTTCTAGGTTGTTGTTATTACTAATTGTCGAATAATTATAAATTGAACGTTGTTTTGGTTGAATAAAGTTGTTAGCTGATTTATAAGTTGGGATTGCCGAATGCTATGTATCACTTTTAAATGAAATATAAGTTGTTTGTTGTTTTAAGTTGAAATGTGACATCCCATGTTGTGTTGAAAAAATTTTTAAATACTCTGATATTTTTTATTATAATTACCAGGTAGATTTGGGGTGTTACATTAGTGGTATCAGAGCAGGTCGGTCTGTCCGGCCAATGTTGTCTAATGTCTTTTATTCCTTAGTACTCGACATGTGTGGGAAACACTGTCGGTGCTTGTTTGTTAGTTCCTGGTCATTGTCTGCAGGTGTTGGTTTGGATTAAGTGGGGGATAAGCTTGTCTCTCGGACGTGTTGTTGGTATGTAGAAGTTGTTTCAAGGTGATGTTGCTTGCAAGAGTGCATATGTTGGAGCGATGTTATTGCGGACCGGCGAGAGTTTGGACTCGCAAATCCATATCAATCAAGTTGGAGATGTGCGTAGAGTCTGGACGGTGAATCAAAGATGATTGAAATTAAGGAATTATTCCGAATGGAATGATAAGTTGGTGGATTAATTCGGTAAGTTGTATATCTTGAGTATAGTTGGATTAAAGTTGAGTGATTTTCGTAGTTGGACGAAAAGGAGGATGTTGGCAGGTCTTGGAAGCAAGAGAGGGAAATGGAACTTATGTTCATCAACCTCAAATTCTGGTTTTTGTGATTTTGGAGCAGCTGTCAGTAAACGAGGTATAACTTTTGACTCGTGATTCGGATGGAAGCGGTTCTGGACTTTTTGGAAAGCTTACGAATTCCCTACAGTTTGCATATAAGATTTGCCTTCAGGAGGTTTGTGAAGAGGGAGAAAAGTGCATTTTATTGTTTGGGTCTGATGCTGATTTTTGGAAAATTCTGCATACGGAAATTCTGAACCAGTTCCGTTGTGTGGCTGATAACTTTTTACTCGTAAGTCGGATTTATGCGATTCTTGAAGTTCTGAAATCTACACAAAATTCTCTTTATTTTGGAATATGATTGTGTGTTTGGGAGGCCTGTATTGGATGAGAAAAATGTGTTCGAAGTTGAGCGACTATTGCTGAAAATTGAGAAAGATGAAGGCGAGTGCGATATATTGATAAGGAATAAAATGTTGGTATTAGAAAGGATGTGACGGTGTTGGAAAATGCATAGAGCTGTAATTTATGTCGAATGAGAATGATTGTAGTGACGATGTTATGAGACGGTGATGTTGAGAGAAGAACGAATTCAAGAGAGACCGCGATAATATTGTTGAGTTGTGGATTGAATGAGGCCAAGTGTGAAACTAGGTGGATTATAAAGGTTCTGAGAATAAAAGAAAGACGATTGGTTGGTTAGCGTTGTTGAAATCTTGACTTGGATGAAAGTTGTAATTGGAGCGAACCAATTTGGATAGTAATTGAAGTAGTGGCAATTCCGATGTTAGAAGAATATCTAATAGTCGTGCTTGTGCTATGAGCGTGTATAAGAGAATGTGTATTGGATTTTGGACGTTTTGTATCGTTGACGAAGTTGAAATTAAGGAGATTAAGAAGACGTTGGTAAGCCTTAGAGAGTTGGCGGGGCATTATGCTTACGAACCTTGGGCACAAGTTGAAGTACGCTATTGTGTTGGGTACTGATGATTTATTTCACCGTTATGGTTGTCGGCTGTCTATTGACAAATTGAGGAATTGATCACCCTTAATCCATTTTTTATAGTAGACGGAGTCATAATTGATGGATAGATGTGTCGTGCCAACTAGTATAGTATGTACGTTGAATTGGTCGGAGTCAAGCCAAGTGCTTGAAGGTTGTTTGTTTTTGCTGATACAAGTTCATATGTTAGAATATTAGTTGAATTTAAGGATGACAGCACGAAGCTGTGTTTGATTGATGAGTAGTATGGAAAAATTTCAGTTGAGACTGGATAATGTGAGAGTTGAGTTACAGGTAGAACAAGAAGTTAAATTATAAGTTAATTTGTAAAAGTGGAGTTTTGGTTGGTAAAGATGATTTATCTTGTTGAATTTAAGTGGACTCAGGTGTCAAATGTTATTATGCGCCTAAGGTGATTTTGGGAACTATGTTGATAAAAGATAGTAAAGTTGTAGTTATGTGTGGTGTTAACGGGGAGATCTCGAAGAGTTAAGTCGAAAGCCTTGGCATTATGTCGATTTTGATGGTTGGAAGTTGGAGGTCAACTGAGTAGAGTTAGTACCTTGAAAGTAATCAGAGTGCGCAGCGAACGCGTAGTGTATTGCGATTATTCATAAGTGAATTGTACCGATGTTGATATTTGGTTACGTTGATGTTGTGTTTAAGTTGGTATTCTTATGTTGTTGTGTTCTGGTTCTTAAACCGTTAAATTCTTAAGTTGGTTACTTCTTGTGTTGCGATGTTAGTTGTCAATTGCATCACTTGGGTAGTATTCGCGTTGTCGTCGTCGTTGAGGTTAAGAACCGTTGTTTGTGTTATATGTGGAGTTGCCTTGCGAGGACGAGATTTGATTACTCGGAAGAATTAAGTTGTTGGAATAGTCGTGTCGGATAAATTTTCGAGGACGAAAATATTCTAAGTGGGGGAGAGTTGTAACGCCTGAAATTAATTAATTAGTTAATTAAATTATTGAAGGATGTAATTATTGGATTTAGACGAAGTTGAGAATTAATCGGAGTAGTTGGATTTGTCGGTATTATTTTAAGAGGCGTATTGGGATTATTAAGTTAAAGTCGGATTTTAGTCGGTTAAATCGGAGGAATAATATTAAGAATAATATTATTTATTTATTGGACTATCTTATTTAATTAACTAAGTTGAATTGTTAGACCATTTGGTTGATAATCTGAATTAATCTATTAAGCCGGGAGTAAGTAGTTGGTCGCGAATTATTAGTTCGGTTAATTTTGTGTTTCGAAGAATTAAGTCGTTAAGTCGGAATATTAGTCAGAAAGTCGAAGAAATAATATTATAAGTGATATTATGGATTATTGGAGCATGTTGGGTAATGGGCTTGGATTTCGTCGGGATTAGCAATTAAAGGGTGTATGACTTAGGCCCATTAGTTGTTATATTGGATTATTATTATTATTATTATTATTATTATTTTAATAATAAGAAAAAGAGAAGAAGAATTAGTCAAGGGGAGAAGTATTAGTCAGGAGGAGAAAGAGGAAGAGAACGTGAGAGAAGAAGAAGTTGCGAGAGAAACCGCTACCGGTGTCGATTTCCGGAACCCGATCGATCGTCGAGCTGCCTTCAATCTAAGGTAAGGGTGGGGTTCAATCTCTATAACCGGGTATATGATAGACCGTATGTGGGGTTGGGTTGTATAAATTCGTGCCACGGATTAATGGTTGTTTTCTGTGATGTGTTTGGTTTGGTAAATCGATTGGTTTTAATGGTTGTTGTCGCGTTGATTCTTACTGTAGATTTTGGTCGAATAAGTTGTTGTTGTTACCCCAGAAATTATGCTACTATCACGAAGTTATGATTTTCCTATGTTGAAGGGGATATAGTTGTTATTATGATGAATGATATGAGGGTTGGGAATTGTATGATTGTCTCCATTGATTCTTCGATAATGGTTGTTGACTGTGAGGAATTCGAAACTGATATTGTCAAAATATGATGCTGTTGTGGTGATGTGTTGTTTCTGTGTTGAATTTGTTGAGATTATCGTTGGATGGATTTTTAATGCATTCCCGTGGAATTAATTTGGCTGTGTAAAAATGATAAATTGATTAGATCTTTGTGAAATTGTTGCCAGTTGATTTATAGATGTCTCAGGGAATTGTGTTGTTCTGGAAAGAAAATAAATTGGGTGCACTTTAGGGGTGGCGCTGGCCACCACCCACCACACACATAGGGGTGGCGTAGGCCACCCAAAGTAAAGGAAATAGTAAGTGGCGGGAGCCACATCAATACATGGCGCAAGCCACCATAAGAAATAGAAAAATAGTAAGTGGCGAGAGCCACAATTGTACATGGTGCAAGCCACCCATATGTGTGGGGTCCCCTTTATTTGTTTATACCTTACTCACCTATTTTTCAATGAATCCAATACTACTGTTAACCCTTTTCCTTGTTTTAAAATAAAATATTACTAAACAACTATTAGTTCTCTTCATGGAATAAACTAGTATGAAAGCAAGATGTTAGTAATGTTGAGAGCCACCATAAAGTCACGTTGAGAGCCACATAAAGTCACGTTAAGAGCCACCATAAAGTCATGTTGAGAGCCTCCAAATTCATGTTGAGAGCCACCTGATCATGTGGGGGCCACCTGGGTTTTGTTTTGCCTGTCTTAAGTGAAATCCATATTTTAATATTTTAGGTGTTAGATATGGTTTTGATTAATTAAAATACATAGTTAGATTAATTAATAGATGGTTTTTATGCTGATGAAGGGAAATACATAGCAACTCAGGACTACTAGTAGTGTTGATTCTAGCAGAAAAATGAATTCTTAGCAAGATGGTATTTTGACAGAATTGTGATAACAGTGTTAATTTGGTGACAGAAAAATGTTGGAATCAGTAAAATAGAATTTAACAGGAATAGTAGGAATTATTGGTAGCAGTAATAGTAGTAAAAACAGTACCGATTTAGTCGACCGGGTGAAATTACGCGGTAAAATTAGTTGTTCGGAATCTAACGAAAATGGTCAAGGTAGTTAGTAATAATTAGTAGGTGATTTTAGTCGGGTTGTTTTGTTGAATTCGTGTTGTATGTGTGGATTTCTAGTACCGTTGCTTATGTTGTTTTGTCCCGGTTTGTGGGCATTTTTAAGTCGTAGGTCGAAGGACCAATGTTGATGCTAAAGTTGTAGGTCGTATGACCAACGTTGATGTATATAAGTTGTAGGCCTATGGCCAAAGTTGAATCGTGTTGAATTAAAGTTGATATGTGGTTTGTTATATGTTGTTCGGAGTTGGTTGTTGATTGTGTTGAGTCATTGCATCATGGCATTTGCATTTTGTCGGAGCCGTTGCTCACACCACGTTGGCCTGGATTGGCAATTTTTAAGTTTGAGCTGATGCTCACCACGTTGGCCTGGATTGGCAAAATTATTAAATTGAAGGCTTATGCCTTGCAGATACCTCGATAACCTGGTATATGTTTAAGTTGAGAGTTTTACTCCGATGGTACCACATGCATATGCATAGTCGAGTCGCATCTCGTGTCACATTATTTATGTTGTTTGTGTTGATTGTGGTTGTTGAAGTTGAGTAAGTTGTTTATGTTGCTTAAGTTGATAAAGTTGTTCATGTTGCTTAAGTTGATAAAGTTGGGGTTGTTGCTATTAAGTTGTGATGAATTGAAGTTGTGTATTATAAGTTGTTATGTCGATGTGTTGGTTGATTTAAGTTGTTGTTGTTACTAATTTGTATTGATTTGAGCTGTTTGTTGATTATTGTATAATTGTCGCTGAAGTGGTGAAATTTGTATGATTCTAATCTAATATATTGTTTATCATATACTTGTTTATCTTGGTTGATATCTCACCCCTTCTGTAATGATGTTACCTATTATGGGTAATTGAGCAGGTACTGAAGAATAGTTGTGGAAGTGAAGTAATTTTATGAAGTCCTTTAGTTGCTGTTAGTTCGAGTTGGTCTTGCTCTGATACGTAGCACTCGGGGGGAATATTTATGTTGTTGTTTCTAGGTTGTTGTTATTACTAATTGTCGAATAATTATAAATTGAACATTGTTTTGGTTGAATAAAGTTGTTAGCTGATTTATAAGTTGGGATTGCCG
The DNA here is from genome assembly GCA_022829125.1 of Lathyrus tuberosus. Taxonomy (NCBI): domain Eukaryota; kingdom Viridiplantae; phylum Streptophyta; class Magnoliopsida; order Fabales; family Fabaceae; genus Lathyrus; species Lathyrus tuberosus. The sequence continues at coordinate 4,954,623 of JALAZF010000193.1, forward strand.
AATGCTATGTATCACTTTTAAATGAAATATAAGTTGTTTGTTGTTTTAAGTTGAAATGTGACATCCCATGTTGTGTTGAAAAAATTTTTAAATACTCTGATATTTTTTATTATAATTACCAGGTAGATTTGGGGTGTTACATTAGTGGTATCAGAGCAGGTCGGTCTGTCCGGCCAATGTTGTCTAATGTCTTTTATTCCTTAGTACTCGACATGTGTGGGAAACACTGTCGGTGCTTGTTTGTTAGTTCCTGGTCGTTGTCTGCAGGTGTTGGTTTGGATTAAGTGGGGGATAAGCTTGTCTCTCGGACGTGTTGTTGGTATGTAGAAGTTGTTTCAAGGTGATGTTGCTTGCAAGAGTGCATATGTTGGAGCGATGTTATTGCGGACCGGCGAGAGTTTGGACTCGCGAATCCATATCAGTCAAGTTGGAGATGTGCGTAGAGTCTGGACGGTGAATCAAAGATGATTGAAATTAAGGAATTATTCCGAATGGAATAATAAGTTGGTGGATTAATTCGGTAAGTTGTATATCTTGAGTATAGTTGGATTAAAGTTGAGTGATTTTCGTAGTTGGACGAAAAGGAGGATGTTGGCAGGTCTTGGAAGCAAGAGAGGGAAATGGAACTTATGTTCATCAACCTCAAATTCTGGTTTTTGTGATTTTGGAGCAGCTGTCAGTAAACGAGGTATAACTTTTGACTCGTGATTCGGATGGAAGCGGTTCTGGACTTTTTGGAAATCTTACGAATTCCCTACAGTTTGCATATAAGATTTGCCTTCAGGAGGTTTGTGAAGAGGGAGAAAAGTGCATTTTATTGTTTGGGTCTGATGCTGATTTTTGGAAAATTCTGCATACGGAAATTCTGAACCAGTTCCGTTGTGTGGCTGATAACTTTTTACTCGTAAGTCGGATTTACGCGATTCTTGAAGTTCTGAAATCTACACAAAATTCTCTTTATTTTGGAATATGATTGTGTGTTTGGGAGGTCTGTATTGGATGAGAAAAATGTGTTCGAAGTTGAGCGACTATTGCTGAAAATTGAGAAAGATGAAGGCGAGTGCGATATATTGATAAGGAATAAAATGTTGGTATTAGAAAGGATGTGACGGTGTTGGAAAATGCATAGAGCTGTAATTTATGTCGAATGAGAATGATTGTAGTGACGATGTTATGAGACGGTGATGTTGAGAGAAGAACGAATTCAAGAGAGACCGCGATAATATTGTTGAGTTGTGGATTGAATGAGGCCAAGTGTGAAACTAGGTGGATTATAAAGGTTCTGAGAATAAAAGAAAGACGATTGGTTGGTTAGCGTTGTTGAAATCTTGACTTGGATGAAAGTTGTAATTGGAGCGAACCAATTTGGATAGTAATTGAAGTAGTGGCAATTCCGATGTTAGAAGAATATCTAATAGTCGTGCTTGTGCTATGAGCGTGTATAAGAGAATGTGTATTGGATTTTGGACGTTTTGTATCGTTGACGAAGTTGAAATTAAGGAGATTAAGAAGACGTTGGTAAGCCTTAGAGAGTTGGCGGGGCATTATGCTTACGAACCTTGGGCACAAGTTGAAGTACGCTATTGTGTTGGGTACTGATGATTTATTTCACCGTTATGGTTGTCGGCTGTCTATTGACAAATTGAGGAATTGATCACCCTTAATCCATTTTTGATAGTAGACGGAGTCATAATTGATGGATAGATGTGTCGTGCCAACTAGTATAGTATGTACGTTGAATTGGTCGGAGTCAAGCCAAGTGCTTGAAGGTTGTTTGTTTTTGCTGATACAAGTTCATATGTTAGAATATTAGTTAAATTTAAGGATGACAGCACGAAGCTGTGTTTGATTGATGAGTAGTATGGAAAAATTTCAGTTGAGACTGGATAATGTGAGAGTTGAGTTACAGGTAGAACAAGAAGTTAAATTATAAGTTAATTTGTAAAAGTGGAGTTTTGGTTGGTAAAGATGATTTATCTTGTTGAATTTAACTGGACTCGGGTGTCAAATGTTATTATGCGCCTAAGGTGATTTTGGGAACTATGTTGATAAAAGATAGTAAAGTTGTAGTTATGTGTGGTGTTAACGGGGAGATCTCGAAGAGTTAAGTCGAAAGCCTTGGCATTATGTCGATTTTGATGATTGGAAGTTGGAGGTCAACTGAGTAGAGTTAGTACCTTGAAAGTAATCAGAGTGCGCAGCGAACGCGTAGTGTATTGCGGTTATTCATAAGTGAATTGTACCGATGTTGATATTTGGTTACGTTGATGTTGTGTTTAAGTTGGTATTCTTATGTTGTTGTGTTCTGGTTCTTAAACCGTTAAATTCTTAAGTTGGTTACTTCTTGTGTTGCGATGTTAGTTGTCAATTGCATCACTTGGGTAGTATTCGCGTTGTCGTCGTCGTTGAGGTTACGAACCGTTGTTTGTGTTATATGTGGAGTTGCCTTGCGAGGACGAGATTTGATTACTCGGAAGAATTAAGTTGTTGGAATAGTCGTGTCGGATAAATTTTCGAGGACGAAAATATTCTAAGTGGGGGAGAGTAGTAACGCCTGAAATTAATTAATTAGTTAATTAAATTATTGAAGGATGTAATTATTGGATTTAGACGAAGTTGAGAATTAATCGGAGTAGTTGGATTTGTCGGTATTATTTTAAGAGGCGTATTGGGATTATTAAGTTAAAGTCGGATTTTAGTCGGTTAAATCGGAGGAATAATATTAAGAATAATATTATTTATTTATTGGACTATCTTATTTAATTAACTAAGTTGAATTGTTAGACCATTTGGTTGATAATCTGAATTAATCTATTAAGTCGGGAGTAAGTAGTTGGTCGCGAATTATTAGTTCGGTTAATTTTGTGTTTCGAAGAATTAAGTCGTTAAGTCGGAATATTAGTCAGAAAGTCGAAGAAATAATATTATAAGTGATATTATGGATTATTGGAGCATGTTGGGTAATGGGCTTGGATTTCGTCGGGATTAGCAATTAAAGGGTGTATGACTTAGGCCCATTAGTTGTTATATTGGATTATTATTATTATTATTATTATTATTATTTTTTTAATAATAAGAAAAAGAGAAGAAAAATTAGTCAAGGGGAGAAGTATTAGTCAGGAGGAGAAAGAGGAAGAGAACGTGAGAGAAGAAGAAGTTGCGAGAGAAACCGCTACCGGTGTCGATTTCCGGAACCCGATCGATCGTCGAGCTGCCTTCAATCTAAGGTAAGGGTGGGGTTCAATCTCTATAACCGAGTATATGATAGACCGTATGTGGGGTTGGGTTGTATAAATTCGTGCCATGGATTAATGGTTGTTTTCTGTGATGTGTTTGGTTTGGTAAATCGATTGGTTTTAATGGTTGTTGTCGCGTTGATTCTTACTGTAGATTTTGGTCGAATAAGTTGTTGTTGTTACCCCAGAAATTATGCTACTATCACGAAGTTATGATTTTCCTATGTTGAAGGGGATATAGTTGTTATTATGATGAATGATATGAGGGTTGGGAATTGTATGATTGTCTCCATTGATTCTTCGATAATGGTTGTTGACTGTGAGGAATTCGAAACTGATATTGTCAAAATATGATGCTGTTGTGGTGATGTGTTGTTTCTGTGTTGAATTTGTTGAGATTATCGTTGGATGGATTTTTAATGCATTCCCGTGGAATTAATTTGGCTGTGTAAAAATGTTAAATTGATTGGATCTTTGTGAAATTGTTGCCAGTTGATTTATAGATGTCTCAGGGAATTGTGTTGTTCTGGAAAGAAAATAAATTGGGTGCACTTTAGGGGTGGCGCTGGCCACCACCCACCACACACATAGGGGTGGCGTAGGCCACCCAAAGTAAAGGAAATAGTAAGTGGCGGGAGCCACATCAATACATGGCGCAGGCCACCATAAGAAATAGAAAAATAGTAAGTGGCGAGAGCCACAATTGTACATGGTGCAAGCCACCCATATGTGTGGGGTCCCCTTTGTTTGTTTATACCTTACTCACCTATTTTTCAATGAATCCAATACTACTGTTAACCCTTTTCCTTGTTTTAAAATAAAATATTACTAAACAACTATTAGTTCTCTTCATGGAATAAACTAGTATGAAAGCAAGATGTTAGTAATGTTGAGAGCCACCATAAAGTCACGTTGAGAGCCACATAAAGTCACGTTAAGAGCCACCATAAAGTCATGTTGAGAGCCTCCAAATTCATGTTGAGAGCCACCTGATCATGTGGGGGCCACCTGGGTTTTGTTTTGCATGTCTTAAGTGAAATCCATATTTTAATATTTTAGGTGTTAGATATGGTTTTGATTAATTAAAATACATAGTTAGATTAATTAATAGATGGTTTTTATGCTGATGAAGGGAAATACATAGCAACTCAGGACTACTAGTAGTGTTGATTCTAGCAGAAAAATGAATTCTTAGCAAGATGGTATTTTGACAGAATTGTGATAACAGTGTTAATTTGGTGACAGAAAAATGTTGGAATCAGTAAAATAGAATTTAACAGGAATAGTAGGAATTATTGGTAGCAGTAATAGTAGTAAAAACAGTACCGATTTAGTCGACCGGGTGAAATTACGCGGTAAAATTAGTTGTTCGGAATCTAACGAAAATGGTCAAGGTAGTTAGTAATAATTAGTAGGTGATTTTAGTCGGGTTGTTTTGTTGAATTCGTGTTGTATGTGTGGATTTCTAGTACCGTTGCTTATGTTGTTTTGTCCCGGTTTGTGGGCATTTTTAAGTCGTAGGTCGAAGGACCAATGTTGATGCTAAAGTTGTAGGTCGTATGACCAACGTTGATGTATATAAGTTGTAGGCCTATGGCCAAAGTTGAATCGTGTTGAATTAAAGTTGATATGTGGTTTGTTATATGTTGTTCGGAGTTGGTTGTTGATTGTGTTGAGTCATTGCATCATGGCATTTGCATTTTGTCGGAGCCGTTGCTCACACCACGTTGGCCTGGATTGGCAATTTTTAAGTTTGAGCTGATGCTCACCACGTTGGCCTGGATTGGCAAAATTATTAAGTTGAAGGCTTATGCCTTGCAGATACCTCGATAACCTGGTATATGTTTAAGTTGGGAGTTTTACTCCGATGGTACCACATGCATATGCATAGTCGAGTCGCATCCCGTGTCGCATTATTTATGTTGTTTGTGTTGATTGTGGTTGTTGAAGTTGAGTAAGTTGTTTATGTTGCTTAAGTTGATAAAGTTGTTCATGTTGCTTAAGTTGATAAAGTTGGGGTTGTTGCTGTTAAGTTGTGATGAATTGAAGTTGTGTATTATAAGTTGTTATGTCGATGTGTTGGTTGATTTAAGTTGTTGTTGTTACTAATTTGTATTGATTTGAGCTGTTTGTTGATTATTGTATAATTGTCGCTGAAGTGGTGAAATTTGTATGATTCTAATCTAATATATTGTTTATCATATACTTGTTTATGTTGGTTGATATCTCACCCCTTCTGTAATGATGTTACCTATTATGGGTAATTGAGCAGGTACTGAAGAATAGTTGTGGAAGTGAAGTAATTTTATGAAGTCCTTTAGTTGCTGTTAGTTCGAGTTGGTCTTGCTCTGATACGTAGCACTCGGGGGGAATATTTATGTTGTTGTTTCTAGGTTGTTGTTATTACTAATTGTCGAATAATTATAAATTGAACATTGTTTTGGTTGAATAAAGTTGTTAGCTGATTTATAAGTTGGGATTGCCGAATGCTATGTATCACTTTTAAATGAAATATAAGTTGTTTGTTGTTTTAAGTTGAAATGTGACATCCCATGTTGTGTTGAAAAAATTTTTAAATACTCTGATATTTTTTATTATAATTACCAGGTAGATTTGGGGTGTTACATTAGTGGTATCAGAGCAGGTCGGTCTGTCCGGCCAATGTTGTCTAATGTCTTTTATTCCTTAGTACTCGACATGTGTGGGAAACACTGTCGGTGCTTGTTTGTTAGTTCCTGGTCGTTGTCTGCAGGTGTTGGTTTGGATTAAGTGGGGGATAAGCTTGTCTCCCGGACGTGTTGTTGGTATGTAGAAGTTGTTTCAAGGTGATGTTGCTTGCAAGAGTGCATATGTTGGAGCGATGTTATTGCGGACCGGCGAGAGTTTGGACTCGCGAATCCATATCAGTCAAGTTGGAGATGTGCGTAGAGTCTGGACGGTGAATCAAAGATGATTGAAATTAAGGAATTATTCCGAATGGAATGATAAGTTGGTGGATTAATTCGGTAAGTTGTATATCTTGAGTATAGTTGGATTAAAGTTGAGTGATTTTCGTAGTTGGACGAAAAGGAGGATGTTGGCAGGTCTTGGAAGCAAGAGAGGGAAATGGAACTTATGTTCATCAACCTCAAATTCTGGTTTTTGTGATTTTGGAGCAGCTGTCAGTAAACGAGGTATAACTTTTGACTCGTGATTCGGATGGAAGCGGTTCTGGACTTTTTGGAAATCTTACGAATTCCCTACAGTTTGCATATAAGATTTGCCTTCAGGAGGTTTGTGAAGAGGGAGAAAAGTGCATTTTATTGTTTGGGTCTGATGCTGATTTTTGGAAAATTCTGCATACGGAAATTCTGAACCAGTTCCGTTGTGTGGCTGATAACTTTTTACTCGTAAGTCGGATTTATGCGATTCTTGAAGTTCTGAAATCTACACAAAATTCTCTTTATTTTGGAATATGATTGTGTGTTTGGGAGGTCTGTATTGGATGAGAAAAATGTGTTCGAAGTTGAGCGACTATTGCTGAAAATTGAGAAAGATGAAGGCGAGTGCGATATATTGATAAGGAATAAAATGTTGGTATTAGAAAGGATGTGACGGTGTTGGAAAATGCATAGAGCTGTAATTTATGTCGAATGAGAATGATTGTAGTGACGATGTTATGAGACGGTGATGTTGAGAGAAGAACGAATTCAAGAGAGACCGCGATAATATTGTTGAGTTGTGGATTGAATGAGGCCAAGTGTGAAACTAGGTGGATTATAAAGGTTCTGAGAATAAAAGAAAGACGATTGGTTGGTTAGCGTTGTTGAAATCTTGACTTGGATGAAAGTTGTAATTGGAGCGAACCAATTTGGATAGTAATTGAAGTAGTGGCAATTCCGATGTTAGAAGAATATCTAATAGTCGTGCTTGTGCTATGAGCGTGTATAAGAGAATGTGTATTGGATTTTGGACGTTTTGTATCGTTGACGAAGTTGAAATTAAGGAGATTAAGAAGACGTTGGTAAGCCTTAGAGAGTTGGCGGGGCATTATGCTTACGAACCTTGGGCACAAGTTGAAGTACGCTATTGTGTTGGGTACTGATGATTTATTTCACCGTTATGGTTGTCGGCTGTCTATTGACAAATTGAGGAATTGATCACCCTTAATCCATTTTTGATAGTAGACGGAGTCATAATTGATGGATAGATGTGTCATGCCAACTAGTATAGTATGTACGTTGAATTGGTCGGAGTCAAGCCAAGTGCTTGAAGGTTGTTTGTTTTTGCTGATACAAGTTCATATGTTAGAATATTAGTTGAATTTAAGGATGACAGCACGAAGCTGTGTTTGATTGATGAGTAGTATGGAAAAATTTCAGTTGAGACTGGATAATGTGAGAGTTGAGTTACAGGTAGAACAAGAAGTTAAATTATAAGTTAATTTGTAAAAGTGGAGTTTTGGTTGGTAAAGATGATTTATCTTGTTGAATTTAAGTGGACTCAGGTGTCAAATGTTATTATGCGCCTAAGGTGATTTTGGGAACTATGTTGATGAAAGATAGTAAAGTTGTAGTTATGTGTGGTGTTAACGGGGAGATCTCGAAGAGTTAAGTCGAAAGCCTTGGCATTATGTCGATTTTGATGATTGGAAGTTGGAGGTCAACTGAGTAGAGTTAGTACCTTGAAAGTAATCAGAGTGCGCAGCGAACGCGTAGTGTATTGCGGTTATTCATAAGTGAATTGTACCGATGTTGATATTTGGTTACGTTGATGTTGTGTTTAAGTTGGTATTCTTATGTTGTTGTGTTCTGGTTCTTAAACCGTTAAATTCTTAAGTTGGTTACTTCTTGTGTTGCGATGTTAGTTGTCAATTGCATCACTTGGGTAGTATTCGCGTTGTCGTCGTCGTTGAGGTTAAGAACCGTTGTTTGTGTTATATGTGGAGTTGCCTTGCGAGGACGAGATTTGATTACTCAGAAGAATTAAGTTGTTGGAATAGTCGTGTCGGATAAATTTTCGAGGACAAAAATATTCTAAGTGGGGGAGAGTTGTAACGCCTGAAATTAATTAATTAGTTAATTAAATTATTGAAGGATGTAATTATTGGATTTAGACGAAGTTGAGAATTAATCGGAGTAGTTGGATTTGTCGGTATTATTTTAAGAGGCGTATTGGGATTATTAAGTTAAAGTCGGATTTTAGTCGGTTAAATCGGAGGAATAATATTAAGAATAATATTATTTATTTATTGGACTATCTTATTTAATTAACTAAGTTGAATTGTTAGACCATTTGGTTGATAATCTGAATTAATCTATTAAGCCGGGAGTAAGTAGTTGGTCACGAATTATTAGTTCGGTTAATTTTGTGTTTCGAAGAATTAAGTCGTTAAGTCGGAATATTAGTCAGAAAGTCGAAGAAATAATATTATAAGTGATATTATGGATTATTGGAGCATGTTGGGTAATGGGCTTGGATTTCGTCGGGATTAGCAATTAAAGGGTGTATGGCTTAGGCCCATTAGTTGTTATATTGGATTATTATTATTATTATTTTAATAATAAGAAAAAGAGAAGAAGAATTAGTTAAGGGGAGAAGTATTAGTCAGGAGGAGAAAGAGGAAGAGAACGTGAGAGAAGAAGAAGTTGCGAGAGAAACCGCTACCGGTGTCGATTTCCGGAACCCGATCGATCGTCGAGCTGCCTTCAATCTAAGGTAAGGGTGGGGTTCAATCTCTATAACCGGGTATATGATAGACCGTATGTGGGGTTGGGTTGTATAAATTCGTGCCATGGATTAATGGTTGTTTTCTGTGATGTGTTTGGTTTGGTAAATCGATTGGTTTTAATGGTTGTTGTCGCGTTGATTCTTACTGTAGATTTTGGTCGAATAAGTTGTTGTTGTTACCCCAGAAATTATGCTACTATCACGAAGTTATGATTTTCCTATGTTGAAGGGGATATAGTTGTTATTATGATGAATGATATGAGGGTTGAGAATTGTATGATTGTCTCCATTGATTCTTCGATAATGGTTGTTGACTGTGAGGAATTCGAAACTGATATTGTCAAAATATGATGTTGTTGTGGTGATGTGTTGTTTATGTGTTGAATTTGTTGAGATTATCGTTGGATGGATTTTTAATGCATTCCCGTGGAATTAATTTGGCTGTGTAAAAATGTTAAATTGATTGGATCTTTGTGAAATTGTTGCCAGTTGATTTATAGATGTCTCAGGGAATTGTGTTGTTCTGGAAAGAAAATAAATTGGGTGCACTTTAGGGGTGGCGCTGGCCACCACCCACCACACACATAGGGGTGGCGTAAGCCACCCAATGTAAAGGAAATAGTAAGTGGCGGGAGCCACATAAATACATGGCGCAGGCCACCATAAGAAATAGAAAAATAGTAAGTGGCTAGAGCCACAATTGTACATGGCACAAGCCACCCATATGTGTGGGGTCCCCTTTATTTGTTTATACCTTACTCATCTATTTTTCAATGAATCCAATACTACTGTTAACCCTTTTCCTTGTTTTAAAATAAAATATTACTAAACAACTATTAGTTCTCTTCATGGAATAAACTAGTATGAAAGCAAGATGTTAGTAATGTTGAGAGCCACCATAAAATCACGTTGAGAGCCACATAAAGTCACGTTGAGAGCCACCAAATTCATGTTGAGAGCCACCTGATCATGTGGGGGCCACCTTGGTTTTGTTTTGTCTGTTTTAAGTGAAATCCATATTTTAATATTTTAGGTGTTAGATATGGTTTTGATTAATTAAAATACATAGTTAGATTAATTAATAGATGGTTTTTATGCTGATGAAGGGAAATACATAGCAACTCAGGACTACTAGTAGTGTTGATTCTAGCAGAAAAATGAATTCTTAGCAAGATGGTATTTTGACAGAATTGTGATAACAGTGTTATTTTGGTGGCAGAAAAATGTTGGAATCAGTAAAATAGAATTTAACAGGAATAGTAGGAATTATTGGTAGCAGTAATAGTAGTAAAAACAGTACCGATTTAGTCGATCGGGTGAAATTACGCGGTAAAATTAGTTGTTCGGAATCTAACGAAAATGGTCGATGTAGTTAGTAATAATTAGTAGTTGATTTTAGTCGGGTTGTTTTGTTGAATTCGTGTTGTATGTGTGGATTTCTAGTACCGTTGCTTATGTTGTTTTGTCCCGGTTTGTGGGCATTTTTAAGTCGTAGGTCGAAGGACCAATGTTGATGCTAAAGTTGTAGGTCGTATGACCAACGTTGATGTATATAAGTTGTAGGCCTATGGCCAAAGTTGAATCGTGTTGAATTAAAGTTGATATGTGGTTTGTTATATGTTGTTCGGAGTTGGTTGTTGGTTGTGTTGAGTCGTTGCATCATGGCATTTGCATTTTGTCGTAGCCGTTGCTCACACCACGTTGGCCTGGATTGGCAATTTTTAAGTTGGAGCTAATGCTCACCACGTTGGCCTGGATTGGCAAAATTATTAAGTTGAAGGCTTATGCCTTGCAGATACCTCGATAACCTGGTATATGTTTAAGTTGGGAGTTTTACTCCGATGGTACCACATGCATATGCATAGTCGAGTCGCATCCCGTGTCGCATTATTTATGTTGTTTGTGTTGATTGTGGTTGTTGAAGTTGAGTAAGTTGTTTATGTTGCTTAAGTTGATAAAGTTGTTCATGTTGCTTAAGTTGATAAAGTTGTGGTTGTTGCTGTTAAGTTGTGATGAATTGAAGTTGTGTATTATAAGTTGTTATGTCGATGTGTTGGTTGATTTAAGTTGTTGTTGTTACTAATTTGTATTGATTTGAGTTGTTTGTTGATTATTGTATAATTGTCGCTGAAGTGGTGAAATTTGTATGATTCTAATCTAATATATTGTTTATCATATACTTGTTTATGTTGGTTGATATCTCACCCCTTCTGTAATGATGTTACCTATTATGGGTAATTGAGCAGGTACTGAAGAATAGTTGTGGAAGTGAAGTAATTTTATGAAGTCCTTTAGTTGCTGTTAGTTCGAGTTGGTCTTGCTCTGATACGTAGCACTCGGGGGGAATATTTATGTTGTTGTTTCTAGGTTGTTGTTATTACTAATTGTCGAATAATTATAAATTGAACGTTGTTTTGGTTGAATAAAGTTGTTAGCTGATTTATAAGTTGGAATTGCCGAATGCTATGTATCACTTTTAAATGAAATATAAGTTGTTTGTTGTTTTAAGTTGAAATGTGACATCCCATGTTGTATTGGAAAAAATTTTAAATACTCTGATATTTTTTTATTATAATTACCGGGTAGATTTGGGGTGTTACATTAGTGGTATCAGAGCAGGTCGGTCTGTCCGGCCAATGTTGTCTAATGTCGTTTATTCCTTAGTACTCGACATGTGTGGGAAACACTGTCGGTGCTTGTTTGTTAGTTCCTGGTCGTTGTCTGCAGGTGTTAGTTTGGATTAAGTGGGGGAGAAGCTTGTCTCCCGGACGTGTTGTTGGTATGTAGAAGTTGTTTCAAGGTGATGTTGCTTGCAAGAGTGCATATGTTAGAGCGATGTTATTGCGGACCGGTGAGAGTTTGGACTCGCGAATCCGTATCAGTCAAGTTGGAGATGTGCGTAGAGTCTGGACGGTGAATCAAAGATGATTGAAATTAAGGAATTATTCCGAATGGAATGATAAGTTGGTGGATTAATTCGGTAAGTTGTATATCTTGAGTATAGTTGGATTAAAGTTGAGTGATTTTCGTAGTCGGACGAAAAGGAGGATGTTGGTAGGTCTTGGAAGCAAGAGAGGGAAATGGAACTTATGTTCATCAACCTCAAATTCTGGGTTTTGTGATTTTGGAGCAGCTGTCAGTAAATGAGGTATAACTTTTGACTCGTGATTCGGATGGAAGCGGTTCTGGACATTTTGGAAAGCTTACGAATTCCCTACAGTTTGCATATAAGATTTGCCTTCAGGAGGTTTGTGAAGAGGGAGAAAAGTGCATTTTATTGTTTGGGTCTGATGCTGATTTTTGGAAAATTCTGCATACGGAAATTCTGAACCAGTTTCGTTGTGTGGCTGATAACTTTTTACTCGTAAGTCGGATTTACACGATTCTTGAAGTTCTGAAATCTACACAAAATTATCTTCATTTTGGAATATGATTGTGTGTTTGGGAGGTCTGTATTGGATGAGAAAAATGTGTTCGAAGTTGAGCAACTATTGCTGAAAATTGAGAAAGATGAAGCCGAGTGCGATATATTGATAAGGAATAAAATGTTGGTATTAGAAAGGATGTGACGGTGTTGGAAAATGCATAGAGCTGTAATTTATGTCGAATGAGAATGATTGTAGTGACGATGTTATGAGACGGTGATGTTGAGAGAAGAACGAATTCAAGAGAGACCGCGATAATATTGTTGAGTTGTGGATTGAATGAGGCCAAGTGTGAAACTAGGTGGATTATAAAGGTTCTGAGAATAAAAGAAAGACGATTGGTTGGTTAGCGTTGTTGAAATCTTGACTTGGATGAAAATTGTAATTGGAGCGAACCAATTTGGATAGTAATTGAAGTAGTGGCAATTTCGATGTTAGAAGAATATCTAATAGTCGTGCTTGTGCTATGAGCGTGTATAAGAGAATGTGTATCGGATTTTGGACGTTTTGTATCATTGTCGAAGTTGAAATTAAGTAGATTAAGAAGACGTTGGTAAGCCTTAGAGAGTTGGCGGGGCATTATGCTTACGAACCTTGGGCACAAGTTGAAGTACGCTATTGTGTTGGGTACTGATGATTTATTTCACCGTTATGGTTGTCGGCTGTCTATTGATAAATTGAGGAACTGATCACCCTTAATCCATTTTTGATAGTAGACGGAATCATAATTGATGGATAGATGTGTCGTGCCAACTAGTATAGTATGTACGTTGAATTGGTCGGAGTCAAGCCAAGTGCTTGAAGGTTGTTTGTTTTTGCTGATACAAGTTCATATGTTAGAATATTAGTTGAATTTAAGGATGACAGCATGAAGATGTGTTTGATTGATGAGTAGTATGGAAAAATTTCAGTTGAGACTGGATAATGTGAGAGTTGAGTTACAGGTAGAACAAGAAGTTAAATTATAAGTTAATTTGTAAAAGTGGAGTTTTGGTTGGTAAAGATGATTTATCTTGTTGAATTTAAGTGGACTCAGGTGTCAAATGTTGCTATGCGCCTAAGGTGATTTTGGGAACTATGTTGATAAAAGATAGTAAAGTTGTAGTTATGTGTGGTGTTAACGGGGAGATCTCGAAGAGTTAAGTCGAAAGCCTTGGCATTATGTCGATTTTGATGATTGGAAGTTGGAGGTCAACTGAGTAGAGTTAGTACCTTGAAAGTAATCAGAGTGCGCAGCGAACGCGTAGTGTATTGGGGTTATTCATAAGTGAATTGTACCGATGTTGATATTTGGTTACGTTGATGTTGTGTTTAAGTTGGTATTCTTATGTTGTTGTGTTCTGGTTCTTAAACCGGTAAATTCTTAAGTTGGTTACTTCTTGTGTTGCGATGTTAGTTGTCAATTGCATCACTTGGGTAGTATTCGCGTTGTTGTCGCCGTTGAGGTTAAGAATCGTTGTTTGTGTTATATGTGGAGTTGCCTTGCGAGGACGAGATTTGATTACTCGGAAGAATTAAGTTGTTGGAATAGTCGTGTCGGATAAATTTTCGAGGACGAAAATATTCTAAGTGGGGGAGAGTTGTAACGCCTGAAATTAATTAATTAGTTAATTAAATTATTGAAGGATGTAATTATTGGATTTAGACGAAGTTGAGAATTAATCGGAGTAGTTGGATTTGTCGGTATTATTTTAAGAGGCGTATTGGGATTATTAAGTTAAAGTCAGATTTTAGTTGGTTAAATCGGAGGAATAATATTAAGAATAATATTATTTATTTATTAGACTATCTTATTTAATTAACTAAGTTGAATTGTTGGACCATTTGGTTGATAATCGGAATTAATCTATTAAGCCGGGAGTAAGTAGTTGGTCGCGAATTATTAGTTCGGTTAATTTTGTGTTTCGAAGAATTAAGTCGTTAAGTCGTAATATTAGTCGAAAAGTCGAAGAAATAATATTATAAGTGATATTATGAATTATTGGAGCATGTTGGGTAATGGGCTTGGATTTCGTCGGGATTAGCAATTAAAGGGTGTATGACTTAGGCCCATTAGTTGTTATATTGGATTATTATTATTATTATTATTATTATTATTTTAATAATAAGAAAAAGATAAGAAGAATTAGTCAAGGGGAGAAGTATTAGTCAGGAGGAGAAAGAGGAAGAGAACGTGAGAGAAGAAGAAGTTGCGAGAGAAACCGCTACCGGTGTCGATTTCCGGAACCCGGTCGATCGTCGAGCTGCCTTCAATCTAAGGTAAGGGTGGGGTTCAATCTCTATAACCGGGTATATGGTAGACCGTATGTGGGGTTGGGTTGTATAAATTCGTGCCATGGATTAATGGTTGTTTTCTGTGATGTGTTTGGTTTGGTAAATCGATTGGTTTTAATGGTTGTTGTCGCGTTGATTCTTACTGTAGATTTTGGTCGAATAAGTTGTTGTTGTTACCCCAGAAATTATGCTACTATCACGAAGTTATGATTTTCCTATGTTGAAGGGGATATAGTTGTTATTATGACGAATGATATGAGGGTTGGGAATTGTATGATTGTCTCCATTGATTCTTCGATAATGGTTGTTGACTGTGAGGAATTCGAAACTGATATTGTCAAAATATGATGTTGTTGTGGTGATGTGTTGTTTCTGTGTTGAATTTGTTGAGATTATCGTTGGATGGATTTTTAATGCATTCCCGTGGAATTAATTTGGCTGTGTAAAAATGTTAAATTGATTGGAACTTTGTGAAATTGTTGCCAGTTGATTTATAGATGTCTCAGGGAATTGTGTTGTTCTGGAAAGAAAATAAATTGGGTGCACTTTAGGGGTGGCGCTGGCCACCACCCACCACACACATAGGGGTGGCATAGGCCACCCAAAGTAAAGGAAATAGTAAGTGGCGGGAGCCACATCAATACATGGCGTAGGCCACCATAAGAAATAGAAAAATAGTAATTGGCGAGAGCCACAAATGTACATGGCGCAAGCCACCCATATGTGTGGGGTCCCCTTTATTTGTTTATACCTTACTCACCTATTTTTCAATGAATCCAATACTACTGTTAACCCTTTTCCTTGTTTTAAAATAAAATATTACTAAACAACTATTAGTTCTCTTCATGGAATAAACTAGTATGAAAGCAAGATGTTAGTAATGTTGAGAGCCACCATAAAGTCATGTTGAGAGCCACCAAATTCATGTTGAGAGCCACCTGATCATGTGGGGGCCACCTGGGTTTTGTTTTGTCTGTTTTAAGTGAAATCCATATTTTAATATTTTAGGTGTTAGATTTGGTTTTGATTAATTAAAATACATAGTTAGATTAATTAATATATGGTTTTTATGTTGATGAAGGGAAATACATAGCAACTCAGGACTACTAGTAGTGTTGATTCTAGCAGAAAAATGAATTCTTAGCAAGATGGTATTTTGACAGAATTGTGATAACAGTGTTAATTTGGTGACAGAAAAATGTTGGAATCAGTAAAATAGAATTTAACAGGAATAGTAGGAATTATCGGTAGCAGTAATAGTAGTAAAAACAGTACCGATTTAGTCGACCGGGTGAAATTACGCGGTAAAATTAGTTGTTCGGAATCTAACGAAAATGGTCGAGGTAGTTAGTAATAATTAGTAGGTGATTTTAGTCGGGTTGTTTTGTTGAATTCGTGTTGTATGTGTGGATTTCTAGTACCGTTGCTTATGTTGTTTTGTCCCGGTTTGTGGGCATTTTTAAGTCGTAGGTCGAAGGACCAATGTTGATGCTAAAGTTGTAGGTCGTATGACCAACGTTGATGTATATAAGTTGTAGGCCTATGGCCAAAGTTGAATCGTGTTGAATTAAAGTTGATATGCGGTTTGTTATATGTTGTTCGGAGTTGGTTGTTGGTTGTGTTGAGTCGTTGCATCATGGCATTTGCATTTTGTCGTAGCCGTTGCTCACACCACGTTGGCCTGGATTGGCAATATTTAAGTTGGAGCTGATGCTCACCACGTTGGCCTGGATTGGCAAAATTATTAAGTTGAAGGCTTATGCCTTGCAGATACCTCGATAACCTGGTATATGTTTAAGTTAGGAGTTTTACTCCGATGGTACCACATGCATATGCATAGTCGAGTCGCATCCCGTGTCGCATTATTTATGTTGTTTGTGTTGATTGTGGTTGTTGAAGTTGAGTAAGTTGTTTATGTTGCTTAAGTTGATAAAGTTGTTCATGTTGCTTAAGTTGATAAAGTTGTGGTTGTTGCTGTTAAGTTGTGATGAATTGAAGTTGTGTATTATAAGTTGTTATGTCGATGTGTTGGTTGATTTAAGTTGTTGTTGTTACTAATTTGTATTGATTTGAGTTGTTTGTTGATTATTGTATAATTGTCGCTGAAGTGGTGAAATTTGTATGATTCTAATCTAATATATTGTTTATCATATACTTGTTTATGTTGGTTGATATCTCACCCCTTCTGTAATGATGTTACCTATTATGGGTAATTGAGCAGGTAATGAAGAATAGTTGTGGAAGTGAAGTAATTTTATGAAGTCCTTTAGTTGCTGTTAGTTCGAGTTGGTCTTGCTCTGATACGTAGCACTCGGGGGGAATGTTTATGTTGTTGTTTCTAGGTTGTTGTTATTACTAATTGTCGAATAATTATAAATTGAACGTTGTTTTGGTTGAATAAAGTTGTTAGCTGATTTATAAGTTGGGATTGTCGAATGCTATGTATCACTTTTAAATGAAATATAAGTTGTTTGTTGTTTTAAATGAAATGTGACATCCCATGTTGTGTTGAAAAAAATTTTAAATACTCTGATATTTTTTTATTATAATTACCGGGTAGATTTGGGGTGTTACAACACCAAAGCCATCAAACAAATGTTTTCCTCAAAATCCCTCTCTTTAGGCCAAAATACCTTCTTTAGCAAGGTAACTCTGAGTTTTTGAGTTAGAGAGCAATTCCACCACATCTTATGATCCAAACACATCCAATATGTCATATCTAAGCTGTCCAAACTCACACAAGTCTCTGTAATCCTTAAATCACAAAGTCACCTCTCAAAACCTCAAAATAGTACTTTTGTGCATTTTTCAAGCCATGCCTTGATTCAGTCACTTTTCAAACCAGATAAAACCTCAAACACACTCCAAATATCATCCTTAAACTGTTCCAAATGGTTCCCCCCATCTGGAACACCATTTGAGGGAGTTGTTATTTTGGCCATTTTAACCCCTTTTGTAAGAAAGGGCCAGTTTGTGTTTTTACAGGTTCCAGCTGATTCCACTCATCCTAGAAGCTTCTAGGGGATAATTTAAGAGTGTCCAAAGCATCAAATCATTTCTGGAACAAAGGGCTTGGCAGATTGCACAGAAAACTCCAAAAGCTCGAAAAGAGGTGAGCATCATGACTTGAACTTCCCAAAATATGCATTGCTTTGAGGTCCATTGATTATGCACATCTTATACATGTTATATATGTTGTGTTTGAACCAATTCATCATGTAATTCATGTCTGTACTAAAGTGTAGCATAGGAAATGCAATTATAGGCATATTTCAAAACCCCTATCGGATTTTGAGGAGGGAGCATGATCTGGAAAAAATACCACCACCATTGGATTCCTTGTGAAGTTCTAGGCCAGATGCATATAAATTTTGTCCCCAACCATGGCGAAATGAGAAAGTTATGAACCTTCCCGTTTCTTGCCAAAACTTGCCTTGCCTTGCCTTGGCCAGGCCTAGAAAACAAGGCAAGCCTTGTATATTTGTTGGTTTATTTTAATCAACGGATGTATCACCACCCCAGTGGTAAGGCGCGCGCCCTATAACCTTGAGGTCGTGGGTTCAAACCCCACCCATGCCATTTTGTGTTTTTTCACATTTTGCTATTTTTTCCAATATTTTCATGTTTTGTTAATTAATTGGAAAATTAATAACTCCTTCAATTTTAATTATTTTTTATTGGTTCTTTTTGCAAAAAATCAAAAAAATGTTAAAATATTTTATTCCACAAAAAAATTAAGTTTATATTAGTTATTTAATATAATTAGTATTTTTGTGAATAAATTCCCTTTTTAATTGTTTTTAAACATTTAAAAGTGAATATTTACTTTGAAAATCAAAACCAAATGAGTTATAAATCATCTTGTGAATAAAACCTCATTTCTAAAACCTAAAACAAAAATCACAAGTGGTTTATTCAAATTTATTTGGTATTTTTATCATTTTTATTTGATTTTCTTTAAATATTTACTTTTAAAGAAGATAAAATTAGGGTTTCTTTGATTTTCACCCTCACAAATCATTTTCAAACACTCATGGGCCTTTAATAGAGTGTAAGACCCAAACCTTTGTAAATACAACCTATTTTGGGCCTCACTTATTGTATAAGTCCCGTTGTATTTCAAAAGTTCGGCTCGATCATCGCCCGTTTAAAACAAACCATCTGGGTCTCTCTTCGAGATATAAGACCCATTCAAAATCACCTGGGGCCTCTAATAGAGTGTAAGACCTAACCCCCCTTTTAAACAAAACCTTGCTGGGCCTCAGATATTGTATAAGTCCCTCTGTGTTAAAAGAAAAATCTCGGCGCGATCGTCATTTCAAAACAAATCCCTGGGTCTCTCCTTGAGCTATAAGACCCATCTTTGTTCACTTTCAACCATTTTTGGGCCTCTTGAGAGAGTATAAGACCCACCCCCTTGTACAAAAAACCTTTCTTGGGCCTCAGTCACTTGTATAAGTCCCTGTACAAAACGACACTGCGGTCACTGATTAAACCTTGGGCCTCTCCTTGAGCTGTAAGCCCCAATTTTCCTTTCAAAAGGCACTTTCTCCTTTGATTTTGTAATATACTTTTATTTTCAATTTCTTTGTTGAACAACTAACCAAACAGCATGGAAGCTCTACAACCGAGTAAGTATTTACCCGCTTTCATTTACTGCTTTCATATATATATAACTGCATTGTGGGGCTGCTCACTGTAAGTCTCCTTTCAAAAACTTTTATATACTTGTCAAATATCAAACTGTGTAATACTAGTATAGTTATTTAGAGTTTTTCCCGGCAACTACGTCTAGCACTAGGTAAAGCCCCGTTGATCGCTTTAAATACAGTCAAAACTAGATCCCCGTAGGATTACCAGACACAGTCTTCCTTCCTCTTGGGGTTAAACAATATGGAGATGTGAAAGGCAGATTCTTTTTGAACCCTTTCTCAGACTGTCACCCTTAGAAGTTGTCTAAGAGACTCTACTCCCCAGAGTTGATCTATTCTCCGTGAATAGCATCTCTTGAGTTTCTTCCAAATTCTCGGACTTTCCTGGCTTGATCTATTCTCTGTGAATAGCCTGTCTTAAACTTCTCGGGGTTTGGGGACCCACAGGCTTCCTAAAAGCATCCCCGCCTCCTCTTGGGCGTTGTACAAGGACCCGTCGGCTTCTTAGAAGTTTGCACAACCTCCTCTTAGGCTTTGTATAATAATTCTTTCTCCGGGAAGATAGCCTCCTCTTGGGCTTAGTACAAATTTTCCCTCGGCTTCTTAAAAGTTTTTCTCGCCTCCTCTTGGGCTTCGTACAAATTGTCTCGACGACCTCCTAGAGGTATAGGAACAGAAATTAGTCATCTTAATAGAACAGTCTTTCAAAGAGTCTAGATCTCACTACTACTGTTTCTTAAGAATAGTACAAAAGATAAAACCCGTAGACTTGGACAGTCTAAAGCTCCTTTGGATTCCCCGTTTCCTTAGAGAACATGAAATAATCCCGATCCTCAGATCAAATCCATGAGTACAACATTACCCATATAAGAACTGATTTTCTCTTTTAACCAACATGCTGGACCTGTCGCTCAACTGAAACAGTTACCCTAGCCTCCTCTTGGGATTTGTACAATGATCCTCCCCAGCGGAGTTAACCTTAAAACACTCACTTGTTGAGTATAAAAAGACTCTCTTGTTGAGTCAATATTCTAATAGCCTCCATCTCGGGCTTCCTACGAGATACAAAAACACTTTCTTGTTGAGTATAAAAGACTCTCTTGTTGAGTCCATCTCCTTTTAGCCTCCATCTCGGGCTTCGTACGAGATACAAAAACACTCTCTTGTTGAGTATAAAAGACTCTCTTGTTGAGTCAAACCCCTTTTTAGCCTCCATCTCGGGCCTCGTACGAGATACAAAACACTCTCTTGTTGAGTATAAAAAGACTCTCTTGTTGAGTCAATCTTCCAATAGCCTCCATCTCGGGCTTCGTACGAGATACAAAAACACTCTCTTGTTGAGTATAAAAGACTCTCTTGTTGAGTCAATCTCCTTTTAGCCTCAATCTAGGGCTTCGTACGAGACACCAAATCACTCTCTTGTTGAGTATAAAAGACTCTCCTGTTGAGTCAAACAACTTTTAGCTTCCGTCTTGGGCTTCGTACAAGACACACAAAAAGACTCTCTTGTTGGGTCAAACCCTTTTAGCCTCAATATTGGGCTTTGTACAAGACAGAAAGAACATTTTCCCCAGAAAATTAAACCTTTTAGCCTCCTTTTAGGCTTTGTATAAGAAAACCCCGGTTGAGTCAATCAACCTTTTAGCATCAAAATCTGTGCCTTGCTCACAGTATACAAACATCAACAACTCCTTTCCCCCCATTTAATTGCTGTAAGCGGCAAGCCTCTGGATTATTTACATCCACGCCACTGTCCCTCTTTTAGCATGAGAAATTCCTAAGGAAAGATGGCATTGCTCTACACTGAGTTAAAGTCTTCTCCTTCAGGTTAAAAAACCCCTATAAAGGAAATTATGGCATTGTTGGATTCACATGTCCAGTTAAAGTAATTCTCCTTTATAACCAGTCACCCAACAGTTGTGATGAACAGACCAAACATCCCCTCTTTAGAGATGACAAATTCTCTCTAAAGTCAAAACCCTTCAGCTTCACATCTTGGGCTTTGAACAAGATACAAACCATTTAGCTTCATGTCTTGGGCTTTGAACAAGACACCAAAACACCATTTCCTCCCATAGAATAGGAGGAACTACGATCACTCTGATTTCCCTGTTTCGGTAAACGGGAATACATAGGCATAAGATTGAAAGAAAAATCTTAGCGAGCACACTAATCAATAGCCCAAAATCCCATACCTTCATACATCAATCGAAAAGCATCAGTCCTAAACATCCTACCAATAGCATAGTCCTGACATTTCAGTCTTAACAAAATAAGAAGAAAGAGGCCCCACTTCCATATAGCATTTGTAACCTAACAGACCGCTGTTTAAACTCAGTATGCAAGCAGGGTTAGTTGGAGACATCTATTTCGCTTCCTTCATCAGCTTCAATAGGATAAAAAATGAATCGACCTGTAGTCCCCCCAAGAGCGACAGTGCTTAAGAACCACGTCCAAAATTGCTCGCTACAGAAAAGTGCCGCCCACTGTGGGGCCCTTATTTCTTTCTTACAATTTAAGGTGAAAACCTTAGACAAGTTATTTTCATGACGGTTCCATCGGGGAATGTCATCATTGCTAGGATCGGCCCTCACTAGGATCTTAGGTCAAAACCTTTAAATTGGGGAGGTACCACAGAATGGCGACTCCGCCAGGGAGCCATTTTCTGTCAGGATCATAGGATTCATAGCTCTTAAAAAGTCTATGACATTAGGGAAAATATATATACTGCTTTTCCTAATTGATGATATCTGTGTTTATTTTCTGCTAATGGGAATGTGTGTGATGCCGCATGTGGAAAGATTGAGTATACATCTAGGAAAAACCTCTTTCAGTAGTGTGGAAGCTATCAGAAATAGTTTTCACGCGATACTACCCTCTTCTGAGGTTCTTCAAAATAACATCACCTAGCCTTTTGAGAGACAGGTACAAAAATCACTAGTATAGACCTTTGGGATGGGTAGAGCCTTGACTTCATGACACCGACCCTTTGCCCCCATGTTTTTTCTATGTTTTTGTGTGCTGCATTCATGCATTCATTTAAAAAACATTAAGCAAAAAAAAATTCTCTTCTAGTCTCTCTTTTTCAAATTAAACTAAGACAATGATTGCAAATGTCAGAGAAAGGAGATTGCGCTAATGGATTTCGGTAGAAGGAAAACGCATAAGTATACCTTCAAGGTTCCAAAACTAGAGGATTTGAGAGGACTAGCAAGGATGATCACTAACCCTGACGCTTTCAGAGCCAGGTACGGAGGTCTGCTACCTCTATTAAGGGTCCATGTAATTGAAAGAATCATGGAGGCACTCATTCAGTTTTACGATCCGGTTTATCACTGTTTCACATTCCCGGATTACCAGCTCGCACCAACGTTGGAGGAGTATTCTCATCTGACTGATATACCCATTACTGATCAAGCTCCCTTTTCTGGACTGGAAGAAATTCCAAAGGATCAGACCATTGCAAGAGCAATTTATTTGGATGAGCCAGAAGCCAAGACTCACATGACCACCAAGGGAGGAATCCCAGGTTTACTAGCCAAGTTTCTGGTAAAGAAGGCTCTATACTTTGCTAGTATATGGAACGTGGCCGCTTTCGAGAGCATCTTTGTTTTGCTCACGTACGGGTTATTTTTGTTTCCCAACATCGATAACTTTGTAGATATCAACGCCATTAAGGTTTTTCTCATTGGAAACCCTGTACCGACTTTGCTCGCAGATGCGTATCATTCAGTACACTTAAGGAATTTGTACAGCGGAGGGATGATCACATGTTGTGTACCCCTGCTATATAAGTGGTTTATTTCCCATTTGCCTAAGTCTGCCGCTTTTTGGGATCATAAGAGTGCCTTACGTTGGTCGCAAAAAATCATGTCTCTTACCAACTCTGACATAGATTGGTGCAATAGGATTTATGACGGGATCAGGATCATTGACCGTTGTGGAAACTTCCCTAACGTACCCCTTATAGGAACTAAGGGAGGAATCAATTACCATCCAGTTTTAGTTCGTCGTCAATTTGGATACCCGATGAGGCATGTCCCGCGTAATGCTCATTTGGAAGGTCTTTTCTTTAAGGAAGGAGAAAATGACAGGGCACTAAAGACGGAAATAGTGCACGCTAGGAAACATGTTCATAAGAAAGGACGGGAGTCTCTAGGAAAACCGGACTGTGTCTCGGTGGAGCCTTATCTCCACTGGGTACAAACTAGAGCTCTCAAGCTAAAGATGCCTTATCCTCGTCATGGAGTTCTTCCGCCAAGGGAATTTGTCATGTACTTCATGACTAAGGCGGAAAACTTCAGGTTACTCTCAAAAAATTTCAACAGGAAAGGAGATCTTGGAAGAACAAATACCGCATTCTCAATGTGGAGTGTACCAAAATACAGTAACTGTTAAAAGATAAGGATGCTCTGATTGAGATTTTAGAGCAACATACTGTGGAAAATCAGGATAACCAAAGGAATTTGCTCGCTCCTTTCACTTGGAAAAGGAATGACAAACCGACAACGACCCAAGAGCCCCGGTCCAAGAAAAGGAAAATACCAGAATCAGCACCCGAGTTCTCCTCAGAGAGGACTCGGGACCCATTAGCTTAGGTTTCTGTTTCCGCACCTTGTAATTTACTGTATTTTCATTTCCGCAATCCTTTGAATTCAATAAAACGGGGTTCCCCCACTGTTTGATATTTGCAATCTAATTGTCGAAGTTTATTTTGATTAAACAAAAAAATATATATATAATCATTGCATTCATCATTCTCACGTCACGTATTCTTCTTACCTACGAATCTCACGTTTGTGTCTCGGTTCTAGAGTCAAACTGTCTCATTCGTACAATCCTCGGGCCAATCGTCAGAAAAAGATGGATGATCTCGAGGAAGAGAACAGAGACTTGAAAGAAGAGATCGATGCTCTGAGGGAGGATATGAGAAAGCTTCGTAACGACATGTAAGCCATGGCAGAAGCTCAGCTACAAAGAACTGTGATCTCAGAGATCACCTCAACGCCCATAGTGGAGAAGTATGATCCTAGGTATCAAATGCCGAAAGATCGTCCCTGGGGTATGCCAGTCAACTATATACCAGAAGGATATATTCTGCCAATCAATGAGGATCAGGGAACCGCAGCAGGAACCGCTGGGCCTGAAGGTTACAAACTTCGGGAAAGCGAAGATGCCAGGGGCATGACAACAACTCCTGAAGGTTACAAACTTTGGGAGACACCGAGAGTCTCGGCCATAATGACTATACCACCGCCCGTGGTACTGTTAGATGTCAAACATGTAATATATTAGGATGCAATAATTGGCATTTTTCATGACTTTCCTTGTGTAATCGGGTGATTTAAGTGGTTAATTGTGTTGTAGTGCGTACATTGGAATACATGTGTGAAGCTTGTAATTTGTGTATTAATGTGCAGGAGTAGGCACCAAAGGATCAAGATTAGAGACACAATGAGAAGATGCAAGTTGCCATTAAAATTATTGCTGCAATAAAGCATTCGTAGTGCGAAGGATTTGGCGAAGGCCCAACAAAGGTTCGCACTGCGAACATCAGCGAAGGCGCCAGCGAATGGAGGCAGAGAGTTCCAGTTTTGAAATGACAAAGAGTTCGCACTGCGAACTCCTGGAGAGGGTCCAGCGAAGGCTCGCTGGTTGTTTCACAGTGCGAAGATGCTGGCGAAGGGTGGCAGTGAGTTCTGGAATTTGATTGTCCTGGCTCGCTAGTTTATTCGCAGTGCGAATGAGCTAGCGAATCATTTGCTGTGCGAAGGAATGGTTCGCACTGCGAACACACGATTTCTGCTTGGGGCGGTTTAAGTCTCAGAGGCACTTAAGGTGCCATTTTCTCTCATTCGCAGTGCGAATGATGTACTCGCAGTGCGAATCATGCAGATTTCAGAAGTGTATAAATAGATTTTCACTTTATTTGGTTGGGATCTTTTGTTCATTTTTCACTAGAATTCATAGTTTTCAGTATTTTGATCATCAAAGAGTGTAATTTCAATTGGAGAAGCTGAAGTCGCATCCATTCTCGATTATTCGTCGTGGATGCTCATTCATCTCCTCTCTTTACTTGTTATCCAAACTACCATGAGAAGTGGTAGCTAAACACTCAATGTTGAGGTTAGATGTAGTTGATTCTGATTTTATGTATTGCTGTTGATCTATTGTATATGAACAAAGTCTTTGATCAATATAGATGATGTTGTTTTCTCTTAATGATCCATGTGTGATTTGTTTTGCTCTAGACATAGATTCTACAAATCATGACCTAACAATTTTATCTCTTAAAAGCCAAACTCTAGACATAGATTTGGGATTTGCTATTCGCATTGTGTTGATCTTAATGATTATTGTTTAGATTGTTAGCGTGAGACATCATCTAACAGTCTAAACAACGATACTCATGACTTCGCTTTAGACATAAACTTAGTCGGGAGGATACGCGGTTGTATTGGTCGGAAACCGAGTTCATATGCTTGATTAATCGTTTATACGTGAAAAGGATTGGCGAAACCTAACCTTGACATGCTTTTATCAAAACTTTTACAAAATCTTTGTCACCAATTAATCTTTGCTACAAGTGAATGTTAACAACAATTGAGACACTTTTGAAACCATTGAACTTAAAGTAACACAACTATTGAACGGCACGCATCAAAATATCGAACAATCCCTGTGGATACGATTAAAAACAACCCCCACTATTACTTTACTAACAAAATGACGCCGTTGCTGGGGATTGTTTAGTGATATTTCAAGCATTGCGATAGTTGGGCTATTTTAAGCTTGTTACCACTTTATCTTGGACTTGTTAATTTGTTTTGTTTAGTGTGCATACTTAGTTTATGCGAGGGAAACTACCGGCGGACCAACTTCTTTTCGATCCTGAGATTGAGAGAACCGCTCGTAGAATCAACAACAGAACTAGACGAAGGAGGCAGCTAGCAAGACAGAAGCGAGAACAAGAGGAAAGTACTTCTACACCACCACTAGTTCCACAGATAATTCCAGTTATGGAGACAGATCCACCACCACCACCACCTGCTTCTAGGCCATGTGCAAATAGTCTGAGACACAATGCTCAGTTCGCTCGCCATGCACACAACGGTCGTCATACTGAAATGAAGACCGGAATTCTCCAACTATTATATCAAAGTCCATTTACGGGTATGAATCATGAAGATCCTTTTACCCATCTGACGAAATTTTATGAAATAGCGGGAGCGACTGGTGCACCGGAAGCAGAAGAGGAAGCTCTGTTTAAGAGACTATTCCCGCATTCTCTCATTGGGAAGGCAAAGGAATGGTATCTTGATCAGTCAACGGCCATAATGACGGATTGGAATGCATTGGAAGAGAAATTTTTGGAGAGATTTTTCCCTCACACTCGGTTTATGGAAGCAAAGACCGCCATCGCGGTATTCACACAAGGAGCCAATGAATCTCTCAATGAAGCTTGGGAGAGGTTCAAATCAATGTTAAGAAAATGCAAGGGCCATGGTTTTGATGAATTGTCACAAATTCATATATTTCGAAATGGGCTGCAACTTGTACACAAAACCTTGTTGGATGCCACCGCCGGTGGATCCTTGTTAAGCAAAACCGCAGCAGAAGCCACGACTATCATTGATAAGATGGCTTTGAACGATCATCAAGGTAGTCACAACCGTGGACCTTCTCAACGAACTCCGGGAGTGTTGGAATTGGGAACAAACGATGCTATCCTTGCACAGAACAAATTATTATCACAACAGGTTGAGTTGTTAATTAAGAAAATGTCTAAATTGCCGCAACAATTCAAAGAGATTTATGAGTCTTCAAGTAAAAATGTGCAAGTGTTAGTTTGTGAATTATGTAGAGGTGACCATCCGACCGGTTATTGTCCTCCCGTTGTGGAGGAAGTGAACTACGCGGGAAATCAAGGATATCAACCCCGGACGCCTTATCAACAAGGCAACCAAGGTTACCAACAAAGGGCTAACCAAGGTTATCAACAACAATGGAGACCGCAAGAAGCCGGACCATCAAACCGTCAACAATATCAAAATTACACTCAACCTCCGCAAGCTCCCGTTGGAAATACGAAGATGGAGGACACGCTCACACAATTTATGCAAATGGAAATTTCCAACCAAAAGAACACCGATGCGGCCATAAGGAATCTTGAAACACAAGTCGGGCAATTATCAAAACAATTGGCCGACCAACAAAAAGGGCACTTTACGGCAAATACGCTTCCGAATCCTAAAGATTGCAAAGCAATTCTCACAAGAAGTGGAAGGGAGATTGACATGGGTGTAGGTAAAAGAGTAGTGGAGGAGGAAGTTGTAGTTGAAAATGAAAAAGAAAAAGATAGTGAGGAGATTGAAGTAGAAAAAAATGTTGAGGGTGTTTTAGTTGAAAATGAGAAGGAAAAAAGTGAGAATGAGAAAAAAATAGAGAGTGAAGAAAGAGTGAAGAGAACTAGGAAGGGAAAAGAGCCGATGAACAATATTCTGATTCAACATTTACCATATCTTCATGCTCCTACAAAAAAAGATAGTGCGCGGCACTATTCTCGGTTTATGGATATTTTCAAACAATTACAAATAAATATTCCATTTTCCGAGGCTTTGGAGCAAATGCCTAAATATGCGAAATTCATGAAGGATATCCTCACGAAAAAGAAGAGGTATACGGATCAAGAGACGATTATGGTAGATGCTAGTTGTAGCGCCATCATTCAACGTACTCTCCCGAGGAAAGAATGTGATCCGGGACGAGTTACATTGCCGGTTACGATAGGAAACCTTTATGTGGGCAACGGATTGATTGATTTGGGCTCTAGTATCAACTTGATACCATTGTCGATTGTGAAACGGTTAGGACACATGGAATTGAGGTCCACTCAAATGACGTTGCAACTTGCCGATAAATCCACTACCCGTCCTCACGGTATAGCGGAAGATGTGTTGGTCAAAGTGGACAAATTTTTGTTTTCGATAGACTTTGTTGTCATTGAAATGGAGGAGGATGAGGATGCACCTTTGATTCTTGGAAGGCCTTTCATGAAAACTGCCTGAATGGCAATTGACATGGACGATGGTCTCATGAAAGTGAGAGTCCAAGATGAAGAGGTGTATTTCAATCTTTATGATGCCATGAAGCACACGAAAGATAAAGGTGATTATTTCCTAATCGATGCAACGGAGGAAGCGAGTTTTGAAGTTACAAAGCAAATTCATGTCATTGATCCTTTACATAGAGCTTTGGATGATTCCTTGGAAGTATTCTCGGTTGAAGAAGAGCAAGCTCTTGAAGAGTGTTTGTTAGAGCTTGAAGCTTTAGAAGAATTGCAACCTTGGGAGTATGAAGAGGAAATTCTAAAAAAAGTGGTTAATGATGAACCATCCAAACTTGAACTGAAAGTGTTACCTTCAACCTTGAAGTATGCTTTTCTCGATGACGGTGGTAATAAACCGGTGATCATAAGTAGTATTTTGTCTGAAAACGAGGAGAGCCGCTTAATTCAAGTGTTGAGAAAAAATCAGGATGCAATGGGATGGACGTTGTCCGATCTCAAAGACATAAGCCCTTCATATTGCATGCACCGTATATTTATGGAGGAAGATTTTAAACCGGTTGCTCAACCTCAACGCCGGTTAAATCCAATCATGAAAGAAGTGGTTAGAAAAGAAGTGGTAAAAATGTTAGAAGCCTGAATGATTTATCCCATTTCTGAAAGCCCGTGGGTTAGTCCGGTGCATGTGGTACCGAAGAAAGGCGGATTAACAGTGGTCCGAAACGAGAAAAATGAGCTCATTCCGACAAAAACCGTTACCGGGTGGAGAATGTGTATAGACTACCGTAGGTTGAACAAAGCTACGAGAAAAGATCATTTCCCTCTACCTTTTATGGATCAAATGCTCGAAAGGCTTTCTGGTCAACAATTCTACTGTTTTTTGGATGGTTATTCGGGTTACAACCAAATTATTGTGAACCCGGAGGATCATGAAAAAACCGCTTTTACATGTCCTTTTGGAATCTTCGCTTATAGGAGGATGCCGTTTGGATTATGTAATGCACCGACGACTTTTCAACGGTGTATGCAAGCTATATTCTCGGATTTGATCGAAAAGACAATTGAGGTCTTTATGGATGATTTCTTGGTTTGTGGACAATCGTTTGATATTTGCTTGAAAAATTTGGATATGGTGTTGGAACGGTGTGTGGAAACCAATTTGGTGCTTAATTGGGAAAAATGCAACTTTATGGTGAACGAGGGAATTATGCTCGGTCACAAAGTTTCTTCAAAGGGCCTTGAAGTTGATAAAGCCAAGGTGGACGTTATTGAGAAATGACCACCTCCGATGAATGTCAAGGGCATATGGAGTTTTCTTGGACACGCCGGGTTTTACCGTAGATTCATCAAGGACTTCGCAAAGGTCGCAAAGTCGTTGAGCAACTTGCTCGTCCAAGGTAAGATTTTTGACTTTGACGAGTCTTGCCTTTTTGCATTTAATTTTTTGAAAACAAGTTTAACTACCTCACCGATAATCGTTACACCTAACTGGAAATTGGATTTTGAATTAATGTGTGATGCAAGCGATTATGCGGTTGGGGCTGTTTTGGGTCAAAGGAAAATGAAAGTTTTCCACGCTATACATTATGCGAGCAAAGTTTTAAACGAGGCTCAAATTAACTATGCAACAACTGAGAAAGAGTTGCTTGCCATAGTGTATGCGTTGGAGAAATTTTGTTCCTATTTGATTGGTTCACGAGTCATTGTTTACACGGACCACACGGCTATAAGGTATCTGCTCACCAAACCTGATTCTAAGCAGAGGCTTATTCGTTGGATCCTTTTGTTACAGGAATTTGATCTTGAAATTCGTGACAAAAAAGGATCCGAGAATTTGGTGGCGGATCACTTATCCCGCCTGGTAAACGTTGACGTGACCAAGAATGAATGTGAGGTCAAAGAGGAGTTCCCAGATGAAAAATTATTTAAGGTGCAGGTTAGACCGTGGTTCGCTGACATGGCTAACCACAAAGCCACCGGATTGATACCGGACGGTCTAACGCACCACCAAAAAAGAAAATTTTTGTCTGACGCCAAGTCTTTCGTGTGGGATGAACCTTATTTATTTAAACTTGGTGTTGTCAACCTCTTAAAGAGGTGTGTCTCATTGGAGGAAGCCACGAATATTCTATGGCATTGTCATAACTCTCCGTATGGAGGACACTTTAATGGGTTAAGAACGGCCACGAAAGTCCTTCAATCGGGCTTTTATTGGCCGTCCTTATTCAAAGATGCGCATGCGCATGCCCTTAGTTGTGACAGGTGCCAGAGAAGTGGAGGAATTTCACGGCGGCACGAGATGCCTTTACAGAATATGTTGGAAATTGAAGTTTTTGACTGTTGGGGGATCGACTTTGTCGGTCCATTCCCGTCTTCATTTTCCAATGAATATATTTTGGTCGCCGGTTATTATATGTCTAAATGGGTGGAGGCGATAGCTTGCGCTAAAGCCGACGGAAAAACAGTTGTGAAATTTTTGAAAAAAAACATTTTTGCGCGTTTTGGTACTCCTAGAGTGTTAATAAGTGATGGAGGGTCTCACTTCTGTAACACTCAGCTTGACAAAGCTTTGGAGGAGTATGGTGTGAAGCACAAGGTTGCCACACCATATCATCCTCAAGCTAATGGTCAAGCGGAGGTTTCCAATCGTGAGATAAAACGTATTTTGGAGAAAACTGTTTCGGCCTTGAGAAAAGATTGGGCCAACAAATTGGATGATGCTTTGTGGGCGTATCGGACCGCTTTTAAGGCTCCGATCGGTCTCACATCGTTTAAAATGGTGTATGGTAAGAATTTCCATCTGCTCGTGGAGTTGGAGCACAAGGCATTTTGGGCCTTAAAATTTTTGAATTATGATCCAACTCTTAGCGGCGAAAAAAGAAAAGTACAATTACAGGAATTGGATGAATTACGCCTTCAGGCGTACGATTCCAATAAACTGTACAAAGAGCGTGTAAAGTCTTACCATGAAAGAAAAATAATCATCAAGCAGTTTGAGGTAGGACAGCTGGTGTTTATATTCAATTCTCGGTTAAAATTGTTCCCGGGAAAGTTAAGGTCTAAATGGTCGGGTCCGTTTAGCATCCGAGAAATCAAGCCTTATGGAGCGGTTATAATGAAGACACAATAACCAAATTGAATTGGACTGTCAACGGCCAAAGATTAAAAGTGTATCTTGGAGGTGATTTCGAGCGGAATCCCCCAATTGTTCCCTTCCGCGATCCGTGAGATTGCGGTGGACCGTCGAGCTTAGTCGACGTTAAACAAGCGCTTGTTGGGAGGTACCCCAACATTGTAAGTATTTTGCTTTTATTTGCTGTTTGAAGTGTTTTAATAGTATTGTACCATATGCAGTGTGGCAGCAGGAGAGACCTGAAAATTTTGAAAATCTGTCTTGTTCGCTGGCTTGTTCGCACTGCGAATCTGGGGCGAGCATTCGCTGGCCATTCGCACTGCGAACATCAGCGAACCAGCCTTGGTGGTTTTGCTGCCACATCATTAAAATGGAGGGTTTTGTTATGGGTGGGCCTGCACGTAGGCCCAAGACCCATGTTAAAGTGCTGATGACTTGGGGGACCAAACCCTAGTCACTTGCCTCTCACTTTCAACCAAAAAGAAAAAGAAAAGGAAAAACCCTAGTCACTTTCACGTGTGTTGCTGTCCATCTCTCAAATTTCTCCTTCAATTTCCATACTCCTGCCATGTTTGTATATTTTTTTATGCTTTCTATTAGTGTAATTTTGTTTGAGAATTTACATGAGAAATCTTTAAGCATTTGGGTTAAACTTCTGTTTAAGGTTTTTCAAAACATGTCAAATTTTCTGCTGGTTTTAGGGTTTAGATGACATGTAAAATCATGCTATGTTGTGAAATCTGGGGCTGTTAATTTTTTTTCAAAGTTTTCGTGGATTTGCAGTGCGAGTGTTCTAGTGAGCAGCCCAGATTTTTGTTTTTTGTTTTAGTCATTCTGATGCATGTGTGTCCTAACTTCTAATGATTTGTCTTGGTGTTTTTGTGTCGGATTTGTTTGTCATTTGTGCAGATGGGTCCTAAAACCA
This sequence comes from Lathyrus tuberosus, assembly GCA_022829125.1. NCBI lineage: Eukaryota > Viridiplantae > Streptophyta > Magnoliopsida > Fabales > Fabaceae > Lathyrus > Lathyrus tuberosus. Next base: position 4,987,044 of record JALAZF010000193.1, read on the forward strand.
TGATCAAGAAAAGGAAAGCATCAACATCCAGACAGGTACCGATCACTTTCGACGACGCTCGGTTCAAGGGTATTAGACAGGCTCAGAGATATGAGGTGCTGGAAACAAGAACCATCCTTGCAGAGAAGAGATTTATTCTGAATGATCAAGGGACTTATCGTTCGGTAGCTGCCCTCTTGCATGCAAAAAAGTGGGATCAGCTGATAACGTCCCTTGATTCGTACAATGTGGAGATGGTTCGAGAATTTTATGCCAACGCCCTTCCTGATGAGGGGGATCTGTTTAATTGGACTACGGTTGTTAGAGGAAAAACTGTGAGGTTTGACAGAAGGACAATTAGTCGAGTTCTAGGAGACCCTCTTCCATTGCGTGCTAGTCAGGAAGATGCATACCACAGGAACCTAAACCGCAACAGGGATATCACACAAATGACTACTGATTTGTTGCGCCCGAGTAAAAATATGAAGTTCAATTATTCGGGACTTGCTGTGAGGTATCATCGAGAGGATATGTTGCCTTTGGCTCAGCTTGTATTACTATTGGTTGTCACCAACATTAAACCAAAGTCACATTCCTCTACCGTTCCATTACCCCTTGCCCACTTTGTGCACAGCATCCTTACAAATGTGGAAATTGATGTTGCGAGGATAATAGCAAATGAAATAAGGGCCATTGTCGAGAGTGTATTATGAGGGAATGCTTCGAGGAAAAATTCCCCTCTTGCATTTTCGTGCCTGATCATGTCTTTATGTGCTGATGCTGGTGTTAATTTGCCTTCGCGTCGTCAAGTCACTATCACATCGGCTATCGATGATCTATATGTCGACAAATTTTGCAAACCTAAGGGTGGTAGGACTGAGTCTTCAAGGGCTGCTGCTGCAGAGGCTGGTACGAGTGAGGGTGATACTTTTAAGTTGCCGAATTTCTATCCTTATCAGCAGGGGATCTGCCAATATAACTGGGATTGGATGGCCGCTTCTCAGCGCGCCATGCTTGATTTACATGACTCTATGCAGGTACTCCAGCTGCAGATTCGGGATCCCGCCGCGGAGCAGACTATGATGTCGAGGGAGCAGTTCCTCGCACATGCTGGATGGCCTGAGGCCAGGCCAGTTTTTGGAGGGGGAGAGGATTCAGCTGGTGGTCTTGCAGGTGAGGATGCTGATGAGGATGGAGATGGTGATGAGATAGAGGGAGATGTCACTGATGTGGAGGTTTCTGGTAATACTTCTGATGAGGGTGATGAGGATGAGATGGTTACCGAGGTTTTGGAGACGGAGTCCGATGAGGACTAATTTTGTGATTTTCAGATGTGTGTACTTCCTTTGGTCTCCAAAGTGAAGTTTTCTTATATTTTGTATTTTTCAGCTTTTACTAGTCTATTGTATCCACATAGTGGAATATTTTGAATATTGGTGTACTTGTACCCTAGTGGCACCATTTTGGATATTGTAGGTGTTTTTACACCAAACACTTTATTATTATTATTAGTAATGTTAAGTGTTTTTAGTAAAAAATTTTGTTTCGCTTTTACTAATAATTTGTTGGTTTTTAATTGTTAATATGTTTTCATGTTAATGTTCCTTCTTTTATGATGGAATTTTGGAAGTAGGTTGGAGACTCTTGATTTTTAAAGAAATATTCCTCCATGATGTGAGGGCTATGATAGTACCTTAAGCATTGTGTTGCGACAAGGTACATCGTTACCTGGTGCGAGAATTTTGTATGTTTTAGAACTTGTGTCTTGTGCGATTGATAATGTTGTTTCATGTTACAACTTCCTTTGAATACATGTGTCATTTTAGGATCAAAAACCATTAAAGTGAGAAGCCTCCAATGTGTTATTATATGCTAAGGATTATTGATGAATGTTGTTTTACTTTTAATTCATGCCTTATCTTGTGAACATGTGATTTTGTGGAAGTAGGAGAAGTGATCAAGGCACTTGTTGAAATTGAGCACAACCATGTCCATATAGTAATTCACCCGTGAGGAGTGAGCATTTGGTAGCCCTTTGAGCCTAAAACAGTTTAGAACTCAGTTTAGTGATGAACTTGTTTTATGTGCATAATTTGCAAGTTTGGTTCATCATTGAATTTGGTGAGTTTCTAACATTTTCTTCTTGAACCTTTGAAATTGTATACTGTTACTTCCTTGCCTTAAAAAGCAAGGAACATTCACTTTAGGTTGAGTCGAAAATGAGTTGGGGAGAATAAAAAGAAGATGGGTGCATTACTCAAAATTTTGAAAAAAATTCAAGTAAGCATGTAAAGAAAAGAGTGTGAATATGTTGTACAAATGAGAAAATGCTTGCTTGAATAAAAAAAAATGTAGAGTCAATAATTGTGCACGGTAGTTTGTGAAGGTGTAATGAAAAATTGGTGAAATGAAGTTGAGATGTGTGAATATGTGTATAGTGAATGTTCTTTTGCTTCGGTAATTTCGTTTCAATGGCCATTAGAAATGTCCCTTTTTGTTTACCCGACCAAGCTACAACCTTGAAGTCCTTAGTGATCTTTTACTTCCATGATTTCTTTTGTGTTCATTGAGATATGGTATGAATTGCTTAGTATTTGCATCATTGGTCATTTGAGTGTAATTGTCTCGTGCTTGTATGCACGTTTGCCTTCAATCCTGTGTCGAAGAGGAGTGTAGAATGACATGTGCAGGATGAGTTAGTTGTCTCTTGAAACATTGTTTGAAATTGTTTAAGAGGCAAGTTCTTTTACATATTAGGTTCTTGAATTGTGTAATTGTTGCATTGTTGTGATTGTTGTTTAGTTGAGCCGTTTTTCGCATCTTGGTTGAATTGAGTGCTCGAGCAAATCCTCGTGAGAGGCATACTTTGCTTGAGGACAAACAAAGAGTTAGTAGGGGAGAGTTTGTTAGATGTCAAACATGTAATATATTTGGATGCAATAATTGGCATTTTTCATGACTTTCCTTGTGTAATCGAGTGATTTAAGTGGTTAATTGTGTTGTAGTGCGTACATTGGAATACATGTGTGGAGCTTGTAATTTGTGTATTAATGTGCAGGAGTAGGCACCAAAGGATCAAGATTGGAGACACAATGAGAAGATGCAAGTTGCCATTAAAATTATTGCTGCAACAGAGCATTCGCAGTGCGAAGGATTTGGCGAAGGCCCAGCGAAGGTTCGCACTTCGAACGTCAGCGAAGGCGCCAGCGAATGGAGGCAGAGAGTTCCAGTTTTGAAATGACAAAGAGTTCGCACTGTGAACTCGTGGCGAGGGTCCAGCGAAGGCTCGCTGGTTGTTTCGCAGTGCGAAGATGCTGGCAAAGGGTGGCAGTGAGTTCTGGAATTTGATTGTCCTGGCTCGCTAGTTTATTCGCAGTGCGAATGAGCTAGCGAATCATTCGCTGTGCGAAGGAATGGTTCGCACTGCGAACACACGATTTTTGCTTGGGGCGGTTTATGTCTAAGAGGCACTTAAGGTGCCATTTTCTCTCATTCACAGTGCGAATGATGCACTCGTAGTGCGAATCATACGGATTTTAGAAGTGTATAAATAGATTTTCACTTTATTTGGTTGGGATCTTTTGTTCATTTTTCACTAGAATTCATCGTTTTCAGTATTTTGATCATCAAAGAGTGTAATTTCAATTGGAGAAGCTAAAGTCGCATCCATTCTCGATTATTCGTCGTGGATGCTCATTCATCTCCTCTCTTTACTTGTTATCCAAACTACCATGAGAAGTGGTAGCTAAACACTCAATGTTGAGGTTAGATGTAGTTGATTCTGATTTTATGTATTGTTGTTGATCTATTGTATATGAACAAAGTCTTTGATCAATATAGATGATGTTGTTTTCTCTTAATGATCCATGTGTGATATGTTTTGCTCTAGACATAGATTCTACAAATCATGACCTAACAATTTTATCTCTTAAAAGCCAAACTCTAGACATAGATTTGGGATTTGCTATTCGCATTGTGTTGATCTTAATGATTGTTGTTTAGATTGTTAGCGTGAGACATCATCTAACGGTCTAAACAACGATACTCACGACTTCGCTTTAGACATAAACTTAGTCGGGAGGATACGCGGTTGTATTGGTCGGAAACCGAGTTCATATGCTTGATTAATCGTTTATACGTGAAAAGGATTGGTGAAACCTAACCTTGACATGCTTTTATCAAAACTTTTACAAAATCTTTGTCACCAATTAATCTTTGCTACAAGTGAATGTTAACAACAATTGAGACACTCTTGAAACCATTGAACTTAAAGTAACACAACTATTGAACGGCACACATCAAAATATCGAACAATCCCTGTGGATACGATTAAAAACAACCCCCACTATTACTTTACTAACAGGTACACACTGTCCCGGAAGGACAGATTCCCCAGATACATTCTGGTGGAAATGACAGCATGTTCGACAGAATGAATGAATTCCAGGAACATTTCCTGGAAATGCAGAAAGAACTGCAAGCCCTTCGCGGTCAGGATCTATTTGGAAAAGACGTCGTGGACCTCTGCTTGGTCCCCAATGTGAAAGTTCCGCACAAGTTCCAAGTGCCCGACTTTGAAAAATACAAGGGTAACTCTTGCCCTCAGAGTCACTTGGTGATGTACGCTCGGCGAATGTCAGCTCAAACAAAGAACCAGGAGCTGCTGATTCACTACTTTCAGGATAGCTTAACCGGTGCCGCATTAAAATGGTACATGGGTTTAAACCGTGCTACGATCAGCACTTTCAGAGATCTTGGCACTGCCTTCGTCCAAAAATATAAATACAATCTGGACATGGCACCAGACAGAGATCAACTCAGATCAATGTTGCAAAAGGATTAGGAAACCTTTAAGGAATACGCTCAGAGATGGTGTGAAATTTCCGCTCAAATTTGTCCACCTCTTGAGGAAAAAGAGATGACAAAGATTTTCTTAAAGACCTTGAGCTCATTTTACTACGATAGAATGGTTGCCAGTGCACCCAGCGACTTCACCGAAATGGTCGGTATGAGAGTGCGTCTCGAGGAAGCCGTTCAAGAAGGACGTCTAGTCAAAGACACTAGGTCGACAAGCAGTACTAAAAAATATGGTAGTGTTCTCCCTAAGAAAAAAGAGCAAGATATTGGGAATATCTCTCTCAGAAAGCAAAGGCGACGGTACCAACCAGTAGCAGCTGTAACTCCTGCTGTCAACCCTACGCCTGTCTCTACGTATCAACCTCAGGTTGCTCAAAGCCAACCGCGTTCACCGCAATTTTAGAAAAGGACACAACAACCTCTTCAGCAGGCTCATCCTCCATACAACAACAACTGTACAACGCGGCCACTAGGATTTGATCCTATACCCGTATCGTACGCAGAACTATTTCCGTTACTGCTGGTCAAAGGACACATCCAGACCAAGGTTCCTCTTACAGTACCAGAAAATCTGCCTTTTTGGTTCAAAGCGGATCAGACTTGTCCTTACCGTCAAGGAGGACCAGGGCATAACATAGAGAACTGTCTCAGTTTCAAATCCGACGTGCAAAAGCTTGTTAGGAGCGGGGTCTTATCTTTCAAAGATACGAATCTGAATGTTCTCACGAACCCGCTGCCTCAACATGAGAAGGCTGCAGTCAATTTGATAGAGGGAGAGTCTAACAACGTCTATCAAATTCACGATGTACTCTTGTTGAGGGCCAACTTGGTTAAGATGCATTGTAGACAGAGTGGATATGGCCATGTGCCACCTCACAATTATCACCAGTGTGATGTCTGCTCTAAGAACAATCAAGGATGTTATGTGGTGCAATCAGCTCTACAGGAACAGATGGATCTCGGATGGATCCAAGAGCACCGAGTTCGTGGAGTTAACATGACCTATACGAATTCCAACATCATTCAAAACCACGACATCTGTGCGATGAATGTAAACTTAGTGGCGATGCACTCAAGGCAAAGCCAGTATCATAATCTACCGCGGCACGATTACACTTCATGTCTGACTTGCTCGGTAAACAAACAGGGATGCTCTTTCATACAAAAGGCCCTCCAACGTCAGATGGATCTTGGATGGATCCAAGACTACCATGATAAGAATCATTATCAAATCAACATGATCCAGATCTTCGATATTTGCTTGATGAATACCAGCCTGGTGGAGTTACATGCTAAACAGGTCCGGCTCGGGTTCCTGGATCACATGATTGTCAGAGCTGTAAAGCGGGTTGCGAAAATGATCAAAGTTGTGCCCTTGTCCAGGAAACGCTTCAGCACTTATTGAACCATTGGTGGCTTCCAATCTATATGGATGAAGACACACAGCAAATTAGTATCACTAATGGGAATCCTACTAGATATCAAAGTCAGGATGTTCGGTCAATGGAAACAGACCTCGTAAGGTTACACTGTATTCAAAGCGGACGTGGCCAGGTGCCACTACACAACTATGAGCAGTGTGGAGTTTGCTCAGTGGATAATCAAGGATGCTACTTCGTGCGAGCAGCCCTTCAAAGTCAGTTGGACCACCAAGAGATTCAACCATGGTCAAGTTCTGGATCAGTCAACTACCTCGCTGATCAAATCGAGGACGTTGTCATAATCTCTGATCATCAGAGGACTAGGGATGTTTGTTCCATCATCCCTCTACTTGACGAATCGAGAGTTCCCAACCGGGAACGGATCGAAATTACTTACAATGGTCAGAGAAATCAGAAGGTTCCCATAGTCATCTATCTACCGGGACCGCTACCATATGAATCAACTAAGGCTATCCCTTACAAATACGGTGCAACAACAATTGAGAATGGAAAGGAAATTCTGTTACCCTCCGTCGTGAATATTGCAGACATCAGTCGAGTAACACGAAGTGGTAGAATCTTTAACAGAGGAGTTGGAGAACCCAGCAGAGAAAAGGAACCTCAGACAGAAGCTCCCGATCCACCAGTCGGTCAATCCAGTAATCCCGACCTTTCAAAAAACAATGACGAGATGCTGAAGCTCATCCAAAGGAGTGAATATAACATTGTTGATCAGCTATTACAAACTCCTTCAAAGATCTCGGTATTATCACTGTTACTTAGTTCAGAAGCGCACAGGGAGGCTCTACAGAAAATCTTGGAGCAAGCCTTTGTGGAACAGGATGTGTCAATACGACAGTTCGATAGCATTGTCTCTAACATCACTTCCTGCAATAACTTGGGATTTAGTGATGAGGAATTACCAGAAGAAGGTCGCCATCATAACATGGCACTCAATATTACAGTCAACTGCCAGGACGATGCTTTAGCCAGCGTACTGGTAGACACAGGGTCAGCCCTGAATGTTATGCCGAAATCCACTTTGATGCAATTATCATTCCAAGGCCCTCCAATGAGAACCAGCGAGGTCGTCATCAAAGTGTTTGACAGATCCAGAAAAACGGTTATCGGCGAAGTCGACCTTCCCATAACTATCGGTCCTCACACTTTCCAAGTCATGGACATCCGGGCAACATATAGTTGTTTATTAGGAAGACCTTGGATACATCAGGTTGGGACGGTCACCTCGACCCTCCACCAAAAGCTAAAGTTCGTCCAGAACGACTAACTCATCACAGTTTATGGGGAGCAGGCCTTGCTCGTAAGCAATTTGTTGTCATCCACTTATGTAGAACCGGAAGGGATAATCGGAACCCAGTTCCAAACCCTTTCGCTACACAAAGACAATCAATCCGAAGGGGGGACTTCGATTTCCTCGTACAAAGATGCTATCAAAGCGGTCGAGAGTACCAATACAACAGGATGGGGGCAGCTTGTCATTCCTACTGATAATAAAACAAAGAAGGGTCTTGGTTTTTCTGCAACCTGTACCCAAACAGCTGCTAACGGTGAAAGTTTTCATCTCATTCGGAACTTCTTCCATAGTGGAGGCTTCCTTCAACCAGTGACTCAAGAAGTGCATACCATCAATAAGGATGATTCATCCGATACGGAGGAAGAATGGAAGTCCTATCTCAACAAGGACAGTTATACGTCTCAGGACGAAACGCCCTTTTGCTTTCCTACACAAAGTCCGAGATTTATACCCAGGTCAGATGTCGAAATGGTATATGGAGATTGTGATCCGGAAGGATGTCGTGCTCTACCAAACTCATTAGAGGAGGACACTCTGATGAAAGACAACTTTGACCACAGCTATTATGGCCCGATGGATGGCCTGCCAATGTGGCAGCCTTACCTAGGAGACTTGGGGCAAGAGAGTTGGCCGAACGAGGCATATCAGCTCAGCATCATTGAAAAGAATACCTGCGTCCCCACCATGTCATGGGATCAACACCCAGGTTATCCTGAAAATACTCAGCACGATGATGAATTCGCAACGTTTGCAGGACTAGAATTCATTAACTATGCTTTTCCCGAGGTCAACGTCATCGAGAGAGATGACTCCTCCAGTTCCAAAAAAGTATGGGACACCTTGGGACAACCGAGTGGAAAATTCGACTTCATGGTCAAATACACCGCTCCTGAAAGCTCTCGTATCAGGCTCGAAGACATCCAGCCAACTGGATGGGGAGATACAGCTGAGAGTACGAATACTACGCAAAATACAACTGAGGAATCCTCCTACGACAACTCTGCCTGGGAGACAGATTCCAATGATCCTGCTCCACCAGAAATTAGCGTTATTTCTGAAGACAAATCAAGGAAAGTACCAGACTTTGTGATTCACCGAGGAGTTCGCCGCCAATGGGTTGCTGTCGATGTTCCGAAGATCGCTCATAAGTCTAAGTAATTTCCATCTTCACTTTAACCTTTCACCCTGCCCAGGTGAAACGGATGTTTTGATAGGGCTCACTTTCTGTAAATATCCCTCTTCGCTTTGCCCAAAGCGACTGAGTTTTGTTTTATAGGGCTGTAGTTTCAAGAATCGACTTGTTCATTAATAAAATAACGTCGTTCTGTAATTTCCGCATTAATTGCTGTTTTCTCTTTTTGCTTTTCTCAGAAAATGGTAATCCTAAAAAACAACTCAAAAAACAATAAACAAGCAGTAAACAAAAAAAAACACTGCACACACTATTGCATTCTCTCTATCTCTTCTAAAACAAATCATCACGTCATGCAGATTGCTTGTTTTAAACCCCATTGAAACATATGATCCAATGCCTTCTCCCAACTTTGAGTTCCCGGTATTTGGGGCTGAAGAAGAAGATGACAACGAAATTCCAGAAGAGATATCCCGACTACTCAGACAAGAGGAAAGGTCCATTGAACCTCACAAAGAGCCGTTGGAAACGGTAAACTTGAGTTCAGAAAAAGAGAGAAAAGAAATCAGGATTGGGGCACGGCTCAGTCCAACTGCCAAAGAAAGTCTGACAAAACTTCTCAGAGAGTTTCCCGATGTATTTGCTTGGTCCTATCAGGATATGCCAGGGTTGGATACCAGCATCGTGGAACATCATCTACCGTTAAGATCAGAATATCCGCCAATTAAATAGAAGTTGAGACGGACTCATCCGGACATGACCATCAAAATCAAAGAGGAGGTACAGAAACAGATTGACGCGGGCTTCCTCGCCACATCAGAATATCCTCAATGGTTAGCCAACATTGTACCCGTTCCCAAAAAGGACGGAAAAGTCAGAATGTGTGTCGATTACAGAGATCTGAACAAGGAAAGTCCAAAGGACGACTTTCCCTTGCCACACATTGACATGCTGGTAGACAGTACAACAAAGTTCAAAGTCTTCTCCTTCATGGATGGATTCTCGGGCTATAATCAGATCAAAATGGCGCCGAAAGACACGGAGAAAACTTCGTTCATTACCCCATGGGCTACCTTTTGTTACAAGGTAATGTCGTTTGGTTTGAAGAACACCGGGGCAACCTATCAAAGGGCCATCACTACTCTGTTTCATGACATGATACACAAAGAGATAAAGGTATATGTCGATGATATGATTGAAATATCTAAGACAGAGGAGGAGCATGTGACCCACCTGTCAAAACTATTCAAACATTTGAGAAAGTACAAACTCCGCTTGAATCCCAATAAATGCACCTTCGGTGTCTGTTCAGGGAAACTCTTGGGGTTCATCGTCAGCCAGAAAGGAATTGAGGTTGATCCTGACAAGGTTAAGGTCATTCAAGAAATGCCTTCTCCAAAAACTGAAAAACAAGTCAGGGGATTCCTGGGACGTTTGAACTACATCTCCAGATTCATATTCCTCATGACCGCGGCCTATTCGCCGATCTTCAAATTACTCAAAAAGAATCCGGATTGCGTTTGGATATAGGACTGTCAAACCGCCTTTGACAGTATTAAGGAATACCTGTTGAATCCGCCGATTCTATCACCTTCGGTGAAAGGAATACCACTGATCATATACTTAACAGTCTTGGAAGACTCTATGGGATGTGTACTTGGCCAACAAGACGAAACCAAAAGGAAACAGTATGCCATCTACTATTTAAGCAAGAAATTCACCGACTGTGAGACTCGATACACTATGCTTGAGAAAACTTGTTGCGCTCTGGCTTGGGCAGCCAAACGTCTTCGCCAGTACATGATTTGTCACACTACTTGGTTAATCTCCGAAATGGATCCAATCAAGTATGTATTTGAAAAACTTGCTCTCACGGGAAGGATTGTCCGTTGGCAGATGTTGCTATCAGAATATGACATAGAGTATCACGCTCAGAAAGTCGTTAAAGGGAGTATTTTAGCCGATCATTTCGCGCATCAACCGATTGAAGATCAGGAATCAGTCGGGTTTGACTTCCCAGACGAAGATGTCATGTATCTAAAAATGAAAGACTGCGATGAACCACTACCCAGTGAAGGGCCAGAACCAGGTTCCCAATGGGGACTAATCTTTGATGGAGCAGTTAATCATTACGGAAATGGAATTGGGGCAATTATCATAACACATCAGGGTACCCACATTCCTTTCACCGCCAGACTTACATTCAAGTGTACAAACAACGAGGCTGAATACGAAGCTTGTATCATGGGTCTCGAAGAAGCGATCGATTTGAGGATCAAGAACTTGGACGTATATGGTGACTCAGCCCTGGTTATCAATCAGATCAAAAGAGATTGGAACACTTACCAATCAGGACTGATCCCTTACAAAGACTATGCGAGAAGGTTGTTACCCTTCTTCAACATAATCGAGTTTCATCACCTCCCTCGTGAGGAGAATCACATGGCTGATGCATTAGCCACCCTCTCTTCCATGATTAGTGTAGGTCAATGGAATGACATACCTAAGATCGACATAATGCGCCTTGAACGGCCCGCTTACATCTTCACGATTGAAGCAGTCATAGACGACAAACCTTGGTATCACAATATCAAATGCTTCCTTCAGAAACAAGAGTACCCACCTGGGGCATCCAGAAAAGACAGAAAAACCCTCATAAGGTTGGCAGGCAGCTTCTTCCTGAGCGGTGATACACTCTATAAGAGGAACTTTGACATGGTCTTGCTTCGATGCGTCGACAGACCAGAAGCAGACATGCTGATAAAAGAAATTCATGAAGGATCCTTTGGCACTCATGCCAATGGACATGCAATGGCGAGAAAAATTATGAGAGCAGGGTACTACTGGTTGACCATGGAATCCAACTGCTACAAGTACATGAGAAGGTGTCACAAGTGTCAAATATACTCAGACAAAATTCATGTACCACCAACGCATCTCAAAGTTCTCTCTTCCCCTTGGCCTTTTTCCATATGGGGAATCGACATGATCGGCGTGATTGAGCCCAAGGCTTCGAACGGACATCGGTTCATTCTGGTCGCCATTGACTACTTCACCAAGTGGGTCGAAGCAGCGTCATACGCTAATGTAACCCGACAAGTGGTGGTCCGATTTATTAAAAACAATATCATCTGTCGTTATGGTGTTCCAAGCCAGATCATTACGGATAATGGATCTAACTTGAACAACAAGATGATGAAGGAGTTGTGCACTGAATTCAAGATCGAACACCATAACTCATCTCCCTACCGACCCAAGATGAACGGAGCGGTAGAAGCGGCTAATAAGAACATCAAGAAGATTGTTCAGAAGATGGTTGTAACCTACAAGGACTGGCACAAGATGGTACCTTTTGCTCTTCACGGTTATCAAACATCTGTCCGCACTTCAACAGGGGCTACCCCTTTCTCTCTAGTATATGGCATGGAAGCAGTGCTTCCCATAGAAGTAGAGATCCCATCAATATGGGTATTGATGGAAGCTAAGCTTGCAGAAGCTGAATGGTGTCAAAGTCGACACGATGAACTGAATCTGATCGAAGAAAAGAGAATAACGGCATTATGCCATGGTCAGTTGTATCAGCAAAGAATGAAGAAGGCATTTGACAAAAAAGTACGACCTCGCGTCTTCAGGAAAGGAGACCCCATGCTCAAAAAGATACAATCTTTTCTCACTGATTCTCGGGGCAAATGGACTCCGAATTATGACGGCCCCTATGTGGTCAAGAAAGCTTTCTCAGGCGGCGCCTTGAGACTTGTAACCATGGACAGAGAGGAATTTGTCTACCCCACAAATGTTGATGTAGTCAAGAAATACTTCGCCTAAAAAAAACGTCTTGGTGGATTGAAAACCCGAAAGGGCGGTCCAGGCAAAAATTACAGACATGATCAAAAATCATCCCTGTGGATTGGAAATCTCAAAGTACAATCCAGGCAAAAATTAGGGATAATGGCAAGTAACTATGTCCAACAGAGGCAAGTCCCTCAGCAACAGTTACGTTGTCCATCAGAAAAACTCCAGTCAGGGTCATCTTCGATAAAAGCTCAGGATGCCCCAAATTCAAAGTTGGTAGAAGGATAGTGGTCGTTATGTTTCAATGTAGCCCTTTTCCCTTAAATTACTATTTTTTAACTTTGTAAATACTCTATGGAATCACGCGTTTGGCTGATTTCCATCATATCAATAAAATTTGAGCCCTTGTGCTTTTGGTTGCAATTCTTATTTGTTTTAGCTTTATAGAACAACAGTTTTAACATGATCAACGATTCTTGAAATAAAACAAAAATGAATTTACTTGATAAAACTTTTCTGCTTTAAAATAAAGATGGCAATTCTTTTGACTGTTGAACATCGAAAGAACATCGATCGCTTCTCCCGAGGTGTTCGAGCCTCAAAGTGCAGAATCAAATGACTCCTTCTAAACCAGTGCGCCTGAACGAAGGATCAGTTATGTCAGATACGAATACTCCATATGACACCCTCGGTAAAGTTCTTACCTCCTAAGCCCGACCAACGGTTGTTCCCTGCAGAGACTATTTCTCCTCAGCAAGGTAGAATTGCTATCGTGAACCAGTGATACTTTTCATCTTCCGCTGTGGCCGAGTATCCCGTCATGTCCATCTCTTAGTCTGTGTGTCGCGTCAGTTTTGTCAGCATAAACATACATACATCGTGCATTATTGATTTACATTCGCATTCATATTGCATCACTATCACTTTAGTCGGTCTTATCCCCTAATGATAAAAGTCTTCACCGTCGAGTTGTCGGTTCTTTCCTCGTCAGGAAATGGTGCGCCTGCCCTACATCTCTCCTCCAGTTTATTTTTGGGATGAAGTCGGCCCTTGACCACTTTGTTAACTTGAACCTTTGAAAGACTAGAGAAAACGTTCTAAAAATGTCACTCTTCGCTATTGAAGATGATATCGTCGCTTTCCCGGATTAAGGAAAATCCCCAGAGAAAGCCACGCGACTATAGACTCTCGGCAACACATTGGTTTTCCTCTCTAGAAAGTCAATGTTAATGAAGTCATCGGCACCTCAAAATTGGGGTACATCATATGGCATTTCTCCGAGAAGATCTCGAGAAAAGTATGATGCAATATCTCCAAGCGACGGCCGTCTCTCAAGAGACCTGCTTTCCCAGTAGAGTCAACAAATGGCATCTCCAACAGAGAAGTTTGTACCCCTCTACAACTCAGACGACTGGGTTTCCCTAGCAAGTTTAACATCAAAACTTTTTCCCATCAAATGGCATCTCCCCAGGAAAATTTGGCGAGAAGTTTGAAGAAAACCGCTACGCATAGCGTCCCTTGTCAATAAAGTTTATTGACAAAAGAAACTGAGACCAGTTCCTTGGTAGGAAACCAGGATCGAGGGGAAGTTTATTTCAGAAACTGAGACCAGTTTCTTGGTAGGAAACCAGGATCGAGGGGAAGTTTATTTAAGAAACTAAGACCAGTTCTTTGGTAGGAAACCAAGAACGAGGGGAAGTTTATTTCAAAAGAAAACTGAGACCAGTTCCTCGGTAGGAAACCAGGATCGAGGGGAAGTTTTACCTTTTCTAAGCATCATTACTTAGCAAAAGAAGATGGATGGGCTAACTACCATTCATAACCGCCATCAAAATTTCGGGTATTCCGATATTTAATCCTCTTGCATCCCGAATGCCCGAATACCTTCATCATTCACACCTTCGGGTCCAAGAAGATTAAATAGGATCATCTGTCATACCCCAAATTTTGACCACTAATATTTCCCATCATTATGCAAATCATCATCACAATATGGATGGATCATTAGTCTCCCCAAAGATGGGTGAGCACCCACTACAATCAAACTTAGGGTTTCAAGCCCTCTCAGAGCTCTTAGACAAAGGATCAATCAAGGAATGACATGATCTTCAACTTGTCTAAACCTCTCAAACATCTACAATGGATCAAAAGGACTCCTACACCAAGAATCAAGCACAATGTTGCAGCATTCTGAATGAATTAAGCCTCACGATCGCCAGTGTCACCAAATTAGGGTTTTGGTCGACCAGGGCCTCCAGATGGGAATTTTCCTCTGGGCATGAGCCAATGCTTCAAAGAATATCCTAATATGCTCCATGGAACATCATGAACCCAATCATCAAGTCAATTTAACCTCAGGGGATGCATTCACAAAAAATCAGGAATTAGGGTTTCTTGACCTAATTCACCCCTAAGTTGACTTTTGGGGCAAAACAGGAGCCAAGACCTCAAGGAATGATTTGAGGGTCTCTAATACACCACATTGATCCATTTGAAACAATGGATTGATCCAAGAAGCTTGAGCAACAAGTTTCAATTTCATCTGAACCACAATTAGGGTTTTGCGGGAAAAGTCAACTGTGGCTTTGACTTTTGACCAGGATATGCTCCCTAACCATAGGACATGATTCAATACACCCTACAACACCTATGAAATCAATCCATCAAGTTTGATTTAGGTCAAGGACTTGATTTCATAGAGGATTGCACAGTTTAGAATTCATCTGATAAAAAGTCAACTGTGCACAAAAGTCAACTTTGACTTTTTGAGATTTTTCACAAAAATGGTTTTTTAACCCTAAAATGATGTTAATGTGTGATTGGAATCATCATTCATCAAGAAAAGTGGGATAACTTGTAAAAGAGGTAACCATAAAAAACTTATAAAATTTTCTAAGTTATGGAACAAAGTGGCTAGGGTACCAACTTTGGAGGATCATAGCTTCTAAACCACAAGGCCATTTTTTCCCATCCAAAGCTAGATTGTAGCTCTCATTACCCTCTACAAAAGCTTCAACTACCACTCATTCCAATTCCCCATGGATTTCAAGTTATGGAATGATCAAAATCAAGAAAAGTGAAATGTCACTTTTTCTAACACTTAGTGAAATTTTCACTAAGTCAGAATCTGCCTTACTTTTTTCCAAATGTAGGGGCATTTTTCACTTGGATCCAAAAAGTGTCAAAACCAATTATGATCAAACAGTTGTTTTATCATATGGGGGCTTTCCAAAATGGCCAAGAACATCACCAAACTCAACTTGAGTCATGAGATATGACAATGGCAATATGCCTTGCTAAAAACTGCCAAGGCTAAGCAGAATTTTGCACTTTTGCTCGATTTGGCAAAATCAGATAATTCCAAGTCTTGTCATCACTTTGGACACATCTGAGGATAAAATCTAAAGGGAACAAACACTTATCCAAGCCTCCAAAGTCTTTGGAACAAGAAGTAGCATGCCAAACCTAGAAATCCTTAAAAGAGAGACAAAACTCCAATTTTGGATTGGAGCATTTAATGGAAGCACCAAGGTGGCATGGACTGACACATTTGCAACTGAATTCAGTCAAGATTGATCCAACAACTAGGGAACCACAGCTCTGTGCCCTAACCTCTAGTCAATGGCTAGAGGAGACTTGGATTCTCATTGCTCAACATTGGCCAAACCTATGATGTGGTTTCCATTCACTATTGATCCTAAAACAAACTTGCTCTACTATAAATAGAGCTCATTTTTTATCAGTTTGAGTACACCAAAGCCATCAAACAGGTGCTTTCCTCAAAATCCCTCTCTTTAGGCCAAAATACCTTCTTTAGCAAGGTAACTCTGAGTTTTTGAGTTAAAGAGCAATTCCACCACAGCTTATGATCTAAACACATCCAATATGTCATATCTAAGCTGTCCAAACTCACACAAGTGACCTGTAATCCTTAAATCACAAAGTCACCTCTCAAAACCTCAAAATAGTACTTTTGTACATTTTTCAAGCCATGCCTTGATTCAGTCACTTTCCAAACTAGATAAAACCTCAAACACATTCCAAATATCATCCTTAAACTGTCCCAAATGGTTCCCCCCATCTGGAACACCATTTGAGGGAGTTGCTATTTTGGCCATTTTAACCCCTTTTGCAAGAAAGGGCCAGTTTGTGTTTTTACAGATTCCAGCTGATTCCACTCATCCTAAAAGCTTCTAGGGGATCATTTAAGAGTGTCCAAAGCATCAAATCATTTCTGGAACAAGGGGCTTGGCAGATTGCACAGAAAACTCCAAAAGCTCAAAAAGGGGTGAGCATCATGACTTGAACTTCCCAAATTATGCATTTCTTTGAGGTCCACTGATTATGCACATCTTATACATGTTATATATGTTGTGTTTGAACCAATTCATCATGTAATTCATGCTTGTACCAAAGTGTAGCATAGAAAATGCAATTATAGGCCTATTTCAAAACCCCTATCGGATTTTGAGGAGGGAGCATGATCTGGAAAAAATACCACCACCATTGGATTCCTTGTGAAATTCTAGGCCAGATGCATATAAATTTTGTCTCCAACCATGGAGAAATGAGAAAGTTATGAACCTTCCCGTTTCTTGCCAAAACTTGTCTTGCCTTGCCTTGGCCAGGCCTAGAAAACAAGGCAAGCCTTGTATATTTGTTGGTTTGTTTTAATCAACGGATGTATCACCACCCCAGTGGTAAGGCGCGCGCCCTATAACCTTGAGGTCGTGGGTTCAAACCCCACCCATGCCATTTTGTGTTTTTTCACATTTTGCTATTTTTTCCAATATTTTCATGTTTTGTTAATTAATTGGAAAATTAATAACTCCTTCAATTTTAATTATTTTTTATTGGTTCTTTTTGCAAAAAATCACAAAAATGTTAAAATATTTTATTCCACAAAAAAATTAAGTTTATATTAGTTATTTAATATAATTAGTATTTTTGTGAATAAATTCCCTTTTTAATTATTTTTAAACATTTAAAAGTGAATATTTACTTTGAAAATCAAAACCAAATGATTTCTAAATCATCTTGTGATTAAAACCTCATTTATCAAACCTAAAACAAAAATCACAAGTGGTTTATTCAAATTTATTTGGTATTTTTATCATTTTTATTTGATTTTCTTTAAATATTTACTTTTAAAGAAGATAAAATTAGGGTTTCTTTGATTTTCACCCTCACAAATCATTTTCAAACACTCATGGGCCTCTAATAGAGTGTAAGACCCAACCCTTTGTAAATACAACCTATTTTGGGCCTCACTTATTGTATAAGTCCCGTTGTATTTCAAAAGTTCGGCGCGATCATTGCCTGTTTAAAACAAACCATCTGGGCCTCTCTTCGAGATATAAGACCCATTCAAAATCACCTTGGGCCTCTAATAGAGTGTAAGACCCAACCCCCCTTTTAACCAAAACCTTTTTGGGCCTCAGATATTGTATAAGTCCCTCTGCGTTAAAAGAAAAATCTCGGCGCGATCGCCATTTCAAAACAAATCCCTGGGCCTCTCCTTGAGCTATAAGACCCATCTTTGTTCACTTTCAACCATTTTTTGGGCCTCTTGAGAGAGTATAAGACCCACCCCCTTGTACAGAAAACCTTTCTTGGGCCTCAGTCACTTGTATAAGTCCCTGTACAAAATGACAGTGCGATCACTGATTAAACCTTGGGCCTCTCCTTGAGCTGTAAGCCCCAATTTTCCTTTCAAAAGGCACTTTCTCCTTTGATTTTGTAATATACTGTTATTTTCAATTTCTTTGTTAAACACCTAACCAAACAGCATGGAAGCTCTACAACCGAGTAAGTGTTTACCCGCTTTCATTTACTGCTTTCATATATATATAACTGTAAGTGTTGTTGTTGCTCACTGTAAGTCTCCTTTCACAAACATTTATATACTTGTCAAATATCAGACTGTGTAATACTAGTATAGTTATTTAGAGTTTTCCCCCGGCAGCTACGTCTAGCACTAGGTAAAGCCCCGTTGATCACTCTTAAATACAGTCAAAACTAGATCCCCGTAGGATTACCAGACACAGTCTTCCCTCCTCTTGGGGTTAAACAATATGGAGATGTGAAAGGCAGGTTCTTTTTTAACCCTTTCTCAGACTGTCACCCTTAGAAGTTGTCTAAGAGACTCTACTCCCCAGAGTTGATCTATTCTCCGTGAATAGCATCTCTTGAGTTTCTTCCAAATTCTCGGACTTTCCTGGCTTGATCTATTCTCTATGAATATCCTGTCTTGAACTTCTCGGGGTTTGGGGACCCACAGGCTTCCTAAAAGCATCCCCGCCTCCTCTTGGGCGTTGTACAAGGACCCGTCGGCTTCTTAGAAGTTTGCACAGCCTCCTCTTAGGCTTTGTATAATGATTCTTTCTCCGGGAAGATAGCCTCCTCTTGGGCTTAGTACAAATTGTCCCTCGGCTTCTTAAAAGTTTTTCTCGCCTCCTCTTGGGCTTCGTACAAATTGCCCCGACGACCTCCTAGAGGTATAGGAACTGAAATTAGTCATCTTAATAGAACATTCTTTCAAAGAGTCTAGATCTCACTACTACTGTTTCTTAAGCATAGTACAAAAGATAAAATCCGTAGACTCAGACAGTCTAAAGCTCCTTTGGATTCCCCGTTTCCTTAGAGAACATGAAATAATCCCGATCCTCAGATCAAATCCATGAGTACAACATTACCCATATAAGAACTGATTTTCTCTTTTAACCAACATGCTGGACCTGTCGCTCAACTGAAACAATTACCCTAGCCTCCTCTTGGGCTTTGTTCAATGATCCTCCCCAGCGGAGTTAACCTTAAAACACTCTCTTGTTAAGTATAAAAAGACTCTCTTGTTGAGTCAATATTCCAATAGCCTCCATCTCGGACTTCGTACGAGATACAAAAACACTCTCTTGTTGAGTATAAAAGACTCTCTTGTTGAGTCCATCTCCTTTTAGCTTCCATCTCGGGCTTCGTACGAGATACAAAAACATTATCTTGTTGAGTATAAAAGACTCTCTTGTTGAGTCAAACCCCTTTTTAGCCTCCATCTCGGGCCTCGTACGAGATACAAAACACTCTCTTGTTGAGTATAAAAAGACTCTCTTGTTGGGTCAATCTTCCAATAGCCTCCATCTCGGGCTTCGTACGAGATATAAAAACACTCTCTTGTTGAGTATAAAAGACTCTCTTGTTGAGTCAATCTCCTTTTACTCTCAATCTCGGGCTTCGTACGAGACACCAAATCACTCTCTTGTTGAGTATAAAAGACTCTCCTATTGAGTCAAACAACTTTTAGCTTCCGTCTTGGGCTTCGTACAAGACACACAAAAAGACTCTCTTGTTGAGTCAAACCCTTTTAGCCTCAATCTTGGGCTTTGTACAAGACAGAAAGAACATTTTCCCCGGAAAAGTAAACCTTTTAGCCTCCTCTTAGGCTTTGTATAAGAAAATCCCAGTTGAGTCAATCAACCTTTTAGCATCAAAATCTGTGCCTTGCTCACAGTATACAAACATCGACAACTCCTTTCCCCCCCCCCCATCTAATTGCTGTAAGCGGCAAGCCTCTGGATTATTTACATCCACGCCATTGTCCCTCTTTTAGCATGAGAAATTCCTAAGGAAAGATGGCATTTCTCTACACTGAGTTAAAGTCTTCTCCTTCAGGTTAAAAAAACCCCTATAAAGGAAATTATGGCATTGTTGGATTCACATGTCCAGTTAAAGTAATTCTCCTTTATAACCAGTCACCCAACAGTTGTGACGAACAGACCAAACATCCCCTCTTTAGAGATGACAAATTCTCTCTAAAGTCAAAACCCTTCAGCTTCACATCTTGGGCTTTGAACAAGATACAAACCATTTAGCTTTACGTCTTGGGCTTTGAACAAGACACCAAAACACCATTTCCTCCCATAGAATAGGAGGAACTACGATCGCTCTGATTTCCCTGTTTTGGTAAACGAGAATACGTAGGCATAAGATTGAAAGAAAAATCTTAGCGAGCACACTAATCAAAAGCCCAAAATCCCGTACCTTCATACATCAATCGAAAAGCATCAGTCCTAAACATCCTACCAATAGCATAGTCCTGAGATTTCAGTCTTAACAAAATAAGAAGAAAGAGGCCCCACTTCCATATAGCATCTGTAACCTAACAGGCCGCTGTTTAAACTCAGTATGCAAGCAGGGTTAGTTGGAGACATCTATTTCCCTTCCTTCATCAGCTTCAATAGGATAAAAAATGAATCGACATGTAGTCCCCCCAAGAGCGACAGTGCTTAAGAACCACGTCCAAAATCGCTCGCTACAAGTTGCTCTAATTATCTTATCAGATAAATACTCAGAGCTCACTGGATCTCAACTAGTCTCAACTAATATTATCCCGAGCGTTTATAAAAATACGGGGTATTACATCCTCCCCTCCTTAAATAGAAATTCGTCCTCGAATTTAAAGGATTACCTGCAAAGATGAGGGTAAGCATCCCGCATTTCCGATTCTAGTTCCCAAGTAGCATCACCCTGATGCGTCACCTCCCATTGCACCTTAACAAGAGGAATGTCTTTATTCCTTAATACCTTTGTTTCTCTTCCCACAATACGACTCGGTTGAGGTTCAAATGTTAAGTCGGCTTCTATTTCCACTGATTCCGGTAAAACTGGCTGTTGAGGGTCAGGGATAAACTTCCAAAGCTGAGACGCATGAAAAACATCATGCATTTCTGACAGAGAGGGGGTAAGGCCAATCTGTAAGCCACTTCTCCGATCCTTTCTAAGATCTGATACGGTCTCACGTATCTCAGGCTTAACTTGCGTGACTTAAATGGTCCTTTCAATCTCAATCTCGGAGTAACTTTCAGAAACACATGGTCACCTTCCTCAAATTCTAAAGGTCTCCTACGGTTGTCCGCATAACTCTTTTGACGATCTTGCGCTTGTTTAACTTTCTCACAGATTATTCGAATCTTCTCCGTAGTCTCTTGAATAATTTCCGGTCCTAAAATTCTATCTTCACCAACCTCCACCCAACATAACGGTGTTCTGCATTTCCTCCCATACAACGCTTCATAAGGAGCCATGTCGATGCTCGCATGGTAACTATTGTTATACGAAAACTCAATCAACGGTAGAAGTTCTTTCCAAGTTCCTCTACTTTCTAGCACACAGGCTCTCAACATGTCTTCCATCGTTTGTATTGTTCGCTCAGTCTGACCATCCGTCTGAGGATGATTCGACGTGCTTAAACGCAACCGCGTATCCATAGCTTGTTGAAAAGCCTTCCAAAACCTCGACGTAAACTTTGGATCTCTATCGGACACAATGCTAGAGGGAACACCATGCAATCTCACAACTTCAGCAATAAACAACCTTGCAAGATGACTTTCCTTATAAGTAGTTTTCACGGCTAAGAAATGCGCAGATTTTGTTAGTCGATCCACAATCACCCAAAATCTCAAAACTTGTTCTTGGATGAATCTCAACTCTTAGAGTAGAATTGACATTCAAATTCCCCATGATTACACCATTCGGAGTCCACACAAATTGAAGATTAAGATCTCTAAACTTTTCCAACAACGTATACTCCAAAATCATCAATTCGGCACCATGAACCATTTTCCGACTTAATGCATCTGCTACTTTATTCGCTTTTCCTGGATGATACTTTAATTCTAAGTAATAATCCTTTAAGTACTTCATCCACCTTCTTTGTCTCATATTTAACTCTTTCTGATCAAACAAATACTTCAAACTCTTATGGTCACTGAACATCTCAAAACGCACACCATACAAATAATAACGCCACACCTTTAGTGTAAATACAACCGTTGCTAGTTCCAAATCATGAGTTGGATAATTCTTCTCATGAACTTTCAATTGTCGAGAAGCATAAGCTACCGCTTGACCGCCTTGCATCAGGACACCTTCTAATCCCATCTTAGAAGCATCGTAAAATACTTCGTAAGAGTGGTTAGGATCAGGAATAATTAATACTGGAGCAGTCGTCAAACTTTCCTTCAATTTCATAAAACTTTGTTCACAACCCGAATCCAACTCATAAGCAAAATCTTTTCGAGTAAGTTTTGTCATTGGTAAGGCCAACTGAGAAAAACCTTTAATGGACCTTCTATAGTAACCTGCCAATCCCAAGAAACTTCTAACTTCTGAAGCATTCCTCGGTCTCTCCCAATTAATTACTGCTTCTACCTTTGACGGATCTACTGCTACACCACCTTGAGATATAACATGTCCAAGAAAGTTAACTTCCGACATCCAAAACTCACACTTGCTTAACTTAGCAAAAAGTTACTTCTCTTGCAATACCGATAAGACAATTCTCAGATGTTCTCCGTGCTCTTGTGGAGTACGAGAATAAATAAGAATGTCGTCAATAAAGATCACGACAAATGGGTCCAAGTAAGCTTGAAATATACAGTTCATGTAATCAATAAAAACAGCTGGAGCATTAGTCACGCTGAAAGGCATCACTAAGAATTCATAATGGCCGTAACGGGTTCTAAATGCAGTCTTAGGCACATCGGAACTCTTCACTCGGATCTGATGATAACCCGACCGTAAATCAATCTTCAAGAACACACAGGCTCCTTTCAATTGATCTAACAGGTCGTCTATCCTGGGTAAGGGGTACTTGTTCTTAATGGTGACTTTATTCAACTTGTGATAATCAATACACAACCGCATTCCACCATCCTTCTTCTTTACCAATAAAACAGGAGCTCCCCACGGTGAAACGCTAGGTCTAACAAAATGCTTAGCCATCAAGTCCTCCAATTGGTCCTTTAATTCTCTTAATTCTAGCGGTGCCATCCGATAAGGAGAAACGGATATAGGAGTCATTCTCGGTACCAGGTCAATAGAGAACTCAACTTCTCTCTCCGGAGGAAGAGAAGTAACGTCCTCAGGAAAAACTTCGGGAAACTCACAAACTATAGGAATACTCAGCACTTGCTGCTCACTACTCCCCTCCTCAGTAAGAACCAGTAAAACAGATTTCTCCTTCTCAAACAAGAAATTTAGCATTCCCACCGTACCTTCTAAAATTGTTGTTAACACATCCTTCGGGGTAGCCTCGGCATATGGAATGATGATTAGCTTTTCCTCACACCCGATAAACACCGAATTAGCAGAAAGTCAATCCATCCCTAAAGCGACATCAATTTTCTTAAGCGTAAACAGATAAGGTCAATCTGAAAAACTCTATCGTTCACTGACAGAACACAGTTTTCACACATCAACGGTGTCTCAACCATTTCATCCATGGCGGTAGTGACCACCATAGGAGGAGACAAAGGAATAGCTTGCAACCCAAGTCTCTTTACACATCACATTGACACAAAAGAATGTGTTGCTCCACAATCAAATAAAACAAAGCAAGGATGTCTGTTTACGAAACACGTACAGCAATTAAAGAGTTGTCACTTCTCGTCTTCCTTGCATCTAAAGTATAAACCCTTCCTGTATTTCGTCCTTGTACTTGGTTTCTATTCTGAGGACACATTCTAGCCATATGTCCAAATTCATTACAATGATAACACCTAACACTCCCATCTGCACACTTCCCAAAATGACGTTTGTTGCACAACCTACACAAAGGAACAACATTAGGTCTAGCAACTTGCTTTCCCTTGAAAGCTTGGGATCTAGGACCAAATTGTTGACTCGCTCTTCCATGATCACCCTGATTCACTCTACTTGCAACACCTTCATCTTGCACTTTCTTCAAACTATGCTCCGCCACATAGCATTGTGTTAGAACTTCCGCATAAGTAGTGAACTCCCTCTGAGATACACTATGCAATATTTCCGCCTTTAGTCCAAAAAGAAACTGATCTATTTTCCACCGTTCATCGGGAGCATACATAGCCTGCCTAGAATAAGTAGCCATGTCCTCAAACTTTTCAGCATAAGTGGCCACAGTCATACTACCCTGCCTTAATTGTTGAAATTCAAACTCTTTCTGAGTCCGCAAGGAGCTAGGAAAATATTTCTCCATGAAAATTGCCTTGAATTGTTCCCAGACCTTGGGCACACCCTGAATATTCATAAGAGCCGACGCACTCTCCCACCACCTCATGGCAGGACCCTTCAAAGAATGCAAAGCAAAAACCACCTTATTCTCCTCGGTACAGTGCACTATCAAGAAAATCTTTTCCATACCCGAAATCCATTCGTGAGCCTTTACAGGATCTAATCCACCATGAAATTCTGGAGGATTCATGCGGAAGAAATCCCGGAAAGTCCCACCTACCGCTTCCGGAATAACCACCTGAGGATGCAGACCTCCATTTAATTGTTGAACCATTTGTTGCATAAACTGGTTTTGTTGCTACTGCATATGTTGCATGAACTAATACAGAGGAGCATTCCCATCGCCGCCTGGCGAATTCATCCTTGCTGGAGTGGTTTGGGGCCTACCACGAGTGTTTTTGCGCTCGTCAGCCATGTTCCTAAATGTCATACAGATAGGATTAAGTTGATCAGGCTCAATACCATAAATATAACACGTAAGACCAATGGCGACACAACGCATATGAAACGGAAAGAAATACTTATAATATTTCATGGCTAGGTCGAGGATACGACCTGCTTTGATACCAACTGTAACGCCCACATATAAATGCATACATCAAAGCATATATTATACATGAAAACCACGTTTGGTACTAAAATACCAATAAGTCCCTAGTAAACACATTATACATATACATGCCCAAAAAGCCTAATACAAAACAAACTATGGCACAAATATATATACAAGATGTTCCAAAGATAAATACTAAGAACTAGATCGACAACGATCTCAAAAACTCCACAACGGAAGCTACGCCATCAGACAAGTAAGGATAATCACTCACCTGAAATATTCAACAAATAGTGGGTTGAGATACATCAAATCTCAGTGAGTTCTCTATCTTGTGGATTCTCTCGGCTTTATAAGGTTCTAACCAAAACCTAACTCAAGTCGGGGGGAAACTTAGACCTTGAGTTCAAGCTTCTCTAACTAGAGACACAACGCGCAATTCGTAGAAACAAGAACGTGCTTAAGGCATCTTTCCCCGACCATCCCACACCAGGAGATATCGACACGGGTCACTCGATCCTTAACTGTAGATAACTTTCCCCGGTCATCCCACACCACGAGATATCGACACGGGTCACTCGTTATCTACCAAGGGTACTTTCCCCGGCCATCCACACACGGAGATCTCGACACGGGTCACGGTTACCTACTTAATAAATACTTTCCCCGGCCATCCCAAACAAGGAGATCTCGACACGGGTCACTAATATCTATTAAGGGGTACCACTAGCTCACTAGCTTGAAGCTTTTAAATTTTCAAAAGTTATAATTTTCCATAAACCACAAAACTCCGATTAATTACCAAAATCAAGTAAATTTCCTCTCACACATCATAATTCCTCTTTCTATAGCATATAACTCTTTCATAGCTTCATATCGATATAAAGAACGTCTAAAACGGACACCCGAGTCAAAAGTTATGAATTTCCAAAGAAAAGAAATTTATTGAGAAACAGCCAGATTCGCCTGGCAACTCAAGATTTCGCCTGGCGAATCCCCCTTCGCCAGCACTTCGCCTGGCGAACCTGTGGCGACACACAGTATTTGAAAAACCCAAGAGTTCCAGTAAACACATTTCTGTCTCCGCAATTTCGCCTGGCGACTTAGGATTTCGCCCGGCGAATCCCTCTCCGCCAGCACTTCGTCTGGCGAACCAGTGGCGAGACCCAATTCGCCTGGCGACTTCCCAATTCGCCTGGCGAATCGTATCAGAACCAGAATTTTTCTGCTGCGGGTTATAGGGTTTCAAACCCCAAAATCCCACTTTTTCCAATCCAAAACATTGCCAAACAATCAAAACAAGTAACAACAATGTTCATATGCATATTTCGATTATACTACGCAATTTATATCAATTTTCAACCGTTAGATTCATTGATTTGCAAAAATTGTTCATTTTCTCACAAAACCAACCTAACTCTAAAACCTCAAGAAATTCTACACTAAAGTCTCTAACTAGAACCCACCTGGATTAGGAGATGATGATGAAGAAGCTGAGATGAAAAGATGAAGATGAGATGATGATTCTTGTTCTTGAGCTCTTTGGAGATTTTTCTCTTCTTTCCTTTCCTTTTCCTTCTCTTCACTTTCTCTTGCTCCAAATGTTTCTAACTTTGGAAAATGAGAGAAAAGAATTGATATAGAGAAAATACTCAAAATTAGTAACACTACTAAATGTCTAAATTAGCTCAAATGCACCAATTAATAAAACCTTAGAGTTAGATAATATTAATCTGATCAGCTCTGAGTTCATCAATTGCTCTAATTATCTTATCAGATAAATACTCAGAGCACACTGGATCTCAACTGGTCTCAACTAATATTATCCTGAGCGTTTATAAAAATACGGGGTATTACAATAGATTTTCTATTTTAGTAACAGATATCTTAAACATGTCGAGAAAATCAAATTTATTTTTCATGAGTTATTCATATGTATAGTCAAAACAATCGTCAAAAAAGGTGATAAAGTAATATTTTCCATTTCTAGTTAAATTCCCATCAAGTTCACATATATCGTAATATATTGAATCTAAAGGCTCATATTTTCCAATGACGGATTTATGTGAGTTTTTTTCTCGCTATTTTAGCATGACTACAAAAATCACATTTTTTTATTTTCTTAGTGGTTAATTTTGGAATTAATCCTAAATTTCTCAAGTTCAATATAATTCATTTATTTGCATAGCAGAGTATAACATGCCAAATATTAAAAGCATACAACATATAAACTGATATTTTATTTTTATTCATGTCAACATTGAGTTTAAACATGTCACGAGTGTACCATTTCTCAACCAAACTACCATTTTTAGTAATGGTGTATAAATATGTCACAATAGCCTGAGTAAATCCAACATTATTCAAAAAAATATAGGAAACAACATTCTTCCTAATATTTAGAGCATGCATAACATCTTTGAGAATCAAAGTCTTTCCATGAGTGAACTTAAGTGTTGCCTCTCCAATTCTAGTAACATTAGTGGTGTTAGCATCTTCCAAAAACACTTTCATATCCTCGAGATTCGTGTATGTCTTGAAAATAACATGATCATAGCAGACATGGCAAGAAGTTCAATTGTCTATTTACCATCCATATGATTCACCTTCAAGGTTAATCTCAGCAATCACATAAATACGTTTCTCTTCAGTCGGGTTAACCTAGGGGAAACACTTAAAATATTGCTACACTTGTGTGTCATATGTCATGGTTTCCCATCATTATAATAGGCAAAGTGTGAGGCAACGGGTTTAGCTCTTTAAGGAGGTATTTATTTCCTTGAGAATTGGCCTTTTTCAGGGTAGTCATTCTTGTTGTGATTAATGTTTGGTTTTATTCATGTTGTGGTTCCGATTTCTTAAGTGCTTTGTAAGTCAGGTTCAGAGCAACACCTGTGAGTTCTTTTTATTTTTTGAAATAAACAACACTTCTTTTTTATCTTATTTCCGACATTCCTCTTCAATACGGAGTCTAACAAGTAGAATGGGAAGAAAGGACTTCAAAAACTCAAAGATCGAAAAAGAAAGTGAAAAGGGAAAGACTCTAAAGCTTTTGGTGTGATTTGAGAAGTGATTGATGGTCTCTATTATAGAAATTATTCAGCTTCGATTCATGAACGAATGAACAAGAGCATTTGACTATTATAAAAAGTAGATGATCAAATGGAGAAAAAAGTGGGGGAAAGCCATAAGTCATAAGTCGGGTCATCTGGAAAAACGGCACATGGTATTAATTATTGACATCGATATCTCAGTTCACAAAAAATTTACATCCTTTGGCCAAGCCGCAAGCCCAAGCCAAGCCAGCCAAACCATGCCCCCTAGTTCACAAAATTTTCCCACATTTAATGGCAATATCCAAAAATATGTAAGCACATTATTAATCAGAAAATCTCCAGGAAAAAACAACTAAGTCAAATGGTTTAGCATACTATTGCAAAATATGTATCGTTCTAGAATACACCCTCAAATATGGTTGTAAGACCACTCAAAATAATTTCTTTAACGAAGAGAAGTTTTCTCTAAAGAAAACTAATTCTTAGAAGAGAATTTCAAGAAATACTCAAAAATATCATTGAGTAGAAAAGAGAGAAGGACCTTTAGAAACTAAAAAAAGCATTAGAAAGAGAGCGGAGAGGGAAAACTCGAAAGTTTCTTGGTGTGATTTGAGAAATGACTGAAAATATCTATTTGTAGAAAAATTTCAGCTCTTGCCCATGAATGACCGAACCAGATCATTTGAACGTTATCGAAACAAATGGTTAAAAGGAAAAAATATGGGGGAGATTTCGGGAGTAGAGATTTAGTCAAGCTGAATGAGAGAGAATTCAGGAAAGTGGTGTGACTCAACTCAGTTGTAGCTTGAAGGTGAGAAAAACACAAGAAGGGGGGTTGAATTGTGTATTCCAAAGCATTTCTACTTCTGAACCATAGTTCAGATTCTAAATAGAAGTTCAGAACCTGATAACATGTGCAGCAGAAAGGTATAAAGAAGTAAATAAAAACAGCAAAGAACATACAACAGTTATACTAGTTCCTCTCTAACTGAGAGTAGTCCAGTCCCCTTGCAACACAAGAGATTTTCACTATAATCAAATAGATTACAACTGCTTATACACTCAAGTATAATACTTTTGTGCTCTGAACCTCCTCCTGAGACTTCCTTGCTTAATCAGTACCTGATCAAGACTTCCTACTCAGATCCTCAGATCCTATGACTTTCTTACTTAAACCCCTCAGGTTCAAGACTTCTCGCTTAATCCCCTCAGACCTAAGACTTCCTTGCTTAGACCTTTATTCCAAGACTTCCTACTCAGATTCCTCGAATCTAAGACTTCAATGCTCAAGCCCACGACAAAAGACTTTTTATCTAAACTGATTGTTTAGAGAAGGAATAACTTACAACAACACTTGATAAACAATCAAAGGTGTTTAAATATAATACAACACACTTTGAAACTAAGGATTCTTATGCTATACAAGAATAAAAACACTTAACAAATTAACTTCTCTTGAGCAGAGTTGAATGCAGTGTGTGTATATTTCAGTTATAGTTGCAGCGTTATTCTCTTGATTAATCTTCAATTATTCTGCTCCTTTTAAACCATAAGGAATAGAGTCATTGAAGTATCCCCAATGGCTATAATCAGATCAAATCTTGTAATGCATCCTCTTTTCCAATAAATCAGGTGTTGGAACTCATAGAGAAAGAATTATCCATTGAGCATTCCCTTTGTTCGGAGAACTCTTTTATTAAACAAGTACAACACAATCTTTTGAAGATAGTGTCAACCATTCTCGAGTTCCTATTACAGAGCTTGAGGTGACATTACTCAGTTTTAGAGGAGGGTAAAGCATGCTTCTGATTCTCAACTGTACTAGAGATATCGTTCTGATCAGAGTTGGATCATAACTTCTTCCTTGTCAGAACCATCTTTACAAAATAAATATAATTCTCCACATAAAAACCAACTAGTTAGATATCCTAACTTTTTTTCAAATACTTTTTTATCATCAAAACTTTAAAGGATATATGGTATGAACCAAATTTGTCTCAACAATCTCCCCTTTTTTTTATGATGACAACCTTAAGTATTTTAAAAAAAATTAGTTGTAGATAAATTATTCAACAACTTTTAGGGTATGAGGTTTGTAAGCTCCCCCTGTGTCAAACAGTCTTAGAGGTGAGGTTTGTAAGCTCCCCCTGAGTCCTATTTGTGAATTCTAAGAGATGAGGTTTGTAAGCTCTTCCTATATAGAATAATTAATTATTCAACAACTTTTAGGGTCTGAGATTTGTAAACTCCCCCCTTAAATGTGATAACTAAGTTCACTCCAGGATTAACCAAGAAGAATACTTAATCCATTCTCCCCCTTTGTCATCAAACAAAAAGATAGAAAGAAAAATAGACTTTAGTGATTAATGATTGTTTCTGAACACTTCATTTCTAAACACCAGTCAGGAACAAGTTTGTCAACCAATCCAGCTCGTTGCATATGAGCAACAGCACCCTATTGATCAAAAATCTTTGAAAGAACCCTACCAAAAGGAATAAGAAAGGATAATTCCTCACGAGATGCAAGTATCTCTTCTTTCAGATAATTGAACATGGTTTGAGGCAGATTGATTTTAGTTCTAGAGACCAGGAACAAAATGAAATGTTTATCATCAGAAGAAAGCTATCTTGATCCCTCTTCTCTAGGCCTTATATAATACATAAAATTAGGGAAACATAACAGTAGCAATATAATACATAGAATGCTAATTGATATGCAAGTATGCATTAAATGTTTGGACAATTATGAGTATGAATAAAAAAGAATCAGAATTTTTGTCAATGCACTTCTTTTTAGAACCAAATTTCAGAGCAGATCTTGAATTTTTAGACGTGATAGACATGTCCCTTCAGCTCAAGAACAGTTACTTCTGAGAAAACACAACAACCAAGGCTGAATTCGTACAGTACTTTTGCTTGAAAAACAAGTAACTGTAGGGTTTAGCCTAGGTGTAAGTGTTGTAACAGTTTCACAAGAAAAAAAAATTCAAAACCAGCTGTTATTTTATTAGAACTCAATATTAGTCTAATTGTTAATTCAAAGCACAAAGCATAGAATTAAACTGTTTACTTTTAACTTAAATAATAAAGTTGTCAAGGATGAAGGAGAATAAACAAACTCTATTCAAGGCTTATAGACCATACTTAGATAGATTTCAGATTTTTTTTTTAAATAAATTCAACTGAGTGCCATCAGAATCCCATTTTCTTCTGATACTCCATTCAGGCACTAAGCATTATTCATCAACAAAGGCCATGTTCATATTTTTCTTAATAAAACCGAATCTTATAATGGCCGAGGGTTTTGTAAATATATCAGCCCATTGATGATCAGTATCAATGAACTGAATATCTATTACACCCTTCTGAACATAGTCCCTAATAAAATGATGTTTGATTTCAATATGCTTAGTTATGTAGTGTTGTATTAGATTCTTGGTTAGACATATGGCAGCAGTGTTATCACACAGGATATGAATGTTATACCCAAAATTTTGATAATCTTCAAGTTGATACTTCATCCAAAGTAGTTGAGTATAAGAATTAGCAGATGAAATGTATTCTGATTCTGTTTTAGACAGAGAAATGGTTTCTTGTCTTTTACTAGCCCAAGATATAATAAGGTTTTCGCCTAAAAATTGCAGTTTCCACTAGTGGATTTCAACTCAATTCTATCTCCGGCGTAGTCAGAATCACAGAATCTAACTAGCTTGTAATTTGAGGATTTCTTATAAAGAAGTCCAAGATTGATAGTTCCTTTCAAATATCTAAAGATATTTTTTAAAGCTGTTAAATGAGTCTCTCTAGGATCTGATTGGAATCTTGCACACAGACATATATTGAATAAAATATCTGGTCTGGAAGAAGTGAGATAGAGTAGGGAACCTATCATACCTCGATATTTAGTTGGATCCACTTTGGTACTGCATTCTTCACCATTCAGCTTGCAGGTTGGATGAATAGTAGTTTACATGACTTTGCATTCCTCAAAATTGAACTTCTTTAAGAGTTCTCTTGTGTACTTTGACTGATGTATGTATATACCTTCCTTTTTCTGATTAATTTGATTCCCAGAAAGTAATTCAATTCTCCCATCATGCTCATCTCAAATTTAGCCTGCATAGACTTTGAAAATTCTTGACAAAGAGATGCATTAGTGGGACCAAAAATTATATCATCAACATAAATTTGAACTATCAAGATTTCTTCTTCTAGAGTTTTCCTTAATAGTGTAGTGTCAACCTTGCCTTTAGAGAAACCATTCTCAAGTAGAAAATTACCCAGTCTCTCATACCAAGCTCTTGGAACTTGCTTGGGTCCATAGAGATATTTCTTAAGCTTGTAGACGAAATCTGGATGGTTTGGTTCTTCAAATCCAGGAGGTTGCTTCACATACACTTCTTCAGTAATAACTCTATTTAGAAAATCACTTTTTACGTCCATCTGATAAAGCACAATATTGTGACTAATAACATAAGAGAGAAGTAGTCTAATTGCTTCTAACCTTGCCACATGAGCAAAGGCTTCAAAGAAATTAATTCCTTCTTGCTGACTGTAGCCTTGAGATACAAGTCTTTCTTTATTTCTTACGACTTCTCCTTGTTCGTGAAGCTTGTTAGGAAAGACCCACTTAGTCCCAATGATGTTTTCATATGTGGTCTTGGAACAAGATCCCACACATCATTTCTTTGAAACTGATTTAGTTCATCTTGCATAGCCACGATCCACCCATCATCTGATAAGGCATCGTCAATAGAAGTAAGCTCAGTCAATGAAATAAGTCTAAGCATTGATTGATCATTTCTGAAGGCGGATCTAGTTCTCAACGGCTCATCTTTATTCCCAATGATTTGCCCTTCTGGATGAAATGTTTTATATTTAAATGATATCTTAGGAGGAACATAGGCTTCAACACTATTTTGAGCAATATCTGAATCAGTAGCAATAGGACCAGTAGGAGTGACTTCAGTTTCTGCAGCTTCTGATATCACTTCAGTTATAGTAATAGATTCTGATATATCATCATCTATACTCTTTTCTTTAGGAGTACATATCACAAGTTGTTCCTCGGAATTCTGAGTACCTGCAGGATTATAATCTTGAACCAAAGACTCTGACTTGTCATAGTCAGGTATTTTGTCATCAAATTTAACATGCATAGACTCTTCAACCATTCTAGTTTCAGAGTTGTACAATCTGTATGCTTTGGAGCTTTTATAGTATCCCAAAAAGATACCCTTTTGAGCTTTAGCATCAAATTTCTTTAGGTATATCTTATGATTCAAAATGTAACAAGTACATCCAAATTAATGGAAATAAGATATGCTTGTTCTTCTACCTTTAAATAATTTATACGATGATTTGTTCAAAATTGGTCTGATATAGATTTTTTTTTTCTGAATATAACAAGCAGTGTTAACATCTTCTGCCCACAAGTACTTTGGAAGTTTTTTTTCATGAATCATG
Organism: Lathyrus tuberosus; assembly: GCA_022829125.1. Classification (NCBI taxonomy): domain Eukaryota; kingdom Viridiplantae; phylum Streptophyta; class Magnoliopsida; order Fabales; family Fabaceae; genus Lathyrus; species Lathyrus tuberosus. The sequence continues at coordinate 5,020,660 of JALAZF010000193.1, forward strand.
GTTCTAGCCATTTCTATTAAGGATATGTTCTTTCTCTCTACAACCCCATTTTGTTGTGGAGTTCTAGGAGAAGAGAATTCATGGATAATTCCATATCTTTCACAAAAAGATTCAAATAGATTAATCTCAAATTCTCCACCATGATCACTTCTCACTTTTAATATTTTCACTTCCATTTTAGATTATACTTGAATACAAAAGATGCTAAACACTTCGTATGTTTCGTCTTTAGATCAAAGAAATTATACCCAAGTCCATCTGCTGAAGTCATCAATAATGACCAAACCATATTTCTTTCCACTGATTGAAGCAGTTCCAATAGGACCAAACAAATTAATGTGAAGCAATTCTAAGGGTCTAGAGGTATAGACAATGTTTTTAGTTTTAAAAGAGGTTTTCACAATCTTTCCAACTTGACATGCTCCACAGAGAGCATCTTAATGATAGTCAAGGTCTGGCAGCCGTTTAACAAGTTTTTGTTTGCTAAGTTTAGAGATTAATCTCCAGTTAGTGTGACCTAACCTTTTGTGCCAAATCCATTTCTCATCACTCATTATCATTAGGCAAACGACCTTCTGATCATCCAACTCAGAAAGATTGATTTTATAAACATTTCCCTTTTTCCCTTTGAATATAATGGTTTTGTCAACGTTAACAGCAGAACAGAGATTCCTATTAAATGTTACTTCATAACCACTATCAAACAATTGAATTATGCTTAGTATATTATGCTTTAAGCCATCTACCATCCAAACTTTACTAACGAGAGTTTGAGAGTTACCAATGGTACCTATACCAATGATTTTTCCCTTCTGGCCTCCTCCAAAACCCATATTTCCTTATTCTTTCAGATTCAGGGTTTGGAACATATGCCTTTTTCCTGCCATATGTCGTGAGCAGCCACTGTCTAGGTACCACGATTGGTTTCCCATTTTTCCTTTAGGCATATCTACTCATCTTCGTCTTCAGACTCTATTTCAGTTGGAAGTCCTTCTCCAGATGTGTGAGCCATCAATGCCAGATTAGCTTCATCTTCCTTTACTGAATCTTCATCATCTAGTTTTTCCCATGTTATCATTAAGTTCTTCTTAAACATGTTCCTCAAGTTATCCTTCTGATAATTTCTTTCTTTTGATTGTCTTTCTGAAGATCAGGAAAATCATTTCTGAAGTGGCCAGGTTTATTGTAGTTGTAGTAGATATTGTCATCATCTTTCTCTTTGAAGTTAAATCTCCTATTGCTTTTAGAAAATATTATGTTTCTTCTGACCATTTGTTGGAATCCTCGAATGAAGCAGACCATATAATCATCATCAGAATCTTCTTCAGACGTTTCATCAGAGTTACTGATCTTAGAAAGTCTTTTGGACTTTTCACCAGAATTTTCAAAAGTAGATTTCAGGTCAAGGGATTTGAGTTTCTTAGAAGAATCATCTTTATTCAGTTCTATCTCATGGCTCTAAAGATTGCTGATTAAACTTTCAAGAGACATCGTATTCAGGTCTTTAGCTTCCTGAATAACTGTTACTTTAGGTCTAAACTTTAAAGGGAGACTTCTCAGAATCTTTTTGACATGATCTGAAGTAGAGTAACTCTTGTTCAGCACTTGAAGGCCTGATACAAGAATCTGAAACCTTGAGAACATGGTTTCAATATCCTCATCATCCTTCATTTTGAACAACTCATATTTCTGTACCAACAAGTTAGCTTTAGCTTTTCTAAATTGTTGATTCCCTTCATAAGTAGAGCACAAAGATTCAAAGATGATCTTAGCTGAAGACTTATCAGTGATTTTCAAATACTCATCATGTGGTAGGGCATTGACCAAAATACCTCTGTCTCTATGATGTTTTCTGTAGATTTTCTTTTGAGCTGGAGTAAAAGTTTTTCTGTTAGATACCATACCCACATTGTCAACAGTGGTTTCAATGCAGTCTTCAAGAATATCCCATAATTCATCATCGAGTCCAATGATATATGTGTACATTGTAACACCCTTCTAACCCAACATACATTTCTCGTTACATATAGGAATTAAATAAAATAAAATCACCACTCAAGGGTGTCACACTTCATAGAAATATCAAAATTCTCATCCTGCTCCGTAACACGGGTTACATCATGTAGAAATAGCAACTTATTATAGATCAACACATCTTTTAAAAAAACATCGCAGTGAAATCATCTCCATAATAAGCTCCTCGATAAAACAAACTCATAATAATTTTAGTCCCATCCAATTTGGAATTACAATAGTTTGACATCTTCAAAATCCTCATAAAATATGTTAGTCAAGGAAACACAGCATTCGCATAACTAGCATTCCCAACCCGATGTTACATATCAGAGCAAGACACCTTCTAATTAGCGAAAACTAATAAAATACTCCAAAGTTATCTTCAACGCTTCTACAAGCTACTCCGGAGCATCTGCATGTTACCCACATGGAGGCAACATTCAAACAGGCAAGGTGAGTAATCACAATTCATTATAAAAGATATAAGGAAAAGATTTAGTAGTTGGAAATATCATTATATCAACATACATTATACAACAATACATCTTGCTCACCTACACAACATCTCAACAATAACACATCTTTCATCATCAAAGTCATGATATACTCACATAGCTCTTAAGGATCATCACGTCACAACTCATCAACAATAGTTTATACAATGCCACATAGGATGCAACAACAATTTGACTCAAATGCATGTGGTACCAATTCTTTATGAACATCTGGTTCATCACCCTCCAAATATCCCCACCGTAGGATTGATTCCCTCTTGGAACTGGAGCACACCAAATCGCTACCATCACCATAGGTAATGCTTCACTAATCCCCCATAATAGGAATTAGCTACTCGCACCCAATCCATCACAATGGGATCGAGGCTCACCAAAACTCGTTACCATCACCATAGGTAACGCTTCACTAATTCCCCACCATAGGAATTAGCTACTCGCACCCGGTTCATCACAATGGGATCGAGGCCACAACATAAATAGAACCTAGGTTCTGACAACATGGATGCTTGATTCACAACATGTAACAATAACACATACACATTGGCCCCTCTTATGATCGTGTATGCCACCATCAACATAATCATCATAAACACCTCATGCATATATTAGGACATGCACACCATTAACAACATTATCACAACAACATCATCAACATCACCAACATCATATCATATCAACATCATCAAACTTCATCAACTCAACATCTCAACAACATCATCATAATAGTATCAACATAGCAACATCACTATCACATAATATTAGCACAACAATACAACGATTCATTATCCGAATAAGTAAACTAAAACTTCATCAATATAGTAGGCATAGAAATAATACTTAAACATTTCACCTATTACTACTATGTTATAGCTTTGAGCGTTATCTTCCTAACACTTCAAATGGCTCGTCAATTGGATATACGGTTGGAAAGATATAACAAAAATCGTCAGAAGATAAACAAGTTTCAAGTTCAACATTTATTTCAAACATCAAAAGCATCAACTAATTATCATGATCAGCCTCTTGAAGTAATTTCATTTGATAGTAATTCACTTTAGCTTTCCAATGCTTCGAACGTCTCGTCATTTGGATATACAGTTCAAAAGTTATGATCGAAATTATATTAACATTTTGGTAAAATCTGAGTGCATGTGCCGGCACATAAGTGTTGCAGGTCGGCGCATGTGTTGTAGTATTTAGGCCTGTTTTACTTATGTCCATGTGGTGGCGCATAGGTCAGCGTATAATAATTTCAGGTCGGCGCATAAGGATTTCAGGTCGGTGGATATGGCCAGATTTTCAAAAAAAATGTCTTTCTAAAGGCTATGTGTCGGCACATGAAACATATAGGTCGGCGCATACTGTTACGTTGGCCCCAAAATCACTTTTTAAAAGCACTTTTTCTCTGTTTTATCATGTTATAACCTATGCTACAAAATTATATCATTTCATACCCAATTTTCTGCTATCTTAACATTCTAAAAATCACATATCGTCTTGTATACTCATGGGTTAACATCATAACATTACAATAACAATAATTCATTTATTATCATCAATTTCTCATCATCAACACACAAATTCATCATCATCAACACATAATTTCATCATCTCATAGGATCAAGGATTGCATCATAATAATTCATCAATTTCTCAAGCATAGATTCATAATTATATCAATTTTTCTGCTATCTAATCATTCTAAAATCACTCATTATGGTATAGTATCAAAGATTAACAATAATTCATAACCAGTGCACCAATTCATCAAGGATCAACATTGCAATAATTCAACATTAACAATTTCGCCATACTTTTCATCATACTTTTATGAATTCATCATACAAGATAAAACCTACATCTATCTTAACCATTTATCGATCATAATAAACCAGGATTACACCTCTTACCTCGATTCCTAGCGATTGACTCTCTTCTTTCGCGTTCTACCGAGTTCTCCTCTTGGTTCTCTGAAAGCCCTAGCCTCTCTTCCGTTCTTCTCAAATGTTACGATCATACAAAATGAATTCTCTTTCCTTGTTTCACTTGTTTAACCCTAGGACCCTTTCTATGGCTTGCCTCTTATGCCCTCTCTTAACTCACACACTCTTTCCACTATGCCCTTATCCTTATTTTCACTCTAATATTCTTATTTTAATTATTATTAAAAATATAAATAATATAACTAAATTATTTAAATCTAAATAATTCTAATAATCGACTCTCTCACAACAATGTTTCATCACACATCATCATACATCACATAATTCCTCAATAAATCACAAACAATTCATTTAGATAAATAATTCTAAATTTTTGGGGGTGTTACAACTCTACCCACTTAAATAATTTTCGTCAAGTTCCCAAGTCATACTTCCACCAGCTGGTCCACTCCACACTACCTTCACCAAGGCAACCTCTTTACCCCGCAACTGCTTCACCCTCGACCTTCTATACGCACGGGTGATGATTCAACTACCAGGTTATCTCTCACTTGTATATCATCCATTTGGATCACATGCAAAGGATCCAAAATGTATTTTCTCAATGTACATTTCAGCTAACTTCCGCATGGAATGATTAATCTTCATCGGCAAGAAATGAGCCGACTTAGTCAATCTATCCACAATCACCCAAATCAAGTTATTTTCCTTCGCAGTCTTCGGCAAACCTGACACAAAATCCATGGAAATACTATCCCACTTCCATTATAGAATATTCAAAGGCTGCATCAGACCCAAAGGCATCTGATGTTCAATCTTTAACTTTTGACAAGTCAAACACGAGTAAACAAATTCAACAATATCCTTCTTCATACCTGGCCACCAAAACAACTTCTTCAAATCCTGATACATCTTCGTGGCACCGGGATGAATACTCAACCTACTTCAATGTCTATCTTCAAGAATACTCTTCTTAATTCCTGGAACCTGTGGAACACACACTCTATCTCTGAACCTCATCACATCATTCTCATCAACTTGGAATTCACCTCCGTTACCTTGGTTAATCAAGGTCAACTGATCAACCAATCTCAAATCAAATTTCTGACCTCCTTTGATTTCTTCAAGAATACCACTAGTTAGTTTCAACATCCCCAACTTCACACTATTAGAAGTTGCTTCACACACCAAACTCATGTCTCTGAATTGCTCAATCAATTCCAACTCTCTCACCATAAGCATCGACATATGCAAGGACATCCTACTCAAAGCATCAGCTACCACATTTGCTCAACCAGGATGGTAACTCAAATTAAAATCATAATATTTCAGAAGTTCAAGCCACCTTCTCTTCCTCATATTCAACTCTTTCTGATCGAACAAATACTTCAGACTCTTATGATCGTTGAACACCTCAAATTTAGAGGAAAAACATAATGTCTCCAAATTTTCAATACGAACACTACAACTTCCAATTCTAAGTCATGCGTAGGATAATTACTTTCATGAACCTTCAGTTATCTGGAAGCATAAGCAACAACCTGACCATTCAGCATCAGCGCACCACCAAGTCCCATCTTTGACGCATCACAATATACCACAAAGAACTTACTCGGATTGAGCAAAATCAATACCAGAGCAGTCGTCAACTTCTTCTTTAATTTCACCAAAACTTTCTTCACATGCAACATCCCACATATAAGCTTGACCCTTTCGAGTCAGCCGAGTCAAAGGTAATGCCAACTTAGAAAAGCCTTTAATAAACTTGCGATAATAACCAGCCAAACCAAGAAAACTGTGAATCTCAGTAGCCGACTTTGGAGTTTCCCATTGCAACACAACATAAACTTTAGAAGGATCCACATAAATTCCACCACTAGATATCACATGGCCAAGGAAACTCGCTTCCTTCAACCAGAACTCACATTTTGACAATTTTGCATACAACTTCTTCTCTTTCAACACTTGTAACACAGCTTGCAAATGCTCAGCATGCTCTTCTTCTGATTTAGAGTAGATCATAATATCATCAATGAAGACCACGACAAACTTATCTAAATACTCATGAAAAAAATCTTATTCATATACTCCATTAACACACTTGGTGCATTGGATACGCCAAACGGCATCACAGTGTATTCATAGTGACTATACCTCTGAAAGTTGTTTTCGGAATATCATCTGGTTTAACACGAATCTAATGATAACCAGACCTCAAATCAATCTTGCTGAACACACCAACACCTACTGACTGATCCATCAAATCGTCAATTCTCGAAAGTGGATATTTATTCTTGATAGTCACTTTATTCAACTGCTTGTAATCAACACACAACCTCATACTATCGTCTTTCTTCTTAGCTAACAACACAAGTGTATCCCACATAGAAACACTTAGTCGAACAAACCTCTTATCAAGTAATTCTTCCAACTATTTCTTCAATTCACACGACTCTGAAGCATACATTTTGTATGGAGTCATTGACATCGGACACATATCAAGTACTAGGTCGATAGTAAATTCCACTTCACGCTATGGCGGAAAATCACTTATGCTGTTTGGAAATACATCTGGAAATTCACAGACGACAGGTAATTCAACACTTGTAACTTCACAATCTACTTGCACCGATGCAAACATTACAAACATCAACGCATTCATCTTCTAGAAGTTCATCCACTTGTTTAGCCGACAACAACATCAGCTCTCTACTATCACCAAACCTAGATCCACACTCTAGAGGCAAGTCACAAATATCTTCAGGAAAACATCAGGAATTACACACCACTGGCATATCTCTGCCCGTGACCTTTCTCTCTACTCCCTGAGAAGCAACCATCAACAATACCAGATCGCTCTCTCTCTCAGAGACAACCCAACTTGACCGACGGACAAGAAACTCGAATTCGCCTCATCTTAAAATATAAGAATCTGCATCGACTCATCAAAACAATTTGTAAGCACTTGGCTTAACTCTAAACAATTCACTGTACACACACTATGCCACGGAAGGGAAAAGACAGCGCTTTTTTTGGCTTTTAACAGCGCTTAAAAGCGTTGCCTAAGGTAGCGCTGCTATAGGTAAAGACAACGCTTTTCTTTTATGCAAAAGCGCTGCCTTATGTAGGCTTTTAGCAGCGCTTTTTCTGGAAAAGTGCTTTCTAAAGTAGGCCTTTAGCAGCGCTTTTTTTGGAAAAGCGCTGTCTAAAGTGAGCCTTTAGTAACGCTTTCTCTGGCCTTTTATGCTTTCTATTGGCATCTTTAGGCAGCGCTTTTTCAGGAAAAAGTGCTTTCTATTGTCCCCCTTTAGACAGCGCTTTTTAAAGCGCTATCTAATGTATTTTTTATTTCACTTTAAGGTAGCGCTTTTAATGGAAAGCGCTTTCTATTGTGAACTATAGGCAGCGCTTTTTCTAAAAAGCGTTGTCTTTTCTTCACGTAAATTGTGCTTTTTAAAAGTACTTTTTTAAAAATCAGAATTTAGGAAGTATTTTTTATTTTGTTTCATGTTTTATATAGTTGATTCATGTATATAGTTGTATATAAAAATCAGAGTAGAGGCAAAAGAAATATATTGATTCATGTATTATAAAAATTGCTACACGGGAAAGGGACACATCATTACCTCTTTAAGAGCCAGTATTATCTCGGCGAGGAAAAATTCTGGCCTGATCTTCAAACTATCATGTTGGCAGTACATAAGTTCAGATTCTTAGTTCTATACTATAATATTACGACAACATATCTGATACAGTGCAACAAAAGTGTGGTGACAAACACGGAAACAATAAACCAACTTAGGATACCTTAGACTTTGAGTCATGGACTGTTAAGAAGTAAACGAACTGAACTTTGGTTGTCTCTGACTTCAAGACATGGAGAATCAAGAAGTAAATGCAATCAAGTCTTTGACTTTTGGCAGAGAAATGGCAAGGAAAATTTTCAACCATAAGCTTAAGCAGATACGCAAGCTTTGATGCAACAATACTATCCGAGCTCTGTCAATAATAATCCAACGAGAAAAGGGTAAGCAGAAATGCTCCACGAAAATATTGCACATCAACAACTTTGATGATCACTTAACTGATAAATAAAAACCAATATAAGAAGCAAACCCATGACAACACCCTTGACTGAACATTTTATAGCCAAAAAGTTCCAACATGAATATTTTATTGAGATAAATATTTTCAAACTTCTATCTATGTTAATCAGGAAATCAAATAATATGAAGTAGACAAATACCCTGAGAATGATCAAAAAAACTTTGTATGCCTTCTTCTGCATTACACCAACACCCTGCAAATAATAATCACAGTAACCATCTTCTTAACTTGACTATTTAAAAAAGAAGTTTCAGAAATTCCTTGCAAAGAGAAGTACATGTATCAGACAAACCTGCAATGCTGGCTTGTTTTATCAAGTATCATCACTATTATAAGCAAAATTGTGAAAATTAATATACCTCCACTCTGATCCATGTAATGTTGTTTGCTTTAGACCGTGATACTTAAGCTTCTCTTTGTGATCGGATTAATAGCAACCAAAAAACCAGTGACCTCTGTAAAAAAAACAAAAGTTTAGATGAAAATTTTCTACGCAAAAGATACAAAGATTAGAATGAAAATCTAACCTGTTGCCAGTATTATACGGGCGGAAGACACGAAATATAATATGTTTGACAATTGATTCCCGCGCATCAATTTGTCATACAAGAACCTTAAATTAAAACATAATAAACATTAGACTATTTTCATTGAAATGTTTAAATAAATTGTTCAACTTATTAAATAATAGACACAAAATAGTACCTTTTGCACTAACGTCTCTTTCTTTTCTTGGTTGGAATATGTTCTACTCGTCTCTTAACAACACGGACGGTTGGATTGATCCAAATACCCTCATTATGATCATTTCTAATATATGATTCATTTGCTATAATATTCTCATCTTGATCATTTCTAGTAAACGATTCAATCTCAGCATCAATATCACCTTGATCTCCAATGTTTTCATCAATTACTTTGTTAGATAAAAGCACTATAGACCATTTCGTACTTGTCGGATCAGTGACATAGAACACTTGTTTAGCTTGAGATGCTAGAATAAAAGGCTCATCTTTGTACCCCACCCTATTAAGATCCACTTGCAAAAATCCTGACTTATCCATTCGTAAACCATTATTATTTTCAACCCACCTGCAACCAAATATAGGAATCTGAAACTTCTCATAATCAAACACCCAAATGCGCTCGATAACCCCAAAATATGACAGATTTGCAAATTTGGGGTTTAAGTCCTTCACACTTGAAATGTGCATTGCTTCAGCTACCACGGTGACACCACTATTTTGCATAGTACTTTTATCATCTTGTTCTTTGGTATAAAATGTGTATCCATTAATTGCGTATGCACTATAAGAAAACACAACCAAACTTGGACCATATGCTAAACATCACAACCTTTCTGTTATTGAAGCGGGATCTGAATAATACTTTGAATTAATATGATCCTTAAACCAAGGTATAAAACTTCTATTGTGCTCTCGTACTATCCAACTTTCATTTCTATCCGGATTTAAACCTCGGAGAACATCCTTGTGCATTTCAACATATGGCTCAACCACGTTCTCATTGTGTAGAACATACAAATGCACTTGATCCCGTTCGACCCTTAATACTGTCACAACTTTATTTCCAATTAACTTTTTTCCTTCTTTTTTTTCGACAATATGAGATTTGGGGAGTCCAATTGATTGAACATTGGACAGATATTCAGAAAAAAACTCAATCGCTTCTTCAACAATGTATCGTTCAGCAATACAACCCTTGGGTCGACTTCGGTTTTTCACATACCCTTTTAATATTTTCATATAACGTTCAGTAGGGTACATTCATCTCATATAAGTTGGTCCACATAATTGTGTCTCTTTCACAAGATGTACAACTAGATGTACCATTATGTCAAAAAACTAGGGAGGAAAATACATTTCAAGCTCACACAAAGTAATAACTATTTCTTTTTGCAATGTTGGTAAGATCGCAGGATCGATCACCTTACTGCAAATTGACTTGAAGAAAGAACACAATTTAGTTATTGCGCTTCTTACTTTTTCTGGCAGAATAGAACGTATACCTATTGGTAGAAAATGTTCCATTATAACATGGCAATCATGCGTCTCTAAACTCTTTAACTTGAGGTCTTTCATAGACACAAGTCTTCTAATATCTAAAGAGTATCCTTCTGGAACTTTAACTTCACTTAGAAACTTACACAATAGTTTTTTCTCCTTTCTAGATAGAGTATAGGAAGCAGGTGGTAGATATGTTCGACTTCCTTTCTTCAAGGGTCCTAATTCAGTTTTTATCCTCATCGCTATCAAGTCCTTTCTTGCTTTAAGGCCATCCTTAGACTTTCCTTGTATGTTGAGTAACGTACCAATAACACTGTCAAATACATTTTTTTTCAATATGCATAACATCGAGAAAATGTCTTACATACAATGACTTCTAATATGGCAATTAAAAAAAAAGTGACCTCTTCTTCCATCCACTCTTAACAAGCGTATGTGCAAAAGGCTTGCCAAACTGAATACTACATCTTTCACCTTTTCAAAAATTTGATCACCTGTCAATATAGGTGGAGCTCTACCTTGTTCTGGTGCTCCATTGAAGGCTTTTCTCCATCCACGGTAATGATGATTAGAATTTTAGAATCTATGATGACCGAGAAAGACATTATTCTGACCAAACTCTAATCGCGTCCAATCTGTTTTATCTTCACAAATAGGACACGCACATTGACCTTTTATGCTATACCCTGATAGATTTCCGTATGCTGGAAAATCATTAATTGTGCCAAACAACATCGCCCTCAAGTTGAAACTTTCTTTTCTATATCCATCATAAACCTCCACACCGTTCTCCCACAAAGTCTTTAAATCTTCGATTAAGGGTGTCAAGTATACGTCTATGTCATTCCCTGGTTGTTTAGGCCCAAAAATTAACATAGATAACATCATGTACTTACGCTTCATACATAGCCATGGAGGTAGGTTATAAATCATAATAATCACAGGTCATGTGCTATGTGAGATACTTTGAAGACCGTGTGGGTTCATTCCATCAGTAGATAATGCCAAACGAAGGTTTCTTGCTTTTTTTCCAAATTCAGGATAATCATTATCAAGTTTCATCCACTGTGGTGAATCTGCCGGATGTCGAAATTTTCCATCAATAATTCTTTCATCTGCATGCCAAATTAAGTGTCTTGCATCGGTTGCACTATGAAACATGCGTCTAAATCTCAGAATTATAGGAAAATACCATAAGACTTTTGTTGGAGACAACTTTTTCTTATATCGAGATAAACCGCATTTAGGACACTCATTTAACGATGCATACTCATTTCGAAACAAAACGCAATCGTTTGGACAGACATGTATCTTATCATAGCTCATGCCAATAGAGCACAACATCTTTTTGGCCTCATATGTTCGATTGGGAAGAACATTATCCTCTGGAAGCATATCTTTCATAAGGGCTAATAACTCTGTGAAACTTTTATCCGACCATCCATTGCTCGCCGTTACGCTGTGCAACTTTAATACCGCATACAGTCTTGTGAATTTAGTGCAACCATTATACAACGGTTTCTCTACATCGCTTACCAACCTCTCTAATATTTTGGGACAATCCTTAAGATCTTCTTCAAGTGCTTCTGCAATCTCTTCGACTCGATCACAATCGTATGTATCTGTGCAATTGTCGTTTGAAGCATAGGTCGTATTATCCCCCGATTCAACATTCCCGTTACTTTTCTCACCATGCAAATTCCAACATGTATAACTTCGATCAATTCCATGCCTCATTAAATGCGATGCCAACTGAACCACGTCAACCTGACTCCCATAACAGCAATCCAAGCAAGGACATGTCATTCGAATGGGGTCTTTGGCATGCGCAACAACAAACTTAACGAATTCTGATACCCCATTCTCGTACTCTTTCGACAATCGACTTGAAGACATCCATTTCTTATCCATGGTTTTACTAATTAAGCTAAACAAAAACAAAATAAAAACTATTTACCTGTAGGGAAGTCAACAGCTTCTGGACCCACACAGTGTAAGATTCTTGGAAACAGACAGACTTTCACTCTTCACAAGTAAGCCCTATAGAAAATTCACTAAGTTAGTGATGATGGTGTATGCCAAATATAACAGGATAAATTTAGTATATAATAGGACAAACAAGATATATCGGAGAAACAAGTCAAAGTCTCAAGAATCAATTAATTTCAACAATTTCATTTTCATTTTCATCACTAACATAGCAAATATAACAATTAATTTCATTATCATATTCAATCAACAATTAGATTAAAATAAAGTAATCACTAAAAAGTATCCATCAACAATGTCATTATCATCAATTAATTTTAACAAATCATCACTAACATTCAACATCAACTTACAAAATTAACACCAATTCCCAACATAAATCCACCACAAATATCACTATTTATCATCTTCAACTATACTATAACAACAATTTCAAAATCAAATTCAAACAACAACCACATCAACACTAATTCACCAAATCGACAACAACCACATCAACACTTTGATACTCTAACAACACTCATTTTGCTATAACACTCATTTTTCTAACAACCCTCATTTTTGTAATGGATATAATTTCCTATAATATAACAACACTCATTCAAACTACATTCAAACTAACACATTCAAACTACAAACAAAACAAAAACAAAACAAGATGCTCAAGAACAAACCCTCAAGAACAAACAAAAGAAACTATATAGCAAGCTCAAGAACATTAAATAATCACTGAAACTCAAGAACAAACAAAAGAAACAGTGACACTCACGGAGGAATGCCGGTCAGAGAAGATGGAGATACGAACAGAGGAACAGTTCCGGTCGGAGAAGACGGACATAGGAACGCCGGTCGGAGAAGGCAAACAGAGGAACAGTGCGGAGGGAGAAGTCGCGAGAGAGGGGGAGACACGACGGAGGGAGAAGTCGCGAGAGAGAAGGAGAAAGAAAACAATTGATTAGGGCGTTCTGAAATAATGAAAAGTTTTTTAATATTTATGAAATAATAACATAAGACATCGCTTTTGGAAAGCGCTTTCTTATGTATTAGCTTTAGCAGCGCTTTTTCTTTAAAAATGCTTTCTTTTTAATTGCCTATAGTAGCGCTTTCAGAAAGCCCTTTCTAATGTGTGACATGCGTAAGACCTTTAGCAGCGCTTTCGAAGGTGTCACATTTGTATGGCTTTTAGCAGCGCTTTTAGGAAGCGCTTTCTAAAGTAGGCCTTTAGGCAGCGCTTTTTTTCTGCGTGTTTTTTTTAACACATATAGCAGCGTTTTTGATAAAAAGCGTTGTCTATGTGGTGCTGCCAATAAGCAATTTTGGCGTAGTGACACCATCTAAGCTGGAAAGACACGTCTATTCCGTCCAACATGATCCTGTCTATTATCAACAAGAGATTAAGGGTGATATGTTCCTCCATTTGTCAATAGACAGCCGACAATCATGGTGAGGCATAAACCATCTTTACCAAACTATAATAGCGTCCAACGATACATTGAGCCATCACTCCACACTTGAAGCATCTTAGAGAAGCACAAGCTTCTCCCCCACTTGTTTCATTCCCAACCTGCAAACGGAAAACAAAACAAGCATCTACAGTGTTTTTACACACATGTCGCATACTAGGGAACAACATAATTAAACAACCTGGCCAGACGAACCGACCTGCTCTGATACCACTAATGTAACACCCTTCTACCTAACATATATTTCTCATAACATATGGGAATTAAATAAAATAAAATCACCACTCAAAGGTGTCACACTTCATAGAAACATCATAATATTATCCTGCTCCATAACACGGGTTACATAATGTAGAAACAACAACTTATTATAGATCAACACATCTTTTAAAAAAAAAAAAACATCGCAGTGGAATCATAGTCATAATAAGCTCCTCGATAAAAAAACTCACAATAATTTTGGTCTCATCCAATTTGGAATTACAATAGTTTAACATCTTCAAAATCTTCATAAAAGATGTTAGTCAAGGAAACACAACATTCACATAACTAGAGTTCCCAACCCGATGTTACATATCAAAGCAAGAAACCTTCTAATTAGCGAAAACTAATAAAATACTCCAAAGTTATCTTCAACAATTCTACAAGCTACTCCGGAGCATCTGCGCGTTACCCACGTGGAGGCAACATTCAAGCAGGCAGGGTGAGTAATCACAATTCATTATAAAAGCTATAAGGAAAAGATTTAGTAGTTAGAAATATCATTATATCAACACGCATTATACAATAATACATCTTGCTCACCTACACAACATCACAACAATAACACATCTTTCATCATCAAAGTCATCATATACTCATATAGTTCTCAAGGATCATCACGTCACAACTCATCAACAACAGTTTATGCAATGCCACATAGGATGCAACAATATTTTGGACAAGTTATCCCCTAGACGTAGGTGTGGTTTCACCGAACTGGGTTACCAATCTCTTATGCTATTTTTACAGCTTTCTGCATTGATTTATTATTCCTGCCAATCTATTCTTTAAAAAATAGTTTAAGAATTTGGACAAGTTGTCACAACATCTGATCCAACATTTGTCCCTTGTGGAACAGGATTTCAAATTGTTTTATTGTTCATGATATATACTCGTGCATAGTTAGAACAATAGTTAATAAAGGGTGATAAATTAATGTTTTCAATTTTTAGGTAAAGTTCTATTAAGTTCACATGTAGCATAATATATTTAATCTAAAGTTTATATTGTGGAATGACGGATATATGTGAGTTTTTTAGTTATTTTAGCATGACTACAAAAATCCCATTTTTCTATTTCCTTAATAGTTGCTTTTGGAATTAATCCTAAATTGCTCAAGTTAGATATTTATTTATTTATGTGACAGAGCCTAGCATACCAAATATTAAAATCATCCCACATTTAAACTGAATTTACAATTTTATTCATGTCAGCATTGAGTTTAAACATACCATAATGGGTGTACCTTTTCCTAACCAAATTACAATTTTTATTAATGGTGTATAAATCTCCCCTAATAGCTTGAGTAAACCCAGTGTTATTCAAGAGAAATTTGAAAATAACATTCTTCCTAATTTTTTTAGTATTCGTAACATCTTTGAAAATAAAATTCTTTTCATAATTGAAGTTGAGCTTTGTCTCTCCAATTCTAGCAACATTAGTGGTGTGGGAATATTCCAACACAACTTTCAGATAATTTATAATTGTGTATGTTTTGAACATAACATGATCTTAGCAGACATGGAAAGATGTGTCATTTTTTATTCATCATCCATATGATCCACCTACAAGGTCAATCTCAATAGTCACATCAATACATTTCTCTTCCGCCGGGGTAACCTACTGAGAAACGCTTTACCTATTGCTACACTTGTGTGACATATGTCTTGGTTTCCCATAATTGTAATGGGTAAATCGTGAGCCACTAGATCAACTCTTTGAGGAGGTGTTTATTGCCTGGGAACTTGGCCTCTTAGAGGTTAGTCATTACTTTTGCAGTTAATTTTGTTGTTTTTATTCATGTTGTTGTCGTTTTTATCGTATTTTTGACATTCCTCTTTAATATGAAGCTAAACAAGAAGAATGGCAAGAAGGGGCTTCAAAAACTCAAAGATCGAAAAAGAATGTGAAGAGGGAAACTGTGAAGTTTTTGGTGTAATTTAAGAAGTGACTAAAGGTCCCTATTTATAGGAAAAAATCAGCTTGGACTCATGAATGAATGAACCAGATCATTTAACCATTATGAAAAGCTTTGGTTGTGGAGTTTTAGTTAAGGTGAGTGAGAGCAAAAGTTAATTGTTTGTGATGATGTATTAATTTCATATTTTAAGTTTTCTTTGTAAAAAAATTAAAGTTTCTACTACAAGTAAAATATGATTAATACCAAGGCCAACAACAAGTCCAAGTCGAGTCAGCCAAACAAATTGCACATGGTATTAATCATTAACATCGCTCTCTCCGTTCACAAAAAGTTTATACCCCTTGACCAAGCCACAAGCCCAAGCCAATTCGGCAAGACAAACCATGTATGGTATTAATTAAAGATATTTATTCCTTTGTTTGCAAAATTTTCCTACATTTTTGGGCACTACCCAAAATTATGCAAGCTGGCTATTAACTAGAGTTCCCAGGAAAAAATAGCTAAGTCGAATTGTTTGGTATACTACAAAAAAATATGAACTATTCTAGAATACACCCTCAAATATGATCATAATACTACTCATTATAATTTCTCTAACGAAGATAAATTTTCTCTAAAGGAAACTAATTCTCCTAAGAGAATTTCAAGAAGTACTTGAAAAGCTCAATGAGTAAAAAGGAAAGAAGGGACTCTAGAAACTCAAAAAACATAAAAGAAACCAAAGAGGGAAAACTCTGAAGGTTTTTTGTGTGATTTAAGAAGTGGCCGAGGATAAATGGTATTTATACCGCCTATTGTGTGTCTTTATCAATATTTCTTATGTTTTCTTTCCCTTATTTTATTCCTCTTTTACTACTTGCTGGCATGGTTCTATGTTTTCAACTAATGAGAGGTTTTAAGAGTTGAAGCATAACGAAAAATGACAAATAATGTAAAAAAATGAGTCCCCAGTACAAAAAACATGTGGCCAACGCGGTTGGACCGTGTCAGTTGACATGGACCATGTCAGTGGACATGGAACGTGTTGGCACTAGAGCTCCCTCCCATTTGAAGAAGCAAAGGACAACACGAGTAGGTCGTGTTCCCTGACACGGGACGTGTTGTCTCACATGACCCCCCCCCCCCCCAATGTTTTGCGACACTGCCCATGTTGAGCCCAGTTCCAGTTGCGAATTTGTGGCATTTTGTAACGTTTTCCCAATTTTTGGTGTTCCAAACTACTCCAACCTAGTTATCACAGGCCCTTAATTGCATTTACACAAATTTATAGTGATTTATGGTAAATACATTGTATAAATAGGATAACCATTGACTTGAGAAACACACCTTAGCTTACTATATTTTCTTTTAATTTTAGTTTTAGTTTGAAGTTCTTGTTGTAATTTTTGGAGCACTTTTCTTCACTACTACAAAATACACCTTCGATAACACTAATTCTACTACGGTTAGTGTCATAGCCTAATATTTTACCCCTAAGATGCCACCTCATTTACATCATTTGCATAACATTCATCATTACATATATGTTTGTGTCTATGTGCTTCACTAACCCATTGCAAGTACAAGATGCGTGTGCTTGCTTACTTTATAGGTTAGGTGATCCCCCAAGGGCTCAAGCAGATGAATTATCAAAGGATGGTCATCATATTCAACATCTCAAGTCCCTTTGTCATCCATGAATATCAAGAGCTTTAATTCATCAATAATCAAGTGCAAGATAGCATCATGACAAACTCATCAAGCCTCAAGATCCTCAATTCATCATAATTAAGGTTTTGACCAAATTCAGTCCCTGGATTAACTTTTGAAGCAAGGCATGATCTCAAACCTCCATATATGTTTCAAGGACCTCAAATACATCATATTAATCCATTCATATGATTGTATTAATCTAAAGAACTTAATTCATAAGCAATGCAAGAATTCAAATTCATCTGGTCCATAAACTAGGGTTTTTGATAAAAAAAGTCAACTACACTTTTGACTTTTGACCAGTACATGATCTCAAACCATGGGACATGATTCAAGACACTCAAAAACACGTTTGGAGTCCATACATAGTGTTTAAATTAGACCAAGGGTTTGATTTCATTAAAGATCACAAAATTCAAAGTTCATCTAATACAAAAGTCAATTGTGGTCAAAATCAGTTGACTTTTGAGATTTTTGGTCAAACATGATTTCCTCAAGTCAAGAATGATGTTAATATGTGATTTGGATCATGATCAATCAAGATAAATCAAGAAATATGAGGTTACTTGTAAAAAGGGCAACATTGGAGAAATTGAAATTTTTCTAAGTTATAAAATTCAATGATTTTTTCCCTACTTTCCAAGGCCATAACTTCCAAACCCAGTAACTATTTTCTTTGATCCAAAGATCAAATTTAAGAGCTTGTTACATACTACAACTTTGTCCTTGAAGGTGGAATCTCAAAAAATGCATAGATTAAGAGATATGAAGCCATGAAGTTGGAGGTTCCATACTTTTGAACCTAGACACTTAGGAAAATTTTGGACAGAATATGTCTTGTGTTGGAGCCAACTTTAGGGCCATTTTTCTCCATGATCCACTTTGATTCAAGACAAACTTTGAACATCAAAGTTGAAGTATGTTATCTCAGCTTTCCAAAATGACCAAAAACATCCATTTATCTTATTTGGACAAAGAGTTATGAATTTCACAACATGCCTTGTTACAACTGATTTTGAAAAGGCAAACTTATGCCACACGATTTTTAGGACAGTTTGGATGACTTTGCAAGCCTGATCTTTCCATAAGATCAATACCAAAATGATCATGAACCATGTGATTTGCAAAACATAACAGAAATTTCAAGATTCTAGCATTGGCATGTGAGGAAAAATCATTTCAAAAACCAAGAAGTAAGGTTTTGTCCTCTAGCATTAAAGTGTTATAGTGATTTTTGTAAAAAAAAAAAACTCCAATCTGCCCAAGGATGATCAGAACATCAAAGGATGAGATGCAACATGGTGGAACTAAGCTCAAAAGATCAGAATTTGAGCCATGTGAATAATAGCCCATGTGTGCCTTAACATTCAAGAAATAGGTGCATGACATCACCTATTGGATAATAGGTTGCTCCTCATCCAAACTTTGTTCAAAATATCTTATGTATTTCTCTATAAATAGGATTCATTCTAAACATTAAAATCACACCAAAACATAGCAAGAAGCTTTTTTCCAAGAAATCCTCCTCCTTCAAAAATTCAAAGTTTCAAAGAAGTGGGAAATTGAAACTTCATCTCCAAACAATTTTCACTCAAACCAAGCATCCAAACACTTCATATACATCATATAGAAGTGATCTAAACACTCAAACACCAACTGTAACATCAAAATCATCAAGTTCATATCCCACTTACACCATGTCGCAGATAGATTCGAGTTGGGAGTTCCAGAAGGTTTCAAACCAATTTGAGCATTGAAACACACTCCTTAGAGGTCAAGGAAGTTGTTAGCATCAAGGGATTGCATCTGTAACACCTCTATCAAGGAATTTGATTCTTCACTTGCAAGATAAGTTTTCAAAATCTGAACTCTGTAATTCATGCATCATACATGATTAGTTGAATTGCCTACACATATTTGGCAATATGAGGATCATTTTTCCTCAATCAATTGTTATGTATCATCAAGACGTGTGATTTCAGATCAAAATGTTCAATTAGGGTTCATATGGTGGTCAGATTAATTCTATTTGATACACTTAATATAAATGAAATTGAATAGAACCATTGTGTTCTTTGTCAAAATCTAAGCAATTTTCATCTTTACATCATTTGATTTGGTTGAGAAACCAAGGAGCTAGCATTGGAAGATGATGGAGATGATGATGAACACAAAGCTGAATATGATGGTGGCCATGACGCCCTTTTTAAATTTTTTTTTTTTACTATATTATTAGTTTTGTGAAAATAAGTTAATTGATGTATCACCACCCCAGTGGTTAGAGTGTGCGTTTTAGGGATTTGAGTGTGAGAGGTCTGGGGTTCGAATCCCCCTCGCACCAAACCTTTTTGTTTCTTTTATTTTTTTCATATTTTTCAACTCAAACTCTCTATATTATTTTCATCATCCATTCTTTTTCAACCACACGCACATGGCTCAGATGGTAATGTTTTAGGCCCATCAGTCCAAGGGCGTGAGTTCAACCCTTAGTGAGACCATTCCTATTTTTTAACACTATTTTTTATGTTTTTCTTCACAACTTCACCTATTTATTTCACCAAGCAAAAATAATCTTTTTGAGCCAATTTTTTGTACACTTCTCATTTATCTTCCCTATTTTAAGAGTCCGTCAAAAAATCCCAAAAATAATATTTATTTTTTACATTTTTATTAGGTTGAAAACTAGTACCTTTTAAGTACTTTTCATACCTTTTTTTTTATTTCTTTTGATTCTTTTCTTGACCTAATTACACCCATGTGTCTTTATGGTCATGATACACATTGTTTAAATTCTGGTTGATATACATAACATGTAGTCTTGACTAATAGATACTATGATTAGGTGTTATTTCTTTTGAAGAATACCTCGATTAAATCTTTTGTTTAGTTGAAACCTTAGGGTTTTGTTTAATTAATCTTGATACATGACTAGGGCTTCCACTTGAGTTTCGATTCCGCAAAGCCCTTGATTCAACCATTCTTGAATGTCTTGTTCATGTGCTTATCTCTATAAACTTCCATTAGGGTTTTGTTTCCCCTTTATCCTCAATTCCATTTGAACCTATTACTTGAACTTCTCTGTGATTGCTTCAATTGGTTAAATCTTTGCTCACATATTCAAGTATTTCCTTCATAAAATCTCACCATGATGAACATATTTACCTTGCTCATTCACATGTTGATACACCATGCTTGATCACAGTCATGTTCATTTCATCCTTGATGACTACACTTGTTAAAAGCTTAATCAATCTTATGTTGTTAAGTTTCTCTTGACATTTACATTGATAAAACTTGCATTCTGATAAGTAAAAATTGTAACTATTTTTGTATATAAGTTGTGTTGCACTTATCGATACTTTTTGTTAATATGGTACGAATAAACCCCGCTTTGTTTGTAAATACGTTTAGTTTACATTATAGAGTATATTTTGTGTATCATGTAAATATCATTGAGTTTAATTGATTTTCTCTTATTTTTGTAGGTATTCAAGCAATTATATTTTGCCATTTTTGTATAGGGCATTGAATAAGCTTTCCAGCGCTTCCGACCGTGCGTCAATCCGAGTTACGATTCAGAAGTTGTGGTCAAAATAAGGGCTGGTTTGCTGTTAAGTTTGCATTGCGAACTTTCCAGTGAATGTTCCAGAATTATGGCAGTAGAAAAAGGGACCAAAGTTAGCATTGCGAACTTTCTAGCGAATATTCGCTTTGCGAATAAAAGTTCGCATTGCGAACTTCTGCAGAATTGCAGAGTCGGTTTAGCTATTCTGAGGCACTTAAGTGCCAATTTTTGATGTTCGCTTTGCGAATAAAAGTTCGCACTGCGAACTTGACAGATTTTGTAATTACTATAAGTTCATTTTCAGTCATTTTTTAGGTTATGGTTTTGGGGATTTTTGCTCCCAACTCCATCAAATTCATTTTTCAGTAGATTAGCTTAGAAAACAACATTGAAGCTTGCACACGGATGATCCGGGGTGGATTTCTCATCGACTGGCGTTGACAAACCGCGAGATGTTTGGTTTATTTCTTTTCTTCTTTGTCGGGTTGTTGTATATGTATTTACTTTAAACTCATGTATATTTGTCGCCCATGGCGTTGTATAAAATCTGCTTTATAAATCTTTATCGGTGATTGTCCTTGATTTTTGCTTTATGCCCGGGGTTTGGGTTGTGTTAGAGATAAACATCGCAAACCTTGATTAGGGATGATTATCTGTTAGTTTTTGGATGCTAGAGATAGATTTAGAGCTAACAATCTTTATGGGTGTCGAAGCTTAATGCCTCTGTATCTCGAGTCGGGTGCGAGAGTGTCGACGAGGGTAACACGGTTGTTCTCTCAGCTCAGTGTGTCAGAGATGGACATTGTTGTGAGCGAAGCTGGATGATATTGAGGAGTATTGTAGGTTGAGTATAACTGGTCGATAAGTTTAAGTTTGTGAGGAGTCGATTATGTGCATGTCGGATAAGTTTCTTCTCTCTGAAGAATGAATTCTTTTTGTGTTAATGTTTACTTTTCTGCATTTACTTTAAACCCATTTTAACCAAACTCATTAACATTTAAATTGTCGAACGGCAGTTTAATAGCACCGATCTCTGTGGACACGATAAATTCCCAGAAAAATACTTCCAAATATTTTTGTTGCTTGCCGCTTTACCGTTCCAACAAAATGACGTTGTTGTCGAGGATTGGTGTTTTTATTGAATCGCATTGCGATAGTTTCTTTGTTTTTTTGTTTTGTAGATATCGTACATATTGTATATTTTCACTTGTTTATATTGATACTTATATATTTTGTTCCCGTGACGTTTGTTCAAGTGTTTGGTTAGGACACTTGCTTTTGGTTTGCGCGGTGAGGCATCACCATGGTATGAAGGGAGTAAGTTACTAGCTAAGCACAGTAAAGGCATCGAGCTTACGACGTAAAACAAGCATGTTTTATCATTTTTTTGTTTCGTTATTACTTTTTTATTCTAGCTTAGGTAGTGTGGTGAACTTTCATTAAACAAGTTGTACTCGGATTGTTCGTAAAATTCTCAAATCTTCACTTTACAACTTGTTTAATGTATTTTCACCCGGTCTTTTAGTCTGTTTATATTAATAACTTTTGTGTTTGTCAATGAGCTTGTTTTGAGTAGCTTGACGAAATTTAAGGTGATGTTCCAAGTTTGATCGTTTCAACTTGCGGATGTATGGTAATGATATTTTTAAGTTTTGTACACGTCCAAGTTATGTGTTTATTGCTTTCTAGACTTTAGCATATTCATGATACTTAGGCATTTTACAAACTTCCATGCCATTCATTCTTTTGTATACTTGTTCTTGATGTGAATCACTTTAGTTCCCAACCTTTTTGTGAGGTAGCTTTCCATTGTTCATATATGCGCGGAGTACATATATTCTTGTTCTGAATGGATTTTGTTATGCTTAATCTATTGTTTATGTTGATTATGTGAAAGCATGAAAAGAATCAAGGCATTTTGTTTCATTTTGAGCACAACAACCTAGCCAAATAGTCATTCACCTTGTGAGCGTGTGATCATTCGTAACCCCTTTGCGCCTTTCTATCATTATCCATGTTGTTTGAACTTAATGCTTGTCTATGAGTATTGAATTCACTTTTTGTATGTATTTTGATTGATTGTTTTTTCTTGAACCCTCAACTTTGTGTTGTTGTATGAATTTTTACCTTGCCTTAGAAAGTATGGAGTATTCACATGATGATGTGGTTGAATTCAAGTTAGGGAGAGAATGATTGTTTACTCATTGGTTGGTTTCTATGAGGTTGAAAAAGAAAAGAAAAAAGAGAAAAATATGAAGAAAAAAAAGAAAAGAAAAAGAAAATCCTTGTGAAAGGAAACAAAAAGCGTTCATATAATTGTGCTAAATAAGTATTGTGTTTTGTGTAACACTTGGGATTTTGGAAGAAGTTGATTGGAATTTTGTGTTTGAGTCTTTGTGAGTTGATCACTCCCTTAGGTTTAGGCAAGTTTTTGTTTCAATTACCTTTAGAAATTGCCCCTTGTTTGTTTACCCGACCACGCTACAACCTTGAAAGCCCTTGTGATTCTTGCTTTTATGTTTTCAATATGATTTTTTGATGAATGCATAATTTAGTCTTTTGTTTGCAAGATTGTTGTGTGAGTGAAAAGTACCTCATTTTGTGTTTTTCATCTACCGATGATTATTTTTGCTAGGTGTGATTCACGTTGGAACTTGTGTTGTTTTAGGATGGTTTGGCATGTTTTTTGTATTTTGCATTTGTTTCGTGACTATGTTATCGTCGTAGTTTAGTGGTAAGTATTTACTTTGTGTGTACCGTTTTTCATTTGAACCATTCATTTGTTTCCATTTTTCAAAACCTGTTGATTCGTGATTCTTTGGTTGTCACTCTGTTTCTATGAGTTGTTTGATTCTTGTTTGAGGACAAACAAGTTTAAGTTGGGGAGATTTTGATAAGTGCAAATTGTAACTATTTTTGTATATAAGTTTTGTTGCACTTATCGATACTTTTTGTTAATATCGTACGAATAAACCCCGCTTTGTTTGTAAATACGTTTAGTTTACCCTATAGAGTATATTTTGTGTATCATGTAAATATCATTGAGTTTAATTGATTTTCTCTCATTTTTGTAGGTATTAAAGCAATGATATTTTGCCATTGTTGTATAGTGCATTGAATAAGCTTTCCACTGCTTCCGACCGTGCGTCAATCCGAGTTACGGTTCAGAAGTTGTGGTCAAAATAAGGACTGGTTTGCTGTCAAGTTCGTGTTGCGAACTTTCTAGCGAATGTTTCAGAATTATGGCAGTAGAAAAAGGGACCAAAGTTAGCATAGTGAACTTTCTAGCGAATATTCGCTTTGCGAATAAAAGTTCGCATTGCAAACTTCTGCAGAATTGCAGATTCGGTTTAGCTATTCTGAGGCACATAAGTGCCAAATTTTAATGTTCGCACTGCGAACTTGACGAATTTTGTAATTACTATAAGTTCATTTTCAATCATTTTTTAGGTTATGGTTTTGGGGATTTTTGCTCCCAACTCCATCAAATTCATTTTTCAGTAGATTAGCTTAGAAAACAACATTGAAGCTTGCACACGGATGATCTGGGGTGGATTTCTCATCGACCGGCGTTGACAAACCGCGATATGTTTGGTTTATTTCTTTTCTTCTTTGTGTATTTCTTCTTTGTTGGGTTGTTGTATATGTATTTACTTTGAAATCATGTATATTTGTCGCCCATGGCGTTGTATAAAATCTTCTTTACAAATCTTTATCGGTGATTGTCCTTGATTTTTGCTTTATGTCCGGGGTTTGGGTTGTGTTAGATATAAACATCGCAAACCTTGATTAGGGATGATTATCTGTTAGTTTTTGGAAGTTAGAGATAGATTTAGAGCTAACAATCTTTATGGGTGTCGAAGCTTAATGCCTCCGTATCTCGAGTCGGGTGCGAGAGTGTCGACGAGGGTAATACGGTTGTTCTCTCAGCTCAGTGTGTCAGAGATGGACACTGTTGTGAGCGATGTTGGATGATATTGAGGAGTATTGTAGGTTGAGTATAACTGGTCGGTAAGTTTAAGTTTGTGAGGAGTCGATTATGTGCATGCCGGATAAGTTTCTTCTCTCTGAAGAATGAATTCTTTTTGTGTTAATGTTTACTTTTCTGCATTTACTTTAAACCCATTTTAACCCAAACTCATTAACATTTAAATTGTCGAACGGGAGTTCAATAGCACCGATCTCTGTCGACACGATAAATTCCCAAAAAAATACTTCCAAATCTTTTTGTTGCTTGCCGCTTTACCGTTCCAACAAAATGACGTTGTTGCCGGGGATTGGTGTTTTTATTGAGTCGCATTACGATAGTTTCTTTGGTTTTGAGTTTTTTAGATATCGTACATATTGTATATTTTCACTTGTTTATATTGATACTTATATATTTTGTTCCCGTGACGTTTGTTCAAGTGTTTGGTTAGGACACTTGCTTTTGGTTTGCGCGGTGAGGCATCACCATGGCATGAAGGGAGTAAGTTACTAGCTAAGCACAGTAAAGGCGTCAAGCTTACGATGTAAAACAAGCATGTTTTATCATTTTTTTTGTTTCGTTATTACTTTTTTATTCTAGCTTAGGTAGTGTGGTGAACTTTCATTAAACAAGTTGTACTCGGATTGTTCGTAAAATTCTCAAATCTTCACTTTACAACTTGTTTAATGTATTTTCACCCGGTCTTTTAGTCTGTTTATATTAATAGTTTTTGTGTTTGTCAATGAGCTTGTTTTGAGTCGCTTGACGAAATTTAAGGTGATGTTCCAATTTTGATCGTTTCAACTTGCGGATGTATTGTAATGATATTTTTAAGTTTTGTACACGTCCAAGGTATGTGTTTATCGCTTTCTAGACTTTAGCATATTCATGATACTTAGGCATTTTACAAACTTCCATGCCATTCATTCTTTTGTATACTTGTTCTTGATGTGAATCACTTTAGTTCCCACCCTTTTTGTGAGGTAGCTTTCCATTGTTCATATATGCGCAGAGTACCAACATTCTTGTTCTGAATGGATTTTATTATGCTTAATCTATTGTTTATATTGATTATGTGAAAGGATGAAAAGGATCAAGGCATTTTGTTTCTTTTTTAGCACAACAACCTAGCCAAATAGTCATTCACCTTGTGAGCGTGTGATCATTCGTAACCCCTTTGTGCCTTTCTATCATTATCCATGTTGTTTGAACTTAATGCTTGTCTATGAGTATTGAATTCACTTTTTGTATGGATTTTGATTGATTGTTTTTTCTTGAACCCTCAACTTTGTGTTGTTGTATGAAATTTTACCTTGCCTTAGAAAGTATGGAGTATTCACATGATGATGTGGTTGAATTCAAGTTGGGGAGAGAATGATTGTTTGCTCATTGGTTGGTTTCTATGAGGTTGAAAAAGAAAAGTGTTGTGAAAAACGATGTCTTTATGCAAAGTATAAAACGGTTTCTTGATGATCAAGAACCAAACAAGGGTTAGGGTTTAATGGAAAAGAAACAAGAAGAAGAATAAGGAAAAATAACAACAAGGATTGGGCAAATATAAATTCTGTTTACTATTCACTTTCTCATTAAAGTCACAAATGATTACAAGTGAATATCACAATTTGCCACCCTCAACAAACTGAGTGTACTAGCCTATTTATAGACTAACTAGGTAACTTGCAGCCCAAGAAACCTAACAATTGGATCCTTAACACAAGGCCCAATTCGACAGAATATAAACATTTCCACAGAATACATATAAGAACAGACTTCGACTACTATATGTAACTAACAGGCATCAGCATGTGAACAAGCTTCGACTGCATGCTTGCCTCCTGTCGAAATACATGAAAGCTCTCCTTCGACACAGATGAGTTCGACCCAAATCTCACAAATCTCCACCTTGGATCTAACTCAGCAACAAAGGGAAATAACTAGCTTTCATCATGCAGCTTTATCAACTGCATACAGTGGAAGAACTTGCAACTTGGCAACGTCTTGGTGATCATATCAGCAGCATTGTCTTCAGTCAAAACCTTCAGCACCTGGACTTCACCACGCTCGATTATCTCTCTGACAAAATGCAGCCTCACATCAATGTGCTTAGTTCGCTCATGATAGGCTGAATTCTTCGACAAGTGTATTGCACTTTGACTATCACATTTAATAGTGATACTTCGACCTTGAAGTTTCAGCTCCTTTGCAAAACCTTCAAGCCACAATGCTTCCTTCACAGCTTCAGTAAGGAAAATATATTCAGCTTCAGTGGTTGATAAGGCAATAACCTTCTGAAGCGTCGCTTTCCAACTGATTGTTGTGCCAAACATTGTGAAAACATATCCAAAAATAGACTTTCTGGAATCCATACAACCTGCATAATCAGAGTCAACAAATCCTTCGATTTCGACTATGCTATCACCATCATAGGCTCCACTATAAATCAAGACTCTTTTTAGAGACCCATTTATGTACCTGAGAATCCACTTTACAGCTTGCCAGTGTGCCTTTCCAGGATTGGCCATATACCTGCTCACAAGGCTCACTCCATATGCTATGTCTGGCCTCGTACAAACCATAGCATACATCAAAGAACCCACTACAGTAGCATATGGAATGCTATTCATATAGATTCTTTCAGCTTCAGTACTTGGACTTTGAGTAGTACTGAGCTTAAACTGAGGATTTGTCGGTGTCACAACAGGCTTTGAATTCGACATACCAAACTTGTCGAGAAGCTTCCGTAGGTATGTCTCCTGAGATAAGCACAACTTCAACTGCTTTCTATCTCTCCGGATGTCAATCCCAAGAATCCTGGCTGCAGCTCCCAGATCCTTCATTTCGAACTCCTTACTGAGTTCAGCCTTCACCTTCGTTACATCCTCAACACTGTTGCTAGCTATGAGGATATCATCCACATACAGCAGCAACATAACAAGTGAGTTTCCAGGTCGAAATCTGAAGTAAACACAGTGATCGAACTGACTTCTAGTGAAACCAATGTGTGCCATGAACTTGTCGAATCTCCTATTCCACTGTCGAGGAGATTGTTTCAGGCCATACAAAGACCTATTCAGCTTGCACACATAATCTTCTTTACCCTTTTCTGCATACCCTTCAGGTTGACGCATCAGGATCGTTTCATCTAGATCACCATACAGAAATGTTGTCTTCACATCCATTTGCTCAAGTTCCAAATCGAACTTTGCCACCATGGCCAACAGAATTCGAATGGATCTATGCTTTACAATAGGTGAGAACACATCATTGAAGTCGACTCCTTCTTTCTGAGTGAACCCCCTAGCAACCAGCCTCGCCTTAAAGCGCTTCGACATCACTCCTTCAATTCCTTCCTTGACCTTGAAAATCCACTTACAACTGACTAACCTTGCTCCTGAAGGTTTCTCAATCAGCTCCCAAGTGTTATTATCATGAAGAGATTTCATCTCGTCATCCATGGCTTTTCGCCATTCAGTCTTGTCTCGACTCCTTATAGCTTCCTTGTAATCTCTAGGTTCTTCGTCAAGTACCTCACTTGCAGAGATTAAGGCAAAAGCTACAAGATCTGCATAACCAAGTCTCTGAGGTGGCTTGATGACTCTTCTCGACCTATCTCTTGCCAGTAGGTAGTCATCGACAGTTTCCTCAACCTCTTCAGTATCTTGCTCTTCGACTTCGACTTCATCTGGGCTATGCACTTCAGCATCACTATGCTCCACCTCAACAGGCATCTCTACCTGTTCCAGCTCCTCTTCAGAGATTTTTGCACTTCGACCAACATCACCAGTTTTCTTGAAAGCCAATTCGACCTCATTGAAAACTACATCACGACTTGTGATACATCTTCTGTGACCTGGTTCTAGGCACCACAGCCTATAACCCTTGACTCCCTCAGGATATCCAAGGAACATGCATCTCAGAGCTCTAGGTTCGACCTTGTCTTGCCTAATGTGAACATAGGCTAAACATCCAAATACCCACAGTTTGTCGAGATCTGTGGATGACCCGACCAAACTTCTTCAGGTGTCTTCGTTCCCAGCGCAGTCGAGGGACATCTATTTATCAGAAAAGCTGTTGTCGAAACAGCCTCTGCCCAAAACACCTTCTTCAATCCAGCACTAACCAACATGCATCTAACCCTTTCAAGGATTGTTCGATTGAATCTCTCAGCTAAGCCATTTTGTTGAGGAGTACCTACTACAGTCTTATGCCTTGCAATCCCAGACTCAACACAGTAACTGTCGAACGCTTCGTTGCAGAATTCAAGGCCATTGTCGGTTCTCAACCTCTTAACCTTTTTGCCAGTTTGAGTTTCGACCAGAACCTTCCAACTTTTGAAATTCTCAAAAGTTTCATCCTTCGTCTTCTGAATGAATACCCATAGCTTTCTGGAATAGTCATCAACGATGGATAGAAAATACCTTGCACCTGAGTGTGAAGGATTCTTTGCAGGCCCCCAAAGATCAGCATGAATGTAATCAAGGGATCCATGTGTTCTTTGCTTGCCTTTGTTAAACTTTGCCCTACAGGATTTACCAAATACACAAGATTCACAAAACTCCAGCTTTTCAACTTTGTCACCTCCTAGCAGGTTCTGCTTCCCCAATTCGACCAGGCCTCTTTCGCTGAAATGGCCCAATCTCATGTGCCATAATTTTGTCTTCGACATAGGTTTCGTGGATACAACATTTGTCGAACCACTTACAACCTCAGCCTCAAGGGTATACAAGCCTTGTTTCTTCATGCCTCTCAAGACTTCCTTCGACCCCTTCATGACTTTCAGGATACCTTGCTCTCCTTGGAAAACATATCCCTTTCTGTCGAATTCACCAAGAGAAATTAAATTCCTCTTAAGATCAGGTACATACCTAACCCCAGTCAATAGCTTTATTGACTCATCATGGAGCTTGAATCTAACAGATCCAATACCTGCAATCTTGCAAGCTTTATTGTTCCCCAGCAGCACTGATCCTCCATCTTGATCACATAATTCTTCAAACACATTCTTGTTTGGAGTCATATGCCAAGTACATCCAGAATCCATAATCCACTCTTCGCAAGAGTTGTTGCTCGACATCACAAGGACATCAGATGATTCATAACCATCTTGTACAATAGTTGCATTCCCATTGTCCTTTCCTCCATGATTATTCAGGCACTCAGGGCACACCTTTCTTGTGTGACCCTCCTTCTTACAGTGATAACATTTGATACCAGACATATCACCACCATAAGACTTCTGCTGAACCTTTCCTTTCTTCTTGTCAAACCTACCATCTTTCTTTGACGATCTTCCTTTCACGGACAACCCTTCGCCAACTGATGAAGGTTTCTGCTCCTTTCTTTCGTTCAAGTCCTTTGAATACAAGGTTGCTTGAACTTCTTCAAAGGTCATGGACTCTCTTCCATACAAGAGAGTTTCTTTGAAGTGAGCATCCGATCTTGGAAAAGCACACAACAGCAACAATGCTTGATCTTCATCATCAATCTTCACATCAATGTTTTCAAGATCAAGAATCAGCTTGTTGAAAGAATCCAACTGCTCAGCCAAAGCTTTGTCTTCATTCATCTTGAACGAATACAAGGCTTGCTCCAGGTAAAGACGATTCACCAACGACTTGGTCATGTACAAGCTTTCAAGCTTCACTCATAATCTCGACGTCGTCGTCTCCTTTGACACCTGCCGGAGAACCTTATCACCAAGGCTCAACAATATTGTGTTGTGTGCTTTCTCGATCATTGCCGTCTTTTCTCTTTCCGTCAACGCAGCATCCATGGCTGCCATTCCCTTCAACGCTTCCAAACATCCCTGCTAAACCAGTAGGGCTTTCATCTTCAAGCGCTACAGACCGAAATCGTTCACTCCGGTGAACTTTTCAATCTCATACTTAGTTGAAGCTATCTTCTCCACGCTCACCGCACCAATTTGTTGTGAAAAGCGATGTCTTTATGCAAAGTATAAAACGGTTTCTTGATGATCAAGAACCAAACAAGGGTTAGGGTTTAACGAAAAAGAAACAAGAAGAAGAATAAGGAAAAATAACAACAAGGATTGGGCAAATATAAATTCTGTTTACTATTCACTTTCTCATTAAAGTCACAAATGATGACAAGTGAATATCACAATTTTCCACCCTCAACAAACTGAGTGTACTAGCCTATTTATAGACTAACTAGGTAACTTGCAGCCCAAGAAACCTAAACAATTGGATCCTTAACACAAGGCCCAATTCGACAGAATATAAACATTTCCACAAAATACATATAAGAACAAACTTCGACTACTATATGTAACTAACAGGCATCAGCGTGTGAACAAGCTTCGACTGCATGCTTGCCTCCTGTCGAAATACATGAAAGCTCTCCTTCGACACAGATGAGTTCGACCCAAATCTCACAAAAAGAAAAAAGAGAAAAATATGAAGGAAAAAAAAAGAAAAGAAAAAAAAAAGAAAGAGAAAGAAAATCCTTGTGAAAGGAAACAAAAAGAGTTCATATAATTGTGTTAAATAAGTATTGTGTTTTGTGTAACACTTGGGATTTTGGAAGAAGTTGATTGGAATTTTGTGTTTGAGTCTTTGTGAGTTGATCACTCCCTTAGGTTTAGGCAAGTTTTTGTTTCAATTACCTTTAGAAATTGCCCCTTGTTTGTTTACCCGACCACGCTACAACCTTGAAAGCCCTTGTGATTCTTGCTTTTATGTTTTCAATATGATTTTTTGATGAATGCATAATTTAGTCTTTTGTTTGCAAGATTGTTGTGTGAGTGAAAAGTACCTCATTTTGTGTTTTTCATTTACCGATGATTATTTTTGCTAGGTGTGATTCACGTTGAAACTTGTGTTGTTTTAGGATGGTTTGGCATGATTTTTGTATTTTGCATTTGTTTCGTGACTATGTTATCGTCGTAGTTTAATGGTGAGTATTTACTTTGTGTGTACCGTTTTTCATTTGAACCATTCATTTGTTTCCGTTTTTCAAAACCTGTTGATTCGTGATTCTTTGGTTGTCACTCTGTTTCTATGAGTTGTTTAATTCTTGTTTGAGGACAAACAAGTTTAAGTTGGGGAGATTTTGATAAGTGCAAATTGTAACTATTTTTGTATATAAGTTTTGTTGCACTTATCGATACTTTTTGTTAATATCGTACGAATAAACCCCCGCTTTGTTTGTAAATACGTTTAGTTTACGTTATAGAGTATATTTTGTGTATCATGTAAATATCATTGAGTTTAATTGATTTTCTCTCATTTTTGTAGGTATTCAAGCAATGATATTTTGCCATTGTTGTATAGGGCATTGAATAAGCTTTCCAGTGCTTCCAACCGTGCGTCAATCCGAGTTACGGTTTAGAAGTTGTGATCAAAATAAGGACTAGTTTGTTGTCAAGTTCGCGTTGCGAACTTTCCAGCGAATGTTTCAGAATTATGGCAGTAGAAAAAGGGACCAAAGTTAGCATTGCGAACTTTCTAGCGAATATTCAATTTGCGAATAAAAGTTTGCATTGCCAACTTCTGCAGAATTGCAGATTCGGTTTAGCTATTCTGAGGCACTTAAGTGCCAAATTTCAATGTTCGCTTTGCGAATAAAAGTTTGCACTGCGAACTTGACGGATTTTGTAATTACTATAAGTTCATTTTCAGTCATTTTTTAGGTTATGGTTTTGGGGATTTTTGCTCCCAAATCCATCAAATTCATTTTTCAGTAGATTAGCTTAGAAAACAACATTGAAGCTTGCACACGGATGATCTGGGGTGGATTTCTCATCGACCAGCGTTGACAAACCGCGATATGTTTGGTTTATTTCTTTTCTTCTTTGTGTATTTCTTCTTTGTTGGGTTGTTGTATATGTATTTACTTTGAACTCATGTATATTTTTCGCCCATGGCGTTGTATAAAATCTGCTTTACAAATCTTTATCGGTGATTGTCCTTGATTTTTGCTTTATGTCCGGGGTTTGGGTTGTGTTAGATATAAACATCGCAAATCTTGATTAGGGATGATTATCTGTTAGTTTTTGGATGCTAGAGATAGATTTAGAGCTAACAATCTTTATGGGTGTCGAAGCTTAATGCCTCCGTATCTCGAGTCGGGTGCGAGAGTGTCGATGAGAGTAACACGGTTGTTCTCTCAGCTCAGTGTGTCAGAGATGGACAATGTTGTGAGCGATGCTGGATGATATTTAGGAGTATTGTAGGTTGAGTATAACTGGTCGGTAAGTTTAAGTTTGTGAGGAGTCGATTATATGCATGCCGGATAAGTTTCTTCTCTCTGAAGAATGAATTTTTTTGTGTTAATGTTTACTTTTCTGCATTTACTTTAAACCCATTTAAACCCAAACTCATTAACATTTAAATTGTCGAACGGCAGTTCAATAGCACCGACCTCTGTGGACACGATAAATTCCCGAAAAAATACTTCCAAATCTTTTTGTTACTTGCCGCTTTACCGCTTCAACACATTCATACAACTGTAGCATTTCAATGCTCATCCTTAGTTTAGACTCAGTTCAAACTTTAGGATTCAAGCTACAACTTAGTTCAAACC
Source organism: Lathyrus tuberosus (assembly GCA_022829125.1). NCBI lineage: Eukaryota > Viridiplantae > Streptophyta > Magnoliopsida > Fabales > Fabaceae > Lathyrus > Lathyrus tuberosus. The sequence continues at coordinate 5,054,670 of JALAZF010000193.1, forward strand.
CTAGGATCCCTTTTGAGGTTCCTAAACTTCAATAAAACATTAGGATTCCCCTTGAAGTTTTCTACTTCATTCAAGTCAAAACCATAGCCCCTTGTGGCTTCAAACCTCAAACTTCAAGTTAAACCCTAGTCCTTATGTGGCTTCAAACCTTCAAATTCAAAACTTTTCCCCCAGAGATGAGACATGATTCATCTCTGTAGAAGAGATGTCTCTTCTATTTCCCACATCATAAATCAAACATTTCAAACTTTTTTCCATTTTTAGTGATGTAAGTGGCACACTTGTTGATTCAAAATCCAAGTTAGGGGCCTACTCTTATTATGGTACAAAAACACTTCTTTCATTTAAGTGATGTAAGTGGCACGCTTGTTGATTTTATATCCAAGTCAATGTCCTTCTCTTAATATGCAAAGACTCATTTAAAGGAAGATGTGGAATTACTCTGGATTTTCTAAATCTAAGTTTAAGCCTTTTTTCCTTATTATCTTCTTTCATAAAATTTTTGTGGTGAATAGGTGAGATATCTCCCTTAAGATGACAACTTGTCTCTTCTCTCAAACCCAATAAACTCAATTCCACCCATTAGTAGGTGGAACTACAAACACTCTGATTTCTCAACTTCCTTTTGAGAATACGTAGGCATAAGATTGTGAGATCTTAGCGAGCATAATAATAAGTAAAACCTTTAGGTTCCTACACCTTTGTCTTAGTATTATTTGAATTTACACTACAAAAACAACAAAAATATTTCCCACTCTTATCACTCACTCAAAACAGTCAACAAATCCCCAATACACAGCAAATGACTTAATCAACAGTAACACAAATATACACAAGAGGTTCCTATAGGATACTATAGATACTGAGGGTGCTAGTACCTTTCCTCAGTATAATTAATCCTGATTCTCGGTCTCTTATTTGCATTGTTTTACACTTTGCACCACTCAGGGGTTTATTCAGATTTTTTTCCCTTTCCCTCCTTTTGGGATAAATTAAAAGTTCACGTGTAAGAGGGCGACCCCATTCGAAAGGGTAAAATCACTCGCGTATAGTTAGGCGTTCACCGTGATGATATGTCTTTACTTAACGCGCCATCATTTTCTTTGATATGATATAATCACAGACGAAACATAAGGTTGTGGTTATATAATCACCTTTTCATGGGTTCGAATCTCAGCACCCTCAAATATTTTATTTCTTTAACATTTAGCCACGCCTTTGTATTTGTAACATTTCTTTAACATTAGATACCAACACGGTTGAATAACTCAACCGTTATGACTTGTTATAAATATTTTAAATTGTAATATACTGACGTGTCAAATATTTTATTTCTTTAACATTTAGTCGCGCCTTTTTAATTTTATTTATTTTTAATTTTTAAAAAAATGAGATACCATCACAGTTTCTGAGCAAAACCGTTGTGACATATCATTCATTTTGTTTTAAATATTTTGAATTGTATTACACTGGGGCTTCTTTATGAAATGTAATTTAGTAAGTAACGTATCACCACGGTTCGCATTTTCGACCGTGGTGGTATGATTCATTCATTTTTATCAAGCTAACTAGCTTGTCTCTTCAGTAGTTATTCTTTGTTGAGAAACGATACACCATTTCAACCCTAATGTTCAGTAATGAGAAATGATACACCATTTCAACCCTAACATTCATTATTCATCATCATCGTTCATCATCACCGGTTCATCGTTCATCATCATCGGTTGTTATAGTTTTGCATTCGTTGTTCATTTTCAACCCGTAGTCATCGTCATCGTCATCGGTTCGTTTTCAGCCCTAACACACCAACGCCAACACTAACATCATTGTCATCCTCAAGGAGTACAACACAACAATATTTGTATCAACCAAAATATTCACATTTACTTAGCCATCACGTTTACGGTACGTAAAACTTTTTTCCCATGCATTACAGTAAACTCAATTTCCATTGTTCTTGATGTTGTTGTTGTTGTTGTTGTTGTTTTCTGGTTCTTGTTGAATGTGTGTCATAAAACTTTATTAATTTGTTGTTGTTGTTGAATGTGTATGTGATAATAGATGAAAGAGTTTATTGTTGTTGTTGTTGAATGTGTATGTGATAATCTTTGAAAGAGTTTATTGTTGTTGTTTTTGTTGAATGTGTATATGATAATAGATGAAAGAGTTTGTTGTTGTTGTTGAATGTGTATATGATAATATATGAAAGAGTTTGTTGTTGTTGTTGTTGAGGTTTTTGTTGTTTTTGAAAATAGATGTCGACTTCGTTGTGTTCTTCATCTAGTGGCGAGGAAACTATGACAAGTGATACTCAAATCAAAAACAAAAGATCACAAAGAGGTGCAACTATGTTTACCAAAATAACAAAAGTCCCAAAATATGGTATCAAATTGCCTATCGCGTTTGATTCGTATAATAGAGTAATTGATTGTGAATACTCTTCTCTTTTTAAGAGTTATGTTCCGTTCCTTGGACGTAGCAAAGTTATCATATTGGTATATGATTGGAAACAAGCGTCAGCTGAGGTCAAAGATAGCATATGGACAGATGTTAAGGTATTAGTTTTGATTTTCATCATTTCGATATGAGTTTCTATAATTTCTAATACATTCTTATTGATTTAAATGTAGTTGACCTTTGAGTTTACGGATGGTGATAAGAACTTAAAAGAAAGTGGTTAACTCATGCTGGTACGTGTTTGAGGGGCTTTAAGTCACGGCTTACGCGTGACTACATTAGGAAACCTAAGATTGGTCTTCAGCGTCCATGGGTGAGGTATAGTTTTCTCTCGAAGAGGGTTTGGAAAAAGTTTGCAAAGGGTCATCGTTCTGAGAAATTTCTGGTTAGTAATAGTCTAATTTATCTTGATAATTTGATGGTAATGATTTATAGATACTAATCATATTTTCACTATGTTTATAACAGACTAAAAGTGAAGCAGGAATTCAAAATAAAGCGAAAAACATTTACCCCCATAGATTATCTCGTGCAGGTTACAGAAAACTAGAGAAAAAATGATGGAGGAAAAAAGACAACAAATGGGAGATGAGGACTCCATTAGTCGTGATCGCAACTCATCTCCACCGTCAAGGCATGAGAAGTGGAAGAGGGCTCGACTAAGACCAAATAGAGAGTACACCTTAGATGCTTCAAGAGCAGTTGCTGAGAAAATTGTAAGTATGATTTGTTATTCGTATGTTATGTGTTATTTAAATGTTGTAGTAATTACAATATTAATATTATCATGCATGTTGTGTAGGATGTGTTGGGTGAGGAGGCCCATGGAGGCTCATTTGTTTCAGAACCACGACATGATATACTAGTCGAGGCTATTGGAACAGATGAGCATGCTGAGTGCGTTCGTGGTGTTGAAGAAGGCGTCGGCATTAGATTATTCTTTTGTCCAACCAAAAAAAGCACCGACAATGCCGAATTACAAGAGCATAGAGAAAAGCCTACTCTTGTTGAGAAGGAGTTAGATGAGCAGAGGAAGATGTTAGAAGCCGAGCGGGAAAGTCGGAAGAAAGACATAGAAAAGTTAGAAGAGTTATATTCCTTAGGTGTTTTATCAGAAATGCTAGTGTTTTATATGAAATATGTGATATATTGTGTTTAATCTGAAAAGTTAGAAATGATAAAAATATGTTTATTGTGCAGAGAATAAGTGGATCCTTACCACAACGCACGGATGAAAATGATACTAATAATGTTGATGATCAAGTTCCCCAAACACATGGTGTACGTCATGCTAGCACCAAAGAAGGCAATTGTTCAGTCGCCCCCACGAAAGAGGTTAATGAGTTATTGGATCCTTCCGCAAATGAAATTGCCACGCTATACGTTTTGGTTGCGGAACGTAATGATGTGTATCCTCTTTCTCTAGAGCATTATCCATCGGTAGAGTTCTATTATATTTTTCCTAGTGACATTCGAGATTTTCTCTATGGTGGTAATTGGCTGGACGTAGGGATATTGCAACTTTGGTGCACGTAAGTATATACTTGAATATGCATGTCATTATAGTACATTATCATTTTTGTATTTCCTTTACTTATTTTTTGAATTTTGTTTAACCATTTAGGTACATTCATCGTGTATGTATAGAGTTAAATAAGTCCAATATTTATGGCATCTTGGATCCGTTTAGTATTCAATGGACAAATAATAAGGCAAAAAATATTGAAACATACATTTTGGGACGATTAAGTCAAGGGGGAAAAGAATGTTACTTTGCACCATTTCTCAATACGTAGGTAATTTTTAAATTGTGGTTTATCTTTTATAGTTAGTTTTGTTTTAGAGAATACTAATTATATATATGCTTGTGTTTATTCAATGATCATTGGAAATTGATCATCATATCGCTTAAGACGAATAGGATAACGACATTGTGTTCATTACATCAACCACTCGATCTTAAAATGAAGAAAATTATTAATAAGTAATTTTATGTTTATATAAAATTTTCATTTATACATATTTTCTTTGACTTTGTAATTGTTTTAATTGATTTAACTCTCAAATATTTTCAAATGTACAGTGTTGTGCAACGACACAATATGTTGAACAATGTTAGGAAAAAGTCAACATTTATCTTGCCTAAAGTAAGTGGCTATATTACTTTGTGACATTCATTTATATATATTGTTACATGCATGTGTGTTTATAACATTCATGAAATTAATGTTTATTTTTGTAGACGAGGAAACAACCAAAGGGATTCAAGTGTGGTTATTATATAATGAAACACATGTTAAACATTGTCTTCGCCGGAATTGTTGATATCTGGGATCAGGTATATATTACATATGTAATGAATTGTTTACAACACGCTTATGTGTCCTCAATAATGAGCTTAATCTGGTATATTTTATGCATACTTTTAACGACGAAACACCATTCCCATGCGAAGACTTTGTAGAGATTTGTAAACATTGGGTGTATATGTTCAATGTGATTAATGAATCTCAAACATGAGACACATCTGTAATATATATATATATATATATATATATATATATATATGTGTGTGTGTGTGTGTGTGTGTTTGATGTACATTCGAGTTTGAGTGTTGTAAATAACATTTTTTATTTGATGAAATAAATAAGTATTTGAGTTTGAATGTTGGTAATATACATCTTCAAGTGATGTTTCTGTTATGTTACAGTTTGATGTACATTTGAGTTTGAATGTTTTAAATAACATTTTTTATTTTATGAAATAAATAAGTATTTGAGATTGAGTGTTTTAATATGCATCTTAAGTTGATGTTTATGTTCTGTTACAGTTTAAACAATACAGGTTAAAAAATGGAAAATTTTCAAAATGCAGAAATATATTTTTTTTAAATGCATAAAATTTAACAACGGTTTTTTATTATGAATATGGTTGTATAGTGGATAAAATATAATATAACCACGGTTTTTATAGAAGATCGTGGTTATATACTTAAAAATGCGCTGAGATTTGAACCTGAGACATTTTTTATATGACAACGATTTGTTTATTAACTGTGATAATACATCACGCGTGTTCAGATTTTCCACAACAGTCATAAGACTTTGATTGTAAGTAGCGCATATACAACCACACCCTGCGTAATAACGGCAGGTCACACGTGATGTTATCCCTTTTCCAACCGTTGTTGTATATGTTTTTTGTAGTAGTGCTTTGTTCAAGTAATCTTGTCTTCATTAAGGTTTCTTATTTACATGGTTGTTGCTTTAATTTTATTTGTTATTTTATGAATGATATGTTTAATTTTTGTTTATTTGCAATCAATCTCAACATGAGTGAGTAGTCTATTATGGATAAGGAGTCTTGAGACCTATCTCATGACGATCCCCAATATGGTTGTTTTTGTTAATTTTAAGGATACCAAAGACAAAGCATGAATAGAAAAACAAAGGGGAGGGGTGAGATATATAAGATAGGGGGAGCATCAAGTGTAAAAAAAAAAAAGCTTTCCATCCATATATTTTGTCATCATAAAAAAGGGGATATTGTGAGGAAGATGTTCATCATCTATCTTAGTTTAGTTTTTATGAAGACAAAAACTTACCAAAGAAGAAAAAGGTTGAAGTCAAACTCAATCAAATTTCAAGATTACAAAAGTCATTGGATGTTAATTTAAAAGAAATTCATCATGAGGCAAAGGTATCAATTATAATTCATATTGTATCATCCTAGATGCTCAGAATATTTCATACATTTTCATCTTTAAAAGTTTCTAAGCATCCATGCATCAATACCTTTCATTCCAAGTCATTTGCAAACATATTTTTCTTAAGTTTTCAATAGTGTAAGCGGTTACACATATGATGTAACCGGTTACAAGTTCTGTCTGTTTGGAAATTAAAGTTATTACCAAAGGTGAGAACCGGTTACACCATTTATGTAGCCGGTTACAACATGCAAAATTTTGAATTTTTTAAATCAGTGTCATTACAAATCAGTGTAAATTCTCATGGAAATGTATCAAACTTTTTCATCAATTCATAGAGGTGTCTTAAGTGATTCATTCATTCAAAACCTTGAATCTTTTTCTGCATAAACTGACATATCTTTGCAAAAAGTGTCTGAGTAATTAAGGCTATTATATTTGAATTGTACATTGAAAGAGATGATCAAACTTTATCTTGGAATTCATTCAAGATTCAAATACTCAAATATTGTCCAAAAAAATGTTTTAACTTAATCATCAAGGTTGTGGTGATAAGTTGTTTGTTGTAAAAGGTTATTTGTATTGGTGTAATTCAAAGTACACCATAGTGTTTGTTGTTTGTGGAAAAGTTCATTTGATTTGTGGAGATTCAAAGTCCATCATAGGTTTGATGTTTATGTTAGAAGATTATAAGAGAGGTCTTGGTGTGAGACTTGTGCAAAGATCTAACATAGTGAAAAATCCTTCAAGGTGTGAAGGGACTAAATGTACCACTGGTTGATAAGAGGGCTAAGATAATTCGTTGTGTTAATTTATTTTACAGCATATTAATTTATGCATTTTATATTTCAAAGAACATATCATTTTCATATCCAAAGAAAAATAAGAACATAGCGCAAAATATATAAAAAAATCGGCAACCCTAATTCATCCCCCCCTAGGTTGCTTCTCTTAGTTATAATCCTTTATCTTAAGAACATACTCCATGTACCCTATATTATTCTAAATATTTTGTGTGTGTTGAATTTTAATAATGACAATCATAAGTTCTTTGAGTTTCACTCTAAGATTTGCTATATTAAATGTCAAATTTCTATAAAAAAAAATCCTTCTTGAAGGATTCCTTAATGAAAGTGGCTTATACTACGTTCCAAACTGACTATGGAATCCTCAAGCTCAACTTTCAAGTTCTCTCTTTTTGTACCTAATATTGTTTCTTTTCACATACATGCTTAGAACATTTTGCTGAATTTTATAATATAGGCTCTAAATCTAGGAATGTTATCTCTATGTCAAATTCTAGGCTAGGTCATGCTAACTTCAATGTTGTTAAAAGATTTCTAAATAACTATCAAATTCATGTTTCCAATAAATGTAGACTTGATTTTTCTCAATTCTTGTTGCCTAAGAAACTCTCATAGACTATATGCACCTCTTTTCCTCTACTGCTTACAAATGCCCCTCTGATGTAGTTCATACTAGTCTATGGGCCCCTACTCCCTATCCCTGAAGTTTTGGATATAATTATTATATATCATTTATAGGATCCCACACTAGATATTCATGGATCTATCTACTAAAATAATAAGTTGATGCTCTCAAGGTATTCAAACTATTCCACTCTTTTGTTCAAAACTAATATTAAAGCAGTTCAATCAAATTGGGGAGGATAGTCTAGACCATTCACTAGATACCTAATTGAGTTGTGAATATCATGTAGACTTACTTATCCACATATTTCACATCAAGATGAGACTGTGGAGAGTAAACATATACGTATAGTAGAAATGGGCTTAACTCTTCTAGCTCATGCATCAATTCGTCTTACATTTTGGGATCACTATTTTAATTAATATACTTCCTATAACTGCTTTAACCAAGTTCTCTTTTTCATTTCATGCTCTCTACAAAACCTTGCTTAACTATAAATCAATGAGAACATTTGGGTGCTTATGTTTCCCTTGTTAAGACCATGCAACAAACCCAAGCTACTACTCAAAATCAGTGAGTGTGTATTCTTAGGGGTGTCAATATAACAAAAGGGTTATAAATGTCTAAGTAAAGATGATAAAATATACATTAAAGATGTGAAATATTAAAAAATTTATGAGGGAACCCTTTTGAAACTACCCCAGTCATGGCTAGTGTGGTTTGTTCATGGGGGATCTTGTTTAGTTGGTCCCTTATAATATTTGCATCCTTTGGGTCTGTCTTGATGTTGATAGGAAGTTTCTCCCATAATTGTTGTGGCTCCTCCTCAACTTTCATTAAGATGATTAGTCATTCTCATTCATTGAATGTCCCTTATGCGATGGTTTATGCAACTGGTATTTTTTTTCTTCTACATGGTTGGAATGTCTCTATTTTTTGGCCACTTGGACTATTTCACTTCTTCTCATTTGCAGGCTTTCTTATTCCTGCCTCTTTTCGTTAAATCTGATTTTGTCTTGGGGGGATCTAGACAATTTTCCCTTCGTAGTTAAATCTTCGATAACATACTTCAGTTGTACGCATTCTTCTGTGTTATGGGAGTTACTCAGGTGGAAATGACAATATCAAGATTTTTCCACTACTGGATGTTCTCGAAGTAGTTTTGGTGTTTCAACTTGTTCTTCTTTAAACTCTATATCGATGCAGTCTTACAAGATACACTCTCTTGATACATGCAATGACCTAATCTTTGTATCCGGAGGCAATGCTCCTTTGGCCTCTCGGTTTGTCTGTGAATATTTCTAGGCTTCACTCCATCTTTTTTTTCCTTGTTTGGTTTCTTTGTTTCCCCTTCTGCTTGTTTCTTTCTTCTCAAACTCTCTGTCATAAATTTCCTTCCTGACAGTCAGCTTTACCTTGCATTGTATGAACTTTTCGGTCTTTGCCAATTGGTGGTTAAAGGTTTTACGAGTCATGATTCAATTACTTTTGGCAATATTAGGCTCTTGTTGGAGTCTTAGACTTAACAAATACTTTTTCATCTTCTCGTCGGTGCCCATGACTAGTATCGCTTCTCCATTGAACATCTAGGCGTAGGATTGTAGTGGCTGACCTTTCCCTTGTTTGATGGATCTCATGCTTTCCACTAACATGGGTTACCTTCTCGATGTTGTCAAAGGGTACAATAAACAAGCACTTCACAGTGTCCAAATTCACTCAAAGAATTAGAACTAGCATGAGATGTCTTCTTCGCACTTTATAATAGAGAGTGTTGTGTAATATGAGTATCTATCAAGAATGTTGTCTTTGAGGGCGAGTAAAGTGGATTATCACACATAGTCTAAAATTTGACATGTTTAAACCGTGATTAAAAAATATCTCATAAAATATTTGTCACAGTTAAACCATGATAAAATAGAGTCTGTTTAATTTGTTAAACTTAAATTTATAATAAAAATTGATAAAATAACATTGAATTTTTAATAAAAATTGATAAAATAACATATTGAATTTATAATAAAATTTGATAAAATTTATAGTAAAAATTAATAAAATATACAAGATACTCATCTATTAATCGGAACCAATTTTCTTTTTCTTTTTCTTCTAAATATGTGTTCCACGTTTTCTTTTTCTCCAACTACTGTTTCCTGCAAATTGCAATATGTGTTCCACGTTTTCTTTTTCTCCAACTACTGTTTCCTTATCATTTTTTACGTTGCTGTTGTTGTAACTTTATATGTCAAGAGAATCCAAAATCTCAATTAAGCCAAACATAATAATATGCAGGTAGGCTCCATTAAATGTGTCCTCTTTTTCTCCTTTTTATTTTGAGAATAATTACTATCTACGCTAAGTGTAAAATATTTTATACATAATCATTCACAAGGAATATTTTTTATATGATTAAAAAAAAGGTCAAATATCTATAAAAATTTAATGGCTATAATTTAATCACAGTGTAAATTTTCTTAACATCTCAGTGTATTTTAATCAAATTCTTTTAGTTATTATTTATAACTTTTCTTTAATTATTTACTTGGTGTGGTGTGAATTCACTTAGGAGTAATCCAAACAACGTAGTATATTCTATCTTATCGAATCTATCTACTAACTTTGCAACCAATAACCCCCACTTCCCACTGTACGTAGTTATGATTCATGAGCTTAGTATTAGGTGTCTTCTTCCATCCTTAATAATGAATTTCCCATATATGGGTGCCTCTTGAATTTAATGTGTAATTTATCTCTCAACTTATGTGGCTGTGATTTAGATCTTTGATGTCTCAATTGTTTACACGAAACAATGGTTCATATATATATATATATATATATATATATATATATATATATATTTCGTTTCAACTTTGAAAAACTATTTTAAACTCATCTACCTACCTTGCGAAAGAAGAAAAATACGAGATTAGGGATCACTTTGTTATAATTTTAAAAAAGTGGTTTTTTTTTATATTTATAAAATGATTTTTATTAAAAAAAAAGTTTAAAAATAATACAAATTATATCAAACTTACTTTTTATTAATTAAAAAAATTAATTTTTATATTCACTCAACTATTAAAAATCCATTTTACCTCGGTTAGAAATGGGGGATAATCTCGTTTTTGTATGTGAAATAACGAAGCACGTCATGAAATGTGCGTCATTTTATCCCTCGGACGAGACTCCACCGAGGAGTAAGACTTAATGATCATTGTGTGTTTCAGCTTCTAGCTTCTGATCTTTGAAATTCACAAAGTCAATCACTAATTACTTCTTTGAAACTAATACGGTAGTGATTTGCCATCAAAATTAAAGAATTTCTTTGATTAAAAGATTTTAAATTGTTTTCAATTGTCCTCTTCTTTTGAAAAAAAATCAATTGTTTTAATCATTTAAATTGGTTTTTATTTGTTTCAAATTCTCTTGTGTTTTAAACTCTTTCAAAATTATGTGCATTTAACTGTTTTAATTTTTTATTTCATTTTATTGTTTTTCTCTTTCTTTTAAAATCTTTTTGATAATGCCAAAGGGGGGGATAGTGTATGGAGTATTTAAGGAGAGGTAAACCTGAACAAAGTAGTTTCTGACAAAACAGCTTCTGAGTTATAAGCTCTAAGTTATTTATGTTTTTAGTAATTTATCTTACTGTGCTTAATGAGATATTTAATTAACATAGATAGGACTTAAGGGGAGCTTACAAACCTCAACTTAAGAACTATCATACTAAAGGGAGAGCGAACTCTTAGACAGAGTGTGGCATGCTAGGGGAAAGTGTGTTCTATTTCCTATTTATTTTGAGGCTAACTTTTGTCGTATACCCATCACCACCATATCTAGATGGGATTTTTTATTATCTTTTGTCTTGTCTTTAATGTTGAGAAGTTTTCCAAACAAACTATCACATATATTTTTCTCCACATTCATCACATTAAGAGAATGTCTTACATCGAAACTAGACCAATATGGAAGATCAAAGAACACTAACCACTTTTTCTAAATATTTTTCTCCATGGACCCTTTTTGTTTCTTTACAAGACAACACTAATGTGTTGTTATCTTTTATAAACTTGCTTCCTATTTAAGCGCTTTGGAGTGATATCAAACTCCTGTTTTCAATTAAAAGACATGTATAATGGAGCAGAGTCTCAAATTGCTCTGTTAGCACAACTTGAAACTTTTTCAAAGCAATTGGCTATCTTTACTCGAGTTCAAGTAAATGTTAATTCGTTCAAGGCCCTTAGGTGTGATTTATGTGGTGGAGGTCATGCCAATGGTTATTGTGTATCATATGTTGAAAAAACACATTATTCAGGACATTATCAATAGCCAAACCAGTACTTCAACCCCAATAATCCATGGCAGGATGATCATTCAAGTCTAAACTGGAGTCACAATCAAATTCAAAAATTCAACCAAAAACCTCCTCAAGATCCACCACCAAGGACGCCATCCCTTTTAGAAGAGACTTTGAACGAATTTAGGTCGGCTTAAAGCAATTGGGAAGCAAGATACAAGAACTTGGAAGAAATCAGAGATAACATAAGAGCATCTTTGAAGAAATATGAAAATCACATGGGGCAGATATCTTAACCATTTGTAGCTAAAGCAAGTGGAGAGTCTGATGTGAACATGTTGAACAATCTTAAGGATGAAAAAGTTGAGAAAGAAGTCGAAAATAAATGGGAAGTGGTTGATGAAAGAGTAGTTGAAAATAAAAAAGAAGAAGAAAAATGCATGCCATGAGATTACAATGAATCAAGAATAGAATAAATTAAGGTGGTAAATAAATGTGGAAAAATAGCAAGAATGGTAAGCAAAGATGATCTTGTTTTGGATTAAGCTTCAAAGTTAATAATTTGTCTAGATGCAAATATTCAACAAGAAAATTTTCAACAAAATAATGTCCCTAAAAGCTATTTTAGTGACAAGGAAGTTGGAAGAGAATAAATAGATAAAGTATTAGGTTTCATGTATGTCTTGTTCTCTATTATAATGCTAAAGAAGATATGGAAGAAACAACATCAATATCTCAAGTATATGAGATTCCTAACAAACAAAAGGAGGAAGAAGAATGATGTGTTTTTTGTTGTGTCATATATGTCGCCCTAACAGAGAAGCAAACGGTCAAGCTTAGGACCTTAAAGAAGCGCTTAATGGGAGGTAACCCATCATTTTCATTTTTCTGTTTTAGTTATTTCATTTATTTCCCTTTTTGAATATGATCCAAGGAAGAGTATTAGCTAGCTTTCATGAAATATCTTCCCTTTATACTTCTATTTGCTTTCATTAATAAACTTGTTTGTTTCTGTTGTTTCTTTCAATTTTGATTTGCTACCATACCAATGACATCATGAAAAAGAAAAGAAAAAAAAAGTCACCAGAAAAAAAAAGAATGGAAGAGATCAACAATGAAGTTCCCTTGCAGATCGAGAGTTAATGAAGAAAAGGGAAACCGACTACTTGTACTCAATCTCTGGATACCTCAGCTAGTAAGGTTTGAGCCAAAATTTTCCATTGTTTACTTTTCCTTCTTATGAGAGTATCCATCCATTAGTCATTTTCTAAAATTTGCACTTTTCTGATTTAAATTTTATTGCTCTGATAAATACACATTAAGGCAGTTGTTTGTGAAAAATCAGAATCTTTTTTAAGCCACCTTGTGTTAACGTGATAATATTTGTTTTTAACCCCTTTGAGCCTAAAACCTTTCTTTCAGTGACATAGCCATATTATGTAGTCATTGACTTGAAAGATAAATTATTTCCACCCTCTTTAGAGTTATGTAGAAATAATTGTTTTACTTGTTGATGCAAAAGAATAAATTTAGGGTTATTCTTGGAATTTAGCAACGAATAAGTTTGGGGTTGGGTTACTAGAGAAATTGGTCAAAAAGAAAGAAGAAAAAAGAGAAAAAAATAAGTTAAAATAACTTTAAAAAAATTGTGAAAAATAAGACCAACAATATGCAATGCACTAGTACCAAGTGTACTATAAAAGAGTGATATGGAAGGAATCCAATAACATCAGGAAAATTAGGTACCTAACTCCAAAGGTTTAAGCCTATTATCCTGAATTATCCGGCCCTGGCATATGCCATTTTATAGCCGAAAAAAGACTTCAAAAGTGTGTGTTTAAATATGACTTTGATTGATTTGATTTGAAAATTTTCAAATTTGTGGTTAAATGCTTTTGTATGTTGATTGAGTGATTACCTTGTCAATTTGAGTGTTTCATGGGGAGATGAGAGACAGGTTGAGTATTTGTATGTCAGAAGATTTTTTTTTAGTTGATTGAATTGAAGCATTGAACTGGAGGGTTGATTAGAAAAAAAATACATGTGACAAGAATTGGTAAGGGTGAGCATTTTAATTCTAATGAAATCTTCAGTGTGCATAGGTTACTTGATGACAAGCAACGGTTCAAATTTGGAGTTGTGATGACAGTCGTTCTTACGTGATTTTTAGGAAGAAATTCGGGTAAATTCTGAGTAAGAATGATCAAAAACCATGTTAAAGTGTGAAGAATTGAGCAAAAAGGCAATACAAAGAATATACAAAGACTTAGTGAAAATTGTGAAGAAAAAGGAGAGAAAACATGTGTTTCGCCATTGGAATTCTCGCACACGCGATGCATCTCATTGCGGCGCGATGTGGCTTGCATTGCGGCACGATGCTGACTGTCGCGGACATGATGCTGCTTTTTCAACTAACACCCTTTTTTCTATTAAAAGCATTTTTTGCCACTTTTTTTAGGGTTCTGAATTCCAAGATTGATAGTCACGACAAGTAAAATTTTTGGTACTTTTGGAGGTCATTGGAGAGCATTTTCTTCAGTGATTTTTTGTGTACTTGAATCTAAATTCATGGTATATTTATTTTACACTATGAGTAGCTATATTTCTCCTAGGTTAGGTCTTTTTGTAGGATGAACCTATTTTTATTCTATTGGGCATGTGAGTGATTTATGTTACTGTTATTGCTTTGACATATTGTTATTATTCAATTATCACTTGTGTTCATTGGCTATTGTATGTTGTAGCACGCAATATGATTTAGATAAGAGGTATTGCTTTGACATCTTGTTTGAAGTTAATTTCTTTTTTGTTTTCGGATCAAACAAACAATTTTTAAACATCCTCCCCCCCCCCCCCCCTATGTTATGTTAACTCGCACTCATTTTTCTTGTTAAAATTCAATCCTAGTGGAAACGAATCTTTTATTATTATTTCGATACACAATAGTACATTTTCTAGTTTTGTCATCAATTCATATTTATGTGATAAGAAGCACCAAAAGCAATGATGAAGTAGGAACAAAAATTCAAAGAAGTAAGAGAGTACGAGTTGCGACTATAGATGTAGTTTTGTTGCAAGAAGCTATTATTGATGAGATTTATTCTCTAGAATCTAAAAGGGCCTGACATTTAATAGATTTTCCTACTAGTTACAAACTAATATGTTGTAAATGATTTTTGAAAAAGAAACTAAAACATAACGACTGAGTTGATAAATACAAGGCCCTTCTTATTGCAAAAGGTTTTAGGTAGAAAGAAAATATAGATTTCTTTGATACTTATTTATAAATTAGTAGTACACCAAATGGATGTTAAAACAACTTTTTTAAACGGTGACTTAAAGAAGAAATCTATATGTACCAACTGGAAGGGTTTGTGATTCATGGGCAAGAAAGCAAGGTCTGTAAATTAGATAAGTCTTTTTATGGTCTAAAACAAGCATCAAATCAATGACATGAAAGTTTTGATGAGTTAATAATATTGAATGGGTAAAAAGTTAATGAAAGTGACAAATGTGTTTACTATAAATCTAAAAATAGCATTTGCAATATCATATGTCTCTATGTAGACAAATTACTCATATTTAGATCAAGTATTCAGGCAATGTGATACTTGGAATCAAAGTCACTAGATTTGAGAAGGGAATATCTTTGGATCAATCTCGTTATGTGCAGAAGATCTTAAAGAAATATAATTATTTTGACAGTAAGCCTGCTTGCACACTATATTATCCTAGTGTTAAATTATTTAAGAACATTGTTGATAGTTATACTGGTAAATTTGTAAAGGGCACACAGGAAGCGATACAGAGTTCTCTAAGGATATGAGATACGATATGTCGCCCTGGCAAGCTTCTTAGTCGCACATTTATTGAAATGTGTTTCCATTATCTATTTATATCGCTCGTTGTCTATATCACTCCCCTGCTTATGAAACCATGAGGAATGATGTGTCCCTATCTCATAGCGGTGTGAGAGAGACACTCAAATAGGAAGTCACATTCTCCTGGATAATTGGGGAATAATAGCTCCACTTTCTAAGAGAAAGATACAATAACCAAGATTTTGGGTCCTAAGATGCAAGCCCAATTAACCTCTATAAATATCTCAACCATTAAGCTAAAGGAGGGACACTCAATTTACTCACCAATCACTAATATACAGAGTTTTTCACCATCCTTGTGTGAGCTGGCTCTAACACCACAATAATCCTAAAATCCTCAGACAATCCTACACAACATGGGGTTGTCATTCGTTGTACTTTTACAAGTACAATTGATGCACACCATAGGGTCAGATAAAACTGGCATGGGCCACACTCATCATCATTCTCCACTCGTTTTCATCATATTCCCTAAGAGGATGGCAAAACAAAAATTCAAGATTGCTATCAACGCCATTTATGAAGGTTTCACTGGCGGGGGGAAATCTAGTTCTTCTCGCCAAATATATGCCAATCAAGTTTTGACGGCAAACGCCATACCCCAACCCTAAAGTAAACTTGGAGAAGGGGCTAGAGTCCAAA
Source organism: Lathyrus tuberosus (assembly GCA_022829125.1). NCBI lineage: Eukaryota > Viridiplantae > Streptophyta > Magnoliopsida > Fabales > Fabaceae > Lathyrus > Lathyrus tuberosus. Next base: position 5,071,081 of record JALAZF010000193.1, read on the forward strand.
ATACTTTCTCCAACGAAGGCGTCGTTGACATTCTCCCTCACAACAATGATCCCATGGTTATTATGGTAAACTATGATGAATGGGATATGAAACAGGTGTTGATTGACCCTGGAGGCTCAACAGATGTCTTATTCTGAAACGCCTTTCAGAGACTTCGGCTTGACCCATATGACATTCGGTATGTCATGCGAATAAGTACAGGTGAAAGGCCATATAACATTTGAAATGACATTTGGTTCAGAGGCAAGTGCAAAGACAGTCAAGATAAAATATCTTGTAGTAGACATCGTGTTCACATACAACACCATCTTGGGGCGGCTCGCCATCAACTTATTGAGGGGATAGTCTTTTCCACCCTCCATTTAAGAATGAAGTACCCTCTACCCGGCAGGCGAGTTGGAGTGGTTCAAGGAGACCAGGAGGTCTCTCATGAGTGTTATCAAAATAGTCTAGATTTGAGAAGGGGCTGCAGTCGCCGTCCTGCAGTCAGACGCACACGAAGTAGATGTTGTAAGTTGTGATCCTATATTGGAGACAGAGAATGAAAAGCTCACTCCAACTGAATACCTAAAAGAAGGTCGGATTGGATCCTTGAACGATCAAGTCACCAAGCTAGACACCTCCCTATTTGATTCAGAGGTGGAGGAGATAGTCGATCTATTGAGAAGGAATATAAACATGTTCGCTCGAGCACTCTCTAACATGACATAGATAGATATCAGAGTAGTTTGTCATCACCTCGCCATTGATTTCACGATAAAGTTAGATTCTCAAAAGAAACGCAAGGTAGGCAAGAAGAAAAGAGCTGCCATTGAAAAAAAAATGGCTATATAATATTATTATATTTTGCCTTTTATTTCGAACGAGATTTTTATTTTGTAATTCTTTGGATATACATTGCCACATATCTCCATATATTCCGGGTAAAATCTCATTTTGTTATTTCAATTAATAAGGAACAACATCTATTTTAGATTATAGCTTTACAGAAGTTTAGCATTGGTCTCCCTCCTTGCCAGATAATTGACCGCAAGTTGCCACAACTTGACCTCTGATTAACTATTAGTAAATTTACTGCATATTATTAGACATATTTGGATTGATTTATTTAAAAAAATTTACAAAGCACTTGTATGACACAGTTCGAAGGAATTTATGCAAACGGCCTGTGACAAGTTCATAAACTATTTTCAACCTATTTCCACAAAATCCCAAAATAGTTTATAGGAAAGCACGGTTTGCTTATGCATAATTACTTACAAGTGCTTTAAGTTATTTATCTACAAAGGATCATTTTAGACTGAACCATGGCAGTTTAAAGAATAATTGTCATGGCAATCAAGTACAGAGCTTTATACAAAGGAGAAAACGTGTTTCACAGTGTGAAAAGCAAAGAATCACTAATCTTGTCGAGTGAAATCCAACATTTACACCTTTTTCCTTTCAAGGGACTCAAAATATGCATTCCAGGGATATATATTTAATCAACAAGTTATGTGTGGCAAATTGCATCCATCATACACAGTTGGAGCTCCGTATAACAGTGATAACAAAGTACTATGTAGTACATACAAACCACTGAAAACAATAGGAATTAAAGTGAGGCGGGTAGGTACAGCAGAATCACTTATGAACAACATGATGCAGCCCTAGATCCTTCGGCGGGTCTATCAACAAGAACCATCCCTGCTGGATTTTGAGCTGGCTGAGCCCTTGGTAATCTCTTGGCTGTTAACACAAGCAATTGTAAGTTAGGAAATGTAATCAAAGTTCAGCAGTTTATCCAAAAAAAAACATGCTGTTTAAAAGCATGATAAGATCATAAAATGTAAGGTTAATTTGTATTTTTTTTAGAACATGGGTTTTAACAGAAATCAGGAATTTAGAGAGTAATAACTGAATAAATATCATTTGATACCACAAACATAAAGCAGAAGCCTGCTGCAAGGCACAGAAGAAAAATAATACAAGAATGTTGTAATGAATCTTATAAGGATGCAAAGGACAATATTTGGCAACATTAAAGAGACCAAAAAGGGAACATACGGTGGACAGGAGACAATTTTCAGGAACAAGGTGTCTCATGAGAAGTTTCAGACAACTGTGCCATGGCCTATTAAAGATTTTGTGAATTATGAGAAGGTTCAGACAACTGTGCCATGACCTATAACTGATTAGAAAAGATTTTATATTTTAACTTTGCCCAGTAATGAATACCATAGCAGTGTCTTGGACTGTAAAGTGGAGACAGATATTTTCTCCATTCCCTTAAGATAGTTTTCTCACTCCTTGGGGTAATGTTCTCCTTAACAACTTTTTTTTCTAAGGGATTCAATCAAAAAGGAAATAAGAACCTCATTTGGGAGCCTAAAGTATATATTTAATAGGAATTGACTCACCAATTTCATAAAATACTTCATTAACATTGGCTGCAGATTTGGCAGAGGTCTCCATGAAAAACAGACCATTTTCCTCTGCGTATACACGTGCTTCCTACAATACCGATGAATCAAAATGATAAATCAGGTCCAGGATATGCGATTGTTGATCATAGGATATTGATTCTATAAATTATGAAACTACCAAACATGCTGCAATGGTCAATTACACATTATAGCATCTTGTGTCAAAATTGAAGTTTTATGATAGTAGAAAATTAGCAAGATGGTTGTACAACTATCCTACTGGACAAAATCAGCATCGCTGTAGTAAAACCAATATGCACTATACAAATAGGCATTACCATTAAAAATAGTTATTATATGAAGATTGAAACTTTGAATTCTAGCCCCCACATTCTTGTGATAGAAAGATTACATCCCTCTCAAACACTTTTCAAAAGCAATGGAATTGTTAATCAATTAGTGAAATCTGACAATGGAGACAATGCATGTTATGCATGTGATTAATTTCTTTGCCAAAATTCATGCGCATATATCAACCCCCGATGCTCTGTTATTCATTATTTAGGACCAGTATGCAAAACATGTGACAATGTTCTTATTTCTTTACTTTGTGCACATCACAAAAATATTGTTAAGAGATTGTAATTCTTGATAACTAAAATGGCAAAAAGAAATATTGGAGAACAATAACACTTACTTCAGCTGTCACTTTTCTTTTGTCTTCCAAGTCAGATTTGTTGCCAGTAAGAGCCATGACCATGTTCGGATTACCTGCAACAACAAGTAATTAAAGCATTATTTGACAATCTAGTTATACAATTGGTACAGCTATCATAAACCCTCTATTATTACTAGAGATAGGAAAATCAAAAGTAGTCCACGTTTGATGTGATACATCAACACAAACTATTTCAACACAAGCATTAGTACCTATTCTAAGCTGATCATGAATGTACATCGCTGATAGCTGAGTTCTTATAGTTACATGTATGAGAAAAAATAACTAGACATCTATTCAAATAATTTAATATCATAGGTAACTTGTTGCACTCAAAATTTTCATGCACATAATCATTATGGCATCATTTCATGTGCAATTCATTCATATCTGTTAGTCCAAAATTGATAGCTAATAAAACATAATAAATGACATAAGGAACATTGAGATTGACAGATACAGCAAAAATGCTTAACAACTACGCAGCATCCAGAAGTTTGCAAATGGTTGTAAACATAGCTTAGTCTCCTTTTGCAATACCTAAATTCTATTCATTCTGAGGGGAAAAAATAAGAACATAAAAAAGTTCTGGAACCAACAAGTTAATACCTTGCTTTTGAAGCTCTTGGACCCACTTTTTAGCTCGTGAAAATGAATCCTAAGAATAGAAAATTGAAACAATCATGCTAAACCTTATAAAGAAAATATATGTTTAAAAATCTAAAATGATAAAGGAAGAATACCAGGCTGAGCCCAACCACAGAACAGAAGAAAGAAACCCACTAAAGCATATTTGATTACTTCCGCGCACAAGAAAAATATGGTGTTTTCCTAATAGGAATTCAAACTATGTTGTTGACCCATTATCCCATACTCAATTTTCAAAATTGTCCACCAATTATAGTTTGACAATCTATAAATATATTGTCAAATTTTACAGGATCATGAACAAGTTATGTCAGAAATGAAACCATCCATGAGCCTGCAACGAATAGCTAAAGGTTTTATAAGAGTTGGTTGTTACCAGATACATTGTTTATTCAATGAATCTAAAAAACAAACTTTTTTCTTATAAATAGAACCAAGGAGAGTAATATGGTAACAAAGCTTCCTTAACTAAGTGGTCAAGAGTTTAATCCCCGCCTCTTCCCATCATGTTAAGTATTGTAGATAAAATACAAAAACCAGAAAGAAACAACGGCATATATCTACAAATCAAAAACGAGAAAAATTTCCAAATAAAGTAGGTAACCAGAAAAGATATCATACCGAGCTAGTGATGTCATAGACAATGATAGCAGCAGCGGCGCCTCTGTAATACATGGGAGCCAAGCTATGGTATCTCTCCTGCCCCGCTGTGTCCCAAATCTCAAATTTCACCGTCGCATCATTTACTGCCAATGTCTGTGAAAAGAATGCCGCTCCTATTGTTGATTCCTGAACCACAAAAAAGACCATAAAAACTCAGCAAAATAATCTACATGTTTCCCTATGTTAAAGCCCAATCATCCACCACAAAATAACAATGATCACAAATCAGAACCCATAACCACTCATTCACATAATCAATGTAACACAACTTCATAGCAAAAAAAAAAAAAAGAATTTTTCCCCACCACACTGTAATTATTTAAAGCTCCAAAATTCTAATACTCAATAAAATCGAAGAAATCAATAATAATAATTTTTAAAAGAAATGATTGATTAAAAAACCTGAAATTCAAGAAATTGACCCTTGACAAATCGCAAAACGAGGCTGGATTTACCGGCACCCATATCCCCGAGAAGAACCTGACGAAAAAAATACAGTTAGAAGGGTATAATCGGAATTAAAAAAGACGAAGAGATAGAAACAGCGGAAAAAGTACCAATTTTGCATTGAGATTGTTGTGTCCGATCGTAGCCATAGGAAGATAATTGGATCGATCGGAAGCGAACAGAGAAACGAGAACCGAAAACAAGAAAGATCAGAACTTTGAATTTAGCCGATACGAAGAATTCAATATTTGAAAATGATGGAATCGAAGAGACAGAGAGAGAAGAGTCTCTGTCTGAATTCTATTGCTTTTCGTTTACGGTGAGTTTCGTAGCTATAGCATCTAGCGTCTGCGTTTAAACGCTTTCGTTTTGTTTGTTTTTATTGTAATTTTTGTCTTTCTCTTGTTTTACTTTTTCTCTCTTTTTTATTTATTTATTGATGGCTTGTTTGATAACACTCACAAACAAATTTGATAACTTTCTTTCCACTTTGTTTGTTAGGCACATACATCACTCATCAATGTCTCCTCTTATTGGGTAGATATCATGTTCTTTTTTTTTTTTAATCATCTTTTTCCTTTGATTCTAGATGTGATCCTAATATGTCACAACTAAAAAAAACCAAGAATTTGTTAACTAATTGTTGCTTGTTAGTAATAGAGATTGAGATTCAAACAATAAAAAATATATATTTAAAAATAATATAAATAAAAAATTTATATTAAAAAAACTATTAAAAAAATTAATTATAAATTTTTAATAAAATTAATACACAATTTTTTTAAAAAAAGTTGTAACATTTAACTCTTATTTTGTATCCTTAGAACACAATTTATCATTATCCATTATATATTTATCAATATTGATATAATTAATAATTTATTACAAAAAAGAATTTAAATTGTTTCCTAAATATAAGATGATTTAGATATTTTTTTTTTCCTTTTTATAAGACTATTTAAAAAAAATCTATTATATTGATTATTTCTTTATAACATAATCATATTTGAACTAGTTATTATTCAAAAATTGATCCATTTTGAACCTAAAATGAGAAGAGCAACAATTTTGATGGCGGATTGTTGCTTTCGATTGGTAAAATGAAAGGACCTGCAAGATCAACACTCTAACACTCAATCTAGTATGTGAGGAAAAAGACTGGAGTGAAATTGAATTTGAAACTTGTTATCTTATTTTGACGCCTTATATATATATATATATATATATATATATATATATATATATATATATATATCATGATCAAATGACATTAAGGTGTCAAATTTAGTAACATAACACATCTGATAACTCTTTATCACTTATTCGTATAACAAAATTTATTGTTAGATTGAAAGTTATTATCATATAGATCATTGTTTATAAAATTTATGATCAATCAGAAATAATTTGACATGTCAACGAGATGCATAAAAACTAACATTTTAAAAAACTTCATGAAAATTTATTCGCAATTTCTCTGGTCTCTATCACATATCTGGTCACATGTTCGACGGTGGACTCAGTGGTGTCCCCAGAAAATTTAGTAAACTTAGGGACTTTCGTTCTAGGGGGTAAGTCTGACTAGAGGATATATTCTGACAACGGAGATGTATAATTTGGCCTTCGAAGACCAAAGTTTACTCCATTTTGCGCCATAATCCTTTCGACCATGGCTGCCAAATTATTATCTGCTGCCACATCATTACGTCGAACCTATTGTATAACGTTGTCAGCGTCCTGGTTTCTATTTATCAAAACCACCATTGGTTGTTCTCCAATAGGAATTTGTGGCTGATTCTTAGGGGGTTTGACTACTCTTTGGTTTGCTAAATTCACCTGAGGTGCATCTCCTGGGTTTTGTTGGACTTGGTTAATAGTGGAGTCCTCTTCGAACATTATCCTTTGGTTTCCTGTGATATATTCCCTTTGTGGGTGTCGAGGAGGGTTTGGCACACCAAAGAAATTTGCAAGGCGCGTCATCTGCGCTACCATTTGCTTATTAGTCTGGGTGGTATTTTAGATTAAAGGCTGAAAGATTTCTCCCATAGTTTGGGACATCATTTGGACTATTTTATGGTTACTTTCATCCATTTGTTGCCTTAGTTATGCTGCAGTAGTATTTGTCAAGTTTGGCATTTGGGTTGAATATCTCATTCCTAAGGATTAGTTGTTTCGACCCATGTTAATCCCAGATCCTGACCCTTGTAGTGGCGAAGTCACTATAGGTTCTGTAAATACTGGAGGAGCATTTTGTAAGTTTGCCATCATCGAAGTTGGCATCCCATAAGGCGGGTCTCGAGTAGGTAAAGGCATAGAGAATCCAGGGGGAATAAACGGTTGGAAACTAGCGTTTCCCACTGGTGGGGGAGTCCTTGGTGGTCTCATTGATCCAACATAACTCAGAATGGGTTGAGTATGGGAGATCGAATGTGTAGGGATCGAACTTGCCATAGATGGCTTCAGAAACAAGCGCTGAAACCGTTGGTCCTCCAGTCGAAGATCCTGGGGATGGTTCTACGTTAATACTTGGTGTATTTTGAGGATTCGAACTATTTGGTTGAGGGTTCGAATTACTTGGCTGGTTTGAACTTGCCATTTTCCTCGTATATTTTCTCCTTGGTCTATCTTCGTTAGTTGTAGCTACTTTACCACGTCTTAATAACATACAACAAAGTTTTCGACAAAGAAAAGATAAATAAGTGCAGAATTATAAGTTTCTTGAAAACACAAAAAATTGTTTTCACAAATTGCTTTAGCACGCTCCCACTGGGCGTGCCAATTTGTTTACTGTGAAAAATAATAAACAACCTCTGGTCTACCAAATTTATAAAATGGGTAACTTGCAGGATCGACCACACTAAATCCTAGAACGTGTGCTAAACAATTTAAAAGGGTATTTGAAAAAGGATGAACAATTCGACAGTCTTCATGGTTTAGAAAAAGGGCGATTTCGACAATACTAAAGGAAAATGATACGAAGAAGTAATTAAAAGTACATTGGCAAATAACTTAACAAAGTAAAGGAAAAAAGATAAATTTATGGGCAAAGATTAATTGAATTGCATTGAATAAGAAAAATGGTGTTATATAAAACGTACATTTCTTCAGAAACTCTTTTCTCTCTACACACGGATACTCTGAGTGATTTTGAGAAATTTGTACGACTTTAACACACACAAATCCTAATACTAAGACTTTCTATTTATAATAGTAAAAAATAACTACCCCTAACAGCCTACTAATTAGAGCGAGACAAATGTCAGTCTACATGGCTTCGTCATTCAACTTCTCTACACGTGTCCCCTTCTCTCAAATGGATAAGGACAAAGTTCCCTCTATTATTTGAATTTGAATCCGAACATCCTTAGTCACGCTTCTGTCGAACATATCTCCAAACTGTCAGAAATATTTCTAAGTCCATAGAACGTGTCTCTTCTATACAAGGACATTTTCGATCAGACTCTCTAGAAATACCGTTCCTGTCGAAGTCTTCCAAAAATTCAAAAAATTCTATTTCTTTGAATAAGAATCTCAGTACAATATCAGGCGTCAAAACTAGGAGCTAACAAATCTGTAGCTAAATTCTTTTAGGTTAGGTTGTGTGATGATGAACCTTATTCAATCTTGTTGGCATTATATAGCGGTTTGACTTTGTATGAAACTGCCTAAACAAATCTTTGTGTACTCTCTCTATCTCTTTTACATTTCGTTTGCAAATTGTTGAGTTCATCATTTGTGCAATTAATTTGTTTGGTAAATTCTTTTGAAATTCATTTGAAAAACTTTTTGTTGAATTGATCACAATCATTTTCATTGTGGTTGGATTTTAATATCATCAAAACTATACAAATTTCCAAACAAAATTAATTGCACACAAGGTGTTTGGTAGTTGTGCGATTTAACATTGGATATAGCATTGCTTATTGAGTAGCTTTCAAGATATTGTGATTGAAACTTATTGATTGAATAACTTATCATTATCTTCGATTTGTTTTCACATACGCATATCTGAGCTTTTCGATAGTGGTTCGGTTTAGACGAATCGATCCAAGTTACTTCCACTAGCCATTGTTTTTTGGGGATCTATTCACCCCTTCTAGATAAGTTGCCTTTGTCTAACAACGTGCATGATCCTTTAAGATTTTATTCAATTAGGTGATTAAAATTCCCTTAATCACTTAATTTGAATTAGAAAGACGTTAAGAATTATGCTATGCATGATCCCTTAGGTTAGATACAAATCCTCATGATTAAAACCCTAGAAAAATAGGATAATAAAGGCATGACAACACTAGAATTTATTCCCCATTTTTGATAGTGTATCCCTTTCATTTAACCATTTCCTTTCCCTTATTCATATAAAACTAAAGTATCTTTTTGCAAATAAACTTAAAATACTTAACAAATACAATGTGAATTGTACGCCATGAATCTTAAAAAATTGAGAAGGAATAAGAAGGAGCATTCCTATCTTTATTCTGAATATCTTTGAATACGGGACGCATGACCCAGTTGTTAAAAGTATTTACCTCAATTCATAGACTTTAATGCGATTCAAATCAAGGCAAATTTTCATAAAGGAAGAAAAATGAGGAGGATGTTGATTCTCTCTCCATGAATGATTCAGACACTGTTGTAGAGATCCATATCTGAATATTCGTCTCCAAACTAAAATCAATCAAAACTAATATAAAAACATTCCATAATCATTCTCTCTTGGTTCCAACACAACTCCTCTTGTTTTAAACACCCATATTATTCCTTTATCATGTTTTCCTTGTTAATCCCTTGGTTTGGGCAAACTCTTTTCCTTTTTTCCACTTGCCTTGTTAATCCCTTGGTTTAGGCAAGCTCACTTCCTTTTCCCTATTTTCCTTGTTAAGCCCATGGTTTAGGCTAATTCTTATTCTTTTTCCCGTTTGCTTTGTTAATCCCCTGGTTTAGGCAAACCCTTATTCTTTTTTCCCATTTGCCTTGTTAATTTCCTGTTTAGGAAAACTTTGACAATTCTTTGTTCTTGGTTCAGACACCACTTTTACAATTTATTTGTCCTTGGTTCAGACACCACCTTTACAATTCTTTGTCCTTGGTTCAGACACCACTTTTACAATTATTTATCCTTGGTTCAGACACCACTTTTACAATTCTTTGTCCTTGGTTCAGACATCACCTTTATAATTCTATGCATAATCAATTCTTTTAAAAAAAGAACTGTTATAATCAATTCCTTAGCAGTCACACTAATAGCTTAGAGCATCCGAACTAGGATCAAACAACTAACGTCAAAACACTTCTAGGATACGATTATAACATTATTCCCTAAAATTAACTAACAAATACTTATTTTCTACCCCCGCGAACTACAGAGCTCTGATTTTCTCATTGCACTATGGGAATACGTAAGCACAGGATTTCGAAATCTTGGCGAGCACATTAATTAAAAACTTATTTTCCCCCTTAATTAAAACCAATCGCCAGTAACATTTAGATAATCACACTCATCCGTACAAAGAATAATCAAAACAGTTCTCATTTAGTACAATAGATGTAAGGGATGCTAATAACTTCCCCTTGCATAACCGACTTTTGTACCCTTTTCTCTTTCCTTTGGGTTTTATTGATATTTTCCCTTTCCCTTAGAATAAATAAAATTCAATGGCGACTCTGTTGTATTTTTTAGCGTGTGATGTGCTCGGGTATTTTTCGCACCGCGATAACTGCAAAGGGTCGTCCCATGATATAGTTGTAAACACTTCTGCAAGGAAAAATAAGAAATTAAGAATTTACCGCTCAAGTGCCCTTTCCATTGCCAACTGAAACCATTTGCTACATATATCCCCAGGGACGGGTAGTGGTTCCATTGAGCGCCTAGAGATCATAGCCTTCATATGGCAACAAACTGCTTCGGTTCAACCTCATTTTCTCGAACAACTCTGAATACATGATGTCACAAGAGATACTATCGTCAATGATGATCTTGGATACGTCAAATTACCCCACTATAGTAATGATTACAAGGGGAAATTTCTTTTCGGATGCCTTTGATCTTCTATGAGTCTCGGAATCCCAACATAGGTCGGTCAGAGACTTTTGACGATGTACTTTCTTTTTGTGGTGGACAACCATAATTTATGCGATTTTCTTCTTCATGGTGCCTTTGGATGGGAGATTTTACAGGGGCGCTCCTCCGTTTATAACATCTATATATGGATGTTTACCTTTTCCTGCCTCATTACTTCTTCTGCTTGTACCAACTTCCACGGTTTTTAAGGAAATTTTACCTTTAGGTGATTCCTCTCTATCTCGCTTGCCCCCTTGGCATATTCACATAGTCGATCCCTCTTGATTAGCCCTTTAGTGGCATCCTTCAATTATACGCAATTGTTGGTGTTGTGGTCATAGCTCTGGTGAAATCGACAATATTTTGACTTATCAGTCTGAGGTGTCTCTCTAACGGGATAAGGAGGTCGAATTCCTACTTTTTCAAAACTCAGTGTTTGCATAGTCCTGTTAAATATTCTCTCGGGATAATGTTAGGGGGTGTGTCTGTTGTACCTCTCTAACATACCCCAATCAAATTCATCTCGGCATTGGTGGGACTCCTTTGTAGCCGAGCGATTAGAGTGAGACTCGATGGAGGCGGGATTGTCAAAACGTGTGGTTAGCTTTTCTTCTAGGATCATCTAAGGTTCAACCATGGTTAATATTTCATAGACGAATTTTATATTCTTCTTCCTTAACTTCTGTCCGAAAGGATGGTCCCTCAGAAGACCATTCTTAAGATCTAGCATTTAAGACTTTCTTAGGTCCCCTCCACCTCAACTGAGACCTGTGTGAATAGATCAATGTAAGACCACAAACTCTCTTTCTTTCCCTAGATGATCTCGCTTAAGGCGTCTTTAATTATAGGTCGTCGCTTTCGGGCAATAAAATGCGCAGAAAACTTCTCGTGGAACTCACCCAAGAATTTATACTTCTGTCGAGTAGACCGTTGTACCACAACTGGGCCAACCCGGCCAAGGTTAACGAAAAAATCTTTCACTCTAATTCATCATCACCATTGATATAACTCAGTCTGTCATTCACGAGCTGCACACGCTTGTGGGATCTCGTTTTCTGTCATAATTGTCTACCTTGGGCAGCTTCTCCAAGGATTTCAGAATCTTTCTCTCTAGGATTCTTACTAACATCAGGTGCTTTGGTTGCACCTTCTCCGGGTGGATTTCTGCTTGAGGCGAGGAAATAGAATTACTACTTTGGTCTCCCCCATGGCTTTGAGGGGGAGTCTGATGCTTCTTGCTCTTATGTCAATCTTTCGATCGATGGACCTCGTCTCTTCTTGTCAGGCTGGTTCCAAGATGGCAACACGAGTCTTTCTTGAAGTGACTTCTTGAATTGTATTTTTGCCCGGGGGGAGTGTTGTGAAGGCTTTCTTCAAGGCGTCCAAGCCTTACTTTAATATTGTGTGATTTTTAGTGTTGAACGATGTTAAACATGTTGTTCAATAGTTCGTGAGCACTTTGCATGTTGAGGTTCACTTGTAGAGCGTAGAGGCCAAGCAAGGCTTTTGGGTTTCTAGTCAGAGGCAAAACAAGAGTCTCTATCGAAGTAATTTAAATAGATCTGGCTAATTGTGAAGCTCAAACTAGATTTTGATGTAACAAAACAACTGTTTCATAATCTACGGCATTTTGCGATAGAGGAAGAAGTGGAGGATTATTTGTTGCTAGAGCAGCGACAACAACTTCACGTGTAGTAGCGAATCTAGTATTCTTAGATCCAACCATCACCAAAAATTGTAAGAACTGTAGATATGGAAATATGAGGAAATAAGATTGAGATTATGCTTGGATGAATCAAGACGCGATGGATCATCAAAAAATGCTTTCGCTCTAGAGATCAGAGGTGGTTACGAATTGCGAAGTTTGAGAATGTGAATTCTTGGAAATCGTAGGAATCAGAAGTCGGTTCCCGCAGATGTTGTCATTGTTCCGTTCTGGAACTAGAAATGAGAAAATGAACAACGGTGATTGCGGATTGCTGCTTCCGATGCGGTGGAGTGGGGATCCTGCAAGGTTATCACTCCAACGCTCAAGTCAGTGTGTGGAAAAGAAGAGTGACGTGAAATTGAATTTGAAACTTCTTACCTCAATTTGGCGTCTTTCATATATATATATATATATATATATATATATATATATATATATATATATATATATATATATATGAGTGAGGATTAACTTACTCCAAATCATAGTCTTTAAATTGAATCTAATCTAATGGTTATTTAATAAAAAGGCTAATTTAACCATTAAATTAAATTCAATTCAATTCAAAGGCTATGATTTGAAGTAAGTTGATTCCCTATATATATAGAGAGAGATAGAGAGAGTTTAATGGTAGTGCACTGTCATCGTAAAAAAATATTACACATACATTTAATCAAAATATTTTAAAGTGTCAAATTATATAAGTAATTTAAAATTTACAGAATGACTTTGCGGGATACATGATTGTCATTAATTGACAGTATAAAAATAATTTACACCGTCAGTGCACCATCCATTTTCTTTTATATATATATATATATATATATATATATTTGTGATTTGCGGAGAATTAATAAGATGATAATCTTAGCGTACTTGAAAGATTTTGAAATGAAAAGATTTTGAAATGAGTTAATAAGAACCACTTCTTAGTAGTCGGCCGGAGTTAATGTGGTCGGTCTAAAATAAAAATCAAACAATTAAAGGCAATTCTCTTATAGATTAATTAGTATGCACTGATTTTACACGGTCATCCAATAGGAAATCATCAATCTGCTATGTCACATCAGTAATTTAAAATTTACAGTATGATGTGGCAGGATACATGAGGGTGATTGGTTGATTGACAGTGTTAAATTATTTTATATTGTCAGTGTATACCAATTAAATTCATTCTCTTAAGGGCAAATTTGTTTAAAATAATATCAATTATTAACAAATATAAAAGTATTACAAATGTAGTATTGTTGATTCTATGATTGATTCTTCAAAAAGTATCGTTAGATCTCAATAAGCTTTACTCTTTTCTGTTCTTATTATATGTTACTTGGTCACATTCACATATATTAAAATTATATAGAATAATAAACATTTAAAATTATAATAAAAAAAATAACATCAATACTTTATGAATGTTTAAAATGATTTATAATTTATCAATATAAAGAAATTATAACCACGCCTTATACAACTCAAATCGTCCAATCGATTTTTATGTTCTATAAAAAAAATTATAAATAGATTTTAACTTCATTAATTCGTTAATTTCTTAGATTACTTAAAGATAAGTTGAACAATAAAAATGCTACAAGACTTCACCAAAAAGAGGTGTTAGTGTATCTATTATCTGTAGCCATTGGTTGGGAATATTTTCCATAGGATCAAAATATTCAAAACATCTCTTCTACTAATATTGATTTCTTTTTAAATGTTATTCTTAAATATAAATTCGACATGAGGACTATGTTTATACATATGAGATGATTAAAAAGATGTTTTGAGAATAAGTAGATGCCAAACAGATGCTATGTTAAGAACTCAACAATTAGAAATAGATGACTATCCAAAATAGTTACAGATTATTATTCCCCAATTGGCTTTTAACATTTTGTCTTTGCCATTGTGAAGTGCTAAAACAAACAAAAGCTTTCATTTTCGAAAGCAAATAAAAACAAGTCATATCCTCGATATCTGAAGAGGAAAATTTGTTCCTAATGTTTCACGTCTAACAGAAACTTGAGACAGGCTTTCTAAGTTGCCTTGTTTCTCCCAAAGGTATTTCTGACAGTTTTCAGCAGCCATAACTCCAGCAGAGTAAGCTCCATGCACAGATCCTTGGTTGTCTAAGCTTACAGCTTCCCCGCCAAAGAATAGATTACCTAAAGGTGCACGAAGCTTGTCGTACACATCCATTGATTTTCCAACCAAATCATAAGAGTAACAACCAAGAGAGTTTGGATCTGTTCCCCAATGTGACACAAGATACTGAACCTGCATTCATAAAACATAGCAAAAGATCAAGTTACTGCTGTTTGATGTGTACACACATGACATGACAGAAGGCGAATGATACAGAATAACTAATTGCATGAATGTGAGGAATCTCTGGACTGCATGGAATAAGAATTCAGTTAACTTACTGGCTCACAAGCATCAGGAAACATCTTCTTAAGCTGTAGCATTACAAAATTTGCAGCCGACTCATCAGATAGTTTTTCAAGGTCATAAGCAAACCTGCCAGCTGCCATATAAACAAGAACTGGATGGCCTGTTGCTTTATGGAGATTGAGAAAATAGCCACAGGCATATGAGGTAGGAGCAACAACGCCCAGAAGTTCTACGTCAGGCCAAAACACTTTGTCGAATCTTAATGCAATTTTATTTTCATTGCCTACACCAAGATCTGAAATTGCAGAAACTTTCCAATCAGGCAGTCTTGGTTCAAACTCAATTAAGTTGGCTTTCAGGACTCCAATTGGAACAGTGATGATAGCAGCATCAGCAACAAAGTTCCTGCCATCCTCCAAGGTAACCATTACCTTATTGTAGCCATTGGATATCTTGGCCACCCTACACAGTGAGGTTTTACAAAAGAATCAAAACCTTGCACCTTAAGTATCTAATCCTCCATAAAAAGAGATAAAGGAAAAGTTGTGTGTGAAAGCAATCTTATTAGAAAGTAGAAACTAACAATAAATCAAATAAATCCATATCTTTAATTGTTCCAGGTTCAATCAAGTCAGCTAAACCTAAGCCAGAGAAACAGCTATGCATTTTAAAAGATAAAGACAACATTGTGTCAATTATACATTTATCTTCTTCTAATTAATTAAAAAGAGAAGTGCTTATTAAGCTGGTACTTTCGCGGCTTCAAGAATGGCAACAATATATTTCTTCTTTATTTATTGCATTTTCTGTCATAAATTGTGAAAAATGACCACTCAGCTAAGTCATGAATATTATTTTGCAGGCATACCTGTGGTTCAGGCGTATATCAATATCTTTTGCAAGAGCATTTATAACGGGATTATATCCTTGGACCATGAGTCCGTGACCACCGGAGAGAACATGTTCCTACAGTTAGAAGCCACAGACATGTAAGCAATACTCCAGATATTAAATAATACTGTTAAAAAAAATATATAAAAAAAAGACGCTGAGTAATGAGTTAATCTTCCACATATTGGCAAAATATAACAATAATAACTAATAGATGTATCAGATCTCATTTCGTCAACTTAAATGAGGAAGAATGAGGAATAAAAACTACGAACTAACAAAAACAGCAAAAATCCTTCTCCCAATAACCCATTGACGTGTGAAAAATTTATCATGAGAGGCTCACATGTAAAATTAAAATTGTCTCATTATTCACTAGATAACTCAAGAAAAAAACATTTTTTTAGTTGATCAATTAATGATAATTAGTTATATATCTCCTTTTCATTATCTCCATTTTTTTAAAAACTTATCAACGTGCAAATTATATAGTAATGAACAGAGTGAAACAGTAATTCAACTATTTTGAAATGTTAGCATTTAGATTTAAGTTTATTGTACTCTAACTCGCAAGAGTTCACCATTTTTTCATTCATATCAACAATAATCTAAATGAAGGAATTTGTTTGCAAATTAAGACTTATGAATGAAATCATGTATAAGACAAAAGAACAATTTATCTCAGTTTAGAGACAAAGCTCTGTTTGTGAGATTCGAGGGGAGGGCAGGGCTTTGGGTAAAAGGAAGGAGGAAAAAGAAAGGATAGTCTCCCATCTTGAATAGGGAGTTTGCTTTTCTTTGAAATACAAAATTCTACCATAATGGAGAACTCAATTTATTGAAGGAAGGTTTTAGAGGGTTTAGAGAAATCTTTCAAATTCAATCTATATTAATGATATAAACTTTATCATTATCTACAAAAGGACTATCTCAATTATGTGGAAGATTTCTCTATTTTTCGCTCTACTCCCCACCTCCGAAATCCCTCATTTTCCCTTCCCTCCATACTCACAAACAGGGCCTAAAGGAAATTTTCTATACTTGAACTAGTACAGTGGCACTTGCCTGATCCCAGCTTTTCAGTGAAATCATATCTGCATCAGCAGCAAACCAAGCTTCCATTCTGCATATAAACCATTGTAGCACTTCATGTGCAAGTCCTTGTTTCCTGTAGTAAACATTGTCAATTACACTAATAGATTCGAAAATCAAGCCTCAATGCTTGTACAACTATACTCTTCTTAATCAGATACCTTAGTTCTGGATGCCTATCCAGCACAATTGAAATCGCTTCGGAAACTGAAATGTCCTCAGGATTCTCATCCCTCACTTTACCCGTCTGCAGTTATAAAAAAAAATTTTAAAAAAATAAAAAAAGAAAAAAGTAAGGATATAATCAAACAAGTGTGTCATGCGAGTAATTGTATGAAGCGCATATATGAGGAAGTGAATGAATGGCTATATAAAGCAATTAATAATAAGCACATTAAACAGCAACCCTTTAGTTTCGTTTTTCATTTAACAATGTAATCTTATTTACTTTTTCAATATCTTTGAAGAGAATTGCTTAAAGAAAAGTATGAAAGATAATAAAACTACAAGACGTGGAATCATATAATTCATATTCTTATTGTGATACAGATAGCACAGATTCATAGTTTGTAAATAAAACTAAACAATAAAAGCCATTTGTGATTCATCAAATGATTTGAATTGTTATCAACTCATATCAAACTATGCATCTTACCTCTTCCAGAATTTTCTTGAAAGTTTCTCCAACTTCAACGACCGTCTGTTGTTGAACTTTATTGCCATCAATGTCAAAAAGCATACAGCTGGAAACACAAAATGCAGTTACTATGAAAAACTACTAGTGGAATTGCAAAATATCAAGTAGTTTTAATGTTTTGAACAAAACAGTAAATCATAAACAGGTCAGTGGAAATATTATTTATTTAAAAAATCGAATTATAAACCTTCAAATGCAAAAGTGTAATGCAATTGCAGACAAGTGATGGATTATTACCTTTCCAAATCATGGTCATATAAGACAGAGTCGTCACCACTGGTACGATACAGTGTAAGCCCAAGGCAACGTATCAATGGAGCCAAAGGATTCTCATTACAAACTCCATGCAGCCTGGAAAGTACTCAACAAAGAAATAGTCATATTAATTTCCTACTCATTCCACTAACTCCTAAGTTCGTGAATATAGTGAACAAATTCTGGTCATTTCATCTATGTGTGCAATAAAAACAAATTCAATAGAGCAAACTGAATTTACCATGAGGCTCCCATGTCAACTGGACAACCGAACGAGTAGTCGGTATGAATGCGGCCACCGAGCCTATCTCGTGACTCCAATAGGGTGACCTGACCAAATGATGAAACCAAATTACAGAAAGCAAGAAACATATGTCCTCCGACATAATTCCAGAAAATAGAAAGATTAAATAAAGAGGAAGGCTGATCATAACAATATGACACCTTAAAAGATGCATCGTGGAGAATACGTGCTGCAGCAATCCCGGATATTCCAGCACCAATAACTATAACTGACGGAACAGGTCTCTGTTGGCTATCAATGAGTGATGTAATAGTGCCTGACCATTATACACAAAAATCAGAAGGGGAACCATCCACACACACTAAGAAAAAGACAAACCATAAGATGAAAAACCCCTCCCCTGTCGTTCAATATACAAAACCAAAGCTACAGAACTAACTAAACATTAATGGTACAAGTCAACAGTTGCAAATCCAATAAAAAATCCCACCTCGATATATATCATGAAAGAAAACACCTCCTAAATATACTTGTGCTATGTACTCAACATTGGAACCAACTCAATTCTAAAACCTCACATCCATGCACTTTTATCTAATCCAAAAGAGTAAGTCAGTTTAGGTGAAATGGAAGCCTCCTAACGGCGTATTTGGTTCTGCGTTTTCTCCTACAATCTAGCATCAAAATGGCATATTTTCCATGATTTGCAGAAGCAACAAAAGCAAGCTTCTACATCAACATAGAAACTCACCGTGCCTTTGAGAGAAGTACCACAACACCAAACAAATGCTAAGAACAAGTTTAGAGTAATCACTAAAAAGATGTATAACTTAATTTTTTTTATTTAAAAAGGGTAATACTAATATACACATATTTAAATTGAAAACAATAATTTATTTTTCAGTGCTCCCAGAATCAAATTTTAGGACTTATCATTAGATACAAATTAAGAATAGAAACAGAAGGTGTAATGTAACATGAACATGACCATGTGAAGAAAAAAATATCTGTCATTGCTTTGACCAAAAGACAAAAACAACAGAGTGGCAGTTGGAAGAGTTCTGTCTTTTCCAATCAAAATATCAAATCCTTATAAATAATAAAACACCCAACTCAATCATTCAGCACTCATGACCTGACCTCAGAAAAATAAATCAAAATATCCAAATCTTAAGGTGAAAATATCAGCACAATCCAGATTCCACCATCCAGATTCCAGATCAATATTATAAAAATCCAGCAATAAACAACTACTCCAATAATAATAAATTATAAACATGAATCATAAACAGTCCCTTGAATTGATACTAGTAGTAGTAATAATACAAGTCAGCAACAACAAAAAGTCTTGTCCCACTAGATGAGGTCAGCTACATGAATAAAACAAACAATAAAGGGTTAAATATGTTTTTAGTCCCTATAAAGTTTGAAATTTCATTTTTAGTCCTTCCCTACCTTTTGGCAACGGTTTTTACAAAAAAACCGTTGCCAAAACCAGCTAAAACCGTTGCCAAAACTCAAGAGAGACTAAAAATGAAATTTCAAATTTTATAGGGACTAAAAACATATTTAACCCAACAATAAAATATACCATTAGAAACTACTACTTCAATTCAATTTATTATAAATATATCATTCTCACCTACTATGTACCACAATTAACACCTCAATTATTCCAAAACCATACAAAATCACGTCTTAAAGCCTAATCTTGTGAAATACAAGAACAGAGTCACATCAACATATTAATATAAAAATAAAAAAACAAACAAATTCCTAAATCCCAAACATAAATCAACAAATTCAGAGGGAAAATTTTTTAAAATAAAACCAATAAAATTGAAAAAAGGGGGAAAGTAGAGAAAAACTAACCATCGAGGAAATTGTTTGGGAAAAAGAGTTTAGGGTCCATGAACGTCAAAGTTGAATTAACAATGTGAGAGAATGAACGAATGAAGGTTGAATTGAAATCAAAATCGAAATCGAAAAATCGAAAGAATGAAAGTGGATGATTCAAAAAGGGTGTATAGGATTAGGGAAATTCGAAACCAATTGAAAGGAATTACAGAAAATCAAAAGAAGGATGCCGGCAATAAAGCGGCTAAGATAAGAAGAGAAACTTAGCTTCTCAAACAATATCATAAGGTAAGTTAGATTTGGTTTATGGGAATGATGAAGATCGAAGTGTATCCACCGAAGATCGCCGGAGATTCGACGATTTCTGCATGTGGTGGTGGATTCACAGAATTTAGAATGGAAAAGAAGAACAAATTCGCTTTCTCTCTCCGCCGGGTATTTGAATGAACGTGAATTGTGAGGAACGCAATGTATTGCTCTATTTTTGCCTATTGCGCTATTTATATACTGTACTTCGTGTGGAGCTTCCTTGGTGGCTGACCCTACTTTTTATTTTTTAATATTTTTTGTTATAAGAAAATATCTTCGTAACAACTTGCGCGTAACAAACTCTACTTTATCTTTCTCGGTACAAAAGGATAGGCTCTCTCTAAGTCTCTTACCTGAGTTAGCGAAGGATTTTTACGGTCGTTAAATATTACTTCCTCCGTCCTAAATTATAAGGTATTTTGTCAAAAAAATTTGTTCTAAATTATAAGTCATCTTATATTTTTAATGTAATATAAATGACATATTCCCTAATATATCCTTAAATATTTATTATTATTTATTCTTTCAACTCTTTTAATTTCTCTCTCCTATATAATTACGAGGGCATTACTTTAAAGTTATACATATTTTGTCTTTCTCATAAAGTAATAATTAAGTTTCTTAATTTGTATGAAAAACCCAAAACGTCTTATAATTTGAGACGGAAGGAGTACTATTTATTTAGTAACGGATTTTTTTCGTCGCTAAATGTTACTCTATTTATTTTAGCGACGGATTTTTTTCCGCCGCTAAATATTATTATTCATTTTTAACAACGGTTAAAATTCGTCGCTAAATGAATAGTAATATTTAGCGACAGACTTTTATCGTCGCTAAATATTATCATTCATTTTTAATGACGGAAAAAATCTATCGCAAAATAAATAGCAATATTTAGTGACGGTAAAAATTCGTTGTTAAATGGGTTGCTCACGTGAGGTAGACAAAGCCAAAAAGATACTGAATTCCTAATTAATAATTTAACTTAATTTTAATTAATAAGTGGAGTAGTATTTCGATTTTTTTTTCTAAAAAAACCTACTTTTGTTTCTTAAAAAAAACCTACTTCTGTAATAAAATTCCTCAAATAACCATCTTTCTCTATTAGTTTTTAAAATACTCATGTTTCAAATAAAAAAATGTAATTGAATTGTCGACTCTATTGGAAAAAAAAAATGGTTACCCAATTGAATTAATAACTGCACTTAGTTTAACTAATTAAATTGGCAATTGTGTGCAAGTCATAAGAGCAGTCGTCAATTTATCTGACTTTTAAATGTTGTATACTTTTCATTTGATACCTATGTGGGGCATGCTTCACTGGCTTCTTGTCGAGTCTAATCGATAGCTTTAGTTCAACTAGATCGCGACTGAGCCCATACATTTCATCGTAGTCCCATGCAAAGCAATCTCTGAACTCCTTTAGTACCTTGAGTACTCCCGCTTTTAGGTGTGGGTCAATTTTGTCTCTAATGTACATCATCATTTTTGTCCTCCTATCTCCAAGGTCAATCTCTTCCAATAGGTCTTGCGCTTGCATTTTCTTGGTCGAGGTTGCTGGGTTTTGTTCAAACCCTAAAGGCTTAACATCATAGACGCAATCTAGCCTCCGGCTTTCTGAAGCTATTGTTTAGCTGGTAAAGCCAGATTGATCTGCCCAAGCGTTCTCAAGCTTAATGGCTTCGACAGCCAGTATTTGTTGAGACTTGGCCTCCAAAGCCGCCGGTATTTTGTTTTCAGCCACATAGGCCAAAATTCGAGCCAACATGTCTGATTCAATCATGATCTCCATCTGATTCAGACCATCGGTTATAACCTTCGACGGTTTCGTACTCCCAAGTAAATCCATTTTAGGAGTGTAGGTTCACCGTGTAAGATACCTCACGTCCTTCGAAATTATATCCTCCCCGAAAGGTTACATGACGAAATGTTTGCCAGCTTTCGGTCAAATTTGAGCCTGTCGATGTGATTGACATCTGCTCTGAAAAAACTCTGATCTGCTTCGATTGTTTCAACAATCCCATCAGACTTTCAGATGGTGATCCTCTGGTGCATTGACGAGGGTACACATCCTACTCCATCCAGCCACTCTCTTCCTAGTAACAGATTTTAGTTTGCTTTGGTCGGTACCACAACAAATAGGGTTGGCCTTGTGGTGATTCTCACCACTACGTCGACTTGGATGACCCATAAGGTTTTCTGGTTTGGCCCTCATAGTTGGACAGTACCATGTTATTACAGGCTAAATCTAGGGTGAATTCGCATATTTTTCCCAAAAGAGATTGGGGCATAACATTAACACGTGTTTAACAGTCGATCGGGACCTTGTTGATCCCCACACAATTTACCTTGGCCCTTATGTACAAAGGCTTCGAGTGTTGTTGAATGGCCATGTCTGGCATTTCAAAAATGGCGTGATCTTCATTCATTGAGCCATCATTTATTACATAATAGCACAGAGTCTTGTGAGTGGTCAATTCTTCATCGAGACCATCTTCTTCAATCACCTATAGGATTGTGTCATACTCTAAAGGCAACACATATATCATTTTATAGATGATATCTAACTTTGTCTCAGATCCTGGATCGAAGTTGTCCGTTTCTATATCACTGTCTTCGACCGCCTTGTCATTTGTTGTTTTCTCCTCTTTTATGGGTGATAGAGGGGGAAACAACCTTTGCTTGACTGGACGTCGACTGTTTTGGCCTTGATCGATGGATCGAGTGTCATCTTTTTCCCTGGAGCTTCCAGCTTCTCGTGCAGCTTTCTTGTTTCTTTGATGTCTTCTCCACTGATTTCTGGTCATGGGGTTTTTTCCCATGTAGTTTTGCGAGACGTAAGAATATTTCTTTGACGCTTGAGAATTGTCTATGTATGAGGATCCAAAACCAACATTAGCAACCTTCCACTTGCCCCCCCCCCCAGTTTCCAATTTCCGAGCAGGGCGTACCCATTCCCTGGTAGGTGTATCTATAACAGGTACAAGAAAAGTTCCTTGGATTCATATTGTCGGACAAAATTATTGGCTTGGTAAGGACTTTCCCTCTCCAGCTCTTTTGCAGCTTCTTTGTCGAACACATAACTGCATATGGGGCATAGCAACACCTCTGAGTCAATCAACCTGCAATGATTGAGAAAACTGATCAGCTCCTCTCCAGCTTTGGGATAAGCCTTTGCAAGTTAATTCTCGGGGTTTGGCTTGCCATCTTCAGCCCTATCATGGTCGAGCGTGTCGACGATCAAGATGTCTATCTGCTCGACAAAGAGAGCTTTAACTTTTGTTTCAATTTCCCCTTCTGGGCATGATTTCTGTTTGTCAGCAAACTTGAGTCTGCCATCTTTGAGAGCATTTTGGACCAGGTCCCCGAAAAGTACATATTGAGAGGTGTTATTACCCAAAAAGTTATGAAATTTACAAAAGCCTTTTTTTTCTTTCTTTGTTTCATGGTGGGACTTTAGTCCCTTTAGGAACAACAATTTGTCCACCAGTAACCAACATATCAAAGATCTCGTCACACTTGGTGACGTCAAAGGTATACGTTTTTGCCACAAACTTTCTGTTTTTTGGCTCTACAGGATTCTTCTCGTTTGAGGGTTTTAGCAGCTTGCATGTATAAGGGGGCTTTAGTTCGGCCACGTTGACCTCATTCTCTTCCACACACTCATATTCTGAGTCGAATGAATCTTCCATGTTGTCGACTTCGACATAAGCTACTTTCTGTTTACTGAACTTGGAAGTTCTAGCCTTTTCAGCCTTTAACTGTTCGACTTGTCGCACCCTATCGGCCAACTGGGTCATATCTCTTAAGTATTGGGTGTTTAAATTCTTCGTAATGGAGTAGTCAAGACCCCATAGTACCAGTTCGACTAACTCGTGTTCTAGAACTTGCGTAAAACATCTCACTTTCATGGTTCTAAAACTATTGAGATAGTCATAAATGCTCTCAGCCACCTTCCTCTTCACGCTAGCTAATTCCTTTAGACTAATCTTACACTGCCCCATGTAGAATTACTCGTGAAAGGCCCTCTCTAACTGGGCCCACGTAAAAATGGAATTTGGGGGAAGAGTGATGAACCATGTAAAAGCGTTATTTGTCAATGTGTTTGGAAAATACTTGATTTTCAAGTTCTTATTGTTAGCTAAATCACGAGCCTCGGTTTGGTATCGGGTGATGTGTTCGACGGTGGACTCATTAGTGTTGCCGAAGAACTGGGTGAATTTTGGAACTTTCCATCCCCTAGGCAATTCAGTTTTCCTCACATACTCAGACAATGGGGACGTATAGTTGGGCCTGTGAAGGCCAACGTTAAGGCTATTCTGGACCAAAATGTGTTCGACAACATTGGTGATGTTATCATGTGCCTCTATGTTGTCCTGTCGGGCCTGTCTCAAGACTTGGTCGGCATCTTGGTTACGTTGCACTAGGACCATGTCTAGGCCTTCTGGCCTTTGATTGGTTTCGACAACCCTATTCTCTGAGGGATTAGTCCCCTGAGGGGTGTTAGGCACTAGAGTCGATGGCATTGGTGGTGCCCCCAAAAAATCAATAATCCTACCTATTTGGTGGGTTAGCTGTTGATAACTCCTAGTCATGCTTTCTAGAAGAGGGGTAAACATGTTGCCCATATGTTGTGTAATCATATGAACCATATCGTGGTTACTTTCATCCATTAACTGTCTCATGAATTGGAGAGAGAGTTATTAGTCAAAGCTAATGCACCCCGTGGATGGAAATACCTCACACCTCCTGGTGGTTGGCCTAGTTGGCCAAAGTTACCCATGGTGGACACTGAGGCCAATTATGGATTAAAGGGCGATGACGTTGTCGTTGTGTTATCTGAATATATTGACGTACTAGGGTGTATGCATGCCATCATTACAGTTGGCAGGACAAACGGTTGCTGCTTCTAAGGCATAGAAAAACCTAAATAAGGAAGTCTCTCTGGTCTCCTGGATTCTGTAATTCCCTAGAAACGGTCGGTGCGATTGACGCTTATGATGATGAAATCCCCACATCTGGCGGTATAGAATATGTCACTTCTTGGCTGGTGATAATAGGCATTTCCTTGACCGAGGTTGGAGCCACCGAACTAGTGACGCTAGTAACCGTCGGTTGTCCTCCTGGGTTTGGAGCATTACTTTGGGAGGGGATTGATTTTTTCTAGACATATTAGAAAGACTCTTACCACTTCTTAAGTGCATACAACTCAAAAGACCATATAAATGGACAAGACTACAAACTAAACGTAGGACAATGCCCTTCTGCAAAAAAATATCTGCACAAAAGGGTCTCACTGGGCGTGCCAATTTGTTTACCGGTATTTTTGGTAAACAATCACGAGTTTGAAAGTCTATGAGATTAACTCAAAAAATCTCCAATGCAATTTGTGCAAATACTTCGTATCAACACACGTGTGTGTGAATTGATTGTAGTGTAACAAAAGACTTAAATGAAGTCAAGTTTTGATAAATGATAAGGTAAAATGCAGTAAATAACATTAAATAAAGTAAAAGAAGAAGTACAATGGTCCATTGTAGGAAGCGAAAAAGACTAAAATAGGGTGGACGCATACGCATATATGTTTCTCGCTCAACTGTTTCGCTCTTTGACTCGGGTACTCATGTGGTATGGAGAGTAATGTATGAAATTGTGTGACCCCTATTCTCATGTATGAATCTGCTATTTATTCTATTTACAATATAATCGTTTACAACAGTTATGACCACTAGGGGATCCTTACATTTGCTTCACGTTCGATCTTTCAAGTTTTCACTAGTGCGCTTACGTGTTTTTACTTTGATGTTATATGCTTGTAACCCACGTTGAGTGGTAATCATTTTTCCACTTCTTCATTATTTCTCGACGATAACTGTTTCAAAGTGTCATCGACAATCTCACTCAAAAGACCCAAGATTTGTAAGAATCATTAAGTCTTTATACCTCGATATGTCATCGACGGGTTCTTTTGAATGGAATTTGACTGCTCTTTTCAAGATTCTAGACATTTATTTGTCGACTACCCTTTTCGAGATTTTGGATATAAATTAGGTATTTTCCCTGAGTTCTCTAAACCATGTCTAGTTGTATCGACAGCTCGGTCGATCCTTTGTAGTTGGCCCGTCGACAACGTGCCATTAATGTTTATTTAAAGATACTTCATTAATGTTATCATGCCTTTATGAATATACTTCATTCTGTATGACAATTTCTTTTCATTGACATTCTTTGTTGACTTTCTAGTAGCTGAAAATCCAAGTATAACAATGTCGTTATCCCGGACACACACGAAAACGTAATCCCAATGTTGGAACAATGTCTGCATGATAATTTATTATGTTGTTAAATTTTTTTGTAACCTTGGAATTTAATATAGATAATGACTTTTGGTTACAACAAAACGAACATAAACATCCTTAAAACAACAACACATGAACATAAACAAACCTTAAAACAACAATACAAACAACAAATAAAAAGACTTACCACCACATAATATATAAGAGATTACAATAATAAAAACAATGTCATCTAATGAAGACATCGTATCCTTAACATCATTGTCATTTCTCACTGGCACCCATATGTTGCATCTCGAAAAATACGACCCTTCGCGAAGTCGCGGAAAAAAATGATTCGAACATACTCGCCACCGAACTTTATTTATTCCAAAGAAGGAAAGGGTAAATATCGATAAAACCCTTCAAAAAGAAAATGAAGATGGTCATCGCAACCATATTTGGGTTCGGGAGTAGATTACGTAAGGGGAAGGTATTAGCATCCATCACGTCCGTTGTACTCAATGTGAACCTCTTAGTTAGATTTGCGATTAGAATGTTAGCTATCGTAATTTGTTTTCTTCGAATGATAAGAGTGTAATAGGAAAAGAAAAGGGGTCACAAAAATGTTTTTATTAGGGTGCTTGACGAGATTGTGGGTCTCGCTCCTACGTATCCTCAGGTACAATGAGGAACTCAAAACTCCGTAGTTCGGGGCGAAGGCTATGGTTTTTTTTAATGAACAAGTGTTTAGATCGTGTTCTAACGGTTAAACATTAGCTTGTTTGCTCGCGGTGGAGACTTAAACACTAGTTTGTATTCTTATTAGAATGGACTAAACAATGTTTTTTTTTTGCAAAAGGTTTTGATAACATGAGGGAAAAGTAGATAAAAACTAATCATCGAGGAAATTGTTAGGGAAAAAAGTTTAGGGTCCACAAACGATAAAGTCAAAGTTGAATTAACAATGTGAGAACGGAAGAATGAAGGATGAATTGAAATGGAAAAATCGAAATTGAAAAATTGAAAGAATGAAAGTTGATGATTCAAAAGGGGTGTATGTTAGACGATGGCTATGGATCTAGAAGGGGAGTTGAATAGATCCCTTGAGTTTTACACGCAAATGGTTACTAAAATTTGGTTTTAAAAATGTTTAACAGAAGCAACCACTGAATCACACGTCTACAACGAACCTTCTACTAAAAGGATCGGATATGCACGACAATATTGGGAATGAATTTTGGATGAGAAAAATTCAGTTTGATTAACACAATTTAAAACGCAATCAACAAAGTATCACTTGCTTGATGTTCAATCCAATCCAACGATAGCAATGGACAAACAATAAATTGCAAATCCGTTCGATTTTGCGTTGAAACAAATTATCAAACACTTGGTGTGCGTTAATACACTAAGTGCAGATTTCAAAGTAATGTGATGTTGAGCTGCTCCTAAATACAATCCAAGGGATTGTATCAGATTTACAAAACAGTTTAACAACTCAATATAACACCAACTCAGAAATTTTGATCAATTTAGACTTCGTAAATTCGAATGATATCAAACGTAAAGAGTTAAGGGAAAGAGAGAACAAACGAGATTTTATTAGGCAGTTCCCCAATCGTCTTTGCTTTGGGTACCTCTGCCCCCAATTCCACAATTGGAATTGAGATATATATATATATATATATATATATATATGCAGTTGTTGCAAATTGTTTATTACAAGAGAAGAACTATGAACATCCAAACTCCCAAACGTCTTTGATCGTTGATGCAGAGCCTTCTCTTCCCTTGATTCAAGACGAATCAAGTGCCACGAATTCGGTTGAACAAGTCATCGTCCCACGCTACTAAACTTCAAGAAACCACCGTTCTTCAGTTACCTTCACTCGGCCGACTTCAATTATCTGCAATTCGATCCCCAAACCTTTCTTCTACGATCCTCCGACTGTAGCTACTAAACCGAAAGAAAAATTTGTTCTTCGGTTACCTTCGCACGGCTGAATCCCTGTAGAATGAAACGGTTTGTGCCAAAAACCCCCAAAATCTCCTTTGATTCTTGGAGGATAAAACCTAGGGTTTTATTCAAGAAACACCTACCAATTCTCAACCCAAAAATGAAGATCACAACACTTCCTAATTCTGAACGTTATCACTTCAAAACAATGGATAACACAAGCAAAAATGATTATGTGTAATTGTTTGGTTGACTCAAGGATGAAGATGAAGATGAAGAGAAAGATTGGTATAAATTTTCACGTTTCTTGTTTTATTGATATATGAGATGACCAGACTATTTATAATGAATGATTTGACCCACTAAAAGTTATAACAGAAATAACAGAAAAATTAAAGTGTAAAAATTCAGTTCAGGTGAGTTTGGGTCGACCCATCTTTTAATGAGGGTCGGCGTGCGCTGACCCGTAGAAATCACTATGCAAATTTCACAATCATGCGTCGACTCACTGGCATCTTGCATCGACGTAAGTATGCAGACTTTGTATATTCTCCAATTTTCAGAATCATGCATCGACCCAAATGCTGCAGGGGTCAGCGTGCGCTAACCCGTGCTTTCCACAAAATTTATTCCAACAAGCATGAGTCGACTCATGCCCAGTTTGGATCCGCGCATCAACAACTTATTTTCAAGAAATGCATTTTTCTACATTTTAACTGGCCAAGACCCGGACAAACATACTAGACACCAATTTAATGATCATTCACATGTATTTATGGGTAAGACAAAGTCCTATATGTTTAGACGCATGAACAACGATGATTAGATGCAATTTGCCCGACAAATGAAGTGATACCGCTCAAATTACAATCTAATACTTAGCTTATTTGTTGACATCATTAAAACTGAAATAGATGAAAGACCTCAGCCCTCACAGTGTATAACATTAGGGAAATTAGAAACCAATTGAAAGGAATTACATGAAATCAAAAGAAGGAACCAATTGGCAATGAAGCAGCTAAGATAAGAAGAGAAACTTAGCTTCTCAAACAATATCAGAAGGTAAGTTAGATTTGGTTTATGGGAATGATGAAGATCGAACTGTATCTACCTAAGATCGTTGGAAATTCGACGATTTGTGCATGTGGTGGTGGATTCACAGATTTGTGAGTAGAAAAGAAGAACAAATTCGCTTTCTCTCTCCACCTGGTATTTGAATGAACGTGAATTGAATTATGAGATGCAATGCTATATTTTTGCCTAATGCGCTATTTATATACTTGGTGTGGAGCTTCGTTGGTGGCTGACCTTACTTTTTATTATTTTTTTAATATTTCTTTATATTAAAATATCTCTGTAACAACTTATGTTTAACAAACTCTACTTAATATTTTTCGTTACAAAAATATTTGAACTATTATTTAATTAATAATTTGATTTAATTTTAATTAATAAAGGTATAACTTTTTTTTTATTAAACATAAGAAAACAGGATTACACGTTAGGCCTATCAATTTGTAGTTGGGCTTTTATACAAAGTAGACCCTCCTCGATTCAAATAGCTCCAAATGAAACTTAGTTTCTCTAGACAAAATATGTGTCACTTTGTTGGTTGTTCTTCTACCATAGGAAACCCTAGGGTTTAGTAAAGGCATATCTCTTGTTGTTGGGTACATAAACGTAAAACTATTGAATTTTCTACTAGACACCCATGGAGTTTAACTTGTGATGCTATGAATGGTGATATAGGAAAGTCAATTTCCATTGGTCAGAGGAGATAAGATCTGTCAAAACGGATAGCCCATATGGGTCGATCCGTCAAACATGATAAATCATAGGGGTTGAATATTAAAATTAGGGTATTTCTTTATCCATCCTATGGGATACTAGTTCACCACACTGAAATGTCACAAAATCCTTAGATTTTGAAGATGCATTTTTGAACTCACCCATTTGACACACCCCATATCTTTTATGAGTGAACCACCCTATTTTGCCCAAAAATGTGTCTGGAGCATCTTCGTATCCATAATAGGGTAAATCCTGAGGTGCGTTTGCGTACTAGCCATTATGTAAAAGCTCAGTGTTTTAATCTCAACAAGTTTTACGGAGATGCATCTCCATACGGGTTTTAATTCATTTACCTCGCACTATAACCTTCCCTCTTCCTTCTTCATTTTCTACACTTTCAAAAACACTCCAGACATCGTGAGCAAGAACCAACAAGACCATTTTTCAAGCTTCAACACTACTTCTACCTCGTTGCAATCAATCCTGACATTTCATTCACTCTATTCAAGCTTTCACACAATAACTCTTAATCAATAAGTTTCTCATTTTCTTTCTATTTTTGAGTTGTGATGCATGTATTAGGTAAAATAGTTAGTTTAAAATGCATTAGATTGTAGCTACATTCAAAGTAGGTAGCTTTTATAGACATGCATTCACATTTGTTGGTGTTTAGGGACTCATAAGGCATTTTTGGCATTTTCTGCAACCACACATTTTTACAGAGACACATTTCTAGATTTTTCCTTTCCTGTTTTACGAAGATGCATCTCCGCATTTTACTTGACTTTATTTTGATATGGTTTTCTAGTTTGTATAAAAGGTACATTGGTTGAAAACCATGAGAGATTAAGGCATAAGTTCATCGATCATAGGAAGTGGATACTTATTCTTAATCGTAACCTTATTCACTTGTCGGTAATAAACACATAACCTGATGCTACCATCTTTATTTTTAACCAACAACACTGGCGCTCCCCACGATGACAAACTAGGCCTGGAAAACTTCTTCTATAGTAGCTCTTCTAACTAATTCTTTAGCTCACTTAACTCTGATGCTGACATTCTATACAGTGCCATCGACACAGGTCTAGTACCTGGTACTAAATGTATGGATAACTCAACTTCTCGCTCCGACGGAAAGTCACAAATGTCCTCAGGAAACACATCAGGAAACTCACACCACATGCACATCACTAGCCACAACATTGCTCTCTAATCTCAAAGAAGCAAACATTATGAGCACATGATCGCCCTCTCTCAAAGACATCTCAACCTGACCAGAGGACATGAATCTTGAATATGTACTCTCTTCAGATTCAGGAAATAACACAGTCTTGTCAAAACATTTAATATACACACGATTAAACTCTAGGCAGTTCATCCCCTAAATCACATTAAGTTGACTCAAAGGAAAACAAATAAAGTCAACTCCAAAGTCTTTGCCATAAATGGTTAAAGGACAATTCAAACACACCAATGAAGTAGCCACCAAACCATTTATTGGGGTATCAATAACCATACTTCTAATCATATAAGACACTTTAAGATTTAACTTGTTGACACAATCAAGAGAAACAAATGAACGCGTTGCACCTGTATCAATCATAACAATCAGAGAAACACCATTAATAAATCACGTACCTTGAATCAAATTATCTGATCTCGAGACGTCCATACCACTCAAAGCAAACACTCTACCATTATCTTAGTGGCAGTTGGCGCCTTCCTTGGCTTCTTCTATTGGGTACTTATATGTCCAGGTTCACCACAGTTGTATCAACTAACAACATTACTCTTGCACTCGGTAGAATGATGACCCTGTTTCTCACACTTGAAACACTTCAAGCCTGCGCTCTTCCACTCAGCAGCGTGATGAACTACACCTTCACATGTGAAACATCTAAGAGGGGCAGAAGTGCCACCCCTACTAATCTTTTCCCACCTGCAGCCTTCTGATGGAACTTTTGTTTTCCCTTATCAGTTGGAGTCACATAAGGTCTACCACAATATTGATTCCCATTTTTCTCCTCACTAGCAATATTATAGTGAGCATATTTTGCCCTACTATCTTCATCATAGATCCTACACTTACTTACTAACACTGAGAATCGATGGATCTCCTAATAACCAATGAATTGCTTAATTTCAAGATGTAAGTCACTCTCAAACTTTATGTTCTTCAAGCCTTCAACTTCCACACTATTATAGTAGGGATAAAATCTCTCAAACTCTTCAAACTTCACCGTATAATCAGCAACAGTCATATTTCCTTGCTTTAGCTTAAGGAACTCAGTCTATTTCTTAATGCGAACACCAACCGGAAAATACTTCTCCAAAAACTCTTTCTTGAAGTTGTACCAAGTGATATCAGTACCTGCCGTCTCCAACCTCTGGCAGCGTTATCCCACAAATACTCAACCTCCTTTGACAACATATGCGTCCCAAAAAACACTTTTTACTCATCCGTGGAAACCATAACTCGAAAGATCTTATCAATCTCCTGAATCCAACTCTTTCTTAAAGTTATCCCAAGTGATTTCGGTGCCTACAGTCTCCAACCTCTGGCAGCGTTATCCTACCAATACTCAACCTCCTTTGACAACATATGTGCCCCAAAACAATACTTTTTGCTCATTCGTGCAAACCATAACTCGAAAGATCTTCTCAATCTCTTGAATCTAACTCCGAGCACCCTCAGGGTCATATCTCCTCTTAAAAGTAGGGGGATTGTTCCTCTGAAACTCTCCTAGCCCACCGAATCTATTAACACCAACATTCTAATTTTGATTCACCTTGATACTAACTATGTAACACCCAAAAACCCCGACTCTTTATTTATAAAATAATTTCATTAAATTTCACAAATATGGCATTACACATTCTTCACCAGACATTTTTCTCGACAAAATATTACATTTATTAAAGCAGCGGGATAAAAACATTGTTTAACATCAAAAGTCTCAATACCAAAAGATAATGAAATAATTCTAAACATCTCAGAGAAAATATAAGATGTAACAAACAACCCATCCCCTGTGTTACATATTAGAGCGACTCCAAACTAAAAGACTCGAAAGTAATAAGGTAAACGAATAGGCCTCAATGCCATCCTTCAGCTCAAACAACAACTACTCCTCCACCTGATTATATATACCCCAAAGGAGTGCAGAATACCACAACAAAACAAACAAAGGTGAGAATATGTTCAAAAATGTCAACGGTCTATAAAGTAATAAAGGATAACACACTCAAACATTAATGTATTCATATCATTCACAATCATTACCAATCACCAACATATTTATATAACATTCACAACCATCACGAATCATAAATGTAGATGTATATGCAATGCACTCGCAACCTCATCACCAAATGCATGTGGTACCAATCTATTCACCAAGTTGGATGCCATATTTATGTTACTGAACAATCTCATCACCAATATTTGGACATCAGTGTTATATTACTGATTTAGTCCCATCACCAATAACCACCAATCCTTATCTCTGATATACGTCATGCATGAAAATGCCACAACATTGTAATATGAAAATCATCACCAATATTTTGCATTTGAATCACATGTTTCACCATAATGCGACACCATATAATAGTTCACCAATATATATATATACATATATATATATATATATATATATATATATATATATATATATATATATATATATATATACACACACACACACTCACACACACACACACACGCACGCGCACACAATACATCACTGACAATTAATTTCATCAAAACATACCGCTTAAACTCAGCAAATTCACCAAAAACTAGTAAGCAACAGTAAATCGTCACCTCCACCGAAAGCAACTCAAAAAATCAAGTCAACTGATCAGAACTAGTCAACTGTAGGGACTAACGGTCAACCCGTCACCAGGATGACGATCGTCACCCTCTCCCTCACACAAAATCGTCACTCTGCTGACACCTGGGCCAGAAGCTCGTCGCGGGGACCATGACGGTCGTCCCGTTACCATGATGACGTTCGCCAGCTCTCCCAACTGCATGACGGTCAGCCCGTCATGCCGGTGACGTCCTTCGTCGTTGTGTAGATTATAGAAACTGTGTTTTCTACCATTGGAGCACTCCCAAAGCTTTGATTTCAACCCCAAATCGCACAGAAATGCATCACCCATGATATATTAAACATAAACCTCATCAAACCAACACCAATTACACATCAAAACCAATTTACCATGGATATTTATCATCATATTCATCATCATTAAAACACAAAACATAAAACAACATCAATTTAGTTTTTCTCATACAATTGCATATAAATTTCAACATGTAATTACAACGTAGAAAATAATAAAAATATGATAATTTAGAGAGGTATGCACAGCCATCTCATGGATTCAAAATTCTCAACAATGGAGTAAGGGGTTAGGATCCTTCCTATCCTTTAAGAAAAATACTCCCATTGAAGAATAATCTCCCTTACCTAAATTTTACAGTAAAATCCAAACTTTATCTATGGATTTCTCTAACATTTTCTCTCCTAGGGCTTTTTCACTCTTTGCCTCCTTGCACCACTTTAACATACTCTATTTTATGACCCTTTTTTCCTTTCCACTTTTCTATTTAAATTAAAAACCTAATTCCAATTATTAGTATTTCTACTTTTCTCCTCATCTTTTGGGCTATTACTCCTTATCACACTAATTTCTATATTATTCTATTTTCACCCTCATATCTCACTATTTCACATTTTACTCACTTTTCTATTATTTTGTAATTAATGAAAAATAGTAATAATTCATATAAATTCTACCCAACCTCATACAACCCCACAAAATACACACAACACACTAATAAATCATTTAAACATATTTAACTTAATAAAATAAATTAATTTAAAAACTGGGGTGTTACAACGTCACTCCCGCCTAACCATATTCCCCGTCTTATAAGCCGAAACTGAACTTCATCCTTCATCTAATCTACTCACAATCATTTTCAAAACAAATGTGTGATGAACATGCAAATCGAAAGCAAGGAAGTCAAGAGCTTTCTGAGCTTACCAAAAATAACTTTCCTTTCTTCCTGGGAGCGGGCCTCCATTAGTAATTGAATGTCAATAAGGCGCTGCAAGCGTTTACGGTCGAACTCCTCAGTGGGAGTACCTCCCCTAAAGTAACCCAAATTAAGGATGAAGCTAATCAATCATTTCTTCTGGTACAAATCATTTTTAGTGAGATATGCCTCTTTGTATACATACACAGCGTTCCCCATAAGAAAGTGACTCTCATTCTAGTATTTGGGGAACAATTGAGCGCATCTACCAATCATTCCATCCCCGAAAAAAGGTAACAAAAAAGAACCAATCTTCGAAAGGCGGTAACTCCGAAAGATCCCTAAAACCTCAAACGGCCGGCACTAGATAGATTAATCCTCTGCTCCGTGACCGAATCGCAAGACCCCAGTGACACTGAAAGAGATGAAATAAAAGAGTCACAGAAGGCTTCCTCTTTAAGTACTTGCAAAAATACTGGAAGACTTTCACATATGCCAAACTTGCAAGGTGAAGTTGTGAAGGAGCCATTACCAAATGGTTAAGAACTTTTATCTCGAAATCAACGAAGAGAAGACGAAGGACCAAAGCTAAGAAAATGCACTCATAAAAGGGAATGACACAATCACCATATTCGTTACACATCCTTTCATCCTTGCTCGGGGTCAAGACACCCCAATGTGAAGATGAACCAACTTCAAGAAATGATCCATCCAGATTGCCTTCTTTGGAAAAAAACATAAACAGCGGAGGAGTAAACATATTCCACCCACGAAGATTGAGCATCATTCTGAGATTTGTGAGAACTCTTTTGTGATTTTTTACCCATTATGCACTAATTTTTTAGGTGCATGAAAGTAAATGCCAAAAAGGAAAAAATTTGATAAATCAGGAAATGACTAAAAGAAAAAAATGCGGACTCTTGAAGAACTATACTCTAGCATGCTAAAGAGAGTAAACTCTGCCAAATGTGCCAAATCACTCGCACCTGATACTCAAGTGTTCCAGTTCTCAAGAGTCGTAATGATGACACGTTTGAAAAATAAGGCATTAAATGCATGAATTCCCAAGAAATTGGATAGTCTCCTTTTGCTCACTCAAATGTAACTGCTAGCCTGGTTGGCAGCCAAAGCTAAAGTAACAAACCCTTATCTTGTCAAGCATAGACACAAGTTTTTTTTGGGAGGGGGCAACTGCTCTGGGCCGACCATACCGACCTCGGCCAACCACCACGGAGGAACCACAATCCTTCCAGAATCTTCTCAATACACAAGGATTTTCCTTTTAATGATCATAAAGGTTCTCAAATGCATTCATAACCAACGACTCTCTGCAATCCACTTCTAACAATAACGAGTTTATTATACTCTCTCTACTTTATATAGAGAAGGCATCAAATTCAGATAACTCAGTTTCAGACACAATTTCAATTCACTATTCTTTCTCACATACTAACTTGAACGTTGAAGTGCTAACCTTACATGTCACCCCATAGCGAAACATAAACTATCAAGTCAATCAAACCTTAAAAAAGTCAGATTCATGCATAAAAATAAGTTTGTGACTACAAACTATATTTAAACTTTGACTTTTTTTAATATAACATATTTAGCATTGACAAAATATATTTCAGTTTAATCTATTTCTATCTTCAATAATTATAATAATAATAGTAGTTGGAATACTGGTCGACGATCATTGATAGTAAATTTATTTAAAATAAAAATTGTTTTAAAATTAAATAAAAAATCACATCACCGTCATTTTTGCCAAAGAGATTCAAATAATCTTCTAAAATCAAAAGCCAATAACTTCCAACTACTCCATAGAACCCTTAAGTTTCTAAAGACCATCATCCACCACACATTGAATTTGACGTGGTTGCTACGGTAGCTCTAAACATATAATACATAAATACAAATATACTCTAAATTTAATTTTTAATAAACTAATTTATAAATCTGACTAATTTCTAAAATACAAAAACTTTCTAATTTCACCCTTAAAAATTGTTTAATCCATTCGGAATTATGTTTAAAAAGTCACAAGCACACATTAGGCGACCATAAAATTTTATTTTAAACTCTTTTCATTTTTAAATGAAACACAAAAGCAAAACATGTGTTTTTGCACTCTCTTTTATTTATGGTGTCCCTCCTTTAACTCGTTCTAAACAAAGGACAACAACATCTTCAACTAAAGAGGAAAGATGGTCAACAAAGCTTCTTACTCGTTGAATGATCATTACTAGTACTAATTATTTTTGTTTTATTTATATTTAGTGGAGGTTTTTGTCATTTGTCATTTGTTGGAAACAATAGCCTAACTAACTCATCCATTTCGTATCCAATTGACTAGTTAAATGATAAGGATGGATTTGGTTTTTCAAAAGGATATTCTCTTTTTTATTTTTTAGATATGTAATCGATATTAAAACATTATACTTTGTGTCGGTTGTGCATTATAGGTGTTTATGTTTATTGGTATTTTTTTTCTTTTTTAGAATAATGTCTATTGGTATGTTAAATTTCACTCCTATTAAGACAATACAATATTCGTCTAAAATAATAATTAATTGAATAATATGAAATATATATATATATATATATATATATATATATATATATATATATATATATATATATATATATATATATATATATATATATATATATATATATATATATATAAAACAAAAAACATTGTTTCATCAGTATTTGGTTTACCTAGTTGGTTTTGTTATTTAATGTGTTTCATTTGGTATCTTAAACAATCTCGTAAATCCTAATTTGATGCAGATTCATAATCTGCGCCACCATTAGAGCATGAATGATGGATTGGACTTCCCTTATCATGGGGTTTGGGTAGCCTTTATAAAGTGATTTTTGTAACACTCCATTTCTCGACTCGATAATTAAATAAATAAATCACAAATAACCCTCAAGCAAGAAGCTACTTACAATCATCAAAACCAATTTGAACCATATAATAATGAAAAACAACTCGTTTAATAAGCAGCGAAATTACAAAAACATTTGGCATAAAAATCTCAACAACATTATTAGTTTAAAAAATGGTTCATCGCAGAATAAAATCAAACAGAAACATACGCAACATAAACAAATATAGGACATCCTGATTCCCTCGTGCTACGTATCATAACGACACTAAATACAGACTCGAACAACAAACAACTAAAGAGACATAACACCGTCATCAACCTCAAGCTCCTACTCAGGTACCTGATTATCTGTACTCTAGAGGAGCAGAGACACAACAACACAGAAAAGGGATGAGAATACATTAAAATAATAAATGGTGCATAGACATTCAAGATAAATTCACACATCTACTCAATCATCTACATAATTAAAAAACACACTAACATCATGTGTTCACATTTCACTCACATCACAATCATCCAATCACAGTTATGCAATATAATGCAATAATGACTTGATTCATGCTCGTCACGGTCCCCACCTTGAACCAGACTCACAACTCAACTATATATGCATGTAGTACCGACTCAACGTTTGGTTCTTCATACGAACCAGTTCCCTATCTCTACGAACCCCAAGCCCCCACTCTGAGCTCCAAGCCCTCACTCAAGGCTTGGGACAAGTCACTAGTCTTCACTCTGAACTAGCAAACATGCCTCTTTCACAACAATGACACATATAATAAATGTCACACAAAATGCAATACAACCCCACTCTAACTATACATAATCACTCAACAACAACAAATGCAATACATCCCCTCTCTAACTATAAACAAAATATATTTTTACCGCATAAATAATAACTCATATCTCAAATCACACGTCTCATCAACAAAATCAGCACGACATCATATTTTCACTTTCATTACACATACTCACAATTACACATAATCCACATTTATGCATAATATCACTTAATTAATCATATAATTTAATTAATTAACTCGTACTCATCACAATACACCAAACAATAGCCAATCACAGACCGCACAACAAAGTCACCCTCAAAACCCAACTTAGCAAGTCAGAACACACATTTTGACACAATGACGGGTAACCCGTCACCAGGACGACGCTTGTCATCCTTCCCATACCCCAACACGTCACACTTGTGACGACCTGGAAAGACCACGCTCGCCTGGAGACCATGACGGTCCCCCCATCATGTAGCTGACGCCCGTTAGCGCTTCACAGGGGATGACGCCCAAGGCATCATATAGATGACGCTCGTCACCCTGCTAACAGAAGTAGAATTTCATTCTGCTATGGCAGAACCTACAAACACCCACTCAAACACCTCAACACAATCCATAAACAATACCCACATGATTACCACACAATAACATGTTAATCCTTATTAATCTAACATGTTATTTTATTGATTTAACCACAAAATCAAAAAATTATTCATGTTTTAAAAAACTCAATTTCACATCCAAACTCATGTTTATGCACAAATAACATATGAAACAATCATCTCAATTGAAGTGCATGAATTTGAAATCAAAACATGGTATAAAACAGAATTGGAATCATGTTATTCATCACACAATACAATCAACACAAAGAGAGAAAAATCATATTGGAAGTTAAGGGAAACCTCTCTACCCTTTCATGAATTAAGCACTCATAGATGAAGAATCCCCTACCTTGTAATTTCAGAAAAATTCAGCAAGCAAGCTCTCTAAGATTTCTTCTCTCAAGCCCTAACACTCCCTTCTCAAGCTTCTTTTCTCCTATTCCCTTATTTTTCACGTACTGAATAAATAGTCTCTAAAAACCTAATTTTTGTCTAACTTTAGAATATATACTATTTTATTTAATTACTCTAATTTACACTTTTTGGCCAACTAAAGTTCAGTTTTCCTCCACTCACCACCTTACTCTTCAATTCATAAAATTGGTCGAATTCTACAATTTCTCATAAATTTCTAATTAATTAATTATTTAATTAACACAAAACCCCACAAATACCGTCATCGGTCAAACATGTCATATATTCACTAGGATAATTATTTAAATAAATTACACAATTAAATTAAATAAACAATTAAATAAACGAATAATTAAACCAGAGTGTTACAATTTATGCTTCAACCGCTCTATTCTCCTTCTGAATAATAACACTCATGTTCCATTAATTCACCATTAACAACCATGTTTGCATTCGTGCTAATGTAGTAGGATTCTCCTTCACTGTTCATCTTCGCCAATCCTGGAGAGTTCGTGTTTTGATTTTTTCTCTTTAATGATGTGTTACATGTTGTTAAATTTTCAACTCAAATTAGCCTTCAATCTTTTATTTAAGTCAATTTCCTTCTTCTTCTCCTGCTGCATGTTCTCGATGTCTTTTGAGTTACCCTCTAACATCTTCTATTTTCACCATTTTTAGGAGCCTATGATGTTTCTTCATAGGTATTATCTTCAGGGCTTGGTTTGGTGATATCGTCATAGTGATAACCTTTGATATCTTTTTTCGTTATTGGTCATACCCTATGTTTGATGCTGGAGCACAAGTATGTACTTCCCTTTGCCCTTGTTCGTATGTATCTCCTCTTGCATGTTGCCTTTTCTGTTGTTATTGTCTCCTAAATGTTGCCCATCATTCTCTTATTTCAGGTTATCTTGATAGTTGTCATGAAACTTATTTTTGCTCACAAGTTTGTTCTCAGTAAAACTTAAATCGCATTTAGTTTGGTTACTATTTACTTCCATCCTTCTGATTATCTTGTAATCATTTTTCATGTTTTTTCACTAGGATAAGTTGCGATGCTATCCTCCGTCTCTCCACCTTGAACTTCGGAGTAGTCCTCATTGAAGGTAATTCTTTTGCGGTTATTCTTATCATTGTTGTTGCTCTGCTTTTCCTCCATGGATATGATACTGTTTTTATTGTCATAATACTTGTTTCCCTTCCTGCTTCATCTATCTGCTAACTGATTATTCCTTTCATGATGCCAGTTGTCTTGGGGCGTCTTGAGGTTGTAAAGGATGTGCAAAGGCTTATTCCACTTGATAGTGTCAACTATCTAGTGCCACATCTTAGTTTTCTTATTGATACTTGTGTGCTCTTCCTCCTTGCGATTTCTGTGAAGGTCATTCCAAACCCTTATTTTGGATCCACTACCTTTGATACCAGCACAACCATTCATCAAGGTAATCATTAGAGCTTCCCAATTCATTTCATATATTTTATGCTTCTCATTATTACTCATTTTGATGTTGCTATCTGGTTGTATCTTATACTATTGTCTTTGCTTGTGATCATATGTGTGAGTTTTCTCATGGCTCGTCTTCCTGACTGGACTCTTCCCTTTATCTACTAATAAGGTATTTCTATTCAACTTCCCATCCATATTTCTACCTATTTTTCTTCTAGATTCTATTTTATGGGCCTGACTCCTTATGAAATTGGCATCTTAAGTTATTTTGTCATGTCTAAGATTGACATTATTCTTGGCCTTCTGGTGCCTACTGTAGGTGTGATGCTCCGTGTTTCTAGTGATTTGGTTCTCATTATAATGTGAGTAATTTACTATACATTCATTCTTTTGCCCTTGAATATCAGTCTGAGAAATGTGTTGTTTTTTTTTGCTTGTTTGGATTTTTTAGGGCGCTTCTTTGTTGGTGTACTTGGTAATTGGCATAGTTAATGATTTTTCCGATAGGAAAATTTGTGTTTTCCATAGCTTCTTTATTTATGGCCTGCTAAATGCAGTATATGTAGGTAATCATCTCTTCAATGACATGTTTCTCTTTAGTTTATATAGTGTGCCAAAACCACACAAGAAAGTTTGTGTTTGGATCCAAAATAAGTTAATGTTTATGCATGATCCAAACCAAACTATGCTCACCTTCTCACATTGTATGAATGTGTGGCCAAGTGTTTCTTCATGGGTAAGGAAATTGGGACATGATATAGGACAAAGGGTGCCTATTTTATTAAGATCACGTCTAGGGGATTTAGATTGGTTGAGAACTCTCCAACCCAGAACTTTAATTTTAAGTTGGATTTTGTTGTTCTTTTTGGATTGGATGCATTAGGCAAAACAACATATGTACAAGATGTATTTTAGGCAAGATATAGAACAAGATGTTCCAGCATGTGGTTCAGCGTCTGAGTGTGTTTTTAAGAATAGTTGATTTGCTAAAGGGCTTGACAAAATTAGTTAAGGAAGAAATGTTTGGCTAAAGTGCTTAACAGAACTAGTTAAGCAATAGTTTTTTAGATAATGTGCTTGAAATAACTAGTTAAGCAAAAGGCTTAAGGATTGGGTATTGATTGAATTCTGATGTCCTTCAGAAGTGTTGAGGTGCAGACTTCTTCAGATGATCTAGATTTTTACTTTCGGGAAGAAGGTTGTGTTGATAATCCAAAATCAACTGGAAAAGATTTGAAATTTTTTCAATCAAATAAGATTTGATTGAATGTACCTTCAAGGAAGGTTTGGTCCAAGAATTACTCTACAAATAAGACTTATATTAAAAATAGTCATTTTGGATACTATGATGTAACATGTGGAACACGATGTTCCAACATGTTTGGTACGACATCTGGTCCCCATCAACAAGACAAATGTTATTATTGGCTGCAACATCTAGTCATTTGCAAAAAACATATAATATTGCAGTTTGTTCTCTATCAAAGACTCTCTCTACCTCAGAAGATATACAATTTATGGAGAAAAGTGTTTTTGGATGTACTGTTGCAACATGTAGAACATGATGTTCGAACATGTGGGTACGTCGTCCGGGCCTTGCTCAACATGCTAGATTTGGGGCGGTTTTTCCGTTGAAATTCAGTTAAATTTTATTGCTTTTATGTAGTAATATGATTATATGATTTATTGGACAGTTGTGAAGATCAAATCAAATTTAAATGTGATTTAAATTTGAATATGAATTAATCCAAATCAAATCTTTCTGTTGGATATATTTATGAAAAAAATAATATCCAACTGATTGTGCAAAGATTCTGGATAAAATTATATCCACAAGAAGAAAAGCCCGGAATTCCATTTCTATTTAAGGAGACTCAAACCTCACTTTTGAGGAGTGCAAGGCGTGAATATTTTCATGGTACCTAATGTTAGGGTTTTCCTTTTGAGTCTTGGTATGTGCACCACTCTAGCACCTTCTTTCATATCATAAGGCATAAAGTTTGGTTTTATTGAGTTGTAAACCTTGTTCCAAGATGTTAAGTTGATAAGCTTGTGAACATTGTGTTTCTTGCATTCTACATTATTTCCATAACTGGATTAGTGCAGAATCTTTATGTACACCTTTATGTTTCATTAACTTGGCATAAAAGGTTTGTCTTAGTTTAGTTGTAACATTCAACATTGATAATTGAGTTGTAAACACCAATCATAAGTTGTGTGATTAAGAGAAAGTGAGAAGGGTTCTCATATTTAGGGGGGTCCTATATAGAAAGTCATTTGATAGTTTTAGGAAGAGGCATTGAACAACATAGGGTTTGTTGTTACTTGTATGACTAAACGTATTAAACTACTGATCGTGAAATATCTTTCT
Organism: Lathyrus tuberosus; assembly: GCA_022829125.1. Classification (NCBI taxonomy): domain Eukaryota; kingdom Viridiplantae; phylum Streptophyta; class Magnoliopsida; order Fabales; family Fabaceae; genus Lathyrus; species Lathyrus tuberosus. Next base: position 5,115,080 of record JALAZF010000193.1, read on the forward strand.
TAGGTAAAGTACCCTTCAGACCTAGGTGTTGTTTGCACCGAACTAGGTTACCAATTATTTTGTTCTTTAGTGTTTTTCAGATCCATCATCTTGTAAAAAATAAGACATTATTCATTGATATCATACTGGTTTAACTTGTCAAACTAGTTGTCCAGGACATCACACTCAACATTTGTCCCTTGAGGAACATAATTTCAATTGGTATCAGAGCAGGCACCTTGTTCTGTTTGGATGAGCTCCACGGAAATATTATTCTGTTCAAGATGGAAAATTTCAATGAAGGAGGAGTTGTTTATCAACCAAAGAATTTTCATGGTGCTAAGAATCCTCTAAATATTGTATATAGTTATGAAGATTGTGATGTTCAAGGCGAATGTATTTCTGAAGAGGGTCTCGTGCTTGCTAAGATCTTTAGTAAAGCCATGAGTCAACTTGACAAGAGATCTAGAAATAATGTTACTATTAATGTCAAGAACATTCAGCACACATAAAAGAATGGTGAAAGACAAAAGCTCAACTATTCCTACAGGTGGAAAGGGATCCAATGTCTGAATTGCAAAAACTCTGGTCATATTCAATATGAATGCTCAGGTGTTCCAATGGAACAAAGAAGAGTCTTCAATGTCTCTAGTGATAAATAAGGAGAAGATGATCAAAGAAACAATGGTGTTTCTATCAAATATAATGGTGAGCAATCAAATTCAATGAAAATGTGCATTTCTCCTTTTCAGAAAACAAAATACAGAGTGTTAGGTAACATGTCTAAGCATTAGGTCAACCATGATTACTAGTTTCTTAAGTGTAACTCCTCCATTCCCTTGTTCTTTTGGAAGCTGTATGGTAGACAATCACACTGTAAACATTGGTATCCTAAATGGAATAAGAAGTTTCAAAGACAACATTAGAAAGTTATGCTTGGTAAACCTAATTTGACACCAACTCAAAACATAACAAAAATGTCTCATCCTAGTTGTTACAAGATCAGAGCACTAAACCACTAAAATACAATAGAACGATAAATAAATGAAGATAAGCTCCAAGAAGCTATCTTTCATTCACAGCAACAAAACTCTACTCCTGATATCTGCAAGATGTCCATGGTGGACAACATAAAGAAAAAGAGGTTAAAATAAACTTCGATATAAAATGACGTAAAGAATGCAAAGGTAGATAAACACACAATACACCACACATTCAATACACAAACCACACCATTACAAGCTCACACAATTTCCATGATAATATATACATATGCATGCAACGTGACTCACAAAATTGATACTATGCATGTGGTACCAATCAACGATGGTTCGTCATATGAACCGAGTTCACCCTTGTGAACTCGAGTCCATCCTTCTAGAATCAGGACAAGTTACTCATCCACCTTTCTATACTCGTAACTCGCCTCTTTCACAACAACGACACAAATGATGCATGACATATAATTTATGAAACAATAGCAACCACATGTTTATGATCCCCCTTCAAACCATAAACAACATGAATATAGCAACAACATAGTTCTCCCTTCGAAACTACCACCACAATAAACAAAGATTGTGTACTCTATATAATAATTCATCTTGAATCAATCACACATTCACAATATTGCACCTAAAGAAAACATTATATTCATAACATTAATTCACATTCAGATCCATAAAACATTATTGGGGAAGAGTGTTATATGTTAGCTTTCCTATGCTTTGAACCGCACCTCAAACAGAGTCGTGAATCTCAAGTTATGATCAAAAAAAATATTTAACCAAAATTACACAGATGCAATCAATTGAAAGGGATCATCAATCGATTGTTCTCACTTCCAGGCCTATTTTTCATGTTTTTAACAACATCAATCGATTGTCATCACCCATCAATCGATTGTTCTTACTTTCATGTACATTCCGTTCCTTTTATTTTTCACATATTGACTTGATGCAATAGATTGATTCTTATAATTAATCAATTAATTAATTTCAATTTTTAAAAATTTAGAAGGATCAATCGATTGACACTATGGTGTAATCGATTGACATAAGCTATTTTTCCAAAAATACTAGTTTTATAGCATGTTCAACAAAATCAATTATTCCCAAGACTCACCCAAATACACCCTAACATGCTATAGTAACTTATTTAAAAACTCTAACATCTTATATCAATTATCTACCGTTATTACATCATAAACCTACCAATTAACATCTAATTTCACCAATTTAACATCACCAACAATGCATCATAAAAATCACCTTCATGTGCATAATCACCAACATAACACATCAACATTAATGATGCCAAAATCAAATTTCACATACTAATTTATGCAATCTTTACATCACGAGTACATAGTCACACATCAAGAATCATCATCATCATCATCAATTTCTCATAATCATACATCATGTTTTTCAAAAACACAATAATGGAGAAAATCTAGAGGAGGGTGATGATCCCTCTCTACCCTTCATAAATTACACCAATATACGAAGTAATTTCCCGTCTTACCTGAACTTTCAGCAAAAAAAAAATTCAACAATGGTGGTTTCATTCTTCCTCCTCAAAGCCCTAGCCTTTCTCAAGCTTTTGCCTCTTTTTCTCCCAAACTAATTTCACGGTCTGTAAAAACTCAACTTCACACACTGCTCACTTTTTAATAGAAAAATCATTTCTCTCATTTAGGCTGTTCCAATCCTATCCTCACTTATCTCCCTAATCTCCATTTTACCCTTACTACCTTATTTTTTTATTTATTTATAATTAAATATAATTTTCACCAAAATAATATTAATCAATTATTATTTCTAATTTTCCTTATTTTCTAATACTTATACCATTTCAATTATTCTCCTCATTATAAAATTAATTAACATTATAATTAATTCTACCACTCTCACCAACCCAACCACATGCCACATACCACACACATATTCACCAAAATCAACCAAAAACATATGATTCACTTAATAATTTAAGTAAAATGCAACTAAATCTAATTAAATTAATTAATTAAACTTGGGGTGTTACAACTCTCCCTCACTTGTAGAATTTTTGCCCTTAAAATTACCTGAACAAAACAACTTCGGATAAGACTCTCTCATTCGACTCTCTAGCTTCCACGTCATGCTTCCACCAACAGGTCCTCCACAAACAACCTTCACCAAAACGATCTCTTTACCTTTCAATTGTCTCATTTCTCGGTCATCAATTCACACTGGTGATGCCTCCACAGACAAGTTATCTCTCACTTGTACATCATCCATTTGAATCATATGAGATGAATCCATAACATACTTTCGAAGTTAGGACACATGAAACACATTGTGAAGATTCAAAAGAGATAGTGGTAAAGCAACTCTATAGGTCACTTATCATACTCCCTTCATAATCTGATAAGGGTCAATGATACACAGTGTGAGTTTTTGAGATTTCAAAGCACGACCAACACCTTTCATTGGAGTGACTCGCAGGAACATATGTTTCCCTTCTTGGAACTCAAGTGTTTTCCTCCACTTATCATGATAACTCTTCTGGCGACTGCAAAGCTTTCATCTTTTCTTGGATCATCTTGATCTTCTCGGTAGTATGTTGAACAATCTTAAGTCCAAGCATAACATTTCACCAGAATCATACCAACACAAAGGTGTCCTACACATTCTACCATTAAAAGCCCAAAATGATGTCATTTCAACACTAGAATGAAAATTATTGTTGTAAGTGAACTCAACCAACGATAAGTAACTGCCTCAGTTACCTCCCTGCTCAAAAACACAAGCTCTCAACAAATCCTCCAAAGAATGGATAGTCCTTTCTGTCTGAGATGGCCTTAAACGATCATATATTAGTGACAAAGCTGACATCATTTTGGAACTGTGCATCCTGCGAGAGAAGGTTTACATGAGACGATGACGCGACATTCCCGACGAGTACTTTTACTTATACCCGACATTATTGACGATTTCGTGTATCCCATTTACTTTTTTATTTCGTGGGTCTTGGAGGCTTTGGTTGTGTGTAAGGTTTCATCATGTTCTTCCATGGAAACTTAGAGAAAAAAAATTATTTGTGCTATAGAGATTTGAGTGATATTATTGCTTATGTAATATTTCATACTTTGAGTATACAATTGTTCTCTTTTTATACACTAGAGAATAATGAAATTATGTCAAACAAGAGGAAACATTTCATACTATAATGCAAATTAGCAGAAGCTATACAAGACAACAATTAAGTATAGAAAATAAACCAAATTTGACAACCACAAGAGAATCAAGGGCTGATTAGGTGGGTTTATGATTATTAACACTAGCAACCACAACTCTGATTTTCTTTAATCTGAAAGAAAAAAATATGTGGGGTTTAAAATGACCATAAATTTAAAGAAATTTAAGTCGCCCCATATTTTTTTTTATTGTTCTGCTTGCTACAAACAAGATTTCTAAAATATTTTTTACGGTATGTAAAACTGCCACAAACTTCCATCTCTATATTAAAAAATTACCCTAGTTTCGAAATTCACAAATGAGAAATATATATTTTGGAGTTATTTAAAAAAACACATAAATTGAGTGATTTTTAGAAAGAATATAGATATAACATAAGATAAAAAAAATATTTTAAAAAATTTATCCAGTTATATATTATTAAAAAAATATAAGTAAAAAGCCTACAATTTTTTAAAAGAGAGAGATGGATTTAGAGAGAAGGTATAAAAAAAATAAGAGAGAATATATAAGTAAAAAAAAATATTGTTATTTGTAGAAAATAAAGTTGAAATTTATGATGTTTTATAGCTCATAAATAATTCATATCCTAAGGGTGTGTTTGTTTCAAGGATTGAAATTATATTCCCGGGATTGTGACATTGGAAATGCAACAATCCCATGTACTTTTTATTTTTATGATTGTTGTTTGCACATAATTCTTGTCATACTTATTTTCATGCATAAAAGGTGGGAATTCAACATTCTCATGGGAATAAACCCAACTTCCTATAACTTCCCACTACTACTCACATATTATTATTATTTTTTTATATAATTTTTAAATTAAATAAATATGTAATCATTCCTAAAAAATTTAACTTTTATCCAAACACATAAGCGGGAGTGTTATTCCTAGAAATAATAATCCAAGGAATATGATTCCAAGGAATGTTTTTTTTATAACTTGAAACAAACACACCTAAAAAATAGTTTATGGCTCTTTAAACTACCACAAAATGTGCGAAAATTTAAAATGATAAGAAACATTCACCTGTCTTTTTGCAACTAATGCTACAATGTAAATGAATATTTATGACAAATAATTTGTAGTTATTTTAGCTACTACAAATTCAAATTTATATTTGTTCCTAAACATTTTGCAATCAGTTGTTCTACCACGAATAGAAAGATTGTCATATTTAATATATGCGAAGAATGTTTGGCCAATTATAACAACCTATTTGTTTTTCAAAATCTATAATTTTTTTTATATATTAATAATTTGTAAAAGCTTTTATAATCAATAATCTTTTTTGTATTTTAACCATTTTGTGAATTTATTTGCATTGTTGTTGTAATTCATTTGGAATAATATATTGTATTTGTATTCGTTCACTTTGGATATTTAAGTCTTTGTACCTTTGAGAAATCTCTGGATTTATTGACTTAGTTGTTCTATTCATGTTTGTGTCTCCTTTTTTAGCCTAACAATTGGTTTTGTATCAAAACAACGAGGATTACTTGAATCAAAAGTTATAACACTTAAATCAAAGCTGTAATGATGTATGATTAAAATCATATATGCGTGTGACTCGAATCATGAGGGTTCATGAAAGGTGAGATTTGACTTTGCCTCATTTGAGATGAATAAAAGCAAAGTTTGATTCGAATTACAACTTATTTGAGTTGAATCATGAGGTACACATGACTAGAATCATGACCTTTTTACCTTTTTTCCAACCTTTGATTCAAGTTGATTATTTCTTTGATTTGAATCATAACTTTATGATTTGATAAAAAAAAACCCTTTGTCTTAGTATTTTTGAGAGTAACATTCCAAGAGTGCGTGTCTACCCTCTTGCACCATTATTCATATTTCTCCTTTTTGTCAATGAGAGTGTGTGTGTCACCCATGAGAGAAAAAAACTCAATGAGTGTGTGGAATTACATTGTTTGAATCATTGTTGTTGTTTTCTTGTCAAAGAATAAGAAATTCAAAGAAAATGATGGGATTGATCAATCAAGTGATATAATTGGTTAATATTAGAACAATCACCTAATAACCTAGAACCTTGAGAGAACCTTGTATGTGTTCTTTATTCACCAACATATAACTGCTTGTTGATACCTTGTGATTAACCTCCTAGATTGTAGATCTTGTGAGTTTTGGATGTGTGTATGAGATTCTTCAGATATTATTCACCATCTTTAACCTTTGTAAAAAACCATTGTTATGGACCTTCAACTATAAAAATTGAGTATGAGAGGTAGACCAAAGGTACATTAGGAAATCTAATGTTTTTCTATAAAGTTTTGTTTTTGTGTATCAGGTGGAAGAATAATTTCTTGGACATGGATCTTGGTTGTGTGTTGTTCAAAATGAGAAAAAGTGTCTTTATACTCCATTGAATACTTTGGGGAAACCATGTGAAGGTTGTCGTAGAACAATGTTGGGAGTTATCCAATTAATTGAGGCTAATGGAAATCGCTCGAACAAGTCTTCATCAGATTCAGAGGAGGAATGTTGCAGAAAGGAAGCTTAGAGAAGACTATTGTCACACCCTCATTTTCACCCAAACCTGGCATAGCATAACATTTCCATCATCTATGCATCCCATTAGGTCATATCAATCATGTGTTTCATTGAGCTCCTAAGGCTTGGGGTCAAGTGGTTCTTTGAATCAGGGTTTACTATTTGCTTTGAGGTTCTTCCATTCAAGTTTAAAGCAAGGGTTGAGTTCTAATTGTCTTAACTCCTCATCAAGATTTATCAGGCTCGTCAGGTCAGGTGTGCAAAGGCAGTACTGTTAGAGATTCAATGGTTTGACCTAATCTTGGTCAACCAAAGTTTTGTTTCAAGATCAAGGTTTGGGTGTGATTGATTCAAGTGTTTGTGTATGAAGTTCCAGTCATGGTTTTTGTGCCAATTCAGATTATCCGTGTATGGATCAAGTTATCAAGTTGTGTGCAAGTACTGATTGTGATGTTCAGGTTCTTTGTCATTGATCCAGGATTTTTCAGATTTATAGTTCAATCAAGACCATGTTAAGACGGATTCGAGATTGTGGTGTCATTAATTAGAAGTTGATTCAAGGAGGATTTTCTTCGACTTAATTCAAGATTTGTGGTATGCAAGTTTCGTTTATCAGAGGTTTTAAGTGTTGATCAAAGGTGGATGCACATTACCGTTATCTATATCCATTCCCGCAACCATTTTGTTATTTACCCATTTTTCAATCCAATTTTTCATTCGACTATCCATTTTCATGTCCATTTTCAATTCGCTACCATTTCCATTAACCATTTTTCTAAATCTATTTTGAACTACTTCCATATCCATTTTAATTTCATCTCATTATTCAATAACCTTTATCCACTTCATTTATCCAATTTTCCAATTTCCATTTCCATTTCTTTTAATATCCATTTTTACTCCATCTTTTAATATCCACTTTTATTTTCCTATCATTTATTTTAATTCCATTTATCCATATATATAAAAGCCACTTCATTTTTAATAAATCAATTCTCCTAATCATTTTTTAATATTTTTTAACCATTATTCAGAATTCAAACCATGTCTAAATTCAAAACAATAACTTTCCATACACATCTCCAAGCAAGCCAAGAACTCTATACCCGCTGCTACAAACCTCCAACCCTTTATTTCGTACAACCTACAGCCTCCTCTACAAAACCAACACCATCTGCCAACTTGCACCAAATTACATCCTGCGCAATGCTGTGACCAAACACCTGCTACAACAGCAACATACCAAAGTCTACACTCCAAACAATACCCTTGCCAAACGATTCACAAACTGCTACCCCACAAAACACTCCCAGCCTGCGCAAAAGATAACAAGCCCAACACCCTGCAAAATCTGCATTTTTAAAAACGACAAGACCCTGCTCCAAGACAAAACCTCTGATATCCCAAAGATAAAAGTTCTGCATCAGCCGTACAGTCCTGTGACATAACAACAACTAACAACAACGTTACAATATCAGACCTGCAAGCAACAATGACATAACAACAGCACAACAGACAAGATTCAAAAATAAAAAGCTCTGTTGATTTTAAATCGAGAGGGGGGAGAAAATTGGAACAAGATAAAGCCTGAAGACAAACCTTCTTTCTCTCAGATTTTTTAGCTTTGAAACTTCATCCACTTTCTTCAAATCAACACTATCATCAATAACCTCACCTTTATTCTGTTGTTTTCAACCTCTACACCATGTAGTCACCTTTACTCACCATACAATAACTCACCCTCTAGATTTACAACAAAAACCTGTAAGTTTTGACAGCAAGAATCCTCTCACAATCTGCTCCCTCGACACTGCTCACATCAGCCCCAACTGCTTCAAGTACTGCTCACGCAAACAACGTGAACAAGAAACAACGACCTTGTTTTTTCACCATCCCCTATCAATACACTACCTTCGAAACTCCACAACATCACCTACCTTCAGCTTCTTCAACCAAACACAGATTCATCCTCCGCACCCTGTTTCCGCCGCAAATCCTTTGGCCACCATTCCACTCTTTCGTCCGCCGTCCTTCCATAAACCGATCGAAACCACCACATCCACCTTGCCACAGTTTCATATTCCTTTTTCCTACCTCCGTGAAGCTAACTACCTCCGAACAAAACTTCCACCATTCTAACCCGTCACCGAACTGACGACAACATCGCAACAACAACAATACCAAACACATCTCCAAACACTGCGTACCACCACAACCTCGTCGAAAAAATCCAAACCTTCTCTCTGTGTCAGAAACGATTCACACCCTTATCACACCAACAACCCAAATTCCGATTCAAGCAAAACCCAAAAAATCAGAATGGGATGAAGAAGATAGATTAAGAAGGGAAACCGAAGTCAACATCGAAGTGCAAACCTGAACACGAAAGTGTTTTGAAACAGAGGCGAAAGCGAGAAAGAAATAAGATTGACCGCGCGACATCTGAGAGGAGAGATTACGAGGTTGAGGGTTTGATTGCGAGAAGAACACAGTTGGGAGATTCGATTTGCGACCGGTTTTGCAGTTCGATTTGCTGTTGGTGTTTGTTCCCAAATCACGTTTACTTTGATTTTGTTTTTTGCCCTGGCTGCGCATGCGAGTTGTTCGTGGAATTCATATAATTTGTGAAACCGGGTCGTGGTCGACCCACTCCAGAACCAAGCCGACCCATTGGGTACTTTTCTTGTGGACCTCATTGCAATGCTTTCCCTGGCCCAATTTCTATTTTTTTGCCTTTCTTTTTTATTATATTGTTTAATTTATGTTTTTTTTTAGATTTTTCCTCTTAATTTTTTAGATTTCTCTTTTAAATTATTTTTTAGGATTTCTTTTAATTTAATTTATTCTACATGTTGTTATCGATTTAGAAATTTTTTTAACTAATATTTCCAAATATTTTTTTATGTTTTAGTTTAATTAATTAGTCTTTTTTATTATTGATTAAAATAAAATAAAATAAAACCTAAAAAATATTTTCTCTATTAATTTTATAGATTAATCTTCTTCATTTTAATTTGTGTTTAGACTTTAAATATTTAGATTTTTAATCTTTGATTTCTAATTTTTATTAACTTATTTGACTTTTAATTGTGAGCTAGGGTCTTAATTATTTCTATTTGATCTTGATTTCGATTCTGTTGTGACTATTATCTTGACCATCTACTTCTTTGCACCACCATTTTCTCTCATCCCATTTCTCATTTTCATTCTCTTCTAAAGTCAAAAACTTTGGTCTAGTACCAAGTGCTCATTTTCAAACCTTTTCTTAATAAACTTAGATGGTCATGGAGTGGTTAGGCGAAGGCCTTCTCCTATCCCGAGTGCTTGACATTACCTTTAGGGTTCACTGTCGTAAAGCACTTACCATCTAAAATCAAAACACTTCTTTAAATAAGAGAATAAAGTTCTCTTTGTATTGAACTAAAGAGAGAGGATTGGGTGAAGACCTCTTCCTCTTCGAGTATTAGGATGCTCACTTTAGAGTGTGTGGTCTCGATATTCGTCTTTCAATATGAAGACGTGACTATATTCGTCACACAATTTTCATAACAAATCTTTTGAGATAAAAAATTGGGTACTACCCGAAGGGGTTCCAATCCGAGGACTTATTTCGCCCTTAAAATCAACCTTCACAAATCAAATGAGACATCTTGCCTTGATGGAGAAAATCAACCTTTTCAAAAAGGACATGTTATGTCCGTTCTACCACAAACAGGTAACGCATAAGACTCCACAAGCGAGCCGCAAAACACCTAACTGCTAGAACCCGCACGTTAACATCGTCCATAAAAAACACCAACAAACTGCAGTCGGTCGAACTACGATTGCTCTGATTCTTCATTCTCGTGCGAATGTAAGATACGTAGGCACAAGATTGTGATGATCTTGGCGAGCCCCCTTCCATTTTCTTCACTCATAGTCCTCCGAACTACGTCGACTCTGACTTTCCCATTGCACGAGGGAATATGTAGGCATAGGACCGCGAAGTCCTATCGAGTCCCCTCTTCTTCTCCCCGCCTTTTCTTTTTATTTTCTCTCACATTCTTTGTTCTTTACCCTTCTCTTTCCCTCTTAGAACACACTTAGAAAGCAATATCCTTTAGCAAACATCCTTACACATAGACAAGCAAATGGTTCCCATCGAGTACGATGGATGTGGGGGGTGCTAATACCTTCCCTTCACATAACCGACTTCCGAACCCGTAATTTGGTTGCGAGACCATCTTATCCTTTCTTCTTTGGGTTTTCTCGATGTTTTCCCTCCCCTCATGGGATAAATAAAGTTTGATGGCGACTCTTCTGTTTCTTCCTCTTTTTGCCTCCGGTCGACTATTTTTCGAGTAGCGACAGCTGGCGACTCTGCTGGGGAAAGGTTCACCCTAAGCAAGCCAAGCCTAGTTTGTTTGTTGTGTGTGTGATTTATTTGCTTTTATTGCTTTGTTATCTTGTGTTCTTATTATTTGTTGGGTTTATTGGGGATGGTTTGTGAAGAGAAAGGCTTTCTACCTGAGCTTTTCGAGTATACACTAAGCTAGGAGGTGGTTGCTTACTGATTTGCGAGACTTAGGACTCGTCGAGTCGGTTTGACTTCCACCACTCGGATGAGGCCCCTTTGGGAATGATTATGTCTTACGATTAGTCGTAATGGCGTCTTTGTTTCTGACCTGGGAGCCTGTGATTCTGAGGACCTTTAGAACCTAATTCCAAAGGTTACATAGACATAACTCTGTGCTCATCCTTTGAAGGGATTACCATCTTGCGAATCGTCGTTATGATGGAAAACTTTTGAGGGTTAGTGCATGGGACCTTGTTTGAAAACCCTTGGAATGCCCTGTTTTAAACCAATAGATTGCCTACCCGAGGTGAGGGATATCTTGTTGTGTTGTCCTGCAGAATCTGTGACCTTGACACCTGTAGTGTGAACCTCGGATTCAGTGATCTTTGATCCCATGTCTTATTGCATTCATAACATTGCATTTGCATAAGCATATTTGCATCATTTTGCATATCATTCTCCAACCAAAACCGGGAAGCTCATTCAGTCCTTTGTCCATAACCCGCAGTTGATTTCTCGACACTCGCATTGTACTTGTGGTAGATGTGAAGCATTTGAAGCAAGCGGAGCATAGACACTTTGAAAGGCCAGTTAGACGAAGCAAGTTAGAAGCTGAGGTAGCCATGTCAGAGAGCAACCGTCAGAATGTTGATCCCCCACCAGGTTTCACTGCGACAACTAATCCACTGTATGGTCTTCTGCCTGATGATGATCCTCCATGATTAAATGTTCCTACTCAACCCCAGAGGAAGCCATTGATTGATCCTGTAAAGGAAATACTTCGTGACATTGAGGAGAAACTCCAAGCTATGAAAGTGCATGATACGCCTGGGCTCGATGCTGCTGATATGTGCCTAGTGCCAGATTTGGTAATCCCTCAGAAATTCAAGGTACCCAACTTTGAGAAGTACACAAGCCTTAGTTGCCCGAAGCGTCATTTGGTGATGTTCTGCCGAAAAATGACCATATATACCCATGATGATAAGCTGATGATTCACTGTTTTCAAGATAGTTTGAGTGAGGCATCTTTAAGTTGGTGCATGGACTTAGAAAGAAACCATATCCAATCATGGAAGGACTTATCTAGCGCTTTTCTAAAGCGATATCAGTACAATCTAGACGTGGCTCCTAGTCGCATGCAGTTGCAAAGCCTATCCCATAATGGCGATGAATCCTTCAAGGAATATGCACAGTGGTGGAGAGAATTCGCAGCTAGGGTGCAACCACCACTCTTGGACAGGGAATTGATTGACATGTTCATAAATAGTCTGCATGGCTCTTATCTTGAAAGAATGGTTGGCAGTACGCCATCAAGCTTCTCTGACCTTGTGATGGTAGGGGAACGCATCGAGAGCTACCTCAAAAGTGGACTAATCCAGAATGTCTCGAATAGCCAAGCTGGTGAGACTGAATCCCTCATTAACTCCCAAGAGGAAGAGTATGAAGCCAGTGTAGTCATAGAAAATGTTGAGTATTCTCATGGTGTACCAGTAAAACCTTTCGGTCCCTCATCTTCTCAGCAGTCATCATTTCCAGCACCATGCTATACTTATGGGCAACCAGTAATGCCTAGAGCTTCATCCTAGAAACCATGGACTACTCCTCATGTAAATCAACGAGCCCATGGATATCAGAATCAGCGCCAAAGTCAGCATAGGCCTCACAATAATCTAGAAAGAAGGATTGCTCCTCTTCATACAGTCCCTATGTCACACAGTCAACTCTTGCCGCATTTGATTCAAAGCTCGCTGGTGGTTCCTAAGTCTCTCAAGCCGTTGCCAGAGCCATACCCTCCTGGGTACGACCCCGATGTGTAATGTGGATATCATGCTAGATCAATAGGGCATTCGACTAAAGATTGCAAAGCCTACCAAGCCAAAGTGCAACAACTGATTGACAATGGTTACATATCCTTTCTAGAAGGAAGCCTGGTTATGCACGTCAACCTCTCATCTGTTTGAGTTCAAAGACTACAAGGGTCATCTCCTCGAGCCAGTGGGTTAGACAGAAGACATCCCCAGGATTGGAAATTTTTAGATCTTGTCATTTATTTGCATTTGTAGTTTCTTTTCTGTTAAGTGCTACTTGTTGTTAAACATTGTTGTTTATTAATGGTATTGTTAATGTAATGAGCATGCATTTTTTTGAACAAGTCCATTCGTATTCACTAATCCTTTCTCATTTATTAAAAAAAATCACAAAATATTTCTCCACTTCACTTCCTTTATCACATTGTTGCTTTAGCAAGATTTGAGGGAGGATGATGAAAATGAAATACTCATAATTGCTAATAGTGTGCTTTCGAATAAAATCCTGCTGATGATGTACATACATTGTTTCAAATCCCCCAAACACTGGAGAGATAAGGAGTTAGTCCCTAGTCAACCCCTTCGAGCCTAGAAGTAGGAGTTTCCTTCAGATTTCTAAACCTTTGCGCTTAACTTGGGGCATGGGTAGTGTTCAGTTATTCTGATTACACATTCGAATTGCAAGATGAAACCTCTTGTTATGGCGGTTATTCTTCAAAGACCAAAGACTTGGCAGTCACGACCCTTCAAAAAAAAAAAGAGAAGATAGCCCGCTAAGTCCACCACCCCAAAGAGTAAACTTAGGCAAAATTAGGGCAATCCCGATGGACTCGAAAAGTGAAGTCGGTCCATGCAAAAGTTAGGGATCAAAACATAAATAAAGCAAAAGAGGCCCTCAAATCCTCATCAAAAGCAAAACTCGATTTAGTGGCCACCAAAATGGATTAGAAAGGTCACTGACATCCACAAAAACAAAATAAGGTGAATGCCATTCCAAGAAAACTTTGAATCTTCACACTTACATCGTCAACCCTTTTGGAAGATAAATGTGTGTAATTTAACTGAACGTAGGACTGGAGAATCATCACGAAGAAATGGTGGGTACAAATCAAATTTGAGCCTTATATCCTTTGTTTCATAAACTGTAAACCAGACCATGTTACAACCCTTGAAAGGCCTAATTGAAGTAGGGTTTATTCTGAAAGCGTACTATTACAAGGTTGCGTAAACTGACTCCCCGCAGATTTGCTAATTTTCAGCATTAATGTCATATTCCCGCCATATCTTTCGCACACCAATAAATCAACACTGCGTTGGGACTAATGGTCCATTCGTCACACACTTTCACATCATTCCAATAAATGATTTCCTTCAAAACTTGCATGAATGTTGCATTAAAATTACCATTTCTAAGTGAACAATTTTAACTGCAAGCAAATACTTAACATCAAGAAGATTCCAACAAAGTGCAATCAGAGAGAAACTCGATTATTCGTTGGTGCTGGCACGAATCAATACCTTCTCATAACCTTGTGAATCTGAGGAAAAGCACCCAAGAGTCAATTGAGCAGAGAGTCATCTCAAGACTCCACCGGCCAAAGGTAGGCCACCCAGTGATTCTTGTGACCGAGGGAAAATCCCTCCAAGGCTCAATCAACACAAGTTAAGTCGCTTCAACTCTCATTCTGGGGCAAGTCCTTCAAGAGACTCAAGCAAAGGCTGACTATTGAAGATTCGGATATTGGGGCAAGTTATCTCAGCCTATGTCATGGTGTAGTCATCCCCAAAGCTTCCATTCGAGGAGGATTCAATTGAAAACCCTACAGACTGGGGCAGATGAATTACAAAAGGAGCGGTTTTCCTTTGCACTTTTAAGATTGGTCAGGCAAACCCTGTCAGACACCAGTAAATATTGAGTTTGCAACAAGTGTCAAAAAGCCTTGGGGCAGAGCAGAGGCGCAACTAACATGCATAAGTCAAGTCACTATGCTCATATTTTCGGTTGCAAAACCATCATGACATCTCAGTTAGAAGTGAGATTCTCTTAGGAGCAAGCACAACTTCTGCAAAGGACCAAACTTGGAGCATCAGAAGCATCCACATCTACCATCTGATCATAGCATCGTCAGGTTTCGAGTGTCGGGAAGTTAAGCTCATTCCCCATCTAACCCAAAGCCCAACCATACTTGGCACCTCCCACCATAAGCCTAAACATACTCGGCACCCTTAACCAGATACAAAATCCACCCTGCTTGCACAACTTTAAAGTCCAGTTCTCGTCTGGCAAACCATAATACCCGTTCTCGTCTGGTAAACAACTTATATGCCAGTTCCTGTCTGGTCACCTATTCTTTAGCCATTTTAAAACCAGTTCTGATCTGGTAAGCACCGTTTCAAAGTCTAGTTCCCGTGTAGCCAACCATAAAGTCAGTTCTCGTCTGACAACTTAACCTCTTGCCACCAGTTCTCGTCTGGTAGTCTACCCCTTAAAAACCAGTTCTCGTCTGGTAACCCATTTAAAAGCCATCTTCGGTTGGTATCCTTCACCTTACCTATCTCCTTTTCCCCAGCAAGCATTTCAACAAAAGCCCAACTATTCCTTGGCACCTTAACCAAAGCCCAACCACGTTTGGCACGACCGTTACTCCAGATTCTCACATCCTCATATCCCCAGCATTTTGCATACATTTCTACATCATTCGTACGCTTGTTTAGCCAGTTCCTGTAGAGGGTAGGGCATTCCTGTGGGCTTCGTCTCTCCTATCACTTGCTACTCCCAACCCATTATGTGTCTCCTTACCTTTCGTAAGGGATTTCACCGCCTTACGCGTGAAATCTTACTTCTTCGTTTTCCTTTCGTAAGCGTTCTCGCTGCCTTACGCACGCGACAAAACTTTGTATTAGGTATCTTTGATCAATTTGGACGCTTGATGCCTATGTGGCCAAGAACTGAATGGTCGCTACTCAGAGAATGTCATCTCCGCCGTTGTGCCTATGAGGTTAAATGATGTTCTGATACCCTTTGCAAGTCCGCTCTACCTTTTGTATGAAGATGGTTATTGTCCCCAGCTAACCTTTTGTGAGTCTTTCGTGTAATTTTTCACGATGTATCTCTTCCTTGCCTTTTGCAATGTGTCCAACTTACCTTTAGTAAGAGCCTTCCCGTGCCTTTTGCACAATTTCTTCCCAGCTTACCTTTTGTAGGTCTCCTCTCTACCTTTTGTAGAAGGAATTTATCTCCAAGCCTTTTGTCCTGGAGTCCTCTCTACCTTTTGTAGAAGGAATTATTCTCCAAGCCTTTTGTTATGGAGTCCTCTCTACCTTTTGTAGAAGGAATTATTCTCCAAACCTTTTGTTCCGGAGTCATTTCTGCTATTCGCAGAAGTAAGTACGATCGTCTTCTCCCAAGGGAGTTATGTTATTTCTCCAAGCCTTTTGTTCTGGGGTCTTTTCTACCTTTCGTAGAAAGGAATTGTCTCCTAACCTTTTGTTCTGGGGTCCTCTCTACCTTTTGTAGAAGGAATTTATCTCCAATCCTTTTGTCCTGGAGTCCTCTATACTTTTTGTAAGAGGAATTATTCTCCAAACCTTGTGTTCTGGAGTCGTTTCTGCTTCTGCAGAAAATAATACGATCGTCTTCTCCTAAGGGAGTCTCCTCTACGTGTTATAGCAGGAATCTTTTTCTCTCCAAACCTTTCATTCTGGGGTCCTCTCTGCCTTTAGTAGAAGGAAACTTTTTCTCCTAACCTTTCGTTCGGGAGTCCTCTTTACCTTTCGTAGGAGGAATATCTCATCTTTTATTTCTTGAGTCCTCTTTTACCTTTTGTAGGAGGAATATCTCTCGTAATCCTTTATTGCCGGAGTACTCCCTACCTTTTCTTTGGAAGGGGTATCTCACAAACTAACTTCTTGAGTCATATCTACCTTTTGTAGGAGGAATATCTCAACCTTTTTATGTCCCGAGTACGCTACAGGGATGCCTCCCCTTTCAAGGCTGGCAAAGCACTCATGTTCATTTCTCATTGCATCTCAAGCATATCATCATATCCCTCGTAACCAATTACCTCGTCCTATTGACAAATGCCTTTTCAAGCCATCCCACTTATTCATCTACTTTCCACTCATTTTCCGACTGAAAACTCTGGGTATTCTTATATTTAATCTCCATGTACCTTGACTGTAAGAAAGCCTCTGCCACTCTTACCTTCAAGTTCAAGAAGATTAAATAGGGGCATCTGTCACACCCTCATTTTCACCCTAACCTGGCATAGCATAACATTTCCATCATCTATGCATCCCATTAGGCCATATCAATCATGTGTTTCATTGAGCTCCTAAGGCTTGAGGTCAAGTGGTTCTTGAATCAGGGTTTCCTATTTGCTTTGAGGTTCTTCCATTCAAGTTTGAAGCAAGGGTTGAGTTCTAATTGTCTTAACTCCTCATCAAGATTCATCAGGCTCGTCAGGTCAGGTGTGCAAAGGCAGTACTGTTAGAGATTCAATGGTTTGGCCTAATCTTGGTCAACCAAAGTTTTGTTTCAAGATCAAGGTCTGGGTGTGATTGATTCAAGTGTTTGTGTATGAAGTTTCAGTCATGGTTTTTGTGCCAATTCAGATTATCTGTGTGTGGATCAAGTTATCAAGTTGTGTGCAAGTACTGGTTGTGTGGTTCAGGTTCATTATCATTGATCCAGGATTCGTCAGATTTATAGTTCAATCAAGACCATGTTAAGACGGATTCGAAATTGTGGTGTCATTAATTAGAAGTTGATTCAAGGAGGATTTTCTTCGACTTAATTCAAGATTTGTGGTATGCAAGTTTCGTTTGTTAGAGGTTTTAAGTGTTGATCAAAGGTGGATGCACATTACCATTATCTATATCCATTCCCGCAACCATTTTGTTATTTACCCATTTTTCAATCCAATTTTTCATTCGACTATGCATTTTCATGTCCATTTTCAATTCGCTACCATTTCCATTAACCATTTTTCTAAATCTATTTTGAACTACTTCCATATCCATTTTAATTTCATCTCATTATTCAATAACCTTTATCCACTTCATTTATCCAATTTTCCAATTTCCATTTCCATTTCTTTTAATATCCATTTTTACTCCATCTTTTAATATCCACTTTTATTTTCCTATCATTTATTTTAATTCCATTTATCCATATATATAAAAGCCACTTCATTTTTAATAAATCAATTCTCCTAATCATTTTTTAATATTTTTTAACCATTATTCAGAATTCAAACCATGTCTAAATTCAAAACAATAACTTTCCATACACATCTCCAAGCAAGCCAAGAACTCTATACCCGCTGCTACAAACCTCCAACCCTTTATTTCGTACAACCTACAGCCTCCTCTACAAAACCAACACCATCTGCCAACTTGCACCAAATTACATCCTGCGCAATGCTGTGACCAAACACCTGCTACAACAGCAACATACCAAAGTCTACACTCCAAACAATACCCTTGCCAAACGATTCACAAACTGCTACCCCACAAAACACTCCCAGCCTGCGCAAAAGATAACAAGCCCAACACCCTGCAAAATCTGCATTGAAAATGACAAGACCCTGCTCCAAGACAAAACCTCTGATATCCCCAAGACAAAAGTTCTGCATCAGCCGTACAGTCCTGTGACATAACAACAACTAACAACAACGTTACAATATCAGACCTGCAAGCAACAATGACATAACAACATCACAACAGACAAGATTCAAAAATAAAAAGCTCTGTTGATTTTAAATCGAGAGGGGGGAGAAAATTGGAACAAGATAAAGCCTGAAGACAAACCTTTTTTCTCTCAGATTTTTTAGCTTTGAAACTTCATCCACTTTCTTCAAATCAACACTATCATCAATAACCTCACCTTTATTCTGTTGTTTTCAACCTCTACACCATGTAGTCACCTTTACTCACCATACAATAACTCACCCTCTAGATTTACAACAAAAACCTGTAAGTTTTGACAGCAAGAATCCTCTCACAATCTGCTCCCTCGACACCCCTCACATCAGCCCCAACTGCTTCAAGTACTGCTCACGCAAACAACGTGAACAAGAAACAACGACCTTGTTTTTTCACCATCCCCCATCAATACACTACCTTCGAAACTCCACAACATCACCTACCTTCAGCTTCTTCAACCAAACACAGATTCATCCTCCGCACCCTGTTTCCGCCGCAAATCCTTTGGCCTCCATTCCACTCTTTCGTCCGCCGTCCTTCCATAAACCGATCGAAACCACCACATCCACCTTGCCACAGTTTCATATTCCCTTTTCCTGCCGCCGTGAAGCTAACTACCTCTGAACAAAACTTCCACCATTCTAACCCGTCACCGAACTGACGACAACATCGCAACAACAACAATACCAAACACATCTCCAAACACTGCGTACCACCACAACCTCGTCGAAAAAATCCAAACCTTCTCTCCGTGTCAGAAATGATTCACACCCTTATCACACCAACAACCCAAATTCCGATTCAAGCAAAACCCAGAAAATCAAAATGGGATGAAGAAGATAGATTGAGAAGGGAAACCAAAGTCAACATCGAAGTGCAAACCTGAACACGAAAGTGTTTTGAAACAGAGGCGAAAGCGAGAAAAAAATAAGATTGACCGCGCGACATCTGAGAGGAGAGATTACGAGGTTGAGGGTTTGATTGCGAGAAGAACGCAATTGGGAGATTCGATTTGCGACCGGTTTTACAGTTCGATTTGCTGTTGGCGTTTGTTCCCAAATCACGTTTACTTTGATTTTGTTTTTTGCCCTGGCTGCGCATGCGAGTTGTTCGTGGAATTCATATAATTTGTGAAACCGGGTCGTGGTCGACCCACTCTAGAACCAAGCCGACCCATTGGGTACTTTTCTTGTGGACCTCATTGCAATGCTTTCCCTGGCCCAATTTCTATTTTTTTGCCTTTCTTTTTTATTATATTGTTTAATTTATGTTTTTTTAGATTTTTCCTCTTAATTTTTTAGATTTCTCTTTTAAATTATTTTTTAGGATTTCTTTTAATTTAATTTATTCTACATGTTGTTATCGATTTAGAAAATTTTTTAACTAATATTTCCAAATATTTTTTTATGTTTTAGTTTAATTAATTAGTCTTTTTTATTATTGATTAAAATAAAATAAAATAAAACCTAAAAAATATTTTCTCTATTAATTTTGTAGATTAATCTTCTTCATTTTAATTTGTGTTTAGACTTTAAATATTTAGATTTTTAATCTTTGATTTCTAATTTTTATTAACTTATTTGACTTTTAATTGTGAGCTAGGGACTTAATTATTTCTATTTGATCTTGATTTCGATTCTGTTGAGACTATTATCTTGACCATCTACTTCTTTGCACCACCATTTTATCTCATCCCATTTCTCATTTTCATTCTCTTATAAAGTCAAAAACTTTGGTCTAGTACCAAGTGCTCATTTTCAAACCTTTTCTTAATAAACTTAGATGGTCGTGGAGTGGTTAGGCGAATGCCTTCTCCTATCCCGAGTGCTTGACATTACCTTTAGGGTTCACTGTCGTAAAACACTTACCATCTAAAATCAAAACACTTCTTTAAATAAGAGAATAAAGTTCTTTTTGAATTGAACTAAAGAGAGAGGATTGGGTGAAGACCTCTTCCTCTTCGAGTATTAGGATGCTCACTTTAGAGTGTGTGGTCTCGATACTCGTCTTTCAATATGAAGACGTGACTATATTCGTCACACAATTTTCATAACAAATCTTTTGAGATAAAGAATTGGGTACTACCCGAAGGGGTTCCTATCCGAAGACTTATTTCGCCCTTAAAATCAACCTTCACAAATCAAATGAGACATCTTGCCTTGATGGCGAAAATTAACCTTTTTAAAAAGGACATGTTACGTCCGTTCTACCGCAAACAGGTAACGCATAAGACTCTACAAGCGAGCCGCAAAACACCTAACTGCTAGAACCCGCACGTTAACATCGTCCATAAAAAACACCAACAAACCGTAGTCGGTCGAACTATGATTGCTCTGATTCTTCATTCTCGTGCGAATGTAAGATACGTAGGCACAAGATTGTGATGATCTTGGTGAGCCCCCTTCCATTTTCTTCACTCGTAGTCCTCTGAACTACGTCGACTCTGACTTTCCCATTGCACGAGGGAATACGTAGGCATAGGACTGCGAAGTCCTATCGAGTCCCCTCTTCTTCTCCCCGCCTTTTCTTTTATTTTCTCTCACATTCTTTGTTCTTTACCCTTCTCTTTCCCTCTTAGAACACACTTAGAAAGCAATATCCTTTAGCAAACATCCTTACACATAGACAAGCAAATGGTTCCCATCGAGTACGATGGATGTGGAGGGTGCTAATACCTTCCCTCCGCATAACCGGCTTTCGAACCCGTAATTTGGTTGCGAGACCATCTTATCCTTTCTTCTTTGGGTTTTCTCGATGTTTTCCCTTCCCCTCATGGGATAAATAAAGTTTGATGGCGACTCTTCTGTTTCTTCCTCTTTTCGCCTCCGGTCGACTATTTTTCGAGTAGCGACAACTATTGTGGATGGAAAGATTATTGGATCAAGATCATTGAGGATCTTGTGTGTAACATTTGAGTATCTGTATCAACCGTAGGAATTGTCATTAGATTCATGTGTAGGCTAATGTAGCGTGGCTATTAGCATTTGGATTGATGATAGTTCGTTGTATCAAAATACTTGTATATTAACTCTTGAAAATATTGGAAGAAAGTATTACTTTCCAAAATGTTTCAAACCATTGAAGAGTGGATTAGGCATAACGATGCCGGTTGCCGAACCACTATATATCTCAGTGTACACTCTTCATACCATAGCTCTCTTTAATCTTCGTCATTCATCATGTAGAAGTTAAATCATAGCATTATTTGTATGTCATTTAGGTTGGGTCATGCTTCTAGTTATTTATTGTGTATGTTGGATCAAGTTTGGTTATACATTTACAATCCTTAAGTTTTGATGATAACAAAGTATAAAGAATAATTTTATACATTATTAGTTTCATTAAGTGTGCAAAATCTTAAAGATAAGGAAAGCGGATTCTGGAATCTGGACTAAGGAGACTCTGGACAAGAGATTATGAACACTGGACAAGAGACTCTAGACTTCAATAGATTATAAAACAAGGTTGAAATATAAATAAGTGTTTAATTGATAGTTAACCATGTGGATAACCAAGTCAATGTTTCTGGAACAAACAATCCAAATTTACTTTGATAACCTAAGCCTCATTTTTACTAGACTCTGAAGTCTAATCTTCAAGGCTCTAAACTCTGATCAATATTCAAATCATCTCAAATACGAAGCCTATGATTTAAAAAAATAATGTTGAAAGAATATTCTTGGAAATAGTGTAATACCCCGTATTTTATAAACACTCTAGATAATATTAGTTGAGACCTGTTGAGATCCAATGTGCTCTGAGTGTTTATCTGGAAAGATAATTAGAGCAACTGATGAACTCAGAGCTGATCAGATTAATATTATCTAACTCTAAGGTTTTATTACTTGGTGCATTTGAGCTAATTTGGACATTTAGTAGTGTTACTAATTAATGATATTTTTCCTATATCATTTCTTTTCTCTCATTTCCAAAGTTAGAAACATTTTGGAGCAAGAGAAAGTGAAGAGAAGGAAAGGAAAGGAAGGGAAAAAGAAGAGAAAAAGTCCAAGAGCTCAAGATCATCAACCATCATCAACTCTTCATTTTTTCATCTCAGCTTCATCACCATCATCTTCTAATCTAGGTGGGTTCTAGATAGAGACTTTAGTGTAGAATTTCTTGAGGTTTTAGAGTTAGGTTGGATTTTTTTGAGAAAAATGAACAATTTTGCAATCAACGAAATCTAACGGATAAAATGAGGTATAAATGGCATAGAATGATTGTTAAATAGGTATGATCATCTGTTTATACTTGGTTGTGTGTTTGATTGTGTTTTGGTTGGAATTGGTTTGGTGAGAATCCATGAAAAAACCAGATTTTTGAAATTCTGCAGTGAAGTAACCGGTTACCTCATGAAGCAACCGGTTACTTGAAGGAAAATTTACGAAGGTTACAGCTAAAGTAACCGGTTACCTTGTGAAGTAACCGGTTACCTTAAAGTGGCTAGAAACGTGATTTTGATTCTGAGTGAATAGTGGATTTGAAGTAACCGGTTACCTTGTGAAGTAACCGGTTACCTCACTGAAACTTTGGAAAAATAATTATTTTAAAAACTCATAACTTTTTAACCGTGATTCTGTTTTGGACGTTCTTTATATCGATGTGAAGCTATGGAAATACTCTATCTAATGGAAGTGAAAAATTCTAGTTTTGTTGTTGATTAAATAAATCAGAGGAAATCCAAAGTGGTATAATTATGTTGGATTATATAATTGAACTTTTTGAAATTTAAAAGCTTCAAGAGCGAGAGAGTGAGAAAACCTAAGATCAATGGAATACCCTAGAATGTAACTAGGTCTTGATAGAGGTTTAGATGACAATACTTATGCATTGATACTAGAAGTGTATCTTTGAAGTAGTTGTGAGTGGAGGTTAAGGCTTAATTTTGTGAGCTCCTCCGAATTCAATGTATGTCTTAACCCTTAATAAATATTAGTGACCCGTGTCGATATCCTCTTGTGTGGGATGGCCGGGGAAAGTATTTATTAAATAAGTAGCCGTGACCCGTGTCGATATCCTCTTGTGTGGGATGGCCAGGGAAAGTTGCTTAGTGGGTGGTATTAGAGACCCGGGTCGAGATCCTCTTGTGTAGGATGGCCGGGGAAAGTACCCGTGATTCGATAACCATGACCGTGTCGAGATCCTCTTATGTAGGATGGCCGGAGAAAGTTATCCATGTTAGCTTCCGGGACCCGTGTCGAGAACTCTTTGGAAGGGTTGGCCGAGAATGGATGTCTACATTTAAGGATCCGTGACCCATGTCGAAAACTCTCTTGAAGGGTTTGTAGCGAGCGATTTTGGACGTGGTTCTCAAGCACTGTCGCTCTGGGGTTACTACAGGTCGATTCATTTTTTATCCTATTGATCTGACTAAGGAAGAGAAATAGATGTCTCCAATTAACCCTGCTTTCATACTGAGTTTAAACAGCGGTCTGTTAGGTTACGAATGCTATATGGTAATGGGGCCTTTTTCTTCTTACTTTGTTTAGAACGAAACACCGGGAATGTTCATGGGGAATTTTGTTAGGATGCTAGAACTGATGCTTTTCGTTTGATATGTGAAGGTACGGGATTTGGGGCTTTGGATTAGTGTGCTCGCTAAGATTTTTCTTTCAATCTTATGCCTACGTATTCCCGTTTACCGAAACAGGGAAATCAGAGCGATCGTAGTTCCACTACGCCAAAAATGACTTTTACTAGCGCACCTTAGACAGCGCTTTTATGAAAAAGCGCTGCTATAAGTTAAATAAAAAATAAAACACGGAAACTGTATACGAAAAAGAGTAAAAGCGCTGCTAAAAGGCCTACCTTAGACAACGCTTTTTGAAAAGCGCTGGTAAAGGACCACATTAGCCAGCGCTTTTTGAAAAGCGCTGTCTAAGGTCTTATTAATTAAAATAAAAAATTGAATAGTATTAGTATTCTATTTTTCATATCTCTATTCTTTTCCTATCTGCTGCGAACTGCAAACGACGAGAACGAACGAAGAATAGCTCTCGCCACCGTCGTCCACCATCCTCCACTGTCTCGATTACAGTCTCGCCGTCGTCCTTCCTCCATTGTCCTCCACCGTCCTCCACCGTACTCCATCGTTCTCCACCATTTTGGTAAGATTTCTTCTTTTCTGTTATGGTTAATGTTAGAGATGATAAATAGTGGTTCTACTCATGAATGTAGCTTGGTACTGACTTTGGGATAGATGGTTAGGGTCATAACAAGACTCCATTACTTTAATCATTACAAGTATTTTCTCAGTCATCCAACAACTGTTCCATGGATTTGTAAGGTCCATTTTCTGATATGAACATTTCTGCATTTAGGGTTCTTCTTTGAGGAATCTGATTGATGTAAACCATACTGTCTCTTTTATAAACAACTATGCCTTGATTAACCAAAAAAAAAAAATTAAATCAAGATATAGAGTGGGGTATAGGTACTAAGCATTTTGTTGTTCTCTTATGGATATTAATATCTTGGTTTTATGCTATTAAATTCAAAACTATACAATTATAAACGATTCAATTTTGGAATTCTTCAATGGCTTATTCCTGCTTTAATCTCTCTTGTGTTACTAACATCTCCATGATTTTAGTTTTAAAGTTGATATTGATTGCTTTCAATTGTGAATGTTATATATTATGTCATTTTCAATAAATTTATATGCTCTTCTTTAATTTTCATTTTATATATCATTTGGTATCATAATTTATAGCTTAGACAAGTACTTTCATCATAATTTATATTTGATATCCTTGTTTTCTTTATTACAGGTTAGATGGCTACTAACGAGATCACCCACATGATGATTCTATTCATGATGGAGGTAAGAACGTAGCTAACGTGGAAGAGGAAATTAAAATAGGAATAACAGTTATGAAGAAAGTGATTCGTGATAGAGATCGAGGCATCAATTAGATGTGCATTGGAGCCCACAAGGCCTTCTTATTGAGCCTAACGGTTATACGTTGACAAGTTTTATTGGTGCACTTGTAAGGAATGAGGTTCCAATTACTTGTGATGATTGGAGAAATAAACAGTTGAACGAAGCTAAAGGAAAAATTTGGAGTGAGATAAAGGTACCATAATTATGTCTTTAATTATGCCAACTAATTATGTCTTTTAAATTAATTGTACTAACGCACAATGTGTATGTTTTTCTTAGAGGTGTTTCAACATTGATGATGATAGAAGACCTTTTTGTCTCAAATTGGCCGGAAAACTACTAAGAGGGTTTAGAACATTTTTATCAACCAAGTTTCTTAGGGATGCAGAAGGTAATTTTGTTGATGCAGAGCTTCCATCTAAATATGGATGTTTGATTTCACAAAAAGAATGGGACACGTTTAAATCCAAACAAAAAACCCCAAAATTTCAAAGTGTAAGTGAAACAAATCGGGAAAGAGCATAAAGTCCCGCGTATCCATACAGAAAAGGACGTGTTGGATATGGACGCTTAGAACAGTCTATAGTAAGTATCTATAAATTACAATGATATACTTGTTCATTATGAGTTATATTTGATCATATTATTTGGCTTAATGTGTTGTTACAAAAGGAGAATAGTTCTGAAACATCTCTTCCGGCACATGTTTTGTGGAAGGAAGCCCGTGTGGGCAAGGATGGAGTTGTTAAAGAAGATGTTCAACAAGTATTTGAGAAATGTGTAAGTATAACATTATTTCTTTAATTAAATAAAAAATTTATTAACAAATATTTGACAAATATTCGATATTCATCTGATTTTCAGGAGACTCTATCTCAGTCTGTATCTGCAGATGAAGCTAATGATTCCAGGAGCATACTTAGTCGGGCATTAGATGTCCGTGAGTATTCTGGTCGGGTGAGGGGTAAGGGATTCGGGATCACTCCGACATCCTTGAATATTAAAAAACAAAAGGCTCCTAGTAATAAAGAACTTCAGCAAACATTAGAAGCACTGCAAGCTGAAGTTCGTGAATTAAGAAAGGAAAAAGAAAGAGATAGCGCTTCAGGTTTTAAAGATACTTCGGACAAAGATAGTATCAACTGTAACTTTCAACCGAATATTCCAGAGGTAATTATATATATTTTTATGAAATTAAATTATTAGCTTAAATTATTTAATTGACATATATACACATTAACAATGTCATATTTATTATTGGTTTTAGGGCATTTCCCCTTGTCACCTCTACTTATCGTCACCAACTTATCGGATAGTTGGCAAGGGAAAAGTGTATAACACTTTGGGAGAATTACTTCACACTAAACCGCTCCCTACTGGATGTTTGAAAGTCTCAGTTGATATTGCTTTAGAGATGGATGCATTATTACCATATCCTGACGATGTTTCGGATGCAACATTGGTGGGAGATGCAATAGGTTCGTTTGTTGCATGGCCGTCAGGCCTCATTAGTGTAGGATATGAGGTATGCTTAAAACCATTATGAACCTTTGAGTATTCAAAGTTTTTACGCGCATTTTACGTACATTTTTTACATGGTAATGTTAATTAGACTCCAACAAAATCCAAAGCAAAAGATAAGGGGATTCCGCAGCATACCGAGTCCGTTGTTTCAAAAAAAGAGGTACATCACAATTATATGATATTTATGCATGGAAAATGTTAAATTCGTGATCTTATACTTCATCTAACTAATTATATGATATATAGCTTCATGGTAAAGAGATTAGCAACGTTTCCACACAAAAAAAGGTTGTTGCTAAGAAGACCGCGCCTAGAAAAAAACCTACTTCCAAGTATAGGTCGTGCCTTCAGACATTTCTAGAAATGACAAATATTCCGAAAGGAGGTACTCGTCTTGTACCTATGGAGGAAGGTATTTATGGCTTTCAATATGAACAATCAATTGGTAATGAGGAATTTGAATAAGTTTTTTGTCATGAAGAATTAGGCATCAGTGTTATCAATACATACGTGAGGTATATCCGATCTACTTTGTTATATTAATTGAACAACTTATTTACTTTATGTTTCAAATGAATAGTCTAATGTTAATGATGTTTTTATTTAAGGTATCTGTATGACAAATTGATGCGCCCACGTGGATTAGAGCAAAGATTCGCATTCTTAAGTCCCGCGTGTATCAACTTAGGGTTAATCATAAATAAACCAGATGATGTCATGGTGTATGTACTCAACCGCTTTATGGCCGACAAAGATACAGAAAAGTTATTCTTTTTACCGTTTAATACTGGGTTAGATTTTCATTCTAAATTCATCTATTATAATTTTTTTTTGTATTTTGACGTCATGTAGAAAGTTTCCATCTAACATTTCTTTAATCTTACAGTGGACATTGGTTGTTGATCGCGATTAATCCTATCAGAGAAGTTGTGTATTATCTGGATTCGTTAGGAAATGATTGGACAACATACCCGGATATGAAGAATATGATTGATACGTAAGTTAGATTGTTCTAAATATTCATGTGTATATTTATTTATTTATTTATGTGAATTGTTCTAAATATTCATTTATATTTTATTAGCATTATACAAGCTTTTTGAGCATAAAGAGATATCCAAATACCAAAGAGGAGAGCCAACAACATTACATGGATTGGAGTGAAGGTATATTAATTATCACATTTTTGATTATATTAGTGATGATACTTGATAAAACTTAGGATTTATCCATATTTTCTTTTCATGTGCAGTGTCCTCGGCAACGTAATGATATAGATTGTGGTTATTTCATGTTGAGGTTTATGAGAGAAACTCTTTTTTTGGATCGAATAGAGATTCCATCCGATGTATGTATTTCTAACTTATGAGTTATTTTAATATTTAACACATATTTCTCATATAATTAAATAGTTGAAACTAAATCAAACTATGTTATATTATTATGTAGTACTTTGATGAATTCAAGTGTGCGTATTACTCAAGAGATCATTTGGATGAAATTAAAGAGGATTGGTGTCAATTCATTATTGAGCTCGGAGTTTTATAAGGTATATTGTACTCTTACTTTAATTGATGAGAATTTTGAGTATGTATAACTTTGTAACTATAGACATTGTTTATGTCTTGTTTTAATTGAATTACAATCTTTTTGTGTTGTTTCAGGTTATATGTGCAAAGTAGAAGATAGAGTTATATTGATGTGCATTGCTTTTTGCTTAGCATTTCTATAAGTAATATGTAGATTTGAAGAAAAATGTTTTGTATCATCAATTGTTTTGTATATATAAATTGTTGGATGAAAATTGTATATATAAATAGGCAAAATTGGTGCGTATATATTGGTTTGAAGCTCCAATTTATGATATTTTGGTGCAAAATGTGGTTGAAAAATAGGTGTAAATTGTGGTTGAAAACCTGGTGCAAATTGTGGTTTAAAAACAGGTGCATATAAACTGTATAAAACAAACAGCACTTTTTTTAAGTAATTTATATAAAAAATTTCGTATACCTTAGACAGTGCTTTACACTAAAAGCGCTGTCTAAGGTGGGGTTTAGACAGCGCTTTCGCAAAAAGCGCTGGCTAAACTGGGGTTTAGACAGCGCTTTGACCAAAAAGCGTTGTCTAAGGTATACCAAAAAAAGCAAAAGCGCTGTCTAAGGTATACTAAAAAAAAAGGCAAAAAGCGCTGTCTAATGTTAGTCTGAAAAAAAATCGCTGTCTAAAGCACCATTTAGACAACACTTTTACAATAAAAGTGCTGTCTAAAATATAAACAAAAGCGTTCTCTATTGTAAAAGCGCTGTCTAAAGCAGTGCTTTGACAGCGCTTTTTCAGTCAAAGCACCCCTTTAGACAGCGCTTTTGACATTAACCAAAGCGTTGTCTAATCTTTTAGCAGCGCCAGTTTAGACAGCGCTTTTAAGCGCTGTGTAATGCAAAAAAAAAAGCGCTGTCTAAAGGCTTTTATGGCATAGTGTTCCTCCTATTCTATGGGAGGAAATGGTGTTTTTGTGTCTTGTTCAAAGCCCAAGACGTGAAGCTGAAAAGGTGGTTTATATCTTGTTCAAAGCCCAAGATGTGAAGCTGAAGGGTCTATTTGTATCTTGTTCGAAGCCCAAGATGTGAAGCTAAAAAGGTGTTGTCTTTAGAGAGAATTTGTCATCTCTAAAGGGGGTTTGTTTGTCACAACTGTTGGGTGACTGACTATAAAGGAGGATTACTTTAACCGGGATATGTGAATCCTAGCAATGCCATAATTTCCTTTATAGGGGGTTTTAACCTGAAGGAGAAGACTTTAACTTAGTGTAGAGCAATGCTATCTTTCCTTAGGAATTTCTCATGCTAAAAGAGGGACAGTGGCATGGATGTAAATAATCCAGAGGCTTGCCGCTTACAGCAATTAGATGAAAGGAGTTGTTGATGTTTGTATCCTGTGAACGAGGCACCGTTTTGATGCTAAAAGGTTGATTGACTCAACCACAGTTTTTCTTATACAAAGCCTAAGAGGAGGCTATTGACCCAATAAGAGGATGTTTTTGTGTCTCGTACGAAGCACGAGAGGGAGGCTAAAAGGATTTGACTCAACAAGAGAGTTCTTTTAGATGTGTCTTGTACGAAGCCCAAGACGGAGGATAAAGGTTGACTCAACAAGAGAGTCTTTTATACTCAACAAGAGAGTGTTTTGTATCTCGTACGAAGCCCGAGATGGAGGCTAAAAGGATTATTGACTCAACAAGAGAGTCTTTTTGTATCTCGTACGAAGCCCGAGATAGAGGCTAAAAGGATTGCTGTTTTAGTTGAGTGACAGGTCCAGTAGGTTGGTTAAAAGAGAAAATCAGTTCTTATAAAGAGACTGATTAAAGGTAAGGCTATGCTTTGGGATTGATCAGAGGATCAGGGTTATTTCCTGTTCTTTAAGGAAATGGGGAATCCAGAGAGTATTGGAGACTGTCCGAGTCTACGGGTGTTTTTCCCTACTTGAGAATGCCTTCGAGACTCAAGGAGATTAGACTGTCCAAGTCTAGAGTTTTATCCTTTGTACTATGCTTAAAGAAACAGTAGTAGTACGTTCACGGTAGAAAGATCTAGACTCTTTGAAAGACTGTTCTATTAAGATGACTAATTTCTGTTCCTATACCTCTAGGAGGTCGTCAGGACAATTTCTACGAAGCCCAAGAGGAGGCTGGAAACTTTTAAGAAGCCGAGGGACAATTTGTACGAAGCCCAAGAGGAGGCTCTCTTCCCGAAGGAAGAATCCTTATACGAAGCCTAAGAGGAGGCGGTGAATACTTCTAAGAAGCCGTAGGGTCCTTGTACGACGCCCAAGAGGAGGCGGGGATGCTTTTAGGAAGCCTGTGGGTCCCCAAACCCCGAGAAATTCAAGACAGGCTATTCACAGAGAATAGATCAAGCCAGGAAAGTCCGAGAATTTGGAAGAAACTCAAGAGATACCATTCACGGAGAAAAGATCATCTCTGGGGAGTATAGTTTCTTTGATAATTTCTAAGAGTGACAGTCTGAGAAAGGGTTCACTGAGAATGCTACCTTTCACGTCTCCATATTGTTTAACCCCAAGAGGAGGGAAGACTGTATCTGGTAATTCTATGGGGGATCTAGTTTTGTCTATTTAAGAGTGATCAACAGGGCTTAGTGCTAGATGTAGTTGCCGAGGAAACTCTAAATATCTATACTAGTATTACACAGTTGATATGAGTTTATGAAAGAAGACTTACAGAGAAACAACCCCACAATACAGTTATATGTATATGAAAGCAGATAAAGAAAGCATATAAACACTTACTCGGTTGTAGAGCTTCCATGCTGTTTGGTTAGTTGTTCAACAAAGAAAGATTGAAAACAACAGTATATTCAAAATTAAAGGAGAAAGTATTTTGAAAAAATGTTGGGGCTTACAGCTCAAGGAGAGGCCCAAAGTTTATCAGTGATCGCACTGCCGTTTTATACAGAGGGACTTATACAAGTGACTGAGGCCCAAGAAAGGTTTTTTGTACAAGGGGATGGGTCTTACACTCTCTCAAGAGGCTCAAGTGTTTAAAGAAAAAGAATGGGGTTTACAACACGAGGGTAGGCCCAGATGATTGGTTTTTTTACTGGCGATCACGCCGAGGTTTTCTTTTAACGCAGGGGGGCTTATACAATGTCTGAGGCCCAAAAAGTTTTGGTTAAAAGGGGATTGGGTCTTACACTCTAATAGAGGCCCAAGAGATTTATTTTTGTACAAGTGGTGAGGCTTACAGCTCAAGGAGAGGCCCAGGGTCATTTGTTTGAAAATGGCGATCGCGCCGAGATTTTTGAAAACGCGGTGGGTCTTATACAATGCAATGAGGCCCAAAATGGTTTGGTTTTCAAAGGGGGTTGGGTCTTACACTCTAATAGAGGCCCAATGATTTTGAATGGGTCTTATAGCTCGAGGAGAGGCCCAAGGTTTGTTTTTCAACAGACGATGATCGCGTCGAACTTTTTGAAATTCAACGGGACTTATACAATAAGTGAGACCCCAAAAATAGGTTTGTATTTACAAAGGATTGGGTCTTACACTCTATTAGAGGCCCAAAAGTGTTTGAAATTGTTTGATGAGGGTGAAAATCAAAGAAACCCTAATTTGTTATTCTTTAAAAGTAAATATTTAAAGAAAATCAAATAAAATACCAAATAAGTTTGAATAAACCATTTGTGATTTTTGTTTAAGTTTTGAGAAATGAGGGATTAATCACAAGATGAATTAAAACTCACTTAGTTTTGATTTTCAAAGTAAATACTCACTTTTAAAATGTTTAAAAACATTAAAAAAGAATTTATTCACAAAAATACGAATTATATTAAATAACTAATATAAACTTAATTTTTTTGTGGAATTAAATATTTCAATATTTTTGTGATTTTTTGCAAAAAGAACCAAATAAAAAATAATTAAAATTGAAGGAGTTGTTAATTTTCCAATTAATTAATAAAACATGAAAATATTGGAAAAAATAGCAAAAATGTGAGAAAAAACAAAATGGCATGGGTGGGGTTTGAACCCACGACCTCAAGGTTATAGGGCGCGCGCCTTACCACTGGGGTGGTGATACATCCATTGCTTGAAGTGAAACCACAAATATGCAAAGCTTGCCTTGTTTTTGGCCTGGCCCAAGGCAAGGCAAGGCAAGTTTTGGGTCAGAAACGTGAAGGTCATAATTTTCTCATTTCTCCATGGTTTGAGACAAAATTTATATGCATCTGGCCTAGAATTTCACAAGGAATCCAATGGTGGTGGTATTTTTTTCAGATCATACTCTCTCCTCAAAATCCGATAGTGGTTTTGAAAAAGGCCTATAATTGCATTTTCTATGCTACACTTTGATACAGACATGAATTACATGATGAATTGGTTCAAACACAACATATATAACATGTATGAGGTGTGTATGATCAGTGGACTTCAAAGCAATGCATATTTTGGAAAGTTCAAGTCATGATGCTTACCTCTTTTTGAGCTTTTGGAGTTTTCTGTGCAATCTGCCAAACTTCTTTGTCCAGAAATGGTTTGATGCTTTGGACACTCTCAAATGATCCCTTAGAAGCTTTAAGAATGGTTGGAGTCAGCTGGAACCTGTAAAAACACAAACTGGCCCTTTCTTGCAAAAGGGGTTAAAATGACCAAAATAGCAACTCTCTCAAATGGCGTTCCAGATGGGGGGAACCATTTGGGACAGTTCAAGGATGTTATTTGGAGTGTGTTTGATGTTTTATCTAGTTTGGAAAGTGACTGAATTAAGACATGGCTTGAAAAATGCACAAAAGGACTATTTTGAGGTTTTGAGAGATGACTTTGTGATTTTGGAGTTACAGGTCACTTTTGATAGTTTGGATCACCTACATATGATGTTTATGAGGTGTTAGGATCATGGGTTGTGATGGAAATGCTCTCTAACTCAAAAACTCAGAGTTATCTTGCTAAAGAAGGCATTTTGGCCTAAAGAGAGGGATTTTGAGGAAAGCATCTGTTTGATGGCTTTGGTGTACTCAAACTGAGGACAAATGAGCTCTATTTATAGTAGAACAAGTTTGTTTTGGGATCAATAGTGAATGGCAACTGCAGCAAAGGTTTGGCCAATGGTTGCACTTTGGAATCCAAGTCTCCTCTAGCCATTGACTAGAGGTTAGGGCACAAGGCTGTGATTCCCTTGGTCTTGGATAAGTCTTGACTAAATTCAGTTGCAAATGTGTCAGTCCATGCCACCTTGGTGTATGTATTGAATGCTCCAATCCAAAATTGGAGTCTTGTCCCTCTTTTAGGCAATTCTAGGTTTGGCATGCTACTTCTTGTTCCAAGGACTTTGGAGGCTTGGCTCAGTGTTTGTCCCCTTTAAATTTGATCCTTAGATGTGTCCAAAGTGATGACAAGGCTTGGAATTATCTGATTTTGCCAAATCGAGCAAAAATGCAAAATTCTGCCTAGCCTTGGTAGTTTTCAGCAAGGCATATTGCCATTGTCATATCTCATGGCCCAAGTGGAATTTGGTGATGTTCTTGGCCATTTTGGAAAGCCCTCATATGATACAACAACTGTTTGATCATATTTGGTTTTGATACCTTTTGGATCCAAGTGAAAAATCCCCCTACATTTGGAAAAAAGTGAAGGCAGATTCTAACTTAGTGAAAATTTCACTAAGTGTTGGAAAAAAGTGACATTTTTCACTTTTTGTGATTTTGATCATTCCATAACTCAAAATCCATGATGAATTTGGAAGGAGGTCAGTTATAAGCTTTTGTAGAGGGTAATGAGAGCTATAAATCTAGCTTTGGATGGGGAAAAATGGCCTTGTGGTTTAGGAGTTATGATCCTCCAAAGTTGGTACCCTTGCCACTTTGTTCATAACTTAAAAAAATTTCTAAGTTTTTATGGTTACCCCTTTTACAAGCTATCCCACTTTTCTTGATTTTTCTTGATGAATGATGATTCAAATCATACATTAACATCATTTTAGGGTTAAAAAACCATTTTTGTGAAAAATCTCAAAAAGTCAAAGTTGACTTTTGTGCACAGTTGACTTTTTGTCAGATGAATTCCAAACTGTGCGATCCTCTATGAAATCAAGTCCTTGACCTAAATCAAACTTGATGGATTGATTTCACAGGTGTTATAGGGTGTATTGTATCATGTCCTAGGGTTTGGGAGCATGTCCTGGTCAAAAGTCAAAGCTACAGTTGACTTTTCTCTAGAAACCTTAATTGTGGTACTGATGAAATTGAGACTTGCTGCTCAAGCTTCCTGGGTCAATCCATTGTTACAAATGGATCAATGTGGTATGTTGGAGACCCTCAAATCATGTCTTGAGGTCTTGGCTCATGATTTGTCCCAAAAGTCAACTTAGGGGTGAACTAGGTTAAGAAACCCTAATTCTTGATTTTTGATGTATGCATCCCCTGAGGTCAAATTGACTTGATGCCTGGGCCCATGAGGTTCCATGGAGTATTTTAGGATATGCTTTGAAGCATTGGCTCATGCCCAGAGGAAAATTTCTAACTGGAGGCCCTGGTCGACCAAACCCTAATTTGGTGACACTGGCGATCTTGAGGCTTGATCCACCTGGAAGAGAGCAGCCTTGTGCTTAATCCTTAAAGTGGGAGTCCTCTTGATCCATTGTAGATGTTTGGGAGGTTAGACAAGTTGAAGATCATGTCATTTCTTGATTGATCCTTTGTCTAAGAACTCTGAGAGGGCTTGAAACCCTACTTTTGACTGTAGTAAGTGTTCACCCATCCTATGGGAGACTGATGAGGCAAGATGGTTCATCCATATTGTGATGATGATTTGCACAATGATGGGAAATCTTAGTGGTCGAAATTTGGAGTATGACAGATGCCCCTATTTAATCTTCTTGGACCCGAAGGTGTGAATGGCGAAGGTATTCGGGCATTCAGGGTGCAAGAGGATTAAATATCGGAATACCCGAAATTTTGATGGTGATTATGAATGGTAGCTTACACATTCATCCTCTTTTGTTAAGCAATGATGCTTAGAAAAGGTAAAAACTTCCCCTCGATCCTGGTTTCCTACCAAGGAACTGGTCTTAGTTTCTGATGTAAACTTCCCCTCGATCTTGGTTTCCTACCAAGGAACTGGTCTTAGTTTCTGAGGTAAACTTCACCTCGATCCTGGTTTCCTACCAAGGAACTGGTCTTAGTTTCTGATGTAAACTTCCCATCGATCCTGGTTTCCTACCAAGGAACTGGTCTTAGTTTCTGAAATAAACTTCCCCTCGATCCTGGTTTCCTACCAAGGACCTGGTCTCAGTTTCTTTTGTCAATAAACTTTCTTGACAAGGGACGCTATTCGTAGCGGTTTTCCTCAAACTTCTCGCCGAATTTTCCTGGGGAGATGCCATTTGATAGAAAAATTTTGATGTCAGACTCGTTGGGGAACCCAATCGCCTGAGTTGTAGAGGTGTACAAACTTCTCTGTTTGGAGACGCCATTTGCCGACTCTACTGGGGAAAACGAGTCTCTTGAGTGACTGCTTTCACGCTTGGGGATATTACATCATACTTTTCTCGGGATCTTCCCGGAAAAATGCCATATGATGTGATCCAATTTTGAGGTGCTGATGACCTTTTCATCAGTGGTTTTTTTGGGGAAAAACTGCTGTATTGCCGAATCTCTGCTTAAGAGGCTTCCTCTAGGGATTTTCCTTAATCCGGGAAAGCGAAAATATCATCTTCAATAGTGAAGAGTGACATCGGTTGAAGGTTCTCTAGTATTTCAGAGGTTCAAGTTATCAAAGTGGCCAAGGGCCAATTCTGATCCAGAAATAAACTAGAGGAGAGAGATCGTTCAGATGCAACCTTTCCTGACGAGGAAAAAACTTGACAACTCGATTGAGAGGACTGTTATCACTAGGGGACAAGACCGACTGGAGTGATAGTGATGCAATATGAATGTGAATGCAAATCAATAATGCATGATGTATGTATGTACATGCTGAAAAAACTGACGCGACATACAAACTAACGGATGAACACGACTGGATACTCGGCCATCGCGGGGCGAAGAAGTACCGCTGGTTCAAGATAACAA
This sequence comes from Lathyrus tuberosus, assembly GCA_022829125.1. NCBI lineage: Eukaryota > Viridiplantae > Streptophyta > Magnoliopsida > Fabales > Fabaceae > Lathyrus > Lathyrus tuberosus. The sequence continues at coordinate 5,151,872 of JALAZF010000193.1, forward strand.
TTCTACCTTGCTTAGGAGAAGCGGTCCCTGTTGGGAGCGACGCTGGTCGGGCTTAGGAGATGGGAATTCGGCCGAAGAGCTCAGATGGAGCATTCGCATCTGACATAGATGATCCTTCATTTAGGCATACTGGTTTAGAAGGAGTACTTTGATTCTGCACTTTGAGGCTCGAACACCTTTGGAGAAGCGATCGATGTTCTTTCGATGTTCAACCGTCAAAAGAAATTGCCATCTTTATTTTTAAAAGCAGAACAATTTTAACAAGTAAATTCATTTTTGTTTCGTTTCAAGAATCGTTAATCATATTAAAACGTCGTTCCGTAAAGCTAAAACAAATAAGAATTGCAAACAAAAGCACAAGGGCTCAAATTTTATTGATAGGATAGAAATCAGCCAAACGCGTGATTCCATAAAGTATTTACAAAGTTAGAAAATGGTAATTTACAGGGAAAAGGGCTATGTTGAAACATAACGACCACTATCCTTCTACCAACTTTGAATTCGGGGCGTCCTGAGCTTCTGTCGAAGATGACCTTGACGGGAGTTTTCCTGACGGATGATGGAACTGCTGCCGAGGGACTTGCCCCTTTGTCGAAAGTAGTTACTTGCCATTATCTCTAATTTTTGCCTGGATTATATTTTGAGGTTTCCAATCCACCGGGATGATTTTTGACTTTGTCTCTAATTTTTGCCTGGACCGCCCTTTCGGGTTTTCAATCCACCGAGACGTTTTTTTTTAGTTTAGGCGAAGTATTTCTTGACTACATCAACATTTGTGGGGTAGGCAAATTCCTCTCCGTCCATGGTTGCAAGTCTCACAGCACCGCCTGAGAAAGCTTTCTTGACCACATAGGGGCCGTCATAATTCGGAGTCCATTTGCCTCGAGAATCAGTGAGAAAAGATTGTATCTTTTTTAGCACAAGGTCTCCTTTCCTGAAGATGCGAGGTCGGACCTTTTTGTCAAACGCCCTCTTCATTCTTTGTTGATACAACTGACCATGGCATAGTGCCGTGATTCTCTTTTCTTCGATCAGATTCAGTTCGTCGTGTCGACTTTGACACCATTCAGCTTCTGCAAGCTTAGCTTCCATCAATACCCGGATTGATGGGATCTTTACTTATATGGGAAGCACTGCTTCCATGCCATATACTAGAGAGAAAGAGGTTGCCCATGTTGAAGTGTGGACAGATGTGCGATAACCGTGAAGAGAAAAGGGTAGCATCTCGTGCCAATCTTTGTAGGTTACAACCATCTTTTGAACGATCTTCTTGATGTTCTTGTTAGACGCTTCTACCGCTCCGTTCATCTTTGGTCGGTAGGGAGATGAGTTATGGTGTTCGATCTTGAACTCTGCGCACAACTCTTTCATCATCTTATTGTTCAAGTTAGATCCATTATCAGTAATGATTTGACTCGGAACACCATAACGGAAGATGATATTGTTTCTGATAAATCGGACCACCACTTGTCGGGTTACATTAGCGTATAACGCTGCTTCGACCCACTTGGTGAAGTAATCAATGGCTACCAGGATGAACCGATGTCTGTTCGAAGCCTTAGGTTCAATCACACCGATCATGTCGATTCCCCATATGGAAAAAGGCCATGGGGAAGAAAGAACTTTGAGATGCGTTGGCGGTACATGAATTTTGTCGGAGTATATCTGACACTTGTGACACTTCCTCATGTACTTGTAGCAGTCGGATTCCATGGTTAACCAATAGTACTCTGTTCTAAGAATTTTTCTCGCCATTGTGTGTCCGTTGGCATGAGTGCCAAAGGATCCTTCGTGAATTTCTTTCATCAGCATGTCTGCTTCTGGTCTGTCTATACATCGGAGCAAGACCATGTCAAAGTTTCTCTTATAAAGTGTATCACCGCTCAAGAAGAAGTTTCCTGCCAATCTTCTGAGGGTTTTCCTGTCCTTCCTTAGTGCCCCAGGTGGGTACTCTTGTTTCTGAAGGAAGCATTTGATATCGTGATACCAAGGTTTGTCGTCTATGACTGCTTCAATCGTGAAGATGTAAGCGGGCCGCTCAAGGCGCATCATGTTGATCTTAGGTATGTCATTCCATTGACTTACACTAATCATGGAAGAGAGAGTGGCTAATGCATCAGCCATGTGATTCTCCTCACGAGGGAGGTGATGAAACTCGATTATGTTGAAGAAGGGTAGTAACCTTCTTGCGTAGTCTTTGTATGGAATCAATCCTGATTGGTATGTGTTCCAATCTCCTTTAATCTGATTGATAACCAGGGTTGAGTCGCCATACACGTCCAAGTTTTTAATCCTCAAATAAATCGCTTCCTCGAGACCCATAATACAAGCTTCGTATTCGGCCTCGTTGTTCGTACACTTGAACGTAAGTCGGGCAGTGAAAGGAATGTGGGTACCCTGAGGTGTTATGATGATTTCCCAAATTCCATTTCCGTAATGATTGACAGCTCCGTCAAAGATAAGTCCCCATTGCGAACCTGGTTCTGGCCCTTCACTGGGTAGCGGTTCATCGCAGTCTTTCATTTTTAGATACATGACATCTTCGTCTGGGAAGTCAAAGCCGATTGATTCCCGATCGTCAATCGGTTGATGAGCCAAGTGATTGGCTAAAATACTTCCCTTAACGGCTTTTTACGCATGGTACTCTATGTCATATTCTGATAGCAACATCTGCCAACGGGCAATCCTTCCCGTGAGAGCAGGCTTTTCAAAGACATAATTGATTGGATCCATCTCAGAGACCAACCAAGTAGTGTGACGAATCATGTACTAGCAAAGACGTTTGGCTGCCCAAGTCAAAGCGCAACAAGTTTTCTCGAGCATAGTGTACCGAGTCTAGCAGTCGGTGAATTTCTTGCTTAAATAGTAGATGGCAGACTCCTTCCTTTTGGTTTTGTCTTGTTGGCCAAGTACACATCCCATTGAGTCCTCTAGGACGGTGAGGTAGATAATCAGTGGTCTTCCTTCCACTGGAGGTGATAAAATCGGAGGGTTCAACAGGTATTCCTTAATACCGTCGAAGGCGGTTTGGCAATCTTCTGTCCAAACGTAGTCCTGGTTCTTTTTAAGTAATTTGAAAATCGGCGCACATGTCGCGGTCATGAGGAATATGAATCTGGAGATGTAGTTCAAACGTCCCAGGAATCCTCTGACTTGTTTTTCAGTTTTCGGAGAAGGCATTTATTGAATGGCCTTGACCTTGTCAGGATCAACCTCAATTTCTTCCTGGCCAACGATGAACCCTAGCAGTTTCCCTGAACGGACACCGAAGGTGCACTTGTTGGGATTCAACCGGAGTTTGTACTTTCTCAACCGCTCGAATAACTTTGACAGGTGGGTCACGGGCTCCTCTTCTGTTTTTGATATAGCAATCATGTCATCGACATATACCTCAATTTCCTTGTGTATCATGTCGTGAAACGGAGTAGTCATGGCCCTTTGATAGGTTGCCCCGACGTTCTTCAAACCGAACGACATCACCTTGTAACAAAAGGTATCCCATGGGGTAATGAACGAAGTTTTCTCCATGTCTTTCGGCGCCATTTTGATTTGATTATAGCCCGAGAATCCATCCATGAAGGAGAAAAATTTGAACTTTGCTGTACTATCTACCAACATGTCGATGTGTGGTAAAGGAAAGTCGTCCTTTGGACTAGCCTTGTTTAGATCTCTGTAATCCACACACATTCTGACTTTTCCGTCCTTTTTGGGAACGGGTACGATGTTGGCTAACCATTGAGGATATTCTGATGTGGCGAGGAAACCCGCGTCAATCTGTTTCTGTACCTCCTCTTTGATTTTGATGGCCATGTCCGGGTGAGTCCGTCTCAACCTCTGTTTTACTGGCGGACATTCTGATCTCAACGGTAAATGATGTTCCATGATGCTGGTATCCAACCCTGGCATATCCTGATAGGACCAAGCGAATACATCGGGGAATTCTTTGAGAAGCTTTACCAAACCCTCTCTGGAAGTTGGACTGAACAGTGCCCCAATCCTGATTTCTTTTCTCTCTTTTTCCGAACCTAAGTTTACCGTTTCCAACGGCTCTTTATGAGGTTCAATGGACCTTTCCTCTTGTCTGAGTAGTCGGGAGATCTCTTCTGGAATTTCGTCGTCATTTTCTTCTTCAGCCCCAAATACTGGGAACTCAAAGTTGGGAGAAGGCATCGGATCGTATGTTTCAACGGGGTTTAAAACAAGAAATCTGCATGATGGTATGATTTATGTTTAGAAGAGATAGAGGAAATGCAAGAGTGTGTGCAATGTATTTCTTTGGAAAACTGCTTGTTTTTTATTATTGATTTATTCTTTAGGATTACCATTTTCTGAGAAAAGCAAAAAGAGAAAACAACAACAAAATAAGGAAATTACAGAACGACGTTATTTTATTAATGAATAAGTCGATTCTTGAAACTACAGCCCTATAAAACAAAGCTCTGTCGCTTTGGGCGAAGCGAAGAGGGAAATTTACAGAAAGTTAGCCCTATCAAAACATCTGTTTCACCTGGGCAGGGTGAAAAGTTAAAGACAACAATTACTTTTACTTATGAAAAATCTTCGGAACATCGACAGCAACCCATTGGCGGCGAACTCCTCGGTGAATCACAAAGTCTGGCACCTTCCTTGATTTGTCTTCAGAAATAACGCTGATTTCTGGTGGAGCTGGATCATTGGAATCTGTCTCCCAGGCAGAGTTGTCGTAGGAGGATTCCTCAATTATATTTTGCGTAGTATTTGTACTCTCAGCTGTATCTCCCCATCCAGTTGGATGGATGTCTTCGAGCCTGATACGAGAGCTTTCAGGAGCAGTGTACTTGACCATATAGTCGTATTTCCCACTTGGTTGTCCCAGGGTGTCCCACACTTCTTTGGAACTGGATGAGTCATCCTTCTCGATGACGTTAACATCTGGAAAAGCATAGTTGATGAATTCAAGTCCTGCAAATGTTGCAAATTCATCGTCGTACTGGACGTTTTTTGAATGACCTGATTGTTGATCCCATGACATGGTGGGGACGCATGTATTCTTTTCAATGATGCTCAGTTGATTTTCATTGTTCGGCTTATTTCCTTGCCCCAAGTCTCCTGGATACGGCTGCCACATTGGCAGGCCATCTATCGGGCCATAATAGTTATGGTCAAAGTTGTCCTTCATTAGAGTGTCCTCCTCTAATGAGTTTGGTGGAGCACGACATCCTTCCGGATCACAATCTCCGTATATCATTTCGACGTCTGACCTGGGTATAAATCTCGGACTCTGTGCGAGATATCAAAAGGGAGTCTGCGTTTCGTCCTGAGACATATAATCGTCCTTGTTAAGATAGGACTCTCATTCTTCCTCCATATCAGAAGAATCATCTTTATTGATGGTATGCACTTCTTGAGTCACTGGGTGAAGGACACCTCTACTGTGGAAGAAGTTATGAATGGGATGAAGACTTTCATTGCTGGTAGTAGCTGTCTGGGTACAGGTTGCAGAAAAACCAAGACCCTTATTTGTTTTATTGTCAGTAGGAATGACTAGCTGTCCCCATCCTGTTGTATTGGTACTCTTGACCGCTTTGATAGCATCTTTGTATGAGGAAATGGAAGTTCCCTCTTCGGATTAATTATCCTTGCTCACCGACAGTGCTTGGAACTGAGGTCCAATAACCTCCTCGGGTTCTACACCAGTAGATGATGATAAGTTACTCACGAGCAAAGCTTGTTTTCTACAGACCGTGACGAGTTGGTTGTTCTGGATGAACTTTAACTTTTGGTGGAGGGTCGAGGTGACTGCCCCAACCTGATGTATCCAAGGTCTTCCTAATAAACAACTGTACGTTGCCCGGATGTCCATGATCTGGAAAGCAACTTGGAAAGTGTGAGGACCAATAGTTATGGGAAGGTCGACTTCGCCGATAACCATTTTTCTGGACCCGTCAAATGCTTTGACGACGACCTCACTAGTTCTCATCGGGGGTCCTTTGAAGGATAATTGCATCAAAATGGACTTCGGCATAACATTCAGGGCTGACCCTGTGTCTACCAGTACGCTGGCTAAAGCATCGCCCTGGCAGCTGACCGTGATATTGAGCGCCATGTTATGACGACGACCCTCTTCAGGTAATTCCTCATCACTAAATCCCAAGTTATTGCAGGAAGTGATGTTAGAGACAATGCTATCGAGTTGTCTGATTGTTACATCCTATTCCACAAAGGCTTGCTCCAAGACTTTCTGTAGAGCCTCCCTGTGCGCTTCTGAACTAAGTAACAGTGACAGTACAGAGATCTTTGAAGGAGTTTGTAACAGTTGATCAACAATGTTGTATTCACTCCTTTGGATGAGCTTCAGCATCTCATCATCGTTTTTCAAAAGGTCGGGATTACTGGATTGACCGACTGGTGGATTGGGAACTTCTGTCTGAGGTTCCTTTTCTTTGTTAAGTTCTCCAACTCCTTGGTTGAAGATTCGACCATTCCGTGTTACTCGACTGATGTCCGCAATATTCCCGACGGAGGGTAATGGAATTTCCTTTCCATTCTCGACTGTTGTTGCACCGTATTTGTAAGGGATAACCTTAGTTGATTCATACGGTAATGGTCCCAGTAGATAGATGACTATGGGGGCCTTCTGATTTTTCCGACCATCGTAAGCAATATCGATCCGTTCCTGGTTGGTAACTCTCGATTCATCAAGTAGAGGGATGATGGTACAAACATCCCTAGCCCTCTGATGACCAGAGATTACGACAACGTCCTCAATTTGATCAGCGAGGTAGTCCGGTGCCCAGTTGATTGGTCCGGAACCCGGATATGGGCGAATCTCTCTACGATCCACCTGACCCTGAAGAGCTGCTCGCACAAGGTAACATCCTTGGTTACTTTCCGAACAGACTCTACAACGTTCATAGTTGTGTGGTGGCACCTGGCCACGCCCGCTTTGAATACAATGTAACCTCACTAGGTTAGTTTCCACAGATCGAACATCCCGACTTTGACACCGAGTAGGGTTCCCGTTGGTAATACTAATTTGCTGGGTGTCTTCATCCATATAGATTGGAAGCCATCAGTGGTTCAACAAGTGCTGAAGGGTTTCCTGGACAAGGGCACAACCTTGATCATTTTCGCAACCCGCCCTATAGCTCTGATAATTATGTGATACCAGGAACCCGAGTCGGACCTGTTTAGCATGTAACTCCACCAGGCTGGTATTCACCAAGCGAATATCGAAGATTTGAATCATGCTGATCTGATAGGGATTCCTATCATGGTAGTCCTGGATCCATCCAAGATCAATCTGATGCTGGAGGGCCTCTTGTACAAAAGAGCATCCTTGTTTGTTTACCGAGCAAGTCAGACAGGAACTGTAATCGTGTCGCGGCAGATTATGATATTGGCTTTGCCTGGAATGCATCGCCACCAAGTTGACATTCATTGCACGGATGTCGTGGTTCTGAATGATGTTAGAATTCGTCTAAACCATGTTAACTCCACGAACTCGGTGCTCTTGGATCCATCCAAGATCCATCTGTTCCTGTAGAGTTGATTGCACCACAGAACATCCTCGATTGCTTTTAGAGCAGATATCACACTGGTGATAGTTATGAGGTGGCACATGGCCATATCCACTCTGTCTACAATGCATCTTGACCAAGTTGGCCCTCAGTAAGAGTACATCACGAATTTGATAAATGTTATTAGTCTCTCCCTCTATCAAATTGACTGTAGTTTTCTCGTGTTGAGGGAGCGGGTTTGTGAAAACATTAGGATTTGTATCCTTGAAAGACAAGACCCCGCTCCTAACAAGCTTTTGCATGTCAGATTTGAAATTGAAACAGTTCTCTATGTTATGCCCTGGTCCTCCTTGATGGTAAGGGCAAGTCTGATCCACCTTAAACCAAAAAGGCGGATTTTCCAGTACTGTAAGAGGGGACTTAGTCTGGACATGCCCCTTAGCCAGTAGTAACGGAAATAGTTCTGCGTACGATACGGGTATAGGATCAAATCCTGGTGGCCGCGTTGCACGGTTGTTATTGTATGGAGGAAGAGCCTGCTGAAGAGGCTGTTGAGTCCTTTGCTGATTAGGCTGGCTCTGCGCAACCTGAGGTTGATACGTAGAAATAGGCGCAGGATTGATAGCAGGAGTCACAACCGCTATTGGTTGATAACGTCGCCTGAGAGAGATATTCCCAATATCCTGCTCTTTTTTCTTAGGGAGAGCACTACCGTATTGCTTTGTACTACTTGATGATCCAGTGTCTTTGACTAGACGTCCCTCTCGGACGGCTTCCTCAAGACGAACTCCCATACCGACCATCTCGGTGAAGTCACTGGGCGCACTGGCAACCATTCTGTCGTAATAAAATGAGCTCAAGGTCTTTAAGAAAATCTTTGTCATCTCTTTTTCCTCAAGAGGTGGACAAATTTGAGCGGCAATTTCACACCATCTCTGAGTGTACTCCTTAAAGGTTTCCTTGTCCTTTTGCGACATTGATCTGAGTTGATCTCTGTCTGGTGCCATATCCAGATTGTATTTATATTGTTGGACGAAGGCAGTGCCAAGATCTCTGAAAGTGTTGATCGTAGCGCGGTTTAAACTCATGTACCATTTTAATGCGGTACCGGTTAAGTTATCCTGAAAGTAGTGAATCAGTAAATCCTGATTCTCTGTCTGAGCTGACATTCGCCGAGCGTACATCACCAAGTGACTCTGAGGGCAAGAGTTACCCTTGTACTTTTCAAAGTCGGGCACCTGGAATTTGTGCGGGACTTTCACATTGGGAACCAAGCAGAGGTCCGCGGCGTCCTTTCCAAATAAATCCTGACCGCGAAGGGCATGCAGTTCTTTCTACATTCCCAGGAACTGTTCCTGGAACTCATTCATTCTTTCGAACATGTTGTTATTTCCACCAGAAGGTATCTGTGGAATCTGTCCTTCCGGGACAGTGTACCACAGGCGGTGGTATAGTCATTATGGCTGAGACTCTCGGTGCCTCCCGAAGTTTGTAACCTTTAGGAGTTGCTGTCATGCCCCTGGCATCTTCGCTTTCCCGAAGTTTGTAACCTTCAGGCCCAACGGTTCCTGCTGCGGTCCCCTGATCCTCATTGATCAACGGGATATATTTTTCTGGGATATAGTTAAGTGGCATTCCCCAGGGACGATCTTTTAGCATTTTGTACCTAGGATCGGACTTTTCCACTATGGGTGTTGAGGTGATCTCTGAGATCACAGTCCTTTGTAGCTGAGCTTCTGCCATGGCTTTCATGTTGTTATGAAGATTTCTCATATCCTCTCTCAGAGCGTCGATCTCTTCTCTTAACTCTCTGTTCTCTTCCTCGAGATCATCCATCTTTTTCTGACGATTGACCCGAGTATTGTATGAATGAGACAGTTTGACTCTAGAACTGATACACAAACGTGAGATTCGTAGGTAAGAAGAACACGTGACGTGAGAATGATGAATGCAATGATTATATTAATTGTTTTTTTTTTTGGTTTAATCAAAATAAACTTCGACAATTAGATTGCAAATATCAAACAGTGGGGAAACCCCATTTTATTGAATTCAAAGGATTGTGAAAATAGAAATACAGTAGATTACAAGGTGCGGAAACAGAAACCTAAGCTAAGGGGTCTCGAGTCCTCTCTGGGGAGAAATCGGGTGCTGATTCTGGTACTTTCCTTTTCTTGGACCGGGGATCTTGGGCCGTTGTCGGGTTGTCATCCCTTTGCCAAGTGAAAGGAACGAGCAAATTCCTTTGGTCATCCTGATTATCCATAGCATGTTGCTCTAAAATCTCGATCAGAGCATCCTTATCTTTCAGCAGTTACTGTATTTTGGTACACTCTACATTGAGGGTGTGGTATTTGTTCTTCCAAGACCTCCTCTCCTGTTGAACTTTGTTGAGAGTAACCTAAAGTTTTTCCGTTTCAGTCATGAAGTACATGACAGATTCCCTCGGCGGAAGAACTCCGTGACGAGGATAAGGCATCTTTAGCTTGAGAGCTCTAGTTTGTACCCAGTGGAGATAAGGCTCCACCGAGACACAGTCCGGTTTTCCTAGAGACTCTCGTCCTTTCTTATGAACATGTTTCCAAGCGTGCACTATTTCCATCTTTAGTGCCCTGTCATTTTCTCCTTCTTTGAAGAAAAGACCCTCCAGATGAGCATTACGCGGGACATGCCTCATTGGGTATCCAAATTGACGATGAACAAGAACTGGATGGTAGTTGATTCCTGCCTTAGTTCCTATGAGGGGTACGTTGGGGAAGTTTCCACAACGGTCAATGATCCTGATCCCGTCATAAATCCTATTGCACCAATCTATATCAGAGTTGGTAAGAGACATGATATTCTGCGACCAACGTAAGGCACTCTTATGATCCCAAAACGCAGCAAACTTGGGTAAATGGGAGATAAACCATTTGTATAGCAGGGGTACACAACATGTGATCATTCCTCCAATGTACAAATTGCTTAAGTGTACAGAATGATACGCGTCCGCGAGCAAAGTTGGCACAGGGTTTCTAATGAGAAAAACCTTAATGGCGTTGATATCGACGAAGCTATTAATGTTGGGAAACAGAAATAACCCGTAGGTGAGTAAGTCAAAGATGCTTTCAAAAGCAGTCATGTTCCCTATACTAGCAAAGTACAAAGCCTTCTTTGTCAGGAACTGGGCTGGCAAACCTGGGAGCCCACCCTTAGTGGTCATGTGAGTCTTGACTTCCGACTCATCCAAATAAATTGCTCTTGCAATGGTATGATCCTTTGGAATTTCTTTCAGTCCAGAAAATGGAGCTCGATCAGTAATGTGTAGATCGGTTAGGTGAGAATACTCCTCCAGCGTTGGTGTGAGCTGGTAATCCGGGAATGTGAAACAGTGATAGACCAGATCATAAAACTGAATGAGTGCCTCCATGATTCCTTCAATCACATGGACTCTTAACAGAGGTAGCAGACCTCCGTACTTGGCTCTGAAAGCTTCATGGTTAGTGATCATCCTCGCTAATCCTCTTAAATCTTCTAACTTTGGAACCCTGAAGGTATACTTATGAGTTCTCCTTCCACCGAAGTCCATGAGCACAATCTTTTTCTCTGACATTTGCAATTATTGTCTTAGTTTAATTTGAAAAAGAGAGACTAGAAGAGAAGTTTTTCTTTGATGTAATGTTTTTTAGATGAATGCATGAATGCTGCACACAAAAACATAGAAAAAACATGGGGTCAAAGGGTCGGTGTCATGAAGTCAAGGCTCTACCCCCCCCCCCCCCCCCCCCCAAAGGTTTATACTAGTGATTTTTGTACCTGTCTCTCAAAATCATCAGTTCTTGTCGGGAAAACACCAGCGGGTCGGGAACCGTGCTAGGTGATGTTTTTCGAAGAACCATCAGAAGAGGGTAGTATCGTGTGATAACCATTTCCAATAGTTTCTGCACTACTAAAAGAGGTTTTTCCTAGGTGTATACTCAATCTTTCCACATGCGTCATCACACGCATTCCCATTAGCAGAAAAATAAACACAGATATCAATTAGGAAAATCAGTATATATATTTGTCCTAAAGTCCTAGACTTTAAAGAGTTATGAATCATATGTTCCTGACAAAAATGGCTCCCCGGCGGAGTCGCCATTCTGTGGTACCTTCCCAACTTTAAAGGTTTTGACCTAAGATCCTAGTGAAGTAAAAAAAAATCCTATCCCAGTGAAATCCCCAAAGAAAGAAAGAAAGAAAAGAAAGAAAAGGCCCCACGGTGGGCGCCACTTTTCTGTAGCGAGTGATTTTGGACGTGGTTCTCAAGCACTGTCGCTCTGGGGTTACTACATGTCGATTCATTTTTTATCCTATTGAGCTGACTATGGAAGGGAAATAGATGTCTCCAATTAACCCTGCTTGCATACTCAGTTTAAACAGCTGTCTGTTAGGTTACAGATGCTATATGGTAATGGGGCATTTTTCTTCTTACTTTGTTTAGAACGAAACACCGGGAATGTTCATGGGGAATTTTGTTAGGATGCTAGAACTGATGCTTTTCGATTGATATGTGAAGGTACGAGATTTGGGGCTTTGGATTAGTGTGCTCGCTAAGATTTTTCTTTCAATCTTATGCCTACGTATTCCCGTTTACCGAAACAGGGAAATCAGAGCGATCGTAGTTCCTCCTATTCTATGGGAGGAAATGGTGTTTTGGTGTCTTGTTCAATGCCCAAGACGTGAAGCTGAAAAGGTGGTTTATATCTTGTTCAAAGCCCAAGATGTGAAGCTGAAGGGTCTATTTGTATCTTGTTCGAAGCCCAAGATGTGAAGCTAAAAGGTGTTGTCTTTAGAGAGAATTTGTCATCTCTAAAGGGGGTCTGTTTGTCATAACTGTTGGGTGACTGACTATAAAGGAGGATTACTTTAACCGGGATATGTGAATCCTAGCAATGCCGTAATTTCCTTTATAGGGGGTTTTAACCTGAAGGAGAAGACTTTAACTCAGTGTAGAGCAATGCTATCTTTCCTTAGGAATTTCTCATGCTAAAAGATGGACAGTGGCGTGGATGTAAATAATCCAGAGGCTTACCGCTTACAGCAATTAGATGAAAGGAGTTGTTGATGTTTGTATCCTATGAACGAGGCGCAATTTTGATGCTGAAAGGTTTATTGACTCAACCGGGGTTTTTCTTATACAAAGCCTAAGAGGAGGCTATTGACCCAACAAGAGGATGCTTTTGTGTCTCGTACGAAGTCCGAGAGGGAGGCTAAAAGGAGTTGACTCAACAAGAGAGTGCTTTTAGATGTGTCTTGTACGAAGCCCAAGACGGAGGCTAAAGGTTGACTCAACAAGAGAGTCTTTTATACTCAACAAGAGAGTGTTTTGTATCTCGTACGAAGCCCGAGATGGAGGCTAAAAGGATTATTGACTCAACAAGAAAGTCTTTTTGTATCTCGTACGAAGCCCGAGATAGAGGCTAAAAGGATTACTGTTTTAGTTGAGTGACAGGTCCAGTAGGTTGGTTAAAAGAGAAAATCAGTTCTTATAAAGAGACTGATTAAAGGTAAGGCTATGCTTTGGGATTGATCAGAGGATCAGGGTTATTTCCTGTTCTTTAAGGAAATGGGGAATCCAGAGAGTATTGGAGACTGTCCGAGTCTACGGGTGTTTTTCCCTACTTGAGAATGCCTTCGAGACTCAAGGAGATTAGACTGTCCAAGTCTAGAGTTTTATCCTTTGTACTATGCTTAAAGAAACAGTAGTAGTACGTTCACGGTAGAAAGATCTAGACTCTTTGAAAGACTGTTCTATTAAGATGACTAATTTCTGTTCCTATACCTCTAGGAGGTCGTCGGGACAATTTGTACGAAGCCCAAGAGGAGGCTGGAAACTTTTAAGAAGCCGAGGGAAAATTTGTACGAAGCCCAAGAGGAGGCTCTCTTCCCGAAGGAGGAATCCTTATACGAAGCCTAAGAGGAGGCGGTGAATACTTCTAAGAAGCCATAGGGTCCTTGTACGACGCCCAAGAGGAGGCGGTGATGCTTTTAGGAAGCCTGTGGGTCCCTAAACCCCGAGAAATTCAAGACAGGCTATTCATAGAGAATAAATCAAGCCAGGAAAGTCCGAGAATTTGGAAGAAACTCAAGAGATGTCATTCATGGAGAAAAGATCATCTCTGGGGAGTATAGTTTCTTTGACAATTTCTAAGAGTGACAGTCTGAGAAAGGGTTCACCGAGAATGCTGCCTTTCACGTCTCCATATTGTTTAACCCCAAGAGGAGGAAAGACTGTATCTGGTAATCCTATGGGGGATCTAGTTTTGTCTATTTAAGAGTGATCAACAGGGCTTAGTACTAGACATAGTTGCCGAGGAAACTCTAAATATCTATACTAGTATTACACAGTTGATATGAGTTTATGAAAGAAGACTTACAGTGAAATAGCCCCACAATACAGTTATATGTATATGAAAGCGGATAAAGAAAGCATATAAACACTTACTCGGTTGTAGAGCTTCCATTCTGTTTGGTTAGTTGTTCAACAAAGAAAGATTGAAAACAACAGTATATTCAAAATTAAAGGAGAAAGTATTTTGAAAAGATGTTGGGGCTTACAGCTCAAGGAGAGGCCCAAAGTTTATCTGTGATCGCACTGTCATTTTGTACAGAGGGACTTATACAAGTGACTGAGGCCCAAGAAAGGTTTTCTGTACAAGGGGATGAGTCTTACACTCTCTCAAGAGGCCCAAGTGTTTAAAGAAAAAGAATGGAGCTTACAACACGAGGGTAGGCCCAGATGATTGGTTATTTTACTGGCGATCGCGCCGAGGTATTTTTTTAACACAGCGGGGCTTATACAATGTTGAGGCCCAAAAAGTTTTGGTTAAAAGGGGATTGTGTCTTACACTCTAATAGAGGCCCAAGAGATTTATTTTTGTACAAGTGGTGGGGCTTACAACTCAAGGAGAGACCCAAAGTCATTTGTTTGAAAATGGCTATTGCGCCGAGATTTTTGAAAACGCGGTGGGTCTTATACAATGCAATGAGGCCCAAAATGGTTTGGTTTTCAAAGGGGGTTGGGTCTTACACTCTAATAGAGGCCCAATGATTTTGAATGGGTTTTATAGCTCGAGGAGAGGCCCAAGGTTTGTTTTTCAACGGATGATGATCGCGTCGAACTTTTTGAAATACAACGGGACTTATACAATAAGTGAGGCCCCAAAAATAGGTTTGTATTTACAAAGGATTGGGTCTTACACTCTATTAGAGGCCCAAAAGTGTTTGAAATTGTTTGATGAGGGTGAAAATCAAAGAAACCCTAATTTGTTATTCTTTAAAAGTAAATATTTAAAGAAAATCAAATAAAATACCAAATAAGTTTGAATAAACCAATTGTGATTTTTGTTTAAGTTTTGAGAAATGAGGGATTAATCACAAGATGAATTAAAACTCACTTGGTTTTGATTTTCAAAGTAAATCTTCACTTTTAAAATGTTTAAAAACATTAAAAAGGAATTTATTCACAAAAATACTAAGTATATTAAATAACTAATATAAACTTAATTTTTTTTATGGAATAAAATATTTCAACATTTTTGTGATATTTTGCAAAAAGAACCAATTAAAAGTAATTAAAATTGAAGGAGTTATTAATTTTCCAATTAATTAATAAAACATGAAAATATTGGAAAAAATAGCAAAAATGTGAGAAAACACAAAATGGCATGGGTGGGGTTTGACCCCACGACCTCAAGGTTATAGGGCGCGCACCTTACCACTGGGGTGGTGTAACATCCATTCCTTGAAGTGAAACCACAAATATACAAGGCTTGCCTTGTTTTTGGCCTGGCCCAAGGCAAGACAAGGCAAGTTTTGGGTCAGAAACGTGAAGGTCATAACTTTCTCATTTCTCCATGGTTTGAGACAAAATTTATATGCATCTGGCTTAGAATTTGACAAGGAATCCAATGGCGGTGGTATTTTTTTCAGATCATACTCCCTCCTCAAAATCCGATAGTGGTTTTGAAAAAGGCCTATAATTGCATTTTCTATGCTACACTTTGATACAGGCATGAATTACATGATGAATTGGTTCAAACACAACATATATGACATGTATGAGGTGTGTATGATCAGTGGACTTCAAAGCAATGCATATTTTGGAAAGTTCAAGTCATGATGCTTACCTCTTTTTGAGCTTTTGGAGTTTTCTGTGCAATCTACCAAACTTCTTGTTCCAGAAATGGTTTGATGCTTTGGACACTCTCAAATGATCCCTTAGAAGCTTTGAGGATGGTTGGAATCAGCTGGAACCTGCAAAAACACAAACTGGCACTTTCTTGCAAAATGGGTTAAAATGACCAAAATAACAACTCTCTCAAATGGTGTTCCAGATGGGGGAACCATTTGGGATAGTTCAAGGATGTTATTTGGAGTGTGTTTGAGGTTTTATCTGGTTTGGAAAGTGACTGAATCAAGACATGGCTTGAAAAATGCACAAAAGGCCTATTTTGAGGTTTTGAGAGGTGACTTTGTGATTTTGGTGTTACAGGTCACTTTTGATAGTTTGGATCACCTACATATGATGTTTATGAGGTGTTAGGATCATGAGTTGTGATGGAAATGCTCTCTAACTCAAACACTCAGAGTTACCTTGCTAAAGAAGGCATTTTGGCCTAAAGAGAGGGATTTTGAGGAAAGCATCTGTTTGATGGCTTTGGTGTACTCAAACTGAGCATAAATGAGCTTTATTTATAGTAGAGCAAGTTTGTTTTGGGATCAATAGTGAATGGCAACTGCAGCAGAGGTTTGGCCAATGGTTGCACTTTGGAATCCAAGTCTCCTCTAGCCATTGACTAGAGGTTAGGGCACATGGTTGTGGTTCCCTTGGTCTTGCAAATGTGTCAGTCCATGCCACCTTGGTGTATGTATTGAATGCTCCAATCCAAAATTGGAGTCTTGTCCCTCTTTTAGGCAATTCTAGGTTTGTCATACTACTTCTTGTTCCAAGGACTTTGAAGGCTTGGCTCAGTGTTTGTCCCCTTTAAATTTGATCCTCAGATGTGTCCAAAGTGATGACAAGGCTTGGAATTATCTGATTTTGCCAAATCGAGCAAAAATGCAAAATTCTGCCTAGCCTTGGCAGTTTTCAGCAAGGCATATTGCCATTGTCATATCTCATGCCCCAAGTGGAATTTGGTGATGTTCTTGGCAATTTTTGAAAGCCCTCATATGATACAACAACTGTTTGATCATATTTGGTTTTGACACCTTTTGGATCCAAGTGAAAAATCCCCCTACATTTGGAAAAAAGTGAAGGTAATTCTGACTTAGTGAAAATTTCACTAAGTGTTGGAAAAAAGTGACATTTTTAACTTTTTGTGATTTTGATCATTCCATAACTCAAAATCCATGATGAATTTGGAAGGAGGTCAGTTATAAGCTTTTGTAGAGGGTAATGAGAGCTACAAATCTAGCTTTGGATGGGGAAAAATGGCCTTGTGGTTTAGGAGTTATGATCCTCCAAAGTTGGTACCCTTGCCACTTTGTTCATAACTTAGAAAATTTTCTAAGTTTATATGGTTACCCCTTTTACAAGCTATCCCACTTTTCTTGATTTTTCTTGATGAATGATGATTCAAATCACACATTAACATCATTTTAGGTTTAAAAAACCATTTTTGTGAAAAATCTCAAAAAGTCAAAGTTGACTTTTGTGCATAGTTGACTTTTTGTCAGATGAATTCCAAACTGTGCGATCCTCTATGAAATCAAGTCCTTGACCTAAATCAAACTTGATGGATTGATTTCATAGGTGTTATAGGGTGTATTGAATCATGTCCTAGGGTTTGGGAGCATGTCCTAGTCAAAAGTCAAAGCTACAGTTGACTTTTCTCGTGAAACCCTAATTGTGGTACTGATGAAATTGAGACTTGCTGCTCAAGCTTCCTGGATCAATCCATTGTTACAAATGGATCAATGTGGTATGTTGGAGACCCTCAAATCATGTCTTGAGGTATTGGCTCATGATTTGTCCCAAAAGTCAACTTAAGGGTAAACTAGGTCAAGAAACCCTAATTCCTGATTTTTGATGTATGCATCCCCTGAGGTCAAATTGACTTGATGCCTGGGCCCATGAGGTTCCATGGAGTATTTTTGGATATGCTTTGAAGCATTGAATCATGCCTAGAGGAAAATTTCCATCTGGAGGCCCTGGTCGACCAAACCTTAATTTGGTGACACTGGCGATCTTGAGGCTTGATCCACCTGGAAGGGAGTAGCCTTGTGCTTAATCCTTAAAGTGGGAGTCCTCTTGATCCATTGTATATGTTTGGGAGGTTAGACAAGTTGAAGATCATGTCATTTCTTGATTGATCCTTTGTCTAAGAACTCTGAGAGGGCTTGAAACCCTACTTTTGACTGTAGTAAGTGTTCACCCATCCTTGGGGAGACTGATGAGGCAAAATGATTCATCCATATTGTGATGATGATTTGCACAATGATGGGAAATCTTAGTGGTCAAAATTTGGGGTATGACAGGGTTGGCCGGGGAAAGATGCCTTGGCATGATGGCCGATTTGTGAGGTTTTGGAGTTGTTAACTCGAAAGTTATTTCTCTAGTAGGAGAGTTATGAACTCGAAGTCCTTTCCCTTCCCTTGGACTTGAGTTAGGATTCAGTTAGAACCTTGTAAAGCTGGGAGAATCCATAAGATAGAGAACTCACTGAAATTTGATGTATCTCACCCCACTATTGTTGAATATTTCAGGTACTCCAGGTTCCGCGAATGGTAAGGATAAAGCGGTGTGATTTATCCTTACTTATATGATGGCTTAGCTTCCGTTGTGGAGTTTTTTTTGAGATCGTTGTCGATCTAGTTCTTAGTATTTATCCTTGGAACATCTTGTATATATATTTATGCAATAGTTTTTTTGTATTAGACTTTTTGGGCATGTATATGTATAATGTGGTTACTAGGGACTTATTGGTATTTCAGTACCAAACGTGGATTTCATGTATAATATATGCTTTGATGTATGTATTTATATATGGGCGTTACAGTTGGTATCAAAGCAGGTCGTATCCTCGACCTAGCCATGAAATAGAATAAGTATTTCTTTCCGTTTCATATGCGTTGTGTCACCGTTGGTCTTAAGTGTTATATTTATGGTATTGAGCCTGATCAACTTAATCCTATCTGTATGACCTTTAGGAACATGGCTGACGGGCGCAGAAATAACCGTGGCAGACCCAGACCACTCCAGCGAGGACGAATCCGCCAGTCGGCGATGAGAATGCTCCCTTGTATCAGTTTATACAACAGATGCAGCAGCAATAGAATCAGTTTATGCAGCAAATGGTACAACAATTGAATGGAGGTCTGCATCCTCAGGTAGTTGTTCCAGAAGCTGTGGGTGGGACTTTCCGGGATTTCTTCCGCATGAATCCTCCCAAATTTCATGGTGGCTTAGATCCTATAAAGGCTCACGAGTGGGTGTCTGGTATGGAAAGAATTTTCTTGATAGTGCACTGTAGTGAAGAGAATAAAGTGGCATTCGCTTCGCATTCTTTGAAGGGTCCTGCCATGAGATGGTGGGAGAGTGCTTTGGCTCTTATGACTATTCAGGGTGTGCCCAAGGTCTGGGAACGATTCAAGGCGAATTTCATGGAGAAATATTTTCCTAGCTCCTTGAGGACTCAGAAAGAGTTTGATTTTCAATAGTTAAGACAGGGTAGTATGACTGTGGCCAATTATGCTGAAAAGTTTGAGGACATGACTGCTTATTCTAGGTAGGCTATGTATGCTCCCGATGAACAGTGGAAAATATATCAGTTTCTTTTTGAACTAAAACCTGAAATCTCTCATAGCGTGTCTCAGAGAGAGTTCACCACTTATGCAGAAGTTCTAAGACAATGCTATGTGGCCGAGCATAGTTTGAAGAAAGTCCAAGCTGAAAGTGTCGCAAGTAGGGGGAGTTCGAGTGATCATGGGAGATCAAGTCAATAGTATAGGACTCGACCACAAAATTTTAAGGGGGAGCAAGTGCAACATACTAAACCTAATACTCCTCCTGTGTGCCGGTTGTGCAACAAGTATCATTATGGGAAGTGTGCAGATGTAACTCTTAAATGTTATCATTGTAATGAACTGGGACATATGGCTAGAGCGTGTCCTCAGAATAGAAACCAAGTGTAAGGAAGGAATATCGGAAGGGGTTTATACGTTGGATGCAAGGAAGACGAAAAGTGACAACTCTTTAATTGCGGGTACGTATTTCGTAAACGGGCATCCTTGTTTTGTTTTATTTGATTGTGGGGTAACACATTCTTTTGTGTCAATGTGATGCGTGAAGCGACTTGGGTTGCAAGCTATTCCTTTGTCTCCTCCTATGGTGGTCACTACCGCCATGGATGAAATGGTTGAGACACCGTTGATGTGTGAAAACTGTGTTTTGTCTGTGGATGGTAGAGTTTTTCAGATTGACCTTATCTGTTTACCGCTTAAGAAAATTGATGTTGTTTTGGGGATGGATTGGCTTTCTGCTAATTCAGTGTTTATTGGGTGTAAGGAAAAGCTAATCATCATTCCATCTGTTGAAGCTACCCTGAAGGATGTGTTAACAACTATTTTAAAAGGTACGGTGGGAATGATATATTTCTTGTTTGAAAAGGAGAAATATGTTTTACTGGTTCTTACTAAGGAGGGGAGTAGTGAACAACAAGTGCTGAGTATTCCTATAATTTGCGAATTTCCTGAAGTTTTTCCTAAGGACGTTACTTCTCTTCCTCCGGAGAGAGAAGTTGAGTTCTCTATTGATCTGGTACCGGGAACGGCTCCTATATCCGTTTCTCCTTATCGGATGACACCACTTGAATTAAGAGAATTAAAGGACCAATTGGAGGACTTAATGGCTAAGCATTTTGTTAGACCCAGTGTTTCATCGTGGGAAGCTCCAGTGTTGTTGGTAAAGAAGAAAGATGGTGGAATGCATATGTGCATTGATTATCGTAAGTTGACTAAAGTCACCATCAAGAACAAGTACCCCTTACCCAGGATAGACGATCTGTTAGATCAATTGAAAGGAGCCTGTGTGTTCTCGAAGATTGATTTACGGCCGGGTTATCATCAGATCCGTGTGAAGAGTTCCGATGTGCCTAAGACTACATTTAGAACCCGTTACGACCATTATGAATTCTTGGTGATGCCTTTCGGTGTGACTAATGCTCCAGCTGTTTTTATAGATTACATGAACCGTATATTTCAAGCTTACTTGGACCAATTTATGGTAATCTTTATTGACGACATTCTTATTTATTCTCGTACTCCACAAGAGCACGGAGAACATCTGAGAATTGTCTTATCGGTATTGCAAGAGAAGAAACTTTTTGCTAAGTTAAGCAAGTGTGAGTTTTGGATGTCGGAAGTTAATTTTCTTGGACATGTTATATCTCAAGGTGGAGTGGCAGTGGATCCGTCAAAGGTAGAAGCAGTGGTTAATTGGGAGAGACCTAGGAATGCTTCAGAAGTTAGAAGTTTCTTGGGATTGGCAGGTTACTATAGAAGGTTCATCAAAGGTTTTTCTCAATTGGCCCTACCAATGACCAAGCTTACTCGGAAAGATTGTGCTTATGAGTGGGATTCGGGTTGTGAACAAAGCTTTATGAATTTGAAGGAAAGATTGACGAGTGCTCATGTGTTAATCATTCCTGATCCTATCAACTCTTACGAAGTATTTTGCGATGCTTCTAAGATGAGATTAGGAGGTGTTCTGATGCAAGGCGGTCAAGTGGTAGCTTATGCTTCTCGACAATTGAAAGTTCATGAGAAGAATTATCCAACTCATGATTTGGAGCTAGCAGTGGTTGTGTTTGCACTGAAGGTGTGGCGTCATTATTTGTATGGTGTACGTTTTGAAATGTTTAGTGACCATAAAAGTTTGAAGTTTTTATTTGACCAAAAGGAGTTGAATATGCGACAAAGAAGATGGATGAAGTACTTAAAGGATTATGATTTAGAATTAAAGTATCATCCAGGAAAAGCGAATAAAGTGGCAGATGCATTGAGTCGGAAGACGGTTTATAGTGCCGAATTGATGATTTTGGAGTATGCTTTGTTGGAAAAGTTTAGAGATCTTAATCTTCAATTTGTATGGACTCCGAATGGTGTAATTATGGGAAATTTGAATGTCAATTCTACTCTAAGAGTTGAGATTTAACATGAACAAGTTTTAGAGGAGAAGTTTCAAGAGATGTTACTTCAACCAGGTTTTACACGAGCGGCGGATGGGATTGTCCTGTTTAACTAAAGGATTTGTGTTCCGAATGACTTGATTTTAAAAAGAAAGATTTTGGATGAAGCCCATAAAGGTACTTTTACGCTACATCCTGGATCTTCGAAGATGTATCAGGACTTAAAAAAGGATTATTGGTGGTCCAGAATGAAAAAGGATATTGCAGTGTATGTGTCAGAATATGCGGTGTGTCAACAAGTGAAGATTGAACACCAAAGACCGGGCGGTCTGTTGCAACCTTTAGAGATTCCAGTTTGGAAGTGGGATAGTATTTCCATGGACTTTGCAGTAGGTTTACCCCGTACGCAAGGTAGTTATGATTCTATTTGGGTAATTGTGGATCGACTAACGAAATCTGCCCATTTCTTAGCCGTGAAGACTACTTACAAGGCAAATCATCTTGCAAGGTTGTTTATTGCTGAAATTGTGAGATTGCATGGTGATAAGTGCAAAATGTACCTATTTTTGTATATAAGTTTTGTTGCACTTATCGTTACTTTGTGTTAAAAATTGGTTGAATAAACCCCACTTTATGTGTAAATACGTTTACTTTACGTTTTCGTGTGTATATTGCTTTTTCTTGTAAATATCATTGAGTTTAATTAATTTTATCTCATTTTTGTAGGTATTCAAGCAATGGGATTTTGCCATTGTTGTATAGAGCATTGAATAAGCTTTCCAACGCTTCAAACCGTGCGTCAATCGAAGTTACGGTTCAAAAGTTATGATCAAAACAAGTTCTGGTTTGCTGTCATGTTCGCTAGGCGAACCAGGAGGCGAGCGCATTCGCTGGCGAGTTCGCTAGGCGAACCCGGGCAAACAAAATGTTCCAGAAGCATGAAAAAACACAATTTTAAGGCGGTTTACGTTCGCTAGGCTAACTGGGGCTCGCTAGGCGAACCTGGAAAGCCAATTTTGCCTATTTTAGTCATTTTTCATCATTTTTTAGGTTATGGTTTTGGGGATTCTTGCTCCAACTCCATCAAACTTCATTTTTTCAGTAGATTAGCTTAGAAAACAACTGTGGAGCATGCATACGGATGAACCAGGGTGGATTGATCGTCGACCGGCTCTGACAATCCGCGAGATGTTTGGTTCATTTCTCTTTTTCTTTGTGTTTTTCTTTATGGTTGGGTTGTGTATATGTATTTGCTGTAAACTCATGTATATTTGTCGCCCATGGCGTTGTATAAAACTTGCTTTACAAATCTTTATTGGTGATTGTCTCTGATTTTTGCTTTATGCGCTGGGTTTGAGTTGCGTTAGGGATAATCCTTGCAAACTTCGATTAGGGATGATTATCTGTTAGTTTCTGGATTCTAGAGATAGATTTAGGGCTAACAATCTTCAATAGACGTCGAAACTTAATGCCTCAGTGCCTTGAGCTAGCATACTAAAGTATCGGCAATGGTAACACGGTTGTTCTCTCAACTTTGCGTTAGACATAACCTGTGTTGTGAGCGATGATGGGTGATATTGAGGAGTATTGTAGGTTGAGTATAACTGGTCGGTAAGTTTAAGTTTGTGAGGAGTCGATTATGTGCACGCCTGATAAGTTTCTTGTCTCTAAAGAATGAATTTCTTGTTATGTTTTAATGTTTACTTTTCTGTTTTCTTGTTTTAAACCATTTTAAACCCAAACTCATTAACGCGAGAGACTGTCGAACGACATTCTTTCCCTCGAACCGGTCTCTGTGGACACGACATAAATCCCAGAGGGAATTCTTTCCGAAAATAAATATTTTTGCTGCTTGCCCTATTCTGCATTCAACAAAATGGCGCTGTTGCCGGAGATTGGTTTTGATATTGAATCGCATTGTGATAGCTTCTTTGTTTTTGAGTTTTGTATATATCATATATATTGTCTATTTCCATTATGTTTGTTCAAGTGTTGTATACATTTTGTTCCCGTAACGTTTGTTTAAATGTTTGGTTAGGGCACTTGCTTTTGGTTTGCGCAGTGAGACATCACTATGGCATGAAGGAAGGAAGTTACTAGCTAAGCATTGTAAAGGTGTCGAGCTTACAACGTAAAACAAGCATGGTGTATTCTTTTCTTTTGTTGTTGTTTAGTTTAGGTAGTGTGGTGAGTATTCATTAAACAAGTTGTACTCGGATTTTTCGTAAAATTCTCAAATCTTCACTTTACAACTTGTTTAATGAATTTTTGCCGGTTTTTCAGTTTATGTATATTAATAGTTTTCGCGTTTGTCAACGAGCTTGTTTTGAGTTGCTTGAGGAAATTTGGTGATGTTCCAAGTTTGATCGTTTCAACTCGCGGATGTATGGTAATGATCTTGTTAAGTTTTGTACACGCTTTCTATACTTTAGCATATTCATGATACTTAGGCTTTTTACAACTTCTATGCCATTCATTCTTTTGTATACTTGTTCTTATTGTGAATCACTTTAGTTCCCACCTTTTTTGTGAGGAAGCCTTCTATTGTTCATATATGCACGGAGTACCAACATTCTTGTTTTAACTAGATTTTATTATGTTTAATCTTTTGTTTGTGTTGATTATATGAAAGCATGAAAAGGATCAAGGCATTTTGTTTCATTTTGAGCACAACTACCTAGCCAAATAGTCAATTCACCTTGTGAGTGTGTGATCATTTGTAACCCCTTTGTGCCTTTTTATCATTATCCATGTTGTTTGAACTTAATGCTTGTCTATGAGTATTGAATTCAATTTTTGTATGGATTTTGATTGATTATTTTTTTGAGCCCTCAACTTTGTGTTGTTGTATGAATTTTTACCTTGCCTTAGAAAGTAGGGAGTATTCACATGATGATGTGGTTGAATTCAAGTTGGGGAGAGAATGATTGTTTACTCATTGGTTGGATTCTATGAGGATTGAAATAGAAAAGAAAAACGAGAAAAATGTGAAAAAGAAAAAAAAAGTGAAATAGAAAGAAACAGAAAACCCTTGAAAAAGGAAACAAAAAGAGTTCAAATAATTGTGCTAAATAAGTATTGTGTTTTGTGTAAAACTTGGGATTTTGGAAGAAGTTGATTGGAATTTTTGTGTTTGAGTCTTTGTGAGTTGATCACTCCCTTAGGTTTAGGCAAGTTTTTGTTTCAATTACCTTTAGAAATTGTCCCTTGTTTGTTTACCCGACCACGCTACAACCTTGAAAGTCCTTGTGATTCTTGCCTTTGTATGTTCAATGTGAATTTTTGGATGCGTGCATAATTTAGTCTATTGTTTGCATGATTGTTGTGTGAGTGATAAATACCTTATTTTGTGTTTTTCATTTACCGATGATTGTTTTTGCTAGGTGTGATTCACATTTGAACTTGTGTTGTTTTAGAATTTTTGGCATGATTTTTGTATTTTGCATTTGTTTCGTGACTATGTTATCATTGTAGTTTAGTGGTAAGTATTTACTTTGTGTGTACCGTTTTTCATTTGAACCATACATTTGTTTTCCGTTTTTCAAAACTTGTTGATTCGTGATTCTTTGGCTATCACTCGGTTTCGTTGAGTTGTTTGATTTTTGTTTGAGGACAAACAATTATGTAAGTGGGGAGAGTTTGATAAGTGAAAAATGTACCTATTTTTGTATATAAGTTTTTTTGCACTTATCGTTACTTTGTGTTAAAAATTGGTTGAATAAACCCCACTTTATGTGTAAATACGTTTACTTTACGTTTTCGTATGTATATTGCGTTTTTTTTGTAAATATAATTGAGTTTAATTGATTTTATCTCATTTTTGTAGGTATTCCAGCAATGGGATTTTGCCATTGTTGTATAGAGCATTGAATAAGCTTTCCAACGCTTCAAACCATGCGTCAATCGGAGTTACGGTTCAAAAGTTATGATCAAAACAAGTTCTGGTTTGCTGTCATGTTCGCTAGGCGAGCGCATTCGTTGGCGAGTTCGCTAGGCGAACCCAGATGAACAAAAAGTTCCAGAAGCGTGAAAAAACACAATTTTAAGGCAGTTTACGTTCGCTAGGCGAACGGGGGCTCGCTAGGCGAACCTGGAAAGCCAATTTTGCCAATTTTAGTCATTTTCATCATTTTTTAGGTTATGGTTTTGGGGATTCTTGCTCCAACTCCATCAAACTTCATTTTTTTAGTCGATTAGCTTAGAAAACAACTGTGGAGCATGCATACGGATGAACCGGGTGGATTGATCGTCGACCGGCTCTGACAATCTGCGAGATGTTTGGTTCATTTCTCTTTTTCTTTGTGTTTTTCTTTATGGTTGGGTTGTGTATATGTATTTGCTGTAAACTCATGTATATTTGTCGCCCATGGCGTTGTATAAAACTTGCTTTACAAATCTTTATTGATGATTGTCTCTGATTTTTGCTTTATGCGCGGGGTTTGAGTTGCGTTAGAGATAATCCTCGCAAACTTCGATTAGGGATGATTATCTGTTAGTTTCTGGATTCTAGAGATAGATTTAGGGCTAACAATCTTCAATAGGCGTCGAAACTTAATGCCTCCGTGCCTTGAGCTAGCATACGAAAGTATCGACAATGGTAACACAGTTGTTCTCTCAACTTTGCGTTAGACATAACCTGTGTTGTGAGCGATGCTGGGTGATATTGAGGAGTATTGTAGGTTGAGTATAACTGGTCGGTAAGTTTAAGTTTGTGAGGAGTCGATTATGTGCACGCTTGATAAGTTTCTTGTCTCTGAAGAATGAATTTCTTGTTATGTTTTAATGTTTACTTTTCTATTTTCTTGTTTTAAACCAGTTTAAACCCAAACTCATTAACGCGAGAGACTGTCGAACGACATTCTTTCCCTCGAACCGATCTTTGTGGACACGACATAAATCCCGAAGGGAATGCTTTCTGAAAATAAATATTTTTGCTGCTTGCCCTATTCTGCATTCAACACATGGTGTTCCCTCTAGCGTTGTGTCCGATAGAGATCCAAAGTTTACTTCCAGGTTTTGGAAGGTTTTTCAACAAGCTATGGGTACGAAGTTGCGTTTGAGCACGTCGAATCATCCTCAGACGGATGGTCAGACTGAGCGAACAATACAAACGATGGAAGATATGTTGAGGGCTTGTGTGCTAGAAAGTAGAGGAAATTGGAAAGAACTTTTACCATTGATTGAGTTTTCTTATAATAATAGTTACCATGCGAGCATCGGTATGGCCCCTTATGAAGCATTGTATGGGAGGAAATGTAGAACATCTTTGTGTTGGGCCGAGGTTGGTGAAGATAGAATTGTGGGACCGAAAATTATTCAAGAGACTATGGAAAAGATTCGAATGATCCTTGACAAGGTTAAACACGCACAAGATCGTCAAAAGAGTTATGCGGACAACCGTAGGAGACCTTTAGAATTTAAGGAAGGTGATCATGTGTTTCTAAAAGTTACCCTGAGATTGAGATTGAAAGGACCATTTAAGTCACACAAGTTAAGTCCGAGATACGTGGGACCGTATCAGATCTTGGAAAGGATTGGTGAAGTCGCTTACAGATTAGCCTTACCACCCTCTCTATCGGAGATGCATGACGTCTTTCATGTATCTCAGCTCCGGAAGTTTATTCCTAACCCTCTTCTGCCAGTTTTACCGGAATCAGTGGAAATAGAAGCAGACTTGACTTTTGAACCTCAACCGACCCGTATTGTGGGAAGAGAAACAAAGGTATTACGGAACAAAGGCATTCCTCTTGTTAAGGTGCAATGGGATGTGACGCATTCGGGTGATGCTACTTGGGAACTAGAATGCTTACTCTCATCTGTTCAGGTAATATTTAAATTTGAGGACGAATTTATATTTAAGGGGGGGAGGATGTAATACCCCGTATTTTATAAACACTCTGGATAATATTAGTTGAGACCAGTTGAGATCCAATGTGCTCTGAGTGTTTATCTGGTAAGATAATTAGAGCAACTAATGAACTCAGAGCTGATCAGATTAATATTATCTAACTCTAAGGTTTTATTACTTGGTGCATTTGAGCTAATTTGGACATTTAGTAGTGTTACTAATTAATGATATTTTTCCTATATCATTTCTTTTCTCTCATTTCCAAAGTTAGAAACATTTTGGAGCAAGAAAAAGTGAAGAGAAGGAAAGGAAAGGAAGGGAAAAAGAAGAGAAAAAGTCCAAGAGCTCAAGATCATCAACCATCATCAACTCTTCATCTTTTCATCTCAGCTTCATCACCATCATCTTCTAATCCAGGTGGGTTCTAGATAAAGACTTTAGTGTAGAATTTCTTGAGGTTTTAGAGTTAGGTTGGATTTTTTTGAGAAAAATGAACAATTTTGCAATCAACGAAATCTAACGGATAAAATGAGGTATAAATGGCATAGAATAATTGTTAAATAGGTATGATCATCTGTTTATACTTGGTTGTGTGTTTGATTGTGTTTTGGTTGGAATTGGTTTGGTGAGAATCCATGAAAAAACCAGATTTTTGAAATTCTGCAGTGAAGTAACCGGTTACCTCATGAAGCAACCGGTTTACTTGAAGGAAAATTTACGAAGGTTACAGCTGAAGTAACCGGTTACCTTGTGAAGTAACCGGTTACCTTAAAGTGGCTAGAAACGTGATTTTGATTCTGAGTGAATAGTGGATTTGAAGTAACCGGTTACCTTGTGAAGTAACCGGTTACCTCACTGAAACTTTGGAAAAATAATTATTTTAAAAACTCATAACTTTTTAACCGTGATTCCGTTTTGGACGTTCTTTATATCGATGTGAAGCTATGGAAATACTCTATCTAATGGAAGTGAAAAATACTAGTTTTGCTGTCGATTAAATAAATCAGAGGAAATCCAAAGTGGTATATTTATGTTGGATTATATAATTGAACTTTTTGAAATTTAAAAGCTTCAAGAGCGAGGGAGTGAGAAAACCTAAGATCAATGGAATACTCTAGAATGTAACTAGATCTTGATAGAGGTTTAGATGACAATACTTATGCATTGATACTAGAAGTGTATCTTTGAAGTAGTTGTGAGTGGAGGTTGAGGCTTGATTTTGTGAGCTCCTCCGAATTCAATGTATGTCTTAACCCTTAATAAATATTAGTGACCCGTGTCGATATCCTCTTGTGTGGGATGGTCGGGGAAAGTATTTATTAAGTAAATAGCCGTGACCCGTGTCGATATCCTCTTGTGTGGGATGGCCGGGGAAAGTTGCTTAGTGGGTGGTATTAGTGACCCGTGTCGAGATCCTCTTGTGTAGGATGGTCAGGGAAAGTACCCGTGATTCGATAACCGTGACCCGTGTCGAGATCCTCTTATGTAGGATGGCCTGGAAAAGTTATCCACGTTAGCTTCCGGGACCCGTGTCGAGAACTCTTTGGAAGGGTTGGCCGGGAATGGATGTCTACATTTAAGGATCCGTGACCCGTGTTGAAAACTCTCTTGAAGGGTTGGCCGGGGAAAGATGCCTTGGCATGATGGCCGATTTGTGAGGTTTTGGAGTTGTTAACTCGAAAGTTATTTCTCTAGTAGGAGAGTTGTGAACTCGAAGTCCTTTCCCTTCCCTTGGACTTGAGTTAGGATTCGGTTAGAACCTTGTAAAGCCGATAGAATCCATAAGATAGAGAATTCACTGAGATTTGATGTATCTCACCCCACTATTTTTGAATATTTCAGGTACTTCAGGTTCCACAAAGGGTAAGGATAAAGCGGTGTGATTTATCCTTACTTATCTGATGGCTTAGCTTCCGTTGTGGAGTTTTTTTTGAGATCGTTGTCGATCTAGTTCTTAGTATTTATCCTTGGAACATCTTGTATATATATTTATGCCATAGTTTTTTTGTATTAGACTTTTTGGGCATGTATATGTATAATGTGGTTACTAGGGACTTATTAGTATTTCAGTACCAAACGTGGATTTCATGTATAATATATGCTTTGATGTATGTATTTATATATGGGCGTTACAAATAGTACATTCAAGCGGAAAAATCAAATGTTTCTTTAAAAAGACAAATATGTTGGAATTATTAAGGAATTTACTACCAACCGATCTCCACAATTCATGGCTGAAGCTCGTATCATTATGACAGTTGTGAAATTGAAGAAGTCTCCAATTCTATCCTCCAATGGTACTATTCACCATCTATTTAATGAGGACAAGGAATTTTGAATAAGTGAAAAAAAAGAATAAGAATAACAACAAGATGAGTAAAAGAAGAACAAAAAATAAGAGAAACAAAAATTACAACACACATTAAACTTATAGCTTTTACTTGTATATTTTCTCAAGTTTAAACTCTTAAATTCATCTTATGTATCTGCTTGTTTATAAGAATTCTTTTAAACACACACTCTTTGCATTTTAACTTTGGTTAAATTCCTTGATCAACATCAAGTCCCTTTTTCCAAACTAATTCAAAAGCATATTTCATAATAAAACTAGATGAAAAAGATTAATTGGGCGTAAGCCTCTTTCCTCCACGAGTATTTGGATACTGTTTGTAGAGCTCTCTTTTCGAATACTTGTCATCCACCTAAAAAAATCCAACCAATCAAATTGTCTTTTCCCGTCTTAGCACCGCAAACTTTTTCATAAACGAACATTGTTTTATCCATTCTACCATGATACAAACAAACGCTTAAGTCTCTCATGCTCGAGAATACAAGAAATGTTTAACCTCTATAATGCAATCAAATAGAACCTATTTTACCGCAATACAAACAAACGCTTAAGCCTCCCATGCGCGAGCATACAAGTAACGCTTAACCGCTAGAATGAGACCTAAACATCGTTCACTAAAATCAACCAACACATACATGGTTTTCTACAAAGAACTATGTAGCTTTGAATTACTCATCGCACCAGAGGATACATAGAAGTGAGATTCAAATGTATCGTCAAGCACTATAACAAAAAATCCAAAAAACACCTTCCTCTTGCTAAGAACTATGTAACTTTGAATTCTTCATCGCACCAGAGGATACGTAGGAGCAAGACTCGCAATCTCGTCAAGCACCCTAACAAAAAACTTATTTTTAGTCATTTTCTTTTTCATTTCAAACCTTCAATAATTAGAAGAAAACAAATAAATGAAAGCTAACACCTAATTCGCAAAACTAACTAAATGGTTCTCGTTGAGTACAACGGATGTGAGAGTTGCTAATACATCCCCTTCACATAACCAACTCCCAAACCCAAATTTGGTTGCGATGGCCATTTTCTTTTTTTCTTTTTAGGGTTTTATCAATATTTTCCCTTTCCTTTTAGAATAAATAAATGTTGGTGGCAACCCTGTTGTATTTTAAGTGTTTCTTTATGCCAAGATAATTTTTACACCGCGACAGGAACATATAATATCCAACAGATTCTACATTAATTCTTGATAAAATTAAAGCTAATATCCAAGGAGAAAAGCCCAGAGTTATTAAGCTATACAAGGAGCTCAAAAATAAATTGGAAAGCAAGCATTCACATTGAAGATTTTAGAGCGCTAGGGTTTACAAGAGTCCTTGTTATTTTATGTATACCACACTATGTTTCAGTAACTTGACATAATTTTAGGTTTGTCTAATTGAGTTGTATATTCAACATCTTTATGTACACCTCTATGTTTCAGTAACTTTCCATATAAGGTTTATCTAGTTGAGTTGTAATATTCAACATTGATAATTTGGTTAAACACCAATCACTAGGGTTTAGTGATTGAGAGAAAGTGAGAAGAGTTCTCATATTTAGTGGGAGTCATAAATAGAAAGTCATTGGATAGTTTTAGGAAGAGGAATTGAACAACATAGGGTTTGTTGTTACTTTTAAGACTAAGTGTACTAAGCTACACATAGTAAATTTCCTTTCTTGGGTTGAAAGCTAACTCTCCAGATGTAGGTGATATTTGCATCGAACTGGGTTACCAATTCTTGCGTTCATTATTTTTTTTCCTGCTCCATCATCTTGTACAACTTAATCTGTATAAATTGTTGTAGTTCTAGTTTATCTTGTCGAACCAGTTGTCTAGGACATCGTGTTCGACATTTGTCCTCTGAGGAACAGAACTTCAACCTTTACAGGTGAAATTCTTAAGAGTAAAGCCAACCAAATTAAGGAAAACGTGAGACCATTCTCTAACTTCAACCCTCTTTGGATGACCTATTGTCTGCCACTGAACATTTGGCTTTCCACGTTTCAGGAAGTGATTTAATGTCTCATGTTTACTTTTTTATTGGGTCTTGCAACACCTCTATTATCATCATTACACCTTATTATTAGGGATTTTTATCATTTTTCCTACAAGACCCATTCGTCTATCCAAGGCCTTGTTTAAATAGCTGTTTTTTCCACTCACATCCTTCACTAACTCTTTTAGAAATACTCTCTCTCTCTCTCTCTCTCTCTCTCTCTCTCTCTCTCCCCATGCTTACGAGTTCCCCCTTTCCCACACTAAAATATTTTCTCCTTAAGGCTTCATCTATTTTATTCTAACTCAGATATTGTGTTTGTTTTCCCTTTCACTTTATACTTCAGCTAATGCTTTTGATTGTTCTGATTTGTGAATGTGGTGAGTGGAGAGGGTAAATCCCTCTTAAATGTCTCTAAGATGAATGCATTATGGAAAAAATGTGTGGAAATGTCTATACTTGCTACGAGAAATGTGGATTAGGGGTTTGTGGAGAAAAAGGTATACATTGTCGTATTTTATAGCAATTGAAACTTAAAATCAAACAGTAGAAATTGAAATGAATAGAACAAATAACAACAACAATTATAATATTAGAACTTAAAACAAACAAGTGCAGAAAAATTAAAGAGGAAAATTATGTACTGAAAGTAACACAGTGCGGGAACTGGAAACTGGAAAACTTGAAAATAAACTTCTAGAATTAAAATGATGGCAAACTTAATTGATGAATGATCCAAGTACAAACATGAAAATACAGAATTCTTAAAGCTGTGGTGCACTTATTGTCCAATGTGAGCAATTAAGCACTTTTACAATGAGTAATTTTTATCTGCTTACTGATTCTATAAAACTTGGATAGTAAAAACCTAAAAACTAAGACTATATATAGTGTTTCTGGCTCTGAAATTGGGCTGAAATTTGTGTAGGAGTAGTTGAGAAAAATCAGTTGAAGTAGGAGAAAACTGAGCAAAGTTGGTCGCTAAATTTCTGGACATGAAGCCCATGGCGAACGCCATGGCCTCATGGAAAACGCCATGAGTGCAATGTGGGGGACATGACTGATAAAGGGGACATGGCGAACACTATGCCCCTGTGGCAAACGCCACATGTACCAATGCGCCCTCCTTTGTTTTCCTTCATGCTGAGATGTCTTTTTCTCCGCTTTTGGCCATTTTTGCTCTATTTTCTTATGTGCCAACTCCTACTTGGAAAATATCTGCAACAAAGAAAAAAATATCAACATAACACTACATACAAACATGAAATGAATATAAAACAGATAAAAATGCATGTGTATCGAGTCAGAAATGTGATAAGTTTCACGGTCATCAAACTACCCCATACTCAAACCTTTGTTTGTCCTCAAGTAAGCTATTACACATATGAAAAAGCTTTGAAAAATGCAGCATCTAATGTCTAGACTCATGAAAAACAATAGCATTCAAATACTCATTCTAGACTACAAACTCTACTTCGGTTAAGATTGCGTTGATAGGTACTAGCTTGCACACTAAGGATATCGTAAGAACACAATTCCGTAATGGTGCGGTCATAAGCCTTCATCATATATAAACCAATCTGAATCATGTTATTATGCCTAAACCTAACTTAATCATCCTCCATTTTGTCCTTTTTTCATTATAGTGTAATCACATTAAGCTCGTTATCCTTACACACTCGTAGTAGGATATTATGTTAGTGACTGATCTTATCATTATTTTTATCTTTTTCTTGCTCTTTGGCTCAAATACTAACAAGTGAAGGGATTTGTACCGTTGGTCTAAATGACAGAGTGAGGGTCACCTAACTTAGAAGGAACATTCCTTTTTATTCATTTTTTCTTTCTTTTTAAGCTTAAGATCATTCACTTATTTGCATCGACTTCCTACATAGTGTGTGTTTAGGATGGTGCTGACTGCTATATAAAATACTTAAGGACTATTAAAGGATGAGAAATCAAGGCTACATCATGATAAGTACTCAAATCGGTTTCCATATTCGGGAGACTTAAGGTGTTAAAACGATACCAATCTTGTAAATTTTCCCAAGTCTCAACAACCTAACCTCAATTTCATCGGTAGCCTAATACTTTGAAGTTATGCAATGAATCTCTAAGCCTTGAAAACAATTTTTTTGGTATGGCTTAAGAAACTGGGAGAATCAACAAATAGCAATAAACCACACATAAAGACTTGACAACACATGCATTGACTCTAATAACAATACTTAAACTAGAAATTGACAAAATCCTAATAACACGAAATAAACTAGAAAAGCAATAAATCTAACTAAAAACCAATAAAGAGAAAGCAGTAAATTTCCTCCCCCACACTTAAACCAAAAACTATCCTCAATATTTTGATAAAAGTGGGAAAAGTAATAAAGAACCTGGATAAAGAGCTCAGCGCTGGTCATGACCTCGGTTACAACCATATCTTCCACAACCATGATGAGGAGGATGTGGGACACCCATACCATGAAAATATTGTAACAAGTCATCCATCCCCATATGTAATCCTGTCATCTATTTGGTCAGATCTATTATATTATGCTCGTCCCGTCCTGCATAATCATGTTGATGCGCCTATATCTGCGGGGTGTGTGCCATCATGTCAACCTGCTATCATTGCATAGCTCTGATCAGTTGGTCACGTTCGACATCTATGTCATTCTGGTCTCGCAACTCTCAAAGGATGTCATCAAGGGCACTATGTATACCAACATAGTCATACTCTCCTCGGGACTGATGTTTAGAAAAGGTGTCTGTATAATGGTTAGTAAAAGGTGAAGCAGTGTGTGCAGGTGGATCAAGAATACGGGGGAACGACGTGGTGGGGGCTCATGCGTATGAGAGACTTGCTCTCTCCAATCTAACTCATCATCAGTGGCACTATCAGTAGCAACATTCTCAGGAATGTCCATGGGCATCAGCTCTCCATCTGAGTCAGCATGCATGTCATAAATCCAATTATCACTATTTCACACATCAGTGTGGTTCGGGCAAGGTAAAACAAAACCCCAAATAACAATATTATAAACCATTAACAAAAATCTCCTGTCTGGCCTGTCTCTAACAAAACGCATGTGTCTACATGCAGGGAGATCAAGGAAACGCGGTGGAAAAGGCTCTAGGGTAGCAAGCTCCGTATCAATCCCCAAAGCATGAGCAATGGAGATAATCAATCCTCTAATGGAAATAGGCCCCTTCCTATCGGTGCAAACCACATTCATATGGGCTAACATGAATGGGGCCAAATCAACCTGTGTAGGTCCAACGACAGCATGCAAGTAAAACAACTCTTTAACATTAGCTTTATTTGTGTTCTCCCGACCCAATCAGTGTCCAATGGTGTCTTACAAATAACACCATATCCATAAGGAAAATCCATCATGGCAACCATTTGGTCAGTGCTATATTCATACTCTCTATTAAACATTCAGAACCTAACAATTCCGACAGTGCTAGCAATGTCAGGATGTATAACGTAAATAAGAGAGCTAATAAATTCTATAGTTAAGCTAACATAGGTAGGATCTCTACGTGCATAAATGTGTGATAATCCTAATGTATCTATCATCCAATGTACACTGTCAAACAGTCCTAGGCTACGTAAATAGGAATCATTTGCATACCTTGTCGGCACAATTTCCCGGTTCAGCAGTACTTGTTATTTCTTCTGCTTCCTTTCACCGTCCTTACCTTCCCGAAATATGATGTCATTGAAATTAGCATTCCCACTTTATTCCATTGTTAAGAACTTGAAAAGAAAGTATAAGAATTGGGGTGGAAGAAGTAGAAGTAAGAATGATAGAAATGAGAATGGTGAAGTTTGGTTTAAATAGGAGTGGGAGAGTGGAAGTTGGAAGAGTGAAGGAAGTTTGAGAGGTTTTGGGAAAATGGGAGAATAAATGTGGGTGGATGAAGTGGAGTAATGGAGGAGTGAATGAGGTGGTTAGAAGTTGAGGGGTGAAGTTTTAATGGCAAAAAGGGTCAAAACTTACTTTTGCGCGTCTAAGGTATGTGGCGAACGCCGTAGGATGTGTGGCGAACACCATGAATATCATTTCATTGATTTCAGGATTGTGTTGGTGGCGGAGAATGCCATAGGTATGTGGCAAACTCCACAGGCCTTCTGTAGCATTTTTTGGTTGCTTGTTGGGCTTTCTGAATATTTTTGGGCCTGCATCATGGTTAGTGGTGCACAAATTTTGGAAAAAAAGGATGGGAAACATAAAAATAAATAAAAAAATAAAAGCTAGAAATGAATTTTTTTTTAATTTAAATGCAAAAAGAATAATAATCTTGTGGGTTGCCTCCCACACATCGCTTTTGTTTAACGTCGATAGCTCGACAACTTAAATAGAAACATGATTAAACAATGATTAAAAATTGAAAAATGATTAAAAAGTAATTAAAATTTTAAAAATTAAGCAAAACTTTAGTAAAACGGGAAAATGTTTCCTTCCCCCACACTTAAACTCAACATTGACCCTAATGTTTTAGTGCAAGCGGGAAGAAGGAAAAAGTAAACTTGTTAGCAGTTCATGTGTCTGGCTTGGTGACCCAATGCTCTTCGTAAGGAATGTACTTCTTGGAACAGGTGGTCCATTTGCTCGGCCGCTCTATCAGTTTGATCTTGAATTATATGGTAGAGAGCTATGACTTCTCGTCTAAGGGTGTTGAGCTCATAGTCAACATTATACCCATGTCAAGGACCTGCAGAAGAAGATGACGAAGAAACATATGATGGAGGAGTTAGGTGGTATTTGTAACGCCCCAGTTTTAGTTAGTTTTATTTAATTGAGTCGTTTTAATTATTTTTATTATTATATTATTTTATTTTTTGACTTTTACTTGACAATATATTAATTTTCATCATTGTTTATGTTTTATCGCATTTTGAGAGCGTTTGGGAGATATTTGAGTGTAGGGGTATTTTGGTCATTTTGGGTAGTTAGATATTTTGTTTTATTAAAATAGAAATAGAAAGAGAGAAATAGAAAGAAAAAGAAAAAAAAAGAAGAGAAAGAAAAGAGAAGGGAAGAAAGAAGAGGAGAAAAAGAGGAAAAGAGGAAAAGAGGAAAATCAAAGATAACTCCGTTTCAATTGCGATTAACCGGGTAAAGGTGAGAAGTTTCGATTATATCATGCTTGTATATGTATATGTATGATTTGTTTGAATGTTTGGGTGAAAAATATATGTTTTTCTATTTGGTTGAATTTGTGAGCAATTGATAGAAATTGATGTTTTCACGGATGAATTGATGAAATGCATGCCTAAACGTGTTCTAACATGTTATTTTGGGTCATTGGGTGTAATACTATCATGTGGGTTGAAGATTTGGATAATTTTCGGGTCCCAAATACGTTTTGGAGAAATTCTGGTTCGTCCAGATTCGCCAGGCGAGTTGGTGGCGAGTCCGTTTCGCCAGGGATTCGCTAGGCGAATTTGTCTGGGACAGCAAAAACAGTATTTTCGTATTTTAGCCATAACTTTTGAACCGTAAGTCCGTTTTGGTCCCCGTTCAAAGCGTTGGAAAGCTAATGAAATATTCTTTCTATTAAAAATGGTTTGGAGGTCAGTAGATGATTTATTTAAGTCGTGGTTTTGAAAAAGTGTTGGGTTGTCGGATTTTTACCGTCGTATTGATGTGCGATTGATGTGTTATCATGCTATCTATTTTTGGATATGTAACGTATAGCTTGTGTGCTATTATATGAGGTGAATATATGTGATGAAATGTTGTGATTTGTGGATTATGATGAAATGCATTGCTTATGTGAAATTCAATGTATGTTGTTTGGTGGTCTTTATGGTTTGAAATGCATTGTTTGAATTGTTTTGCAATGCATGAATGTGATGATGTTGAAGCATGTGACAAGTTGTTGTAATTGTTGTGGTTGATGGTTTGTGGCCTAAGGGTAGGAAAATGCAATGTGTGGTATTTGATGATATATGCATGATTGTGGATGTGTATATGTGTGCATTTTGAATGTCATGAGTCATTGTATGCCAAGCATCATGATATGCATTCTTGTGACGTCCTGAGTGACGGATTGGTTCCAGAGGGAATCTGCTATAACATCGTGCGCCTTAAAAATAAGAGGACTAAACGCCTTAAAAATAATAGGACCGAAAGCGATGGTTATAGACGATCGCGAGCCTTATACAAAGAGGACCGAAAGCGATCGGATTGTGAGCCTTATACAAAGAGGACCAAAAGTAATCCATAAACGTCGTGAGCCTTAAAAATAAGAGGACTGAAAGCGATCTGATTGGATCGTGAGCCTTAAAAATAAGAGGACCGAAAGCGACCGGGAACATCGTTTGCCCGGCGCGGTGTTATTGAGTGGTCCTCAGTAACGAGCGATGGTTCCAATAGTTCCTGAGTGAACTGGTGTTGAGAAATGTTGGAAGTCGGTACCGTATGGCATTTGCATAGAGTCGTTGTGTTGGTCTCTGTGCATTTGCATAAATCATGGATTGATTATGTGTGAGAATTGTGAATGGATGCATTATGTGTGGAAAATCATGATTTGATTGATTATGTGTGGAAATTGTGCATAGATTTGTTATGTGTTGAGATTGTGATAGCATTGGTAATTTGATGTGCATATGTGATAAATGCATTGGTTGTGGATAATATGTATTAGGCGTAGACATATGCTATGTGATGTGTGATGTGTTTCTAAATGTTATGACTTGGTATGCCTTATGTGCAAATATGTGAGTATATTGGATACTTGATATATGCTATATTGTTGGATTGATAGATATATGTTACGTATATGTGGTATGTTATATGTATTAGTATGTGGTGTTTGTGGTGAGAATAGCTATGCGTGTGAATTGTTATGTATTTGCATATTATTATGCAATCTTGATTTTAGTTGTTATTTCTCACCCTTCTGCTGTGGTTTATTGCTCTATGAGGCAATTGCAGATTAGTAGTCTTGGAGGCTTTTGTGAAGATTAGTCCTCCATCCCTTTTGTTAGTCTGTCTGCTCTGATGCGTAGCACGGGAGTCGGGGAACGCTTTTGTGATATATATATATATGTATACAATTGTTGAATATATTTGGTATTACTTTTGTATTTATATTTTGATGTTATAAAACCATTTATTTGTAAAACAAGTCAGTTATGGATCTTTGCGCTTTATTCCATAATTGAATTTTAATTTATATGGAAAAAGTTTCCCCTTTGAGGGTATTCTATTTTATGCTATGTATCAAATTTATGAGCATGGAAGATGTTTTGTTTATTTAAATGTGACATCCTTGTTTCTGTCGGAAAAATAAATTTTTAGCTACTCTGATTTTATTTATGTATTATTTATTCGTGATGGGAATTGGGGTGTGACATAAGTGGTATCAGAGCAGGTCGGTCCGTCCGGCCAAGTTGTTGAGTCAGTTGGTGTGACAGTTGAATACTGTCGATGTTGGTTGTCCCTTAGTACATGATATGTGTATGGAGCATTGTCGGTACTTTCTGGTTTCCTAATCTTTTGTCTTCAGGTGTTAGAATGAGATAAGTGGGGGAGAAGCTGGTACTTCTCCAAGTTGCTTCAGGTGTGGAGCGTTGACTCAGTGTGTTGTGAATTGCAAGATTGTAAGTGCTCTTTGGACAGTGTGGTTCCCAGTTCCAGAGGGAATGCGGAGGTAAGGTTTATGTCAACTAAGGATTTGTGCCTTAGGTAGTTTTGTGCGTAGGATGTAAGGAATGCTATTATAGTTTGGTAAAGACGGTTTATGCCCCATCATGATTGTCGGCTGTCTATTGACAAATTGAGGAACTGATCACCCTTAATCTCTTGTTGATAGTAGACGGAAATTATGTTGGATGGAATAGACGTGTCTTTCCGGCTTTGATAGTGTGTGTAATGAATTGTTGGGAATTTGAAAATGTGTTGGTTTGGAAAAGTTGGATTTAGAGGTATGGAAACCATGGAAATGCAGCAGAAAATTCTGGTTCTGGTGCGATTCGCCAGGCGAATTGGGAATTATCCTGGCGGATTAGGTCTCGCCAATGGTTCGCCAGGCGAGGTACTGGCGAAGGGGAATTCGCCCGGCGAAATCGGAACTCGCCAGGCGAAATCAGAAAGACAGAAATGTGGTAGCTTCTGTAACTTTTGGGGTTTTCCAAATTTGTAGTTCGCCGCTTGTTCGCCAGGCGAAGGGCTGGCGAAGAGGTATTCACCAGGCGAAATCCTTACTCGCCAGGCGGATCTGGCTGTTTTCCAATAATTGACTTTCCTTCAAAAATTCATATCTTTTGACTCGGTGTCTGATTTAAGCGTTCTTTATATCGATATGAAGCTATGAAAGTGTTCTATGCTGTGGAAAGTGAAATTATTATTTATGAGACGAATTGGAGGTTTTGGTATGTTGGTCAAGTTGGAATGTCGTTGAGAGAGAATGATTGGGTATTACTAATGGTTGTTCTCAGAGAGTAGAGTGTGAAATCAAAGTTGGCGAAGGTGGGGATTTGAGGTTTGGATCTGCTAAGTAAGTAGAAAACTCTTAGTAGATGAGACTAAGATGTTTGTTTTGTCTGTGATGATAGTGTTCTGGAAATTGGCAGGAAGTCACAGTGATGGGCCGTCAGTTGTGCATGGTTTTCGGATGTGTTTTTGGATGGAACATTAAGGTGTTGTCTTAGAGAGCTCCAGCTTTATTAGGAACAAAAAGGAAGGATGATTGAATGGAATAACAAGTATGAGATGTATGACGGTATTGAGACTATGGGAAGCAAAACTTAGAGTTCTGGTGAGGTTCGGAGTCTTTGGAATTTTAGAGCATTAATGGAAATCTTGGGAAGACCTTAGGTGTGGATGTAAAATTTGAGAGTTCTTTTTGGTTGGTGGTTACTACATGTTGGGATTTATGAGGATTTGGACTATTAAGCGAAGAAATTGTGTATGGATTGCTAACAGTTGAATAAGGTAACGATTGAGATAGTTGAGTTTGAGTGAAATCACAATTGGTTAGAATGTTTGATATGAGTGGTAAATTGTGTGAGTTGAGGCTTTGATCGATTTGATATGACTGGTTATGTTTGTTATCTGGATAGGCTGTTATTTACTCGGTTAAGCTTGTATGTGAGTAACCAGTTACCCAGTGGACAGTTTTGCAAAAGCTTTAGGAATTTATATCTTTTGGAATTTGGTTGGGCATTACAACGTACAATGATGTTGCTTGGTGTTAGTAATGCGTTCGTAATGTTTGTGGAGTATATGAATCGTATCTTCCATATTTAATTGGATAAGTTCGTAGCGGTTTT
The DNA here is from genome assembly GCA_022829125.1 of Lathyrus tuberosus. Lineage (NCBI taxonomy): Eukaryota > Viridiplantae > Streptophyta > Magnoliopsida > Fabales > Fabaceae > Lathyrus > Lathyrus tuberosus. The sequence goes on from JALAZF010000193.1 coordinate 5,192,999, forward strand.
GATTGAGGATATTCGGATCTGCATAAACTCAGAGGAAGAACAGGTAGAGCGTTTGAGAATTGAATTACAAGTGTCGAAAGGAGACGAAGTTGATGCTAAGTTGTTCGAGTGAGAATTTGGGTTGAAAAAGGTTAGTTTTCTTGGATATGTTATTTCAGATGAGAGTGTGCTTAATGAATCCATCGGAAGTAGATGTGGTCTACATGGAGAGATTCCGAAGTCGGTTAAGGAGATTATAACTTTTGGGCTCAGTTGGTCGTTACTGCAAGCTTGGGGAGACTTTGCTAAGTTTGTACTCCTGTTATCTCAGTTGACTTGCAAAGGGTAATTCGTTTGTTTTGGATGTTCGTTGTGGGTGAGTTTCAGAGAGTTGAAGTAGAAGTTGTCTACGGCTTCAGTTTTGATACTGCGTGATCCTGGTAAACCATTTGTGAGGTATTTGGACGCGTCTTTGATGAGTTTGGTAAGTGTGTTAATGTGAGATGGTAAAGTCGTGGCTTATGCTTTACGCCAATTGAGGATTCATAAAAGGATCTATACTATTTTGGATTTTGAATTGGTTGCGGTCGTATTGTGTTGGAGTATTTGGAGGTATTATTTTTAAGGTTCTAGGTTCGAAGTGTTTGGTAATCGCAAGAGTTTAGAGTACTTGTTTGGTCGGAAGGAACAAAGTATGAGACAACGAGGATGGTTAAAATTAGTGACAAGTTATGAATTTGGCTTGGATTATCCTTCGGGAAAATCTAAGGTTGTGCCTGAGGAGTTAAGCCGAAAGTTTTTATGTAAGTCGGTTTTGATGGTCAGAGAATTAGAATAATTTGAGCAGTTCCGAGACTTGTGTCTGGTGTGTGAGATAACACAGTAGAGTGTGAGGTTGGGTATATTTAAAGTGAATAGTGATTTTTGGTGAATATGAGAAAGAGTTAGACTTTGGACGTGAGATTGATAGTTTTGATGGTTACGAGTAATCAAAGTGACGCAGCGGAAGCGTGGTGTGACGCATTTGGTATATGCGTGTGTGACTTGTAAGAGTTCATAAGTTGAATATTAGAAATATGTAGGAGTGATGAGACCATTGGAAGTTTCAAAATGGAAGTGATAAGTGGAAGGTTTCAATAGTAATCAGGTACTAATATGTAGTTGGGTGTTTTGGTCGTATGTTCGATTGGTGAAGGGTAGCATTGTTGTAATATGGTTGTGTGACAAGGATGTTGGTATCATGGTTATGTGGAGGTTGTTGAATCGATGTTGTGTCGTGGAACTTATGTTCTTGTTGTGTTTCGGTTCAAGAGTGAACCTGTGTGTGTTCGTAACTTGGGTATTCCTTGAGTCGTGAGTTGGTCGTCAAGTGCATTGTATGGGCTTTGCATCTTGTCGTTGTAGTGGTCGTCGTGTCGTGTTGTTGTAGTAGTTGTTGTTAGCAGGGTGGTTTGTCAGTTGTGTTATTCGTGGGGTGCCTTTTGTGGGCATGTTAGTTTGTTGGTCGGATGCGAGAGTCGTGTCTGGAGTTGTTCGTCTCAGTATATTTTCGAGGACGAAAATGTCTAAGTGGGGGAGAATTGTAACGCCCCAGTTTTAGTTATTTTTATTTAATTGAGTCGTTTTAATTATTTTATTATTATTTTATTTTATTTTTTGATTTTTACTTGACAATATATTAATTTTCATCATTGTTTATGTTTTATCGCATTTTGAGAGCGTTTGAGAGATATTTGAGTGTAGGGGTATTTTGGTCATTTTGGGTAGTTAGATATTTTGTTTTATTAAAATAGAAATAGAAAGAGAGAAATAGAAAGAAAAAGAAAAAAAAGAAGAGAAAGAAGAGGAAAAAAAGTGGAAAAGAGGAAAATCAAAGATAACTCCGTTTCAATCGCGATTAATCGGGTAAGGGTGAGAAGTTTCGATTATATCATGCTTGTATATGTATATGTATGATTTGTTTGAATGTTTGGGTGAAAAATATATGTTTTTCTATTTGGTTGAATTTGTGAGCAATTGATAGAAATTGATGTTTTCACGGATGAATTGATGAAATGCATGCCTAAACGTGTTCTAACATGTTATTTTAGGTCATTGGGTGTAATACTATCATGTGGGTTGAAGATTTGGATCATTTTCGGGTCCCAAATACGTTTTGGAGAAATTTTGGTTCGTCCAGATTCGCCAGGCGAGTTGGTGGCGAGTCCGTTTCGCCAGGGATTCGCCAGGCGAATTTGTCTGGGACAGCAAAAACAGTATTTTCGTATTTTAGCCATAACTTTTGAACCGTAAGTCCGTTTTGGTCCCCGTTCGAAGCGTTGGAAAGCTAATGAAATATTCTTTCTATTAAAAATGGGTTGGAGGTCAGTAGATGATTTATTTAAGTCGTGGTTTTGAAAAAGTGTTGGGTTGTCGGATTTTTACCGTCGTATTGATGTGCGATTGATGTGTTATCATGCTATCTGTTTTTGGATATGTAACGTATAGCTTGTGTGCTATTATATGAGGTGAATATATGTGATGAAATGCTGTGATTTTTGGATTATGATGAAATGCATTGCTTATGTGAAATTCAATGTATGTTGTTTGGTGGTCTTTATGGTTTGAAATGCATTGTTTGAATTGTTTTGCAATGCATGAATGTGATGATGTTGAAGCATGTGACAAGTTGTTGTAATTGTTGTGGTTGATGGTTTGTGGCCTAAGGGTAGGAAAATGCAATGTGTGGTATTTGATGATATATGCATGATTGTGGATGTGTATATGTGTGCATTTTGAATGTCATGAGTCATTGTATGCCAAGCATCATGATATGCATTCTTGTGACGTCCTGAGTGACGGATTGGTTCCAGAGGGAATCTGCTATAACATCGTGCGCCTTAAAAATAAGAGGACTGAAGCGCCTTAAAAATAAGAGGACCGAAAGCGATGGTTTTAGACGATCGTGAGCCTTATACAAAGAGGACCGAAAGCGATCGGATTGTGAGCCTTATACAAAGAGGACCGAAAGTAATCCATAAACGTCGTGAGCCTTAAAAATAAGAGGACTGAAAGCGGTCTGATTGGATCGTGAGCCTTAAAAATAAGAGGACCGAAAGCGACGGGGAACATCGTTTGCCCGACGGGGTGTTATTGAGTAGTCCTCAGTAACAAGCGATGGTTCCAATAGTTCCTGAGTGAACTGGTGTTGAGAAATGTTGGAAGTCGGTACCGCATGGCATTTGTATAGAGTCGTTGTGTCGGTCTCTGTGCATTTTCATAAATCATGGATTGATTATGTGTGAGAATTGTGAATGGATGCATTATGTGTGGAAAATCATGATTTGATTGATTATGTGTGGAAATTATGCATAGATTTGTTATGTGTTGAGATTGTGATAGCATTGGTAATTTGATGTGCATATGTGATAAATGCATTGGTTGTGGATAATATGTATTAGGCGTAGACATATGCTATGTGATGTGTGATGTGTTTCTAAATGTTATGACTTGGTATGCCTTATGTGCAAATATGTGAGTATATTGGATACTTGATATATGCTATATTGTTGGATTGATAGATATATGTTACGTATATGTGGTATGTTATATGTATTAGTATGTGGTGTTTGTGGTGAGAATAGCTATGTGTGTGAATTGTTATGTATTTGCATATTATTATGCAATCTTGATTTTAGTTGTAATTTCTCACCCTTCTGCTGTGGTTTATTTCTCTATGAGGCAATTGCAGATTAGTAGTCTTGGAGGCTTTTGTGAAGATTAGTCCTCCATCCCTTTTGTTAGTCTGTCTGCTCTGATGCGTAGCACGGGAGTCGGGGAACGCTTTTGTGATATATATGTATACAATTGTTGAATATATTTGGTATTACTTTTGTATTTATATTTTGATGTTATAAAACCATTTATTTGTAAAACAAGTCAGTTATGGATCTTTCCGCTTTATTCCATAATTGAATTTTAATTTATATGGAAAAAGTTTCCCCTTTGAGGGTATTCTATTTTATGCTATGTATCAAATTTATGAGCAGGGAAGATGTTTTGTTTATTTAAATGTGACATCCTTGTTTCTGTCGGAAAAATAATTTTTTAGTTACTCTGATTTTATTTATGTATTATTTATTCGCGATGGGAATTGGGGTGTGACAGTATTCAGGAGCGGGAGGAGTCTCAGGTGGTGTTGGTGTCTCTCCCTGATCTTCTAAACGGTAAAGCCAGTTTTTACGGTTGTGAATGCTTGTCTTTTCAGGGTTTGGGAGAACGAAATGGTGAATAGCTTCATGCAAAATTAGTAATTTAAACTCATTAGGTCCCTTTCGCCTTACTAAACTTGTATTTAGACAGTGGTCTAGATCTAGCAGGTTATAACCACATATAGGAACTAGGCGTGGCACTTGGTTTCGGAGGCCTAAAGCTAAGGCTTTGTGGGTGACTGGCCTGCCTACATAAATGTTTCCTATTGTGGAGTTAACAATTTTATCTAAGCTTGCAAGCAAAAAGGCTACAAAATTGACGGGGAGAGACTAAAAAACACTGAACATGATGAATACTTCTTCCTTACTAACTGGTCCAATGTTTTCTGCCTTTCTAAAGAATGTATGAGCTATAACCATATGGAAGTACCTAATGGTTGGGTTATGGATTAGGGTGGAGTTTATTCTCTCAAAATAAGGTGGGAAATCCTCTGTGAGGCCACCCCATAAATAATCTAGTTCAACTTGCATATCATCGTTGTTGGGTACCTTAGTGTAAACATGAGGTCCATGTTGGAATCCTAATAGCCCAGCTAATTCTCGGTGGTTAAGACGATAGCTGCATCCAAACAGCCTAAAGGTGGTTAAGCCTCTATTTTGTCATAGTCCTAGGTAAGGATGGTAATGAAAAGAATTTAGGAACTCTAAGGTTAGGTTATGATAAGTTGGATGCTTAGCAACTGAGAAACGATCTCGACTGATCTTTGTTAAACATATACCTTACACTATCTCTGAGCCCTAAAGTTTCTAGGCATAAGAAGTCCACATATCGGGTCAACGAGATGATTCTTTCAGATAAGACTTTGTAACGCCTTCTCTAGGCATCGTCCTTGAAAGCAATCCTCATGTTGTCCACGTGCTGCATTCTCAAATAATTTTTTAGTGGAAGAATCATACTAAGGAGAATGTAAGTGACCTGAAAAGAAAGATACATAAACAAAGTTAGTGAGTAATCAATAAGGTTTAAATTCCGTAACTTATTTATTGTGGATAAGGAAAAATGAAAATAAATCTGCAGGTTTCCTCCCACGCAGTGCTTTGTTTTACTTCTTTAGCTCGACATACCCTTAAAGCTCATTCCTCGGGAGGACTAGCAGGTGGATCTCTTAGTGATCTACTGCTTCGTCACTGTGATATTGTTTGAGCCTTCGCATATTGACTATAATCGGCCTGGTTGACTTACTCCAAATTTGGACTTCTCCATATCGCATAACGTTTACTATTTCAAACGGTCCCGGCCATCAAGAACAAAGTTTTCCTGGGAACAATCTCAACCTATAGTTAAAAAGGAGTACTAGTTATCCTATTGAAAAATTTCTTTTAGCAATACGATTATAATTCTATCTTTTTGTTCGCTCTTTGTATATTTGGGCATTCTCATAAGCGTCCAACCTTAGTTCTTCTAACTTGTGAATATCTAATATCCTTGTTCCGTCGACAGCTTCATAATCCATGTTTAGGGTCATAACAACCCAATAAACTTTATGTTCAAGCTTGACTGGTAGGTGAGATGACTTTTCGTACACGAGTTTGAATGGTGTGGTCCCTATTGGCATTTTATATGTTGTCTTATACGCCCATAATGCTTCATTTATCTTAGACGGCCAATCCTTTATAGAGGTTGTGACAATTTTTTCTAAAACCTGTTTAATTTCTCTGTTAGAAACCTCTACTTGTCCACTTGTCTGAGGGTGATAAGGTGCGGCGATTCAATGTCGCACCCCATACTTGCGTAAGAGCTTCTCAAATATTCTAGATATAAAATGTGATCCTCCATCACTTATGACTAACCTTGGTACTCTAAACCTAGGGAAAATATAATTCTTAAACATTTTAATTACAACTCGTGCACCATTTGTAGGAGAAGCGGTGAATTCTATCCATTTAGATACATAATCAACAGCTACGAGTATGTATTTATTTCCCATTAAGGATGGAAAAGGGCCCATGAAATATATTCCCCACATGTCAAAGACCTCTACCTCTAATATGTTGTTTAAAGGCATTCTATCCCTTCGGGAAATGTTTCCGGTGCGTTGGCAACAATCACAGTTCACGATCATAGCATGGACATCGCGCCACATGTTAGGACAATAAAGGCCGGCTTGAAAAATCTTGGCGCATGTTCTAGACATACTTTTGTGTCCTCCATAAGGATAGGAGTGACAATGGTTCATAATACTTTCGATTTCCTCTTCAGGAACTCAACAACGAAAAATGCCATCGGCTCCTCTCTTGAAGAGAGGGGTTCATCCCAACAAAATTATTTTAAATCGTGGAGGAATGTCTTATTCTATTGGTAGGTCATATTAGGAGGTAGAACTTTAGCTGCTAGGTAATTTACGTAGTCAGCATACCATGGTACAGTTGTGTGCACTGAGGCATCTTCTTCTTCTTCTATCTCGTTCTCAACGTTTGATTATTTTTCTTTAAGATATTTATGGTAGTGATCATAACTCATTCCCTCGATGTCAACTGACACGACTAGTCTATCTTAAGTAAAATCGTCATTTATGGGTACATGTTCTGACTTTATATTTTCTAGTCTTAAGAGGTGGTCAGCCACGACGTTTTCGCTTCCTTTCTTGTCCTGATTTCAAAATGGAATTCTTGCAATAATAGGATCCATCAAAGTAATCTAGTTTTTGCATATTTCTTGCTTAGTAAATATCTCATAGCAGCATGATTTGTGTATATAATGATTTTGGATCCTACTAAGTAAGAATGGAATTTATCGATTGTGAACACCACAACTAAAAGTTCTTTTTCGGTAGTGACATAATTCATTTGGGCTGCGTCTAAGGTTCTGCTTGCATAGTATATAACATTAAGTTTCTTATCTTTCCGCTGTCCTAGAACAACACTTACAACATAGTCGCTCGCATCACACATAATCTCAAATGGTTGGCTTCAATCAAGAGGTTGCATGATAGGTGCAAAGATTAGTGCATGCTTAAGGAGATTAAACGATCCAGGGCTTTTTTCGTCAAAGATTAATTCGACATTTTCACCAAAAGACCGGTTAGTGGTTTGGTAATCATAGAGAAACCTTAAATAAAACGTCGGTAAAAACCGACATGTCAAAGAAAGCTTCTGACTTCCCTAGCTGTTTTAAGTGGTTGAAGGTTCTCAATGACCTCTATCTTGGCTTTATCACCTTAATTCCTCTTTCGGACACTATGTGCCCTAGGACTATGCCTTCCTTCACCATGAAGTGGAAGGTCTCCTAATTAAGTACAAGGTCGACTTTCACGCACCTTTCCGGCACTTTTGCTAAGTTTTCTAGGAATCCTTCGAAGGTAGATCCACATACGGATAAATTGTCCATAAATAATTCCATGATATCATCAAGGAAGTATACGAATATCGCCATCATACACCTCTGGAAGGTTGCGGGAGCTTTACATAATCTGAATGGTATTCGTCGGTAGACGAACATTCCATAAGGACATCTAAAAGTAGTCTTCTCTTGGTCATCAGGATAAATTGGATTTTGGAAAAATCCTGAATATCCATCTAAATAGCAAAAATATGAATGTCTAGCTAAACGTTCGAGCATTTGATCGATGAATGAAAGTGGAAAATGGTCCTTCCGGGTTGCTTTGATTAGCTTTCTGTAGTCTATACACATACGCCATCCAGTTTCTACTAGTTTAGCTACATACTCCCCCTTTTCATTTTTAACAACTATAACACCTCCCTGTTTAGGTATGACATGCACTGGGCTAAGCCATTGACTGTCAGAGATTGGATAGATTATTCCAACATCGAGTATTTTAAGTACTTCCTTCCTAACTACATCACTCATAATATAGTTTATCCTCCTCTGGTGTTCTCTAGAGGCTTTAGAGTTATCCTCTAGCATAATCCTGTGCATGCACACAGAGTGGCTAAACCCGTTCAAATCAGAAATGTTGTATCCCAAAGAAGTAGGGTATTTCCTTAATACTACCAAGAGTTTCTCTGTTTCTTCTCTATTAAGATTAACACTTACTATTATCGGGCGATAATGCCGTTCATCAAGAAACTCGTATTTTAGGTTTTTAGGTAGGACCTTAAGTTCGACTGATAGTTGCTTAGGGCTCGACATAGGATCTGGTGTGAGTGCTAAACATTATTTTAAGCTATCATTAGCATATTGTCGATGATATTCATCTTTGCCCTCTTCTAACATTTCTTCAGTTGGAAGCTCTACTAATTTAGTAATCGGTTGAGGTGGTTCAAAAACTAATTCTTTGATGCATTCGTCAATGATATCTATAAAGCAACAAATGTCATCTATAGTTGGAGTTTTTAGAAATTGGGAAAGGATAAATTTAATTTTCTCTTCTCCTACCTTAAATGTGAGCTTCCCTTGTTTTACATTTATTATCGCACTGCTGTAGCTAAAAAAGGTCTTCCTAGTATGATATGTATATTAGAGTCTTCCTTTACATCCATTACTATGAAGTCAGTAAGGATATAGAATTGGTTAATACGGACTAGAATATTTTCCAGTATTCCCACAGGGTATTTAACAAAACAGTCTGCAAATTGAAGTGACATTCTAGTGGGTCTCAAGTTCAGTGAGTGCCATGGTTTCATCATCTTCAAGTTTTTTCTTATTTGACAAGATCTCTTTCAAGAACTGCATATGATGGCATCTGAGTAATGGCCTCAATGAAAGGTATAGTGACATGGAGTTGCTTCAGGAGCTCAATAAATTTCTTAAACTGACCCTTATTCTTTGATTTGGAGAGCCTTTAAGGGTATGGTCTCTTTGGTTTATCGAGAGGTGGAGGCACATAAGGTTTTTCTTTCTCGACAACCTCTTTATTAGTTGTAGTCTCCTCATTAGCTATTATTTTTCTTACTTGATTTTCATCAGTAACTTTCTCAGGTTCTTCCTCTACTATTTTATACATCGCATGATTTGTAACTCTGGGGTCTTCGGGTCCATCCAATTTTGTCCCACTTCGTAGTGTGATAGCATTTGCATGGCCTTTAGGATTTGGTTGAGGTCGGCCAGGAAATGTGCCAGCAGGGGCAGCAGAGGCTGCTTGTTGTTGGGCTACTTGAGTTATTTGAGTTTCAAGCATCTTGGCCTTGGTTGCCAATTATTTCACATGCTTGTTGGTATGAATGTTTTGATTCATGAACTCTTTGTTCTGCTGGGTTTGAGATGCGATGAATATTTCCAGCATGAGCTCCAGATTTAATTTTCTAGGAGCAGGAGGAGCAGCAGGGGCTCCTTTTTGGAAACTTTGAGAGTTAGAAGGTGAAGGACTTAGAGCAAACAATGCGTTATTGTTCTTGTAAGAAAAATTAGGATGGCTCCTCCATCCAGGATTGTAAGTGTTTGAATAGGGATTTCTTTAGGCACAGTTGACTTGGTCAGGGATAATCCCTATTAATAGTTGGCAATCAGTGGCTATATGTCCTTGGAATCCACAAATCTCGCAATTTGGAGCTACAATAGCTGCAATGGATGGAGTGGTAATAGTTAGATTATTGATCTTTGGGGTAAGCGCCTCGACCTTGGCATTTACATGATCAACTCCATTGACTTCAAACATACCTCTTTTTGTTTTAGTTTTCTCGACTTGAACTCGTTCAGTTCCCCATTGAAAATGGTTTTGAGCCATGTTTTTGATAAGCTGGTAGGCTTCATTGAAGGTTTATCCATTAGGGCTCCTCCAGCAGCAGCATTTATGGCCATCCTTATGTTGTAGAGTAGACCATTATAGAAAGTATGGATGATTAGCCATTATTCTAATCTGTGATGAGGACATAGTCTCATCATGTCTTTATATCGTTCCCATGCTTCAAATAGTGATTCTCCTTCAGCTTGTTTAAACTTAGTTATATAATTTCTTAGCATTGCCATCTTGCTTGGTGGGAAATATCTGGCTAGAAATACCTTCTTAAGTCCATTCCAAGTGGTAATTGAATTCGCAGGTAGAGACTGTAGCCATGCTCTGGCTCAATCTCTTAGAGAAAATAAAAATATATGTAGTCGTATTGCTTCTGGATTGACACCATTACTTTTTAATGTGTCTGCATACTGTACACACACTGGAAAATGAAGATTTGGGTCCTCGGTGGGATTTCCAGAGAACTGGTTATGTTGCACGATTCGCAAAAGAGATGGTTTCAACTCGAAAGTGTTTGCCTGGATTTCAGGTGGAACAATACTTGACTGTGACTCTTTCTTGGATGGAACAACGTAGTCTTTAAGTGGTTTTGAATCTGGTTAAGCCATGGGGGTAAATATGGCTCGACATTGTTCAATCTTACATCTTATACGGATAAAATGCTCTACTTCGTCGATTGGTTTTTCTAACTCGTCTCCTCTTGAGCGAGTGCTTAGCATACAACCGATGAATAATAAGAAAAAAAAGTTGCCTTAGTCTATACTGCGCAACAATGGAGTTACGATATTTACTAAATTGGTCTCAACAACGGCGCCAAAACCTTGAATTTTGTCTGTGTGTATGGTTTGCATATCTGCAAGTGCACAAATTTTATCAGAGTAATACAAAAGATGTCGAACCCACAGAGACCAATAGTCAATCCTACCGTTATCTACTATTGATATGTAATGCTAAGGCTAATCAAATTTTTATGAAGGGGAAAAAATAAAAACAAGAATTAAAACAAATTGGTTTTTAAAAACAATTAATAAAAGCGAGACCAGAATATGATTCATGGCGATCAACAGTACTTAAAACTAAGTCAGATTAATTAGTTAAATCGGGACAATATTTCTCTTTAATAGGAAGAAACTTAATTTAAATGAACCAGTGCGTCCGCTAAATCAGAACCAAGTTTTATTCAAAAATCTATATTACGGCTGTCGAGGTTCAGTGTGTTTAAGAATAAAATTATGTTTTTGAAAATCAAGTGCCTCTAATTAACCAAAAAATCGCTTTGGGTGAAAAACACATTTGAAGGCAATACCAGATATCGATAGGGTAGCACCAGAGTCTAAAATTTCGAATTCCTGTTGTCGCAGCACACCCATTCCTCTAAACTCTATTTTTAAAAATAATTATTTTGGAAATTTAAAATAAGCCTTGCTGTCGCAAGTGATTTAAAATAAAATCTCATTTTTATTTCCTAGCTTAGGTACGGGTTCCTCTATTTTTGAGATGGAACTGATACCTCTAATTTTAACGCTTTCACAATAATTAATTCCAATTTAAAATAATATAAAAATCAGCCCCAAAAAAGAGTCCCAAATTTAACCAATAATATTCAACTTAGATGCGAGTACCGACAAAACGACGGTCCTCACATTCCGGACCCTAAACAGTTTAGGCGGATGGATTTGACATAATACTCATGTTATAATTAATATGTATGAAAAATAGAAACTTAATGTTTACCGTCGAAATTGGTAAACAACCGTCAGTCTTCCAAATTTATTAAATCTTTGGTTATTTACATGATTGACTAGATTGATCCTAGGACATGTGTTGTTATTTAGTTTTTGGGTTTGTTAATTATGAACATTTTGACAATGTTCTTAAAAGTCATTAAAGAAGCGTTACAATTCTTTAAAGAAATGCAGAAGTATAGATTACAAAGTAAATGGATTCAAATTAAATGACAATATCTTAAATGTCAAAATTGGCTTTAAGGTAAATTACAGAAAATGTAAATGACAAGAAGAATCTTAAATAATCTGGTAAAAAGTGTAAAGTATGGTATTCACACGTACATTATCACTCAAGAACACTCATTTCTCACACATAGGTACTTTGAGTAAATTTAGAGTTTTTTGTACAAGGTTGAACACCCTCGAATCCTAACTGCTAAGACTCAATTTATAATAACTCGAAAATAACCGCTATCCAACGGTCTTCTCGCCAAAAAATGCCACGTCTTCAATTTGTATGCATTTCATTGCTCAAGGTAAGCTTCGTTGCTCCACGTGTCTTGAAAACGGATAAGGCCAAAAAATAGTTATCAGCCTTATTTTGAATTATATCACGTCAACGCTACTCCAGGTAAGCTTCCTCAAACTCTTGTCTAGGACAAAAATATTTCTAAGTCCTAGACCACAACTTCCTTGATAAACAGTTCCTGCGTTGAAACGTTCTCATCAATGCTTTGTCGAAGTCAACATATTCTTCTTCAGAATATATCTTTGAATCCTATGACTTATTTCCAACATTTATATGCGTCGAAATCCCTGCCAACAAATTGCCCCCCAAAAATGTCATTTTCGAATACAAAGAGAAAAAGACATTTTTTGAAGCTTTTTTGACGCTACAACATCTTCATTGCTATGACGTCATTGTCACCATGACCACGCTGCTTCATAAGTCCTATCAAGACATGCAAAAACCCAAAATTCAATCATCACACTCCTACTTCCTAGGAAGTAGTGGGATATGCCAATTGCAACCGTCCCATCAATCCATAACCGGTCAACACGTGTCCTACGATTCTAACAACTGTTCAGAGTGGCTGAAATGAAACGTTTCTCTCACTCCATTATAAATACTCCATTTCACTTATTTCTTTACTTTTTTTACTCTCTTGAACTCCTTTCTTCTTTCTAAAGAGAAAACCCTTCATCTCCTTTTAAGCAAGCTTAAAAAAAGTCATATTTGTTTCACTTTCATCATCAATGGCGTCTAAGATTAAGAACCCTAAGGATTCCAAGAAGCAACCAAATCTTCCTCCCGTTCACAGAATTCTAGGTCCTCAAGTTGTAGGAAATCAATAATATATACCAGAACCTCCTCTTGAAGAAGAAAAGAGGCACATTTATCAATCTCAGGTACTTATTCCTATTTTGATTTCTGGAAGAATACATGCCCTAGCTGGTCCTTTACCGGATCTTAACACTAATGTTGTAAAACTTATAGAATATTTCCCAACCTATCCTAAAACTAAACCCATAGCAAGTAGGAAAAGATCTAAGGATAGTATCGAAGTTGTGAATATTGAACCAGGTAAGGTATCTGATACCGAGCCTATAGAAAAACCTATTAACCTAGATTACATGAGCAATGCTCTTAGAGCATTTCGCTCTTGTCCCTTATCGAAAGGCCCTGAGAATTATTTGTCTTAGCTGGCGAAGATAGAGAAAGAGAAAATTCAATTTTGGAAAGACATGGAGATCTTCGACATGATTCAACTGTCTAAATCTGGACCAGGTTACTGCCAAACTATGTTGCTAACCTCTTTGTACTTTTGGGATAGTACACCCAATAACTTCCACTTCCCTTGTGGAATGCTAACCCCGACTCTTTTCGATGTCACTGCAATTACTTTTCTTAGACCAACTAGATAATCCTTTGATCCAAACCAAATGACAGAAGACACTATAGGCTTCGACGAAAATCAAGACACTTTCACCCATTATATCTCTGACCATCATGAGAGAGACACTGAAGAAGTTCCTAACGAGGAACACATTTCTTTCCTTGCTCTTTGGCTATCTCGATGCGATTTTTGCTCGAGGTCTCTACAAGTTGCAAAAACGTTTCTGAAAATGGCTAACCAACTAACGTTGGACAAAAACTCTACCTTAGCCAAATGATTCTAGGTTGCCTGTATGAATCTTTAGGAGAAGGCATGGAAATCCTTAAAGAGATTCAACTTGGGTCGAACTTATTGCTAGCTGGCCTATTCTGGCTACTTCAGTTGTGGCTTAATGCCACCTTCGAACCTTCGTTTCCAACCCATAGCATAATCAACGAAGAAACTGATGAGATAAAAAATAAGAGGGTCGAAGGGACACGCCTCGTCCAATTGACTCCTATTGATGAATGCCTAAATTTGCAGAAGACTTTCGCCGAGTATTTAATGATGTATGCCAAGCGTTAAAATTTTACTCCTTCTATGGCTCCCTTCGCCAAAAGGACTCATGGCCCTGAATGGTTTACCAGAAAATTCCCTCTTATTTCAAAGGATCAAGAAGCAGAATCCTTGGCTATATGGGAGGCATTCCTGACACCCAAACTGATTGCAACAAGACTTCGACCTTCCAAAAATCAAATAATCCTCCTCAGCTACTAACCAAACTTTGTCTCTCGACAATTTGGTCTTAACCAGATCTTTCCCAAACCCCTTTTTCTAATGAAAAGCTCTGTTATCCTTTATAATATGTATTTTACTGAGGCTCAAAGCAATGAAGAAATGTCACAGTACATTGGCACCACCCAACTCACTCCTATTCCTTTCACACCATCTTACTTCTATTCTCAAGAGTATGATACTTAGTGGAAACACTACTATTCAACAAAAATGTTCGTCGTTAATGCTTTTACTCAACACTTAACAACTGCTTTTGCTCTTATACAGGACAGATCCAAGAAAGGTACTTCAACCCATATCAAGGAAATTCAAACATTTCAAAAATACTTTGAAACTGCCTACAAACCTGATGACCTTAGTCGCACCATCCGCGAAGCAGCAGTTACTTTGAGAGAAAAATTTATGAAGAAACTGCCAGATTTTAAACTTCCTTCGAACATTAAACCTGAACACAGGTATGAGTTGGCTTTTAAATTACATCCACCAAGATTCCCTCGATTACCAACGACTAATTTCAGCATGGCTTTTAGCCCTCTGTTTCCCGACTGGTTTGTCTGTGGGGACTTGTGAAAATCCTTCGACAAGACTATCAAAAACGGGCGAAATGGGTGGTTCTGACTAAGTATTCTTTAGAGAGTTTCAAAGGACATCTTCATATTGGCATATGAGATGTTCAAGTACTCTCTCCCATATATGAAGGTGTGGAATAAGAGGAATTTTCAATTTACTTTATTTTCTTCTAACATGTTATTGACATTTTTTTACTTGTGGCATTTGTTTTGACCTGTTCTTGTTTTAGCCGTCGAAAGAAAACAACTAACAAAAGGCCCAACAAACAAAATTGGCAGTTCGACCAAAGCAGAAGGTCGAGAAGAAGAAACAACTAAACCAACAACAAAGGTAAACTTTGTGTTTATCAATTTATTTTGTTTGATGGATTGTCTTCGTATGCTAATGCCTTTGTTATTTTCAGGTAAATCGAATGCCTCCTCCGACTCTAAAGAAAAGAAAGGCTAAAGAACCCCAGTTTCAAGTAGTCGAATCAGATGATGGTGACTTGTCACCAGATACCTCTAAAATGGCCAAGAAGAAAAAGAAGGTGAAGGTTTCTAACAACATTATCAAAATCAAACCTCAAAACCCTGTCACTCCAAAAGTAAACAAAGTTGATCCTGAACCTGCTACCAAAGGTACTCCTGAACGGGTCGAAAGCGATAATTCCAGTCCTGGTGCATAAAGTCCTAAGGTAATATAATTTACCTCATTTTCGCTTAACTAATTTTCCTCTTCTTTTATGTCTGACTCATCATTATTCGACTTCTTTTGCAGGGTGGTGCAGATGGTGTTGAACAATTAAGCATCAAACATATTATCCCTGGGAGCACCAGCACTCCTGGCACCAACCCACATCCAACAAGGATTCTACCAAAGGATCCATGGGCGAAGTAAATAAACCCATTAAAGAAAAACAGGAAAACTCACCCCCAAAGGACACCACCCAACACTCTCAGACTAGATTCTGATCATGATGAGGAGGACGAAGAACAACACACCATGGAAGTCGAAGAAACAATAGAAATCCAAGGCACAGAAAGGATCGTGCAAGACAAAGAGGATGATTCCTCACCAAAAATCTTCAACCAAGGTGAAAACCAGGACGAAGAAGAATATCAAGATGAAAATCCACCTCTGTTTGATTATGCAGACAACCCTCAAGAAGAAGATGATGCAGGATAAAACAAAATACCCAAGGCTAACCAGACCTCTGAGACTGTCAAGGAATCTAAAGCTCCCTCAACCGGAACAAACACTGCTCTTTCCCAGGAAGAACTAGACAATATGAAGAAAAACAAACCTACAAAATACTTGAAGGAAATCCTAAGTGCAAAGGGCAGTTCGACTGACAAATGCTCTAACTCTTCAATTGTCTCTAGTGGTTAGTCTGCGAATGCGCCTATTGACGAACTTCTCAATAAAATTAAAGAGAAAGCTTTTGATGTTAATCTGCTCAAAGTCTTAGAAGATAACTCTTCAGCCTGCTTTGAAATCAAAGACCTCTTGAAGCAAGTTGACATTTTGACTACCCCTCCAGAACTTGCAGACGTAATCATGGAATTTGGGCTGCTCATCGACCATGTCACTGTGAACCTCAACCGTCGAAGAGACATTTCAAACAAAATTCAGAATAAAGTGACTACTGAAACGGCTGAATGGGATGTTGCTACTGAATCAACTAACAAGATCGCAAAAATATAGAAAGACTTTGGACAAAATCAGGCAGAACTCGATACTTGCGCTAGCAACATTGCTGCTTGGGAAAAACAAATTGAAGAGTTGCATGCAAAGATTCAAAAAGTTAAAGCGCGTCAAGAAGAAATTCAAAAGCTCGATCGTCAAGAACTCGACAATGAAATTCAAGTAGGAGTACATCATGTCAAACTTGCTCAGGCTTTAGGAGTAGAAATTGACACCCTCAATGATAACAAGTTTGTCATTGACCATCGCCTGCTGCTTTCAAAGTCAAAATATGAACGCATGAAAATCGCTCTTCCATTCTAAGTTTTTTGTTTGCTAACGTTGGTGTTGTAATTGTTCGAATTTTATTTCAACTCTGGTTTTGTAATATGATGACTTAGCCATTTTGGAATTTAAATTCAATTACCATTTTGCCTTTAATTTTTCACATACGAATTATTCTGTTATTATCTTGACTTCCTGAAGCGCAGTCCTATATCTTTTCAAATATTTCCCATTTACTTTCAGGAGTCTTCGATCCTCAGATAACTCTTCGATCTCATATGCATTATTAGAAAACACTTAAACAATTTGGAATGGCCCTTCCCATTTTGGGGACCATTTACCCAATGTTCTGTCCTTTTTATCCATGGGTAGAATAACTTTCCACACTAAGTCTCCAGTCTAAAATGACTTGACTTTAACCTTTTTATTGTATGCTTTTTCTACCCTCTTTTTATGCATCTTTAATAATTCTAAGGAATTCACCCTTTCTTCATCCAAATCGACTAGTTCATCTAACATCATGTTCCAATAAGCTTCAGATGGAATTTCATTCTGTCTTTGAATCCTAGTTGATTGGAGATAGACTTCGACTGGTAACACTGCATCATGTTCATATGTCAGTCGAAAAGGCGTAGAATTTGTAGCCTCTTTAGGGGATGTTCAACATGCCTACAAAATCTGGTCCAATATCTTATACCAATTTCCTGGATTTTTCCCCACATGCTTCTTTATTAAACTAATTACAACTTTATTTGCGGCTTCGACTTGACCATTCTCCTGGGCATAATAAGGCATGAATTTCAACAACTTGATTCCTACTTCTTTCGCAAAATCTTTGACCTTTCGACCAGTAAATACTGATCCTTGAGCAGTTGTAATCGTTTCTAGAATCCCAAACCGATAGATTATGTGCCTTTGAATGAACTCAATCACTACTTCCTGATCAACAATCGCCAAAGGAATGGCTTCGATTCACTTCGTAAAGTAATATATTCCCACTAGGATATATCTGTGACTTTTAGAAGTTGCTGGTCGAATTTCACCAACTAGATCCAATGCCCAACCCCTAAAAGGCCAAGGCTTCACAATGGAATGCAGTTCGCTTGCAGGAACATGTTGTATACCTGCATGCCTCTGGCACTCTTGGCACCCTTTGGCAAAATCGATACAATATTTCATCATGTTAGGCCAATACATTCCTTGTTGAAACAAAACCCATTTCATTTTAAGGCCTACTTGGTGAGCCCCACTGTAGACATTCAACAAAGCCAAATATGCCTCAGCCTCACTAAGGCATTTGAGCAAAACTCCTTCGGACGTCTTTTTAAATAGTTCATTACCCATACGAGTATAACTTAGATATCTATACCTAAATTTTTGCTCCGCAGACATCGTTGGATTATTTAAGTAGTCCACAATAGGTTTCCTCCAATCTGTATTTGTCAGATTGTCGATCACCAAGATTTCGAAGTTCTAATCATCTGTACAACCCAACTTTGTTACTTCCAAATCTGTCAGAGACAGTCTGGTTGCCATTACCTTCCCTCGAACTTCGATCACATCTTCCAAATTCTCTTTGAAAATCTTGTAGCCTGAAGCAATTTGAGCCAAATCATTGGCCTCCTGGTACTTCAGTCGAGAATGTGCCTAACACTCACCATCTCAAACTTTCGTAATAGTCGATCTGCTATTACAAAGTACATTATCAAATTCTCCTTGACACTATTATACTCCTTTGTCATCTGCTTCACAACCCGTTCGGAGTCACCAATGATTTCGACCCTAGTTGCACCCAACTCCAACAGAATCTCAAGGCTGACTATTAAAGCCTTACATCCAACCTTGTTGTTCGAACAAGGACCATCGATTATGTACTTAAATCTCATTGGAACTTTATCAGGAGAGATGACCAATATCCCAATACCTTCCATCTTTGTGACTCGAACCATCGAAATATAATTTCCAAGGCTCAAATTCGAGATATTTTTAGGGATTTTCGACTACAGAGTGGTCGACTATAAAGTCTGCGACCACTTGTCCCTTCATGGCCTTTAAAGTCACATAAGTTAATGAGTACTCTGTTAAGGCGATTGCCCATTTTTCGATTCGACTATGAAGAATTGGCTTAGAAAGCATATGTTTAATGATATCATAATGGGACGAAACATAAACATTAATAGGTTTTATATAATATTTCAACTTTGTACATTTGAAATACAGACAAAGACACTGGTCGCGACTTTGTGTAATGGTCGAATTACTGCTGCAAGTATACAGCTTATCGCGTAGTCTTAAAAAGGTTGTCGAACCCACAGGGACTAATAAGCAACCTAGAGTGATCGATTATTGCGGTGTAAAGCTAAGGCTAGATTTGACGGTAAAAGAAATTTGGTTAATAACGGGATTTTAAAAACAATAATAAAGACGAGACCGGAGAATGATTTTCGTGCTCTTTGGGACTCCGTAAGATCCAGGTGTTAACAAAGGTCTTGAAGTTGGTCTGTAGGATATACCAGTTTAAGGCTCAACCTCACGCTCTCGCGGTCTTAACCAAGCCATGCCTAATGACCCCAAGATTTTGCTCTCGCTCGCTCGGTAGTTAAGAGGTGCTTTTTGAAAACTAAGATAAACTAAATGAGTCCCTAAAGCACTCCCGCTGCATTTAGGCTCAATGTCCGATGTCTACTATCCGACGATTACCTCAAACTCTCGCTCTGTTGGACACGCCTTAGTGTGTTTCTCACTCTCGTGACGAAACACTGTTAAACAACCCCTCGCTCTCACGACAAGGTTGTCTAAATTCAGTTTAGACACCAAAACCAGGATTTTAAAACAAAAGCTAAACACCGAAGGTTTCTACAGAGTCCCGTCGGAACGACGGTCCTCAATCTACGGAATCAAAACAAACTACTTAGACATACTTAAATTAAACATTAATACATTAACATTTATGGATTTTAGAGCATACATAATGGCTTATTCTTAATTAAACTTAGAATTAAGTTTATATGCGAAATCAGAATTATGCGATTAATCGAAAGAAAATAGAATGCGGTAAAGTAAATAAATCGTAAATGACCTGAAGTGCGAGTAATTAAAAGAGAAAATAAACTTTGTATTAACTAATCCATCCAAGCATACATCAGCAGCAAAAGAAATGAAAATACAATTGGTGTATCAATCTCTCGATGTGATCGATTGATACTTTGGCTAATGATCTAAGTGGCTAGGAATTTCGGCACCGCTTCCGCAGGGTTCTTCGATATCAAATGCAGGCATCAAGTACTCTATATATAGGCAAAATGGGCTCCAAGACAGTTAAGTTCGAAATTTGAATTCTCCCTTGCAAACTGCCAGAACTGCATAAAGGAAATTGCTCCCGCGCACAATGGCGGTCGCCTTAGGGCAAACGGCGGTTGCCTTTTCTTTAAATGCTTGAATTTCCCTCCTTTCTGACATGGCGAGCGCCATTCATTTGCACTGAGGGGAATGGCGAACGCCATTTATCTAGGAGAGGCAGAACCTTGCAATTTTCTCCACTTTTCTTCTCTTTGAGCTCATATCTTGGTCTTTTCTTCTCTGGAGATGATATAGGACCTGTAAATGGAAAAGAAACAAAAACGTAAGCAAACAATACACAAAATGACAATGACTCGATAAAAATGCGATAAAACATGCACGAATTTAATCGAATTAGACGATACGAAATCGAGTAATCAAACTCCCTCACACTAAGGCTTTTGCTTGTCCTCAAGCAAATTCCCAATGCAATAAAACAGTAAGCATTATGTTTCGACTCTTAGGCACGACAAAAACAATCTAAGCACAAGGTTGCTAGGCTACAGTGGAAACGGATAGGTACGGAATAGTGAAAACAAGGATACCGTAATGACACGACTCCACAAAAGCGGACGAAAACTCCCTTCCTATGCAATACCAATTCAAATCACGAAATTATACCTAGACCTATATCCTTCATCTTATTTCACCTCTTTTTCATTCGAGCGCAATCACATTAAGCCCGTTATCCTTTGTACTTACATGGTAATCGAACCTGTTAATGTTATGATCTCTTATTCAACAAGAATTTTTTTCTTTTTCGCATTTGTGCATTTTTTGCTTACGAATTTCAAGAGTCCGAACCTTTAGGCTAAATGGTCGGGTGAGGACCACCTAACTTAGCGGGAACGTGCCTTTCATTCGCATTTTTCTATAAAAATCATATAAATCACATTTTGAGATCACACATATTTGCATCAGCTCGTCACTTAGTTCGTACATAAGGATGGTGCTGACTACTAGAATAAACTAATCAAGAGGTTAACTCTAAGAAACTAGGCATAAGGTCATGGCATAATGTCTATTTAAATCAATATCACATATTTAGGGAATCTAAGGTGTAGGAACGGTACCGATATTTTCAAAACTGTCCCAAGTCCGCCTACCTAGCCTAAATCAAAGAATGAAACAACCTATACTATACGCGGCATCCCGACGGTACACATCGGAATGGAAATTACAATTCAAACAATACAAAAAGGGGAAACACTATACGTGTAATCAAACTAATCTAAGAAAACAGGAAAAAGAAATGTGCAGCTACGGATCATCCATGGTGTTGTCTAAGAGAGTAGACAATTTGGAACATATGGTCCAACTCTTCGTGAACAACATCCATTAGGCCGATGAAGTCGACTCGGAGAGAGGAAATCTCGTCTCTGAAGGAATCTACTTCAGCCTGGAGAGCATTTATAGCAGCGACAACATTCAAAGGGGGCATATCAGGATCGACCTCAGAACCTTGAGTGGCCTCAGTGGACATAATGATAGCTCTATTTTCATAAGCCTGAGGAGAGTCGGGCGGAGTTAGAAACTCGTTGGCGACCTCCAAATCATAGAGCCAATTGTCTTTGTTGTGCACACTGGTCATAACATGGTTAGGCAAAGTAAAGGCATGGACCACAAAATTATTAATAAGCAACTCGAATTCTACCGGGCCAAGGTTAGCAATAATGCCTCTGTTGAAACAGAAGCTAATGTCCATTGGGCGAAAACCACCAAATGCAAAGGATCGGTTCAGATGGTACCTCATCCCAATTGCATCAGCAATCATGGTCACCAGTCCGCCTATTAAAATTGGTTGGAATGAATCATGGGCAATATGACTGAGATTAGCAAGTAAGTACGGGGCTGAATTAACCGGCTTTCCTTGGGATGCGCAGAGCATGATATTTTTAGTCATCCCTTGACACAGACGTTATATTCTCTTCTTTTCCAAAGAAGGTGTGAGCCAAGACCTTATGGAAATATCTCCATCCAGGGTTGTGAATACTTTCGGAGAACATAACATTAGGGTCGGCATTACCGCTTCCTGTTATGGTGCCCCAAAAATGTTCAAGATCATGGCTAGTGAAGGCATCAGCAGGGATTTTGGTCACAGCATCGGATTCATTAGGAAAACCCAATAATTCAGCGAATTCATGGTGGGTGAATCTGTACTTGTTTCCAAATGGCATCATAATAGAGGGAGCTTTGGAACTCTAATGTCAAGCTACGGTAAGTGCTAAATCTCTTCTCTAAAGCAAAGTGAGACCATCCTATCTGGCTCAGAAGGAAAACAACACTGTCTCGGATGCTAAGGGTTTACATGGCCGAGTCGTCAGGATAGATGGACAGACCAAAATCTCTCTGAGACAAAGCCTCAAATTGACGCCTCTGGACATCGTTCCTGAAAACAACGGTACGGGTTTCAAATGTCTGCATGGTTGCTGGTCAAAGGTTTCCTAGAGAAGGGTCTCCTGAAAAATTGAAAAACATTACAATATTAGGGAAAAACACTATTAGCTACGCGTTAGTAAGATAAAAATAGTAATAATAATTGTAATAATAATAATAATAGCAGAAATAATGAGATGCAATAAATAGTAATGTATAATGCATAGACTTTATACTAAACATGCATGCAATGTCCTAAAAACTAACAAAGTAAAATAGAGGGCAAAATAAAAACTAAAGATCGTGGTTTAGCTCCCACTGAGCGCTTTGTTTAATGTCGGAAGCTCGACATTAGAAATGGATAGGGCATCATTTGTCGGAAAGAGCGGGAAGCTCTTGCAACTTGTAATAGTTGATGAATTCATTGTTTTCTACTAAGTGGTAGTGTTTGAGTCTCTGGCCATTCACAAAGAACGTCTCATTCGACTTTCCTCTAATTTCAACTGCTCCACTTGGTAGGACTTTTGTAACCTCGAAATGACCAGACCATCTACAGTGTAATTTTCTGGGAAAAATTTTAAGCCTAGAGTTAAAGAGAAGAACTATATCTCCTTCGTTAAACTCCTTCTTAGTTATTCTTTTATCATGCCACTTCTTGGTTCTTTCTTTGTATATTCGGGCATTTTCATAAGCATCTAGTCTTAGTTCTTCTAATTCATGGATATCGAGAATTCTTTTCTCATCTGTTTCCTTATAATTCATATTCAGGGTTTTAATGACCCAATAAGCTTTATGCTCAAGTTCTACAGGCAGATGGCATGACTTTCCATAAACTAGTTTATACGGTGTGGTTCCTATGGGGGTTTTGTAGGCTGTTCTATAAGCCCACAGAGCTTCATGAAGTTTAGTAGACCAATCCTTCCTAGAGGTTGCAACGGTTTTTTCCAAAATTTGTTTAATCTCCCTATTCGACACTTCTACTTGTCCACTAGTTTGAGGGTGATAGGGTGTTGCTACTCGGTGTCGTACTCCGTATTTAAGTAATAGCCTCCCGAAAACATTCGAAATGAAATGGGATCCGCCATCACTAATGACGATTCTAGGTACACCGAATCTGGGAAAGATTATGTTCTTGAAAAGCTTTACCACCACTCGTGTATCATTTGTAGGTGAATCTACTGCCTCAATCCATTTTGATACGTAATCTACTGCGACGAGTATGTATTTGTTTCCAAAAGAAGATGGTAAAGGTCCCATGAAATCAATGCCCCATACATCAAAGACTTCGACTTCCAAAATTCCCCTTTGAGGCATCTCATCGCGTCTAGAAACATTTCCAGTGTGTTGGCACCAGTCACAGTTCATAATGGCAATGTGAACGTCCTTCCAAAGGTTTAGCCAAAAGAGGCCAGATTGTAATATCTTTGCGCATGTTTTTGATGTACTGGCATGTCCTCCGTACGGTGCAGCATGGCATTGGGATATGGCATCCTCTATTTCCGATTCAGGGACACATCGACAAAATATTCCATCGGCGCCTCTCTTGAATAATAGGGGTTCATCCCAGTAATATTGTTTAAGATCATGGAAGAATTTCTTTTTCTGTTGGTATGTTAGATCTGGTGGAAGCACTTTGGCTGCTAGGTAGTTGACAAAGTCAGCAAACCATGGCAATGTGGTTTTTGTATAGATTGCTTCTACTACTTCATTTGTCTCTTCATCGTTAAATAACAAGGAACATTCTACAGTTTTGCTCTCCCTTTCCAACTGGGCTACTAGTCTGTCGTAAGGAAAATCATCGTTTATAGGCACTCTTTCGGGCTTTAGATCCTCAATCCTAGAGAGATGATCTGCTACCACATTCTCTGTGCCTTTCTTATCCTTTATTTCCAAATCGAATTCTTGCAAGAGCAAAATCCATCTCAAGAGTCTTGGTTTGGCATCCTTTTTAGCTAACAGCTACCTAATAGCGGCATGGTTGGTATAGATAATAATTTTTGCTCCTACCAAATAGGAATAAAATTTGTCTAAGGCGAACACAACAACTAGGAATTCTTTTTCTGTGGTCGTATAGTTCATCTGTGCGTTGTCTAAGGTTCTACTTGCGTAGTAAATAGCATGAAGCCTTTTATCCTTTCTTTGTCCTAAGACAGTGCCTACAGCATAGTCGCTAGCGTCGCACATTATTTCAAATGGTAAACTCCAATTAGGTGGTTGCATAATTGGTGCGGTAATAAGAGCATTCTTCAGATGTTCAAATGCTTTCAAGCATTCTTCATCGAATATAAATTCAGCTTCTTTCATTAGTAGTCCAGTCAATGGTTTTGTAATCTTAGAGAAGTCTTTATTGAATCGTCGGTAAAAACCGGCATGACCTAAAAAGCTTCGTACTTCTCTAACTGTTTTGGGTGGTTAAAGGTTTTCTATGACTTCTATCTTTGCTTTGTCTACTTCAATACCTCTATCGGATACTACATGTCCAAGAACTATACCTTGTTGCACCATGAAATGGCACTTCTCCCAATTTAGTACAAGGTTCACTTTGACGCATCGTTCGAGTACCAACTCAAGGTTTGACAGGCAGTGTTCGAAACTTCCCCCACATATAGAGAAATCGTCCATAAAGACTTCCATTATGTCGTCTATGAAATCTGCAAAGACCGACATCATGTATCTCTGAAATGTTGCGGGAGCATTACACAGTCCAAACGGCATTCGGCGATAGGCAAATGTACCATAGGGGCAGGTGAATGTTGTCTTCTCTTGGTCATCAGGGTGAATAGGTATTTGGAAAAATCCTGAGTATCCGTCTAAGTAACAAAATTATGAATGTTTGGCTAGCCGTTCGAGCATTTGGTCTATGAAGGGTAAAGGAAAATGGTCTTTTCTAGTAGCTTTATTCAGCTTCCTATAGTCTATGCACATCCTCCATCCAGTTTGAGTTCGTTTGGCTACGGACTCGCCTTTTTCGTTGGTTACAACTGTAACACCACCCTTCTTTGGTACGACATGCACTGGGCTGACCCATTTGCTATCAAATATTGGGTATATGATTCCTGCTTCCAATAGCTTTTGCACTTCTCTCTTCACTACATCACTTAGGACAGGGTTCAACCGTCTTTGATGCTCTCTGGACGTCTTACAGTCCTACTCCATCATGATGCGGTGCATGCATATAGAGGAACTTATCCCTTTTAGATCAGAGATGTTATATCCGAGAGCTGTGGGATACTTCCTTAAGACTTCTAATAACTTCTCGGTTTCTATTTGTCCTAAATCGGCACTAACTATTACTGGCTTTTCAAGTTTAGTATCTAGGAATTCATATCTTAGATCATTGGGTAATGTTTTGAGTTCTACAGATGGTTTCTTTGGGCAAGGCATTGGATCGGGTGTGAGTGCCAGGAATTCTCTTAGACTGTCATCTTCATATGGCTCATGCCAATTATCGTCTTTGAATATTGGAGGGGCTGGAATCTTTAGTACTTCTGTGTACCTTGTCGATTCCTTCTCCATTTCTCTGACGCAATCGTCGATAACGTCTAGAAAACAGCATGAATCGTCTAAAGCAGGGGCTTTTAGGAATTGGGCTAAAATAAATTCGACTTTTTCTTCCCCTACTTCGAAAGTTAATTTTCCTTTCTTCACATCTATTATAGCTCTAGTTGTTGCTAAGAACGGTCTACCTAAAATAATTGGTATATTAGAATCTTCCTTAATGTCCATTATCACGAAATCTGTCGGAATATAAAACTGACCTATGTGAACTGGCACGTTTTCTAGCATACCTACTGGATATTTCACAGAATGGTCTGCTAGTTGTAGCGACATCTTCGTTGGCCTCAAGTCTCCTAATTCAATTTTCTTACATGTGGATAGGCGCATTAGGCTAACACTGACTCCTAAGTTCCATAACGCTTTGTCTATGACAATTTTCTCGATTACACAAGGTATGGAAAAGCTACCTGGATCTTTTAGTTTATGAGGCATGTTATTTTGAAGTATGGCACTACACTCGGCAGTGAGCATAACGGTTTCGTTATCTTCTAACTTTTTCTTGTTTGACAGGATCTCTTTAAGGAATTTGGCATATGAGGGCATTTGCGTAATAACTTCTGTGAAAGGTATCGTTATATTCAGTTGCTTTAGAAGCTCTACGAATTTCTTAAACTGTCCTTCGTTTTTGGATTTAGCTAGTCTTTGAGGATAAGGCACAGGTGGTATATATGGTGGCGGAGGCACATAAGGTGTTTCTTCCTCTGCGGCCTTTCCGCTTTCATCTTCCTTCTCAGTGTTAGGTTCTTTTATTTTCTCAGTTCCCTTTGGTGAATTTTGGTGCATGGCTGAATTTTGGAATCTCGGGTCAACAGGTCCATCATACTATGTTCCGCTTCGCAAAGTTATAGCGTTAGCATGACCTTTTGGGTTTGGTTGTGGTTGGCCAGGAAATGTTCCAGCGGGGGCTGCGTTAGTTGATTGTTGTTGGGCTACCTGAGAAATTTGAGTTTCTAACATCTTGTTATGGGTAGCCATAGCATCAAGCTTGCTTGACAATTGTTTCATCAATTCGCTCGTGTGAGCGTTTTGATTTGCGAAATCCCTGTTTTGCTGAGCTTGAGCGTTCATAAAGTTTTCCATCATGATTTCTAGATTTTATTTTTTTGGTAGATGTGGAGCAGGTTGCACTCCTTTCTGAAATCCGGGTGGAATAGCAGGTGCTGGGTTAGGTGGATTCAAAGCATTGTTATTCTTATACGAAAAATTCGGGTGATTTCTCCAGCCAGGATTGCAAGTGTTTGAATACGGGTTCCCTTGAGCATAGTTCACTTGGTCAGTAGGAGTACTAGCCAAAACTTGACATTCAGCGTTTGCATGGCCAGGGTTTTCGCATATTTCACAGTATGGTGTAAGTGCAGCTACCGTAGCTGCTGGAGGAGCTATTGCTAAACTTTCGATCTTTTGAGCAAGTGCGTCAACTTTAGCATTGACTCGGTCTATACTATTAACTTCGTGCATTCCTCCTTTCGGAGTCAGTTTCTCTATACCAGCGAGTTCACCTCCCCATTGGAAATGGTTTTGAGCCATAGTCTCTATGAGTTCATAGGCTTCAGCATACGGTTTATCCATTAGAGCACCGCCTGCGGCAGCGCACAGATTCATTTTGGTATTGTACAGCAGCCCGCCGTAAAAGGTATGTATTATCATCCATTCTTCAAGTCCATGGTGTGGGCATAACCTCAACATGTCCTTGTATCTCTCCCAAGCATCGAATAAAGATTCATTGTCCTTTTGCTTAAATCCATTAATTTGGGCTCTCAGCATATCGGTCTTGCTTGGTGGGAAATATCTGGCTAAGAAGACTTTCTTCAACTCGTCCCATGTCGTCACTGAGTGAGATGGTAGAGACTGGAGCCAAGCCCTTGCTCTATCTCTCAATGAGAAGGGAAAAAGTCTTAGTCTGATTGCTTCTTGACTAACCCCATTGGCTTTCACGGTGTCTTCATATTGCACGAATATTGATAAATGAAGGTTCGGGTCATCTGTAGCATTACCTGAGAATTGGTTTCGTTGAACTGCGAATATTAGCGAAGGTTTCAGCTCGAAATCATTACGGTTAATGGTTGGGGCAGCAATGCTATTATGTGGTTCATCCTGCGGCGCAATGGCGAAGTACTTTAGAGGACGGTTTTGCGGGCCTTCTGCCATGTTTTGTTCTGGTTCTGATTCGGCTTCTGAATCTGAGTAGGGAATAAGAGGATCTGGGATATTATATCTAAGAAGGAATTCGTTAATTCGGCGTCTCAGAAGTATGTAACGTTCGATTTCATTGACTGGTTGCTCCAAATCTTCGCCTTGTGAGCGAGTGTTTGGCATACAATTGACGAATCGAAAAGGAAAAGAAATAAAAAGTTGCCTTAGTCTATACTGTGCAACGAAAGTATCACAATAATGACTAAATTGGTCCCCGGCAACGGCGCCAAAAACTTCGTCGCGACTTTGTGTAACGGTCGGATTACTGCTGCAAGTATACAGCTTATCGCGTAGTCTTAAAAAGGTTGTCGAACCCACAGGGACTAATAATCAACCTAGAGTGATCGATTATTGCGGTGTAAAGCTAAGGCTAGATTTGGCGATAAAAGAAATTTGGTTAATAACGGGATTTTAAAAACAATAATAAAGACGAGACCGGAGAATGATTTCCGTGCTATTTGGGACTGCGTAAGATCCAGGTGTTAACAAAGGTCTTGAAGTTGGTCTGTAGGATATACCAGTTTAAAGGCTCAACCTCACGCTCTCGCGGTCTTAACCAAGCCACACCTAATGACCCCAAGATTTTGCTCTCGCTCGCCCGGTAGTTAAGAGGTGCTTTTTGAAAACTAACATAAACTAAATGAGTCCCTAAAGCGCTCTCGCTGCATTTAGGCTCAATGTCCGATGTCTACTATCCGGCGATTACCTCAAACTCTAGCTCTGTTGGACACGACTTAGTGTGTTTCTCACTCTCGTGATGAAACACTGTTAAACAGCCCCTCGCTCTCACGACAAGGTTGTCTAAATTCAGTTTAGACACCAAAACCTGAAGTTTAAAACAAAAGCTAAACACCGAAGGTTTCTACAGAGTCCCATCGGAACGACGGTCCTTAATCTACGGACTCAAAACAAACTACTCATACATACTTAAATTAAACCTTAATACATTAACATTTCTGGATTTTAGAGCATACATAATGGCTTATTCTTAATTAAATTCAGAATTAAGTTTATATGCGAAATCAGAATTATGCGATTAATCGAAAGAAAACAGAATGCGGTAAAGTAAATAAATCATAAATGACCTGAAGTGCGAGTAATTAAAACAGAATATAGACTTTGTATTAACTAATCGATCCAAGCGTACATCAGCAGCAAAAGAAATGAAAATACAGTTGGTGTATCAATCTCTCGTTGTGATCGATTGATACTTTGGATAATGATCTAAGTGCTAGGAATTTTGGCAGCGCTTTCGCAGGGTTCTTAGATATCAAATGCAGGCCTCAAGTCCTCTATATATAGGCAAAATGGGCTCCAAGACAGTTAAGTTCGAAATTTGAATTCTCCCTTGCAAACTGCCAGAACTGCATAAAGGAAACTGCTCCCGCGCATAATGGCAGTCGCCTTAGGGCAAACGGCGGCCGCCTTTTCTTTAAATGCTTGAATTTCCCTCCTTTCTGACATGGCGAGCGCCATTCATTTGCACTGAGGGGAATGACGAACGCCATTCATCTAGGAGAGGCAGAACCTTCCAATTTTCTCCACTTTTCTTCTCTTTGAGCTCATATCTTGGTCTTTTCTTCTCTGGAGCTGATATAGGACCTGTAAATGGAAAAGAAACGAAAACGTAAGCAAACAATACACGAAATGAAAATGATTCGATAAAAATGCGATAAAACATGCACGAATTGAATCGAATTAGACGATACGAAATAGAGTCATCAGACACAACTTTTCAATCATGCTATACCTAGTTTCTGTATCATTAAAGACTCGAATAAGATAGTAAATGGCTCTTTCGATGCCATTTTCATCTTCTTGAGCTAGCATGCTCCCTATGGTTACAACACACGTAGAAATATACAATCTCATACTTCTACTCCTACAAGGAGGCGACAAAATTGGAGAATGAACAAGATACTCCTTGATTTTGTCAAAAGCTTTCTGTTGCACTTGCCCTCATTTGAAGCCTTCGTTCTTCAGTCGAAGTAGAGAAGAAAAGGCCCGAGTCTTGCCACTAAAATTCGATATGAGTTTCCTTAAGAAGTTGATCTTCCCTAGCAACGACTGCAGTTCCTTCTTTGTTGATGGTGATTTCGCCTCCAAACTGGCCTTCCTCTTATTCTGATTTATTTTAATTCCTTTCTTGTGAACCACAAAGCCTAAGAAATCTCCATCTTGTACACAAAATGCGAATTTAAGTGGATTCATCTTCAGACCATGCTTCCTCATCCTTTCGAATGACTGTTGAAGATGGTTTATATGATTTTCTCCTGAAACAGACTTAACAACTATATCATCAATATAAATCTGCATAAACGTTTCTATAAAATCATGAAATATGGAATTCATTGCTCTTTGGTAGGCTACCCCAGCGTTTTTCAAGCCGAAAGGCATCACTACCCATTCGTAGGTTCCTAAGGCTTCAGGACATCGAAATGTCGTTTTCGGAACATCTTCGTGAGCAATGAATATCTGATTATATCCAGAGTATCCAATGAGCATACTATGATACTCATAGTCTGCAACGGAGTCGACAAGCATCTCTTCCACAAGCATTGGATACTCATCCTTCGCGGTCGCAGCTTTCAGATCCCTGAAGTCAATGCAAACCCTCAAAGTCCCATTCTTTTTAATAACATGGACTATGTTAGCAATCTGTCACACCCTAATTTTTAACCCTAAGATCCCACCTCATTTGCATCATTTTGCATAGCATACATCATCTTATGTGTGTGTTTTTATTTATTCACTAACCCATTAAATTTAAGAACATGTGCTTTGATTATGTTTTGATCATAACTAGGGTTTTGCTCTCAAGAAGCTCAAGAATTTACCAGTCAAAGGATTGTGTAATTTCCAACACCTCAAGCCCTAATTCATCCAACATTGTTTAAGGGTATCCTATCATCAAATATCAAGTGCAAGATTTCGGTGAATCAAGATCAACATGCCTCAAGTCATCAGATGCATCCAAATTAGGGTTTTGACCTAATTCAGTCTATGGGTTAGTCCATTTATATGTTTGGATTGATCCAAGAAGTTTGATTCATGAGCAATGGAGGAATTCAAATTCGTCAGATGAAAAGTCAATTGTCCCTCAAAGTCAAAGTTGGACTTTTGAGAATTTTGGTCAAACATGGACTTCTCAAGTCAAGGACCATGAAAACATGTGGGTTGGATCATGATCAATCAAGAAAATCAAGGAAAACATCCAAGGATAATGATTTGGAAGAATTAGGGTTTCTTAATTTTTCTAAGTTATGAAATTCTATGATTTTTGCCCTACTTTCCCAAGACCATAGCTTCCTCATCAAGCAACTACTTTCTTTGCTCCAAAGACCAAAATGAAGATCTTGTTTCATACTACAACTTTGTCCAATGGGATGATTTTCAAAAGATGCATGGTTGAAGAGATATGAGGCCATGAAGTGGAGGGTTCAATACTTTTGGAACAAAAATACTTAAAAAAATTTTCAACCAAATCTGTCTTGTCATAAAGCCAACTTTGTAAGCATTTTTCATCACGATCCCAATTGAATCAAGAAAAGTGGTCTACATAAAAGTTGTAGAGGATGTTTCAATCTTTCCAAAGAGTACTAGAACACAATTTTATCATGTTTGAGCTAGGAGTTTCGAAGACATGAAGTTGGCCTCCCTATCATACCCCAAATTTTGACCACCAAGATTTCCCGTCATTGTGAAAATCATCACCACTATATGGATGTACCTTCATGCCTCTTCAATCTCCTCAAGGATTGTTGAGCTTTCACTACAATCAAGAATTAAGGTTTTGAGCCCTCTCAGAGCACTTAGACAAAAGATCAATCAAGAATTGACATGATCTTCAACTTGTATAACCTCTCAAACACCCATGAAGGATCAAGAGGTCTCCCATATCAAGAATCAAGCACAAGGTTGCAACATTCCAAGTGGATCAAGCCTCAAGATCGCTAGTGTCACCAAATTAGGGTTTTGGTCGACCAAGGCCTCCAGATGAAAATTTTCCTCTGGATATGAGCCAATACTTCAAAACATGATCCAAAATGATCAAAGGAAACTTATGAGTCCCATCATCAAGTCAAAATGGCCTTAGAGGGAGCATTCATAGAAAATCAGGAATTAGGGTTCCTTGACCTAATTCACCCCTAAGTTGACTTTTAAGGCCCGACATGAACCAAGACCTCAGGACATGATTTCAGGGCCTTAAATACACCACATTGATCCATTTACAACAATGGATTAATCCAAGAAGCTTGATTCACAAGTTTCAAATTCATCTGGACCACAATTAGGGTTTTGAAGAAAAAGTCAACTGTACCTTTGACTTTGGACCAAGACATGTTCCCAAACCTTGGGACATGATTCAAGACACCCTAAAACACCTATGGAATCCATCCATTAGGTTTGAATTAGGTCAAGAACTTGATTGCATAGAAGATCACACAATTTGGAATTCATCTGACAAAAAAGTCAACTGTGCCCAAAATCAAGTTTGACTTTTTGAAAATTTTCACAAATATGGCTCCCCTAAGTAAAAAACAATGTTAATACATGGTTTTGATCATCATCCATTAAGAAAAACCAAGGAAAATAGTGTTACTTGCAAAAGGGGCAACCTTAAGAAACTTAAATTTTTCTAAGTTATAGAACAAAATGGATTTGGTACCAACTTTTCAAGGTCATAACTCCCAAAGCCCAAGGCCTTTTTCTTCCATCTAAAGCTCAAATGAAAGTTCACATGACATACTTCAAAAGTGTCAATTACAAAAGATTCCAAATCCTCATGGATTTTGAGTTATGGATTGATCAAAATCACAAAAACATGAAAATGACCACTTTTTCCAACACTTAGTGAAATTTTGGACAGAATCTGTCTTGGATTTTCACCAACTTTGAGGCCATTTTTCACCTTGATCCAAGTTGATTCAAGACCATTGTTGGACATCAAAGTTAAAGTATGTCATGAGAGCTTTCCAAAAAGTCCAAGATCATCTCCAAATTCAATTTGAGCAAGGAGTTACAACCCTTGGAACATGGCACCAAAAACTGATTTCTTCCCAAGGCAGATTATTGGTCATTTGCTCGAATTGGCTAAATTGTGCAATTACAAGTCTTGTAATCCTTCTAGAAACATTAAGGATCAAATCATGGCAAAAGATCTCTGAGCCACAAGCCTCCCAAAACAAAAGATCATCATGTATGCATGTGATATCTAATGATGCAAAACCAAAAACTTCTAAGTGTCATGGAGCATTCAATGGAAGCATCAAGGTGGCATGTACTGAGGCAAATCCAACTAAATGAGTCAAGCCTTATCCCTACAACAGAAGACCATAGGCCTGCAAGATTGACCCAAGTCAATGGCTAGAGGAGACTTGAGATTCCTTTTGAAAACCAATGGGCAATGGATTGTACCAGCCACCATTCACTATTGCTACAAAAACAAACTTCACACACTATAAATAGAGCTCATTTATGGTCAGTTTGAGTACACCAAAGCACCATAACACATGCTTTCCTAAAAATCACTCTCAAAAAACCAGATTTTGCTTCTCATTCAAGTAACTTTCGAATTTTCCATTTGAGAGAGATTCTATCAAAACCAAACATGCCAACACCTCACATACATCATATATGAGTGATCCATGACCCTAAAACGCATCTGGAACACCTGAATCACAAAGTCACCCCCCATTTGCTCAAGCTTTTTGGCCTGTTTGCAGTTGAGGTGCCACAACAAGTTCTGAGTTGACTCAATCCATTCCAAGCCTTCAAACACATTTCTTGAGGTCCATTGAAGCTGTCCAGATCATTACACCACATCTGTAACACCTCCAACATAGAATTCGATCACCAGCTGCAAAAGGTAAGCCTGACACTCTCAAACTCTATGATTCATGCATCATAAATGTATTTGCAAGTTACAAACATCTTTCTGCACATATATAGAGTGTTTCCCCTCAATCAATTTCTATGTATGAATCGTGTATAGGATTTCACGGTGTTCTTTCAGAAATTAGGGTTCTTGAGTTCATCTTCTGATTTCTCACTCCACACTTAATATAAATGCAATTAACTTATATGGTTGTAATCCTTGTTCAAAAACGAGCAAGTTTCATGTTTACAAAAGTCATTTTCATTGAGTAATCCGAGAGATATTAGAGGTTTTGCAAATCTACAAGAACAGAGCTCGCGCGAACCACACAAGGTGTTCTTGGCGCCTTTTCAAATTTTTGAATATTTGAATATTTTGATATTTTTATTAATTTATTCAAAAATTAATTTCTCTCTGAATTTTAATGTTTTTGAATTGATTCTTTTTTTCAAAATTCACAAAAATGTTAAAATATTGTATTCTAAAAAATTTCACAAAAATATTATTTATTTTATATATTTAATATTTTTGTAAAGAATTTATTTTTATTTATTTTTAAGCATTTAAAAATATTTCTTTCTTTTGATTTTTCAATTTTAAATGATTTTTAAATCATTCTATGGATAAAACACAATTTTTCAAACATTAATCCAAGATCACAACTTGTTTTTCATACAAGTTTGTTAATTTTGATCATTTTAATTAACTTTTATTCAAATTAAAATGCATTTTGAAATCAAATTAGGGTTTTAATTGTTTTCACCTTCACAAACATTTTTCAAAACATTTTTGGGCCTCTTGATAGAGTGTAAGTCCCATCTCTTTGTAACTAAACCATTTTGGGCCTCAGTCATTGTATAAGTCCCGATGCGATTTTGAAAATCTCGGCGCGATCGCCGTTTTCAAACAATTTTCATCTGGGTCTTCCCTTGTGTTGTAATCCCCATCTTTCTTCTTCTGAATCACTTTTGGGCATCTAATAGAGTGTGATCGTGAAGGATGGATCAGATCCTATTGAAGTGGGCCACCAAGTACGTCTGAGATGCTGGGCGTATGGAGAGGAGTGAGGTGTACCTGTAAGGCACTTCGACGCTCAAGTAAGTAAAGGGTCAGAGAAAAGGGGCAAGTACAAAGAGTGAGTTTCAAGGGTGATTTTTGGATACCTGACCCTCTCAAGCGAGAGGGTTTATATAGTGCTCCCAGCGCGTGGCCAACGGTCTTATTTTTGGGGCGAAATAACCATTTTTCTCGAAGAATAGGTAACTGCCCAAACTAGCTGTTATGTCGGGCAGGGTACCCAAAACTAGCCGTTATGTCGGGCATAGGCATGGTTTTGGGCGCATGCCCTTGGCTGTTCGGGGAGTAAAGAAGCCGTGCAGAACAGGAAGCTGTTCCAGGGAGGGGCGATGCATTCCATGCCCGGATGGAGGGGCAGAAAGGTAACTTTTGCTCCTTTGTGGATTGGACTTAGGAAATTGGGCCGTTCTGGGAGCAGAAGTGGATTGGGCCATGCCTGGCCATTGGTCCAGTCCAGAACAGAAGTCCCCCCAAGTTGTTGCTCCCGAGCATGGGAGTGATGACTTAAGGACAGCTCGTGGCTCCGAGGAGCTAGCGTGAAGTCGTCGTTTGCTGACGGAGAAAGTTGTCTCGTGGTGCTCGTGACCCTTGATGTTTGTGATATTTATGTCCGTGTCTAGGTTGCCCATCGTACTGGGAGACTAACGGTTAGGAGGAATGGGAAACGTTAGGGTGCAACGTGCGCCTCGAGCCTTGCACAGCAGTTACTAGGCAATCATGGTTAGTTAATAGCCATTATGACCTATGAGGGTGTGCCACTGCACGTGTCCCTCAATATAAAAAGGGAAGACTCAGTTCATTTTGAACTTTTCGATTTTTCTTCTCTTCGTCTTCCTCAGAGCGTCTGTTCGTCGCCGCCGTTCGTTATTCTGGCCACCGTACCAAGTCCCGAGCAACCGCTTTTCATCTTTTTTACCAAGTAAGTTTGTTGATTTCGTGATCGTTTGTCCTTTTTTATGGTTATTTGTAGATCGCATATGGTTAGGTTTAGTTTTAGAAGATGAATTGTTCCATTTTCGGCGGTTGTTGGTGGTGGACGGTGGTTAGGCCATTTTCCGCCGTCGGTGAGGCCGCTGGGTTCTCAGGATATCTCGCGAGTAGGGCGATTTTTGGCGTCATTGCGATGACGATGTAAGTGTAGCTATCACGGTTGCTCAGGTTCCGGCGTTACGATGAAGCTTCCGGTTGAGCGCTTGCAGTTTCCGGTGAAGCTTTGCAGTTTCCGGTGAAGCTTCAAACGGAAACTGGGAAGTGGCTCGAGGAAGTTCCTCATACGGAAGCGGTTCGTTCTGAGCGACTCCTCGTGGGAGACTCTTGAGTTTTTTGTTTGATGTTAGGGCTTAGGCCGGGGACGTCATTCTCAGCCCTTTGCGCGCCCTTTCACTTGACTAGCGGTGGAAGGGTGGATTTGATTCTTCGTCGAATTCACTTTTTTCTCTGCTTTTCAGGTGATTGACATGGGGACAGGGCCAAACGGGGAAGTTATACTAGATTCGTTCGAGGAAGAAGTGAGTTCCTCGGAAAGCAGCAGTTCGGAGGCCTCAAGTGTCCCTAGTGAAGCTGGGGAGGAGGAGGAAATTGAGGAGGAGGTTGTCGAAGGCTCGACGGAGGAGTGGTCGGTGGCTGAGCCTGCCGAGCACGTGTCCACTTTTGCGACATATCTGGGGGATGTCTTTACGGTCGTCGGGCCAGAGGGGGAGTGGAAGGTTCACTTTCCCTCCGAGGATGAAAGGGTCTGCACAAATTTCGGGGAGCATTTTGCCATGTACGAGTACGCATTCAAAGAGATGGGACTGAGGCTGTCGTTCAGTGATTTCAAACAGTCAGTGTTCGTGCATCTGGATTTGGCCCCGACGTAGCTGCATCCGAACTCGCTGGCCTTTATTCGGGCATTCGAGCTGACGTGCGAGTATTTGGGGATAGGGGCTACTCTCCCTTTATTTTTCACTGTCTTCCATCTTCAACGATAATTGACGGGGAGGAAGTATGGCTGGGTTTCGTTGAAACAGCCCCGCAAGCTGTTCAAGCCCTTTTCAGAGTCGATTCGGGCGTTTAAGGAGAGGTTCTATATTATAGATCCTGTATCGGGAGCCGCCCAGGATAACACGTATGTCTGGGCGATTGAAGTTGACGAGGAGGGTAACGACATGCGCGATGAGGCTGGGAGGTTTATTGGAGATAGAGTATTCAAGTTCCCTTTTCACTGGGGACCTGGCCATTTTACCAAGGAGCCCAACGAGTATGTTCTCCAGCCGCACAATCTGGACGGGCAGGACGCGGTTGGCTATGAAAGGTTGGTGAAATACGTTATCTCCTTTCGGCTTGCTGAATGCTGGACGAAGAAGGGTGACCCTATCTTCGAGGAGGATGGTAGCCAGAGGGTGGAGTATCATTTTATTAACACCAAGGCGCTTTTAGAGTGCAAGACTCCCGTGGAAGATTACAAATTACTCGGTAGTTTTAGTCATTTGACTTGTCCGACATATTTTTTCTTCGTCGTCTAACGCTCTTATTTTGTTTGTGTAGGTGAGATGCCTCTTGCTCACGAAAGGATGGTAAAGAATGCTCTCGCGAGGAGCAAGCTCGGGGCGGCTGCTCCCAAGTATTGATTTTCCCAGCGTGCTCCTACTCCTCCTCAGCCTGCTACGTGGACCTCTTCTCCCACTCCTGCCCCCCAGGGATCTCCCCTGCCTCTGGCCTCACGGTCTAAGCGGTTCAGGGCCACTGAAGGGGTAGATCTTACTCGGGCGCCTAAAAAGGGGAAGTTCGAACTTCCTCCATGTATTCTTGACAGAAGGTTCTTCGAAGGGACGTCTTTGGTCATGCCGCGGGCAGAGTCCCTCCAGCTGGAGGGCATGAATCGCCCGAGCAAGAGGGCACTGGTGGCCCAAGATGCCTCCGCACTGGTCAGAGTTTTGGAGATGGCGGCCATCTATGCCGAAGGGGACTCTGCAACCGAATCTGAACTTAGAGCTACCCGGGCTACCATGGCATCTCTTGAAGAGACGACTAGAAAAGCCAAGGAGGAGGCCAGGAGTGATGAGGATGCCCAGAAGAAGGCGGACGAGGAGGTGACTAAGCTGAAGGGGGAGAATTCTACGCTGGCCGCGGAGAAGAAGACGGCTGAGGAGCTGGTCGAGCAGCAGAGGACGGCCAATGCTCCGGGCGAAGATGAACCCGAGGACGTGAAGGAGCTAAAGACAAGGTCTGAGATGGTTGCCTGTATGTTGGCTGCCGAGGATGACAACATCGTCACTGCGGACGAATCCTTCAGGAATGTCGTGTCTCATCTGCGGGTGGTGAACCCCGAACTTGACATTTCCACCGAGGGTACCCACTATCTGGCTCACGTCGAAGGCGGTCGGATAATTAGACTGGATTCCCTCCTTGAAGAGCATGCCGAGAATCAGACCGTGGAGAGCCATGAGCCTCAGCAGACTGGCCATATGGATGAGTGAAGGTTTTTGTTGTTGTTGTAATTTTGTCCGGCCTGCGTGTCGTGTAAGTTGTTGTAACTTATTTTGAATGGGGGCATGGCCCCCGGTTTATGTAACAAGCACAATTGTGGTCCTTGTGACCAGTCATTACTTTTAATTATGTATGTTTCCGGCCCTCGTGGCTGGTTTTGTGATGTGCATGGTTTTATCTGCTTTACATTCTGCTAAGTGTTGTACTTTAGCTTGATATGCATGTGTGCCCGTAATAGGGATTATTTTGATTTACGTTAAGTTTCAGGGAATTGCTCGTTGTAGATGTGTTTGGCAGTGAGGGGTACAGGTCGAACGACCGGGGAATATCCGGGGTAGGATGCGGGGCTCAGGTCGCGTTTGAGGCCTGAGTTCGCGGCGTGAACCTCCCATCGCGAGCTGGGTGTTCTGCCTATCATGGTACTTTGACGACATCAGTGCTCGATTGAGGGACCGCTGTCGAACAGAGACCCGGCTCGTTCCTGAGCGGAGTTCTATTTCACTGGCATGCGACGCTTGTACCTAGGCGTGTATCATGGTCGGTAGGCGATGCTCGTCGTTGTGACGGATCAAACCAATAGTTAAAGCCTTAGTTGTAGTATTGTTTAAGCTTTTCAGCGTTCCATGGTCGAGCAAGTTCTTCCCCGTTGAGACGTTCTAGGTAATAGGCCCCATTCTCCGTTTTTGCCCAGACACGATAGGGTCCTTCCCAGTTGGCGGCCAGTTTTCCTTCACGAGAGTCTTTATGGTTTCTCCTTAGGACGAGGCTACCCACTTCGAACTCTCGTCGTATGACTTTGGCGTTGTGCCTGATGGAAATTTTTTGTTTTAACGAGGCTTCACAGAGGGTTGCCCCTGTTCGGATTTCCTCGATGAGATCGAGTTCCTCCCTTAGTGCCTCATCGTTCATTTCTTCGTCGAGGGGTGATTCTGTCCGCCTGGAGGATACGTGAACTTCTATGGGGATCACGGCTTCGGTCCCATAGGCCATACGAAAGGGCGTTTCCCTGGTTGAAGAGTGTGGAGTTGTACGGTATGCCCATAAGCCGTTGTACAGTTCCTTGACCCAAGCTTTCTTCGTTTCGTCTAGCCTTCGTTTGAGGGCTTGAAGGATGACTCGGTTCGCCGCTTCAGCTTGCCCGTTTGTCTGAGGATGTTCAACGGATGCGAAGTGTTGCTTCGTGCCGAGCAGGGCGACGAAGTCCTGGAACTTCCTGTTCGTGAATTGTGTCCCATTGTCCGTGACTATCGCCTGGGGGATGCCAAAACATGAGAGGATGTTTCATTTGTAGAAACGTAATATGTTAATGGCAGTTATCTTGGCTAGATCCTTCGCTTCTATCCATTTTGTGAAGTAGTCCACACTTACTATTAAGTATTTATTCTGATTTGATCCTATCACGAATGATCCTAGGATGTCCAGGACCCACCCGACAAATGGACACGGGGAGGACATTTCCTTGACCTCGTTAGGAGGAGCTAGGTGCATGTCCCCATGTCGTTGGCACTTATCACATTTCTTCACGTGCTCTTTAGCATCATGCTGCATGGTTGGCTAGTAGTACCCTGCTCGGAGGGCCTTTTGGGCAAGGGACCTTCCTCCGAGATGTTGGGCGTTGATTCCTTCGTGAATTTCGCACAAGATATGGGCGACCATTTCTTCCTCGACACACTTGAGTAGCGGGATGG
Organism: Lathyrus tuberosus; assembly: GCA_022829125.1. Classification (NCBI taxonomy): domain Eukaryota; kingdom Viridiplantae; phylum Streptophyta; class Magnoliopsida; order Fabales; family Fabaceae; genus Lathyrus; species Lathyrus tuberosus. Next base: position 5,233,357 of record JALAZF010000193.1, read on the forward strand.
AGAACCCTCACTTGTAGAGTATATCTTCGACTAGGACGTAGGAGCAAGCTCTTTGCCTAACTATGCTGGCCTCTTTGGGGTCGGACGAAAGTTCATCTTTAGCGAGGTAGTTGTAAACGGGGGTCATCCAGCAATTGCTGTCGCCGATCATCTGTCCGTCGAGGGTCGGGAAAGCCTTCTCGATGCTGGGTCGAGGAAGTACCTCCTGTATGACGGACTTGTTTCAGCCTTTCTTCTTCGTGCTGGCTAGTTTGGACAAAACGTCTGCCTGGACATTGTGTTCGCGGGGAACATGTTTTACCTCTACCACTGCGAACTTCGTCATCTTCTTCTTGACCAGGGCTAAGTATTTGGTCAGGTTGTCGTTTTTGGCTTGATATTCCCCTCGGACTTGAAGGGCCACGAGTTGTGAATCTCTGCAAATGACGACTTCTTCCGCGCCCAGGTCTTCGGCCAAGCGTAACCCGGCGAGGAAGGCTTCGTCCTCAGCCTGGTTGTTAGAGGTGGGGAAGGACAGGGTGAGTGAAACTTCAATGATGATTCCCTCGTCGCTTTCTAGTATGATGCCTGTCCCGCTTCCCGCCGAACTTGAGGCCCCGTCTAGGAAAATGGTCCATTTGCGTGCTCCGCAAATGGGGGAGTCTACAAACGTCATTTCTACGACGAAGTCGGCCAGGGCCTGGGCTTTGAGGGCTTTCCTGCTCTCATACCGGATGTCGAATTTGGACAGCTCGAGCGACCATTTGAGCATTCTACCGGCCATGTCTGGTCGTCCCTGTAGCTGCTTTACGGGTTGATCCATTCGAACCACGATTGTGTGGGCTAGAAAGTAGTGTCTCAGTCTTCTAGCTGCGTTGATGAGGGCCAGTGCCACTTTTTCTATCTGTTGGTATCTTAGCTTCGGTCCCTGCAGTGCTTTGCTCGTGAAATATATGGGCTTCTTCCCGTCAGATGTCTCGCAGATAAGAGCGGCGCTCACTGCCTCGGTTGCTATGGCGAGATACAGGTACAAATTTTCGCCGTTGTCTGGGCGAGAGAGGACTAGTGGTTCTGAGAGCGCTCGTTTCAGATGGAGGAGAGCCTGGTCACATTCCTCGGTCCATTCGAATGCTGCCTCCTTGCGGAGGAGTTTGAAGAATGGCAGGGCGTGCTGGGCAGATTTGGCCACGAAACGGGACAACGACGCGAGCATCCCGTTGAGGGACTGGATGGATTTCTTTGACTTGGGCGTTGGAAATTCGGAGAATGCTCGTCATTTATCGGGGTTGGCTTCGATTCCTCGTTCTGTTAAGTAGAAATCGAGGAAATTGCCTGCCCGAACACCAAACGTGCACTTCTCCGGGTTGAAACGCATCTGGTACTTTCTGGCCTGTTCGAAGACCTTCCTCAGATGGGCAATATGATCAGTTTCCTCGTGGGATTTAACGATCATGTCGTCCATATTGACTTCGAGCATGTCGCCTATCTCCCCCTAGAAGACCTTGTTCATCATCCTTTGATAGGTTGCGCCGACGTTCTTCAGGCCGAAAGGCATTACGTTGTAGTAATAGTTTCCTGATTCGGTCATGAAGGCCATGTATTTTTTATCGCTCATTGCCATTGGAATTTGATTGTAGCCCGAGTAGGTGTCCATGAATGATAAAAGTTTAAAACTGGCAGAATTATCAACAAGTTTATCAATATTGGGGAGGGGGTAGGCATCCTTCGGGCATGCCTTATTATGATCGGAGTAGTCAATGCACATTTGCCATTTGCCATTAGATTTCTTTACAAGTACAATGTTGGACAACCAAGTGGTGTACTTGGCTTCCGAGATAAATTTTTCCTCGAGGAGGTCTTTTACAGCTTTTTCTACAGCCTCCATTTTTTCCGTGAAAAGAAAATTCGAAGGAGACGAGCAGTCACCTCTGGTCATTTCAAAGGACCGTGACTTTATTGAAGCCTCCGCCCGAGATGACCATGGTGGAGGGGAATGTTTCCCACAGGCCGTGGGCCGCGAAATAGGCAGGAGCGTTGAGTTCGTCTTAGACGTAGAAGTCTTCTGATCGCGATACGGACATGGCGACCTGGATGTTGGCCTCTTCTGAGGAAGATACTTATTCCTCTATCTTCTTGGACTCCTGGGCATCTTGCCGGGGAGCGTCTTTCTTTTTCGTGAACTATTTCAGGTGGCCATCCCTGATCAGTATCTCGATAGCATCCTTCAAATGGATGCAGTCTTCAGTAGTGTGGCCGTGACTCTTATGGAAACGGCAGTATTTCGATTTGTCGGCGTTGGGTTTGGCTGTTATTTGTTTGGGGAAGCGGACCCCTGCTTGCTTGAATTCCGAATTCGCGCATTCGGACAGTATCTTCTCCCTGGAGACGGTCAGGGGGTATAGTCGTGGAATCGTCCAGAGGGTCCCTTGCTATCGCGGGAGTCCCGAGGACGGTCTTCGCGCTTCCTTTCTCCTTGACGGGATGTCGAGGCCTCTTCGCCTCTGGAGGCCCGAGTATTCTCCTGGTGGCGGGAGGCTCGGGGGAGTTGGCCGCTTCCTTCTCCTCGTACTGAATGTGTGACTGTGCCTGGAAGAGGAGGGCATCCAGGTTCCTCAGAGGTACGAGGCCGACGACTTTAGAAAATTCTGAGCCCGGGCCGAGTCCTTGCTCGAGCATAAATTTTTTCAACTTGTCCATTGTAGGGACCTGAACCGCTTCTTTGTTGAACCTCTCGATGTATGCCCGAAGTGGTTTGTCATTCCCTTGGATTATGGACCCAAGGGAGGCTTCAGTCTTGGGGTGGCGGCGCGACGCTGTGAAATGCCGGGAGAACATTCTGCCCAGTTACTTCCACAAAGTAATGGACTCTTCAGGCAGCTGCTTGTACCAAGTCATTGCCCCTTTTCGAAGCGTGGTTGGAAATAGCCGGCATTTGATGGTGCCCCGGACGCCACGGTAATCCAACAGCGCATCGATGTTTTCGATGTGCTCGTCGGGGTCAGTCGTACCATCGTACGTGCCCAGTGTTGGGGGCTTCTCCAGGCCCTTGGGGAGGCTTGTTGCCAAGATTTCTTGGGATAACGGGCTGTGAGGCTCATCATCGCTGCTGGAACTGGTTGGTGACGGGGACCGGATGACTCGCTCGTGTCGACGACTTCTTCGGGGGGAAGGTGAACGGGCCCGACCCTTTGAAATGACCAGAGGTGAGTGCTCGTCTCTTTGGGTCCTCTTGTGGCTGGGAGAATGCTGGTTCCGCGGGGAAACCTGGTCACATTTTCGGGCAGCGCGAGATTCTGGTTCTTGGCGCGGCCTTCGGTCGACTTCTCGCTGAGGTTGCGGGCTCTTGGATCGTCGATGGCTCTTCCTCGGAGGAGGGGATCTTGGACGGGCGGACTCCTCTAATTCCCCGATCATTTCGTTCTGCTGAAGGATTGAGAGGTTGGTCTTGTTGAGCGCCTCTAGAAGGGCCACCACGGCTGGGTCGGCGTTGGGTGGAGCAGGAACGAGCTGGATGGCTAGCGAGGGCTGGTCGTCTTCGCGATCAGCAGGAGCAGGGGAAGGAGAGGCTATGGCCCCGTCTCTCAGAAAATGGGAATCTCTGAGGAGAGAAGATGGACCGTCAATGTCAGTCTTGTTGACGAGGAGGACAGCGGATTGGAGAGCACCTTTGGTGTGATCTTGAGAGGCCATGATGATGATCTTGGAAATTTGCTTTGATCTTTGGTTTTCGGGGAAAGAAAGATAGGGAGAACAGGATTTCCCACTGACGGCGCCACTGATCGTGAAGGCTGGATCAGATCCTGTTGAAGTGGGCCACCAAGTACGTCTGAGATGTTGGGCGTATGGAGAGGAGAGGGGTGTACCTGCAAGGCACTCCGACGCTCAAGTAAGTAAAGGGTCAGAGAAAAGGGGCAAGTACAAAGAGTTAGCTTCAAGGGTGATTTTTGGATACCTGGCCCTCTCAAGCGAGAGGGTTTATATAGTGCCCCCAGCGCGTGGCCAACAGTCCTATTTTCGGGGCGAAATAACCGTTTTCCCGAAGAACAGGTAACTGCCCAAACTAGTCGTTATGTCGGGCAGGGTGCCCAAAACTAGCCGTTATGTCGGGCATAGGCATGGTTTTGGGCGCATGCCCTTGGATATTCGGGGAGTGAAGAAGTCGTGCGGAACGGGTAGCTGTTCCGGGGAGGGGCGATGCATTCCATGCCCGGCTAGAGGGGCAGAAAGGTAACTTTTGCCCCTTTGTGGATTGGACTTAGGCAATTGGGCCGTTCTAGGAGCAGAAGTGGATTGGGCCATGCCTGGCCATTGGTCCAGTCCAGAACAGAGTGTTAGACCCATCCCTTTTGTAAATACAATAATTTGGGCCTCAGTCATTGTATAAGTCCCTTTGTGGTTTTCAGAACTACTGACGTGATCGTCGCCTTTTCAAAAGAATTTAACTGGGCCTCTCCTTGAGTATAATCCCCAAACTTCTTTTTAAAACAACTTTCTTTTTTATTCAAATTCAAATTCAAATTATCATCAAAACTTTCTTTAATTTCTTGAATAACTAACCATACAGCTATAGTTACTATGCTTGTGCTTGCACAACTGTAAGTTCCACTATCTTTTTAATATATACTTGTTTATATATATATATATATATATATATATATATATATATATATATATATATATATGTGTGTGTGTGTGTGTGTGTGTGTGTGTGTGTGTGTGTATGTGTGTGTGCTTGTATATACTTGCTTAGAGTTTTACCCAGCAATTAGGTCTAGATTTAGGTCAAACCAGTGGTTACTCTTTCAACACAGTCAAAACTAGTTCCCCAGAGGAAATTCCAGATACAGTCTTGCCTCCTCTTGGGCTTATACAATATGGAACAGAGAAAGACATTATTCCCGGTGAAACTTTTCTCAAGACAGTCCAAACTTATAAATATATGTATACAAGAAATTCAATTTCCTAAAGAGGACTAATTCCTGGTGAAACCTCTTTTGAATTTCTTAAAACCCTAGAACTATTCAGCAAAGAAAGGATTAATTCCCGGTGAAACCTTTCATGAACTTTTCTTAGGTTTGGACCCACATGCTTCCTAAAAGCATCCCCAACCTCCTCTTGGGCTTAATACAAGGACCCTCAGGCTTCTTAGAAGTTCTCAGCCTCCTCTTGAGCTTAGTACAAGGACCCAAAGACCTCCTACAGGTATAGGACATAACTTAGTCATCTCTACTAGTTCAATCCTCAGGAGAATCAGAGTTCCAAAACATCAAACCATTCTAGGGTTGTTTCTCATCCCTTAAAACCAACAGATTCCTCTTGAGCTTCATACAAGTAAGACTTGGAAAGTCTCGTCTCCTTTTGGATCTCACAAAAATCCTCAAGTTTCCTAAAAACATAGGAAAAATCCTGATCATTTCATCAACATACCAATCTCCAGCAGAGTTAAAACCTCCATAGGTTTTCAAACTCAATCTTTAAGCTTTCATTTTAAGAAATTCCCCAGCTAGGGTCAAATTACCACCAACAAATCCTCAATAAAATCAGATCCTCATGGTCTCTGATATGTCAACTCTTCTTTAAATCCCCAGAAAGAGCAAAACCTTTGGATTCCCCACCACATACAATTTGGACTTGCTTTTGGATTTCAAAAATCCTCAGCACAAGCCAGCCTCCTCTAAGGCTTTATATAATGATTTTCCCTTAGTAGAGTCAATTTATTTTTAGCCTCAATCTTGGGCTTTGTAGAAGACGGATAAAACTTCCCCAGTGGAGTCAATCTCTTTTCAGCCTCAATCTTGGGCTTTGTACAAGACAGATATAAAAGTCCCCAAATAGAGTCAACCTTTTAGCTTCAACCTTGGGCTTTGATCAAGGCACATAAAAATCAACATCACCTCAGAGGAAATCAAGATTCCACTCTATTGGAAGACATTTCTCTATACATCACATATCAAAACAGACAATCAAAAAACCAAATTTCCAGATAATTGTTGTAAGTGGCACACTTGTTGATTCAAAAATCCAAGTTACAGTCCCTCTTTTATCCTGGTAAAACTATCCTTTAATCTAATTGCTATAAGTGGCAAGCCTTTGGATTATTTACATCCAAGCCAATGTCCCTCTCTTAGCATGGAAGGCTCATAAGGAAAAATGGCATTGCTCTACACTGAGTTAAAGTTTCTTCCTTCATGGCATCCCTCTTATAAAGGAAATTATGGCATTGCTGGATTCTAATATCCTAGTTAAAGTAATTCTCCTTTATAATCAAGTGCACATTAACTTGTGATGAACAGATGAGATATCTCCCTTTAGAGATGAAAAATTCTCTCTCAGACACCCCTTTAGCTTCAATCTTGGGCTTTAAACAAGACATAAATAACCTTTAGCTTCAATCTTGGGCTTTGAACAAGACACAAATACTCATCTAGCTTTAATATTAGGCTTTGAACAAGACACCAAACATCTTTCCTCCCATAGAATAAGAGGAACTATGATTGCTCTGATTTCCCAGTTTTGTTTAAAGGGAATACGTAGGCATAAGATTGCGAAATCTTTGCGAGCACACAAATCAAAAACTTTAGGTCCAGTACCTTCCCAAAAACATCAGAAAACCCGAAAACAACAAAAACACTCTCTCAACACTCCCAAAGGAGAAACTTTCCCAACCCACAACAGATAAACACCAGAAAGTATTTAAACCAATAGAAAAACATGCCATAAAAGGTTTATGGATAACCATATATACACCGGGTAATTAACAACTTCCCTTTGTATAACTTGACCTCGACCCCCCAATCTCTTAGCATTTGTTAAAGAAAACATTTGCGTGTGTCATACCCCAAATTTTGACCACTAAGATTCCCCATCATTGTGCAAATCATCATCACAATAGGGATGAACCATCATACCTCATTAGTCTCCCCAAAGATGGGTGAGCCTTTACTACAATCAAACTTAGGGTTTCAAGCCCTCTCAGAGCTCTTAGACAAAAGATCAATCAAGAAATGACATGATATTCAACTTTTCTAACCTCTCAAACATCCATAATGGATCAAGAAGACTCCCACAACAAGAATCAAGCACAAGGTTGTAGCATTCTAAGTGGATCAAGCCTTAAGATCGCCAGTGTCACCAAATTAGGGTTTTGGTCGACCAGGGCCTCCAGATGGAAATTTTCCTCTGGGCATGAGCCAATGCTTCAAAGCATTGCCTATCATGCTCTAAGGGACATCATAAACCCAATCATCAAGTCAATTTTACCTCATGGGAGGCATTCATAAAAAAAATCAGGAATTAGGGTTTCTTGACCTAATTCACCCCTAAGTTGACTTTTGGGACAAAACATGAGCCAAGACCTCAAGAGGGGATTTGAGGGTCTCAAATACACCACATTGATCCATTTGCAACAATGGATTGATCCAAGAAGCTTGAGCAACAAGTTTCAATTTCATCTGAACCACGGTTAGGGTTTCGCGGAAAAAGTCAAATGTATCTTTGACTTTTGACCAAGACATGCTCCCAAAACTTGGGACATGATTCAATACACCCTATAACACCTATGGAACATGTCCATCAAGTTTGATTTAGGTCAAGGACTTGATTTCATAAAGGATCGCACAGTTTGGAATTCATCTGACAAAAAGTCAATTGTGCACAAAAGTCAACTTTGAGTTTTTGAGATTTTTCACAATTATGGTTTTTTAACCCTAAATGATGTTAATGTGTGATTTTAATGTTAATGTGTGATTTGAGTTATGGAATGTTCAAAGTGGATGAAAACATGAAATGCCACTTTTTCCAACACTTAGTGAAATTTTCACTAAGTCAGAATATGCCTTCACTTTTTTTCAAATGTAGGGGCATTTTTCACTTGGATCCAAAAAGTATCAAAACCAATTATGATCAAACAGTTATTGTATCATATGAGGGCTTTCCAAAATGGCCAAGAACTCCATCAAATTCCACTTGAGCCATGAGATATGACAATGGCAATATGCCTTGCTGAAAACTGCCAAGGCTGGCAGAATTTTGCACTTTTGCTCGATTTGGTAAAATCAAATAATTCCAAGCCTTGTCATCACTTTGGACACATCTGAGGATCAAATCTAAAGGGAACAAACACTGATCCAAGCCTCCAAAGTCTTTGGAACAAGAAGTAGCATGCCAAACCTAGAAATCCCTAAAAGAGGGATAAGACTCCAATTTTGGATTGGAGCATTGAATGGATGCACCAAGGTGGCATGGACTGACACATTTGCAACTGAATTCAGTCAAGAATGATCCAACAACTAGGGAACCACAGCTTTGTGCCCTAACCTCTAGTCAATGGCTAGAGGAGACTTGAGATTCCAAAGTGCAACCATTAGCCAAACCTCTGTAACAGTTGCCATTCACTATTGCTTGCAAAACAAACTTGCTCTACTATAAATAGAGCTCATTTGTGCTCAGTTTGAGTACACCAAAGCACTACAACACTTGCTTTCCTCAAAATCTCTTTCCCTTGGCCAAAATGCCTTCTTTAGCAAGGTAACTATGAGTTTTTGAGTTAGGGAGAAATTCCACCACAGCTCATGATCCAAACACATCCAATATGTCATATCTAAGCTTTCCAAACTCACACAAGTGACCTGTAATCCTTAAATATCAAAGTCACATCTCAAAACCTCAAAATAGGCTTTTTGTACATTTTTTAAGCCATGTCTTGATTCACTCACTTTCCAAACCAGATAAAACCTCAAACACACTCCAAATATCATCCTTGAACTGTCCCAAATGGCTCCCAACATCTGGAACACCATTTGAGAGAGTTGCTATTTTGGCCATTTTAACCCCTTTTGCAAGAAAGGGCCAGTTTTTGTTTTTGCAGGTTCCAGCTGATTCCAATCATCCTAAAAGATTCTAAGGGGTCATTTGAGAGTGTCCAAAGCATCAAACCATTTCTGGAACAAGAAACTTGGCAGATTGGACAAAAAACTCCAAAAGCTCAAAAAGAGGTAAGCATCATGACTTGAACTTTCGAAAATATGCATTGCTTTGAAGTACACTGATCATGCACATCTTGTACATGTTATATATGTTGTGTTTGCACCAAATTGTCATGCAATCCTTGCCTGTGTCATGAGATAACACATAAAATGCAATTAGAGGCCTATTTCAAAACCACTATCGGATTTTGAGGAGGGAGCATGATCTAGAAAAAATACCACCACCATTGGATTCCTTGTGAAATTCTAGGCTAGATGCATATAAAATTTGTCCCCAACCATGGAGAAATGAGAAAGTTATGGACCTTCCCGTTTCTTGCCAAAACGTGTCTTGCCTTGCCTTGGCCAGGCCTAGAAAACAAGGCAAGCCTTGTGTATTTGTTGGTTTATTTCAAGCAACGGATGTATCACCACCCCAGTGGTAAGGCGCGCTCCCTATAACCTTGAGGTCGTGGGTTCAAACCCCACCCAGACCATTTTGTGTTTTCTCACATTTTTGCTATTTTTCCAATATTTTCATGTTTTATTAATTAATTGGAAAATTAATAACTCCTTCAATTTTAATTATTTTTGATTGGTTCTTTTTGCAAAAAATCACGAAAATGTTGAAATATTTTGTTCCTAAAAAAAATTAGATTTATATTATTTATTTAATATAATTAGTATTTTTGTGAATAAATACCTTTTATTTGTTCTTAAACCTTTTAAAAATAAATATCCATTTTGGAAAATCAAAACCAAGTAGGTTTTAATTCATCTTGTGATTAATCCCTCATTTTTCAAACCCTAAACAAAAATAAAAAATGGTTTATTCAAACTTATATGGCATTTTTATCATTTTTATTTGATTTTCTTTAAATATTTACTTTTAAAAGCAAAATTAGGGTTCTTTGATTTTCACCCTCACAAAACATTTTCAAACTTTGGGCCTCTATTAGAGTGTAAGACCCAACCCCTTTGGAAACTTTTGGGCCTCAGTCATTGTATAAGACCCAATGTGTTTTCAAAAATCTCGGCGCAATCGCCATTTCAAAACAAAAATCATCTGGGCCTCTCCTCGAGCTATAAGACCCATTCAAAATCATTTTGGGCCTCTAATAGAGTGTAAGACCCAATCCCCTTTTAACCAAAACAATTTTGGGCCTCAGATATTGTATAAGTCCCTCTGCGTTAAAAGAAAAGCTCGACACGATTGCCCGTTTAAAAACAAATCATCTGGGCCTACCCTCGTGTTATAAACCCCATTCTTTTTCTTCCAATCATTTTTGGGCCTCTTGAGAGAGTGTAAGACCCATCCCCTTGTACAAAAAACCTTTTTGGGCCTCAGTCACTTGTATAAGTCCCTGTACAAAACGACAGTGCGATCACTGATAAAACCCTAGGCCTCTCCTTGAGCTGTAAGCCCCAACAATCTTTTTTCAAAGCACTTTCTCCTTTGATTTTGAATATAATATTGTTATCAAAGTTTTCTTTGTTGAACAAACTAACAAAACAGCATGGAAGCTCTACAACTGAGTAAGTGTTTACTCGCTTTCTTTATCCGCTTTCATATATATATATAATTGTATTGTGGTGCTGCTCACTGTAAGTCTTCTTTCACAAACTTTTATATACTTGTTAAATATCAACTGTGTAATACTAGTATAGTTATTTAGAGTTTTCCCCGGCAACTACGTCTAGCACTAGGTAAAGCCCTGTTGATCACTCTTAAATACAAACAAAACTAGACCCCCATAGGATTACCAGACACAATCTTCTCTCCTCTTGGGGTTAAACAATATGGAGACGTGAAAGGCAGCATTCTCAGTGAACCCTTTCACGGACTGTCACCCTTAGACATTGTCAAAGAAACTCTAATCCCCAGAGATGATCTTTTCTCTGTGAATGGCATCTCTTGAGTTTCTTCTAAATTCTTGAACTTTCCTGGCTTGATCTATTCTCTGTGAATGGCATGTCTTGAGCTTCTCGGGGTTTGGGGACCCACAGGCTTCCTAAAAGCATCTCCACCTCCTCTTGGGCGTTGTACAAGGACCCGTCGGCTTCTTAGAAGTTTTCACAACCTCCTCTTAGGCCTCGTATAATGATTCTTCCTCCGGGAAGATAGCCTCCTCTTGGGCTTCGTACAAATTGTCCCTTCGGGTTTCTTATAAGTTTTTCTCGCCTCCTCTTGGGCTTCGTACAAATTGTCCCGACGACCTCTTAAAGGTATAGGAATAGAAATTAGTCATCTTAATAGAACAGTCTTTCAAAGAGTCTAGATCTTTCTACCGCGAATGTACTGTCTCTTAATCTCTCTTAAGCATAGTTCAAAAGATAAAACTCTAGACTTGGACCGTCTAATCTCCTTGAGTCTCGAAGACATTCTCAAGTTCCTATCAAAAATAGAAAAAAACACCCTAGACTTAGACAGTCTCAATACCCTTCGGATTCCCCATTTCCTTAAAGAACAGGAAATAATCCCGGTCCTCAGATCAAATCCATGAGTACAACATTACCCATATAAGAACTGATTTTCTCTTTTACCCAACATACTGGACCTGTCACTCAACTAAAATAGTAACCCTAGCCTCCTCTTGGGCTTTGTACAATGATTCTCCCCAGCGGAGTTAACCTGTTTAAACTCTCTTGTTGAGTCAAACACTTTTAGCCTCTATCTCGGACTTCGTACGAGATACAAAAATACTCTCTTGTTGAGTATAAAAGACTCTCTTGTTGAGTCAAACCTTTTTAGCCTCCATCTCGGGCTTCGTACGAGATACAAAATCACTCCCTTGTTGAGTATAAAAGACTCTCTTGTTGAGTCTAACATTTTTAGCCTTCATCTCGAGCTTTGCACGAGATACAAAACACTCTCTTGTTGAGTATAAAAAGACTCTCTTGTTGAGTCGATCACCTTTAGCCTCTATTTCGGGCTTCGTACGAGATACAAAACACTCTCTTGGTGAGTATAAAAGACTCTCTTGTTGAGTCAATCACCTTTGAGCCTCTGTCTTGGGCTTCGTACAAGACACATATAAAAACACTCTCTTGTTGAGTCAACCCTTTTAGCCTCTATCTCGGGCTTCGTACGAGACACGAAAGCATCATCTTGTTGGGTCAATAGCCTCATCTCAGGCTTTGTATAAAGAAATCCCCGTTTGATTCAATCAACCTTTTAGTATCAAATCATGCTTTGGTCACAACATACAAACATCAATAACTCCTTTTCCCTCATCTAATTGCTGTAAGCGGCAAGCCTCTGGATTATTTACATCTACGCCACTGTCCCTCTTTTAGCATGAGAAATTCCTAAGGAAAGATGGCATTGCTCTAAACTGAGTTAAAGTCTTCTCCTTCAGGTTGAAAATTCCCTATAAAGGAAATTATGGCCTTGCTGGATTCGCATATCCTAGTTAAAGTAATTCTCCTTTATAACCAGTCACCCAACAGTTGTGCCAAAATAGACCAGATATTCCCCTTTAGAGATGACAAATTCTCTCTAAAGTCAACACCCTTTTAGCTTCACATCTTGGGCTTCGAACAAGATACAAATAGACCATTCAGCTTCACATCTTGGGCTTTGAACAAGACACCAAAACACCATTTCCTCCCATAGAATAGGAGGAACTACGATCGCTCTGATTTCCCTATCCCGAGAATACGTAGGCATAAGATTGAAAAAAGAATCTTAGCGAGCACACTAATCAAAAAACCTTAAAGTCCCCTACCTCCAGCCAATCTAGCACAGTATCCCAACAAATTCCCCATGAACAATCCCGGTATTTTGTTCTGAACAAAATAAGCAGAGAGAGACCGACGAACTAAAGCCGCATCTGTAAACCAACAGCTTTGACTGTTTAAACTCAGTTTGCAAGCAGGGTTAATTGGAGACATCTATTTCCCTTCCTTCATCAGCTTCAATAGGATAAAAAATGAATTGAACTGTAGTACCAAAGCGATAGTGATTCGAAACCACAAAAACCGCGCTACAACGTGCAAGTTAGTTTTAGATAGCTTCCATTTCCTTTACAGCTTCATAGGATAAATAAGAAATCAAAAAGTAGCGCCCAATTCCAACCGTTGCGGTAAGGTGGTCGCGTCACCAACAAAAATCGCATGCTACAGAAAAATGGTGACTCTGCTGGGGAGTCTTTAGGATTAGAGTTCCTAAGAGGTCTAGGCTTTGCTTGGCATTTATTTTTCTATACTTTCTACTATATATATATATCATTTACTGTTATACTACTTGATATCTGTGTTTAAATTTCTGTTAACTGGGAATGCGATTAATACGCATTTGGAAAGTTTGAGTGAACATTAAGATAAGTGGTGGCATATCCGGGAAACGCTTATAGGGAGTGAATCCCGACCAAGCTAACTTGGCAGTCCACCGAATCAGACGAGGTACCCGTGTGGAAATATTGATGTTGAACGACTGATTATCGTGAAAGCATCGTTTATCCCAGTGCGGTACCCATGACCCTGAGGATTTAGTAGACATTTAACCATATGTCCATTTGGTAGTGCAGTGACTATCAGGAATAGTTGATATGCGATACTACACTCAAAAGAGATTCATCATAGGATATTACAGCTCGCTTGAGTGAATCAGCTTGTTGTTAATATCCCTAGGAGGGGTTAATGACTTTGGGAACCTTTTAGAACCCGTTCTACAGGTACAAAAATTGACCAAAATAGTACAACCTTTGGGGATGGGTAGAGCCATGACTCCATGCTCGTGACGTTGAACCCCTAAACCCATGTTCTCAAATGTTTTTGTTTGTTGCATTCATGCATTCATTAAAAAGTTCTTTTCAAACAAGAAAAAATCTATTTTCAAAAGACAATAATTGCAAATATCAGAGGTTGCGTTATGGATTTCAGTAGAAGAAAAACGCACAAGTACACCTTCAAGGCTCCAAAACTAGAAGACTTAAGGAAATTGGGAAGGATGATTACCAATACCGAGGCTTTCAGAGCTAAGCACGGAGGGTTGTTATCTCTGTTAAGGTTCAACGTGGTTGAAGGGATCTTATCTACGCTGGTACAGTTCTACGATCTGGTTTACCTCCGCTTCACTTTCCTGGATTACCAACTTGCACCAACACTGGAAGAGTACTCCCACCTGATTGATTTACCTATCACTAATCAAGCTCCATTTTCCGAACTAGAAGAAGTTCCAAAAGAACAAACCATTACAAGAGCAATCTCTTTGGATGAGTCGGAAGTTAGGACTCACATAACCACTAAAGAAGGAATCCAGGGTTTACCGATTAAATTCCTGATGGGGAAAGCTCGATACTTTGCTATTGTAGGAAACATAACTTCCTTCGAAGACGTCTTTGTTCTGCTCATATATGGGTTATTCCTTTTTCCCAATATTGACAACTTCGTCGATACCAATGCTGTTAAGATATTCTTAATAGGAAACTCCGTACCAACCTTGCTCACAAATGCTTATCATTCTGTACACTTAAGGAATTTGTACAGTGGAGGAATGATCACATGTTGTGTACCATTACTCTACAAATGGTTCATTTCCCATTTACCCAAGTCTGCTATTTTTTGGGATCACAAGAGTACTCTACGTTGGTTACAGAGGATTATGTCTCTTACCAATTCTGACATAGATTGGTACAATAGGATTTATGAAGGGATAGAGATCATCGACAGATGTGGAAATTTCCCCAACGTACCCCTCATTGGAACTAAAGGAGGAATCAACTATCATCCAACTTTAGCTCGCTGTCAACTCGGATACCCGATGAAGAATATCCCATATAACGTTCATCTGGAAGGTCTTTTCTTCAAGGAAGGGGAAAATGACAAGGCACTAAAGAAAGAAATAGTGCATGCCTGGCAACATATTCACAGGAAAGGGAGAGAGTCTCTGGGAAGACCAAACTGTACCTCCATGGAACCTTATCTCCACTGGGTGCAAACTAGAGCCCTCAAGCTGAGGATGCCCTACCCTCGCCCAGAAGTTTTTCCATTAAAGGAATATGTCCTTTATTTCATGTCTGATGCGGAAAAACTCCAGGTCGCTCTCAACAAAGTTCAACGTGAGAAGAGCTCTTGGAAGAACAAATACCAGATCCTTAATTTGGAATGTACCAAGATTCATGAACTGTTAAAGGAGAAGGATGATCTGATTGAGATATTTGAGCAGCATGCTATAGAAAGTCAGGAAGACCGGAGAAATTTACTCACTCCTTTCACTTGGTAAAGGATCGTCGACCCGAAATCGGCTGAAGAGCCCCGATCAAAGAAAAGGAAAATACAGGAACCGACATCTGAGCTCTCTTCAGAGAGGACTCAGGATCCATGAGCTTAGACATTCTCCTTACAACACTTTGTAAAATACTGTACTTTTCTTTGTTAAAAACTGCAACCTTTTGAATTCAATAAAAGGGGTCTTCCCTCACTGTGTGATATTTGCAATCTATTTGTTAAAGTTTCTTTCTGAAAACAAAAACTAAAAAAAATATGTCTTTTCATATCATTCATCATTCTCACATAACACATTTTTTATCTTTGAGTCTCACGTATGTGTCACAAGCCTAGAGTCAAACTGTCTCACTCATACAATACTCAGGCCAATCGACAAAAGAAAATGGATGATCTCGAGGAAGAGAACAGAGAGCTGAGAGAAGAAATCGACGCTCTAAAGGAAAGTTTGGAAAAACTTCACAGTAACCTGCAAACCCTGGCCGCGGCTCAAGAGCAGCAACATCAAAGGACTGTGATCTCGGAGATTACATCTACACCCATATTGGAGGCACATGATAATCATCCTCGGTACAACATGCCTAAAGGGCGCCCCTGGGGCATGCCTTTCAACTTTATACCTGAAGGATATATCCCACTGGTCACTAAAGACCCATAAATCGTAGCAGGAACCGCTGGACCTGAAGGTTACAAACTTCGGGAAAATGAAGATGCAAGGGTTACGACAGCGACTCCTGAAGGTTACAAACTTTAGGGCACTGAAGCGCCAAGGGTCACCACTATAATGTCTATACCACAACCCATGGTACACGCTGTCCCGGAAGGACAGATTCTGCAAGCAATTTCTGGTGGAAACGAAGACATGTACGAAAGGATGAATGAGTTCCACGAACAATTCTTGGAAATACAGAAGGAACTGCATGCCATTCACGGTCAATACTTATTCGGAAAGGACGCCGCCGACCTCTGTTTGGTCCCTAATGTAAAGATACTGCACAAATTCAAGGTGCCTGACTTTGAAAAATACAAAGGCAACTCTTGCCCTCTAAGTCATTTAGTGATGTACGCTAAAAAAATGTCTACTTAGACAAAAAATCAACAGCTACTGATCCATTACTTTCAAGACAGTTTAACTAGTGCCGCACTCAAATGGTACATGGGTTTAAACCGCACCAAGATTAGTACTTTCAGAGATCTCGGGGCAGCCTTTGTTCAGTAGTATAAATAGAACTTGGACATGGCACCGGATAGGGATCATCTCAGAGCAATGTCACAAAAGGATAAGGAAACCTTCAAAGAATATGCTCAGAGATGGCGTGAAATTGCCGCTCAGATCTGTCCCCCTCTTGAGGAAAAGGTGATGACCAAGATCTTCTTGAAAACCTTAGGCTCGTTCTACTACGACCGAATGGTTGCCAGTGCGCCTAGTGACTTCACTGAAATGGTGAACATGGGAGTACGCCTTGAAGAAGCAGTCTGAGAAGGACGATTGGTCAAAGATGCAGAGCCATTTAGCAGTACTAAGAGATACGATAATGCTTTCCAAAAGAAGAAAGAGCAAGATATCAACAATATCTCTCTGGGAAAGCAAAGGCAAAGGTATCAACCGGTAGCGGCGGTAATTCCCGCTATCAACCCAGCGCCATCTCCGACTTATCAACCTCAGGTTGCTCAGAGCCATCCAAGTCAACAACAGTATCAGTAAAGGCCGCAATAGCCTTTTCAGCAGGCTCGTCCACAATACAACAACAATAATCGTACTACACGACCATCAGGGTTTGACCCTATACCGATGTTGTACGCAAAGTTATTTCCACTTCTACAGGCCAAGGGGAACATTCAAACCAGGACTCCTCTTACAGTACTAGAAAATCCACCTTTTTGGTTCAAAGCAGATCAAACTTGCCCTTACCATCAAGGAGGATCGGGGCATAACATTGAGAATTATCTTAGCTTCAAGTCTGATGTACAGAAGCTTGTCAGGAACGGGATCTTATCTTTTAAGGATACAAATCCAAATGTTCTGACGAACCCATTACCGCAACATGAGAAGACTACAATGAATTTGATAGAAGAAGAGTCTGTCAACAGTTATCAAATTCACAATGTACGCTTACTGGGAACCAACCTGGTAAAGATGCATTGCAAATAGAGCGGGTACGGCCATGTGCCATCTCACAACTATCATCAGTGTGATATCTGCTCCAAGGATAATCAAGGGTGTACCATAGCATAAGCAGCTCTACAAGAACAAATGGATTTGGGCTGGATTCAAGATAACAAGATTCGTGAAGTAAACATGTCCCATGCACATCCTAATATTGTTCAGAACCACGACATTCTTGCAATGAACTTCAATCTAGTGGCATTACATTCAAGATAAAGTCAGTATTACAATATGCCACGACACGATTACAACGCTTGTCCAATCTGTTCAATAGACAATCAGGGATGCTCTTTAATAAAAGAAACCCTCCAACGTCAAATGGATCTCGGATGGATCCAAGACTACCATGAAAGGAATGACCATCAAGTCAATATGGTTCAGATCTTTGACATACGCTTGATGAATACCAGTCTAGTGGAATTACATGCTAAGCAGGCCAGGCCTGGTTTTCTGGCTTCACATGATTATCTAGACTGTAAAGAATGCTGCGAAGATGACCAAGGGTATGCGCTTGTGCAAAGGACCCTTCAACATCTGTTGGACCACTGGTGGCTTCCAATCTACTTGGATGAAGACACACAATAGATTAGCATGACTGATGGGAATCCTGGTAGACATCAAAATCGTGAAATCCGCTCAATAGAAATAGACCTAGTAAAGATACAATGTATACAAAATGGGTACGGTCGGGTACCACCGCACAATTATGAGCGATGTAGAGTATGCTTGGAAAATAACCAAGGATGTTATGTCGTACGAGCAGCCCTCCAAAATCAGTTGGACCGGAAAGAGATTCGACTATGTTCAAGTTCTGGGTCGATCAACATGATACAAGAGTACCTCCCTGGTCAGAGCAAAAACACTGTCGTAATCTCCGATCATGAAATAACCAAGGACGTTTGTGCCATAATCCCTCTACTCAATAAATCAAAGATCCCTTTAGATAGTAGAAAAGTTCCCAACCAGGAACCAATCGAGGCTGCCTATGATGGTCAGAAAAACCAAAACGCCCTTGTAGTTATCTACCTGCCAGGTCCAATATCGTTCAAGTCAGATAAGGCTATCCCTTACAAGTATGGTGCAACGACCATCGAAAATGGAAAAGAAACTCCATTACCCTCCGTTGTAAACATTGCTGACATCAGTCGAGTTACCCGGAGCGGTCAGATCTTCAACAGAGGAGTTGGAGAACCTGCCAAAGAAAAGAACCCCAAACAAAAGTTCCCAACCAACAAGTCGGTTAATCCAGTAATTCAGAACTTGTAAAGAACTACGATGAGATGATAAAGCTCATCCAGAAAAGCGAGTACAACATTGTGGACCAATTATTCCAAACTCCGTCTCGAATCTCTGTATTATCTCTCCTGCTTAGTTCAGAAGCTCACGGGGAAGCTCTATAGAGAGTCTTAGAACAAGCCTTTGTGGAACAAGATGTGACGGTAGGGCAATTTGATAGCATCATATCCAACATCACTTCTTGCAACAACTTGGGATTCAGTGACAAAGAACTGCCGGAAGAAGGCAAGAACCATAATATGGCACTCAACATTACAGTTAACAGCCAAGACGATGCTTTAGCCAGCGTTCTGGTGGACACAGGTTCATCTTTGAATGTTATGCCAAAATCAACTTTGGTATGACTATCGTTTCAAGGAGCTCCTATGAGAAGCGGTGATATCGTCGTCAAAGCCTTTGACGGATTTAGAAAAATAGTTATCGATGAAGTCGATCTTCCCATAACCATCGGTCCTCACACTTTCCAAGTCACTTTCCAGGTCATGGACATCTGGGTAGCATGCAGTTGTTTATTAGGAAGACCTTGGATACACGAAGCTGGGGCCTTCACTTCGACACTTCACCAGAAGCGGAAGTTCGTAAAGATTGACAAATTAGTCACAGTATGCGGAGAGCAAGCCTTAATCGTGAGCAACTTATCATCATTCTCCTGTGTAGAACCAGAAGAGATTGTTGGAACTCAGTTCTAAGCACTCTCGGTGAGCAATGAGAATCAACCAGAAAGAGGGACGTCGATTTCCTCATACAAAGATGCTCTCAAAGTGATCAAGAGTAATGACATAAAAGGATGGGGACAGATATTAATTCCTACTGATAACAAGACAAGAAAAGGTCTTGGTTTCTCTCTAATCTATACCCAGACTATGAAGAAGGATGAAAGCTTTTTTCCCATTCAGGATTTCTTCCACAGTGGAGGCTTCCTCCACCCAGTATCTCAAGAAGTACACACCATCAATGGAAACGACTCCTCCAATATGGATGAAAAGTGGAAATCTTACCTTAACCATGACGGTTATATGTCTCAGGAAGAAGCATGCACGCCATTATGTTTTCCAAAGCAGGGCATGAGATATATACCAAGATCATACGTCCAAATGATCTATGGAGATTGTGATTCTGAAGGATTTCGTGCTCCACCCAATTCATTAGAGGAAGACAATCTAATGAAAGACAACTTTGACCATGATTATTATGATACCCTGGATGACTTGCCTATCTGGAAGCCATACGCGGAAGACTTGGGACAAAAGAGTCAGCCGGACAATGTCTATCAGCTGAATGATCTTGAAAAGAATACACAGGTTCCCCCAAAGTCATGGAATCATTACCCAGCATACACCAAGAGTGTCAAAAACCATGCTAATGAATTTGTAAGGGTCGCAGGACAAGAATTCATTAACTATGCATTTTCCGAAATCAACGTCATTGAGGAAGATGACTCATCCATTCCCACAGCAACATGGGACACCTTGGGGCAGCCAAGCGGCAAGTATGACTTCCTAGTCAAATACACTACTCCCAAAAGCTCTCGTATCAGGCTTGATGACATCCAGCTGACTGGGTGGGGAAATTCCCTTGAGAGTGAAAACACCATGGAAAATACAGCAGAAGAGTTCATTTATGACAACTCTGGATGGGAAGAAGACTCCAATGATCCTACTCCGCCAAAAATCAGCGTTGTTTCTGAAGACAAACCAAGAAGGAAATTACCAGACTATGTGATTCACAGAGGAGTTCTTCGCCACTGGGTTGCATTCGATGTCCCGAAAGTCGTCCATAAGTCAAAGTAATTACCATCTTTGTTTTTACCTTTCTCCTTGCCCGAGTGAAATGGATGTTTTATAGGGCTCACTTTTCTGTAAATGTCCCTCTTCGCTTCGTCAAAAGCGACAAAGTTTTGTTTTATAGGGTTGTGCTTCAAGAATCGACAAATCATGAATAAATAATGTCATTCTGTCATTCCGGCATTTATTGCTGTTTTTACTTTTTTCGTTTTTTCAGAAAATGGTAATCCTAAAAACAACCCAAAATAAAAACAACCATTTTTCAGAAAATACACTACACACACTTTTGCATTCCTTTTGTCTTTGCTAAAAAACGAATCATCACGTCATGCAGATTGGTTGTTTTAAACCCCATTGAAACATACGATCCAATGCCTTCTCCCAACTTTGAATTCTCGATATTTGAAGCTGAAGAAGAAGAGGACGAAGAAATTTCAGAAGAGATCTCCCGACTACTCAGACAAGAGGAAAGGTCTATTGAGCCTCACAAAGAGCTGTTGGAAATGGTCAATTTGGGTTCAGAGGAAGAAAAGAAAGAAGTTAAGATAGGGGCACTACTCAGCTCAACTGTCAGAGAAGACTTGATAAAACTTCTCAAGGAGTTTCTAGATGTGTTTGCTTAGTCCTATCAGAACATGCCAGGGTTGGATAACAACATCGTGGAACATCACTTACCACTAAAAGCAGAATGTCTGCCAGTAAAACAAATACTGAGAAGGACTTATCTAGATATGGCCAACAAAATTAAGGAGGAAGTGCAGAAACAGATTGACGCAGGTTTCCTTGCCACCTCAGAATACCCTTAATGGTTGGCCAACATAGTGCCAGTTCCAAAAAAGGACGGAAAAGTCAGAATGTATGTAGACTACAGGGATCTAAACAGAGCAAGTCCAAAGGACGACTTCCCCTTACCACACATGGACATGCTGGTTGACAGCACATAAAAATTCAAAGTCTTCTCCTTCATGGATGGATTCTCGGGCTATAATCAAATCAAAATGGAACCGGAAGATATGGAGAAAACTTCATCCATCACCCCATGGGGCACCTTTTGTTACAAGGTAATGTCGTTCGGTCTGAAGAACGCATGGGCATCTTATCAAAGGGCCATGACAACTCTGTTTCACGACATAATGCACAAATAGATTGAAGTGTACGTCGATGACATGATTGCCAAATCTAAAACAAAAGAAGAGCATGTAGAACACCTGTCGAAGTTATTCGAGCATTTGAGAAAATACAAACTCCGCTTGAATCCTAACAAATGTACATTCGGTGTTCGCTTAGGAAAGCTTTTGGGATTCATCGTCAGCCAAAAGGGAATTGAGGTTGATACCGACAAAGTCAAGGCCATTCAAGAAATGCCTTCTACAAAGACTGAAAAATAGGTCAGAGGATTTTTGGGACGTCTGAATTACATCTCCAGGTTCATATCCCTTATGACCGCGACATGCGCGCCAATTTTCAAACTACTCAGAAAGAATCAAAATTGCGTATGGACAGAAAATTGCCAAAAAGCTTTCGACAACATCAAAGAATATCTGTTGAATCCACCGATTCTGTCTCCTCTAGTGGAAGAAAGACCATTGATCATCTACCTAACCGTCTTGGAAGGCTCCATGGGATGTGTACTTGGCCAACAAGACAAAACAAATAGAAAAGAATCTGCCATTTACTACTAAAGCAAGAAGTTCACAGATTGTGAAACTCGGTACACTATGCTCGAGAAAACTTGTTGCGCTCTGGATTGGGCAGCCAAACGTCTTTGCCAATACATGATTTACCACACTACTTGGTTAATCTCCGAAATAGATCCGATCAAGTACGTCTTTGAAAAGCCTGCTCTCACGGGAAGGATTGCTCATTGGCAAATGTTGTTATTAGAATACGATATCGAATATCATGCTCAGAAAGCCGCCAAAGGAAGTATTTTAGCCGATCATTTGGCTCATCAGCCGATTGACAATCAGGAATCAGTCGAATTTGACTTCCCAGACGAAGATGTCATGTACTTGAAAATGAAAAATTGCGTTGAACCGCTACTCAGCGAAGGCCCAGAACCAGGTTGCCAATGGGGACTAATATTCGACGGAGCTGTCAACACCTATGGAAATGGAATTGGGGCAATCATTGTAACACCACAGGGTACCCATATTCCTTTCACTGCCAGACTGACATTCAAATGCACAAACAACGAGGCTGAATACGAAGCTTGTATCATGGGTCTCGAAGAAGCAATTAACTTAAGGATTAAGAACTTGGATGTGTATGGAGACTCGGCCTTGGTTATTAATCAGGTCAAAGGAGAGTGGAATGCATACCAATCAGGATTGATTCCTTACAAAGATTATGCGAGAAGGTTGTTACCATTCTTCAACAGAATCGAGTTTCATCATATCCCTTGTGAAGAAAATCAAATGGCTGATGCATTGGCCACCCTATCCTCTATGATTAGTATAGGTCAATGGAACGACGTACATAAGATTGACATAATGCGCCTTGAAAGGCCCGCTTACATCTTCACAATTGAAGCAGTCATCGATGACAAACCCTGGTATCATGATATCAAGTGCTTCCTTCAAAGACAAGAGTACCCGCCTGGGGCATCAAGAAAAGACAGGAAGACTCTCAGAAGACTTGCTGGTAACTTTTTCCTGAACAGTGATACACTTTATAAGAGGAACTTCGACATAGTTTTGCTCAGATGCGTAGACAAACAAGAAGCAAACATGTTGATGAAATAAATTCACGAAGGATCCTTTGGCACTCATGCCAATGGACACACAATGGCCAGAAAAATTCTAAGAGCAGGATATTATTGGCTAACAATGGAATATGATTGCTACCGGTACATGAGGAGATGTCACAAGTGTCAGATATACGCAGATAAAATCCATGTACCGCAAACGCATCTCAAAGTTATTTCTTCTCCATGGCCTTTTTCTATATGGGGAATAGACATGATTGGCATGATTGAACCCAAAGCTTCAAACGGACATCGGTTCATCATGGTAGCCATTGACTATTTCACCAAATGGGTTGAAGCAGCATCATACGCCAATGTAACTCGTCAAGTGGTAGTCCAATTTATCAAGTACAATCTCATCTGCCATTATGGTGTTCCAAGCCAGATCATTACGAATAATGGATCTAACTTGAACAACAAGATGATGAAAGAGTTGTGTGCTGAGTTCAAGATTGAACACCATAACTCATCTCCCTACCGGCCTAAGATGAACGGGGTGGTAGAAGTGGCTAACAAAAATATCAAGAAGATCGTGCAAAAGGTGGTTGTAACCTACAAAGACTGGCACGAGATGCTACCCTTCACCCTTCGCCCTTAAGACTCGCAACCATGGATGGAGAGGAATTTACCTACCCCACAAATATTTACGTTGTCAAGAAATACTTCGCCTAAATAAAATAAAAGAAAAAAAACGTCTCGGTGGATTGAAAACCCGAAAGGGCGGTCCAGGAAAAAATTAGAGACAGAAGCAAAAAATCACCCTGATGGATTGAAAACCTCAAAAAAGCAATCCAGGCAAAAATTAGGGATTCATGGAAAGTAACTACGTCTGACAAGGTTAAATCCCCAGCGGTAACACCATCCATCGAAAGACTTCAGTCAAGGTCACCTTCGACAGAAGCTTAGAATGTCCAGAATTCAAAGTTGGTAGAAGGATATCAGTCATTATGTTTCAATGTAGCCCGTTTTCCGTCAAATTACCATTTTCTAAACTTTGTAATACTCTATGGGATCACGCGCTTGGCTGATTACCATTCTATTAATAAAATTTGAGCCCTAGTGCTTTTGTTTGCAATTCTCATTTATTTTGCTTTACAGAATGACATTTTAATATGATCAACGATTCTTGAAGCAAAACAAAAATGAATTTACTTGTCAAATTTTCTTCTGCTTTTAAAATTAAAGATGGCAATTCTTTTTTACTATTAAACACAAAAAGGAACATCGATGGCTTCTCCGGAAGTGATCAAACCTCAAAATGCAGAATCAAAGTACTCCTTCTAAACCGGTACCCCTGAATGAAGGATCAGCTGTTTCAGATGTAATGTCCCATCTGATATCCCCGACAGAGTTCTTACCTCTAAAGACCAATTGATAGCTTTTTTTTCCAGTAGGGTCTACCCCTCCTAAGCAAGAAAGGATTACTGTCATAGAACCAATGCTACTTTTTATACCCCGCAGTGGTCGAGTATCCAGTCGTGTTCATCCACTAGTCTGTATATCGCGTCTGTTTTGTCAGCATAAACATACATACATCATTCATAATTGATTCATATTCATATTCATGTTGCATTAATATCACTCTGGTCACACTCATCCCCAAGTGATAAACGTCCTCCCACTGATAAAGTTGTCAGTTCTTTCCTCATCCAGAAATGTATCATCTGAGCAATCTCTCCCCAGTTTATTTCTGGATTATAGCCTGTCCTCGACCACTTTGATAACTTGAACCTCTGAAAGGCGATAAAATGTTCGACAGAGACCTTTGGAACATCACTCTTCACCATTGAAGATGATATTTCTGCTTTCCCGGATTAAGGAAAATCCCCAGAGAAAGCCTCCCGATAGAAGACTATTAGCAATACATCAGCTTTTCTCCCAAGAAATTCGATGTTAATGAAGTCATCAGCACCTCAAATTTGGATTGCATCACATGGTATTTCTCCGAGAAATATCTCAAAGAAAAGTATGATGTAACCTCACCAAGTGAAAAGCAGTCTCTGAAGAGACTCGTTTTCCCCAATAGAATCGACAAATGGCATCTCCAACAAAGACGTTTGCACACCTTTACAACTCAGGCTATTGGGTTTCCCCAACAAGTCTGACCACAAACTTTTTCCATCAAAGGGTGTCTCCCTAATAAAACTCGGTGAAAAGTTTTATGAAGACCGCTGCAAATAGCGTTCCTTGTCAAGAAAGAAACTCGACAAGAAGAAACTGAGACCAGTTCAGTGGCTAAAGACCAGGATCGAGGGGAAGTTTACTTCAAGAGAAACTAAGACCAGTTCCGTGGCTGAAGACCAGGATCGAGGGGAAGTTTATTTCAAGAGAAACTGAGACCATTTCCGTGGCTGAAGACCAGGATCGAGGGGAAGTTTATTTCAAGAGAAAACTGAGACCAGTTCCGTGGCCGACGACCAGGATCGAAGGGAAGTTTATTTCAAGAGAAACCTAGACCAGTTATGTGGCTAAAGACCACGATCGAGGGGAAGTTTTACTCTTTTTCTAAGAAACATTTCTTAGAAAAATAAGATGAATGAGAAAACTCCTATTCATAACCACGGTCAAAATTTCGGGTATTTCGATATTTAATCCTCTGTGCTTTGAATGTCCGAATATCTTCGCCATTCACACCTTCGGGTCCAAGAAGATTAAATAGGGGCATCTGTCATCCCCCAAATTTTGACCACCAATATTTCCAGTCATTGTGCAAATCATCACCACAATATGGATGTACCTTGATGCCTTTTCAATCTCCTCAAAGATTGTTGAGCTTTCACTACATTCAAGAATTAGGGTTTTGGGCCCTCTCAGAGCACTTAGACAAAAGATCAATCAAGAATTGACATGATCTTCAACTTGTCTAACCTCTCAAACACCCATGAAGGATTAAGAGGTCTCCAATGTCAAGAATCAAGCACAAGGTTTCAACAATCCAAGTGGATAAAGTCTCAAGATCGCCAGTGTCGCCAAATTAGGGTTTTGGTCGACCAAGGCCTCCAGATGAAAATTTTCCTCTAGGTATGAGCCAATACTTCAAAACATGATCCAAAATTCTCAAAGGAACCTTATGAGTCCCATCATCAAGTCAAAATGGCCTCAGAGGGAGCATTCATCAAAAATCAGGAATTAGGGTTCCTTGACTTAATTCACCCCTAAGTTGACTTTTAAGGCTAGACATGAACCAAGACCTCAGGACAAGATAAGGGCCTCAAATACACCATATTGATCCATTAACAACAATGGATTGATCCAAGAAGCTTGATTCACAAGTTTCAAATTCATCTGGACCACAATTAGGGTTTTGAAGAAAAAGTCAACTGTACCTTTGACTTTGGACCAAGACATGTTCCCAAACCTTGGGTCATGATTCAAGACACCCTAAAACACCTATGGAATCCATCCATTAGGTTTGAATTAGGTCAAGAACTTGACTGCATAGAAGATCACACAATTTGGAATTCATCTGACAAAAAAGTTAACTGTGCCCAAAATCAAGTTTGACTTTTTGAAAATTTTCACAAATATGGCTCCCCTAAGTCAAAAACAATGTTAATACATGGTTTTGATCATCATCCATCAAGAAAAACCAAGGAAAATAGGGTTACTTGCAAAAGGGGCAACCTTAAGAAACTTAAATTTTTCTAAGTTATGGAACAAAATGGATTTGGTACCAACTTTGCAAGGTCATAACTTCCAAACCCAAGGCCTTTTTCTTCCATCCAAACCTCAAATTAAAGTTCACATGACATACTTCAAAAGTGTCAACTACAAAAGATTCCAAATCCTCATGGATTTTGAGTTATGGATTGATCAAAATCACAAAAACATGAAAATGACCACTTTTTCCAACACTTAGTGAAATTTTGGACAGAATCTGTCTTGGATTTCACCAACTTTGAGGTCATTTTTCACCTTGATCCAAGTTCATTCAAGACCACTGTTGGACATCAAAGTTAAAGTATGTCATGAGAGCTTTCCAAAAAGTCCAAGATCATCTCAAAATTCAATTTGAGCAAGGAGTCACAACCTTTGGAACATGGCACCAAAAATTGATTTCTTCCCAAGGCAGATTATAGGTCATTTGCTCGAATTGGCTAAATTGTGCAATTACAAGTCTTGTAATCCTTTTAGAAACATTAAGGATCAGATCAAGGCAAAAGATCTCTGAGCCACAACCCTCCCAAAACAAAAGATCATCATGTATGCATGTGATATCTAATGATGCAAAACCAAAAACTTCAAAGTTGTCATGGAGCATTCAATGGAAGCATCAAGGTGGCATGTATTGAGGCAAATCCAACTGAATGAGTCAAGCTTTATCCCTGCAACAGAAGACCATTGGCCTGCAAGATTGACCCAAGTCAATAGCTAGAGGAAACTTGAGATTCCTTTTGAAAACCAATGGACAATGGAGTGTACCAGCCACCATTCACTATTGCTGCCAAAACAAACTTGACACGCTATAGATAGAGCTTATTTATGGTCAGTTTGAGTACACCAAAGCACCATAACACATGCTTTCCTCAAAATCACACTCAAAAAACCACATTTTGCTTCTCATTCAAGTAACTTTCTAATTTTCCATTTGAGGGCAATTTTATCAAAACCAATCATGTCAACACCTCACATACATCATATATGAGTGATCCATGACCCTAAACATCATCTAGAACACCTGAATCACAAAGTCACCCCCTATTTGCTCAAGTTTTTTTGGCCTGTTTGCAGTTGAGGTCCCACAACAAGTTCTGAGTTGATTCAATCCATTCCAAGCCTTCAAACACATTACTTGATGTCCATTGAAGTTGTCCAGATCATTACACCACATCTGTAACACCTCCAATAGAGAATTCGATCACCAGCTGCAAGAGGTAAGCCTGACACTCTCAAACTCTATGATTCATGCAACATAAATGTATTTTTCAAGTTACAAACATGCTTCTGCACATATATAAAGTGTTTCCCCTCAATCAATTGCTATGTATGAATCGTGTATAGGATTTCATGGTGTTCTTGCAGAAATTAGGGTTCTTGAGTTCATCTTCTGATTTCTCACTCCACACTTAATATGAATGCAATTAATTTATATGGTTGTAATCCTTATTCAAAAACGAGTAAGTTTCATGTTTACAAAAGTCATTTTCATTAAGTAATCAGAGAGATTTGAGAGGTTTTGCAAATCTGCAAGAACAGAGCTCGCGCGAACCACACAAGGTGTTCTTGGCGCCTTTTTCATGAATATTTGAATATTTTGATATTTTTATTAATTGATTCAAAAATTAATTTCTCTCTGAATTGTAATGTTTTTGAATTGATTCTTTTTTTTCAAAATTCACGAAAATGTTAAAATATTTTTTTCTACAAAAATTTCACAAAAATATTATTCATTTTATATATTTAATATTTTTGTAAAGAATTTATTTTTATTTGTTTTTAAGCATTTAACACTACACCAAACAAGACATTAGACAACGTTTTTTTAGGCCTTAGACAGTGCTTAAAAGCGCCGCCTAAGGTAGCGCTGTCGTAGGTAAAGACAGCGCTTTTTATTTATGAAAAAGCGCTCTCTAAAGTATACATTAGAGGGCGCTTTTTCAAGAAAAAGCGCTGTCTAAAGGCCCCATTTCCATTAAATTTTTTTTTAGACATACATTAAATTTTAATGAATTTTAATGTATGTCTATAATTTTAGTTATCAATTTTTCTATACCTTTAGAGGGCGCTTTTTAGGAAAAGCGCTTTCTAAAGGCCCCCTTTAGACAGTGCTTTTTAAAGCGCTCTCTAATGTATACCTATAATTTTAATGAATTTTTTTCTATACCTTTAGAGAGCGCTTTTTAGAAAAAACGCTTTCTTCTGTGAACTATAGGCAACACTTTTTCTAGAAAGCGTTGTCTTTTCTCTACGTATAATTTTAATGATTTTTTTTAAAATCTCATTTTAACCATTTTTTTATGCAGAAACCTGTATAATTCAAACCATTTCAATAAACCTGTATATTTCACATTTCCATTAACAATTTCTAGTATGGTTCATTAACCATTTCCACTAATCCCATAAATCACATAAATAACATAAATCACATAAACCCATAAATAACATAAATCACATAAATAACATAAATCATTCACAAAACTATACTATCCTATAAAATAAATCATTCACAAAACTATACATTCACATAATCCCATAAATCACATAAATCACATAAATAACATAAACCATTCACAAAACTATACTATCCCATAAAATAAATCATTCACAAAATTATACATTCACATAATCCCATAATCCTATACCTTATATATATAGGATTCTTTTTTCAATAAGGTATTCGCACAATTTCTCCTTAATTTCTTGCAATTTATCCTTCGTGTAATGAGAACACGCGTATTCATCAAAGTACTACATAACAAAACAAAATATGCATGATTTAGTTAAAAATAATAAATTATATGACATATCCGATAAATATTAAAATAAATCCTAAGTTATAAATCCATGCATACCGTAATAGGAATCTCTAATCGATCCATTTGAAGGATTTCTCTCATAAACCTCAAAACGAAATACCCGCAGTCTATGCCATTACGCTGACGAGGGCACTACACATAGACAAACAAATAAGAATTAATATATAGTTGTTTTGTGTTATCAAGTAGCATCACTAATAAGCAACATTGTGAAAATTAATATACCTCCACTTTGACCCATGTAACGTTGGTTGCTTTAGCCCGTGCTACTCGAGATTCTCTTTGTGCTCGGTATACGAGTATTACTCTATAAAAGAAAAACGTAAATTTAGAACAATCTCACATAAATAATTAAATATACAAATACACACGAATATTTCGAACAATCTCACTTACGTATCAACCACATCCTTCATATCCTGATATGTTGACCAATCAGTATCCAATGAATTCAGATAATAGACCACTTCTCTTGTAGGATTAATGGCAACCAACAACCAGTGTCCACTGTAATATATAACCAAATTTTAGATGGATAATTTCTATGCAAAAGATACAAATTAAAGATTAGAATGAAATTAGAATGAAAATCTTACCTGTTTCCAGTATTATACGGTAAAAGAAACAAACTTTATGTCTTGCTGGCCATAAATCTCTCAATTAAGTGGTCTCTTACTGAAAGTGTATTCATACCAATTGTCGGTGCATTGACAAGGGTGCAAGAGAAGAAACGTAATCTGTTTGACAATTCCGTCCCCCGCATCAATTTTTCATACAAGCACCTTAAATAAAAACATAATAAACATTAGACTATTTTCATTGAAATGTGTAAATAAATTGTTCAACTAAATAAATAATAGATTGATCGGAGTACCAGATGTATGAATGCATAACACCGATGCCTAATTCAATATGCTTGAAAATCTGCTCCATGTCCTCTCTTCCGATTATCTCGGAATGAGGAAAACCAAAAACACCTTCGTCCATGTCTATTTGACGAATATCACCATCCATCAAATCTGACATTGCCATAAGTGTTTCTAGACACGACTGAAAGCGAGGAGGAGCTCTTTTTGCCTGCGTGGTCCTAGTAGTTAGGAGCTTTTTTCTTGCTGGCCTGTTGTGAAGCTTGAGCAAGAACCTAACAATCATATAAGTTAGGTAAAGTAGAAAATCATGAAACTTTTGAATTTGGATAATAGAATAACACTTAAAATGTACCTGTCTTTGTGATTCAACAGACTCATTTTGCCGCAAAACCCCTTTATTCTTAGCTGCGGGTTTTGTAGGAGTCTAACATTACCATGTAAAAAAAATGTAAGTAATGGTTCAGAATGATTTTCATAATCGTTCAGATTTGACATTTGAATACTAAGAGATTCGTAATGGTTTTCAACGTACCTCATCATCTATGGAAATGAGGTCTAACGGCCATGCAACAAACGATCCTATTGCATCTCGTAGCAATGTAACCTCTCAAACCGAGTCAGGTATGGGTAGTACCGCATCCGTATCTAAAGCGATATCAACCGACACTTTCAGATGTCCATGAGGGAGCGGTTGATGGTGAAGTAACTCTCCCACATGGTTATGCACTTTTCCCTTGCCAACCATACGATAAGTCGGTAACGACAAATACAGCTGGCAAGATGAAATGCCCTGAAGCAATAATAAATATGTAACTGTTAATGTGTATAAAGGTCAATTAAAATAAATGTGTTAATTTAATTAAAATAAATATGTGCTAATTACCTTGAGAATTTTATTTTGACAATTGATACTAGCTTTGTCACTAGCATCTTTCAAACCGGAACCGCGCTTTTCCGCCTCATATCTCTCTTTATCCTTTTGCAATTCACGGACTTACGCCTTTAGTTCCTCCAATGATTGCATGACTTCTCGGTTGCTGGGATTTTTTTTCTTTGGATACAAGGAAGATGTAGTCACACCAAATCCTTTACCTCTCACCCGGCCGGAATACTCAGGAACATTTAGTACTCGATTAAGAATGCTCCTGCAATCCTCCTCGCCTGTGGTTAAGGATTTAGATAGAGTCTCCTGAAATTCATTGACATATCGAAAATTATTAGTGGGGATTACAAATTAATTATATTTTAATAAAATTTCGATTAACTTAAAGACATAATGTTATATTTACACATTCGTCATAAACATGCTGAACATCTTCCCTAACAACTCCATCCTTACCCACACGAGCTTCCTTCCACAAAACATGTACCGGAAGTGATGATTCTTCACTTTTCGTCTCTTCTAACTACACATTTAGTTAAATAATAAATTCATCAAGTATAACACAATAATACAATTAATAAAATCATAGCATTAATATATACTTACCAATTTTTGTTGTAACCGTGCATATCCCAAACACCCTTTTCTGTATGGATACGCTGGTTTTGATGCTCTTTGGCGATTAATGGCACTCAATTCCTGGATAAACAAGTTTAATTAATATCAGAACAAACTAATGCAACAAGTATATAATACAATTAATAGACATGACAAGATAACATTACATTGAATTTTTCGGATTTCCGTTTGGCTACAAACGTGCTCCATTCTTCGGGTTCAATCACGTCCGCATACAACTGTGGAAGTTCTGCTTCAACAAATTTTTTATCCGCATCCCTAAGATATTTGTTTGATAATAAGGCTCAGAACCCTCTGTGTCTCTTTCCGGCCAACGGAAGACAATATTTTTTTCCGACTTTCATCAATATTAAAGGACCTCTACAAAGAAACATACACATATAAACATAAAGTGTGTTAGTATAAGTAAATTAAAGACTGATCTTATCTTATAAACATATAAACATAAAGTGTGTTAATATAAGTAAATTAAAGTACCTGTATCTCAGTCCATATCTTATCTTTACCAGCTTTCAACTTTGGACTCCTCCAATTATCACTGATAATTAGAATATGCTGACGGACAAGTGAACCAATGTATGAAGACAACATTGAACCGTTAGGCTCAATTAGTTGGTTCTCATCACTCCAATGTACATCAAACTTGATCCCTTTATCTCTAGCATGGATGATTGACTTCATAATAGTTATTCCACGTTTTATTTCACTTTCTACATTCGAAGGTTCATTCTGAGCTTCATTTTCATCATGTGTCTCGTGTGTGTCGTCATGGTCACTAGCCATTTGACCTGTAAGAAAGAAAAAAACAAAAATTAAATGACAAATATAAAAATCCATAATCCATAATCCATTGAATGATATAAGCTATATATAACATGACAACTAATTAATATTATTTAATGCTATAAGCTATAATTTTATAACTAGTACCTTTTTCACTAACGTCTCTTTCTTTTCTTGGTTGGAATATGTTCTACCCGTCTCTTAACAACACGGACGGTTGGATTGATCCAAATACCCTCATTATGATCATTTCTTGTATATTATTCATTCGCTATAATATTTTCATCTTGATCATTTCTAGTAAATGATTCAATATCAACATCAATATCACCTTGATCTCCAATGTTTTCATCAATTACTTTGTTAGATAAAAGCACTATAGACCATTTTGTACTTGTCGGATCAGTGACATAGAACACTTGTTTAGCTTGAGAGGCTAGAATAAAAGGATCGTCTTTGTACCCCACCCTATTAAGATCCACTTGCAAAAATCCTGACTTATCCATTCGTACGCCATTATTATTTTCAACCCACTTGCAATAAAATATAGGAATCTGAAACTTCTCATAATCAAACACCCAAATGCGCTCGATAACCCCAAAATATGATAGATTTGCAAATTTGGGGTTTAAATCTTTCACACTTGAAATGTGCATTGCTTCAGCTACCACGGTGACACCACTATTTTGCATAGTACTTTTATCATCTTGTTCTTTGGTATAAAATGTGTATCCATTAATTGCGTATGCGCTATAAGAAAACACAACCAAACTTGGACCATATGCTAAACATCTCAACCTTTCTGTTATTAAAGCGGGATCTGAATAATACTTTGAATAAATATAATCCTTAAACCAAGGTATGAAACTTCGATTGTGCTCTCGTACTATCCAATTTTCATTTCTATTCTGATTTAAACATCGGAGAACATCCTTGTGCATTTCAACATACGGCTCAACCTCATTCTCATTGTGCAAAACATACAAATGCACTTGATCCCGTTCGACCCTTGATACTGTCACAACTTCATTTCCAATTAACTTTTTTCCTTCTTTTTTTTCGACAATATGAGATTTGGGGAGTCCAATTGATTGTACATTGGACAGATATTCAGTACAAAACTTAATCGCTTCTTCAACAATGTATCGTTCGACAATACAACCCTTTGGCCGACTTCGGTTTTTCACATACCCTTTTAATATTTTCATATAACGTTCAACAGGGTACATCCATCTCATATAAGCCGGTCCACACAATTGTGTCTCTTTCACCAGATGAACAACTAGATGAACCATTATGTCAAAAAACGAGGGAGGAAAAATCATTTCAAGATCACACAAAGTAATAACTATTTCTTTTTGCAATTTTGGTAAGATCGCAGGATCGATCACCTTACTGCAAATTGACTTGAAGAAAAAACACAATTTAGTTATTGCGCTTCTTACTTTTTCTGGCAGAATAGAATGTATACCTATTGGTAGAAAATGTTCCATTATAACATGGCAGTCATGCGTCTTTAAACTCTTTAACTTGAGGTCTTTCATAGACACAAGTCTTCTAATATCTGAAGAATATCCTTCTGGAACTTTAACTTCACTTAGAAATTTACACAATACTTTTTTCTCCTTTCTAGAAAGAGTATACACAGCAGGGGGTGGATATGTTCGTTTTCCTTTCTTCAATGGTCCTAATTCAGTTCTTATCCCCATCACTATCAAGTCCTTTCTTGATTTAAGGTCATCCTTAGACTTTCCTTGTATATTGAGTAACGTACCAATAACACTGTCAAATACATTTTTTTCAATATGCATAACATCGAGAAAATGTCTTACATACAACGACTTCCAATATGGCAGTTCAAAAAAAATTGACTTCTTCTTCCACCCACTCTTGACAAGTGTATGTGCAAAAGGCTTTCCAAACTGAGTACTCACATCTTTCACCTTTTCAAAAATTTGATCACCTGTCAATATAGTTGGAGCTCTACCTTGTTCTGGCTCTCTATTGAATGCTTTTCTCCACCCACGATAGTGATGATTAGAATTTAAGAATCTACGATGACCGAGAAAGACATTCTTCTGACCAAACTCCAATCGCGTCCAATCTGTTTTATCTTCACAAATAGGACACGCACATTGACCTTTTATGCTGTACCCTGATAGATTTCTGTATACTAGAAAATCATTAATTGTGCCAAACAACATCGCCCTCAAGTTGAAACTTTCTTTCCTATACCCATCATAAACCTCTACACCGTTCTCCCACAAAAACTTTAAATCTTCGATTAAGGGTGTCAAGTATACGTTTATGTCATTCCCTGGTTGTCTAGGCCTAGAAATTAACATAGATAACATCATGTACATAAGCTTCATACATAGCCATGGAGGTAGGTTATAAATCATTATGATCACAGGCCAAGTGCTATGTGAGATACTTTGAAGACCGTGTGGGTTCATTCCATCAGTAGATAATGCCAAGCGAAGGTTTCTTGCTTCTTTTCCAAATTCAGGATAATGATCATCAATTTTCATCCACTGTGGTGAATCTTCCGGATGTCGAAACTTTCCATCAATAATTCTTTCATCTGCATGCCAAGTCAAGTGTCTTGAATCGGTCTCACTACGAAACATGCGTCTAAATCTCGGAATCATAGGAAAATACCATAAGACTTTTGCTGGAGACAACTTTTTCTTATATCAAGAGACACCACATTTAGGACACTCATTTAACGGTGCATACTCATTTCGAAACAAAACGCAATCATTTGGACAGGCATGTATCTTATCATAGCTCATTCCAATAGAGCACAACATCTTTTTGGCCTCATATGTTCGATTGGGAAGAACATTATCCTCTGGAAGCATATCTTTCATAAGGGCCAATAACTCTGTGAAACTTTTATCCGACCATCCATTGCCCGCCTTTAAGTTGTACAACTTTAATACCGCAGACAATCTTGTGAATTTGGTGCAACCATTATATAACGGTTTCTCTGCATCGCTTACCAACCTGTCAAACATTTTGGGACAATCCTTAAGATCTTCTTCAAGTGCTTCTGCAATCTCTTCGACTCGATCAGAATCGTATGTATCTGTGCCATTGTCGTTTGAAGCATAGGTCGTATTATCTCCCGGTTCAACATTCCCGTTAATTTTCTCACCATGCAAATTCCAACATGTATAACTTCTATCAATTCCACTCCTCATTAAATGCGATGCCAACTGAACCGCGTCAACCCAACTCCCAAAACAGCAACCCAAGCAAGGACATCTCATTCGAATAGGGTCTTTGGCGTGCGCAACAGCAAACTTAACGAATTCTGATACCCCATTCTCGTACTCTTTCGACAATCGACTTGAAGACATCCATTTCTTATCCATAGTTATACTAATTAAACTAAACAAAAACAGAAATAAAAAATATTTACCTGTAGGGAAACGATCCGACTTTCACACTTTGATCACAAGTAACCCCTATATATAGCAAATTCAATAAGTTAGCAACTCCATCATATCAGTTCATTCAAAGTACTACTAATTACAGTGGCGAGAGAGAACAACTAATTACCTTTAGAGATATAAACAACTTCTAGACCCACACAGTGTCCAGATAGGTTAGAATTACCAAGATCCCCCTGTACACGTATCATAAATGAAATATCATTAATTGACCAATTATGAGTCATAACTTGATAAGTGGCAACATGTAATCACAAACAAGCAACATACTTAAGAGCAAGCATACTTAAACAAGTAACCAAGCATACTTAAACAAGTAATCAAGCATTAGCGCAATTCATCCTAAACCTAACAAGATTCAAATCTAAGCAATACCTAAACAAGTGAACATGCGTCAACTTAAACAAGTAACATTCATACGATAACCTAAATCTATCAAGAATAAAGTTTAAATCATACTTAAACAAGTAATCATCATATCACAAAGATAACCATCAAAGCAATTATTGAGCAAGATAAACATCTCATGCAAAGACAAATATCATACTTTCTTTGACCATGCAATACAATAACTATCATAACTCCACTTTCATGGCTCTATATATCATAACTCCATCAATACAATAACTATCAATATTACAATAACTATCATACTTTCTTTAATCTAGAATATAGAAACAACAACTAATGAAAATAGAAACAGCGTGTTCAATATTAGTCATTCTAAACATGTTCAAAAATAAGTCAGAAATAAGTCATTCTATGTATGGATCATTCTTCTCAAAAATAAGTCAGACGTATGTAAACATGTTCAAAACTTTATAACTATGGTCATTACCCATATCAACACTACACACAAATTTTTAAGGGCATATATTGGCATCACAAAAATAATGGCAGTGACGAAATAATACGACGGAAAAATGGTAGTGACAAGAATGAAAACAGAACAAAAATCGTAAATGAAAACAAGAATGAAAACAGAATGAAAACAAGAATGAAAACAGAATGAAAATCGTACCTCCTCTTCGTTTCGTCTTCTTCACAAAAGGAATGGCGAATGAACAACCAAAATGACGGAAAAAAGTGAACGACGACAATAAACGACGGCAATGAACGACGACGGCAGTGGCAAATGAACGACGGCAATGGCGAATGAACGACGGCAATGGCAATGGTTTTCAGCAGAGAAGAACGATAGCAAGGGTTTCAGTAAAGAAGAACGGTCAAAAATGAAAAGAAGTGTCTGAAAATGATTAGAAATTGTTTTATATTTTAATTCATAAATGACCTTAGAGGGCGCTTTTAAAAAGCGCTTTCTTAAGTTCTACCTATAAGAGCGCTTTCCTCAGAAAGCGCTTTCTCAGGTGGGGAGAATTTAAAACCTATAGCAGCGCTTTCTGAAAGCGCTTTCTAAGGTTAACCTTTAGACAGCGCTTTCTAAAGTAATACATATAGCAGCGCTTTTCAAAAAGTGCTTTCTAAGGTGGCTTCCATTTTGGGCATTTAACAGCGCTTTTAGAAAGCGCTTTCTAAAGGTAGTCTTTTACAGCGCTTTTTTTAAGCGAAATTTTTTAAAGACTTATAGCAGCGCTTTGTCCAAAAAACGCTGTCTTTGTTGCGCTGTCTTTGTCCAATTTTGGCGTAGTGTAAAAATATTTCTTTCTTTTGATATTTCAAATTCAAATCATTTTCAAATCATTTTATGGATAAAACATAATTTTTCAAACATTAATCCAAGATCACAACTTGTTTTTCATACATGTTTGATAATTTTGATCATTTTAATTAATTTTTATTCAAATTAAAATGCATTTTGAAATCAAATTAGGGTTTTAATTATTTTCACCTTCACAAACATTTTTCAAAACATTTTTGGGCCTCTTGATAGAGTGTAAGTCCCATCCCTTTGTAAATAAACCATTTTGGGTCTCAGTCATTGTATAAGTTCCGATGCGATTTTA
Source organism: Lathyrus tuberosus (assembly GCA_022829125.1). NCBI lineage: Eukaryota > Viridiplantae > Streptophyta > Magnoliopsida > Fabales > Fabaceae > Lathyrus > Lathyrus tuberosus. The sequence goes on from JALAZF010000193.1 coordinate 5,271,592, forward strand.
AAAATCTCGGCGCGATCGCCGTTTTCAAACAATTTTCATCTGGGCCTTTCCTTGTGTTGTAAGCCCCATCTTTCTTCTTCTCAATCACTTTTGGGCCTCTAATAGAGTGTAAGACCAATCCCTTTTGTAAATACAATAATTTGGGCCTCAGTCATTGTATAAGTCCCTATGTGGTTTTCAAAACTACTGACGCGATCGTCGCCTTTTCAAAAGAATTCATCTGGGCTTCTCCTTGAGTATAAGCCCCAAACTTCTTTTTAAAACAACTTTCTTTTTTATTCAAATTCAAATTCAAAGTATCATCAAAACTTTCTTTAATTTCTTGAATGACTAACCATACAGCTATAGTTACTATGCTTGGGCTTGCACAATTGTAATTTCCACAATCTTTTCAATATATATATATATATATATATATATATATATATATATATATATATATATATATATATATATATATATATATATGCTTGTGTATACTTTCTTAGAGTTTTCCCCAGCAATTAGGTCTAGATTTAGGTCAAACCAGTGGTTACTTTTTCAACACAGTCAAAACTAGTTCCCCATAGGAAATTCCAGATACAGTCTTGCCTCCTCTTGGGCTTATACAATATGGAACAGAGAAAGACATTATCCCGGTGAAACTTTTCTCAAGACTGTCCAAACTTAGAAATATATGTGTACAAGAAATTCAATTTCCTAAAGAGGACTAATTCTCGGTGAAACCTCTTTTGAATTTCTTCAAACCCTAGAACTGTTCAGCAAAGAAAGGATTAATTCCTCGTGAAACCTTTCTTGAACTTTTCTTAGGTTTAGACCCACAGGCTTCCTAAAAGCATCTCCAACCTCCTCTTGGGCTTAGTACAAGAACCCTCAGACTTCTTAGAAGATCTCAGTATCCTCTTGGGCTTAGTACAAGGACCCAAAGACCTCCTACAGGTATATGACAGAACTTAGTCATCTCTACTAGTTCAATCCTCAGGAGAGTCAGAGCTCCAAAACATCAAACCATTCTAGGGTTATTTCTCATCCCTTAAAACTAACAGCTTCCTTTTGAGCTTCATACAAGTAAGACTTGGAAAGTCTCATCTCCTTTTGGATCTCACAAAAACCCTCAAGTTTCCTAAAAACACAGGAAAAAACCCTGATCATTTCATCAACATACCAATCTCCAGCAGAGTTAAAACCTCCATAGGTTTTCAAACTCAATCTTTAAGCATTTATTTTAAGAAATTCCCCAGCTAGGGTCAAATTACCACCAATAAATCCTCAGTAAAATCAAAGCCTCGTGGTCTCTGATATGTCAACTCTTCTTTAAATCCCCAGAAAGAGAAAAACCTTTGGATTCCCCACCACATACAATTTGGACTTGCTTTTGGATTTCAATAATCCTCAGCACAAGCCAACCTCCTCTTAGGCTTTATATAATGATTTTCCCTCAGTAGAGTCAATTTTGTTTTAGCCTCAATCTTGGGCTTTGTACAAGACAGATAAAACTTCCCCAGTGGAGTCAATCTATTTTCAGCCTCAATCTTGGGCTTTGTACAAGACAGATATAAAATTCCCCAAATATAGTCAACCTTTCAGCTTCAACCTTGGGCTTTGATCAAGGAACACAAAAATCAACATCACCTCAGAGGAAATAAAGCTTCCACTCTGTTGGAAGACATTTCTCTCTACATCACATATCAAAACAGACAATCAAAAAACCCAATTTCTAGATAACAGTTGTAAGTGGCACACTTGTTGATTCAAAAATCCAAGTGCAATCCCTCTTTTATCCTGGTAAAACTCTTCTTTCATCTAATTGCTATAAGTGGCAAGCCTCTGGATTATTTACATCCAATCCAATGTCCCTCTCTTAGCATGGAAGACTCATAAGGAAAAATGGCATTACTTTACACTGAGTTAAAGTTTCTTCCTTCATGAAATCCCTCTTATAAAGGAAATTATGGCATTGTTGGATTCTCATATCCCAGTTAAAGTAATTCTCCTTTATAATCAAGTGCACATTAACTTGTGATGAACAAGTGAGATATCTCCCTTTAGAGATGATAAATTCTCTCTCAGTCACCCCTTTAGCTTCAATCTTGGGCTTTAAACAAGACACAAATAACCTTTAGCTTCAATGTTGGGCTTTGAACAAGACACAAATACTCATCTAGCTTCAATCTTGGGCTTTGAACAAGACACCAAACATCTTTCCTCCCATAAACTAGGAGGGACTACGATTGCTCTGATTTCCCAGTTTTCTTTAACGGGAATACGTAGGCATAAGATTGTGAAATCTTAGCACGCACACAAATCAAAAACTTTAGGTCCAGTACCTTCCCAAAAACATCAGAAAACCCGAAAACAACAAAAACACTCTCTCAACACTCCCAAAGGAGAAACTTTCCCAACGCACAACAGATAAACACTAAAAAGTATTTAAACCAATAGAAAAACATGCCATAAAAGGTCTATGGATAACCATATATACACCTGGTAATTAACAACTTCCCTTTGTATAACCTGACCCCGACCCCCCAATCTCTTAGCATTTGTTAAAGAAAACATTTGCGTGCAAGGTTAGTTTTAGATAGCTTCCCTTTCATTTCCTGCTTCATAGGAGAAATAAGAAATCAGAAAGTAGCACCCAATTCCAACCATTGCGGTAAGGTGGTCGCATCACCGACAAAAATCGCACACTACACTCCCAAAGTTGAATTACAAGTCATCTTCATAGCAAGTTCATGACTAAATCCTAGCCAAACCTATGTAATCTTGCTTTGAATACCATGTTGCTTCTAAATCACATCATAATCTGAAGATTACACAAGTTCTTGATGAATTACACAAAGAATTCAAGCTTTATCCATGTCTTGACACCATTTATGGAATGTTTTACATAAAGTGCCATGACCATTCTTGTAAAGGTAACTTTTTCCAAACCACTTGTGCATAGAGCCTCTAAATGGTTCCTTCTGATCATAATTAGTTCCTAATGCTCAGAAGCAACATCTAAACATCAGAAAAAGCATGGCCATATCCCTTAATTTACTCTAACCTTTCATCATGATCAATGGTACCTTCTTGTTGCAAAAAAAAAAAACAACCATCCAAACCAGAGTTTCTTTTGGACCAAACTAAATTTCTGCTAGTCTCTTGAGGCCTCTATAAATAGAGGATCGCACCTCATAACAAACACATAGAAAACATCAACACAGCAAGCTTTACACCAGAATTTGCAAAAACACTCCATTGTGCCAAAAAAAACCTCCTTTCCACAAACTTGTCCAAAACACTCCATGGCCACAAAACCATCAAACCACTCATCCACACACATTATAAAACACATAACAAAGCTGCTCAAACCATCATCTTCATCAAAGACCCTCAGGTTCAGAAAGTCAACTCTCAACCCTCATTTTGTTGACTTTTTGCACAAAACACCTCAACAATTCACTCAAACCTTTTCTAACCCATCCAAGACTTCAAACATCATCCATAAACATTATCTAAACTGTTCCAAGTGTTATCTTACAACTGTAACATCATTTTCTTGAAGTTCAAGTTCACACTTTTCACCTTAGCAAAAGGATTCGAGTTGAACTATTGAAATTGTTTCAATATAAAGTGAGCATTCCAAAAGCATCTGAGGGGATCATAGAAGCTTCTTGGATCAACAAACACCTTATGTAATCAGTGAAAGAGGCATTGGACCTTGCTCCAATAGGTAAGTGCACTCTAACTGGAAACCATGTAATCCTGATGTTATCTTCATGCATTTGAATTACCAATGTGTTTGCCATGATGTGAAGATCATTTACCCTCTATCAATTGGTTTGAATCATTGATGTGTGTGATTTCATTGTGGATTTCCATATTAGGGTTCATATTGCTAATGGCATAATTACTCATTGTGTGTTAAAAATTAATATGATTAATTGATACCATTGTGCTTCTCATGAAAAATCAATCAACTTTCATTTTTACATCACAACATTTCATTGAGTTTTGAGCAAGATATGAATTTGTGAAAATTGGAAATGGTGGCTGATGATGATGAAGAAGATGGCACCATATTTCAGTTTTAAAACCATTATTAATATTTATTTTTATGGTTCCATGTTATGTCTTGAATATGCATTGCGCCATGGTGGTTGATGTGTGTGTTTGTGTGTTCTTGCATGTGTGAGGGTTGGAGTTCGAATCCCCCTCGCCCCAGCTGTAACGCCCAAAATATTTAATTATTTATTTAATTGGATATTTATTTAATTGTTGTGAATTATTCGGTTGATTTTGGTGTTGTGGCGAATTAAGTCGTTAAGTCGGAATTTTTAAGTTGGTAAGTCGGAGAAATAATATTAGAAATAATATTAAAGTCGCGGAATAATATTAGTAGTAATATTATCGTAGTTGGAGTGTGTTCGGTTAAGTGGGCTTGGTCTCGTGTCGGAATTAGTAATTTAAGGGGTGTTTGCTTTAGGCCCAATAGATATTATAATTGAGTATTATTATTTTAATAAAACAAAAGAAATAGAAAGAAAGAAGTTAAGGTCATCAGTTAGTGGAAGTGGAAGAGAAAAGAAGAACGTGAGAGAAGAAAAAGTTGCGAGAGAGAAACCGCTGCCGGTGACGAATTTCCGGAACCCGATCGATCGTCGAGTTGCCTTCAATCCAAGGTAAGGGTGGGTTCGATTATTATAACTGGGTTATGATGATTGATATGTAGGGTTGGGGCTATATGGATTTCTACTATCTGTGTTGAATTTGTGGTGTTGATTCTGATAAACTTACAGTGGCCTTTGGTGAAATCGTGTTGAATATAAATTGTGTATATTACTGTTGTTGATATTGTGTTGCGTGGGATTTAATGGTTGGTGTATGGTGTGATTGGGTTATTGAATCGAAGCATGCATTTTTGTTAGAAAGTGAGGTAATCTGGGTAGAAAAAATATAGCAGGTATGAATGTATGAAGGAAGCTGGGACGGGCGTCCTATGCCTTGAAAAGAAAAAAAATATATATATAGGTGCTAGGGGGCGGACGTCTCATGTTTTGAAAAGTAAAGGAACTTGAGGCGGGGGCCTCAAGAAGTGGGGGTGGGCGCCTCCAAAAAGGAACTTGAGGCGGGGGCCTGAAGAAGTGGGGGTGGGCGCCTCCAAGGGCTATTTGGGTTGGTGTTGTTGCCACTGTGTGATTGGAATGATTCGTTTGTTTTTTTTTTAACAGTATATTGGATTAATAAAGTAACCTTACATTACTAATTAGCGTATTAGGAATAGAATGGAGCAAATAAAGTATTATGTTCTCCAATGATTTGTATAGCAGAAAAATAATAGGTTTATCAATAATTCATGTAGTAGAAGCTTCACAATTGTTGACAGAAAATGAAACCAATAGCAGAAGCAGAATGATGTGTAAATTGTCATGACAGAAGCTTGGAAACTATTTTAATTGGCAGCAGTAATAGGAATAGAATTTTCCAATAAAACTGGTATTAGTAACAGAAGTTAAAAACAACACAGTTTAGTCGGTTTAGCCGGTTTAGGCGAAAAAAAACTAGTTGTCCGGAATTTAACGGAAATTGTCGGGGTAAGTCGGGTAACTTAGTAGGTGGCTTTGGTTGAATTGTTTGGTTGAAATTATGTTGAAAAAGTGGAATTTCAGGTACAGCAGTTGAGTTTTAATATTGTTCCGGTACACGGACGAATTTTAAGTTGAAGGCGTAATAGCCAAAGATGATTAAGTTGTTTATGTCGAAAAGTTGCTTTGTTGTTTAAGTTGATTATGTGTGGAAGTTGTTGAGTTGTTTATGTTGATGTTAAAGTTGTAGGTCGTATGACCAACGTTGATGTATATAAGTTGTAGGCCTATGGCCAAAGTTGAATCGTGTTGAATTAAAGTTGTTATGCGGTTGTTATATGTTGTTCGGAGTTGGTTGCCGTTTTATGTTGAGTCGTTGCATCATGGCATTTGCATTTTTGTCGGAGCGTTGCTCACACCACGTTGGCCTGGATTGGCACCTGTTTAAGTTGGCCTTGATGGCACCACGTTGAAGGCTTATGCCTTGTTGAAATGCCTCGATAACCTGGCATATGTTTAAGTTGGGAGTTTTACTCCGATGGTACCACATGCATGTGCATAGTTGTGTCATATTTTGAGTCGTTGTGAAGTTGTTGTTGTTGTGAAGTTGCCGTTGTTGTGAAGCTATTGATTGTTATAAGTTGTTGTTGCTATGTCTTGTTGCTTGAGATAAATTACTAATGTCGTGAGCTGATGTTATATATGTTGTTATTACTATAATTTGCATCTTTCATATAAGTTGTTATTATATGTTGTGATTTGCTGTCAATACAAGTTGGGGTTGCTATTAAGTTGCTTATTTCTGGTTGTTGCATGACTGTCGTATGAAGCGGTGGAATTTATATGATTCTAATCTAGCATATTAAGTATCATATTTTGTTTATAATATTCGATATCTCACCCCTTCTGTAATGATGTTACCTATTATGGGTAACTGAGCAGGTACTCAAGAATAGCTGCAGAAGTTGAGGTATAATGTGAAGTCTTAGATGCTGTTAGCTCGAGTTGGTCTTGCTCTGATACGTAGCACTCGGGGGGGATGAACGATTGTTGTTTATTTGTTGTTATTGCCTTAGTAGTTGAATCTATAAACTGTTGTTATTAAAGAATTGTTGTTTCAAAGTTGTTTTGAGTTGGACATGAGGTTATGTCATTACAAGTTGAATTATGTGAAGTCGCTTATTAATAAAAGTTGTTTTGTTTTCCAAAGGATAATTCAGGTTGTTATCAGTTCATCCGAATCAGTGTTATGTATCTGAATTATTTGTGATTAATATGAAGTTGTTTTCTGTTGAAAATGTGACATCCTGTTTATGTTGAAGAATTTTTAAAATGAAAACTCTGATTTTATTACTTATCCGCCGGGTAGAAATGGGGTGTTACACCAGCCCTTTTGTGTTGTTTTATTTTTTTCATGTTTTCCATGTTGGTTTCATATATAATGTAATGCGTGTGATATCATGTCAACCCAAGTCACATGGCTTGGTGGTAATGTTTTAAGCTGTTGGCCTGGGTGAGCGTGTTCAAGTCCATGGGCTAGCAAAACTCTTCTTTTTTTTATCACTTGTCATCCTTATATTTTTTCCTATTTTCATTCAATCATATCTCTCACTCCATTTGTTATTTTGAGCCAATTTTTTGCACACCTCTTATTTATTATGTGTATTTTGTGAACATGTAAAAAATTCCAAAATAAAATATATTATTTATTTTGTTTATTTTTATTATGTTGAAAACATGTCCATTTTATGTGGTTTTTAGGACTTTTCACTTTATTTTGAGTTGTTTCCTCAATTAAATGACTCATAAATGTTTGTATGACCATTTTTATGTCTTGCACCATGTCTAAATGTCATGTCTTTGTTGTTCCCCTTGACTAAATATGCCATATTGTTACCATGTTTAAGCTTTTCTTTCATGAAAACTTTGTCAAAACACGATTGTATATCCTAAAGTTTAGGATTGATTATGTGTTTGACATGCTTTTGCTTCTCATCTTGTATACAGGATTATTCCCTTTTAGGGATAAGTGTTGTTTTCACTTATGTGCTTGTGATCTTTGTTTATGTTTGTATACCATGATTCATGTCTTGTGATGTTCACTCGTTTCCATGTACTTTCTTTGTTAAGCATGTATCTTACCTTATGTGTATTCATAAAATTTTTTATTATGATGTTATGTGGACCTTTGTTATAATCTTGTTCATGTTCAATATGTCTAAATCATGTTGTTGTTTTGTTCATGATGTTGTTTATCCATTCAATGCATGTTTATGTGATAATTGTTATCCATTTCCAAGGGAAAGGGCTTGTTGTTGACATCTTTGTCATTTGCATTTGCATCTTTGCATCTTATTGTATATATATCTCCCTTTGTAATCCTAGAACTTGCTATCCCTTAGGAAGTCTCCCTTAGGATTACCTTTCAACTTAGACATCTTCAATTAGGGTTTCCCCTTTTCAAACTCAAAATCACTTTCATTATAAACCTTGACCTTTGGTCATTGATCTTCTCAAACTCTTTTCTTAACAAATGCTTCAAAACACCTTAAGCATATTCAAACTTTATTTATTAAAGACTAAAAAACACAAACTCAATTCAAACCTTTTTTCCACTCTAGCTTTTCAACTTTAAAACCTTTTCAAGATGAACTAGACATTAGTCATCCTTAGTGAGATATAAATCTCCTACCCCATGACATTGTTGAGTAAGATGATTAATTCTTTTCCACTTGGGAGAGGTATGTGGCATAGTTGTTAATTACAATACAAGTTGGAGCCCTTCTCTCAACTTGAAGCAAAGATACCACTTCCACATGTTTATGGTGGTTTAGATGAGTATTATCCTTAGGATGACAACTTGTCACTTCTTCAATAAAATCCACCATAATAAACACTTTTCAATTTCTACCATGAACTAGGAGGTTTTGATCCTTTATTGGTACGTAGGCACAAGACTTTGTGTCTTGCCAAACACAAAAACAATAAAAGACATTTCTCGTCTCATCTCCCCAATCAATCCCAATTAGCAAAAAAACTTATAACACATATTCAACAAGAGGTTCCTATAGAGTACTATAGATACTTAGGGTGTTAATACCTTCCCTTAGTATAACCAACCCCCGAACCTTAGTTTCTTGTATTGCTTTGTTTTTCATTGCATGTTTATGGGTTATTCTTTCTTTACCCATTCCCTTAGACAAATTAAAGATCGGTGGTGATATCTTAAGATTTGTGAAGCCTAGCTAACTCAATAGCTATGGTCTCCGATTCTCAGGGCGACACAATCCACTCGACATACCTAGTTGCACGGATGAACTTACATTTGAGAAGTTTTTCGACTTCTTGCTTGATCTTCGACAAGATTTCCAGTGCAAACCGTCTTGGAATTTCTTAATTGGCTTCCTCCCAGGTTTAATGGGAAACTTCAATTCGACCAATGCCCTACTCAATCCTGGCATCTCGTCGTAATCCCAAGTAAAGCAGTCCTTGTACTCCTTCAAAAGCTGGATCTGTAACGCATGTTTATTTAATTAAGTATTTAATTAAATATAATTGTAGTATGTTGTGTTGATTCGCGTTGATTTGAGTATTTGTGTCGATTTGCATTGGTTTGTGATATTTGTGTTGATTTAAGTTGATTCCGGAATATCGGAATATTATGTTGATGTTTCTAAGTTGGTTCGAGTTGGATTAATTAATCAAGTTGATTTAAGTTGTGGAAAAATAATATTGAATATTATTTTCCGTCTACGGTTAAATATGTTGATTTGGTGGTTTGAACGATTTATTTGATAGTCGGTAAACAGTCGATTTAGTAGAGAGAAATAATATTAGAATTAATATTTTGGAATTATAAGAGTATTTTATTTAAGTGGGCTTAGTCGTTGCGTTGATGGTAGTAATCGGTGAGGTGCTAATTAGTAGGCCCAAATTGAGATTATAATTATAATAATAATTATAATAAAAAGAAATATAAGAAGAGGAAGTTAGGTTTTGTATCAGTAGAGGAATAATAGGAGAAGGACGTGGAAGTTACGGAGAAAAGTACCAAAGTTGGAGAAAGAGGGATACGGGAGAATTGCCGTCGGAGCCAAGTCGGAAAAGTCGATCAAAAATTCAAGCGGCCATCAATTTAAGGTAAGGGTGGGGTTCGAATTTTATAACCGGGATATAATGATTGTTACGTGAGATTGGGATCGTATAATTTGTCTACTGTGTTGATTTTATGACGAATTGTGTTGGTTTTATGTGTTGAACTATATGGATGAATTTTGGTGATTTTCTCCTAGTTTTCATTTTAGGTTGAAATGGTAGGAATGAATAGAAATCGATGTTTTCACGGACAAAAGTCGGAATAGATTGCGTAGTTGTGTCGAGTAATGTTAGGCCATGATCGAGTATGCTTGTTTTATCGAATTTGATTGATTTTGTAAGTTTTTGCATTTTTGGAGATTTGAGGGTTTAAGATTCGGATTGAAATCGAAAGTCGTAGAATTCACGTTTGATGGTTCCAAATCACTACTATATGTGTGGTATAAATGAGTATGTGTTTGTTTCGAAGAAAATAATTGAATCGGTCGGATTTTCGGACGAAAATGCAAAATCCCGTAGGGCTGTTATGTAGAAAAATTCTGGTTTCGGAAAGTTTCGAAAATTCATATCTTTTGATCCGTAAGTCGGTTTTGACCCCCGTTCGAAGCGTTGGAAAGCTAACGAGATGTTTTTTCTAGGAAAAATGGTTTTGAGGTCTGTATCTAGTTCAATTATAGCATAAAATTGAAACCGTATCATTGTGTTGATTTTTACTGTCGTGAATGTGTGTGATTGATGTGTTATCTTGCGGTATGCTTTTATTATATAACGTATAGCTCGTGTGCTGTTATATGATGTGAATACTTATGATGAAATGTTGTATGATTGTCGTGGTTGTTTGTGGCCTAATGGGAGAATATATTGTTGAAAATTATGTCGAATATGTTGATTTGTAGATACAGTTAAATAAGTCGATTTGTCCCGGTTTATGGGCATTTTTAAGTCGTAGGTCGAAGGACCAATGTTGATGTTAAAGTTGTAGGTCATATGACCAACGTTGATGTATATAAATTGTAGGCCTATGGACAAAGTTGAATCGTGTTGAATTAAATTTGTTATGTGGTTTGTTATATGTTGTTCGGAGTTGGTTGTTGTTTTGTGTTGAGTCGTTGCATCATAGCATAGAATTATTAAGTTGGCCTGGATTGCAATTTTTAAGTTGGAGCTGATGCTCACCACGTTGGTCTGGATTGGAAAAATTATTAAGTTGAAGGCTTATGCCTTGCAGGTACCTCAATAACCTGGTATATTTTAAGTTTGGAGTTTTACTCCGATGGTACCACATGCATATGCATAGTCGAGTCGCATCCTGTGTCGCATTATTTATGTTGTTTGTGTTGATTGTGTTTGTTGAAGTTGAGTAAGTTGTTTATGTTGTCCAAGTTGATAAAGTTGTTCATGTTGCATAAGTTGATAAAGTTGTTCATGTTGCTTAAGTTGATAAAGTTGTTTGCGTTGTTTAAGTTGATGAAGTCGATTATGTTGATGTTGAAGAAGTTGAATATGTTGAGTATATTTGTTGAAGTTGATGAAGGTGTTTACGTTGATTTCAGAGTTGAAGTTGGTTATGTTGATTAGGTTGATTGTAGTGATTATGTCGTAAATGTTGATATGTGTAATAAGTCGATAAAGTATGTTGATAAATTGTGGATTATTGTTAAGTTGTTGTTGTTGTTGGATAGTTGTGAAATTGTATGATTCTATCTAACGTATTAATTATCATACTCCTGTTTATATTGTTCGATATCTCACCCCTTATGTGTATGGTGATGGTTTATACGCCATCCTGCAGGTAATCCAGAGTAGAGATGCTTGCTTTACTAGTTGAGTCGGTGATGTCGCTCTGATACGTAACACTCGGGGCGATGAACGCTTAGTTGCTCTGTTCTTGTTTTAAGTTGTTTCCATGAAAATATGTTGTTACTAAGTTGTTTAAGTTGAACAAATGTTATATCATGTATAGTTGAATGTTTGAGAATCCGCTGCGTAGTTGTGAAAATTGTTTTGGTTTCCATGAATGAATAAAAGTTGTTATTATAGTTTCATCCGAATTAAAAGTGTTATGTATCGATGTACTATTTGATTTAAATGAATAAGTTTTTAAAGTTGTAAAATGTGGCATCCTATTTGTGTACTTGTTGATTGAATTTTACTACTCTGATTTTCAATATATTTGTCGGGTAGAAATGGGGTGTTACACTTCGACTTTGAGTTCTGGGCAAAGGTTAGCCCTTATGTATGTTGGCCTTTTTCACTGTACCGTCTTCTAAGTCAATTTATTATAAGGGATCATGCATTAGCATTTTTATATTGGGTGTCAGCGTGTCCCTTTCGAATCCCAAAGGCTCTTCGTCATAGATGGCGTCGAGCTTCTGGCTTTGCACTTCTTGTTGATCCTTATCAGGCGGCTCTAGTTCGAAGTCTATGTCTGGCCCCTCAAGGTGCACATCAACTTCTTTGGCTTCGACAACTATATATCTAACTTCGGCCTCTTAGGCCGCATTTAATTTTTTTTCCGGCTATATAAGCCGAAATCTTTTCCATTATTTTGGATTCAGACATAATCACCAACTAGTAAGATACCCGTGCGTCCGCACAGGTGAATTTATTTGATATAATATAAAATTTATATAAATACACATGTAAATTTGAAATTAGGTAATTAATTGTAAAATGACCAATAATTAAATAAACTTAATTGTATTAAATATCAATTAAAAATAAGAAATAGTGAGATAAAAAAAATATTTGTTATTTGAAAAAATGACCCGTAAAATAAATAATAATTATATAAATTCAAATAAAATTAAATGTTGATTAACTCTTAGTGATAGTGACCAGTGACATGTAGCATTTTAATAAAATCTTAACAATATGATAACTAATTTAACTACATAGAATTAACTTATACTTTAACATAAATTTAAAATATTTCTAGAAGAGATACAAAATTTAAAATAATAATAACATAAGAATAGTATAAACACCAAAATAAGAATAAATCAAAATTGTTAAAAAAAATAAAGAATAAAAGTATATGCGGTGATATTTGAATGTTAAATATGTTGTTAAAAGTTGGGTCTATATTAAATAAAAGGATAAGGTTTGTTAAATATGCTATATTAACAACAAAAGAAATATATATATATATATATATATATATATATATATATATATATATATATATATATATATATATAAGACCTACATTTTCTACATGCAGTTTATATTGTCAAAACAGAAGGAATAAATAACAACATAAGAACAAAGCAAAAAATCCAAACACATGTAGTTTATATTTTATCAAATCAATATGAACAAATAACATGATTTTGTACATCATCCTATTAGCTGCAGTTATCTCTTCTTCTTTGCAACCACATACATGGTGAAATGCCTAGCAATTTTGATGTCTAGTATGTACGATGCTTCACATTCTATAAAAATAGTTTTAGCTTATTGAACATAGTCATATAATAAGGTCATCAGTTTCAGCTCCATCCGGATTAGTTAGAAATGCTCCTTGTGGAACTCAAATTTTGTTGGACCCTTTTCATTGAACTCGAAGCATAGCTTATTAAGTTCTTTGGCCAAAAGTGGTGCGCCACAATAAAATACCCCTGATATAAATTAAGACAACCATAATGTCAGTGCAAGAAAAACAAAAAATGGTCTATATGATACTACCATGTATGAAGTGCTAACATATGCTCCATGGAGACTAACCTATTCGTCCACTATAGTGCTTGGAACACATTTTAGAGAAAACTGAAAGCACCTGAAGTTTGACTAAATTTTGCTAAAACATTCTGATGATAAACTTGAAGAATCTGTAGAAGAAAAAGATGTCGAAGGAAATATCTCGACATCCTGACTGACTTACTAAGTTAGCAGGTTTTAATATATTACAAGAATTAAGGAGCAGATTAAGGAATCAAAGGAGAAAAGATAGAAAGCCCAAGACAACAGAAGACTATATAAGGAGACTTAGACCTAGGATAAACTGATTTTACTGTTGTATCACTTATAACTTTGTAACCTAGTTCTCTTGTGTTGAATAAGGATTTAGGGTTTGAGAGTCGTTGGCTCTCTTAGGAGTTGTAAGTCTCCACTCTGTAATATGGGATGCAGAGTGGAAAGCATAGGTACAGGATACAACCAGAAGCCTGTAGGTAATGGTTGTTGTATTATTCTTGGATGAAGCTTTGAAGCAAGTCCAAGATAACTTGAAGGTCAAGAAACCGCGACAGGTTCTGTATTGGCAGAAGACAGAGATTTAACAGGTTGTGATTAGGATGTGAGTGGGGTATCTCATATCAGGGTTGTAAACGTTTGAGTTTAGCCTTGATAAATATGTTCATTGGGTAGATGTTAGGTATAAAGTTGTAAACGGGGGAGTTTAGCTTTGTAACAGTTCTACAGATAGTGAAGTCTTCGTCCTGGATTAGTATCCCCCAGATGTAGGTGAATTGCACCAAACTAGGTTAACACATACTGTCTTATTTAACATTCTGTAATTTACAGTTTTGTTATTGTTCTTGACTGACATGTTGGATCAGATGTCATGACATCTGTGATTGTGCAGTTCTGATATTCAAGGTATCAGTCTGTTGTTGCTCCTCTGAGTTTAAATGATTATGTAGCACAATGTCTTGACATGTGTTAGGACATCTGCTATCTGCATAGGCCAGAATTTCAATTGGTATTAGAGCAGGCATCCTGTCTGGTTCTGGATAAGATCCTTGGGAGATACTTTTTGGCATTTAAACAAGGAGGAGTTTTGAAGATCAGATCAATCAACTCAGACATACTCAAGGGTATTAATGGATGAGATGGACGTTCTGGATCGAAGGGAGCAACCCGGAGGTTATTCATGTTGCTGAGGAGATTCTACAAAAACTATAGGAGAAGTGGCTAGTTCTCTTGTTGGTGTGTCTTATAAGATGTTGTGATATCTTATTTGGGCAAGCAGGATCTGTTCCTTGGTGGTTCCGCTGCATGTGTTTTTGATGGAAGAGCTCAAGAATTATGGGATTCGGGAGTTGTTACTGAAGACAGTTGGTGGAAGGTCTCAATCTTCGACCTCTATATTTGAAGATATCTGCATTCTTTTATTCCAAAGTCGGGAGTGATGGAGTGAAGGGAGTTGTGGTTAGATATCTGGTATTGTGACTTGGTACTTGGAAGCTTGGTTTCTTGAAGTCAGTTGAAGAGGAGAGGAGTTGAGTTTAAGTTTATCAGGTTCTTACTCTAGGAGTTTGATAAACTATTGATCGGCTAGGTTCTCAAAGATACTTGATAATTCTCTCAAGTCCACTCATAAAGGCATCTATGTCGTGTATCTGGAGTCTTCTAGTTACTCTTCTGAATAGAAGGCGTTTCTTTGAAACACAATCTGAAGAAAGTGGAGGTGATTTATTTTCACCATCCAAAAACAGCAAGGAAGGATTCATCTCTCTTGACCCTAAGAGTGGATCCAATCTGATTGAAGAATTGTTGAGGTAAATAAGATTTTTTCAGAGAAAGATTGGTATCTCAACATTGTCCTTTGAAGAAGATACTTGCAGAAAGATTGAATACTTTATAAGTGTTCATGACGTGATCTGGCGGAGCTCAGCTACAACAGTGAAGAAGGGTTATTCGACAAGGATTTAAGATCAATTGCTATTTGTGGAGTCCACAACTATTTAATTGATTATCCTTGAAAGTCAAGATTGCTGATGTTCAACAAGATGTTAGAACATCTCATCATCAGAGTTTGTGCTGAATCATGGGAGGGGTACTGCATATGCTTTAGCATCTGTTTTAGTCTTAGGTGGTGACCTAAGAAGTGGCTTCAGTCGGGTGTGACAGAAGCATGTGTTCTCTGGAGAGTTTCCTGGCAAGAAACTAGTCTGGACTTTGATGCTGTTAAAGATGAAGATGAAGATGTAACGCCCCGTTTTGTCTTATTTATTTAATCGAGTCAATTTAATTATTTTCATTTTTATATTATTTTATTCTTGACTTTTATTTGACAATATATTATTTTTCATCGTTATTATGTTTTATCGCGTTTTGAGAGCGTTTGCGAGATATTTGAGCTGAGGGGTAAAATGGTCTTTTGAGAGGTTAGATATTTTAGAAAAACTAGATATTTTCAATAAATAGAAAGTGGAGAGAAAAAGAGAGAAAAGAAAGGGAAAGGAAAAGAAGAGAAAGAAAAGGAGAAGAAAGAAAGAGAGAAGAGGAGAAAGAGGAAAATCGAGGAAACCTCTGTTTCAATCGCGATTAATCGGGTAAGGGTGAGAAGTTTCGATTATATCTTGCTTACGTATGTATATGTGTTGTTTCCTGTAATTGTTTTGGTTGTTTCACAACTTTTTCTTATTGATAAATCGATGAACAATTGATAGAAATCGATGTTTTCGCGGTTGAAAATCGGTATAAAGGCAGTAGAATACTTGTTGTTATGATTGGATTATGTTTTGGTTGTTATGTTATGGTTTGGATGGGTTTTGATGGGGAAAATGGTGATTTAGGATGAGTAACAGCGCTGTCGCGAATCCCAGAATTCGCAGGCTCGCAGTGCGAACAAGCTGCGAAGAGGAAAGCGAAGGCTCGCCAGAGCTTCGCAGTGCGAATGGGTGGGCGAATGTTCGCCAGTAGTTTGCAAAGCGAACTTTATGCTATTTTTTCTCTGCCACGGTTCGCTGGAGCTTCGCACGGCGAATGAGGAAAGCGAATGCTCGCTAGGAGATTCGCATAGCGAACAAGACAGATTGTTCTATTTTGTTTTCTTCATAACTTTTGATCCGTAACTTGGATTGAGGCACGGTCGAATGCGTTGGAAAGCTATTTCAAATCTATTTTAGATAGTGGAATAGGAACATATGTTTATGCCATGGATTAATAAGAAAATATGGAAAAGTGATGTATGTGTGAATACGGTAGTCCCCGTTTCCACCAAAATTCATGAATCGGGAATTCGATTGATATGGGACTTGAAGCCTTGGAAAGAGAATCCAACGTGCTAGTAAATGGTTATGTGATATCATGTGTTGACTAAGAATATTTGGTAGAGGATGATTAGTGGTTTGTAGGTTTTGTTGTGTTTGTTGGTGTTCGATGCGATATGTTATCGTTATATAAATGTGGGGCTTTTGTACTATCTATATGATGCTGATGCATGTGATAATGATGTTGTTGTGTGGTAAAATGCATTGTTTGATTGAATATCAATGTATGTTGTTATGATTGTTGTGGTTTGTGGATTATGATGAAATCTAATGTGTGTTAATTGGTGGCCATATGGCAAGTAAATGTATTGTTTGAATTGATTTCCAATGCATGAATAATGATGATGAGATAACCCATATTGTTGATTTGTGAAGATGCATTTGATTGTCACGAGTCCTTGTATGCCAAGAATCATGATATGCATCTTGTGATGTCGTGTTCCCTAGTGGGTGTGAGCGGCGAAACGGTTCCAGAGGGAATCCGCTATAACATCGTGTGCCTTATACAAAGAGGTGTGAGCGATGATTATAGACGATCGTGTGCCTTATACAAAGAGGTGTGAGCGATCAGGTCATGTGCCTTATACAAAGAGGTGTGAACTATCCATAAACGTCGTGTGCCTTATACAAAGAGGTGTGAACGACGGGAGAACATCATTTGCCCGACGGGGAGTTACACTAAGTAACAAGCGATGATTCCAATAGTTCCTGAGTGAACTGATGATGAGAATAATGGATGGATAGACGGTACCGCATTTGCATAGAGTCGTTGTGTTGGTCTCTTTGCATTTGCATAAATCATGAGTGGATTGATTATGTGTGGAAAATCATGAATGGATTGATTATGTGTTGAGCTTGTGATAGCATTGGTGATTTGATATGCATTTGTGATAAATGCATTGGTTATGGATGATATGTTTTATGTATAGACATATGCTATGTTTTGTGGGGATGTTGTACATTACAATGATTGTATTAATTATCTATGGTATGCTATATATGAATATATGTGATGTGGTGGTGTGTTTCCATGTGTCATAACCTTGGTATGCCTTATGTGTGAATATGTGATTATGTTGGTATAATCGATATATACTATATGTGTTGTCATGTGATGCTTGTGGTGAGAATAACTATGCCTGTGAATTTATATGTGTTTGCATATTATTATGCAATCTTGATTTAGTTGTTATTTCTCACCCTTCTGCTGTGGTTTGTTGCTCTATGAGGCAATTGCAGATTAGTAGTCTTGGAGGCTTTTGTGAAGATTAGTTCTGCATCCGTTTGTCAGCTGTCTGCTCTGATACGTAACACGGGAGTCGGGGAACGCTTTTGTTATATATGTATACATTTGTTGGATCTATTTTGTATTACCTTTGTATGAATATTTTGATGTTATAAAATAATTTATTTTGTAAAACAAGTCGGTTATGGATCTTTCCGCTTTATTCCATAATTGAACTTTCCTTTTATATGGAAAAAGTTTCCCTTTTAGGTTTATTCCATTTTGTGTTATGTATCAAATTTATGAGCAGGGATTATGTTTTCTTCCTTCAAATGTGGCATCCTTGTTTCTGTCTAAGAATAATAAAATTTTATTTACTCTGATTTATTTATGTATTATTTATTCGCGATGGGAATTGGGGTGTTACAATAGTGGTATCAGAGCAGGTCGGTCCGTCCGGCCAAGTTGTTGAGTCAGTTGGTGTGACAGTGGAATACTGTCGATGTTGTTTGTCCCTTAGTACGTGATATGTGTGTGAAACACTGTCATTACTTTCTGGTTTTTCTAATCCTTTGTCCTCAGGCGTGAGAATGAGATAAGTGGGGGAGAAGCTGGTGCTTCTCCAAGTTGCTTTGGTTGTGGAGCGGTGGTTGCAAGATTGTAAGTGTTGTTTGGACAGTGTTGTTCCCGTTTCCAGAGGGAATGCGGAGGTAAGGTTTATGTCAACTAAGGATTTGTGCCTTAGGTAGTTTGGTGCACAAGATGCAATAAATGCTATTATAGTTTGGTAAAGACGGTTTATGCCCCATCATGATTGTCGGCTGTCTATTGACAAATTTAGGAACTGATCACCCTTAATCTCTTGTTGATAGTAGACGGAATTATGTTGGATAGAATAGACGTGTCTTTCCGGCTTTGATATGTGTGAATGACATGTTTGGAATTAAGAAAATGATTACAGATTGTTTTGGTGAGTTGATGAAGATTCTTATATCGGAAGATGAGGCGGATTAGAGGTTTTGGTATGTTGGTCCAGTTGGGAAGTCATTGAGAGAGAATGATTGGGTATTATCAATGGCTGCTTCTCAGAGAGTAGAGAGTGAACTCAAAATTGGACGAAGGTGAATAGTTGAGGTTTATATCTGCTAAGTAAATGGAAAACTCTTAGGAGATGAGACTAAGATGTTGTTATGTTTGTGATGATAGTTTCTAGAAATTGGCAGAAGGGCCACAGTGAAGGGCTGTCAGTTGTGCGTGATTTCCAGATGTGTTTCCGAATGGATTATTGGATGTTAGCATTAGAAGTACCCGGACTGAAAAAGCAGTGAGAAGATTTACTGGAAAAGGGATTGGTGAGACCAAGTGTGTCGTCTTAGAGAGCTCCAACTTTGTTAGTAGAAAAAAGGAATGATGATTGAACAGAATAACAAGCATGATGTGTGTAAGGGTATTGAGACTATGGAAAGTAAAACTTAGAGTTTTGGTGAGTTTTGGAGTTTTTAAAAGTTTTAGGGCATTAATGGAAATCTTGAGAAAACCCTAGGGGTGGATGTAATATTTGAGAGTTCTTTTTGGGTTGGTTGTTGCTACATGTTGGGATTTATGGAATTTGGATTGTCCAGAGAAGAAATTGTGTATGGATTACTGACAGTTGAATAAGGTAACGATTGAAAACAAGTGTCCACTTTCATAAACAGATGACTGGAATGGTTTGGCTGAGTTTGAGTGAAATTACAATTGTTTGGAATGTTTGATAAGAGTGGTGAATTGTGTGAGTTGAGGCTTTGATCGATTTAATGTGACTGGTTATGTTTGTTATCATCGGGATAGGCTGTTATTTACTCGGTTAAGTTTGTATGTGAGTAACCAGTTACCCAGGGAAAAATTTTGCAAAAATTTTAAGAATTTATATCTTTTGGAACTTGGTTGGGCATTACAACGTACAGTGATGTTATTTGGTGTTAGTAATGCGTCTGTAATGATTGTGGAGTAGAGGAATCGTATCTTCCATATTTATTTGGATAAGTTCGTAATGGCTTTGATTGAGGATATTCGGATCTGTTATAAACTCAGAGGAAGAACAGGTAGAGTGTTTGAGATTTGAATTACAAGTGTTGAAAAGAGATGAAGTTTTATGCTAAGTTATTCAAGTGAGAATTTGGGTTGAAAAAGGTTAGTTTTCTTGGATATGATATTTCAGATGAGAGTATGGTTATGGATCCATCGGAAGTAGATGCAGTTCTACAATGAGAGGCTCCGAAGTTAGTTAAGGAGATTAGAATCTTTTTGGACTTTAGTTGGTTATTACCGGAGGTTATGGAAGGCTTTTCCAAGTTAGCGTTTTTGTTACTTCGATTGACTTGCAAAAGGTAAGTCGTTTGTTTGGGACGTTCGTTGTAAGGAAAGTTTCAGAGAGCTGAAGTAGAAGTTGTCTACGGCTCCAATTTTGATTCTGCCTGATCCTGATAAACCGTTTATGAGGTATTGTGATGTGTCTATGATGAGTTTAGTCAGTTTGTTAATGCAAGAGGGTAAAGTCGTAGCTTATGCTTTACGACAATTGAGGATTCATAAAAGGGTCTATACTATTCAGGATTTGGAATTGGTTGCGGTTGTATTGTGTTGGAATATTTGGAGGTATTATCTTTATGGTTCTAGGTTCGAAGTGTTTAGTAATCACAAGAATATTGAGTACCTGTTTGGTCGGAAGGAATAGAGTATGAGGCAACGAGGATGGTTAGAATTCGTGACGAGTTATGAATTTGGCTTGGATTATCATCGGGAAAAGCTAATGTTGTGCCTGAAGAGTTAGGTCGATAGTCTTTGCATATGGCTGTCTTGAGGGTCAGAGAATTAAAATTATTTGAGCAGTTCAGAGACTTGTGTCTGGTGTGTGAGATAACACAGTAGAGTGTGAGGTTGGGTATATTAAAAGTGAATAGTGATTTTTGGCGAATATGAGAAAGAGTTAGACGTTAGACGTGAAATTGGTAGACTTGATGGTTGTGGGTAATCAGAGTGCGCATCGAAAGTGTGATGTGGCACAATTCGTATATGCGTGTGTGACTTGTAAGAGTTCATAGGTTGAACATTGAAAACGGTAGGAATGATGAGACCATTGGACGTTTTGGAATGGAAGTGTTAGGTGAAAGGTTTAAATATTATCCATGGTTTACTATTTAGATGGATGTTTTGGTTATATGTTCGATTGGGGAATCGTAGCATTGTTGCAATATTGTTGTGTGACAAGGATGTTGGTATTATGGTTATGTAGAGGTTGTTGAAACGATGTTGGGTCGTGGAACTTTATGTTCTTGTTTGTGTTGTTGCGTCGTTTCCATCGTGATGGTTCGAGTGCGTGTAGTTAATTCCTGTGTGGGGAATTAGAGGAGTGTTACCTATGGTGAGGGTAACGATCTTGTTGTGTTTCGGTTCAAGAGTGAACCTGTGTGTTCATAACTTGGGTATTCTTGAGTCGTGAGTTGGTCGTCAAGTGCATTGTATGGGCTTCGCATCTTGTCGTTGTAGTTGTCGTCATTGTCGTGTCATTGTTGTAGTTGCTGTTAGCAAGGTGGTTTGTCAGTTTGTGTTACTCATGGTGTTGCCTTTTGTTGGCATGAGAGTGGGTTAGTCGGATACGAGAGTCGTATCCGGAGTTGTTTGCACCAAGTATATTTTCGAGGACGAAAATGTCTAAGTGGGGGAGAATTGTAACGCCCAGTTTTGTCTTATTTATTTAATCGAGTCGATTTAATTATTTTCGTTTTTATATTATTATATTCTTGACTTTTATTTGACAATATATTATTTTTCATCGTTATTATGTTTTATCGCGTTTTGAGAGCGTTTGCGAGATATTTGAGCTGAGGGGTAAAATGGTCTTTTGAGAGGTTAGATATTTTAGAAAAACTAGATATTTTCAATAAATAGAAAGTGGAGAGAAAAAGAGAGAAAAGAAAGGGAAAGGAAAAGAAGAGAAAGAAAAGGAGAAGAAAGAGAGAAGAGGAGAAAGAGGAAAATCGAGGAAACCTCCGTTTCAATCGCGATTAATCGGGTAAGGGTGAGAAGTTTCGATTATATCTTGCTTGCGTATGTATATGTCTTGTTTCCTGTAATTGTTTTGGTTGTTTCACAACTTTTTCTTATTGATAAATCGATGAACAATTGGTAGAAATCGATGTTTTCGCGGTTGAAAATCGGTATAAAGGCAGTAGAATACTTGTTGTTATGATTGGATTATGTTTTGGTTGTTATGTTATGGTTTGGATGGGTTTTGATGGGGAAAATGGTGATTTAGGATGAGTAACAGCGCTGCCGCGAATCCCAGAATTCGCAGGCTCGCAGTGCGAACAAGCAGCGAAGAGGAAAGTGAAGGCTCGCCAGAGCTTCGCAGTGCGAATGGGTGGGCGAATGTTCGCCAGTAGTTCGCAAAGCGAACTTTATGCTGTTTTTTCTCTGCCACGGTTCACTGGAGCTTCGCACGGAGAATGAGGAAAGCGAATGCTCGCTAGGAGATTCGCATAGCGAACATGACAGATTGTTCTGTTTTGTTTTCTTCATAACTTTTGATCCGTAACTCGGATTGAGGCACGGTCGGATGCGTTGGAAAGCTATTTCAATGCTCTTTTTGATAGTGGAATAGGAAGATATGTTTATCCCATGGATTGATAAGAAAATATGGAAAAGTGATGTATGTGTGAATACGGTAGTCCCCGTTTCCACCAAAATTCATGAATCGGGAATCCGATTGATATGGGACTTGAAGCCTTGGAAAGAGAATCCAAAGTGCTAGTAAATGGTTATGTGATATCATGTGTTAACTAAGAATATTTGGTAGAGGATGATTAGTGGTTTGTAGGTTTTGTTGTGTTTGTTGGTGTTCGATGCGATATGATATCGTTATATAAATGTGGGGCTTTTGTGTTATCTATATGATGTTGATGCATGTGATAATGATGTTGTTATGTGGTAAAATGCATTGTTTGATTGAATATCAATGTATGTTGTTATGATTGTTGTGGTTTGTGGATTATGATAAAATCCAATGTGTGGTAATTGGTGGCCTTATGGCAAGTAAATGTATTGTTTGAATTGATTTCCAATGCATGAATAATGATGATGAGATAACCCATATTGTTGATTTGTGAAGATGCATTTGATTGTCACGAGTCCTTGTATGCCAAGAATCATGATATGCATCTTGTGATGTCGTGTTCCCTAGTGGGTGTGAGCGGCGAAACAGTTCCAGAGGGAATCCGTTATAACATCATGTGCCTTATACAAAGAGGTGTGAGCGATGATTATAGACGGTCGTGTGCCTTATACAAAGAGGTGTGAGCGATCAGGTCGTGTGCCTTATACAAAGAGGTGTGAACGATCAATAAACGTCGTGTGCCTTATACAAAGAGGTGTGAACAACGGGAGAACATCGTTTGCCCGACGGGGAGTTACACTAAGTAATAAGCGATGATTCCAATAGTTCCTGAGTGAACTGATGATGAGAATGATGGATGGATAGACGGTACCGCATTTGCATAGAGTCGTTGTGTTGGTCTCTTTGCATTTGCATAAATCATGAGTGGATTGATTATGTGTGGAAAATCATGAATGGATTGATTATGTGTTGATCTTGTGATAGCATTGGTGATTTGATATGCATTTGTGATAAATGCATTGGTTATGGATGATATGTTTTATGTATAGACATATGCTATGTTTTGTGGGGATGTTGTACATTACAATGATTGTATTAATTATCTATGGTATGCTATATATGAATATATGTGATGTGGTGGTGTGTTTCCATATGTCATAACCTTGGTATGCCTTAAGTGTGAATATGTGATTATGTTGGTATAATCGATATATACTATATGTGTTGTCATGTGATGCTTGTGATGAGAATAACTATGCCTGTGAATTTATATGTGTTTGCATATTATTATGCAATCTTGATTTAGTTGTTATTTATCACCCTTCTGCTGTGGTTTGTTGCTCTATGAGGAAATTGCAGATTAGTAGTCTTGGAGGCTTTTGTGAAGCTTAGTTCTCCATCTGTTTGTCAGTCTGTCTACTCTGATACGTAACACGGGAGTCGGGGAACGCTTTTGTTATATATGTATACATTTGTTGGATCTATTTTGTATTACCTTTGTATGAATATTTTGATGTTATAAAATAATTTATTTTGTAAAACAAGTCGGTTATGGATCTTTCCGCTTTATTCCATAATTGAACTTTCCTTTTATATGGAAAAAGTTTCCCTTTTAGGTTTATTCCATTTTGTGTTATGTATCAAATTTATGAGCAGGGATTATGTTTTCTTCCTTCAAATGTGGCATCCTTGTTTCTGTCTAAGAATAATAAAATTTTATTTACTCTGATTTATTTATGTATTATTTATTCGCGATGGGAATTGGGGTGTTACAATAGTGGTATCAGAGCAGGTCGGTCCGTCCGGCCAAGTTGTTGAGTCAGTTGGTGTGACAGTGGAATACTGTCGATGTTGTTTATCCCTCAGACATGACGGGTTTGAAGTCTTTGGAGTTTTAAAGCAGGATGAAGGTTGTCTACTCAAACTTGGTTGTTGAATCAAGTCTATGAGAGCATGGAACTCTTGTTCTGCAAAGGGAGGAGGTTCTTCTAAGTGGCAGAAGGAGGAGTTGAATTTGACAGTTGGATGTCATATCAGAATGTTCTGACATCTAGCTCAACATCAGAAGTCTCAGCTGGTGATGTGGCACATCAGCTTAAGATAAGGTGATCTACAGGAGAATGAAAGTTATGGATGCTTCAAAAAGGTCTATCTTATGCAGTTTGCGGGAGCTGTGGATGGGACGATATTACATGACTAAGAGGCTTGGTGGATCCAAGATGTCTTGCTATGGAGCAAGTAGTTCATGTGACTTAAAGATCTGATTTCATTGGTGGATCAGTGTATCTTGTGGGAATTCTGAAGAAGATTGAGATAAATCAAAAGGTGGCATTTGGTTGGTTTCATAGTGTACATTTAAGCAGGATGCTTAAAACTGATTGCTCTTGTGCAGAAGAGTAATTAGTTGAAAATGTAAGGAGGTTCTGGTTCTCTGGGAGCTTGTGGCAGAAGTTCTGGGTTGAGGATGGAAGCATACCTTCTTCTGAAGTTCTCTTTGTTCAAACTGGTGGCACAGTGTTGTGTGAAGATCTTCAGTTTGGATTACTATGCTGATAGTAAGTCCAGTGCTGGAGCATATCAAGAACCATGGTGTGTGGTGTCTGTGATGTGTGGAAGATGTCCTAACTGATGTTAGAACATCTTTGGGTTGGTTATCCTTGAAGAAGGATTTCAGGTTCTGTGAGGAACTGGTTACTTGCATCGTGTCTAAGAAGTATCTACATTGTCATAAGGGAGAATGATGGAGTAGAAGAACTGTCTTGGAAGTCTGATGTAATTGTTTGAGAAGACTGGAATGGATCATATGTTGATTGCATGAAGGCCTGGTTTCTGATGCGTTCAGAAGTGGATATTCACCAGAAAATCAGAAGTATTCCAGGTTATCATACGGGAGAATTCTAAGGAATGATTATCTTGGATTGTGGGGTATCTATCTCTATTGATGGCTGGGGAAGGTCAGTGGAAAATCTTGCGAAGGGGATGTTGCCCCTGGCTGCAAGTCATGCTAGTAGTGGATCAGTTTGGCAATTGTGAAGTTCTGGAGCATGTATACGATATATGACATCGTTATAACAAACTAAGGGGCCCATGTGCGTCTCTTTGAGGAATGTGAAGCATTCTGATTCAATTGGTTTGTGCCTTAAGCAGCTGGAGGTCTATAAATGAGAATTCAAGAGGAGTTCGTGCGGTGTGTAGATGGTTGCAGGATGGGGGGATCAATGGGACTTTGATCTTAAGCCAAGAGTTTGTTATGGTAGGATTGTTATCCTTTTATTATTTCCTCACGGGTAGCATGATGGTGATCATGTGTGAGTGATTATTTGTTCTTGTTAGAAGAAGCAATAAGAGAGTTGATGATTGTGTTCAGCAGGTGGCTTGAACTGAGGGTGCGCTCTTGAAGACATGAAGATGCGTCTTATGTTTTCCATTCATTAGCTAGGTGCTATGTGGAGGAGCAATGGTTACCTTAGATAGGGGGAGTTGCTCCTTGATCTAAGATGTTTTACTGCGAGGGTGCAGTTGGAGTTCCAGTTTGCATTTGTACGTCAAGCAAGCTGTGATTATGTGTCCATCCTGGGAGGATGAGATGTCAAGAAGGATGTCTTGACATTTTTTTTATATTGTTGCAAGTTGGGGGAGACTTGGCAATGCATGTGTAATGGTTCTTATTAGATACTTAAGAATCATTGATGAGTCTGGGAGAATTTATTTTTCTCTGCAGACTGTAATCATAATTTTGTGAAGAAATCTCTGCAATGTCAAATGAGAAGAAGAATCTAGGAAGAATAGACAATGTCTGACATAATGTCAGGACATTGTTATAAAACATGTGTGCATGTAATAGGTTCTTTGGTCGGCGTTCTTAAAAGAAGAAACAGTCAAAGCAGTCTTGGTCAGTGAGGTACTGGTGGAGTTATTGCCTTCGATTAATGGCCCTTTGAATTGACTAGCGTTATTTTATGTGGTTCGTTACTTTCTAAGAAAATGGCTCGGCTATAAATAGGATTTCTTTGATCTTCTTTAGTCTCAATACTCTCTTTGGTTGGTGGCAGATGTGGTTCTTCAAAATCTGGGTATGTTGTGTCTGGGTTTGGGGATGTCTTGGTCACTTTTGCCAAGTTTTGCTAAAAAATGGGAGAATGGTTTTCTAATGTTGTCTGGGATTGGGTACATTCCTGCAGTTGTTTTGCAAGAATGTTGGTTAAGATGTTCTGACATCTTAACAATCTTTTTGTGTGCCTTGTGTCTTGTGATCCAAGTTGTGAAGCAGGTTGTGTCTTAAGACCTGAGTTACGCAATTTATGCTCTCAGTGTTACGAAGCCTACAATTGCTGTTTCTTTTCTGGAGGAGTCTTCTGGGTCTCAAGACCTCTCTTGAAAGGAGGGGGAATATGTTGAGGGGGAGACTCTCTCAGACCTTAGCTCCAATCAATTCTCAAGATGAAGGAGTTTTGATGAAGGAGTCTTACTAATTGCAGAATGCATAAGAAAATGTTTTAGCCAAAATTTGTCAAAAGGGGGAGATTGAAAGCACCTGAAGTTTGACTAAATTTTGCTAAAACATTCTGATGATAAACTTGAAGAATCTGCAGACGAAAAAGATATCGAAGGAAATGTCTCGACATCCTGACTGACTTACTAAGTTAGCAGGTTTTAATATATTGCAAGAATTAAGGAGCGGTTCAAGGAATCACAGGAGAAAAGATAGAAAGCCCAAGACAGCAGAAGACTATATAAAGAGACCTAGACCTAGGGTAAACTGATTGTACTGTTGTATCACTTATAACTTTGTAACCTAGTTCTCTTGTGTTGAATAAGGGTTTGGGGTTTGAGAGTCGTTGGCTCTCTTAGGAGTTGTAAGTCTTCACTCTGTAATATGGGATGCAGAGTGGAAGGCATAGGTACATGGATACAACCAGAAGCCTATAGGTAATGGTTGTTGTATTGTTCTTGGACGAAACTTTGAAGCAAGTCCAAGATAACTTAAAGGTCAAGAAACCGCGACAGGTTCTATATTGGCAGAAGACAGAGATTTAACAGGTTGTGATTAGGATGTGAGTGGGGTATCTTATATCAGGGTTGTAAACATTTGAGTTTAGCCTTGATAAAGATGTTCATTGGGTAAATGTTAGGTATAAAGTTGTAAATGGGGGAGTTTAGCTTTGTAACAGTTCTACAGATAGTGAAGTCTTCATCCTGGATTGGTATCCCCCAGATGTAGGTGAATTGCACCGATCTGGGTTAACACATATTGTCTTATTTAACATTCTGCAATTTACAGTTTTGTTATTGTTCTTGACTGACATGTTGGATTAGTTGTCGTGACATCTGTGATTGTGCAGTTCTGATATTCAAGGTATCAGTCTGCTGTTGCGCCTCTGAGTTTAAATGATTATGTAGCACAATGTCTTGACATGTGTTAGGACATCTGTTGTCTGCATAGGCCAGAATTTCAAAAACCTTCTTCTAATTAGGCCTAGCAAAGTGTGTTCGTACCTGTTAAGTAGAAATTCAAAGAACCGATTATAATTTACTTACTGCCGAGTCCCAACATAGAAATTAAAGAGCATCAAGAAATTGAAGGCTTACCCTAGTTTCAGAAACAATATCAACTCCATTTTTGGCATGGTTAAGTGCTTGAACCATGGTGATGAGGGAAAATCTAGCATCTTCTTCCTCGTATACGCTAGTCAAGTAGTTGTGCATCTCAATGACACCTTGGAGTCCATGATTTTACAATCAACATTATCCAATTGCAAGTAATCTTTATTCATCTCAAGGAAAGAAAAGGAATACTTAATTCTTTAGGAGCAAGTATCTATAGTATAAATAATAAATCTTAAGCAATATAACTAATACCCTTTGATCAAGGTCAGCTACTTCGTTCATGACTCCTTTGAACCAATCAAAAGAGCCTTGCTCTCTTGTAACCCAGTAGAAATAAGCATTGGTAGTCTTCAGAGTTTTCCTCCTTTTTGGAGCAATTTTATTAATAGATGGTGAATCAGTACTCCCAACTCTTACGTCTGAAGCTCTACTTGTATCAGAGACTGAATCCTGGACGGGAGTAACGTTTATTGCTAATTTAGTCATGCTATATTTACATATGAATGCTCAAATGGCAATTAGTAGACATTGTATAACATATACTTTTTATATATGAGTTTTAACATGGTTGATATTATCAGTAATACTCACCGCCAGCTCCTCCATTTTGATAATGTTGTTGAGCCGATCTTTCAGGATGCTGATGAAAGGAGTTGCTCCTATACCGAGACCGACCAGTAGCAAAACGTCATATTTTTTATAGTCTTGTGCTGGTGCCCCATAAGGTCCATCTATCTTTAACTTTGGCAAACCTTATCAACAGTTAGCAAACAACAGAAATATCACCATAAATTTATAGTTGAGATCTAAAAATTTGGAGACAAAAGATATTGCAAGTGCTACATGTACCTTTTCTTTGTTGTTTCATCAGCCTTGAGAAGCCCACTCCTCCCGGACACAGGAGGCTCACAGGCCTCTGAAAATACACTTTTAAGCTCCTGAGTCCAGTCACCAAGTTGACGAATGTGAACACTCAGAAAGTCATTCTCGGGGGCTGAGGTAATAGAAAACGGATGCCTGTCATCATACATATATTTCTCCATGTTACTGATAGACACTGATACTAAATTGGGCAAAGATGCCATAACAGAATCGAGACTCCTTACTGCTCATTAATTTTGATTCAGTAAAAAACTCAAATATGGTAAGAAGCATGATGTAAATTGTAACACCTCAGCATTCAACAAAAATGAAATGTATTGTCTATTAAATTGAAATGCAACTTACCACTTGAAGGGAGACATAACATAACATTGTACAAACATGCATTGTCCGCTTTTGTAGCAAAATTGAGGAGGCTTAGACATTTGCAATGTGAGAACATTTCTAGGATAAATAGCAACCTAAATGTTTTCCATAATTAAAAATAAGAAAAATGAAATAAGTTAATGTTGGTGCATTTACAGGATAGTTTGATTTATATAAAATTAAGGCGAATCAAGTGTGATTTATGTGGTCTGGGTCCTTGCAATTTTTACTTTGTAGAACTCCACTCACTGGATATATACAATATGCCCAGACAAATCAATTGTAGGGAGATCAAAGTGAACCCATATTTTGATAACAATTTTAAGAGCCTAGCACTAATAGTTTAACTTCCTATGCTCACCTTTATGATACGAACTGTATAAAATCCAAAACGAAATAATCTGAGTGTTCTTTCTGACGCGTAGAGTAAAACCGGAACAGCAAGATACATCCATGTCTGAAAATCAAAAATCAAGGGGTCAAATAACTAAACACCTTAAACAATGTATTTCATAAATATCCTAAACAATTGAAATCCAATTCTATAAATTATATACTATTTTAAAGTACCATTTGTGCACGAGGTAAAGTTTTACACCAAGGACAATGAGCAAGACATAGACAATGACAAACAAAATGCTAGAACTTCAGTAGGTGGTGGTGTCTTTTGTGCACCAGGTTTGAGAGGAGTTGACACTCTCGAACCTTTTGTGTTGCCTAAAGTACATAAAATGTGAGGAATCATTATCAGAAAAGGGCCAGACCCATCCATATGATATGTAGAACTGTGATTGAGGACAGTATAATTTTGAACTCAAAATAATTGAAGTATTGGTGTATAAAAATTTTCGTACTTATAACAACCGGACAAAACAGGCTTATAATGTAAGCAATGCCTCTCACTTATAAACACTTTGGACTCTCAACAAAATTAAATTACATAATTCCTTCAGAACTACATTCTCAATGAAAGAAGCACAATGTGTGCTGACAGGTTAGATTTTACTCAGAGGCAGGGTATCCTTGTCTTTGATAGTTGTTGTGGTTCTTGAAAGGATAGTCAACAATGGTGACTTATTGACTTAAGACCTAACTCAACACGTCAAAACAACTTGTAAGGAGAGGGTTGCTCAAACTTTATAAGTAAATCATATCTCTAGGAAATTTGGAACTAAACCATCCACCTGAACTCACTAAAGGTGATATACCATTGCACTAATGAAAAACCAAGAGGCCCAATAACAGACAAAAAAGTGGCCTCAACAAAAGCAGGTTTCACACCAGTCTTTCTTGTAATTGATACTTTAAATCCTATAGATCAAAGTTATAGAATACATAGTGTTAAAATACTAATGCAAATACAATCTTCAATAAAACTAAAGTGAATAAAGCTCTACTAGTTAATAGCATGTTATATGTACACTGTGAAACTTACAGGATCTAGGCTAATAACTTGTTCAAGTATACTTACAAATACTTACTGGATATGTAGTCTTAGGCATATTATGCTTTAAACTTGCAACGACTTCTTGCGTTCCTTGATAAATCCATCCTTTGCATATACAATCTGTCGGGCCTGTAAAGATTGATAAATTGAAATACCATCTTAGCCCATGGTATCAAGTTCTGTATAAAGCATGCTAAGCAAATGCAGTAAAATTTCAATCCTAATATGCTTGAGAAAATGTGGTAAAATATGATGGTAAAATAAAGTTGAAACACAATAGTATGACTGTGTGACTCCACCTCTTTTGACGCTCTAAATTATTCAAGCTTGTCATTTATGGTCACCTCAGTCAATTTCAAGAATTGTCTTCCATAGTTTGAAAATTCATGTAAGCATGGTGGACTTGCTTGTGATTAGTAGAGCTCACTTGAATTTTACTCAATAATAAAGTGTTGAAATATCATGTTAGAAAATATAATAATAGGATACTTACAAATGTTTATCCTATTTTACAATATTCTCCTCCGAAAATTATCCAGATGCTCCATAAATATCATGCATTTGCACATTGAACCAATCTTGTTGCTATAGTTCTTTTTCTCTCCTTGGCATAATGTTACCATGCTGTACAACTGCAAAAACATGAACTGTCATAAGAGAATTCAATGGATAAAAAGTATTTTCAAGAAATACATAAAACATTTTTAGTATATTACAAGAGATTATACAAGAATTTGCTAAATGATACATTGTAAACACCGAAAAGTGTCATCGTAATTGGACCCTCTGATTCAATAAAGTTATGTTCCAAAAAAGACAGCAGACCTCTGGTCCTTTCCATCGGTAAGTTCCAGATTCTGCAGTAATCATTCTAGTCACCGATTCTTCTCTTGCAATACCAAAATCAGTAAGTTTTACCGTCTTCTAATTTGGTGTAAGCAACAGATTGTCTGCATTATCACAGTTAAAAAAAAACATAACACCTATTAAGTTTAGATCTCATCAATATATACATTCGCCAAACATTCAACCATTAATGGTAAAACGAAACATCTACATATAATTTATCTAGTGTACATGATAATTAATATCTACTACATTCTCTAGAAGCAAAACACCACCTTCTGGAATTTGCGCAACCAACTTCACAACCTCCTCGCCAATACTGTCCTCAATAATTCTTAACCTATAATAATCAAGAGAAATCAACATAATTAAAAAAAAAGTAAACCAACAAATAAGAATGGTTAACAATGGTTTAATGTAATCCAAAATATAACAAATCAATTTTGCAGACTCGCCTTAGTTCCAAGAAGTTCGGCAACCTTGGCACAAGAGGCTTCAAAATGTGTTTAGGACATTCAACAATAAATAAGAAAAATAAGAAAAATTAAAACAAAAACCATATAACCATTAATTCAACCTTTAAATCATAATGTTTTGCAGATCTAACAAAAGCCATAACAATACCTAAACATAATTTTCAAAGCTATGTTATTATTATAACAACAACACTGAATATTTACAGCATGATTAACAAAGACAAAACCAGTAACAATAATCAATCATAAAAGTCATTTTAGATAAAAAGGAAAAAAATTATAGCGAATTGTTGTTAGAGAATCATAAAAAACAGAAGAACGGCTAAAATGAAAGAGAGATAAATGTAAAATGAAAGCAGTATACCTTGAGAATCTTTTGGAAGTTGTTGTGAAAGCATTAACTGAAACATTAGAAGAAAAAACACAAATTTATGAGTCAAAACAGAAAAACAAAAATGATTACAAAAACGAAAAATGAAAATGATTGCAATGAATGCAACAGAATCGAAACCTTGCAATGAAACAAAAGAAGTACAGACTGTAAGAATGAGAAACTCCACCTTTACCAGAAAATGCACAAGATGAAACAGAGTATGTAAATCTGGAACATATTTTATAGGTTTAGAGAAAAACCCAAGATTCAGATAAGGAAGTTAAAGATGAAATCTGTGAAACATCAAATGAAGGCAATTAGAGAAAAAACCAGGTTCAAAGAACATTTTACCTTAGGAGAAATGGGAAGAGCTTATAACTGGTGAGAGGAAATGGGTTTCTTCTTCAAGCTTCAACTATGAGACGAGAGAGGAGGGAAGAGGTTCAGTCTGAAAAAGGAGAGAGGGAAATCAAATGTAGCAAGTTGAATTGATTTAGGTGAAGAGATGTACATGATGCAACCATAAGAATATTTTAGGGTTGAATGAGAAGGAGAAAGAGGGAGAAAGAGGAAAGAAGAGAGACAAATCTGAGAGATGAGAAAGAGAGAGAAAGAGGGAGAAAGAGGGTAGGCGTGAAGGAGAGAGAAGGTGAGGAAAAGAGGGAAGGGAAATGTTATAAAAATTTCAAAACACTTATACCACTTGGCAAATATGAACAATACTATTGGTCAATGAATTTGTATTTAGTAAATTACCATAAAGGGAATTTTTTAGGAGTAAAGTAATTTTGATAAAAGGGTAAAAAAGGGTGTTACTATGTATGTTATAATCTTAGGTAGGTAGTTGAATTCATCTCCCTAGCCAGTTGACTGGATGTATGACGTCACGTCGAACTCGAGGTCTTCACCTACGACCTCTCTATCCCACTAAAACCTATAAGTTGAGTGTAGATGAAGGGAATAGTATGCTGCATCATTAGGGTCAAATGCGAAATCAGCAGGTCTGCAAGGGGCAATATTTGCCAGATTCCTATCGAAATTACGTCTATCCGCGTGGTTCACTTCATCCATGAAATAGCTTTGATCTGCCTCAATGTTCTCCACTATGCCATCATTTCTCCATATAGTAATCTTTTGATGCATCGAAGATGGTACTGCTCCAATGCCGTGTATCCACTCACAGCCCAATAGCAGGTTGTAGTTAGCTTTCGACTCAATAACCATAAACATGATTGGTCTGGTAATGGTTCCAATTGTTAATTCCACCTGGATAACTCCCAAGGTGCGTCCTATATTTCCTTCATAGTTTTAAATACCATATTATGGGGCTTAAGGTCTGTGTCGAACTTTCCCACTTTCTGCAACATAAAGTGCGACATTAGGTTGACTGCCGCTCCACCATCTACCAGGATCTTATTGATTTCCATATTTTCCACATTTCCTTTAATGAAAAGAGGCTTCAGATGACTTCTCATTGCTTCGTCCGACCTTTCAAAGAAAGCGTTTTGCTCCTCGACACATCCGTTATTCATGATGTAGTAACACACTGGCTTATGTCTGGCCATTTCAACCTCCATCATATCCTCAGGTTCTTCGACCACTGTAATTTGATCATATTCCCTAGGTAACACAAAAACCACATTGCAGTTTATGTCCAAAGAAGGCTCAGATTCTGTGTCAAAATTGTCAGTTAGCATACCATCGTCAGCCGCTGGCAACTCTTACTTGTGCTCAGATTCCTCTTTTTGAGTGGGAAACAACTTTCTCCCCACAGGTTTTTTTTCTTCGCCTCTGTCTTTCTCTGGAGGCTGATTAGTACTTGACTCTGCCATTGCCTTTTCGTTGGCCTCCCTTTCCGCTTTTTTTCTCCTTTGCTTCCTTCACCATTGTGGCATCGACATGGGGTTCTTCCCCTTGTAGTTCTCAAATTTATAGGCTTGTTGCTTTGAAACTCCCTTCGATAAGCAATCGAAAAGCCTCGACCTACCTCAAAACTTTGCTACTTCTCCTGGCCTCTCTCTCTCTCTCTCTCTCTCTCTCTCTCTCTTTCTTTTCAGCTGGCCTTACCCATTTTCCTCTAGGTGCATCAGTAGTTAGTTTGAAAGTAGCTGGCCTATTTGGATGGAGACTTAGACCTCCTTGCTCCATCCTTCGAGGGATCCCCCTCTTGTCAAAGGTATAGTGGCTGTGAGCGTCTCTTAAATTCCTTCTGTGGCTGGCCATTCGAACCCTCTCAATGTTTTCAGCAGCTTTCTTGTCGAATACTGAACTGCACCTGGGGTATAGCATGACCTCGGATTTCTTCCTTTGGCAGCGGTGGAGGAATTCCACCAAGCTTTTATCACTCTTAGGGTAAGCCACCCTCATTTTCTCCTCACTTCATCGAGCACTCTTTTCGTCAGCTTCCCTTTCTTTGCTTATTTCGACCATGTTAAATTCCAGATTGGTGCCATCAATGATCTTCAGCTTCTCCAACTTGACCCTAAGGCCCACAGTAGCCTCAGTCATGTCTTTCTCCTGCTTGAAACCCTCAGTGGTTTCAACAATCTTGGTATTTTTGTTACAACTTTCAGATGCTTCGACCATGTTAATAGTGGTCGGTTCAGTATAGTAGGCATCTACCACCTGAGGGGGGGGTCTGAGTCGATCTTCATCTGAGACTTTGTCTTGTCTCCAAAATTTAAGCTTTCGTCCTTGATAGCATTCTGCACCAAATCCCTGAAAAAAAACATTGTGAGGTTTTATGGCCTAGAAAATTGTGATATTTACAAAACCTTATTTCTTTCGTTGTTCTAACGGAGGCATTTTAGCGCCAGGAGACGCTATCATTTGGTCATCTTTGACTAACAAGTAGAAAATTTCATCACACTTGGTGACGTCGAACGTGTATGTTCTCTTAGGGAATTTATCATTCTTCTCTGGTTCGACGGGATTTTTTCCATTCGAAGGTGCAAGAACCTTGCATGAATAAGGTAACTCTTGTTTTAATTCGGCCAAGTCGATTTCGTTTTCGTCGAATTCTAGAGGGTCATTATATGTCTCTTAATCATCCTCATCTATGTCGACATATGCTACCCTTTCTCTCCAATTATTCTTAGCAGCTCTGGCCTTTTCAGCCTTCAAACGCTCTACCTGTCGAACCCTATTAGCCAACTAGGCCATATCCCTCAAATATTGGATGTCTAATTTCTTCCTGATGGAATAATCTAAACCACCAGCGGCCATTTCGACCAATTCATGTTCAGACACTTGTGTGAAACACCTTTCCTTTCGCAAACAGAACCTATTGAGATAGTCATCTATTGGCTCGGTAAATTTATGCTTAATACTAGCCAATTCTTTCAGACTGATCTTCAACTTCCCCATGTAAAATTGTTCATGGAACAATATTTCTAAACGAGTCCAATCATAAATCAAACTCGTTGGGAGTGTAGTAAACCATGTGAAGGTGTTTTTAGTGAGTGAACTAGGGAAGTACTTTATTCTTAAGTTTTTGTTATTTGTAAGATCCCCCGCTTCAGTCAGATATCTCACCACGTGCTCGACAATTAATTCACTAGTATCCCCTGAAAATTTTGTGAATTTTGGGACTTTTAATCCCCTAGGAAATTCAGTTTGCAGAATGTAATCAGACAATGGGGAAGTATAATTTGGACTATGAAGGCCAACATTCACCCCATTTCGTGCCATGATCTTTTCATTAATGGTATCCAGATTATTATCACCTGCCATACCATCATATCAAACTGTATGTACGACTTCATCCGCGTCTTGGTTCCTACTAACTATTACCACTCTTGGTTCCTGCTCCCTTGGAACTGGACGTTCGACCCTAGGGGTTTGAATCTGACTCCTTGATTAACCACATCGACACGAGGTACATTTCACTGGGCTTGGTTAATTGTAGGATCCTATTCAAGGATTGCCCCCTAGTTTTCGACCACCAACTCCCTTCAAATCTATCGAGGTGCTTATGGACCATATCATGGTCACTTTCGTCCATTTGTAGCCTCAAAACTGCTGTAGATTTTATAGTGAAATTGGACATTTGGGTAGAGAATATCATCCCTGGGGGTGGGTTAATTCGACCCGTATTATTAACAGCAAATCCAGACCCTTTGCACAAGCGAAAACGTACTCACCACTGGGTCAGCGAATGTTGTGGTCATATTGTGTAAACTTGCCATCATCGAAGTTGGCATGCCATATGGCTGATCTCGACCACTTAAAGGCATTGTGAATCCAGGCACATAAGGCCTGAACACGCTAGTACCCATTAGAGAAGGGGTCATTGGTTGACCTTGCGTCCTCACAAGAGACAAAATCGGTCCATTTTAAGCATTCAACGGTATAGTCGTCGTACTTGTGTGGATGGAATTACATCGGACACAGACGTTATGTCTGCAGTTTCCCTCATCGAAGGAGGGAGTTGTTCTCCATTATTATTTGGTGGATTCACCATCGTTACGCGTCTTCTTCTTAGTATTGCTTCATTATTGATGGTTATTTGACCACTTCTTAATCTCATGCAATGAAGTTAAATGAAACCAGAAATGAAGAACTTTTAAATATTTTTCACAAATTCTAACTAACAACACCAGTCCCACTGGGCGTGCCAATTTGTTTACCGTCGAAATTGGTAAACAACCATTAGTCTTCCAAATTTATTAAATATTTGGTTACTTATAGGATCGACTAGATTGATCCTAGGACATGTGTTGTTATTTAGTTTTCGGGTTTGTTAATTATGAACATTTCGACTATGTTCTTAAAAGTTGTTTAAGAAGCGTTACAATTGTTTAAAGAAATGCATAAATATAGATTACAAAGTAAATGACTTCAAATTAAATTACAATATCTTAAATGTCGAAATTGGCTTTAAGTTAAATTACATCAAATGTAAATGACAAGAAAAATCTTAAATAATCTAGTAAAAAATGTAAAGTATGGTATTCACACGTACATTTTCACTCAAGAACGCTCGTTTCTCACACACATGTACTTTGAGTAAATCTAGGGTTTTTTTATACAAGTTTGAACACCCTCGAATTCTAACTGCTAAGACTCTATTTATAATAACTCGAAAATAACCGCTATCTAACGGTCTTTTTGCCAGAAAACACCACATCTTCAATTTGCATGCATTTCGCTGCTCAAGGCTCTTCACGTGTCTTGAAAAATGGATAAGGACAAAAAGTAGTTATCAGCCTTATTTTGAATTATATCACGTCGAACACTACTACATGTAAGCTTCGTCGAACTTCTATCTAGGCCAAAAATATTTCTAAGTCCTAGACCACAACTTCCTTGATAAACAGTTCCTGCGTCGAAACGTTCTCATCAGTGCTTTGT
The DNA here is from genome assembly GCA_022829125.1 of Lathyrus tuberosus. Taxonomy (NCBI): domain Eukaryota; kingdom Viridiplantae; phylum Streptophyta; class Magnoliopsida; order Fabales; family Fabaceae; genus Lathyrus; species Lathyrus tuberosus. Next base: position 5,309,483 of record JALAZF010000193.1, read on the forward strand.
CGAAGTTAACATATTCTTCTTTAGAATATATCTTTGAATCCTATGACTTATTTCCAACATTTATATGTGTCGAAATCCTAACCAACACTTAAACATAATAATGATGATGATAAGAAGTAGCAATAACAACTAGCATGCAAATATATATTTTCCAGCACAATACATGTAAAAATCAATTCCAATATATATATATATATATATATATATATATATATATATATATATATATATATATATATATATATATATATTTGTGTGTGTGTGTATAAGATACTAGTAGGTCATGATAGTATATGAAACTTAAAATCAAACACTAACAATTGAAATGAATAGAACAAATAACAATAATAATTATAATATTAGAACTTAAAACAAACAAGTACAGAAAAATTAAAGAGGAAAATTACGTACTGAAAGTAGCACAATGCGGAAAATGGAAACCGGAAAACTTGAAAATAAACTTTTGGAATTAAAATGACGGCAAGCTTAATTGATGAATGACCCAAGTACAAACATGAAACTGCATAATTCTTAAAGCTATGGTGTACTTATTACCCGATGTGAGCAATTAAGCATTTTACAATGAGTGATTTTTATCTGCCTACTGATTCTAGAAAACTTTGATTGTAAAAACCTAAAAACTAAGAATATATATAGTGTTTCTAGCTCTGAAATTGGGTTGAAATTAGTGTAGGAGCAGTTGGGAAAAACCAGCTGAAGTGGAAGAAGACTGGGCAAAGTTGGTTGCTAAATTTCTGGACACAAAGCCCATGGTGGACGCCATGGCCTCATGGCGAACGCCATGGCTTCACGGAGAAATCCATGAGTGCAATGTGGGGGACATGGCTGATAAAGGTGCCATGGCGAATCTCATGCCTTTGTGGCGAACGCCACATGCACTAATGTGCCCTCCTTTGTTTTCCTTCATACTGAGGTGTCTTTTTCTCCACTTTTGGCCATTTTTGCTATGTTTTCTCATGTGCCAACTCCGACTTGGGAAATATCTGCAACAAAGTCAAAATATCAACATAGCACTACATACAAACATGAAATGGATATATAACGGGTAAAAATGCATGCATATTTAGTCAGAAATGCGATAAGTTTCACAGTCATTAGGTTAAAGGCTATGTACTTGTGTTTGGTGCTTAGGTATAAGCGTGTGAATTAGGACCTTCCTTTCTCCCATTAGGGGAGAAGTATTTATAGAGGTTTTTTGGGCCTATGGTTTAGAAAACCCTTAGGGGTGGGAACCACTCCCTTATGACTAGGTGAGATTGTTGACCGCCTATTCTTTCGGGAATCATAATGGACTTCCTCTCATCTGACTAACGGAAGACAATAGTATAATACACGTAATCAGTCCTAATGGTGAGCCCCTTATTCTGTGTGGATGTCTCCCATGCGACGTCACTCTTAAGCAGGGACGAAAGAACTGACCTTGTTTAGGACTCTCACAAATATAACACTACAAGTCTCTTAATTATTTTGTTGTTTATGGTATTTTGGCCCTTTGGGGGGTTTTATGTAATGATGATATTTTGCTACTTTAATTTAGTTTTCTGACCTTGTTTTGTATATGGTAAAACAGTTACTTATTGTCTCTTCAATCTTTATTTTAAAGCGTTGTTCATAAATTTGTATTTCTGATTATTAGCTTAGAGTTTTTCAATTAACATAGAGAATCATGTGAGTCATATCCTTGAGCGTTTAATAAACTTTCTACGTCCGGGAAACCCGGGGGTAAGAACATTTGTTCCTTGTGGAAACTTTGGATCAAGTGACATAGAGAGCCCAATGGGTTCTGGTATGTGCTCCATATGGAAGTATTGGGTTAAGTGACACGGATACCTTGGTGGGTACCATCCTTTTGCTCCCTTTGGAAGTCCTGAGTTAAGTGCCACGGAGATCCCGGTGGGTTCTGACCTTTTTCTCCCTATGTAAGTCATGGGTTAAGTGACATGGAGATTCACACGATTCTAACCTTTTGCCCCATGAGGAAGTCTTGGGTTAACTTACTGTAGGCTCCTAATTTTGACGCCTGGATTTTGTCCAGAAGATAAAAGTTTAAGATTCGCCAGAAGAATTTCGACAGCAATTTATGGCTAGTGAAGAAGGTCAGTCGAAAATAAGGGTTAAGTAGGAATGGAAGAGCTGGAGATTTTTCTAAGTATTAGAGCTATTTCGACATAGTTATGCGAAGGTCTTGCTTCGACGGCTATTTTGAAATTTAAATCCAAGAGGGAAATTCTGTTTTGAAAACAAGACGCGTGGAATGCATCTAAGGGGCGAAGGCGTGCAGAATGCCATTTGTCGCCATTAGGAGTAATGGCCGTTGTTGGCGGTTATTTCGACTGTATATAAATAGGGAGTCATAGTGTTATATTTCAGTGTGTATTCAAAATTTGTACAAGTTACTCATAAATACTCAAAGTACCCGTGTGAGAGAAAAGAGTTATCCTTGAGAAATGTACGTTTGGAAAAACACCAGTTTATTCTTTACATTTCAATGAAGTTCTAATTTATTTACATGCAACTTATTTTACTTTTTTGCAATTTTATTCTTGTACTTTTATTACGTTTTCGTTATTCCTTTTAAAAACAATACATTATCATTTTCATTCGAATTACATCACCTGAAAACAATGATGAACTTGATGAACAAAAGGTTTTATTTTCACATAAATTGTCAAAACTCTTAAAGCACATCGTCCTAGGATTTGTATGATCGATCCTGCAAGTAAACTAATTTTTCACAAATTAGGAGATCAGCGGTTGTTTGCTAAATCTCAAGGCAAACAAATTGGCACGCCCAGTGGGACATTGTGCTATTGACAATTTAAAACCTTTATTTTACATTTTCTCGTACGAAAATTTCTTCGCTTCGTTGCATGAGACTAAGGAGTGGTAAGATAGCAATAAATAACGAAGAAAGACATAGAAAAAGACGAGTAAGGAGAACGGCGAATTCAAATCCGCCAAACATTCAGAATTCCACAAATGATGGTGTACCACCCCCTATTCCTTCGACTGGGGGCAATACGGCCTCAATATCAGTATCAGAGGATTTACCATCAACAACGAGTTCGACACCAGCGCATTCAATTCCCCAGAGTGCGCCTAGTTTTTCAACTATGGGACCCCAAATTCCTCAAATGACCTCTCCCCCTTCAAGGAGTATGTACAGGCCTTTTGTATATGGTTTTTCCATGCCTCCACTAAATCGAGAACAGCCATATGGAATGCCAACATCAGTCATGGCAAGTTTACATAATGCATCATCAGCATTTACGGAACCAACGGTTAACGTAACTTCGCCTTTACAAGGATCCAGTTCTGGTGTAAACCATATGGGTAGGATTAGTCAGCCTTTAGGAACGGGATATCAAACATATATGCCAAACATTACTAATAATTCTGCACAGGTAATTAGGCAACAAATGGACTAGAGCAACCATGATATGGTTCAGATGCTAGTCCAGTAGATGGGGGTTATATTTAACCCTTTGATCCAAAACACTACACAAACAAATCAACAATTGGCAGCGCAGATGACGCGCATTGCCGATTTCTTTGGTGTCCCTCAACCTCCCCAAAGGGAATGTTTAATTCAGAATCCAGGAGTAACCGTCGAAGAGGAACCTACTATAAATCAACCAAATATCCCTCAGGCGAACGTGTTGAACCAAGGAGGGGCAGTCGAACAACCAGGAGTCAAAATTCCTATCCCACAAGAACCAAGGGTAGTATTAGTTAATAGAAACCAAAATGCTGATAATATTATACAACAAATGCGACATAACGAAATGCTTGCAGAAAATAATTTGGCAGTCATGGTCGAAAGGATTATGGTACGAAATGGCATGAATGTGGGCCTCCAGAGGCCCAGTTATACTTCCCCTTTATCTGAATATATCTTGCAGCAAGATTTTACCTCAAGATGGAAGGTTCCAAAGTTTACAAAATTTTCAGGAGATACTAGTGAATCGGCGGTCGAACATGTGGCACGATATTTGATAGAAGCAGGCGAAATAGAAAATAATGAAAATTTGAAGATAAAATATTTCCCAAGTTCGCTAACATAAAACGCTTTTACTTAGTTTACTACTCTGCCTGCAAATTCGATACATACCTGGACCCAATTGAAGAGATTATTCCATGAACAATTCTACATGGGACAAACAAAGATAAGTTTGAAGGAATTGGCTAGCATAAAGAGAAAGTTCTCAGAGCCAATTGATGACTACCTAAATAGGTTTAGGTTGCTTAAGGCAAGGTGTTTTACACAGGTGCCTGAACACGAGTTAGTCGAAATGGCTGCAGGAGGTCTCGACTACTCAATTAGAAAGAAATTAGATACCCAGTACTTAAGAGACATGGCCCAATTGGCTGATAGGGTTAAGCAGGTCGAAAGAGTAAAAGCGGAAAAAGCTAAGGCTAACAAGAATAAAAAAGAAAAAGTATCCTATGTCGAAGTTTGCAAAGACAACGACGAAGATGAATCATTGAATTTCGATGAACAGGAGGTCGATTTGGCAGAATTAAAACAGGGTCTGCCATATGCTTGCAAAGTCTTGGCTCCGTCGAATGGGAAAAACCCAATCGAATCGGAAAAGAATGACAAGTTCCCCAAAAGAACTTATACGTTCGACGTCATAAAGTGTGACGAAATATTTGATTTGTTAGTCAAGGATGGCCAAATGATAGTGCCACCTGGTACTAAAGTGCCTCCTTTAGAACAGCAGAAAAAGAGAGGTTTTTGCAAATACCATAATTTTTTGGGTCATAAAAAGTCTCAATGTTTCCTTTTCAGGGATCTAGTGCAAAATGCAATCAGGGATGGAAGGCTCAAATTTGGTGACAAGTCGAAGCCCCAGGTGAAGGTGGATTCAAACCCTTTGCAAGTGGTAGAAGCCCACTACGCTGAGCCATCCGTGGTGAACATGGTCGAGGTTGCTGAAGGCTTCGACGACAACGTGGATATGATCGAGGCTGCTGATGGCTTCGACAACAACGTGAACATGGTGGAGGTTGCTGAGGATCTCGCCGAAAAATGTGACATGGTCGAAGTTACTGATGACTTCATGAACCAGGCTGTGATGGTTAAGGTTACTGAAGACCTTGACGGAAAGATCATAGAGAACTACATTGCTGAGGCCACTAATGGCGTCAACAACGAAGCTACTGAAGGTTTCGTCCAAGTCAACAACGAAACTACTAATGGTTTTGTCCAAATCAATAACGAGACCGCTGATGGTTTCGCCCAGGTTAACAAAGGGACTACTGAGGGTTCCTACAAATAGGCTGTTATTGTCCTCCTCTGGAGGACCATGGAGGATCCAAAGGAGAAGGCTGTTGAATTCGTCAGCCATCAGGTTACTAAGGGTTTGCCTCTAAAGGTACCAACAAAGGAAGCCACTGAGGGTTTCAACCGTATCAAGAAGGAACACGAGGTCAATGAAGGACTCAGTTTGAAGTTGAACAAAATGAGCATTGCCAGAGACAACACAAAACTTAGAAGGAGTGGAGAGAGCAAAAAGAAGGGGAAATTGGAAGCCTTTCTAACCAGCAGGAGAAAGGTTCGACCCTAGGAGAGGAGACCAAAATAGGTAGAGGTTAGGAGAAAGGTACCCTAACACATTCAAACCTACCAATAAGGCTCCAGATGACAAATGGGTTAATCCAGTCCGACAAGCCCAAGGATAAGGGAAGTGGAAGGATTTCAAAGTACAACGGGGATCTTCCATATCATATAGGAAAGAATTCCAAAAGTCTAAGAAGATGACTTACCCCTCTGAAAACTACAAGGGCAAGAACCCTATGACGAAGTCACAATGGAGGAGGTATCAACGTCGAAAGAAAGCAGAGAAGGAGGCTGCGAAAAAATCCAAGCCAGAAACCAGCAGTAATATTCAAACTTCGAATCAGAAAGAGGAATCGAAGGAAGAGAGGCCACCCGTTGCTCCAGAACAAGTGTCATCGAATGAGGACATAACTAGGGATGATGAAATGACGGACGATTTTAACTCAGAGACGGAGGCATCTTTCGACGTGATGTGTAACGTTGTCTCAGTGCTCCCCAGGGAGTATGACCAGATAATGGAAGTCGAAGATGAGGAAAAGGCTATGGAAGTCGAAACGGCCAGACACAAGCCTGTTTGTTATTATATTATAAACAATGGATGCGTGGAAAAACAAAACACATTTTTTGAAAGGCCAGATGATTCGAAGAGGAGTCACTTAAAACCCCTGTTCGTTAAAGGAAATGTGGGTAACATAGGGGTAAACAAGATTTTGGTTGATGGAGGCGCGGCGGTCAACTTGATGCCCCATTACATGCTCAAGAAGATTGGAAAGGATGATTCCGACACCAAACCTCATAACATGGTGTTGTTGAATTACGAGGGTAAAGTGGGAACCACCATGGGTGTGATACAAGTAGATCTAACTGTCGGAACCATCACAAGGCCGACAATGTTTATGGTAATCGCATCAAAGGCAAATTACAACTTGCTCTTAGGCAGGGAATGAATACACGACATAGGTGTCGTCCCTTCGTCAATGCATCAAAGAATAACAATTTGGCGTGTAGACGGGATTGTCGAAAATATAGAAGCTGACCAGAGTTACTTTCTGGCTGAAGTAAACCAGGTTGACAGGCGAAGCTTCGACAGAAATCTGGCTCATATTGCTCCTTGTAGTCCTGCAACCTTCGACATGATGCCAACTGACAACGCCTTTTGCTCACTATACCTTCATCCCACCCACGGGTTTCAGTGGGATAGAGAGGTAGTTGGTGAAGAAAATTATACTTTTGGAACCTCACACATCCAGCCAACTGGCTGGGGCAGCGAATTTAGTGACAATGAATGAGTCACTAGTTCTTGAAAAGATCGCGGCTTATATAGCCGAGAATAAACTCAAAGCGGCCTTAGAGGCCGAAGTAAAATACATGGTTGTCGAAGCCAACGAGATCGAAGCAGATCAACAAGGTCTTGGAAAGGATTTTGATATGGATTCACCTGACAAAGATCTAGGAGATTTGAAAAACTAGAGGCTCGACGCGATCTATGACGATGAGTCTTTGGGCTTTGAGAAGGATCCATTAGCAGCGAACATCAAGATGATGGCACAGGATCCACTCGAAGAAATCGACTTAGGGTCGGGGGCAGAAAAAAGACCAACTTACATCAGTGCAAAAGTTAATCCCCAACTCAAGGTCGAAATAGTCCAGTTGCTGAAAGAATTTAAAGATTGTTTCGCATGGAACTATGACGAAATGCCCGATCTGGATAGGAATCTGGTCGAGCTAAAGCTACCAATAAAGCCTGGGAAAAAACCTGTTAAGCAAACTCCAAGGCGATTCGCAATAGAGATCCTCTCAAAGATTAAAGAAGAAGTCGAAAGGCTCCTCAGATGCAAGTTCATCCGCCCGACCAGGTATGTTGAATGGATTGCCAATATAGTTCCTGTAATAAAGAAAAATGGCAAACTAAGGGTATGCATTGATTTTCAAGATTTGAATTCTGCTACCACAAAGGATGAATATCATATGCCAGTGGCAGAAATGGTTGTCGATTCTGCCACAGGCCATGAGTACCTTAATATGCTTGATGGGTACTCTGGTTATAATCAAATTTTTATTGCTGAGGAAGATGTTCCTAAAACGGCATTTCAATGCCCTGGAGCCTTAGGCACCTACGAATGGGTGGTAATGCCTTTTGGCTTAAAGAATGTTGATGCAACATACGGCGAGCAATGAATTTGATTTTTCATGATTTCATTGAGGCTTTTATGCAGATTTATATTGACGATATTGTTGTTAAGTTTGTTTCAGGAAAAAGTCATATAGACCGTCTTCGACAGTCCTTTGAAAGGATGAGGAAGTTTGGTTTGAAGATGAATCCTCTCAAATGTGTGTTTTGTGTGGAGGCGGGAGACTTCCTAGGCTTTGTGGTCCACAAGAAAGGGATCAAAATAAATCAAAACAAGGCCAAGGCAATAATGGAGGCGAAAGCGCCATCTACAAAGAAGGAATTACAGTCTCTACTTGGAAAGATTAACTTTCTTAGAAGGTTCATCTCCAACCTTAGTGGGAAGACACAAGCCTTCTCCCCTCTACTTCGACTGAAGAAAGAAGACTTCGAATGGGGGCAAGCGCAGAAGGATGCCTTCGACAAGATCAAGGAGTACCTGACGCATCCTCCAATTTTGATGTCACCTTGTAGAAGTAGGAGTATGAGGTTATACATATCTGCGTCGGACAAGACACTAGAGAGCATGTTGGCTCAAGAGGATGAGAATGGTGTCGAAAGAGCCATTTATTACCTCAGTAGGGTCTTGAACGATGCGGAGACTAGATATAGTGTAGTCGAAAAATTGTGTTTATGTTTATACTTTTCATGTATGACGATGTTTTTGTTTCTTCTCATTTCGATGTTATAAAATACATGTTATCTAAACCAATTTTGCACAGTCAACTTGGAAAGTGGGCATTAGCATTAACTGAGTATTCCTTGACATATTTACCTTTAAAGGCTGTCAAAGGACAAGTAGTGGCTAATTTCATAGTCGACCACACTATAAATGAAAAGTCTTTGGACTACATTGAACTAGAACCATGGAAGTTATACTTTGACCACTCTAGTCATAAAAATGGATCTGGAATAGGAGTTCTTATTATTTCTCCTAACAAAATTCCAACAAAATTCAAGTACAAAGTCGAAGGCCTATGTTCAAATAATGAGGCAGAATATGAGGCTTTGATAGCCGGACTTGAAATTTTATTGGAATTGGGGGCAACTCGGGTCGAAATAATGGGTGACTCTGAGTTAGTCATAAAGCAAATAACAAATTAGTACAGGTGTGTCAAAGAAAATTTGATTATTTACTTTGTAATAGCCAATCGACTCTTGAAAAGATTCGATATGGTAACGATTCGACATATCCCTCGAATAAAAAACCAAGAGGCAAATGATTTAGCATAAATTGCTTCTGGCTACAGAATATCGAAGGAAAATTTGCGAAAAGCCATTGAGGTTAGAGGAAGAGTCGTGTTAGCCAGATTATCCCCGTCAGATTTGGAGACGATAAAGCTAGGATACGCTGACGAAGAAAATTTTGAAATTTTTAACATAGATAGTTCGACGATTGGAGACTGGAGAAAGCCCATAATAGACTATCTACAAAATCCAACAGGACCAGTCAAACAAAAAATCAGGTATCGAGCTTTGAGTTATGTTATGTTGGGTAATGAATTATTTAAGAAAACTCCTGAAGGGATATTACTTAAGTGCCTAAGTGAATCTGAAGCATACATAGCCCTGTCCAATGTACACAGTGGGGCTTGCGGTGGGCATCAAGTAGGCTATAAGATGAAGTGGTTGTTATTCTGACAAGGAATGTACTGGCCAACCATGTTAAAAGATTGCATCGAATTTGCGAAAGGATGCCAAGAATGCCAGGTGCACGCAGGGATACAACATATTCCTACAAGTGAGTTGCATTCTATAGTAAAGCCTTGGCCTTTTAGGGGTTGGGCTTTAGATTTGATTGGAGAAATTTGACCAGCATCTTCAAAAAGGCAGAAGTTTATTTTGGTAGGTGTTGATTACTTCACAAAATGGATCGAAGCCATACCTTTAGTAAATGTGGATCAAGAAGCCGTCATCAAATTTATTCAAAAACACATCATTTATAGGTTTGGGATCCCAGAGACAATAACAACGGATCAAGGATTTGTTTTTACTGGTAAAAATATGCAAGCTTTTGCGAAAGAAATGGGGTTCAAATTTCTCACGTCAACACCTTACTATGCTCAAGCCAATGGACAATTCGAAGCAGCAAATAAGGTTATAATTGGTTTGATAAAGAAACATGTGGGAAAGTAGCCAAAAAATTGGCACAAAACATTGGACCAAATTCTGTGGGCTTGTCGAACCTCCCCTAAGGAAGCTACAAATGCTACGCCTTTTCGACTTACATACGGTCATGATGCAGTCTTGTCGGTCGAAATTTATTTACAATCAACAAGAGTCCAAAGGCATCATGAAATTCCATCAGACTCATATTGGAATATGATGATAGTTGAATTGGTGGATTTGGACAAAGAAAGGTTAAATGCGCTAGGATTATTAAAAAGGCAAAAGGAAAGAGTGGAAAAATCCTACAACAAAAGAGTAAAAGGCAAGGTATTTTCGATTGGTGACCTTGTTTGGAAAGTTATTCTTCCCATGGATCGAAAAGATAGACTTATGGGAAAATGGTCCCCTAAATGGGAAGGGGCCTTTCAAATTACTAAAGTGTTTTCGAATGGCGCATATGAAGTTGAAGAATTAGACAAAGATAAGCGAGTGTTAAAAATAAACGGCAAATATTTGAAAAAATATAAGCCCATATTGCAAGAAGTTAAGATAGAAGTCGAATAATCATGCAAAAGAAACAACCAACTTGGTGAAATTAAAATTCTTTTCACCAAAAAACATGGCTAAAAGTCATTACAAAATTAGGCCTCAAAGGGCCAAATAAAAATTATAAGTTTAAACAGGAAAAGACTTCTTCAGTTTTTCAAATTTGGACCGCTGAATCTGAAGGCGGCGTTCGTAGAGGGCCTTGCTAGTCGAAAGCTCTTTGATTTCTTTCCAAAGCTTTTGAGCTCTTTCGACATGATGCACCCCAACTTCAAGTTCTTTAGCTATCTCCTCTTGGTTAATTTGTTACAATTCTTCTTTGCGCTTTTTGGCCTGAGAGACTTTGGCTTGAAGGAAGGTGATTTGTTTCTCCCATTCGCGAATGTTTTCGTCACAGCCTGCTGTCTCTTTCTTGTTCTGTTCAAAAGTCTTCTCTAGTTCAGTCACCTTGATGGTAGAACTTGAGGTAGCATCTCATTCAGTAAGTTGAGTTTCTGACTTATTTTCAAGTTTTTTTGAGAAGTTTCGAAGTCGGTTAAAGTCTGCTACCACAAGGTCAATCAGTGTGGTCAGATCCACAACGACATCAGTCACTTCAGGAGGAGCTTCCAGAACAATGATTTGTTTTAAGATCTTTTTCAAGTCGAATTGAGAAGATGAATCCTTCTCTAGTAGTTGGAACAAATCTATGTTGAGGATTTTCTCTCGAATCTGGGTCAGCACTTCGTCCATGGATTTTACGCCAGAAAGAGACCCTGAGGAGGTCGAACCGCTGGTGGTGGTGTCACAGAAGTTGTAGCGTGTACTGAGCATAGCCTTCAGATATTCCAATGGCCTTTGCACCTTCAGGTTCTCAAGTTCCTCGTGAGAGGGACTGGTCAAAGTAGTGTTTGTAGAAGCAGCTTTGGGATGATCATTAAGTTTTTCCCCTTCTTTTCTTCCTTCTTCACCAGCAGCAGTCTCTGGAGTTGTTTGCTTTTCACCATCTTCTTCTTCTTCCCTTTCGTCATCAATTTCGACATCCCCATCCTTCTCTTCATTATCATATATTTGGTTGATAGGGAATTTGTCTTCAGGATCTTCTTTCATGCTAACATTTGCATTGGGCATCACAGTGTCCCCACCAACGTCAACCAAAATATCTTCCTCAGGACCAACTTTCTCTTCGATCACATCAGGAGACGGATTTGTGCTGGTGATTTGGGAAGGTTTCTCAGAAGTATTGATGGGTTGATTCACTTCAGTATCAGACTCTTTGGTTGAATCCTTTGGGGAAGGCTTAGAGAGACTTGTTGGTTTGTAAGTTGGATTGCTGCTTGTTTTGGGAAGAACTTGGACAAGGGGATGTCCATGAGTATCGACGAGAACCTGAAAGGTAAATAAGTCAAAATTTTATCGTAAGGGAAAGTGACTTTAACTGTCGAAATACGAAAAAAAAAATATACCTTTGGAATTTCAGTTTTGAGACTAGAATTTTCACTTTCTGCTGGGGCTGGAGTGGCTTGCTTGACAGGCTTTTTATGAGGAAGTTTCTCCAATATTCTGGAAGCAGAAGGTTTGGGATGTTGAGTTTTCGACGGTTTCTTCTTCTTTCTCGAAGGTTTAGCTTGGTCAGGTGATTCGTCACCATCATCAGATTCAATAACATGAACGTCAGGTTCTTTCTCTTTTCTTTTCTTTGGCGTTGAAGGAGGTTTCCGACTTGCCTATAAAAAAAGAAAAATTTGTTAGTACACTTCAGAAAATAATAATAATAAATAAAGGAAATATAAAGATAATGATCAAGGAAAAGGAGAAACCATACCCTCGTCACGGGTTTCTTGGTAGTGTCTTTTTGGTCTTCTTCTTCCTCTGTAGTTGACCCTTCGACAGTAGCCGACTTCTTAACAGGAATTTTTATGGCCAAGAAGAAAGGAAAAAGTTAAATGTGAGTCAAGGAAAAACATATGTAAATAAAGGAAGTGGTGTCGAATATCTTCTAATTCCATACCTTCATATATAGGAGATTCCACGCGAACGTGTTCTATGCCAATATGAAGGTGGCCTTTGAAATTGTCCAAAGTGTACTTAGTCGGAACCACTCGCTTAGCACGTTTTTAGTAGTTTTGGCGAAGATTTTATATGGAATTCCCACAGATGAATCAGTCTGGAAATGGAGGGCTAAAAGCCACGCCAAATTCAGCAGACGGTAGAGGAGGGAACTTTGGTGGATAAAGATTAAAAGCTAACTTATAACATTGATCTGGTCGAACGTATGAAGGTAGCTTTAACTCATCCAGTTTCCTTGTAAATTTTTCTTTCAAAGTAACGACTGCTTCGCTTATGGTTCGACTAAGTTCGTTGGGTCTATAGGCAGTTTCAAAGTACTTCTGGAATGCTTGGATTTCTTTGATGTGTCTTGAGGTACCTTTCTTTGATTTGTCCTACACAAGGGCGAAAGCTCTGGTCAGTTGAATAGTAAAAGAAGACACGTTGAAGAACTGTGAATTATAGTAATCCCTCCACCATTCATCAAACTCTTGAGTACAGAGGAAGCTGGGTTTAAAAGGCACTGGTTGAATTTCGACCAAAGTTGAGTATTTCGCCAGCAGTTTGGTACACTCAGCTTCGGTGTGGGTAATGTTGTAGTGTATCAGAGAACCTTTCTTTGAAAAGAGGGGTTTTGGTTTTATTTGAATTAATTCAAACTGTCGAGAGACCAGATTGGGTTGGTAGTTGACAAGTGAGATTTTTAGCTTTGAGGGGTTGATCCCGGAGGCTAAGAGTCTAGGAGTTAGAAAATATTCCCAGACATTGAGATATTCTGCCTCTTGTGCTTTCGATTCTAAGGGGAACTTCCTGGTAAACCATTCTGTTCCAATTTTTCTGTTTACGAAAGGGGCCATGTTAGGAGTAAAGTTATGACGTTTGGCAAACATCATGACATAGCCAGTAAAGGTTTGCTGGAGGCTCAGACCTTCGTCATTGGGCGTTAGCAGTGCCAGCCTAGTTCCTTCGACCCTTCTTGAAGGTGCGAGAAAGACACAAGAAAGAGGGGTTTGAATTGTGTTTTCACTCTTAAAAACTTTTCGCCTCTTATCGTTAAAGCGCTAGATAATATTAGAGTTCGTTGAGAGACTCTGACTCGAGATGCATCATTCAGATCTTGTATTATATAAGGCATAAGTATCAAGAAGAGTTTGAATAAAATATGTTTGATTCAGAACTTGCAGTGCGGAAGTTTATCAGAGTTAAGTTGCAAGGTTCTGACTTGCTTATGTAAGATTCTAATAAATAATACAGAAACATAAACAATGACTTAAAGCATAACACGAGTAAAGAACACACGATATATCCTGGTTCACCTAAGCAACTCTCAAGCTAATCCATTCCACCCTTCCAAGGTGATTTCGCCTTGAACGCAAGGTCTTAATCCACTATAATCCAATCTGATTACAGATGCACGGGCAACAGCCGATGACTAACAACCTGCACAACCGCAGCTGTGACTAACCCACAATGAACCGTTCAGGGATTCAACTTAATAAATATAACGAACATTGAGCCAATAGGTTCCAATCTCGCAAGATCTACTATAAGGATTTCACAGCTAAACGTTCAAGGATTCGACTTAACGAATATAACGTTTACTGACCATTCTTCCAAAATTTTCAATGAGTTCCATCAGCGATCTCACAAGAGCCTGACCCAACATTGATCCTCTTTGAGATATGACTATCATTGACCATATTTCAGGATTTCCACAATGACACCAAGCCATTGTCTTCTCAAGTCTCCGATCACACTGATCACTTGAGGAATCCTAATTCACATAGAATTAGTTGTTTTGGAGATTATAGAGATGCTTCTTATCAAGCAGATAACTCCTAATTTTAAGTGCAATTGAACACTTAGTGTTCTATCAAGATTTGAGCAACAGCTCCTTGCTTTCTTCAGATTCTACAAAGATATATGTTGATTTGACAATTGATGACATCTTGTAGATCTTCTTGTTCTTCATCTTCTTTGTTGAGCAAGCTTTGAGCAACAACTCCTTGCTTCAGATCTTCAATGTAGCTCAGACAAAAAGGTGGTTGATGACTTGACTGATTTGCGATGTTCTCTTCTTCATCAACAACTTCTGTTCCAATTGATTGTTGTTGTGTTGAATGATGATCTTTGGACTTCAACAACAATGGTCGTGTGTTAATGGTGATAGCTTTGAATGTTTAGTTTAACAACGATAACTGATCATTGTGACTATCATCACATCGACACCTTCAGAAGCGCATTCTCCTTTCCTTTAAATAACCAAGTAAAATATAGCCGTTGGAGAGTCGTTGGCTATTTGAAAAGAGTCGTTATGCAATGATGAAAGTTGTACTTCCATATCTTTTTTTTACTGTAGAAGTGATGGGATAGGTCTTTTAGAATGGTGTACACTAATTGCTAACAGTAACATTTGTCTTCAAATCTTCAAAGGCTTCTAATGGTAATTAATTGAAGCATGAGTAGAGACTTCATAAATGGGTCTTCAGAACCTTCAAGTCTTCCGTCTTCAGAACTTGTCCATTAGGAATCTGTCTTCAGAACTTCAACACTTGACCTTTAGAACCATAATCTTCAGAACACATAAGTCTTCAGAGTCTTTCTGCACTTGGTCTTCAGAGCCTTCAGCCTTCAGAACTTCAAGTCATTGGAATCTTCGGCATTTCGGCTCTCTAGAAGATTATCTCTTCAGAAGCTTCACTATCTTCGCAATCACAACCACTTTCAGAGAGCATCCACAAGAGCATTGCAACAGAAGTATCGGCATCCTTGGATCTGACTGATTATGATCAGATACAGAAGCATACTTGTTTCTTGCGACTTGCGTCACATATAGTAACTTCGCATATAATCAATTACGCACGTCTGGCTGGTGCTTGTTGGATCTAATATTTTCTACGATTATGATCTGCACACATCACACATTAGAACATAAAATGGTTCTTTCACAAATACCATTGTTGTCATCAAAACATAGAGATGACTTGCAGAGACAACTCTTGCTCTAACAATCTCCTCCTTTTTTATGATGACAAAACCATGTATTTTGATTGAACATTTTATACAAGGTAATCACCAAACTAAACATATTCAGAGTCTAGAACAACAACTCCCCCTGAATGTGTTAAACTCAAAATTTTATTTGTGATCATCTAGAATCTTATATGATCCAAAGACTCACAGAATAACAATTTGAGTTGTCAGAACATAGAATAGAGAAGGAATACTTCTCTATCTTGTCTTCAGGAGACAAAGGTCTTCAGCATCTAGACTTGTTCATCAGAACTTCTGTCTTCAAATCTTTAGAACTTAGTTCCTTTGATCAACGTATCAGAGCTCATAATCTTCAGAGTCTTCTGAAGCAATTTCTACTTTTCAGCAGAATCATTTTAGCACAGAGAAAGAACAATTCTCTTCTAATAACTTAGCCCCGCTATTTATCAGAATTGAACTTGTCTTTTGACTTAAGAAACTCCCCCTGAGTTTTAGACTTGATGATCTTCAGATTCTTGATTTGGTCATACTGATTCTGATCTTCTTTTAAGATCTTGACATTTCAGAGTTCGACTTGAACACAGGCCTTCATCTTAGAACCTTGTTACTTGTCACAACTCATTGGTTCATCAAAGCTTGATTTTTGATCTGATTAAAAAATATTTTTGTGATCCATCAAAGCTTGATTTTGAATATGATGCCATCGTACTTTTTCTTCTTAGTCTGCTGAGTTTGATACCAATTGTAGATTTAGCCTGGTACCAAATCATTTCTGCTGAGTTGAATTCTTGGTTTATCAGATCTTCTCCTTCTTGGATCTTTTATCCAGATTTTCAGACACTCTTCAACTTCTGATTTGCTCAATTCTTCTGAAAGGCATCTTGAATTGTGGACTTTGTCTTGACTGCTTTCAGGAAGATTTCTTCTTCTGATTTTTATGTTATGAATATCATATTCTTAGATAGCTTACAACTTCTGAACAAAATGAAACGAGAATCACGATAACTTTGACTTTCAGAAAGTTATCAACTTCTGAACAGTACTGGGTCAATCTGATTCTGAACACATGTTCACGAACAACTTCGATAATATGAATAAATATTTCATAAGAACTTTTATTAGAGTTCTTTCAATTTAACCTGTTCTAAGAATGCCTAGTGAACTTGTTCAGAGTTCCTCGGTTAAACATCAAACATTCGTTAGTGGTAAACGCATTATCATTGATTTACTTATTTGAGTTTTACATTCTATCAAAATCATATTTGTATTATATCAAAATATTTGTATTATATCAAAATCATATTTCTATTTCTCCCCCTTTTTGACATCATCAAAAAGTTAGGGCATTTTAGCAAAGTAAACGTAATCTACAAGATAATGAACAGTCATTTTTAACAATAATATATATATATATATATATATATGTGCATATATATATATATGCATATATATATATATATGAGTCATTCAGGAATCGAACTATGAACGTTCATTGATTAATTGATTTGGAACAATACAGGGAGCAGAGATAGAAACAACGACACAAAAAAAATTGTATCTAAGCATCAAAACATGACAACTTTAATCATCAAGATCTTCAATATTGTCTACTCTTGCACATCTAGTTTCAACAGCTGAAGGTGCTGGTCCAAGTCTACTTATCACTCCCTAGGCCTTTTCTTTCAGTATTATTTCAGATAGTATTCTTCCATAAGGAATGTAAGACTGCATTTGAGTTCTTGATACTTTGATAGAGAGTTTCAAGTGATTGAATATGGTTTTGGGAAGATCAATCTTGAAGTGATACGTCAGGAGAAAGACAAAGATTTTGTCATCATGCGTCAAAGTGCTTCTACCAGTTGCACGAGGACGAAGATTGGTTAGAGAGAATCTGAACCAAGTTTTGGGAGAAGGAAAAAGCTTTTCAGGGTTGTTTGGTTCATAAGGGACCGAATTATCAAACAGAATCTTTCACCTCTCCACCATGCTTAAGTCAGATTGATAGTCATCAATCGTGACTCCGAAAGAGACATATCTAGTGATTTTCTCTATTGAAGAAACAGAGATAGTGATTGGGTGGTAATAGACTTCAGACCAGATAGTGTTCCCGTCATTGCTAACCCTGGGATATTTCTAGAATTCCTTAACGATATCTGGAAAGATGGGACCATTTAGCATGGATTAGTAGCCATGCCAAGACTGGATTTGCATGCTCTTTATTATTTCTAGACCATCATCTTTGAGACGAGGTAGATTCGGTCGTTTCTCATAAATGATTTCTAAATTTTCTTTGCTACCCGTAAAAGTTGGGCCAGACATAGTTGCAATTCAACTAAGGGCTTTAGGAAGATGATAATTTAGGTTTAGGATAAAATAAGGTGAAAGAAATTTCTACTATTTATAAGTGAATGAAAATAAAGGTAACGTCTGAATCGACACAAAGGATTTGTATTTAATATATCCTAGGTAGGTTATGATTGCCTAGGGTATACCAAGAGACATGGATGTATGGGAAAAGAAAACGGAGCAGTTAACTACTTAATAGGGAAAATATTAATCGATTCGTGGGTGATAACTGCTCTCCTATGAATGGTAGACAGACTTATTTTAATGATGGCTGTAATTTCTCGAGACACTCAAAATCTTTTCATATGTCTTTCAGAAGGTACATGCATACAAGACATATTTGTAGATTAAATCCACTTTTTCTCTTCAAATTATATTAGATTTATATTTAATTTTGAGCAGTGCAGATGATATAATTAATTTGAAACTAAGCATTCTTAAGAAAAAGAACCATCCATTAACAGAACCAGAAGTACTTCATTAATCAGGAAAGGTTTACAGGTTTGATTATCGATTACTCCTAAGTAAACTAAAGACAACCTACATGCGTACAATAACTAGACTAGATACGAATTATACCAATACAAGAAGAAAATGTAAGAACAGACACTATTAGATAGAGATAGGTCTTAGTCACTAAAGACTTCACAGTATGTCTTCAACAAGCAGTTCTCTGGAAAGTTTTCAGAACCATCCTCTGCTATTGTTTCTTTGATTAAACTGACTATTCCATCTCTGAAGAAAATCTCCGACAAAACTCTTGCATAAGGAATGTAAGACTTTGTGTGATTTCTGGACTCAGATATGGATTTCCAGAGACAGTTGAAGATTGTGTAGGGTAGGTTTATCTGAATATCATTCATTAGAAAATAAATGAATTCATGGTCATGATATTGCAGTATGTCATGGTTTTCTCCCTGGGAAGGAAATTTGACAGCACGAGTTTGTACCATACTTTGGGAATGGGTAGAAGATTTTCGGGATTGGAAGGTTTATATCCTGATGATAGATCATGAAGAAAGGCAAATCTATTTTCAACGAAGAACTTATTTTTGTCAAAATCAACAGTGATTCCAACATTTTCGCATCTAGTTGCTAGAGTGATTGAGAAGGGAGTGATGGTGACAGGGACTTCAAAAACATAAGAGGAGATATGTCCAGATTCATGATCAAGGTAAGCATGCTTCCAGAACTCCTTAACCAAATTTACGTAAATGGGTTTTTCCATCATGGTGGAGTATCTATTCCACTGTTGAGTATATAACACATCTACCAGACTGTTAGCAATGTTACTCGTAAGAGGAGGAACATTAATCACAATTTGTTTCTCATAAATAATTTCAAGAAGGTCTTCGTTTCCTAGAAATGTTAGCGGAGTCATGATAGTAGTTTGAAGATAGAACTTGACACTAAAGGTTTTATGTTGAAGGGTCTTGAGTGTGATATCAGTTTATAGGAGGAGGAAACATATATATAGGCAAGATGAGTTGTGCCTAGCCTACGGATGACATAGATCAAGTACACATCAAGTGACAAGAGGTATGATGATGTGAACAGTTTTGGTTTAAAGGAAAATACTATTCATATAGGATTTTGAAAATAATGGGTAGGTAAAAACAGTAAAGCAGAATTTTGATTTAAGAATATTGAATAGAATTACTTATGTTATACGAAAGATTTTTAGCTTAAATTTAGTAAGGCTTATGTTCCCAGAGATATATCATGATTACTCAAGATATGCAATTATGACAGATGTTATAATGAGTGAACACATTTCCTAGAGATTTGATCAAAAGATTTTTCTTGGAAAGAGAGAATATCATTAATGTTTTTACTTACCAGTCAATTTTCAGTTTAAATTTGCAGTAACATTTAATCAGTTATTGATAAGAAGAGTCATACCTTAGAGAGTCTGAAATCTTTTACCGCAATGCTTCATGTGAGTATTTTTCCATTCTGAATCTAAGCTTCTGATCATCATCTTTTATCTTCTGTTTTCTTCAGAGGGATCTGACGTTGAAGAATATCGATGTTTTATAAACTCGGATCTCTAGTCTGAGAACTAGAATCAATTTTCTCTTCAGATGACCACTACGTTCTATTGTTCAGGAGTATTCATCTGATTTCTAAAGGTAATCCTCAGAGTGTGGAGATACTGATCATCAGAAGGTCACTAATTCTTTAGCTTAAACATAAACTTCTGAAAAGTTATGTACTATAGAGAATTAGCTAATATCTCAAAACATCTTCTGACTTTATTTCTTTGAACAAATGCGAAGCCTGTTCAGAACCAAGTATCATCAAACATGTGTGGAACATATGACATAGTTTGCATGACAGTCTTGTTCTTGCAATGCTGATCTAACTCATTTAGATTTTAGCCCATCAGAGGATTTACATCATATCTGCTTCTGAAAAGAATGTCAGCTGATTTCTTCATTCTAAATAACATCAGTGACTTAGATACTTTTGGGCTTCGAGTAGATGACTTATGTTTCTTCAACAAGTCAAGCATTTTCTGATTCCAGAGTTTATGCAACATGAACTTTTGAGAGAAATAACACAAAGCATTTTGACCAATAACGATTGATTCAACTGAGATGGATTCTTAAGTTAACAGAACTCGATTATCTATGTTATTTCAAGACTTAGACATTGTTCTTAATCAGATTCCTGATGAATCTCTAGATTTCCTCTTTCTGGAAATTCTTCCGTTTTCTGCAAGGTTCCTTCTGCAGACTTAATTGTGAAGTTCAGAATCATAGAACAACAATCTTTTCTTCCTTACATGAAGAAATTCTTGATGAGCTCTAAATGAGAAAGTCAAGGGTGGACTAATCCATTTCTTGAAAACATCTCAAAAACTCATAAAGAATTAATCTTCAGCAAACAAGATTTCTTGTTTTCTGATGATTCAATCTTGAGCAAATACGTTGCTTTGTTCAAGCGTATCTTCTAAGATAAGCATTCAACAGATACTACTACTTATCTGATGAATCTATCTTGTCAGCTGATTCTTCAATCTTCTCCCAAGTTTTAGTGTAGAAGATTTTGTTGTTGACAATTTCAACACTCCAAGAATCAGTGGCTTACTCAGGTAATCCAGTTGATTACAATTTAGTATACAGTCATCTTCTAAGCTGATACTGAAATTGTAAGTGGATTGAAATCTCACCCAGAGTATTTCAACACACCGCATCTGGATCTTTTTCTGACACTGTTAAGTGTTTGATATCCATCAATAACAGAACCGGGGCTCTGATACCAATTGAAGGTGCGAGAAAGACACAAGAAAGAGGGGTTTGAATTGTGTTTTCACTCTTAAAAACTTTTCGCCTCTTATCGTTAAAGCGCTAAGAGAATATCAGAGTTTGTTGAGAGACTCTGACTCGAGATGCATCATTCAGATCTTGTACTGTATAAGGCATAAGTAATAAGAAGAGTCTGAATAAAATATGTTTGATTCAGAACTTGCGGTGCGGAAGTTTATCAGAGTTAAGTTGCAAGGTTCTGACTTGCTTATGTAAGGTTTTAATAAATAATACATAAACATAAACAATGACTTAAAGCATAACACGAGTAAAGAACACACGATATATCCTGGTTCACCTGAGCAACTCTCAAGCTTATCCAGTCCACCCTTCCAAGGTGATTTCTCCTTGAACGCAAGGTCTTAATCCACTATAATCCAATCTGATTACAGATGCACGGGCAACAGCCGGTGACTAACAACCTGCACAATTGCAGCTGTGACTAACCCACAATGAACCGTTCAGGGATTTAACTTAATGAATATAACGAACATTGACCCAATAGGTTCCAATCTCGCAAGATCTACTATCAGGATTTCAGAGCTAAACGTTCAGGGATTCGACTTAACGAATATAACGTTTACTGACCATTCTTCCAAGATTTTCAATGAGTTCCTTCAGTGATCTCACAAGAGCCTGACCCAACATTGGTCCTCTTTGAGATATAACTATCATTGACCATATTTCAGAATTTCCACAATGACACCAAGCCATTGTCTTCTCAAGTCTCCGATCACACTGATCACTTGAGGAATCCTAATTCACATAGAATTAGTTGTTCTAGAGATTACAAATATGCTTCTTATCAAGCAGGTAACTCCTAATTTTAAGTACAATTGAACACTTAGTGTTCTAGCAAGATTTGAGCAACAACTCATTGCTTTCTTCAGATTCTACAAAGATATATGTTGATTTGACAGTTGATGACATCTTATAGATCTTCTTCTTCTTCGTCTTCTTTGTTGAGCGGGCTTTGAGCAACAACTCCTTGATTCAGATATTCAATGTAGCTCAGACGAGAAGGTGGTTGATGACTTGACTGATTTACGATGTTGTCTTCTTCATCAACAACTTCTGTTCCAATTGATTGTTGTTGTGTTGAATGATGATCTTTGGACTTCAACAACAATGGTCATGTGTTAATGGTGATAGCTTTGAATGTTTAGTTTAACAACGATAACTGATAGTTGTGACTATCATCACATCGACACCTTCAGAAGCGCATTCTCTTTTCCTTTAAATAGCCAAGTAAAATATAACCGTTGGAGAGCCGTTGGCTGTTTGAAAAGAGTCGTTATGCAATGATGAAAGTTGTACTGCCATATCTTCTTTTTACTGTAGAAGTGATGGGATAGGTCTTTTAGAATGGTGTACACTCATTGCTAATGGTAACATTTGTCTTCAAATCTTCAGAGGCTTCTGGTGGTAATTAATTGAAGCATGAGTAGAGACTTCATAACTGGGTCTTCAGAACTTTCAAGTCTTCCGTCTTCAGAACTTGTCCATTAGGAATCTGTCTTCAGAACTTCAACACTTGACCTTTAGAACCATAATCTTCAGAACACATAAGTCTTCAGAGTCTTTCTGCACTTGGTCTTCAGAGCCTTCAGCCTTCAGAACTTCAAGTCATTGGAATCTTCAGCACTTCGGTTCTCTAGAAGATTATCTCTTCAGAAGCTTCGCTATCTTCAGAATCACAACCACTTTCAGAGAGCATCCATAAGAGCATTGCAGCAGTAGTATCGGCATCCTTGGATTTGACTGATTATGATCAGATACAGAAGCATACTTGCTTCCTGCGACTTGTGTCACACATAGTAACTTCACATATAATCAATTACGCACGTCTGGCTGGTGCTTGTTGGATCTGATATTTTCTATGATTATGATCTCCACACAACACACATTAGAACATAAAATGGTTCTTTCACAAACACCATTGTTATCATCAAAACATAGAGATGACTTGCAGAGACAACTCTTGCTCTAACACTTCTATCCTTCAGAGCAGCTTCGTCCACAGGGTTTTTGTTGGATAAAGAAGCTTCGAATGTGTCATTAAGCCACAGTTGTAGGAGCCTAAATGGTCCCGACAACAAAATATTTCCTTTATCCTTAATATTTTTCAGTAAATTAACTCCTTCGCCAAGGGACTCATACAGATTGGCTAGGATGATTTCGCTGAGGCACAATTGGTGTGCAGCATGGAGTTGGTTCGCCATGGTGATATATCTTTTTGCCACTTGAAGAGACCTGGAGCAGAAGACGAATCTCGACAGCCAGAGAGCTAAGAAGGCCATGTGCTCTTGGTCTGAGACTTCCTTGGTTTCCTTATCATGATAATTCGCGATGTAGGATGTAAAGGTAGCCTTATTGGTGTCGAAGCCTATGGAATCGTTAGACAAGAGGTTGGGATCATAATCCACCCCAAGTGGGCTAAGGCCAGTAATGGCAGCTACGTCGAAAAGGGTGGGGGTGATCATTCCACAAGGAAGGTGAAAGTTGTTGTAGGTGTTGTCCCAAAAGTAAAGGGAAGCCAAAAGCATAGATGGACAATATCCAGGTCCTACTTTCGACAACTGGATAAGGTCGAAAATGCCCATGGTTTTCCAAGCCTTAGATTTGACTGCCTCTATTTTTGCTAGCCAAGATAGATAATCAGATGAGTCTTTCGACAGAGGGCAAGACCTAAAAATCCTAAAGTTGTTCATGTATTCTAGGTTTATGACATCTCTAGAGGAGGGGGACCCTTGACCATCTACTTTGGATTTTTCATCTATGGCTAATTCTTTCTCAGTCCTAGGTCTAACTCCATTAGCTATTGGCTTATAACGATGATAAGCTGGGAAAAATTCCTTTACTTTTAAGGGATCTAACTTTAAATCAGATAAAGGTCCTAAGATTGCATGGGATTTACCAGAAATAAGAATGGGGATTAATACCTGTGACTGGTAAATGCGTCTTTTCTCTTCCTCACTAGGAGGTTTTGGTACATATTGCTGGTTCCCCACAACACTTAGACCAACAATCCTGTGAACAGGCGTCAAGCTTTTGGATTTTTGAGAATCTTGTTTCTTGGTGTTGGTTCCTTGAGGAGCTATGGAAGAAGACATGGTTGATCGTAGAAAGCTCAGAGAAAAATGAAGAAGATGAAGTTGTTGTTTAAGAGAAAGAGAAGTGGAAAAAGGTGAATTGAGGAAAATTTTCGCTTATTTATAAGTGGTAAAAGTAAGACTGGAGCAGTTACTATTCGAAGAGGGTACCATTTAATGAAAAAGAATCGTGGGACACGTGTTAGTCAGGGATAAACAGATTAGACGGTGGCAGTTACTTTTCGACCCACGATCTCCTAGGGACTAGGATCGTGATGATTAAAGAAGATCTTAAAACGTGGGCTGAGGAGACGTTTCAAAAAAGTGTAATGATGACTATGACGTCATGAATGTCAAGTCATATGAACAGACGTTTCGTCGAAATGATTTAAGGCGTCGAAGTATGTTGTCAAAAAATGCTTTTTCTCCTTTGTTGAAAATGCATTTTTTGGGGGACAATTCGTAGGCTCCTAATTTCAACGCCTGGATTTTGTCCAGAAGATAAAAGTTTAAGATTCGCCAGAAGAATTTCGACAGCAATTTATGGCTAGTGAAGAAGGTCAGACGAAAATAAGGGTTAAGTAGGAATGGAAGAGCTGGAGATTTTTCTAAGTATTAGAGCTATTTCGACATAGTTATGCGAAGGTCTTGCTTCGACGGGTATTTTGAAATTTAAATCCAGGAGCAAAATTCTGTTTTGAAAACAAGACGCGTGGAACGTATCTAAGGGGTGAAGGCATGCAGAATGCCATTTGTCGCCATTAGGAGAAATGGTCGTTGTTGGCGGTTATTTCGACTGTATATAAATAGGGAGTCATAGTGTTAGATTTCAGTGTGTATTCAAAATTTGTACAAGTTACTCAGAAGTACTCAAAGTACCCGTGTGAGAGAAAAGAGTTATCCTTGAGAAATGTACGTTTGGAAAAACAACAGTTTATTCTTTACATTTCAATGAAGTTCTAATTTATTTACATGCAACTTATTTTACTTTTCTGCAATTTTATTCTTGTACTTTTATTACGTTTTCGTTATTCCTTTTAAAAACAAAATGTTATCATTTTTATTCGAATTACATCAGTTTCTGAAAACAATGATGAACTTAATGAACAAAAGGTTTGATTTTCACATAAATTGTCAAAACTCTTAAAGCACGTTGTCCTAGGATTTGTATGATTGATCCTGCAAGTAAACTAATTTTTCGCAAATTAGGAGATCATCGGTTGTTTGCTAATTTTCAAGGCAAACACTTACATCGAGAGTCCGATAGGTTTTGACCTTTTGCTCTCTGTGGAAGTCTTGCGTTAAGTGACACGGAGACCCTGATAGGTTCCGGCCTTGAGCTCCATTAACACCTAAGAACATTCATTTACTGGAAGGCTAAAGCTGCCTCATTAAAAACCCTGCCCTTGCAAGGGAAAAAGTGCTACCATAGGACGATATTTATTAAACATTTTCAAAGTACACTTTTACAATTTATTTTTGACAAATGAAATTTCTTTTAACTATAGTAGTGTCTCAAGCTCGTGACATTCCAGGTCCTCAGAACTTCCTTTCCTTCCAGGCTCTCCAGCTTATAAATCCCATGTGACAATTTTTGTAGTACTATGTATGGCCTTTCCCAGTTGGGATGTATCTTGTCTTTCTTTCCTAGATCCACCAATCATTTTAATACCAGATCTCCTTTCTCCATTATTCTTGTCGACTTCTGGGCTAGGGACTTGTTAAAGTTTCCTGCTTTGAGGCCGGTTTGAAAATCCCCATGAACAAGTCAGATACTCTCACAATGACTCGCTCTGTCCTTGGCGGACATTGAAAATGCTTGTGGTCGACACCTTTTTGTGTTTGTTGGCAGAAAGTTAATGTATCATTTTTCTGGTCAGGTTCTGGTAGCTTGTTACAAAGAACCTGGGAAGGCACATGTACCAATGGAAGGTGACAAGTTAGCAACTTACATACCAGCGAACCGATAACTCCGATGATGGGCATCTGAGTGTTGACCGTTATAATATGTTATTGCGGTCACTCTTTCTGTCAAAAGTGGCCAACGAAGGTGGTTTGAAATTATCCGGAAATTGATCATCTCAGATTTCCATTGTCAGTGGTTGTGGGTCGATCAGATCTTTCAAGTATTCATCCTTTAGCGTAGATTGATGTTAATTTTGTTGCAAGGAGTGCACAGTGCCCTGTAATAGCTCGTTCTGGTCGTGCAAGTCTTCCACGACGACGAGTAATTCCTCCATGGCACCATGTGATCCCTGATTGATGTTGTTTGCTCTTGTTATATGGAAAGGACGAGATCGATGGTTTGAAATGTTTTTGTGTAACCCAAATCATTTTTATCAGAGTCCCACAATTAGCATCAAATGTTCACTCAAAGAACACTAATTAAATAACTCTCATGATACAAATGTTCATGCAAACAACACTAATTGAATATTTGAAATAAGGACTTTGAATGCCATTAATTAGCATAAATATGACATTTATAATCTTTCATTCGGTAGTTAACGAAATGAGGGACATATTAGAATATATTTTTTTTTTAAATCTTGGTATCCGGCCTTGCGATCGACTAATCCAAGAGGGACCAATACCCATTGTCCACTAGCGGGGGCCCCGTTTCAAGCCAGAGCAAAGCTCCGTATGGACTGACCCACACAAGAGTTGATTGCACCTAGTAGGATTTGAACCTGATATCACATGATAATGGCTCTTAAATGCATGTCCTCTGCTATTCCGTCTAGGACGGCTATTGTCGTGCATAGAGCTGGAAATGGATCGTGCGTAGTTTGACTACACGACCATACCCGACCTGCGGCCAATTTCCGGGCGTACAGCTACAAAAGAACCTTTGTTTGTAGTGTTTTTTTTATAAGAAAATAAATAAATGAATTTACATTTTTGAAAATATAAAAATATATATGTGAATCGCACGGGTACACGATATATAAAGAATTTGGGCATGACTTGCATGTAGGGGTGGACAAATTTGAACCGACCGATTGAAACCGACCGACCCATTGTCTTTTTTGTGCAAATGGGTCGGGTCAGGTCGGGTGTCGAGTTGATTCGGTTGCTTAATTTGGATAATATAGGGTTGCTTCGATCGGACTCAGATTCTTATTTTGGACCCGATGAAAACCGAAACCGACCGAACTCAATTAATATATATTTTATTTATTTTTATTATTATATGACCAATTCACTATAAAAATTATATTTATAATGTTTGAGGATATTATCATTTTTATAATTTAATGATGGCATTGTGTGCTCTCAAAAATACAAGACATGCAATATAAAATTTTGAGTATTATTTAGTTTATGTTTTAAAGTATGATAATAATCAAAATTAATCTCAAATAATATTGAAAATATTATCACATAATAATAGTTTTCTTTTAATAATAAAAAATATTGTTCTATTCTAAAAATTTGATATTTTTTATAATAAATTTAAAAAATAGTCATTTTTATAGAATTGTTCTAATAAATATTAAACCGATTAAATCGATCCGATTTAACCGACAAACCGACTTAACCGAATTCGACGAAAACCGAAATTTAATCGATTAAAATTGGACCATACAACTAAAACCGTAATTTACGTCGGATTTAAATTTTTGACCCGAAACCAACCTAACCCAACCTATTGCCCACCATTTACATGTATTTTTGGATAATGAAAGTGACAAGCACTGATTATTGCGTGAAAAGAAGTTGTAACTAATCAAGATTCAAAAATATTCTAAACCTTAATGTTGTGGCCTAATTTGCATTGCTGTCTTTTTCTCGTTCTTTTTTGACAATTATATGAATGGTTATTGGTTAAACAGCGTTAGGACATGCTTTTTCCTAGTGACCCAATTTTGATTTTGCTATGTTACGTTGTTTACTTTTAAATATTTAGAACAACTTGTGTCATGTGTTCCACCCTGGAAATTGACTCCTTTCTCTGTATTGCTAATGCTCTGACCCTACTACCACCATCAAGACCAAGTGACCATGTGGTCCAGCTTAAGGCTGCTTTCATTTTCTTTGTCTTCTTTGGTACCATTTGCATGTATTCTTTAATAATATAACATGGCCTTTATCAGATTCTCTAGTTCGTGAATCTTTGTTGGACCAGACCAATGTGTGCTACTACTTCATGCACAGCTAAGGAGTACTGCTGTGCCCATTAGGTCCATATAATTGTAATATATATTACATTAAAATTTTATATATTAAATTAAAATTTAATTTTTTTTCTGTATCTTAACATTTTGGTTATTTAATTTAAAAAAATTATATCAATCCTTTAATTCTTCAAAACGTATCATAACCGTTATTTTCATCAAATTAACGACGAATTTCACGATTGATTTTTGAATATTTTCCGTCGTTAATTATATGAAAATGACTAACATAGTACGTTTTGAAAAATTAAATGACCAATATTATTCCGTTCTGGAATAAAAAATGTGTAGAGTTGTGAAAGCTGCAATAAAGGAGAGCTCCTAATGCGACGGAGTGGGAGTGTACTTGTAAGGTTACAATTCCGACGCTCAAGTTAGTATGTGAATCATAAGAGAGTATTCAAATTGTGTTTGAAACTTGTTACCTAAAATGACGCTATCTAATATATATATATATAACTGATTTGAATATCCAACGTGGAATATCCAAGAAGCTTGGTAGATACCTGATTTGAATCTAGGACGTTATGTCTCATGGTGATTAGACTAAAAAGGGATATGAGCAGCTCAGAGCAGTCTGAGGAGTTCTCGTCTAAAGGTAGTTAGATCTCTAGAGGTGTGGCCGGATCGGGATGGGTATGGCCGGTCCGGAACAATTTTTCCCCAAGCCCTCACGTTTAGGGAATATACGCGATGATTTGAAAGATTCTAGACAGCGGTTACCCGCCGTATTGTCTTTACTTCAACTATTTTGTAACTTCGGATGTCTTTAAAAGAGTGATTATGATCTTTATAGAGAACTGAAATACTCAAGTATTAAGTGCGATAGAAATGACTATTGATAGGACATCTTTCGTTTCATACGGTCATATCATAAATGTAGGAAGAACTAAAGTCACTTATTTCTAAGTTTTCTTTCTCATCGTTCTTAAACAGTTACTTTTTTTTCTCCTTTGAAGCATTTCTTCTTTGCTATTGGATTTACTAACGCGATATGGCGAAAAGATCTTGGAAAATTGTGAAAAAGAATTTGGTTAACTCATCCTCTATGTGGGGAGGCTCCGTATTTTCTTCAACTGTCTTGATATTTACCAAAGATGGGAACTTAAATGGAGCCTTTTCTGACGTGGGTGAATCGTCGCTTTAGGGACTTACTATTCCTAGTGAAGACATAATTTGTAATGAGTATGTTGAGCGTACGTTGAGGCCTATCAGCACTAGTGTTAGTATCTAAAGGGAAAACCTTTTATCATTTTGTTTCTTCATCTCTTCCACTACAACCAGAGTACTTTACCCCAACCAAGGGGGCGGGAGTTGGATTTTTGGGTGCCGACCGTTCTGGTTTTTGAAGTTTTTCCTAGCCATCGTCTTTTGTGGTATGGTACTTTTTTGTTACCCCTTCATCCCCAGGCTCACACAACTGTTTGCAAGCTGTTATTTAACCATTGTTGGTCGGCGAAATATTTTCTTTTGGAGAATGACTCCTATGTTTATGGAGAAAGTGAATTTACCGTCGAGGATTCTTTTTAGAAGAAGATGTTGTTGGATTTTGTTAAGCACTTAGGTTATGTCAGAGGTGCAGTTCCCTCAGACGAGGATGATAAGGATAAGGACAATCCGACCAGGTTATTCAAAATGGTTTGATTGTCTTCGTTTTTAGTGGATTCTTCATAATAGTTGTTTAAAGTGCATTTGTTTTGCTTCATTTGAGTTTTACCTCGTAGTGTTCTGGTCCGCTCATAAGCCTGCTTTAAAAAAAAACTTTCTATAACGAAAATTATTAGAGGAAAAATACAAAATTGTAAATAACTTGCATCGTGTCGGATATTTTATTTCCGAGCGAACAATGTTAAGGTGTGTACACTTCACTCGCCAAACACTGATCTATCTCGCCATAATAGGGTTTGTAATCGGGCGCTGAAGTAGGCACTGGAATTTTGTACCTCGCCGCCTTAACATTATTTTTAAAGTCATTTCATATTTTTCTATTGTTATTGGTCGACAAAGACCTAAGGAGAATTAGGATCCGAGGGGGGCTAGGGCTTACTTTTAGGCTATGCAATTTGCATAGTTTATTTTCCATAGAGAGTAGTAAACGATATTTGTTTACATTGTAAATGACATTAGGTCCTTGTGAAGCCGAGTGTGGTTGTTTCTCTTGAGAGCGTGATTCGTTAGGTTGTATGTACATATTGCCTTGAAGGAATGCGAATGTAGTGGGCACGACTGTACTCGGAATGCGCTCGTGTAGATGAAACACTATTACAGTTCAGTGTGTCTATATGTCAGATCATAACTGGAAAAACATGAGCTCGATTTCGGTCGTTTATGTTGTTAATTGCACCTATAAGTATTTCAGGCTAAACTAGCTAGACGTGGCTATGCCTTAATCATATTTATAAGGGTAAGACACGAGTCTGGTTAATTATGGTTATGTTTCGAATTATATTTACAGACAGAGGAGATGAAACTGACTATTTGCGACCATGCTTTGAACTGCACTCTGTGTTGCCATACCCAAAATTTGCCCTGCTTTTTTCAAGTTTATCTAGCTTATTACTCATCTCATCTGCATAATTCACATGCCCTAATCGTCCATCATAAGACATTCATTTACAGTTTCATTTTTTCAAATAGCATCCTTGATTCAAAGGTTTCTTGTTATTTAAGATACAAGACATTAAAATATGATTTGCAAGCTTGTGGTCATGATGTTTCATCTTGACATTGTGGATTGTGGGCACAACAAATTGGTGATTGGTCTTGATTCTTGAATTAAATTTTCATGGAAACCCTAATCATTGGTTTTGGAGTTCTAATCATATTAGTTACATCATGCTATTGAGGTTTGGGGGCCATTTTCATTTGAAATCTTACCTAGTCAAGGCAAATTCAGGTTTTCAAGATTTCTTTTTTAGAGGGAAAGGGTTCTAGCTTGCGGAACAAGTCAAACATATTCATCTCATTTCAAAAAAATAGCCATTCCATCACCAAAAAAACATCCAATCACAAAAGAGTCAAATTACAAAATTATACACAAAATTACACTTTTTACTTATAGTTGACTTTGGTCAACTGTTGACTTTTTGGTCAAACAGTTGACCAACGTCAACTATCTAATCCTAAACCCTATCCTATATTTTCTTCATCCCATCCTTGTAGCCTCTAATTTCTTCATGATTTCTTGAGGTTGTCCAATCTCCTCCATATTTCATGCCAACCTTGGTCCATGTCTTCATGACCATAATGACTTGCCAAAACATTGCTCCTACTATATGCCCACCAGACCTGCAAAGTCACACCAAGATACACACACCATCGGGATTCATGCATTTGCACACAAAAGAAAAACCAATCATTCAAGGTCATGAAATCATAAGCCATACACCAAACCAAACTCACATATGCACATAAGCATTAACATGATTCCATCATCAATTAGCATTCTAGATTAACTAACATTCAGTTCCATTTACCATTATATTTGACTTAACAAATTTCAAACAGTTCCAAATCACCCGGTATAACAATGCACTAAGCTAACTTTGTCAGCATGATTCATATTGACAGCATCCATTTCAATCTAACAATTTCCTAACATAACATGAACCAATCTTAACATCAAATGACCAATTTTACTAACTCATTTTCATAACAGTTCCCATTTTTTAAAACTTCAAATTAATCTCATATTTAGTTCTAACAGTCCCTAATTGTCACAAACACTCACACAATTAACTCACTTTCATTGACATCATACAAACTACCATAACTAATTCACCTTAACTCAAAATCACAACAACTCAATCATCATACAATTCCTATAGGTCTTCAAGTAAAATCACAATTCAATTAGTTAACAAGACTGATTTCAACATTCAAAACAGATTTCCAATTCCTATTTTACTTCGAATCACTTAACTAATATAACATTCATCAGCAGTTCAGTTTTCAATCCATCCCATTCCAACTTTTTTTACCCTAACTGCCAGCATAATTGTCACTAAAGTTGAATTCTTTTCAATTTCTAACATTTAGATAGCTATTTCAGTTTAATAATGATGCTAACTCATTTATATCAACTAACACTTCAATATTAATTAATTATTATAACCTTAACTTCATATTCACTCTAAACTAGCTGACACAGCAAGTTCATCTAACAGCCCATTGTTAACAATTCTTCACTAACTGATTTCAACTTAACCGAAACTAAAAGAAGCATTAACTGTGTTAACTCAACAACAATTTCCTCTTCAATTTCACTAACAGTTAACCCTGCCCAAACTTGTAACTGCCACTGCCCGAAACCTTGCCCAAATTAGTTACATTCATCCTCTATAAATCAGTTCATTCACTCTTCAATTCATGAACAATCATCAAATTCCATAAATCACTCTCAAAACCATTCTTTCCGAATTCTCTCCCACTCTCTGAATTCTCTCTCTCCTTCAACCTTTCCACACTCACTCTCACGCATACAGAGCAATAGCAACAACACAAAGCAATAGCTCATACGGACTAAACATTGAAGGGTGAAGAAGAAGAGAAATTCATGAAGTAGAAGATAAATTCGAGTTGCTTACCTCAGAAGAGCCTCTGGTATTCTTGTTTCGTTTCAACAACCTCCGAGACGAGCCTCAGTTTCGCAATTAAGTGCTCGATCCTTCTTCTTACTCAAAATTTGTTGTTGCAATGTAGAATTGTGGTGATGGAGCCAAACCCCTATATCCCTCATCCATTTAATTGTAGTATGATTTTCTAAGGTTCATGATTCGGTTTGGCTTTCTTATGAGTTTTTTTATACGAGAATAAGAGGAGATCGTGGAAGGGAGTGGTTCGATGTTGCTATTGGCCATTCTGTGGCTTAACTCCACCGCCTCCGTGCGGCGGAGATGGCTCCGGCGAGTGAGTTTCTTTGAGAGGAGAGAGAGGACGCGAACGAAACTTGAGGAAGTAGTGAATTGGATTCTGATACTTCACGCCCCTATGTTGCGCGTTTGGGCTTCAGGCAACTACAGGCCCACAAAACTTTTCTATTCACACGCTATCATTGCCTATCAGACACCCCATTCTGAAACACTATGCTAACAACAATGATCTGGGCTTCCTGCTGAGCCCAATGGTGCAGCGCCAGGTCCGTTGCTCCCATACGCCCCTGGAACAACTACACCCCCTGCCTCCAGTTTTTTTTTTTTTCTCTTTTTTTAATCATTTGTTTTGTTTTTTTTATTTTGTTTGGCACTTATTTTTTTATATACATGTTAATACACTTTTATTGATTTTAATCCTTTTTAATATTTTTTTTAATAATAGATTTCATTTTGATATTAAAAAAACTCAGAAAGATTAATGCTTAGAGATTAATTAGGCTTTAATTAATTTTAATCTCATTAGTCCATTTCTTAATTGAAAAATTCTTTAAAATATGATTAATGCTTAGCAATTAATCAAGATTAGTTTTAGAATTAATGTTCAGTTAGATTTCTATAAATTAATATGCATGTTGACATTTTAATTTCTTTATGATTCTAGTCCTTAATAAAATCCTTGTGCTTGTATATCCTGATTGTGTCCCTGGTTGAATGATTGATCAAAGTCATCTTTGATTAATTAGTCACCTGACATCTATTTGCTTCCCCTGTGCAGTCAACTGATCATAAGCCTCTTGATCACTTGATGGAATTAGACCTTTGCATTGGTACGACACTAGATCTCAAGTCAACTCAAACTTCGCATGCAAGACTCTGACGACTCTGGACCTCAAGGCTGAATCACTGCTTCATCATTCAAGCACTACCAAAATATTCCTCTTTCAACACTTATCAATTATGATGTGAATCGCATGCCATGAGCCTTGAGTATTGGATAAGGAATGATAGGGAGCTCATTCTGAATATCTTTGGATATGGGGCGCCTAACCCAGTTGTTTACATTATTCACCTTCATTCATAGACTTTGGTGTGATTCCAATCGAATAACTGTTAAGTCTTCTTCCCCATAGACCACAAACCACACTGCTACAACCAACATCAACAATACTCTTACGTGAAAGGAAATCGCGATCCAAAAAGCAACGGAAATTAAAATTTTCCCTTTAGTGATCCTTAGGAATGGTCATGATCAGTGATAGAAACAGTTACCTCTTGTGGCGATGAAACCTTTGATGTTGAATCGAAGGAGTGTGTAATACCCCAAATTTTGACCACTTAGATTTCCCATCATTGTGAAAATCATCATCACAATATAGATGTACCTTTATGCTTCATTAGTCTCCCCAAAGATGGGTGAGCATCCACTACAATCAAAATTAGGATTTCAAGCCCTCTCTGAGTGCTTAGACAAAGGATCAATCAAGAAATGACATGATCTTCAACTTGTCTAATCTCTTAAACATCCACAATGGATCAAAAAGGACTCCCACTTCAAGGATTAAGCACAAGGCTGCTCCCTTCTAGGTGGAACAAGTCTCAAGATCGACAATGTCACCAAATTAGGATTTTGGTCAACCAGGGCCTCCAGATGGAAATTTTCATCTGGGCACAAGGCAATGATCCAAAACATAACCTAATATACTTCATGGAACCTCATGAACCCATGCATCAAGTCAATTTTGCCTCAGGGGATGCATTCATCAAAAATCAGGAATTAGGGTTTCTTGACCTAATTCACCCCTAAGTTGACTTTTGGGACAAACCATGAGCCAAGACCTCAAGAGATGATTTGAGGAACTCTAATACACCATATTGATCCATTTGGAACAATGGATTGATCCAAGAAGTTTGAGCAACAAGTCTCAATTTCATCTGCACCACAATTAGGGTTTTAAGGGAAAAGTCAACTGTAACTTTGACTTTTGACCAGGACATGCTCCCAAACCCTAATACATGATTGAATATACCCTATGACACCCATGGAACATGTCCATCAAGTTTGATTTAGGTCAAGGACATGATTTCCTGAAGAATTGCACAGTTTGGAATTCATCTGATAAAAAGTCAACTGTGCACAAAAGTCAACTTTGACTTTTTGAGATTTTTCACCAAAATGGATTTTTAACCCTAAAATGATGTTAATGTATGATTTGAATCATCATTCATCAAGAAAAATCAAGAAAAGTGAGATAACTTGTAAAAGGGGTAACCATAAAACTTAGAAATTTTTCTAAGTTAAAAATAAAGTGGCAAAGGTACCAACTTTGAAGGACCATAACTCCTAAACCACAAGGCCATTTTTTCTCATCCAAAGATGGATTTGTAGCCCTCATTATCACCTACAAAAACTTCAACTACAAGTCATTCCAATTCATTAAGGATTTTGAGTTATGGAGTGATCAAAGTGGCTGAAAAGTGAAAATGTCACTTTTTCCAACACTTAGTGAAATTTTCACTAAGTCAGATTCTGCCTCACTTTTTGCCAAATGTAGGGGGGTTTTTCACTTGGAATCAAAAGAGATCAAAACCAAACTTGTTCAAACAGTTGTTGTATCATGTAAGAGCTTTCCAAAATGGCCAAGAACATTGCCAAATTCAACCTACACGATGAGATACAACATTGCCAAGTTGCCTTGCTGAAATCTGTCAAAGCAAGGCAGAATTTGCAACTTTGGTCGATTTTCCAAAATCAGCCAAATTCAATTGCTCTTATCCACTTGGACACCTCAGAGGATTGAATCTAAAGGGGACAATCACTGAGCCAAGCCTCCAAAGTCCATGGAACAAGAAATAGCATGTTGAACCTAGAATGGCCAAAATAGGGACAAGACTTAAATTTGGAATGAGGCATTCAATGGAACCATCAAGGTGGCATGGACTGAGCCATTCTCATCTGAAATCAGTCAAGACTTATCCAAGACCAAGGGGACCAAAGCTCTGTGCCCTAACCTCTAGTCAATGGCTAGAGGAGACTTGGATTTTCATTTGCCAACATTGGCCAAACTTACTTACCAGCTGCCATGCACTATTCCTTGCAAAACAAACTTGCTCTACTATAAATAGAGCTCAATTGTGATCAGTTTGAGTACACCAAAGCCATCTAACAGATGATTTCCTCAAAATCTCTTCTTTCACTCCAATTTTGCCTTCTAAGGCAAGTCACTATCGGGTTTTGAGTTTGAGAGCAATTCCAATCAAACCAATCACTCACACACCTCACATACATCACATATGAGCTGATCAAACACTTAGATTACTTCTAAAACATCAATTTCACAAAATCACCAGCTGGTTGCTCAAGGTTTTAACCAAAGTGCAGCTGAGGTACCACAAAATGATCCAGCCAATTTCAATCAAGTCCAACCATCCAAACACAATCCATAGGGTGTAGGGAAGTTGTTCAGATCATCATCACTCATCTGTAACACCTCCAAATCAAAAATCACTTTGAACTTGCTGTCACGGCCTAGAGGTAAGCACATACTTGGTCATCTCTCAATCTATGCATATTTCCTCGCACAATAATTTGGCCATATGTTCATAATCATGCATGGAATGTTTTCCCTCAATTAATTGCATTGTTTGAATCATGTATCAAAAATCCTAGCCTTCATGCAGAAATTAGGGTTCTTGAGGTCTCTTCGTGTTTTCTTGTTGTATGTTTAATTTAAATGAAATTAAAGTACATAGACATGATCGTGAGGTTGAGACGAGCATAATGATATGTGGATTGCATGATATGATTACGTATTCATGGAGATTGGATAGAAAATGCAAATCTGAGAAACCAAGAACACGCGCGTGTTCTTCAGCTGTTCTTGGCGCCATTTTTCATAAATTCAAATATTTGAATTTTGTGATTTTGTTTAATTGATTCAAAAATTAATTTCTCTCTGAGTTTTAATGATTTTGAGTTGATTCTTTTTTTAATAATTCACAAAAATGTTAAAATATTTTATTTTCACAAAAAATCCCAAAAATATTATTTATTTCATATAATTGATATTTTTGTAAAGAATTAATATTTTGATTGTTTTTGGCATTTTAAATATTTTTTCTACATTGATTTTGCAACTTTTAATGTTTTCTAATTATTTTGTAGGTCAATACTTAATTTTTGAAGCATTAATCCAAGATCACAATTTGTTTTCCATGTGTTAAACAATTTTTGATCATTTTAATTGAATTTTTATTCAATTAAATACATTTTGAAAACAAATTAGGGTTTTGGATTAATTCAACCCTCATAAATCATTTTCAAAACATTTTGGGCCTCTTGAGAGAGTGTAAGACCCATCCCCCCTTGTACAAAAACTTTTTGGGCCTCACTCATTGTATAAGTCCCTCTGTACAAGTAAACGGCGCGATCGTCGCCCGTTTAAAAATAAAAATCATCTGGGCCTCTCCTTGAGCTATAAGACTCATTCAAAACACTTTGGGCCTCTATTAGAGTGTAAGACCCAATCCCCCTTTTAACCAAAACATTTTGGGCCTCACTTATTGTATAAGTCCCTCTGCGTTAAAAGAAAACCTCGGCGCGATCGCCATTTTTAAACGAAAAATCATTTGGGCCTACCCTCGTGTTATAAGCCCCACTCTTTTTTCTTTAAACCTTTTTGGGCCTCTTGAGAGAGTTTAAGACCCATCCCTTTGTACAGAAAACCTTTTTGGGCCCCAGTCACTTGTATAAGTCCCGCTGTACAAAGTCAAACAGTGCGCTCACTGATAAAACCCTGGGCCTCTCCTTGAGCTGTAAGCCCCAAATCTTTCTTTTTCAAAGCACTTTCTCCTTTGATTTTGAATATACTGTTGTTTTCAATCTTTCTATGTTGAACAACTAACCAAACAGCATGGAAGCACTCCAACCGAGTAAGTGGTTATCACTTTCATTTACTGCTTTCATATATATATAACTGTATTGTGGGGCTGCTCACTGTAAGTCTCCTTTCATAAACTCATATCTACTGTGTAATAATATTATAGATATTTCGAGTTTCCCCGGCTACTACGTCTAGAACTAGGTGACGCCGTTTCATTTATTCGTAGAAATAAACGCCTAGATCCCCAATAGGAGCACCAGATACAGTCTTCTCTTCGGTTGTCCTCCTTAGGAATCGTCAAGAAGCTCTACTCCCCAAGATGAATGTATTCTCCGTGAATGGCATCTTTGAGTTTCTTCCAAATTCTCAAACTTTCCTGACTTGATCTATTCCTTGTGGATAGCTTGCCTTGAATGTCTCGGGGTTTGGGTACCCACTACGGTCATAATCTTGGACCTTAACTAAGGAACCCTCTTCAAAAGCTAAAAGTCGCTGGATAGTAAACCTCGCACGTTTACCAGTGGTTTTTATCTTTAAAAGAGTTATCTCTCCTAATGGAAAGGAGATGATAGACCCACGGGCTTCTTAAAAGCATCGGCCTCCTCTTGGGCATTATTCAAGGACCCTACGGCTTCTTAGAAGTATTCACAGCCTCCTCTTAGGCTTCGTATAATGATCTCTTCCTCCGAGAATGATAGCCTCCTCTTGGGCTTCGTACAAGGACCCATCGGCTTCTTAAAAGTTTCCAGCCTCCTCTTGGGCTTCGTACAAATTGTCCCGACGACCTCCTAGAGGTATAGGAACAGAACTTAGTCATCTCCATAGAACAGTACTTTCATAGAGTCTACTACTGTTTCTCAAAGCATAGTATAAAAGATAAAACTCTAGACACGGACAGTCTAACTTCCTTGAGTCTCAAAAGACATTCTCAAGTGACCCCTTCGTTAAATAGGAAGGAAACCCGCAGACTCGGACAGTCTCAACACCCTTTGGATTTCCAGTTTCCTCAAAGAAAAGGAGACCACCCCGATCCTCAGATCTAACCCATGAGTACAGTGATGCTCATATAAGAACTGATTTTCTCTTTCAAAATCAGTATACTGGACCTGTCACTTAACTGACATAGCCTCCATCTCGGGCTTCGTACGAGATACAAAGACTCTCTTGTTGAGTCAAAACTTTTAGCCTCTCTCTCGGGCTTTGTACGAGACACAAAATAGCCTCCTCTTAGGCTTTGTATAATGATTTTCTTAGCGGAAATTAGCCTCCTCTTAGGCTTTGTATAAGAAAACCACTGGTTGATCCAATTAACCTTTTAGCATCAAAGCTGTGCCTCGTTCACAGTACACAAACATCAACAACTCATTTCCCTTCATCTAATCGCTGTAAGCGGCAAGCCTCTGGATCATCTATATCCACGCCACTGTCCCTCTTTTAGCATGAGAAATTCCTAAGGAAAGATGACATTGCTTTACACTGAGTTAAAGTCTTCTCCTTCAGGTTAAAACCCTTTCTTCGGAAATTATGGCATTGCTCGGATCCGCGTATCCCAGTTAAAGTAATTCTCCTTCTCCCCTCTTTAGAGATGACAAATTCTCTCTAAAGTCGAGGTCTTTCAGCTTCACGTCTTGGGCTTTGAACAAGACACAAATAGACCTTTCAGCTTCACATCTTGGGCTTTGAACAAGATACAAACCACCTTTCGCTTCA
The DNA here is from genome assembly GCA_022829125.1 of Lathyrus tuberosus. NCBI lineage: Eukaryota > Viridiplantae > Streptophyta > Magnoliopsida > Fabales > Fabaceae > Lathyrus > Lathyrus tuberosus. Next base: position 5,349,305 of record JALAZF010000193.1, read on the forward strand.
CGTCTTGGGCTTTGAACAAGACACCAAAAACACCCATTTCCTCCCATAGAATAGGAGGAACTACGAACGCTCTGATTTCCCTGTTTCGGTAAACGGGAATACGTAGGCATAAGATCAAAAGAAAAGATCTTAGCGAGCGCAATCAACAAAAAACCCAAATCCCATATCTCCATCAATCAAAAGCAGTATTTCAAAAGCATCAGTCCTAACATCCTAATCCTTGTTCCCCGCCAGAAACCTTCTGCCCAGGTAAAAAAGAAAGAAAACAGTATTAGCGAAAATACAAATAACCAGCACAAAGGCCCCCCACATTGATAGCATCCGTAACCTAACAGACCGCTGTTTAAACTCAGTATGCAAAGCAGGGTTAATTGGAGACATCTATTTCCCTTCCTTATTCAGCTCACAATAGGATAAAAAATGAATCGACCTGTAGTTCAAGCTCAACCGCAGAGAGCGACCAGCGCTTAAGAACCGCGTCCAAAATCGCTCGCTACAGAAAAAGTGGCGCCCACCGTGGGGCCTAAATTTCTTCACTTGTGTGAATACCACAGATTGGGGTTTCCGTCGGGGAACCCATTTTCTGTCAGGAACTTAGGATTCTTAGCTTTAAAGGTCTAGGATGTTTAGGACAAATATATATACTGCTTTTCCTAATTGCTATACATGTTTATTTTTCTGCTAATGGGAATGCGGGTGATGCCGTATGTGGAAAGATTGAGTATACACTTAAGATAAGTGATGGCGACGGGGTCGACCATCAACCTCAGTGGAGGCTGACCAACACAACCCATTCACTCTTCTAGCCAATGGGCCGGTTGTTAAGTCTGAGAAGCTGAGGAGCCAAACCCTTTCGTAGTGCGGAAACTATCGAAAATAGTTGTTACGCGATACTACCCTCATTTGAGGCTAGTGATATATTCTCGGTGAATGGCACTTACTCTAAGATTGCTCTACAACTCGCTGGCGATCCACTTGTTGTTTTGCTTTCCTGGGAGGAGCTGGTGATAATGAGTACAGGTACAAAAATCACCCTAGTATAAACCTTTGGGGATGGGTAGAGCCTTGACTTCATGACAACGACCCTCTGACCCCATGTTTTTTCTATGTTTTTGTGTGCTGCATTCATGCATTCATCTAAAAAACATTAAAACATTCAAAAAACTTTCTCTTCTAGTCTCTCTGTTTTTCAAATTAAACTAAGACTGTGATTGCAAATATCAGAGAAGAGGATTACGCTAATGGATTTCGGTAGAAGGAGAACTCACCAGTATACCTTTAAGGTTCCAAAACTAGGGGATTTGAGAAGGTTAACGAGGATGATCGTTAACCCAGAGGCTTTCAGAGCCAAGCACGGTGGTTTGCTACCACTGTTAAGAGTCCATGTGATTAAGGGGATCATGGACGTGCTCATTCAATTCTACGATCCGGTTTATCACTGTTTCACATTCCCGGATTACCAGTTATCACCAACGCTGGAGGAGTATTCTCATCTGACTGATTTACATATCACTGATCGAGCTCCATTTTCTGGACTGGAAGAAATTCCAAAGAATCAGACTATTGCAATAGCAATTCATTTGGACGAGTCTGAGGTCAGGACTCACATGACCACTAAGGGTGGCATCCAAGGTTTGCCAGCCCAGTTCTTAACAAAAAAGGCTCTATACTTCGCTAGTATAGGGAACGAGACTGCTTTTGAAAGCACCTTTGTCTTGCTCACCTACGGGTTATTTTTGTTTCCCAACATTAATAACTTCGTCGATATCAACGTTATTAAGGTTTTTCTCATTGGAAACCCTGTGCCGACTTTGCTTGCAAATGCGTATCATTCTGTACACTTGGGAAATTTGTACAGTGGAGGAGAGATCACATGCTGTGTACCTTTGCTTTATAAATGGTTTATCTCTCACTTGCCCAAGTCTGCTGCTTTTTGGGATTGCAAGAGTGTCTTACGTTGGTCGCAGAAGATCATGTCTCTTACCAACTCTGATATAGATTGGTGTAATAGGATTTATGAGGGAATTAGAATCATTGACCGTTGTGGAAACTTCCCCAGCGTACCCCTCATAGGAACTAAAGGAGGAATCAACTATCATCCGATATTGGTTCTTCGTCAATTTGGATACCCGATGAGACACATCCCACTGGGTGTTCATCTGGAAGGTCTTTTCTTCAAAGAAGGAGAAAGTGACAGAGCACTAAAGACAAAAATAGTGCATGCTTGGAAACACGTTCATAAGAAAGGACGAGAGTCTCTGGGAAAACCGGACTGTGTCTCGGTAGAGCCTTATCTCCATTGGGTACAAGCCAGAGCTCTCAAGCTAAAGATGCCTTATCCTCGTTATGGAATTCTTCCGCCGAGGGAATCTGTCACGTACTTCATGACAGAAACTGAAAGGCTTCAGGTTACTCTCAACAAAGTTCAAAAGGAAAGAAGATCTTGGAAGAACAAGTACCGCACCCTCGACGTAGAGTGTATCCAAATACAGCAACTACTAAAAGAGAAAGATGCTCTGATTGAAATTTTAGAGCAGCATGCTGTAGAGAATCAAGATGACCAAAGGAATTTTCTCGCTCCTTTCACCTGGCAAAGGAATGACAACCCAACAACGGCCCAAGCGCCCCGGTCAAAGAAGAGGACTCGGGACCCATTTGTTTAGGTTTCTGTTTCTGCACTTTGTAATCTACTGTATTTCCATTTCTGTAATCCTTTGGAATTCAATAAAAAGGGGTTTCCCCACTGTTTGATATTTGCAATCTAATTGTCGAAGTTTATTTTGATTAAACAAAAAAAACAACAATTAATATAATCATTGCATTCATCATTCTCACATCGCGTATTCTCCTTACCTACGAATCTCACGTTTGTGTCTCGATTCTAGAGTCAAACTGTCTCATTCGTACAATACTCGGGCCAATCGTCAGAAAAAGATGGATGATCTTGAGGAAGAAAACAGAGAGTTGAAAAAAGAGATCGACGCTCTGAGAGAGGATATGAGAAATCTTCGTAACGACATGCAAGCCATGGCAGAAGCTCAGCTACAAAGAACTGTGATCTCAGAGATCACCTCAACGCCCATCATAGAAAAGTATGATCCTAGGTATCAGATGCCAAAAGATCGTCCTTGGAGCATGCCTGTTAACTATATCCCGGAAGGATATGTTCCGCCGATCACTGAAGATCAGGGAATCGCAACAGAAGCCGTTGGGCCTGAAGGTTACAAACTTCGGGAAAGCGAAGATGCCAGGGGCATACTGAAGACTCCTGAAGGTTACAAACTTCGGGAAACGCCAAGATTCACTGCCGTAGTCACGGTACCACCCCCTGTGGTGCACACTGTCCCGGAAGGACAGATTCCACAAACACCTTCTGGTAAGAAGGAAACTATGTTTGACAAAATAGATGAATTCCAGGAGCAGTTCTTGGAAATGCAGAAAGAGCTGCAAGCCATTCGCGGTCAGGATCTATTTGGAAAGGACGCCGCAGACCTCTGCTTGGTCCCAAATGTGAATGTCCCGCACAAGTTCCAAGTGCCCGACTTTGAAAAATACAAGGGTAACTCTTGCCCTCAGAGCCATCTGGTGATGTATGCTCGGCGGATGTCAGCTCAGACGGAGAATCAGGAACTGCTGATTCACTACTTCCAGGATAGTTTAACCGGTGCCGCACTCAAATGGTACATGGGTTTAAACCGTACTACGATCAGTACATTCAGAGATCTTGGTACTTCCTTCGTCCAACAATACAAATACAATTTAGATATGGCACCCGACAGAGATCAACTCAGATCAATGTCGCAAAAGGACAAGGAAACCTTTAAGGAGTATGCTCAAAGGTGGCGTGAAATTGCCGCTCAAATTTGTCCACCTCTTGAGGAAAAAGAGATGACAAAAATCTTCTTAAAGACCTTAAGCTCATTTTACTATGACCGAATGATTCCCAGTGCACCCAGTGATTTCACCGAAATGGTCGGCATGGGTGTACGTCTTGAGGAAGCCGTCTGAGAAGGACGTTTGGTAAAAGACACTGGATCAACGAGCGGTACTAAAAAATACGGTAGTGCTCTCCCTAAGAAAAAAGAGCAAGATATTGGGAATATCTCTCTCGGAAAGCAAAGGCGACGTTATCAGCCAGTAGCAGCTGTTACTCCTGCTATCGGCCCCGCGCCTGTTCCTATGTATCAACCTCAGGTTGTGCATAGCCAACCTGACCAACAAAGGACACAACAGCCTCTTCAGCAGGCTCGTCCTCCATATAACAACAACCGTACAACACGGCCACCAGGATTTGATCCTATACCCGTAACGTACGTAGAGCTGTTTCCGTTACTGCTGGCTAAAGGGCACATCCAGACTAAGAGTCCCCTTTCGGTTCCAGAAAATCTGCCTTTTTGGTTTAAAGCGGATCAAACATACCCTTATCATCAAGGAGGTTCAGGGCATAACATTGAGACTTGTCTCAATTTCAAATCCGACGTGCAAAAGCTTGTTAGGAGCGGGCTCTTATCTTTCAAAGATACAAATCCTAATGTTCTTACGAACCCGCTGCCTCAACATGAGAAAGCTGCAGTCAATCTGATTGAGAAAGAGACTAACAATGTCTATCAAATTCATGATGTACTCTTGTTAAAGGCCAATCTGGTTAAGATGCATTGTAGACAGAGTGGATATGGCCATGTGCCACCTCATAATTATCACCAGTGTGATATCTGCTCTAAGAACAATCAGGGATGTTCTGTAGTGCAAGCAGCTCTACAGGAACAAATGGATCTTGGATGGATCCAAGAGCACCGAGTTCGTGGAGTTAACATGGTTTACACAAATTCCAACGTCATTCAAAACCACGATATCCGTACGATGAATGACAACTTGGTGGCAATGCACTCAAGGCAAAGCCAGTATCATAATCTGCCGCAGCACGATTACAGTTCCTGTCTGATTTGCTCGGTAAACAAACAGGGATGCTCTTTCATACAAGAGGCCCTCCAGCGTCAGATGGATCTTGGATGGATCCAAGACTACCATGATAGGAACTCCTATCAAATCAACATGGTTCAGATCTTTGACATTCGCGTGATGAATACCAACCTGGTAGAGTTACATGCTGAGCAGGTCCGACTTGGATTCTTAATATCACATGATTATCAAAACTGTAAAGCAGGTTTCGAAAACGATTGAGGTTATACCCTTGTCCAGGAGGCACTTCAGCACTTGTTAAATCACTGGTGGATGCCAATCTATATGGACGAAGATACTCAGCAGATTAGTATCAATCACAGGAATCCTACTCGTCGTCAAAGTCAGGATGTTCGATCAATGAAAGATAACCTAGTGAGGTTACATTGCATTCAAAGTGGGCATGGCCAGGTGCCACCACACAACTATGACAGTTGTAGCGTCTGTTCGGAAAGTAACCAAGGGTGTTACCTTGTGAGAGCAGCTCTTCAGGGTCAGGTCGATCATGGAGAAATTCATCCATATCCAGGTTCAGGACCCATCATTTGGTCGCCGAACTACCTTGCCGAGCAAGTTGAGGATGTTGTCACGATCTCTGGTCATCACAGGACCAGGGATGTTTTTGCCATCATCCCTCTACTTGACGAATCTAGAGTTCCCAACCGGGAACGGATCAAGGTTACTTATGATGGTCAGAAAAATCAGAAGGTTCCCATAGTCATCTATCTACCGGGGCCACTACCGTATGAATCAGCTAAGGCAATCCCTTACAAATATGGTGCAACAATAATCGAGAATGGAAAGGAAATTCCATTACCCTCCGTCGTGAATATTGCAGACATCAGTCGTGTAACACGGAGCGGTCGAATCTTCAACCGAGGGGTTGGAGAATCCAACAAAGAAAAGGAACTTCAGGCAGAAATTCCTGATCCACCAGTCGGTCAATCCAGTAATCCCGACCTTTCGAAAAATAATGATGAGATGCTGAAGCTCATCCAAAGGAGTGAATACAACATTGTCGATCAACTGTTACAGACTCCTTCAAAGATCTCAGTATTATCACTGTTACTCAGTTCAGAAGCACACAGAGAGGCTCTACAGAAAGTCTTGGAGCAAGCCTTTGTGGAACAGGATGTAACAATCAAACAATTCGATAGCATTGTCTCTAACATCACTTCCTGCAATAATTTGGGATTTAGTGATGAGGAATTACCTGAAGAGGGTCGCCGTCATAACATGGCGCTCAATATCACAGTTAACTGCCAGGACGATGCTTTAGCCAACGTACTGGTAGACACAGGGTCAGCCCTGAATGTTATGCCGAAGTCCACCTTGATGCAATTATCATTCAAGGGCCCTCCGATGAGAGTCAGCGAGGTCATCGTCAAAGCATTCGACGGATCCAGAAAAATAGTTATCGGCGAAGTTGATCTTCCCATAACTATTGGTCCTCACACTTTCCAAATCACTTTCCAGGTCATGGACATCCGGGCAACATACAGTTGTTTATTAGGAAGACCTTGGATACATCAGGCTGGAGCGGTTACTTCAACCCTCCACCAAAAGCTAAAGTTCGTCAAGAACGATCAACTTGTCACGGTTTGTGGGGAACAAGCCTTACTTGTGAGCAACTTATCATCATCTACTTGTGTGGAACCCGAGGAGGTTATTGGAACTCAGTTCCAAGCACTATCGGTGAGCAAGGACAATCAGTTCAAAGAAGGAACTTCAATTTCTTCATACAAAGATGCTATCAAAGCGGTCGAGAGTACCGATACGACAGGATGGGGATGGCTTGTCATTCCTATTAACAATAAAACAAAGAAGGGTCTTGGTTTTTCTGCGACCTGTACCCAGACAGCCACCAACGATGAAAGTCTTCATCCCCTTCAAAACTTCTTCCACAGTGGAGGTTTTCTTCACCCGGTGTCTCAAGCAGTACATGCTATCAATGAGGAATATCCCTCTGACGCAGATGAAGAGTGGAAGTCCTATCTTAATGAGGACGGTTATATGTCTCAGGAAGAGGTGCCTATGCCTTTTTGCTTTCCTACAGAAAGTCCGAGATTTATACCAAGATCAGATGTCGAAATGATCTACGGAGATTGTGATCCGAAAGGATGTCGTGCTCCACCAAATTCATTAGAGGAGGACACTCCGATGAAAGACAACTTTGACCACAATTACTATGGCCCAATGGATGGTCTGCCAATGTGGCAGCCTTACCCAGGAAACTTGGGGCAAGAAAGTCAGCCGAACAATGAAAATCAACTGACCGTCATTGAACAGAATACATGTGTCCCCACCATGTCATGGGATCAACACTCAGGTCATTCAGAAACTACTCAACATGAAGATGAATTCGCAACATTCGCAGGACTTGAATTCATCAATTATGTCTTTCCCGAGGTCAACGTCATTGAGAGAGATGACTCCTCCAGTTCCAAAGAAGTTTGGGACACTCTAGGAGAACCAAGTGGAAAATACGACTATATGGTCAAGTACACCGCTCCCGAGAGCTCTCGTATCAGGCTCGAAGACATCCAGCCGACTGGATGGGGAGATACAGCTGAGAGCACAAATGCTATGCAAAATACAACAGAGGAATCCTCCTACGACAATTCTGCTTGGGAGACAGATTCCAATGATCCTGCTCCACCAGAAATCAGCGTCATTTCTGAAGACAAATCAAGGAAGGTACCAGACTTTGTGATTCACCGAGGAGTTCGCCGCCAATGGGTTGCCGTCGAGATTCCGAAGGTCGTTCGTCAGTCAAAGTAATTGCCATCTTTAACCTTTCACCCTGCCCAGGTGAAACGGATATTTTGATAGGGCTCGTTTTCTGTAAATTTCCCTCTTCGCTTTGCCCAAAGCGACAGAGTTTTGTTTTATAGGGCTGTAGTTTCAAGAGTCGACTTGTTCATTAATAAAATAACGCCGTTCTATAATTTTCGCATTAATTGTTGTTTTCTCTTTTTGCTTTTTCAGAAAATGGTAATCCTAAAAAACATTCAATAATAAAAACAAGCAGTAAAATCAAAACACTGCACACACTTGCATTTTCTCTATCTCTTCTAAACACGAATCATCACGTCATGCAGATTGCGTGTTTTATACCCCGTTGAAACATACAATCCGATGCCTTCTTCCAACTTTGAGTTCCCGGTATTCGAGGCTGAAGAAGAAAATGACGACCAAATTCCAGAAGAGATCTCCCGACTACTCAGACAAGAGGAAAGGTCCATCGAACCTCACAAAGAGCCGTTGGAAACGGTAAACTTGGATTCAGAAAAAGAGAGAAAAGAAATCAGGATTGGGGCACTGCTCAGTCCAACTGCCAGAGAGGGTTTGATAAAGCTTCTCAAAGAATTTCCCGATGTATTCGCTTGGTCCTATCAGGATATGCCGGGGTTGGATACCAGCATCGTGGAACATCATTTACCGTTGAGATCAGAATGTCCGCCAGTAAAGCAAAGGTTGAGACGCACTCACCCGGACATGGCCATCAAAATCAAAGAGGAGGTGCAGAAACAGATCGACGCGAGTTTCCTCGCTACATCTGAATATCCTCAATGGTTAGCCAACATCGTACCCGTTCCCAAAAAGGACGGAAGGGTCAGAATATGTGTTGATTACAGAGATCTGAACAAGGCAAGTCCAAAGGACGACTTTCCTTTACCACACATTGACATGCTGGTCGACAACACAGCAAAGTTCAAAGTATTCTCCTTCATGGATGGATTCTCGAGCTATAACCAGATCAAAATGGCGCCGAAAGACATGGAGAAAACTTCGTTCATTACCCCATGGGGTACCTTTTGTTACAAGGTAATGCCGTTCGGTTTGAAGAATGTCGGGGCAACCTATCAAAGGGCCATGACTACTCTGTTTCATGACATGATACACAAAGAAATCGAGGTATATGTCGATGATTTGATTACAAAATCAAGAACAGAGGATGAGCACGTTGAACATCTGTCAAAATTGTTCGAACGTCTAAGAAAATTCAAGCTCCGCTTGAATCCCAACAAGTGCACCTTCGGTGTCCGTTCGGGGAAATTACTAGGGTTCATCGTCAGCCAGAAAGGAATTGAAGTTGATCCTGACAAGGTCAAGGCCATTCAAGAAATGCCTTCTCCGAAAACTGAAAAACAAGTCAGAGGATTCCTGGGACGTTTGAACTACATCTCCAGATTCATATTCCTCATGACCGCGACATGCGCGCCAATTTTCAAATTACTCAAAAAGAGCCAGGATTGCGTTTGGTCAGAAGATTGCCAAACCGCCTTCGACAGTATCAAGGAATATCTGTTGAATCCTCCGATTCTATCACCTCCAGTGGAAGGAAGACCACTGATCATTTACCTCACAGTCCTAGAGGACTCAATGGGATGTGTACTTGGCCAACAAGACGAAACTAAACGAAAAGAGTCTGCCATTTACTATTTGAGCAAGAAGTTCACCGACTGCGAGACTCGGTACACGATGCTTGAGAAAACTTGTTGCGTTTTCGCTTGGGCAGCCAAACGTCTTCACCAGTACATGATTCGTCATACTACTTGGTTGGTCTCCGAAATGGATCCAATCAAGTACGTTTTCGAAAAACCTGCTCTCACGGGAAGGATTGCCCGTTGGCAGATGTTACTATCAGAATATGACATAGAGTACCATGCTCAGAAAGCCGTTAAAGGAAGTATTTTAGCCGATCATTTGGCTCATCAACCGATTGACGATCAAGAATCAATCGGGTTTGACTTCCCAGACGAAGATGTCATGTATCTAAAGATGAAAGATTGCGATGAACCGCTACCCAGTGAAGGGCCAGAACCAGGTTCCCAGTGGGGACTTATCTTTGACGGAGCAGTCAATCATTATGGAAACGGAATTGGGGTAATCATTGTTACCTCTCAGGGTTCCCACATTCCTTTCACTGCCAGACTTACGTTCAAGTGTACGAACAACGAGGCCGAATACGAAGCATGTATCATGGGTCTCGAAGAAGCGATTGACTTAAGGATCAAAAACTTGGACGTATACGGCGATTCAGCCCTGGTTATTAACCAGATAAAAGGAGATTGGAACACATACCAATCAGGATTGATTCCTTACAAAGACTATGCAAGGAGGTTGTTACCCTTCTTCAACAGAGTCGACTTTCATCACATCCCTCGTGATGAGAATCACATGGCTGATGCATTAGCCACTCTCTCTTCCATGATTAATGTAGGTCGATGGAATGACATACCTAAGATCGACATAATGCACCTTGAACGGCCCGCTTACATCTTCGCGATTGAAGCAGTCATAGACGACAGACCTTGGTATCACGATATCAAATGCTTCCTTCAGAAACAAGAGTACCCATCTGGGGCACTCAGAAAAGATAGAAAGACCCTCAGAAGATTGGCTGGAAACTTCTTCCTGAGCGGTGACACTCTTTATAAGAGAAATTTTGACATGGTCTTGCTCCGATGCGTCGACAGACCAGAAGCAGACATGCTCATGAAAGAAATTCATGAAGGATCCTTTGGCACTCATGCCAATGGACACACAATGGCGAGAAAAATTCTCAGGGCCGGGTATTATTGGTTGACAATGGAATCCGACTGCTACAAGTACATAAGGAGGTGTCACAATTGTAAGATATACTCCGACAAAATTCATGTACCGCCATCACATCTCAAAGTTCTTTCTTCCCCGTGGCCATTTTCCATATGGGGAATCGACATGATTGGCATGATTGAACCTAAGGCTTCAAACGGACATCGGTTCATTCTAGTAGCCATTGACTACTTCACCAAGTGGGTCGAAGCGGCGTCATTCGCCAATGTAACCCGACAAGTGGTGGTCCGATTTATCAAAAACAATATCATCTGCCGTTATGGTGTTCCAAGCGAGATCATTACTGATAATGGATCTAACTTGAACAATAAGATGATGAAAGAGTTGTGTGCAGAGTTCAAGATCGAACACCATAACTCATCTCCCTACCGACCCAAGATGAACGGAGCGGTAGAAGCGGCTAACAAGAAAATCAAGAAGATCATTCAAAAGATGGTTGTAACCTATAAAGATTGGCACGAAAGGCTACCCTTTTCTCTTCATGGTTATCGCACATCTGTCCGTACTTCAACAGAGGCAACCCCTTTCTCTCTAGTATATGGCATGGAGGCAGTGCTCCCCATAGAAGTAGAGATCCCGTCAATTCGAGTATTGATGGAAGCGAAGCTCACCGAAGCTGAATGGTGTCAAAGTCGACACGACGACCTGAACCTGATCGAAGAGAAGCGAATCGCGGCACTATGCCGCGGTCAGTTGTATCAACAGAGAATGAAGAGGGCGTTCGACAAAAAGGTCCGACCTCGTGTCTTCAGGAAAGGAGACCTTGTGCTCAAGAAGATACAATCATTTCTCAGTGATTCTCGGGGCAAATGGACCCCAAATTATGATGGCCCCTATGTGGTCACGAAAGCTTTCTCAGGCGGCGCCTTAAGACTTGCAACCATGGACGGAGAAGAATTTGCCTACCCCACGAATGTTGATGTAGTCAAGAAATACTTCGCCTAAAACTAAAAAAAAAACGTCTCGGTGGATTGAAAACCCGAAAGGGCGGTCCAGGCAAAAGTTAGAGGCATGAAAAGAATCATCCCGATGGATTGGAAATCTCGTAGTACAATCCAGGTAAAAGTTAGGGATAATGGCAAGTAACTATGTTCAACAGAGGCAAGTCCCTCAGCAGCAGTTGCATCATCATCCGTCAGGAAAACTCCAGTCAAGGTCATCTTCGACAGAAGCTCGGGATGTCCCAAATTCAAAGTTGGTAGAAGGATAGTGGTCGTTATGTTTCAACGTAGCCCTTTTCCCTGTAAATTACCATTTTCTAACTTTGTATATACTCTTTGGAATCACGCGTTTGGCTGATCTCCATCTTATCAATAAAATTTGAGCCCTTGTGCTTTTGTTTGTAATTCTTTACTTGTTTTAGCTTTACAGAATGACGTTGTTAAACTTAATCAGCGATTCTTGAAATAAAACAAAAATAAATTTACTTGTTAAACTTTTTTTGCTTTTAAATTAAAGATGGCATTTCTTTTGACTGTTGAACATCAGAAGAACATCGATCGCTTCTCCCGAAGTAAGCGGACTTCAAAGTGCAGAATCAAAGTACTCCTTCTAAACCAGTACGCCTGAATGAAGGATCAACAATGTCAGAGACCATGTTTCGTCTGACATCCTCGGCCGAGTTCTCATCTCCTAAGCCCGATCAACATAGCTCCCAACGGGACTATCTCTCCTAAGCAAGGTGGAATTGCTATTTTGAACCAACGGTACTTCTTCGCCCCGCGATGGCCGAGTATCCAATTGTGTTCATCCATTAGTCTGTATGTCGCGTCTGTTTTGTCACCATATACATACGTACTTCATGCATTTTTTATTTGCATTTACATTTCATATTGTATCGTTATCACTTTAGCCGGTCTTGTCCCCTAGTGATAAACAGTTTTCTCAATCGAGTTTGTCAGTTTTTTCCTCGTCAGGAAGTGTTGCGTCTGCACAATCTCGCCACCAGTGTATCTTTAGATCAGAGTCGGCACGTGGCCACTTTGATAATTTGAACCTATGAAAGATCAGAGAACCTTCAACAGATGTCACTCTTCGCCATTAAAGATGATATCCTTGCTTTCCCGGATTAAGGAAAATCCACAGAGAAAGCCTCGTGATCAGAGATTCGGCAGCACGCCAGTTTTGCTCCGAAAAACCACTGATGAGAAGGTCATTGGCACCTCAAAATTGGACCCCATCATATGGCGTTTCTCCGGGAAGATCCTGAGAAAAGTATGATGAAAGATCCCAAATGAAAACAGTCTCTCAAGAGACTCGCTTTCCCCAGTAGAATTAAATGGCGTCTCCAACGGAGAAGTTTGTACAACTCTACAACTCAGACGACTGGGGTCCCCAGCAAGTCTGACAACAAAACATTTTCTACTCAAATGGCATCTCCCCAGGAAAATTTGGCGAGAAGTTTGAAGGAAAGCCGCTACACATAGCGTCCCTTGTCAATAAAGTTTATTGACAAAAGAAACTAAGACCAGTTCCTTGGTAGGACACCAGGATCGAGGAGAAGTTTATTTCAAAAGAAACTAAGACCAGTTCCTTGGTAGGAAACCAGGATCGAGGGGAAGTTTATTTCAAAAGAAACTAAGACCAGTTCCTTGGTAGGACACCAGGATCGAGGGGAAGTTTATTTCAAAAGAAACTAAGACCAGTTCCTTGGTAGGAAACCAGGAACGAGGGGAAGTTCATTTCAGAGACTGAGACCAGTTCTTGGTAGGAAACCAGGATCGAGGGGAAGTTTACCTTTTCTAAGCATCATTGCTTAGCTAAAGAAGATGAATGTGTAAGCTACCATTCATAACCACCATCAAAATTTCGGGTATTCCGATATTTAATCCTCTTGCACCCCGAATGCCCGAATCCCTTCGTCATTCACACCTTCGGGTCCAAGAAGATTAAATAGGGGCATCTGTAATACGCCAAATTTTGACCACTTAGATTTCCCATCATTGTGAAAATCATCATCACAATATGGATGTACCTTTATGCTTCATTAGTCTCCCCAAAGATGGGTGAGCATCCACTACAATCAAAATTAGGGTTTCAAGCCCTCTCTGAGTGCTTAGACAAAGGATCAATCAAGAAATGACATGATCTTCAACTTGTCTAATCTCTTAAACATCCACAATGGATCAAAAAGGACTCCCACTTCAAGGATTAAGCACAAGGCTGCTCCCTTCTAGGTGGATCAAGTCTCAAGATCGACAGTGTCACCAAATTAGGGTTTTGGTCAACCAGGGCCTCCAGATGGAAATTTTCATCTGGGAACAAGGCAATGATCCAAAACATAACCTAATATACTTCATGGAACCTCATGAACCCATGCATCAAGTCAATTTTGCCTCAGGGGATGCATTCATCAAAAATCAGGAATTAGGGTTTCTTGACCTAATTCACCCCTAAGTTGACTTTTGGGACAAACCATGAGCCAAGACATCAAGAGATGATTTGAGGGTCTCTAATACACCATATTTATCCATTTGGAACAATGGATTGATCCAAGAAGTTTGAGCAACAAGTCTCAATTTCATCTGCACCACAATTAGGGTTTTAAGGGAAAAGTCAACTGTAACTTTGAATTTTGACCAGGACATGCTCCCAAACCCTAATACATGATTGAATATACCCTATGACACCCATGGAACATGTCCATCAAGTTTGATTTAGGTCAAGGACATGATTTCCTGAAGAATTGCACAGTTTGGAATTCATCTGATAAAAAGTCAACTGTGCACAAAAGTCAACTTTGACTTTTTGAGATTTTTCACCAAAATGGATTTTTAACCCTAAAATGATGTTAATGTATGATTTGAATCATCATTCATCAAGAAAAATCAAGAAAAGTGAGATAACTTGTAAAAGGGGTAACCATAAAACTTAGAAATTTTTCTAAGTTAAAAATAAAGTGGCAAAGGTACCAACTTTGAAGGACCATAACTCCTAAACCACAAGGCCATTTTTTCTCATCCAAAGATGGATTTGTATCCCTCATTATCACCTACAAAAACTTCAACTACAAGTCATTCCAATTCATTAAGGATTTTGAGTTATGGAGTGATCAAAGTGGCTGAAAAGTGAAAATGTCACTTTTTCCAACACTTAGTGAAATTTTCACTAAGTCAGATTCTGCCTCACTTTTTGCCAAATGTAGGGGGATTTTTCACTTGGAATCAAAAGAGATCAAAACCAAACTTGTTCAAACAGTTTTTGTATCATGTAAGAGCTTTCCAAAATGGCCAAGAACATTGCCAAATTCAACCTACACCATGAGATACAACATTGCCAAGTTGCCTTGCTGAAATCTGTCAAGGCAAGGCAGAATTTGCAACTTTGGTCGATTTGCCAAAATCAGCCAAATTCAATTGCTCCTATCCACTTGGACACCTCAGAGGATTGAATCTAAAGGGGACAATCACTGAGCCAAGCCTCCAAAGTCCATGGAACAAGAAATAGCATGTTGAACCTAGAATGGCCAAAATAGGGACAAGACTTCAAATTTGGAATGAGGCATTCAATGGAACCATCAAGGTGGCATGGACTGAGCCATTCTCATCTGAAATCAGACAAGACTTATCCAAGACCAAGGGGACCAAAGCTCTGTGCCCTAACCTCTAGTCAATGGCTAGAGGAGACTTGGATTTTCATTTGCCAACATTGGCCAAACCTACTTACCAGCTGCCATGCATTATTCCTTGCAAAACAAACTTGCTCTACTATAAATAGAGCTCAATTATGATCAGTTTGAGTACACCAAAGCCATCTAATAGATGCTTTCCTCAAAATCTCTTCTTTCACTCCAATTTTGCCTTCTAAGGCAAGTCACTATCGGGTTTTGAGTTTGAGAGCAATTCCAATCAAACCAATCACTCACACACCTCACATACATCACATATGAGCTGATCAAACACTTAGATTACTTCTAAAACATCAATTTCACAAAATCACCAGCTGGTTGCTCAAGGTTTTAACCAAAGTGCAGCTGAGGTACCACAAAATGATCCAGCCAATTTCAATCAAGTCCAACCATCCAAACACAATCCATAGGGTGTAGGGAAGCTGTTCAGATCATCACCACTCATCTGTAACACCTCCAAATCAAAAATCACTTTGAACTTGCTGTCACGGCCTAGAGGTAAGCACATACTTGGTCATCTCTCAATCTATGCATATTTCCTCGCACAATAATTTGGCCATATGTTCATAATCATGCATGGAATGTTTTCCCTCAATTAATTGCATTGTTTGAATCGTGTATCAAAAATCCTAGCCTTCATGCAGAAATTAGGGTTCTTGAGGTCTCTTCGTGATTTCTTGTTGTATGTTTAATTTAAATGAAATTAAAGTACATAGACATGATCGTGAGGTTGAGACGAGCATAATGATATGTGGATTGCATGATATGATTACGTATTCATGGAGATTGGATAGAAAATGCAAATTTGAGAAACCAAGAACACGCGCGTGTTCTTCAGCTGTTCTTGGCGCCATTTTTCATAAATTCAAATATTTGAATTTTGTGATTTTATTTAATTGATTCAAAAATTAATTTCTCTCTGAGTTTTAATGATTTTGAGTTGATTCTTTTTTTAATAATTCACAAAAATGTTAAAATATTTTATTTTCACAAAAAATCCCAAAAATATTATTTATTTCATATAATTGATATTTTTGTAAAGAATTAATATTTTGATTGTTTTTGGCATTTTAAATATTTTTTCTACATTGATTTTGCAACTTTTAATGCTTTCTAATTATTTTGTAGGTCAATACTTAATTTTTGAAGCATTAATCCAAGATCACAATTTGTTTTCCATGTGTTAAACAATTTTTGATCATTTTAATTGAATTTTTATTCAATTAAATACATTTTGAAAACAAATTAGGGTTTTGGATTAATTCAACCCTCATAAATCATTTTCAAAACATTTTGGGCCTCTTGAGAGAGTGTAAGACCCATCCCCCCTTGTACAAAAACTTTTTGGGCCTCACTCATTGTATAAGTCCCTCTGTACAAGTAAACGGCGCGATCGTCGCCCGTTTAAAAATAAAAATCATATGGGCCTCTCCTTGAGCTATAAGACCCATTCAAAACACTTTGGGCCTCTATTAGAGTGTAAGACCCAATCCCCCTTTTAACCAAAACATTTTGGGCCTCACTTATTGTATAAGTCCCTCTGCGTTAAAAGAAAACCTAGGCGCGATCGCCATTTTTAAACGAAAAATCATTTGGGCCTACCCTCGTGTTATAAGCCCCACTCTTTTTTCTTTAAACCTTTTTGGGCCTCTTGAGAGAGTGTAAGACCCATCCCTTTGTACAGAAAACCTTTTTGGGCCTCAGTCACTTGTATAAGTCCCGCTGTATAAAGTCAAACAGTGCGCTCACTGATAAAACCCTGGGCCTCTCCTTGAGCTGTAAGCCCCAAATCTTTCTTTTTCAAAGCACTTTCTCCTTTGATTTTGAATATACTGTTGTTTTCAATCTTTCTTTGTTGAACAACTAACCAAACAGCATGGAAGCACTCCAACCGAGTAAGTGGTTATCGCTTTCATTTACTGCTTTCATATATATATAACTGTATTGTGGGGCTGCTCACTGTAAGTCTCCTTTCATAAACTCATATCTACTGTGTAATAATAGTATAGATATTTCGAGTTTCCCCGGCTACTACGTCTAGAACTAGGTGACGCCGTTTCATTTATTCGTAGAAATAGACGCCTAGATCCCCAATAGGAGCACCAGATACAGTCTTCTCTTCGGCTGTCCTCCTTAGGAATCGTCAAGAAGCTCTACTCCCCAAGATGAATGTATTCTCCGTGAATGGCATCTTTGAGTTTCTTCCAAATTCTCGAACTTTCCTGACTTGATCTATTCCTTGTGGATAGCTTGCCTTGAATGTCTCGGGGTTTGGGTACCCACTACGGTCATAATCTTGGACCTTAACTAAGGAACTCTCTTCAAAAGCTAAAAGTCGCTGGATAGTAAACCTCGCACGTTTACCAGTGGTTTTTATCTTTAAAAGAGTTATCTCTCCTAATGGAAAGGAGATAATAGACCCACGGGCTTCTTAAAAGCATCGGCCTCCTCTTGGGCATTATTCAAGGACCCTACGACTTCTTAGAAGTATTCACAGCCTCCTCTTAGGCTTCGTATAATGATCTCTTCCTCCAGGAATGATAGCCTCCTATTGGGCTTCGTACAAGGACCCGTCGGCTTCTTAAAAGTTTCCAGCCTCCTCTTGGGCTTCGTACAAATTGTCCCGACGACCTCCTAGAGGTATAGGAACAGAACTTAGTCATCTCCATAGAACAGTCCTTTCATAGAGTCTACTACTGTTTCTCAAAGCATAGTACAAAAGATAAAACTCTAGACACAGACAGTCTAACTTCCTTAAGTCTCAAAAGACATTCTCAAGTAACCCCTTCGTTAAATAGGAAGGAAACCCGCAGACTCGGACAGTCTCAACACCCTTTGGATTTCAAGTTTCCTCAAAGAAAAGGAGACCACCCCGATCCTCAGATCTAACCCATGAGTACAGTGATGCTCATATAAGAACTGATTTTCTCTTTCAAAATCAGTATACTGGACCTGTCACTTAACTGACATAGCCTCCATCTCGGGCTTCGTACGAGATACAAAGACTCTCTTGTTGAGTCAAAACTTTTAGCCTCTCTCTCAGGCTTTGTACGAGACACAAAATAGCCTCCTCTTAGGCTTTGTATAATGATTTTCTTAGCGGAAATTAGCCTCCTCTTAGGCTTTGTATAAGAAAACCACTGGTTGATCCAATTAACCTTTTAGCATCAAAGTTGTGCCTCGTTCACAGTACACAAACATCAACAACTCCTTTCCCTTCATCTAATCGC
Source organism: Lathyrus tuberosus (assembly GCA_022829125.1). NCBI lineage: Eukaryota > Viridiplantae > Streptophyta > Magnoliopsida > Fabales > Fabaceae > Lathyrus > Lathyrus tuberosus. The sequence goes on from JALAZF010000193.1 coordinate 5,367,743, forward strand.
TGTAAGCGGCAAGCCTCTGGATCATCTATATCCACGCCACTGTCCCTCTTTTAGCATGAGAAATTCCTAAGGAAAGATGGCATTGCTCTACACTGAGTTAAAGTCTTCTCCTTCAGGTTAAAACCCTTTCTTCGAAAATTATGGCATTGCTCGGATCCGCGTATCCCAGTTAAAGTAATTCTCCTTCTCCCCTTTTTAGAGATGACAAATTCTCTCTAAAGTCGAGGTCTTTCAGCTTCACGTCTTGGGCTTTGAACAAGACACAAATAGACCTTTCAGCTTCACATCTTGGGTTTTGAACAAGATACAAACCACCTTTCGCTTCACGTCTTGGGCTTTGAACAAGACACCAAAAACACCCATTTCCTCCTATTCTACGAACGCTCTGATTTCCCTGTTTCGGTAAACGGGAATACGTAGGCATAAGATCGAAAGAAAAGATCTTAGCGAGCGCAATCAACAAAAAACCCAAATCCCATATCTCCATCAATCAAAAGCAGTATTTCAAAAGCATCAGTCCTAACATCCTAATCCTTGTTCCCCGCCAGAAACCTTCTGCCCAGGTAAAAAAGAAAGAAAACAGTATTGGCGAAAATACAAATAACCAGTACAAAGGCCCCCCACATTGATAGCATCTGTAACCTAACAGACCGCTGTTTAAACTCAGTATGCAAAGCAGGGTTAATTGGAGACATCTATTTCCCTTCCTTATTCAGCTCACAATAGGATAAAAAATGAATCGACCTGTAGTTCAAGCTCAACCGCAGAGAGCGACCAGCGCTTAAGAACCGCGTCCAAAATCGCTCGCTACAAAGTGGTCACGAGCGTTGAATGATGAACAACGCCTCTACTCAGTCCACACGAACTGATTCCTTTAGTCTTAGTGCTAGCTGCTACGATTGAAGGCTTTGAGTGAGTGAGAGAGAGAGAGAGAGAGAGAGAGGGGGAGGGCGAGAAAGAAAGAAAGATAATATGGTTAGGGTTTCAAAGACCGAATTTTCATCAAGTGTGAATGCTTCCACACAAGGGTTCTATTTATAGAACCACTTGTGTGGGCTGCAAGCTAAAAAGCCCGTTTAAGTGCACGCACACCATATCTTATGGTGTACTGTGATCACTTAAGTGCGTGGTACCTTACCATATTATGTATTCTACTTAAGTGCATCTTACGTTACGGTATTCTACATTTACTTAAGTGCATCGTACCTTACGGTGTTCCGTATTTATTTTACCTCTTATCAATTTTTCCTTATGTGTGTGATTCTGTAAGTTTTCGCGACGTTGACAATTATATTAAATCACGCATTTAACATAATAAATAGTGAGCGGTATCTAGCAACACATCACTGCTACCTAAGGCACGAAAATGTCATGTGATATGACAAAATATTTTGTGATAATACTTGTGTGTACAATAACCCTTTTGCCCTTATGTCTATATTGAACACAAGGAATATACCGTGTCATCCTTGTCTAGTTCATTATTGGGCCTTTAGACATTTATCCTGTTATGCAGGATGGGGAAATTCCATCTAGGCCACTTATGTCCCTCAATATGCTTTGTGGAGTACCCATCAACTGTCTTTATGGTCATCTAGTTACGGGCAATGTTTGATCAGCAATAAAGTACTCGACTCTACATTTAGGATCCATAGTGGTTTCAGGTCAAAGGGTGGTATACACCACTATCACCATGAGAGTAACTTATGACACTTTGCATAACATTTTATGTAGCACTCTCATAGCGGGTCAATCCAGTATAAATATTACTCCAAATATTCATATCTATGTTAAGACTTGATAACTCTTTATCCATAATTCATGAGATGTGATCATCAGTCTATTTATATAATAGTCTTAATGATTTAAGGTTATTCCACTTCATAGTAAAGCTCGACTACGGATACTTTAAGAATAGTGTCCGTATATTTAATATGATCTAATGATTAAGTCACACTTAATATTTCATTAAACGGACTAGCTATTCTAGGGACTTTATTATCTTGGAAAAACAAACATAATAAAGAAATGCCTTTTATTATTAATAAATAATTCGATAAAAGTACCAAAAATAATGGCCTTTAGGGCTTACATCAACATTACCTTTGGACCAAACACTACATTCTTTGGACTTCCATACTCTCTTTGGGTTATCACCTTATGGTTAAAACACCCACCTCTGAACCAGACCATTCTCTTTGGGTTAATCACCTCTCAGGGTTAAGATACCCTTCTTTTTCATGCATTGCCCTGTGGAGCCCTGTGCTCTGGAAACCTTCATGCATTGCCCTGTGAGCTCCATGCTCAGGAAACTTGTGCATTGGTTAATCACCGTTTATCAGTTAAAAGACAACACTTTCATTCCTGGGTTAATCACCACTTCTTAGTTAACATACCCTCTTGCATGGTTAATTACCGTTTATCGGTTAAAATACCTCATTCTTAGTTTAGACACTGCATTCATGGTTCAGATACACAACATTCAAGCAACTCTTTTCTTTTCAATTCAATTCAAAAAAGTTATCTTTCTTTTTCTATTCAAGCAGCTTTTTTCTTTTCTTTTATCACTCAAACCTTTTTCAAAACAATTTTCTTTTCTTTTCATAAAGAGAATTGTTATAATTCGTTCTGTAGCAGTCAGACTAAAAGCTTGGAGCATCCACACTAGGATCAAATCAGCTAACGTCTACACACGTCTAGGATACGATTATAATTGTTCCCTAAAAGCAACCAACACATCCATATTTTCTACCGTGAACTACGGAGCTCTAATTTTCTCATTGCACTATGAGAATACGTAGGCACGAGGGTTCGAATCCTTGGCGAGCACACAAATTAAAAACTTATTTTTTCCTCTTAATTAAAATTAATCGCAAGGAACCTTTAGATGGTAACACCCATCCACGCAAAGAACAATCAAAATGGTTTCTAATGAGTACAACAAATGTGAAGGATGTTAATACTTTACCATATATATATATATATATATATATATATATATATATATATATATATATATATCAAACTTTTGAACTTGAATTATTGCATCATCAAACCTTTTAATCAATGGATGTTGCATATCTATTTGCATTCCATCCACGCGGAAACAACATATGCATACATTCATCCATTTGTATTTCATGCATACAAACCAGAAAAAGCTCACTTTTTCCCTTCCTCAGCCAGAAAGACGACTACTCTCCGCCACAGATATCTCACCAGAGCTAACCATCAGAAAATCATCATGGCCAACATTGAGCAAGAAAACGTCACTTACAAGGAGACCTTGGATCAATTCCAAGGCAAGATGGATCAGCTTCAGGGAAAGATAGACACCATCCTGGAGTACCTTCATACTCATAAAAACACTACCATAAATGCGGTTGTTGAGACTCCAACCAAGACTATTGTTCAACCTATCTCCAATCAATTGGGCACTATTCCTAGGCCTAGTGGTCATGTTGTTGCTTATCCTTGGGGGATGCCTTAGAATTTCAATCCTCAGATTGCAAATGGTGATGCCTTTGTTCCTTACCAGCCCGTGCTGATGCATAATGTTAATGGGAATTCTGTTGTTCACCCTTGGGGGATGCCTCCTCAATTCTCTCCTCCAGTGGTTAATGGTGATGATGATGATGTTCCTCAAGAACAACCTCACTTAAAATTTGTTCCTGTAACGGCTGAAGCACCTGCTGAGTCTGAGCCTGAATATATGGGTCTGCATGGAAGTCACATCTGGCGTTAGCATCATAGTTACGAGGAGGAGGTGTTGGTATAGGCGCAAGAGGTTTAGGCTCCATCAACCCTCTTAAAATTAAATAAGGCAGGATCTGAGTATACGTCATAGGTATGGGGTCGAAGTCCTTCCTAGGTCCTTGTTGATCCCTTCAGGGATACCCATTCTTCTGTTGTTGATTCTGTGGAGGCATGGTCCCGGGTTGCTGAGTTTCAGGTGTAGGGTATGCCTATTGTGGGTATTGACCAGGATTTACCGCTGGTACGTAAGGGTAGTAAGGTATCTGAGAGTATTTGTCAATTGTGACAGCATTAGTCTCGCTCTTCTTCGAGTTTTTATTGTTGGAGAATCACTTAGTGTTATGCTGGATAGTGGACGGTTTTCCAATCTTGCCACTCTTCAAACCATTTTCAATTCTTTCTCCAATTATCACCAGGTTAGCAAATCATGTTGATACAAACCCAATCATCTTCTTGTAGTATGGGCCTTGCAGGGTGCCCATGAACATATTAACTAGTTCACTTTCTAAGAGCGGAGGTTGCACACGAGAATCCAATTCTCTCCATCTCTGAGCATATTCTTTGAAAGATTCATTACTCTTTTGAGACAGATGTTGTAACTGCATGCGGTTAGGAGCCATGTCCAAATTATACTTGTATTGCCTTAGGAAAGAATTAGCAAGATCTTCCCAAGTCTTGACATGAGTTATCTCTAGCTGCATATACAATTTTAAGGATGCCCTACTTAAACTGTCTTGGAAATTCTACATCATTAGCTTCTCATTTGCCGCATAGGCAGCTGTCATACCCTAATTTTTACCCATAAGATTCCACATATTATATCATTTACATCTCATCAAAATCATAAGCATGGCATCCTCCTAACCTTCACCTCTTTGGGTTTGCCTTTATGGGAGATCAACAAGCACCCTTTGTGTTTCTTTTTAACTTTTAAACCCACGAGCAAAGTGAGGAAGTTGAATTTATTGCTTCTGGTGCCTAATGCTATAACAAATCTAAGTCATTATAATAATAAATCCTGGTCTATAAAGTGAGTGACCTCCATACAAAAATTCTTTGGCATATAAATTAAGTAGTTATTTTCATTTCATCAAAATCAACTAATCATTAATCTTACACTACATAACTTCCGAAAATCACAACTTCAAAAACCAAAAAGATTAAGCCAAAAAAAAAACATCACATAATCCCCATCAAGCAAACAAAACAGTTTGATTAGAGATATTGTTATTGCTAGCAGATGATCCATAAGGATGAACCAGTGGCTTGCTACTCATAAAGTTACTTCCACGACCATTTTTTGCATTCAATGAAGAACATGAACCCCTTGAATTTGCTGAATACACCCCCTTCTTTGACATAACACTAGTTGATTTAAAAATACACATAGAATCTTGGTTCTCATAAAACCCTGCATAGATTTTACATGACTTTGACTTCTTGTTGTAAGGACTCTCCAACTTCACAAGATCCTCTAAACTCTGAACATTTTTTAATGATGTAAAAGATTGTAATTATCCTTGGTAGAATTTCGAAAGTCCTCTTTTGTAATAAAACAAAAAGACACAAACTTTAGCATGAACTTTAGAAATTACAATAGTCCAGAAATTAAAATGGAAAGAAAAAGTAAAACCCATTAAAAAACAAAGAAGCTCACTTGATCGAAAGTTGTTGAAACAGAGAAGACATGTCATTTAATGAAGAAGATGAAGTTGGAGATGTGACATCTTCAAATGAATCAGATTCTGATAATTCTAACAATGAATTATCATTTGAAACATCGGAATCAGAAGGTGCCCCACGAGGTGATAAATGTGGTTTTCTCCATGTCTGTAGAAGCCATCTTAATTTGGTTGTAACCAGAGAAGGCGTCTGTGAACTAGAAAGACTGAGAATTGAGCAGTGTTGTCTACCAAAACGTCAATGTGAGGTATAGGGAAATCGTCTTTAGAACTTGCTCTGTTCAGATCTCGATATTCCACACATATTCTTACTTTGCCATCTTTCTTTTGGATAGGCGCGATGTTTGCAAACCATTGTGGATACTTTGCAGCGACTAAGAAACCCACGTCGAATTGATTTTGACCCCCTATCTGATTTTAAGAGACATGTCTGATTTGGTTCTTTACAGTTTTTGCGTTACTGGTGGGTACTCTGTCTTGAGCGGCAGCTTGTGCACAACAATGTCTGTATCTAGCCCTGGCATGTCTTGGAATGACCAAGCAAACACGTCCACGTACTCTCGTAGTAATTCTACCAACTTTTTCTTCACATCCTCGTTCAAAGACGCGCCAACCTTAACCTCCTTCTTGTCTTCCTCAGTTCCCAGATTGGTCACATCCATTGGTTCCTGATGAGGTTGGATCATTTTATCCTCTTATTTCAACAGCCTGGCTAATTCTTCAAGAATCTCACAGTCGTCCTTACCATCTTCTTTTGCTTGGTTAATTAGGAATTTGAAGTCGTAAGGGATTATAACAATGTTATTTTCAGTGGGTTTGATTATTAATATGCATGAGGATGATTTTTTTATTTATTTCAAGGATGATGAAAAATGGAAAAGAAGAAAAGTGAAACAAAATTTAAAATAGTAAATTAATTTGCTTATAGAAAAAAATAGTAAATTAATTTGAAAGAGAAGTAATATATGGAATCTCAGCGACCTTCCAGTTGTTGAGAATACATATGGGAGACAATGGCACACCAAGTTGGATACTTCTTCATTCATTTCTTCTGTCATAGCCACCCGACCTTCATAGATGAATTTGGCATTGTGAAAGGTTTGTTGAATAGTGTGCAGCCATATTTGGTCAATCTTCGGGGCCTCCTTAGTCGTTGGTTGGTACCCTAATCCGAACCAATCCCTTTTCTCAGGAAACTCAAGAAACTTGCCCCCAGCCTGAAGGACTTCCTCCTTGGATCAAAGTTGAGAACCTTTCCCAAGATGAGGGGAACGTCTCTGTCTTCGGGATGCCCCACTTTCGACTCACAGCAGTAATCTCTAAGGCTTGGAAGGGCGTCTCCAAGGGTTTTCCCTCTGCTTCAATGTATCTGAATGGCAAGAGGTGACTGACCAAACATGTTGTCTTCGCCAATGACAATTACCAATTTATCCCTTACCACATTTGATTTTATGGTGAAGAGTGGAGGTGACATCGCCAATAGCATGTATCCAAGGTCGTCCCAAAAGACAACTGTAATCGGGATGTATGTCTATTACTTGAAAGGTAGTCATTAATGTGTGAGGTCCAACCACCATAGGTAGATCTATTTCCCCTATCACCATTCTTCTTGACCCATCGAAGACTTTGACTACCAACGTGATTTCTTTCATAAAGTTCCTTTCGGCGTTCAGTTTCATGAGAGTGGTTTTGGGCATAACGTTCAAGGATAAACCAGTGTCCACAAACACTCTGAAGAGGATATAGTATTGATATTTCACTGATATATTCAAGGCTTTGTTGTGGCTCTGACCTTCTGTGGGTAATTCCTCGCTGCTGAAACCCAGACAACTGCTAGCGGTAATGTTAGCTACCACCCAATCGAACTGGTTGACGATTATATCTTTTGTGCTTCATTCAGGATCTTCAATAGAGCATCTTTGTGTGCCTCGGAGCTTAATAGGATCTTCAATAGAGCATCTTTATGTGCCTCGGAGCTTAATAACAAGGATAAGATGGAGATTTTGGAAGGTGTTTGACTTAGTTGGTCCACCACCTTTTAGTCACTCTTTTTTATTATTCTTAGAAATTCCTCAGCCTCCTTTTGGGGTATCGCTCTCTTTGAAGGCTCGATCTCTGCGTTTGAACTTGGGACCTCTTTGCCTTTGGACGTCTCGGGATTCTTGTTTTGCAATCATTCTAGAGTGAACACCCTACCACTATGTGTCGTGCCCATAATACCAGCTATATTTGTGACATTAGGTTCTAACACTAATGGCTTATCTCCCACGTAGTCTGTGGCACCACCTTAGTGTTTTCTAAAGGGAAGGGAACAGGAAAACAAATTACTATAGGAGATTATTGAGCATCTTGTCTTAAATACAGAATATCAAGAGGCTCGAGCATGGAGATGATCTCCTCTCTTTTTACACGTCTTATCTGTAGTGTTCCTTGACTCATCAATTCTTGCAAACACCTTTTCAGTTCCTCACATTCATGTGTTAAGGATAGACATACCTCACAGAAACCATGAACTTCTTTAATTATCTCCTCTTTAGTCTGTTTCTCACATGCGATCAGCATGTGAGTCTTCACATTATCTACTTCCTCTATTAACCTAATTTCACCACACTCTTCCAAGGCATTGACAGAAGGACCATGGTGTCTGGGAAATGAATTATTCTTCAAATTCGGGCATAGCTCTTTGAAATTTAACAACTTGGCGTCAATCAGCTCTTGCACTTTATATTTCAAGTCTTTACAGTTGTCGGTGATATGCCCCGACGATCCATCGTGATACCCACATCTAGCGTTCTCATCAAAATTTGGTGGATATGGTGGGATCATAGGTGCGAGAGCCTTAGGTGTAACCCATCCCTTATGAATTAGGTATGGGAGAATCTGGCTATACAAGATAGGCACCGGGTCAACTCGGAGAGGCCTTCTCTCATGATTATTTCTTGGCCTCGGTTGATTTCTTGGTGGATACCCATTTTATTGCTGATGCTGATTTTGTTGAGGTATCATCAGGGGTTGTTGGTGTGAGGCGTAGGAAATTCATGTGGTGGATATTTTCCGGAGGACACAACAACCACATACGGATATGGGTAGTAAGGCACCTGAGTTAAGGGTGCTTGACGAGATCCCATTATCGCATTAGTATCACCTTCTTTCTTCTTTTTAGTTGAAGTTGGAAAACTTCTTCATGCTAGTCTAACCACCGGATGCCCCTTGGATCTTACACTCTTCAAGCCATCTTCGATTCATTTTCCAATGATTACCATATCTGAGAACCTAGATGAGACGTTCCCTAACATCCTTTCATAATACTAACTCTGTAGAATGCCCATGAATATATCCACTAGCTCTTTTTTCAGGAGTGAGCGACCCGAATCCATCTCCCTCCATATTTGTGCATACTCCTTGAAAGACTCATAATTTTTCTACGTAAGGTTCTACAACTGCATGCGATTAGGAGCCATATCCAAATTGAATTTGTATTATCTCAAGAAAGCATAAGGGAGGTCTTCCCACGTTCGAATGTAAGCCCACTCAAGTTGCATGTACCCCACTTAGACTATCATAGGAGTATTGGATCATTAAATTCTCATCATAGGCGTAAGCAGCCATCTTTCAATAAAATATCCTCAAGTGGTTCCTTAGACAACCGAGCGCTTCAGGTACTTTAAACTTTGGAGATATCACGACATCAAAAATCAAACACATGTTGAGAGTAATGCCGAATACATTGAAACCTTCTACAACCCTTAGTCTTTCTTCAAGTACTTTGTACTTGTTAGCTACCTTGGATTCTTTTGTAGCTACCTTGGATTCTTCAGCAATGCCCCTAGGGTGCGCCCCGGGTCAATCCACAAAATTGTCATTAGTACGAGGGTTAAAAATCAGTATCTGTAGAGTGCGAGGCACCCCATTCTTTGCAGGAGATGGAATGAATTCTTCAAGAGGCAGCATATTTGTTTTCGATAACCGAGAATGAACCCTAGTAAGGGATTATTATCCAAAGAAGTGCCACTAGTCTTGGCATGAACAGCTTCTTTGATTCATAGCTAGACAAAAAAAAAAAAGATTCAACACAATTTTTTAACAATCTTGTTTCAAAATGCTCGATCTTTTACCTACACCATCAATAGAAACAATATTTCTCTAATTGAAGACTTTCAAACATCCTTAACACGTAAAATCGTACGATCCACTCTCAATAAGTCTTAACAAGAAGGTAGATCATGTTGCTCTTAAGAAATCTAAACCTTTCGATACTCAACAATTTATTTAACGGGTTAGATTAACATTTAGCCTCTCTTTTATCCCCATAGGAAAACTAGGCCCCTTGCCCATGAGCTAAGTGAGGGAGTTGAATTTATTGCTTCTGGTACACGATGCTATAACAGATCTAAGTCATTATAACAATAAATCCTGGTCCATAAAGTGAGTGACCTCCATACAAAAATTCTTTGGCATATAAATTAAGTAGTACTAGTTGTTTTCATTTCATCAAAATCAACTAATCATTAATCTTACACTACATAACTTCCGAAAATCACAACTCCAGAAACCAAAAAGATTAAACCAAAAAAAAAACGTCACATTATCCCCATCAAGCAAACAAAGCAGTTTGATTAGAGATGTTGTTATTGCTAGCAGATGATCCATGAGGATGAACTGGTGGCTTACTACTCATAAAGTTACTTCCACTACCCCTTCTTGCATTCAATGAAGAACATGAACCCCTTGAATTTGCTGAATACACCCCCTTCTTTGACATAACACTAGTTGATTTAAAAATACACATAGAATCTTGGTTCTCATAGAACCCTCCATAGCTTTTACATGACTTTAACTTCTTGTTGTAAGGACTCTCCGGCTTCACAAGATCCTCTAAACTCCGAACATTTTTTAATGATGTAAAAGATTGTGACTTTCCTTGGTAGAATTTCGAAAGTCCCCTTCTGGAAAAAACCAAAAAGACACAAACTTTAGCATAATCATAAGAAATTACAATAGCCCAGAAACTAAAATGGAAAGAAAAAGCAAAACCCATTAAAAAAACAAAGAAGCTTACTTAATCGGAAGTTGTTGAAACAGAGAAGACATGTCATTTAATGAAGAAGATGAAGTTGGAGATGTGACATCTTCAAATGAATCAGATTCTGATAACTCTAACGATGAATTATCATTTGAAAGATCAGAATCAGAAGACGAGGAAGAGAAGAAAGAACCATTTATAATATCATCGCACTCTTCATGAAATGGTCTTTTCTTTGGTGATTCAACCATGGGATTGTTCATCTTTTGCTCCATATTATTTAGTGCTATATTTTCAATACACAGAAACTCCACAAGCAACAAAGAACTCTACTTTTTTTAAAGCGTGAAATGTGATGATATGATATATTTTGGGGAATGTTTGGTTTGCGTTTTGTATATATATAAGAAGAAAAAAGAAGGTGTGAGGTGGTGGATAAGACCAAGATTTATTTTGGTTTTTATCACATAGTATTACTTTATTGCTAAAATTCTTGGTTGGAAAGAAATAGTAAGATTCGGGTTTATCCGAATAGGAGTATGGTTTATCTTGTCTCTTATAAGACCCACCCAATTATTATCTTTTCTTTTAACCTAGCCAAATATGGTGCTCCACACCTTTTATGTTTATGTTCACGTTTATTCTTAACTCAAAAACCCCACATATCACTTTACGGCCTTTATCAATTTAACTAAATTTGATAGATGAGTTGGTACTCCTAAGGGTTGGCCTAGTGTTGGAGGCTTCGGTTTTAAGAGTGTGTTCTTTTTAAGAACTTAAGTTTGAATTTTATTAAGTGTAATTAATTTTTGTGTGGGTCAGTTCATATGAAACTTTGTTTCGGCTTTAAACGGAATCTCCACTAATGAATAGTGAAATTGATCTCTTTTGAATTAGTTAGTCGGAAGGCCGGATACTAAGATTTTTAAAAATAAAAAAAAAATTATTTTGTGTGGTTTAGTGTTGAAAACTTAGATTTTAAAAATGTATTATATTTGGAGTTTCAAGATGAAATTCTATTATATTGTTGCATGCAGAGATATTTTGTTTATAAAATTTTTAATTCTTTAATAAGTTTAATAAATAAATATTGATTTATAAAAGTCACTAGAAGGTGAAGTTTGTTTTGTACGGAAAAATAATTATTATGGAAAATATATTATAATGGATATTTTAAGGTACTATTTATCATGTATAAAAAAATATTACCTAAAAAGTATGATAGTAATAAATAAAAGAAATGGAGAATAGAAGGACGCGTGGAAAGTGAAGGTCCCAAGGAGTATGGATAAGTTCAAAAAGTGTTGACATGGAAATTTGGAAGCTTAGCTGTTTGTTTTTTGAACCAATTGGGGTTTGAATGGAACGGTATTCTCCGCGGCGCCCACTGAGTGTCTGGAATTTTGAATGAAGGAACGGAACGGACAAACAGACCATTAAAACACGCTTTATGTTTCTTTTTCAGGACAATAAAGTCCCCACACCATATATATATCTTCCTTTTGTTTCCCACCATCTCTAAAACCTAAATTTTTATTTATGTTACTAGCACTAGAAAATAAAAATTTCCACTTATATTATTTTCATCACCAATATTATGTTAAATGAATCGACTAATTTGATCCGACAGTCATCAAGTAGTTTTAGACTCCTTCAATCTCACTTACGAAATATCAAATTATAATCTTCTTTATCAAATTCAACGTTAATAACCACTAGATCAAATTGCTAAAATATATTATTTTAAATAGTTTTTAGATTTCAAATTATTATTATCAAATATTAAATATAATTCAAAAGAAGCTTCAATTATGTAAACAAGATTATAGTATCAAAATTTCTAATAATAACCATATGAAATATTCTTAATATAAAATAATTTCTAATTTATTCATGATAAAATATTAAAAATATTTGTCATTATATAAAAATAAAATCAATTTTTATTTATGACACGTTAACGGAAGACTGATATATGTCTCAAAGTGTTAATAAAAAAAGATTATTTAAAAAAAAGTATTAGACGTAAAATTTGAAGTTTATTATTTTAAAGTTATTGATAATCTCAAATTAGTCAATACACGTCATTCAAAATTTTCAAGTAATAATATCCCAACTAATTTGCTTTTAAAAAAATATATATATCCCAACTAATTTAGCAATAACTCAAAAATGTCATACAAATAATATTATATTTGAAAAACTTCAAGAACCATCCATTTTCTCCTCCCCTCGAGAATTAGTGTTTACATTAAATTTTTAAAACAGCGGCTGCAGAAGTTTCAATCTACTTATGAAAAAAATTGCAAATTCATTTTTCTCCTATTTTTAATGGCGATCTGCCAACTGTTACGTGTAATAATTCCTTATTTCATTTAAAATTTAGAACAATAATCGATTTCTACAAATAAAAAAAAATTATTCTAAGATAATAAAATATATATTAATCAATTCATCTTATTCAAAAGAGTTAATGGTAGTGCATTATTAGTGTAAAAAGTATTACACATATATTTAATCAAAATACTCTAAAATATCAAATTATATAAATAATTTAAAATGCACAGCCTGAATTGTTGAAATACATGACTCTAATTGATTGACATATTATCAATTCATCATTTCTTTTCTATACTTTCTCCGTTACATAACGAGTGACTCAGTTGACTTTTCACACAAATTAAAAAAAAATGAATGAGAGAGAATGATATTTATACTAAAGTACTCTTATGATGTATTGAGAATGATGAAAGTAATATTAATTAGAGAGTAAAATAGAAAAAATTGCATTGAAAATTGAAATGCGTCATATATTTTGTGAGACCATTTTATTCCAAATGAGTCACTCATTATGAAACGGAGGAAGTATCAAAATTGTTGGTAAATAATATTATTATTTGAAAACTTCATGAATCATAAATTTCCTCTTCTAGTACATTAGTGTTTTATTAATTATTTAAAATAGGTCAATTTTTATGGGGTATATGGTCAAAAGATTAACTATGCATATTTCTAAAAATATTGATTCTATGACTCCTATTTCCAAGAATATTGATCCTATGATTAGGAAGTCGGTTGTGCAAGTGACAAGTGTAACACCCATGTATAATTACATATATCAAAGTATATAATTTATACATGAATCCAAGTCTTGGTACTGAAATACCATAAGTTCCTAGTTAACACATTGTATACATTACATGCCCAATACAACATACAAGGCATAATATATACAAGATGTTCCAATGCACTAAGAACTAGATCAACAAGCGATCTCAAAATGAAGCTCCACAAACGGAAGCCACGTCATCCCAAAAGCCAAGATAAATAAGGATAATCAAACGGCCTTATCCTTACCCTTCGCGGAACCTGTAATATAATCAACAACATGGGGCGATAACCTTACCAAGGCATCCCCTTTTCCCGTCCACTTCTACGTCTAGAAGTCGACCCGAGTCATGGATCCTTGTAGTTACTTGGCATACGAAATGGATTCGGGATCATCGGTCTGTTAGCCGTGAACCATCACTTCTCATGTTAACCATCGCAAGTCTCTTTACCATATAGGTTCCATTCGTACTACACGCGGGAATCAAACCTGCCAAGTATTTATGCATACGTTTCAGAGGAGCTCGAGACCCATGAAACTGCAACTCAAGGGAAACGGTTACGATTACGTGATCTCACACACACAAACGTGATTGTATTCGACAATCACAAGGCCACATTCTCCTTAAGGCCTCTTTTGCCTTTTCTCATAATCACAATGGTCCACACATGTTCCATACTAGTGTTTCACTTTCTCCTAGACCAATACTATCACGGATGCACCTTTCTACATCGAATGCACGAGCATCGCCATCTAGGTTCTCTATCACTATTCTAGTCACAACCTAGAATTATACCATTTTGTTTTTGGGGTAAAGTTTCCTCACTCTTCCTAATTCATTTTAAACATACTATCACTCAATTTCTTTTCACAATAAGGGGTTAAATGTAACACAATACAATAGTATAACAAAATTGCACATAGTAATTCAATTCATAAAATTAATACATTCTCGGGTTTTCCTCTGATTATTTAATCGGGTAACAAAACCGATATTTTCCACTTTCATAGTGTAGAATATTTCCACAACTTTCTGTCGGTACCAAGAACACCTCGATCGGAATCACGGTTTAAAAGTTATGAATTTTCAAAAAATTATTTTTCATCAACCAACAGCGGTAACCGGTTACCTCAGAATGAGTAATCGGTTACTCAAGCCAAATTTCCAAAACAGAACTGAATTCACGTTTAGAGGCACAATTGGGTAACCGGTTACCTCAGAATGAGTAACCGGTTACTCAGTTCATTTTTTCCACAAAACTCAACTTTTCCAACATGTAACCGGTTACTCAATAATGGGTAACCGATTACCACTGAGTCAGAAATAAAAAACCTGTTATTTTCAGCATAAACACCAATGGAAACCCATCCAAACTCTTAGAAACATCAAAGCAAGCATATTAGATTCAATATACACACAACTCGACTACATTACCTGACTATTTCCACATTTTTAACCGTTAGAAACATCGATTTCGTATTATTATTCACAATCCAACATTTCTAACCTAAACTCTAGCATTTCCAAAATTTCTAAAACTCAAGTTCTAACTAGAACCCACCTCTAAACAAGATGACGATAAAGATTGAGAGATGATTTGAAGAAGAAATGATGAATATCCAAACTTTCTTCTTCTTCTAGGTTTCTTTCTCTTTTTCTCTTCTTGCTCCTCCTTCTCTCTACTTCTTTCTATCTTTTTCCAAAATGAAGAGGAAAGGAAATGAAATGATATGTGGAGATATCATTTAGTTAGTAACACTAACTTGAATGTCCAATATATCTCTATAGCACCAAATGCTAGCATCTCAGAGTCAGATAATATTAATTTGATCTGCTTTGAGTTCATCAGTTACTCAAATTATCATTACTGATAATTTCTCAGAGTATTCCGGAACCCAGTTGATCAGAACTAATATTATCTAGAGAAAAATAAAAATACGGGGTATTATATCCTCCCCTCCTTAAATAGAAATTCGTCCTCGAATAAAAAGATTACCTGAAAAGGTGAGGGTAAGCATCTCGCATCTCTGATTCTAGTTCCCAAGTTGCATCACCCGAATGCGTCTCATCCCACTGAACTTTCACAAGAAGAATCTCTTTATTCCTTAGTACCTTAGTTTCTCTTCCTGTGATACGGCTTGGTTGAGGTTCAAACAATCTGTTTCTATCTCAATTGTATATGGTAAAATTGGATGAAGAGGATCTGGAACAAACTTCCGGAGTTGAGATACATGAAAAACATCGTGCATTTCAGACAGAGAAGGCGGTAAGGCTAATCTATAAGCTACTTCACCAATACTTTCTAAAATTTGATACGGTCCTACGTATCTCGGACTTAACTTTCGCGACTTAAACGGTCTTTTCAACCTCAATCTCGGAGTAACCTTCAAAAACACGTGATCACCTTCATCGAATTCTAAAGGTCTTCTATAGTTATCCGCATAACTCTTCTGACGATCTTGCGCTTGTTTAACTTTATCGCGAATCTTTCTAATCTTATCCGTAGTCTCTTGAAAAATTTCGGGTCCCAAAATTCTATCTTCGCCAACGTCCATCCAACACAAAGGCGTCCTACATTTCCTTCCATACAATGCATCATAAGGAGCCATACCAATACTTGCATGATAACTATTGTTGTACGAAAACTCAATCAACGGTAACAGTTCTATCCAATTTCCTCTACTTTCAAGCACACATGCCCTTAACATATCTGCCATCGTTTGTACCGTCCGTTCCATCTGACCATCCGTTTGAGGATGATTCGATGTACTCAAACACAACCTTGTTCCCATAGCTTGTTGAAAAGCCCTCCAAAATCTTGAAGTAAATTTTGGATCTCTATCCGAAAAAATACTAGAGGGAATACCATGCAACCTCACAATTTCCGAAATAAACAACCTTGCAAGATGACTTTCCTTGTAGGTAGTTTTTACGACTAAGAAGTGCGCAGACTTCGTCATCCGATCCACAATCACCCAAATAGAATCATAACCACCTTGCGTACGGGGTAATCCAACTGCAAAGTCCATATAAATACTATCCCACTTCCACACCAGAATTTCTAACGGTTGTAATAAGCCACCCGACCTTTGGTGTTCAATCTTTACTTGTTGGCATACCGCACACTCCGATACATACACCGCAATATCTCATTTCATATCGGACCACCAATAGTCCCTCTTTAAGTCTTGATACATCTTCGAAGAACCAGGATGTATAGTAAAAACACCCTTATGCGCTTCCTCCAAAATTCTTCTTTTCAACACTGCATCATCCGGAACAAAAATCCTTTGGTTAAACAGGATGATTCCATCAGTAGCTCGCACGAAACTCGGTTGAACTAAAACTTCTTGTAACTTCTCATCCAACACTTGTCCTCGTTGAATCTCCTCTCTAATAGTATAATTGACATTCAAATTTCCCATAATCACACCATTAGGAGCCAAATAAATTGAAGATTAAGATCTCTAAAATTTTCCAATAAGGCATATTCTAACATCACCAACTCGACATTATGCAACACTTTTTGGCTTAATGCACCTGCCACTTTATTCGCTTTCCCCGGATGGTACTTTAGTTCCAAGTCACAATCCTTCAAATATTCCATCCATCTCCTTTGATGCATGTTCAACTCTTTCTGGTCAAATAGTTACTTTAAACTCTTGTGGTCGCTGAACATCTCAAAACGTACCCCATACAAATAATGACGCCACACTTTCAGTGTAAATACAACTGCCGCCAATTCCAAATCGTGCGTTGGATAATTCTTCTCGTGAACTTTTAATTGTCGGGAGGCATAAGCTACCACGTGACTTTCTTGCATTAATACACCTCCTAATCCCATCTTTGATGCATCACAAAATACTTCATACGACTTGCTAGGATCAGGAATGATCAACACAGGAGCAGTCGCCAAACTTTCCTTCAAACTCATAAAACTTTGTTCACATGCCGAATCCCACTCGTAAGGACAATCCTTTCGAGTACGTTTAGTCATTGGTAAGGCCAATTGAGAAAAACCCTTGATAAACCTTCTATAATAACCTGTCAGTCCCAAGAAACTTCTAACTTCGGAAACGTTCTTTGGTCTCTCCCAATTAATCACCGCTTCCACTTTTTATGGATCTACCGCCACACCTCCTTGAGATATGACATGACCGAGAAAACTAACCTCCGACATCCAAAACTCACACTTACTTAGCTTGGCAAAAAGTTGTCTCTCTTGTAAGATCGATGAGATGATTCTTAGATGCTCTCCGTGCTCTTGAGAAGTATGAGAATAAAGAAGAATGTCATCAATAAAGATCACTACATATTGGTCCAAGTAAGGTTGAAATATCCGATTCATATAATCCATAAAAATTTCCGGAGCACTCGTCACACTGAAAGGCATTAAAAAGAATTCATAATGACCATAACGGGTTCTAAACGCGGTCTTTGATACATCTGAACTCTTCACACGGATCTGATGATAACCCAACTGTAAATCAATCTTCGAGAACATGCAGGCTCCTTTCAATTGATCTAACAGGTCGTCTATCCTGGGTAATGGGTATTTGTTCTTGATGGTGACTTTATTCAACTGTCGGTAATCAATACATAACCGCATTCCACATCTTTCTTCTTTACCAATAACATTGGAGCTCCCCAGGGTGAAACACTGGGTTGAACAAAATGTTTAGCCATTAACTCTTCCAATTGATCCTTCAATTCTTTTAACTCAAGTAGTGCCATCGGATACGGAGAAACGGATATAGAAGTCGTTCCCGGTATCAGGTCAATAGAGAATTCCACTTTCCTTTCCGGAGGAAGAGAAGTGATATTCTCGGGGAAAACTACGGAAAACTCGCAGACTACAGGGATATTCAGAACTTGAAGGTCGCTACTCTCCTCCTTAGTGAGAACCAAAAGAACAAAGGTTCTGCTAGACTTCTAGAGAAGTTCTTTTTTTTTAAAGAGAGGAAGAACTTCAAAAATCTTTAAGAGGAAACTCTGTTGTGTTTGTCTATACTGAATATCTTATTAAGCCAAATGATGATCATATTTATGGAAACAACTTCTCACTTTTTGTGTTAATATTATTGCTTGTTAGCTGTCTAAAGAAGACAATTCAATATTCATCTATCACTCATTAAACTTGTTTCAAGATAAAGTGCTAGTTCTAAATAGTATCTTAGAGACTTGTGACTGATAGATGATATCTCTGTCTAAGTCTAGATCTATTATACTTTGATGGATGATAGCTTCTGAAAGTTGTCAAAATCTGAGATTCAGAAGAAGATTTTTTTTTACTGTCATAACAGTTTAAGTAAAAAGTTTTTTCAAAAAAAACTTTATAATACTTAACTTTTCATAAAGGTGAAACTCATCTAGTGGAATTAAAATATTTGCTGGATAAAAAACCTTTGGGTAATGATGTTTTCTCTTTTGGTACTTGCTGTGACTATTCTCTATCTTGTGAAACATCATTGTGTCCTTTTTCTGACAAGAGTCTTATTCTTGTAAGATTCTCGTTCAGTTCTTATTCTTTTTCTTCTTCTTCTTCTTCTTCTTCTTCTTCTTCTTTTCTTCTTGTCTGTACGTTGATCAAACCAAACCTGAGATGAGTTCTTTAGTTAATTATCCTTTGAATCAGCTGGTTGTCATCAATGAAACATTTGTGAATTTTGATGAGTTGCTTAAAATTTGTTTCAACTTCTAGAAGATTGTGTCTAAACAAGGTTGGAATGGATACTTTGAGATGCTCTGTGGTTTCACTTATCCAAGTCTTGTCAAAGAGTTTTGGATCAATGCCTCCATTGTTGAGCCAAATTCTTAGTATGTTATTCTGTCTAGAGTAACTGGTGTTTCTATTATAGTAACCTCTAAAGCGATTGCAAATGTGATCAATTGTGAGGAGATTGGAGAAATCCCAGGAACTCTTGTTTGGGAACACTATCTTCCTACGTGGCATATCTTTGTAGACCCATCTAATATATCAGAGGTCTCAAATCTTCTTCCTGATGATGTTGTTAGGAATCAGATTTTGAATTGAAACTTACTTCCTAAGGATAAAGATTTAGACCAAGTGGACCTTATTGAAAAATATCTGCTTATACTTCTTAATTCAGATTTGAAGATTGATCTTCCTCAAGTTATGTTTGACCATCTGAAGAGGTCTCCTTCTTCTTTTCAAAAGGGAAAGACCTTCTCCATACCTTATGGATGAGTTATTTCTGAAATACTTGTTCAGCAAGGGGTTAACATAAGTTCTGAGGCTAGTTTTTCCAAGATTTGGAGAGATAAGTTTGAAGCTATCTATGAAAAATTCTAATGTTAGATTTCTGGATAGTTATGCTTATTAATAAATTCAGAGTTTATTCATGCTTGTGTTCAATTTTAATTGATTAATATTTATTATTGTTGTTCTATGAGAATTTGATATAAATAGTAAAAGAACTCAAATGTTTGCAACTTATTTCATTAATAAAAAGGAAGACATTACAAGAAAATTAGATTTTCTAGTCTGATGGATGGGCCCTAAGGTATTCCCTAGGATCATCTGACATGTCCAGATTATCTAAGAAATCTTGCCATTCTTCCTTAGCAAACTCCAATGCCTCATTTTTCAGTTTGTTTCTGCGTCTGGATTCAAAAGATCTTTTTCTTCTGTGATTCTTCACAAAGGATGCTGAAGAGGAGAGCACTTCTGAAGCTGTCTGGTTGCTTCCAGATTCTTCAGTTGCTGCTTGGCCTTGGTTTGCTTGAGTTATTGCATTCAATAGTGCTGCCTTCTTGAAATCTCTCTTTGGAACCCAGATTTGCTTGTGCTTGTACATCTTGGCGTTTTAGGGATTAAGTGATGATGGAAGAAAGCTTACTAAAGTCCTTTTTATAGACGTGTTACATACATTGTCTTGAGTTTAATATTTTTTAAGTACTGATTAAATTTTATCAATACTCTAATAATGACTCTTGGAAATGTGATCTAGTAGTCTAACCTATTAAGATTCTCGGAATAACTATGAGTTTATATTTTATCTATTTTAACTATTGTTTCTGTGTCAGTTTCATTTTGTTAATGTACTTTCAGAAAATCTAAAAAAATTACTGGAATGCACTTGCATGCTGAAAATAATTCTTGGCCAAATAAACTATTTCATTAATATTAAACTGATGGATTGCAAAAATATTTTTTAAAAAAGGAACAAGATGATTCTAGAATAGATCCCTAGCTAGAGCATCTCATGCCCAACGACGTCCACTGTTGCCATAGTCCACCTCTTCGTCTTCAGAATCAATCACTTATTCCTCTTTTATGACTGAGAAAGAGCGGTAGAACTGCTTGTTAACCCTCTTTTTCTTCCTTGACCTCTTCAAGCTTTTTCTCTTTGGCTTCAAAGCAGCTACTACTGAACCTCCTTCTGAAGGTCATTCAGGTACTGCTGAAGTTTCCTCTTCTGAAGTAAGTATTGTTGAGGGAAAAGGCTCAGTTGTAGAGGACTCAGAAGCAGCTCGCCTCTGAGGGGATTGGATTTCTAAACTTGTAGAGCTCTCGGTTACATCTGTTATGACGGATGTATTATGACTCTCAGTTGATGAATCCATATCTCTTGGTTGATGATTGGTGAAAATGACTTAGGACCTGAATGCCTTTATAATGGCTTATGTGGATATCAAGAGTCTAAAATTAATCCTTGTTTAATTCTTGGAATAGTAACGACCACTAAGACTTCAAAGCATGCACTTTACAAACCTTAATGACTCTTATTACTTGATTACTTTTCCTTTTTGGAAACTGATATTGTAATGATGATCTGAGATACATTTATTAGTGATATTCTTTCTTTTTCTTTTCTTTTCCTTTTATTCTTTTTGATGTGACAAAAGGGGGAGAAATAATAGTAAGTATTTAAGTGGAAACTGAACCCATTGAATACATGTTTTGTACATATTGGTAATTTATTTTCTTGTCATTTATTTAATGTTTTTATGGTTACCTTGCCCAGGGTGTACTTTTAACTTTCTTGTACATAGGTCTAAGGAAAAGCTTACAAACCTCAGACTTAGTCTATCAGACCCAGAAGGAGCTTACAACCCTCGTATTCTGGTGTTGCTAAAGAAAGTTAAAAAGGGCAGCATATTTTGACTCTCTTGTACATAGTGTTAAGTAAGAGCTTACAAACCTCTGACTTTGCCTATTAGACTTAGAAGGAGCTTACAAACCTCGTATTCTGATGTTGCCAAAGGAAGTTAAAATGTTGTTATTTTGGTTTTCTTAAATATGGAACTAAGGGGGAGCTTACAAACCTCAACCTTGGAACTGTTTGACTCAGGGGGAGCTTGCAAACCTCAGACCCTGATGTTACTAAGAAGACTGATTTATTTTTTCTTAAAAAATTGTTCTTGGTGTTAGAGTCAATAGAACTCAGTTGTGGAC
The DNA here is from genome assembly GCA_022829125.1 of Lathyrus tuberosus. Taxonomy (NCBI): domain Eukaryota; kingdom Viridiplantae; phylum Streptophyta; class Magnoliopsida; order Fabales; family Fabaceae; genus Lathyrus; species Lathyrus tuberosus. The sequence goes on from JALAZF010000193.1 coordinate 5,389,733, forward strand.
TATCAGACTCAGGGGGAGCTTACAAACCTTATAACCTATTGTTGCAGAGAAAATTAAATGCCCAACACTGTCCTTTAAATACTTGTGTTTGTCATCATCAAAAAGGAGGAGATTGTTAGAGCAATATTTGTTCTAGATATATTCTCTTTTAGTTTTGATGATAACAAAAGTATTAAAAGAACAATTGATTATTTGATGTGTGTTTTATTTATGCAGGTTCTTGTTCTTGTACATAAATAATCAGAATCTGTTTTACTTAGACACACTTGGAAGTTGCTTCATTGTTAGCTTCTAGTAGCAGAGTCTGAAGAACAATTGCTAGTGTGGCTTGGCGCAAACTCTGAGCTGAAGGCCTCAACATTCAGACGAGTTACTACACTTGGTAATTGTATATCAACATATGGTACCATTCAGAGTTGGTGATAAAGCTGTGGATTATCCGTACTACAGAAAACAAGTTGTATTGTCTTATCAGCTTGCCAGCTAGAGTCTACAAGATTGCAAGGCTCAAGAAAGGTTGACATGCTCTGCGGACGTCTGCTCCTAACGGCTCTATCAGTACAAAACCTCTTGAAGACTCAAATGTTAAACGCGTTACACACTAGATTCAGAATCTGTCGTGCATCCATCTTCAACGTCTCTTGTACTATTGGAGTAAAGGAAAATACACTTGATCATGTCACTTCCTCAACGGCTAGTTTCTGCAAAGGCTATATATATGGCTGAAGATTCAAGTTTGAATCTTAACAAGGATTCTTCTGACGAAGGAGTAGCAAGATCAAGCAATTATCAACTCTAATGTAATATGCAGATTTTCTGTTTTAGGTTGTAATTGTAAAATCCCTAAGATTCTTACCATTAAATATCTTAGAAATATTAAGAGCTTTAGGTCTTTGTTATGGTGATTTCCCGTACCTCTAATGCTTGCATCATGTATACCTTGTTCTCTATTCTGCTGAGCCTTCAATATTTTAGATTAAGTCTCTTGCTATGTGCTTGAGCAAAAGTCTTGTCTCATTGGGATTCAAGCAACAAGTCTTGAGCCAAGATGCTTAAGCCACGTAAGTCTAATTGCTTAATTGTTTGAGCTGTGAAAGGTTTATTCAGCTAGTCTGATTGAGCAAAGGGGAAGTCTCAACCAGAAGACCTTGTAGCAGGTGGCTCGACCAGAAGGTGTGAGCAAGGGAAAGTCTTAGACATGTGCTTTAAGCAAAGGAAGTCTCAGACAGTTGGTCTGAGCAGGTGTAAAAGTCTTATGCAAAAGCATAAGCTCTCTTGTGAGGTAATGGGACTGGAGTACTCTCGGTTAGGGGAGGAACCAGGATAAATCTTTTGTGTTTTCTGCTGTTATTTTATTTACTTTTGTTATATCAGATGCCAATGAATTAAAACAGAATCTAAATGTAACGCCCCAATTTGTTTAATTGTATTTATTTATTTCATTTATGTGAATTTTGTGAAATGTGTGAATTTATTGTATTTTACCTGCTAATTGAGTTAATTGGTTAATTTCTCTGATAGATAAAATAATTGTATTAAATTAAATTTCTTTTCAACTTTTATTTCCCGAAATATATTTCATCGGTATGTTTATGTTTTATCGCATTTTGAGAGCGGTTGAGAGATATTTGAGCTGAGGGGTATTTTGGTCATTTGGGTAGTAGATATTTTATAAATAGAAAGTGGAGAGAAAAAGAGAGGAAAGAAAAAGAAAAGAAAGAGAAGGGAAGAGAAAGGAGAAGAAAGAAAGAGAGAAGAGGAGAAAGGGAAAAAAATGAAGATTAATCCGTTTTCAAGCGCGAATAATCAGGTAAGAGTGAGAAATTTCGATTATATCTTGCTTGTATATGTATAAGTGTGTGATTGTGTGAATGTTTTCGTGTTTTTCCATAGTTTTCCAATTCTAGGTTGAAAATGAGAAAAACGATTAGAAATCGATGTTTTCACGGACGAAAGTCGGAATAAACCGCGTAGTAGAGTCGTGTGATGTTGGGTCTTGATTTAGCGTGATCGTTTGATTGAATCGAGTTGAATCTGTATCTTTTGAGTTTTTGATATATATTGATGTTTTTGTGCAAATCGATGTTGTGATCGAGTAAAAGTATTTGGATATATCTGGTAATATTGGCATAGGTTGATATTTAATCGGGTAGGGATATGAATTAATCGGGAATGGTTATTTGTGTGTTTTCGAGTGGTTTTGAGCGAGTTTGGAGTTGGGATAAATTGATAAAACTATGTGTCAAAATATTTCAACCGTGAAAATGTGTTAGATGGCTTTTTAATGATGAAAATATTGTAGTACGTTGAATTCTGAGATCGCAGCTTTTTACGGAATCGAAAACGGATGTCCGGAAGTCTAAAAATGGTGTTTTTAAGGCTGAGGTTCAACAGGTAGCGCGCTCAGCGCGCAGGTCTAGGCAAAAATGAAAATTTTCAAAACTTCAAAAATTCATAACTTTTGAACCGTAAGTCCGTTTTGGTCCCCGTTCGAAGCGTTGGAAAGCTAATGAAATATTTTTTCTATTAAAAATGGTTTGGAGGTCAGTAGATGAATTATTTAAGTCGTGGTTTTGGAAATGTGTCATTTTGTCGACTTTTACCGTCGTAATTGTGTGCGATTGAGGTGTTATCATGCTATATGCTTTTGGTATGTAACGTGTGACTTGTGTGCTGTTATATGATGTGAATATACATGATGGTATGTTGTTATGATGTGTTGTGGGTAGTTTATGGCTTGTGATGAAATGCATTGTTTATGTGAAATTCAATGTAAGTTGTGTGGTGGCCTCTATGGTTTGAAATGCATTGTTTGAATTGATTTGCAATGCATGAATGTGATGAGGTTGATTAATTCATGTGGTTGAATTGTGAATGTATGGAATTGATGAGTGGAAATATATGCATGATTATGGTTGCATATATGTGGGAAGATGCATTTGATTGTCATGAGTTCTTGTGTGTCAAGCATCATGATATGCATCTTGTGGGATCGTGAGCGTTATACAAAGAGGACTGAAAGCGATCAGATTGTGAGCCTTATACAAAGAGGACTGAAAGCAATCCATAAACGTCGTGTGCCCATGTGGGGTGTGAGCGACGGTTTGATTCCTGAGAGAATCTGCTATAACATCGTGAGCCCTATGCAAAGGGGACTGAAAACGGTGGTTATAGACGATCGTGAGCCTTATGCAAAGAGGACTGCAAGCGATCGGATCGTGAGCCTTATACCAAGAGGACTGCAAGCGATCCATAAACGTCGTGAGCCTTATACAAAGAGGACTGCAAGCGACGGGTGAACATCGTAGGCCCGACGGGGAGTTACAGTGATGTAACGAGCGATGGTTCCAGCAGAGTTCCTGAGTGAACTAGTGTTGAGATTTGATGGAGTCGGTACCACATATGTATTTGCATAGAGTCGTTGTGTCGGTCTCTTTGCATCTGCATGAATTATGATTGCATTGTTTATATGTGGAAAATCATGATTTAATTGATTATGTGTGAGACATTGTGATATGCATTTGTGATAAATGTATAATGCATGATTAATATGCAATTGGGAATGAAGTAATTATGTGATTGAGCTTGTGATAGCATTTGTAAATTGATGTGCATTCGTGTTAAATGTATTGAATTATGAATGGTATGTTTGGTGTATAACCATATGCATTATGTGTGAATATGTGATTATGTGAATATAATCTATATATGCTCTATGTGTTGGCATATGATAATTGTGGTGAGGATAACTATGCATGTGAATTGTTATGTATTTGCATATTATTATGCAATCTTGATTTTAGTTGTTATTTCTCACCCTTCTGCTGTTTTATAATGCTTTATGAGGCATTGCAGATTAGAGTTGCAGGAGGTCTTTTTGTGAAGATTAGCCCTCCGTTCTGTTGTCGGTCTTGGTGTCTGCTCTGATACGTAGCACGGGAGTCGGGGAACGATTATATATATATATATATACATATACATTTGTTGAATGTATTTGGTAGTACTTTTGTATATATAATAGAGGTTCTAAAATGATTTATTTTGTAAAACGAGTCAGTTATGGATCTTTCCGCTTTATTCCATAATTGACCTTTCCTTTTGTTGGAAAAAGTTTCCCCTTTGAGGGTATTCTATTTTATGCTATGTATCAAATTTATGAGCAGGGATGATATTTTGTTTATTTAAATGTGACATCCTTGTTTCTGTCGGAAAAATAAATTTTTAGTTACTCTGATTTTATTTATGTATTATTTATTCGCGATGGGAATTGGGGTGTTACACTAAACACCAGTTCTGATTCTGAAACTCTGATCAGAAGTTAAATTAAAGAAAACGCGAAACACAATTCTACCCCCCATTCTTGTGTACTTTTCACACCTTCAGATCCTAGTTGAGCCCCCTGCTATTCAAGAGCATCCCATTGTCCGAGATGGATATTCCTCTCCTCATGATGCTATTGAGTATCATAGTTTTGCGCTCTCAGCGCAAAATTCCCAAGGAGCAATCCCGATGAGGAAAACCAAGAAACCAGAGGTTATTGAGATTGCTGAAATGTATTGCATGCTGGATGAGAGATTTAAAGCTATAGATGTGCATGATGCTTTTGATTTGGATGCTTTAAACATAGGTTTAGTGTCTGGCTTGGTTATAACCCCGAAATTTAATGTACCCGACTTTCAGAAATACAAAGGGGATAGATCCCCAAAGTACCATTAGGGGATGTTTTGTCGGAAAATGACTTCTTTTGCTCTCGAAGATAAGCTAATGATTCATTATTTTTACGACAGTTTGAGTGAGGCATTGTTGAGTTGGTACATAAAATTAGAAAGAAGCCATATTCAGTCATGGTCGGACCTAACTAACGCTTTTTTAAAGCAGTACCAATACAATTTGGACATGACTCCCAGTCGCTTTCAGCTGAAAGATCTATCTCAAAAGAGTAATGAGTCGTTCAAGAAGTATGCCCAAAGATGGAGAGAGTTAGTTGTTCCCATTCAACCGCCGCTCTTAAAAAAAGAGTTAGTTCATATGTTTATGGATACCCTAGAGAGCCCATATTTCGAAGGGATGGTAGGCAGTGCGTCAACAGGCTTTTCTAACCTGGTGAAAGTTGGAGAACGCATCGAGAACGACCTCAAAAGTCGAAGAATCTAAGGAGCCTTGAGTATCCAGAGCATTGAGAGTGAATCCCTTAGCAATTCCCAAGAGGATGAGGAGGCTAAAATTGATTCTATCGAGGAAATTTCAGAAGCTCTACGAGCTCCGTCACTGGTGCCTTAGTTTCAATATGTGTGTATATTATAAAAATGATAAAATATTTATTATTTTTCTATTAAATAATGTGGTTAAAATTCAATGATTTTAGTTTATGTGTCTGTTAAATTAAAAAAAAAAATTCTATGCATATATGCGAATTACTGTGTAAAGTTTTTTATTAAAAAATTTATCAAGAATTATAGTGTGCTCCTACCTAAAGTTTAACACTCTTATTGAACAGATTAAAAATGATAAAATATTAATTATTTTTCTATTAAACAATGCATTTAAAATTCAATTATTTTTCTATTAACATTAACATTTTAAAGAAAAAATTATATGCATGTACGCGAATTGCTGTATAGTATTATTGTATTATTTTAATTAAAATATATTCAAAAGTAATGGAACAATCACCGAAACTCATCTTCACTTTATTCAAACGACATGTCGCATCATATAAAAAACGGTGTTACCATACATGTCGTTTAGAGGACAAAAATTGGGGAAAAAATGAAAATATATATCAAAGCCTGGTTTCGATCCAGGGACCTGTGGGTTATGGGCCCACCACGCTTCCGCTGCGCCACTTTGATTTGTTTTATGCCATTCTACAGTTTAATATTTATTTACATCACACGAAATGATAATTTGTTAAAAACGAAAGCAAATTATTGCAACGTTCCAGAAGGTTATTGCTATGACATTTTCTGGCACTTTGATTTGGCCTCTTATGATTGAAATCTAACAAACGTTTGTAGTTTTTGGATGAGCGAAGTTTGATCCCGAGATCCTTAAATACTTCAATTTTGAGACAAAAATTAGAACTCATACATGAAAATATTGTTGTTTCTTGTAAATATATTTATTATGCTTTTAAATTAAGAAAATATTTGCGTTGTTGTAAAGAAATAGTTCAAGTTTTATCACTAGCTGGTAATACAATATAGGGCTAGCTATAATTATAAATGATAACTTGGCAACAAAATTCCTGTATTTTGTGGTGAGAACATAGTATTGAGTTCTTTAAAAGGTGAAATTCATTATTGGTTGCATTTGCATAGTACTTTTTTTTTTTTTAAATTGATCCATGTTTTAAAAATACTTTATAAGAGACAATTCGAGTCTAGAGTAATATTTTTATTTAAATTTGTAATCCATTTTTATTTTATGAGTTTTTATATTCTTTTATAACTATATTCTTTCTTTAAACACATTGATACTAGGAGTTGGATATCTCTTTTGAATTATATGTATTCTTTTGAATCAGGTGCATTCTTGGACGACGCACTCGGCCAACTATAAGCATATTGTAGTGGCTAAATGTCTTAGGATCTCAGAATTCATTTTCTTCTCTTTCAGATGGTCAGAACGGTTCTTTTTCTAAAATCCTTTCGATAAGATTTTCTTTTTAGAGATTGATATACCTCACCTCCTTATCTTTTTGTCTTCATGGTCTCGATCTTCTCTTAATAATGGATGTATGGTTGGGCTTGCCTTAACATATTGTGTATATTGTCGTGTGGGTAAAAGATGAACTTTTTAGATAACATTGTTCTTAAGAAGAAACCCTTCTACAAAAGATAAAATTTTAACATAAGATTAATGTCCTTCACTAAGACGACTTCTTTGTTGAACAGCTCGATGTAATTTCAGAGTGGTTTTTTCTTTTTCTTTTTGGGATCATCGTCAGCAGTGTTGCCTTGGTTTTTGGGTGGCGACAAGACGCCCTGAAATCGATAGTAAATTACAAAAATAATTTGGGTCGTAGGCTTTTGAATCATCTCATCGTACCTTCCTTGGTGATTAAGACGGACAACATACATTTTATCGAACCTTTAATACCCCGATAGTATATCGTTCCGTCCGTGTTCTCCACCTGCTTGTTTAGGTTAGGAAACTTTGGTTTGGAGTTTAAATGATTTTCTAGTTGAGGTTCTTTAATGGTCAACTACTACGGCGATTTGACGCATGCAATTGTCGTTATGTCTCTGATGTTGTGGGGAATAGGGTTGTTCTAATGTGCTAATTCTCCTTGGATGAGGTTGAGAAGAAAAATTGTCGCGGCGAAGAACACATACATAATGTAGCACAAATTATGGGGATCCTTGTGGATCCCCGACCTGACAGAGAATTGAGGATCCATTTAGATCGTTCTTTTTCTGCTTAAGGTGATGGTTTTGATCGACAATCATTCGAGCTTGGTCTTAGACTAACACATTAAATCCTTGATGAAATATTCTTCCTAGGCCGCTGGGACCAAAGTGTAAATGTCTGCAACGAGACCAATTCCATTCTTGGGTTGAATCGTGGGTTATGGTAATGGGGTAATAGTTACTCCCCTCAACGGGGATTGTAAAAATGATAATGGGTGATAAAAAATATAGGAAGAAATAATGTGGTAGGTAATTAAAAGAATAAAAAGACGGACAACGAGAGATAAATGGAGAGACATATAGAAAAGTAAATGTTATAAAGAAATAATCTAAATCCATTTTTAAAATAAAATGGAATTTGAAAAATAACTAAATTTAAAATGGAGAACAACAAGAAGAACAAAAATATAAGAGAGATTTGAAAACACACTGTTAGGTCACAATGGAAGTTTTAGGAATCATATATTGAGTTAAGAATACTCGCATGAGTATAATTGTTCATCACATTACTCAAAACTTTAATGTATTTGTTCTCGACTGTTTGCAAGGTCCATAGCAAAAATTCTAAGATATTATCAAGCGAAAGTGCGTAGGGATGGAAATCCCTCATTCCATCAAGGGTAGATAATTCTTCCCTTCAGATGCGTAAATCATTATCTAATTAAATTTAACAGTCACCTACATAACGCGTCTTCCCTCACATTGATGGTTTTAACCTCTCACATTATATAAGGAAGAAAATGTGCAATTTCAGGTATTCAAATTCATTCTAACTCTCACATTATTTCTTATTATATCATTGGCTTATATCTCGTTTGGTTGGCATGAAAACCCGTCCAGAATAGATCCACTTGAAAGCGTTGTTGTCTTACAAGTATTTATAGTGATAGCAGTATCGATCAAGAAGATCTTTGATTCATGGGACCTTTTATAGGGATCCTTAATCCATGTTGTTAATACCGGTGGTCGCGTAGTGTTTACCTTCTGGACGTATATCTTGCTAGGTTGGCGCGAAGGCCTCAACCATAATAGATCTGTTCGAGGGTATCATCGTACTACAAGTATTTGTAATGATGACAGTTCTGTCGGTCCAGGTTCATGAATTTGGGAAACTACCTAGATACCATATCGAAAGAAACTCTAGAACCTACACGTGAGAGGATTATGGGATACATGTCATTTAGTTACCCTTATACTTAGCCTATTTCTAAGTCTCAAAGTAAAGCAATCTTTGCATGCATATCATTCATTCAAAAAAAATTTTGAGCATGCATGTTTGGTATTTTCAGGAAATTAAAAAAATTATTGCCAGCATTTGAAAGCCATGAGTTATGCAAGAGGAAATACCTACCATCTCAAGTTTAAACCCCTCAAGTTTGGGAGGCTTGAAAGACCTGATCTCTGAGTTACCAGGTAACAACGCCCGAGCTTTCAAAAAAGAGTACGAGAATCTCCTTGATATTGTAAACATTAAAGTGGACCATGGGGTCATTGTTGCTTTAGCCCAATTCTATGATATTCCCCCGAGGTGTTTTACCTTTCAAGACTATCAGTTAGCGCCCACCCTGGAGGAATTTGAAAACATCATTGAAATCTATGTAAAAGACCGAGCTCCTTTGCTAGTCTTGGCAAAGCTTTATACTATCAGTTGCTAGCCACTGCCTTGTATTTTGAAATAATGGATGTCTCAACCAATGTGACTACCAAGGTTAATGTCCAACGTTTCTCTAAAAAACTTCATGGAAAATAGGGCATGGACCCTTGTAAAAGCCAAAGACTGGAGTGTCTTTAACACAACTCTAGCCCTCTAAATCTATAGGATCCTCCTATTTCTCAAATTGGATGACTTCATAGATACAACCACTATCAGTGTCTTCCTATCTAGAAATCCAATCCCTACTTTCCTCGCCGATGTGTATTATCACTATCATGTAAGGCATGATAAGAATAGTTGGACCATTCTATATTGTGCTCCTTTATTGTACATTTGGTACTTAAGGATCCTAACTAAGAAGGGACCCTTCGCTAACAATACTGGCAATCTCAAGTGATCATAAAGGATAATAGCTTTAACCGAAAATGATATTTCTTGGTACTCTTGGGATTAAGATGGTATAGATATTGTCTTTAGCTGTGGTGACTTTCCGAATGTGCCCCTCATGGGATCTCGAGGGTGCATTAATTATAACCTTGTCCTTGCTCTGAGGCAGCTGGGGTACCCAATACTGGATAAAATAGACGAAAAGTTGTTGGAAGGTTTTATTTTATACGAATGGGTTGAAGATTCCAACCTATTGAAGAGACAGAAGAGCATGGGCCAGAATTCGTAGAAAGGGAAAATAGCTTGGGAAAAGTGTTGTATAGCCAAGGAACCTTACAAACAATAGGTAAAAGCCCGAATTCTTGAGATCAAACTTCCTTTCTTCATTGAAGCACCCGCACAGTCGAGGGCCCTTGAACCAATGTTCGTCCTTGTAGAGGAAGTTGATGAAATCAAAATAACTATTCTTCAACTCAAGAAAGAAAAAGAAGAGTTAGAGTTAAATTTCAACCAAGTTTACTGTGAAAGGAATGGTCTAAAGAGAGAACTTGAGCAGTCCTCAGAATAACTTAGAGAAAGCGAAGAGATGACTAGGGTTGAAGGGGATAAGCGGAAGCGAGTGGCAAATGATCTAGGTGCGGTCAGCTCAAACCTTATGGCACACAAACAGAAGTTAGACAATGCTTGGCGACAAATCCACAAGTTGGAAGAGGCATCGATGAACTCAACAAAGGTACATAAGGAAATGAGAGAAGGATTCGAATCTCAAATACAAGGCCTCAACTCTACATTGAAGGAATATCAAGAGTTCACATCCAACGAGAGACGTCTCAGGCAAGAAGCTGGGGAGGCTCTCCAAAGGCACCTCGCCGATTGGAGAAACACTCTCAGAGAGCTACGAGCTTCCAAACAGAAGGAACAACAACACAAGAGGGACATAGAAGCCCAACTTTTGGTTCACGAAGAGGAACTAAGGCAAAACTTGGAAAATATAAGGACTCTCCAAGAAGACAATAAGACTTTGGATGACGCGTGTTCACACTTTGAGAGTTTGTTTGGGGAAGCAGATGGGCTGGTGGATATACAGAAGATCCAGATCAGTCAACTCCATCAAGCACTAACCGAATTTTCAAATCAAATGGTGGTCGACATCCCAATACTTCTGAAGAAGGCCGACAATGCCATTATAATTTCCAAGACTTCATTTGATGTTTTAAATTTTGTCTGTACCTGTAAGCGTATGTTGAGCGAGTTTAAGAAAGCTATGGTTGTAATTGAAGAATCAAACCGCCCTCCGTTGTAGCTTAATTTTTATTCTGTACTCTTCCTTTATTAATGAATAAAATTTTTTCTTTTGGATAGATCTCGTCTCTATGCTTCAGTGTTGGCAATAACTAGTAAATTCAAATTCCTTGAAAACGAAACAATCAAAAATCTTTTGCACACCCATGCATTTTCATGCAGATGTATACATGCATATACATTTGTGTAACACTCATATCTCTCCCACCTTCGCCAAAACCTCCAACCGTCATCCAGCTAGATGATTTCTTGATACTCACAAATGAACTTGAAGCATGTCTCAAGAAGCTATAGAGGTTCTCAAAAGAGGCCAGAAACTATTGAAGAAGGACGTTAACTAACTGAAGGCTCAAATGAACTTGGTCATGAAAGTACAATTAAAGAGAGAAGACAACTCTTCACCATACCAGCCACATGCCTACCCAATGCCTCAGTACTAGCAACCATGAGTCGCTCCTCATGCAAACCAGCAAGCCCAGGGTCAGGAATACCAGAATCAGTATCAGAACCAACATAGTCCTCGAAATAATCTAGATAGAAGGAAGGCTCCCCTTGACCCAATTCCTATGACACACACTCACTTGTTGCCATACCTAATCCAGGAGAAGTTGGTGGATCCCAAACTACTTAAATAATTGATATCTCCAATTCCAAAATGGTTTAATCCCAACATTAACTACGAATTTCATGCCAGAGCAGTGGGTCATCCTACTGAAGACTGCAAAGCTTACAAGGAAAAAGTGCAACCATTGATTGACAATAAGCACTTAACCTTTTAAGTGGTGACACACCATAACCCCTTACCCTAATGGGTACTTCAGAAAGGGTCTCCCAATGTCGGTGAACCAACAAGGAAGCTCATCCATAAGATCATTAGGCTTTTTATTTACAGTTGTAATTTATTTCTTGTTAAGTATTATTTATTTTTAAATTTGTACTCTTTGATCGGTAATTTCAATAAGATGGGCAAGCATGTTTTTGGAATCAATTCTTTCGTATTTACTCTTTCTTATGCCATCACTCGCCATATACAACACTTTTTCACTTTTCACCTGCTAACAAACTTAGAAGGAGAATGGTGTAAGTGCAATAACCGAATTTGATAACATATGCCTTTATCAGTAAGACCTGGCTGATGATGTAAGGCATTGTTTCACTTCCAAAACACTGGAGAAATAAGGAGATAATCTGTAGTTAACCCCTTCAAGCCTGAAGTCGGTGTTCTTTCTATTTTTCTAAAAAACCCTTAAATCTTAACCAGGGGCTGGGTAATTTTTTCAATTAATCCGATGAGAGAATCATTCCATCTAATCACCCCGATAAGAGGTTCAAGCACATCTTCTTCCTCACACACATCATCCAACATCGAGGAAAAAGTGAAAAGATAAAACTCATAATAGTTAACATGGTTGTCACAACCTTTCTGAATCAAAAGCAAAATCTCACAAGAATTGTTAAAAAAATCCAATTGAATCAAAAAACCTAAAAAAATTGACATAGGCAAAAGTTAGAGCATCCCGATGGACCGTAAATTCAAAATAATAGGTCAATGCAAAAATATGGATTAAAAGAAAAAAGAAAAAGAAAAATGGAAACAAGCTTGTAAACGGAAGCAGGTGAATGTCACCTCAAGAATCTCATTAGTGTTTCAACCTCTATATTTATCTACATCATCATGACTACCAAAATTCTCTTGCCGATTGAATGCATCCTTTGAGTTTATTGGATTTAGGAAGGGAGATCATCAAAGGAGAATGGGTAGGTTAAATCAAATTTCGAGCCTTAAGTCCTTTTTTTAATAAACCGAGAACAAGCCACGTTACAACTTTCAAAAGACCTAATTGAAGCTATGTTCACTATGAAAACATACTCAACAAAATTTTTGTTAAACTAACTCAAAATTTTTATTTGATTATCACTAACCATAGTGTTCTGTCACAGTTTCACATTTTCATTTGTGCCAACCTCATGGCTTAATTTCATCCACCATACACACCATATCTGTTCTCCATAACAATTTTCGATTTTAAAACTTGCATGAGCATTATGTTAGAATTACTTTTCAAAAGGAACAAGTTTGGTCGCAAATACTTAGCATATGGGAAATCTCAAGAATGGTTTGATTAAAGGAGAACTGTTCTAAGACATTCTTAACTCGGGAAAAATCACATAGGGATCATGTCGATCAAGAGAAAATTCTCATAATCATAGGAAGATCATCTGAAGATCTTATTGACTAGTGGAAAATCATTCCTAGAATTGGTCAACCTGGGCCACACCTCCAAACACCAGTTAATTAGGGGCATACCTTTTGAAGATTCAAAATACTTGGGCAGTCTGTATCAAGGTCATATCACAGCATGGTGGGATCCAAGTTCCTTCTTAGGCAACTCCTTCAAAGACCCTACAACAGGGGAAATAATGAGCTACAGCAGGGGCAAAACCCCTCCATACTTTCAAACTGCTTGAGCAAAGCCCTGTCATACATCAACAACTGTCGAGTTCGAAATGAGTGTCAGAAAGTCATGTTGGCATAACAGTTTACCACCTTCGGACAAATAACCTTATTACACAAAGAACCTCTCCTAGTCTCAACCATTCTATTGCCCACCACAGGGGAACCAATTGAAAGCATTTGAGTCATCGCGTGAATCATCCTCATACATTGGTCAAGTCACTTCACTAGGGCATTAAACCATGCATATCATCATATTTATAGGACATAATCCTATAAAGTAAAACAACACCTACAATCAGAGTCCATTCCTCGTCTGGAATTTCAAAGTTCGTTTCTCGTATGGCAGTGAAGAGTCAAATCCCGTATGAAAGTCAAATCATTTCCAATTCCCGTCTAGAAGCTAATTTTCAACTCCATTTCTTGTCTAGTAACTCAAATCCAGTTCTTGTCTGGTAACTCATATAAATTTTTTGTCTGGTAACTCAAGTACAGTTCTTGATTAGCGGTCCAGTTCCCGTATGGTGTTCCTTTTCAAGTGAATTCTCGTCTGACCATTTAATCATTTCCAATACTCATCATTTACCGGTGCTCGTCTATAACATTTGTATTTGCATTAAAAGCTTTAACTCTAAAAATAAAAACCAAGTCCTACCTGACCTACTCACCTTAAAAGACCAATCGTCCATTGGTCACCCTTCACCCAAAATCTGCAGAACTTGCAAAGCATCGCATTCACGCATCATGTCACACGTAGCATATCCACGAATTTGAGCATTACGTCATACAAACTCTAAACATGCATACATGACATATCAATAAATGCATACATCGCATAACATAGACCAAGGTTTAGGACTCCTTGTAATCAATTCCCAACTAAGTCGGTGAAAACTCTCCGTCTAATTTTATCCCCAATATTTTTCTCACTATACATCCTAGTAAGTCGATCTTAAAGACAATCCCTAGCAAGTATCCTTGGAACTTGTTCCCCAAGCATAGAATACTTAGCAACATTATCCTCGATATGCTTTGATGGTATACAATTCTTGCAGTAGATCCTTGCGTGGATTTCTTAAACTTTCCCCGACACTCGGGCTCCTTAGGGAACCTCGTACGGAAACTTATTCCCCAGTAGATAGTCATCTCATATAAAGACATTCATCCCCAGTAAATACATTGCGTTCTTCAACCAATATCTTTTACTTCGTTCTTCTCAGAGAATTCCCCAGCTGAAGTTTTGCTATGGAACTTCCCATGACGATCCGTCTACTATGGCACCACCCATAATACTCTTTATATGTTTCTCTATCTCTCTGGCACCACCCATGATATCCCTTTTGATGCCTACCATTTTCTCTGGTACCATCCATGAAAATCTCTGGTATTATCCATGATATTTTCTATTTTGTCAATCTTTGGAACCATCCATGAAAATCTCTGGTACCATCCATGAAAATCTCTAGTATCATCCATGATATTCTCTATTTTGTCAATCTCTAGTATCGTCCATGATATTCTCTATTTTGTCAATCTCTGGTACTATCCATGAGACTCTCTGTAACTATCTATGAATCTTTTTGGTACTATCCATGAAACTGTTTGGTACTATCCATGAAACTCTCTGGTACCATCCATGATAATTTCATGCTTTTACTCTCCAGTACTATCCATGAAACTCTCTGGTATTATCCATGAAACTTTCTAGTACCATCCATGAAACTCTCTGGTACCATCCATGATAATTTCATGCTTTTACTCTCCAGTACCATCCATGAAGATCTTAGTCCCTCCCGTTAGTTTCCACTAACAGTGGCTTATGTGGCATGCCATGTGGAAAATTTTTGACGACGTGGCTAACATGTGGCAATGCCAATGTGGCAAAAATTGCTGACATGTATGCCACATGGCAATTGTTTCAATTTTAATTTTTTTTATATTAATATCATATTTGAACCCAGAAATGGTAGCTAATTTGCAGCTACTTCCTAACCAATTCGTAGCTAATATCTAGCTAATTTAAAAACACCATTTTTGTAGCTAATCTCTAGCTAATTTAAACACACCATTTTTGTAGCTAATTCATAGCTAATTATCTAATATAGTTTTACTGCCATCTTATAACATTGATCAATAACAATCAATTGTAAAGTGATAGCATAAAATGAAGATTGACCGTTACAAGTTATAACAAAAACAACTATCTTGCTTCTTGAGAAGTAAACATGAAGAAACAATCACAAAACCAAAGCTTCTCATAGATTATGCTTCTGTGCATGTGGACAAGTCTTCAAATTGAAGTCAAGAAATGTATCCCTCGACGGGTTCAAGTCAAAATGTATAAAATTAAAACCTAAGTGATAACTTCAAAACAAGATCACAGGTGATACTTATGGATATTGAAATCAGTGAGACAAAATATTTGTTTGGTCAATGGTTGGTGTGTAATCCTAAGTTCCTAACATGTTATATTGTTTTTACAAATTCCATGAGCTGGATACAATGATCCACAAGGTTTCTCTATCACACAAACACACACAAAAAAACTCCATGGAGAAATCAATTATTTCAAATTGATGATCAATTATTTCAGCCAGTTTCATATATATAATTTCTTCAGTTCATCATCAGTTCACTCTTTCTTAGTATTGTCATGATTATGTACTTCCCTATTCATAAGCAAGAGCTCGCGAACATCAGTAATCAGGAACAACAAATTTGGATCAAACATGAAATTAGGATATGGCTCTCACTTGATCAGATCATCCTGTGCTCTATACTCTTCAATATAAATGTTCATTAAACAAGAGGGGCATAAACAATTGCTTAAGAAAAATACAAAATTTCTGTCATGAGGGGCAGAAACCATTTTATCAGCATCTAACATCATCAATGCAGTACCAGGAGGGGCATAAACAATTGCTTAAGAAAAATACAAGATTTCTGCCATGTATTAACAGCATGAAACAAATTGCAGAATACAAGAGTAGTTAAAATAAATAAACACAATTTAAAAATAAAGAGTAAGCATGATATAGGAATTACATTAAGTGCACCCATGTTCTCACAAAAACAGCCAAAGCGTAGTATGACTTTTCCTGCACAAATTAAACGCAGTGCTCTTAAGTGCAAACATTTTTTTTGGTAGTAGCAGATAATCAATTATTCTATTATATTGATAAACCATTCTCATCTCCAATGTATACCTTTACTTCATCAGATGCATCATCCAGAGCATTTAAAATGCAAGGAAGAACACCTTTTGTCAGCTTAAACTGTGAAGGGTGTCCTTCACACTCTTCATGATTGGAACATATATCACTATTCATCGAACTAGTTTGATTTTCTAGAGATCCTGCAGATAAAAATCCTTCAAATTTAATAATCCTAAGTAAAAGACAACAAATTTTTATCCTAAAGCAATGCATTCACAAATACAGCTGAGAAATTACTACCCTATTTTAGTATAATACTAGTATACTACACATCATATGCCATGATCACCAAAATATCTCATATTTTTATTATTATTTGCTTTAGTCATTCTTGGAATTACCATTAAAAGAGTATTTTAACTAAAATTTTATTGTGTAACACATTTCAAGATTGTGATTATTGAGAAACACTTGTCCTTTTGCTATAAAGTGGCCTCCACCACCAATGTGAACCCAGACACTACCATTAGTTACATGTCTGTTTCAGAATTAATGCATCAAACTGACCCTACATGTCTTTTTTCTCCCATTTTATGTTTCAGCATAGAGACTGCTACAAACTTCTTTCATTAAAAAAAATGAAGTTAGAAATTTAATTTGTATTAATTAAAATAGCACTAATATCCATTTTACAACCTTCTATGAGAGAATTTGAACTCTATATTTATAAGTTTAAACTCAACAATATGAAACAATATGAAACAATCATAAGAGTATTTTAAGGGACTAAAACTGGTGGCATGGTGAAATAACAAATATGAAACAATATTTGGTATGCCCTGATAAATTCAGCTCCAATACCTCAACATTTTAAAACTATTTTAAAGGTGTCAATTCAACTCTAAATAATAAGCTTGTTCCCAATCGGCACAACCAGAGTGTCCTGCATAGAAGTAAATATACTCTCATGAAGAAGAGAATTTGACAAATCCATAACACATCTACATTGATATAAAACTGAATATGATGAAGGAAAATGATTCCTAATTCCAAAAATTAAGCAATCTGAAACAAACTAAAACTAATATTTGGATAAAGTTGAGAGAGAACAGTTCGGAAATTTATTAAGACCTACCTCAACCATTGTCATCACAATCATATGGAGCAGAACTTGATGTATACAGAAAATAACCTTCGCCATGAAATTGACATTCATCCTTGACTCATATGATTCAGAACATAAAAAAAGTGTTTTAGATCCCAAATGACTCATCAATAATTGGGACAAAATGCTTAATTGAGGAGCATCAAATTTATGGGTGCCTTCAAAATAAGATCAGAAGCAAAATCAAAGAAGTTACCTTTAAAATTGACACACAAGAGGGAATGCAAATCAAAGAGGAACCCCAATCAGAGCTATCGTAACCCAAAATCAAAAGTTCGCAAAACAATGAGACCATCGAAAATCATAGTTGAATGAGAGCTTGTACAAGAGCGACGAATCGTACACAGAAGAAGAATGAGAAGCGCGTATGGCTGGAAAGAAAGGGTTAAGGTTAGAGTTTGTGGAATGAATGGTACGTAGGAGAAGTTTGTAATACCCTTAGCTATTATTTTCTTTTTTACACAATTTACACCGTGGCATAAATGAAACAGGTAATCAAATGAAATGTTACACTTGGCGTGCCACATCATCCTCCATTAGTGGAAACTAACGGGAGGGACTAAAGTTAAGGACAGAAAACTTTCAGAGGACCAATGTTTGAAGGAAATGTTTTGAGGGACCAAACTTGAAAGTTGGGATATTTATAGGGACTAAAAATTTATTTAACCCTATATATATATATATATATATATATATATATATATTGCCAACTTACTTGATGTAAATTGGCTAGTATATCAATTCCAATTTGTTGAATGAGCAATGGTGATAATTATTTTAGAGTTTAATGAAAATATCTTACTCTACTTATTGAAAATGGTTTCCTCTATTGACAATTTCCGCTCTAACAAGATTTAAAAGATTTCTTTCTTTAAAATAAGTTTTAAATATAAATCAATCAATAGCCATAAAACGTATCTACCAGGCTTTGATACCAATCGATACATTTAATATTCATATTAACTTAAGAGTCAGTAGATACAAATTATAACATATTATTATATTAAAGAATAATTAAATATTATAGGAATGGTGTACCTTGTCGGATTGGAGAGATTGTCGGTTGAATAGAGTGAATATGAGAGGATTACTACCCTCATTGTCGTCTAAGGTTTTTAGAGTATATTAATCTTCTAATAGGGCAACGCTTAAATAACAAAACGACTGAGGGCATTGATCTCTCATTGGGCTTAACTGAATGCTCCAACCCATCATGGTCCATTCAGGCATAAAAATCAATCAAGTAATTCATAAAAAATAGTGTTTAATAATAATTGACCATAATATAATTAATTAATAATTGATTATGTTAATACATTTGATTAATTAAATAATTAATCTAACAAATTATAGAAAAGAAAAAAGAAGACTTTGAATGAGAATCGCAGGAAGTCATTAAAGAGTCAAGTGTCCCTTAGATAATTCACTCTTTAATTACAACCCTTACCTTAACCTAACCGACAAACATCGAATAACTTGAAAGATTAGTGTTACGAGTTTTTTGACATATTTCCTCTCTATGAACTAAACATGAGAAAAATGATATATCAAACCTAACAAACATTAATCATTAGGGTCACATCAGATTTAAAAATGCATCAAACATGACTAGCAGCTTCTGTCCCCGGATTACGATGAGGGCCAGCTTTAGAAACAAAATTATACATGGGATATACAAAAGTGCTAACTTTATTTTTGTGCCAATATGGATTCTTGCTCAAATTTGAAATGGATATGTATATTGTTTTTCACAAAAGTATGCTTTCTATGTTTTGCAAATTATTGCAGTGCAAGCAAAGAGTAGGAAATAATGCATAAAGCTTATTTTTATAATAGTAGCAGCATTAAAAACGTATTGTGCGACCAAATTATCAAAGATAATCCAGTAAAAAAATAAACCATACCGATGAATCCACCCAATGAACAAACTGCACCTTTTAGAATTAAAATTTTTGCAATGAATTTGCTACAAATTAGCTACAGTTTTAACTACCAATTTGCTACGAGTTTTTATGGGTTCAAGTATGATGTTGACCTTATCCATGTGGCATGCCACGTCAGCATTTATGCCACACTAGAACTGCCCGTCCAATCACCAAAAAACTCCCACGTGGCGTGCCACGTCAGCTTCTGTTAACGGACGTTGACACGAGGGATTAAAAGTATGGACGAAAAATATTAGAAGGATCATTTTTTGAATGAAATTTTTTAAGAGACTAAAAGTGAAGTTGACAATATTTATGAGAATCAAAAACATATTTAACCCTAAAAAAAAAAAAGAAACGAAAGGAAAGATTGGGAGGTGGGGCGCTTCCCCATTGAACCTTCCTTTTTTATTTGGTTTTATTTTATTTTTTTAATTATATATTTTTTTTTTGTGTATCTTTCTTATTTATTTTATAATTATTTTATTATTATTTATTTTTATTTAGTCTTTTTTGGATCTTGGGATCAAGAGTTCTTAATGAGATTTAACTTTTAATTCTAACCCTTAGACATAGGAGTATTTAAAAGGGGTATTTATAAAAATATTTTAAAATCAAAATAAAATTTAAAAATACAAAATATCACATTTTATTATAATTAGTTGGCTTTAATTAATTTAGTGTTATTATGTCTTTTTCTTATTTTAGAAATTTAATTTAGATTAGTCATAAATATAAAAAATACATAAAAATATAAATAAAATAAAAAAATATAAAAAACAAAAAACATACTTTTCATTAGGTTATTTAATTAAACAAAATCATAAAAATAAAAAAAATGTAATTTGATTTTAATAGGTTAAATGATTTCAACTTGCTTTATCAATTTTTTAAGTTTTTCATAATTAAGTTTATTTATTTAGTTTTATTTAATTTTATTATAAAAAAATACAAAACACAAAAATAGGTATTTATTTCATTTAATTAAAAAATACAAAAATAATAAATATTTTTTTACAAAAATCAGATGAAAAACCTCTTGAACGTATATCTTTTTAGGTCTTTGAGCATTTGAATACAAGTCGTATAGCCTGGTCAATTCAATGTTCGTCTTCCACCTTAAAATCAACCTTAAACACATTAAATTAATCTTTTTCCGCCCCCTGCGCATTGAAACCTTTTTCAAACAATCTTTTTCAGCCACCGCGCGCCGAATATAAAACTAACCAACACACAAGTATTTTTTACACAAACTACGAGGCTTTAAATCTCTCATTACACTTAAGGGTACGTAGGAGCGGGATTTTGAAATTTTGTCGAGCACACTAACAAAAAAACTAATTTTTCAGCCACCTAATTGATTTTTTCTGTAAATAAAAGCGAGCATTAAGAAGAAACAAACATTTAGGCATACATTCAAACCTAGCTAACTAAACGGTTCCTGTTGAATACAACAAATGTGTGGGGTGTTAATATTTTCCCCTCACATAACCAATCCACGAACCCGTAGTTATTTGCGATTCCCATCTTATCCTCTTTTAGGGTTTTATCGTTATTTCTCTTTTTATTAAGAATAAATAAAGTACAGTGGCAACTCAGTATCGTTTCGAGCGTTTAGATGCTCATATATTTTTCGCGTAGCAACACATACATTAAATACACAAAAAAAATATTAAATCTCATGTTAACTAACCTAGGACTCTTACCTTCATGTTGGTGCATCAATCACCATCTAAGTTTACAATTCCAACTCCTAAACTAGTTGATCTTCATTATAATACCATGCATTTCAAAAGTTCTATCTAAATATGACTAAAATTTAAATCTTAAGAAAATTCTCCTTAATTAAGGATAAAGCCTTTTGAATTGATCTCCATTTCTCTCCAAGTTGTTCTTATCTCCAAAGTCATATTCTTCCTATTCTTCTTCATCTTTCTCTAATCGTAGTTTCCTTCTAAGATCAATGGTAATGGTGGGGATAGAATCTTGCAAGCAAGTAATGACAAATTGAATCCAAGTCTCAATCTCCCATTATCTCTCCATTCTGATTTTTCTTCAAGTCAAAGCTTTATATATTGATGTGAAAAGGTTGAAAACGCCCCTCATTACTTCAGTAAAATTTCCAATAATGCATTTCTTCTTAATTCATAATTCTCCATTGTCATTTTGTTCTTCGTTACACTCAAAACACTTGAAGTCCATAATTAATTTTATACCTAATACCCCTATTAATTAATGAACGACAATGTGAGATATTACTCCCTCCGTCTTATAATAGGTGTTTTTTTTGAGATTTTCACACTTTTTAAGATAATGATTAATTGTGTTAATTTCAATGATAAAACAAGTGTTATTTACTAAAATAACCTTATTAATAATAGATAGTAGAGTAATTAAATGAATTAAAATACAATAAATAAGGGTAAATTAATGGAAAGAAATAAGAAATATTACACTGATTTTCTAAAGGAACAAATAATTTGAGACAAATAAAAAAATTAAAAAAACACCTATTGTGAGACGGAGGGAGTACAATATATTTGTGTATATATATGCTATTGAACCCCGTCCCTATTAATTTATTTGTCCATAGTATTCCGCTAATGGACTAGACGATTTGATTTATTTTGGTTATCCAATGTGAGATGTAATGGACGTGACCTAATCTTCCTACGAGAGGCTAAAAATTTTACTCCTCCGTTTTAAAATATATATTTTTTAAGATTGTTACATAAATATAAAAAGATAATGATGAAATAAATCAATCTAAATACAAAATATAATTTAATAATTTAAAAATAGTATCGACAATCTTTATTATAGGTAAAGATAAAGTTGGTAAAAAGAATTTATAACAAATTTTTTTTAACAAAAAAAACAATTATTTTTTATTTTTGAAGAGGAATAAAGAGAGTAGCTAATTAATAATTATGAATGAAACATTACCTAGCTTTATTGCGAAAACGAAATAAAATTAGTTGACATCTCCAGCGATACATTATGGTGGTTGAGCAAGTCAGCATTGATCATCCATTAGGTTTAGGAATTGAATTTTGTCCACACACGTCGACCGATAGGTCCAGTCAGTACTGGCTACTCACCCATCCATATATGCAAATTTCAAAGGATTAATGCAAATCTACGATAACAATTTAGTGGTTGAAGTAGAAGCAATGAATACAACACTAATACAAGAAATAATGAATGGTTTCTTTAGCACAATTAGATTTGGAACGTCCTATGTAAAATCAATTGATCATCATGATTCGTCTCTTTCAGGGAATTAACGAAGATAGAGACACATGAAGATAGATACCAACTGGTCAAACAAAAATATAGATATCACTATAAAGCTTTTTTTATAACGTGTTTCGATTTCATTTGATAATCACTGGTTATCATAGAATTGAATTAAATAATGATATGATATTTAAAAATTAGACTACACTCCTTTATCATTTTTTATAATAGTATTCGCTTTAGTTTTATTTAAAATATTTTTTTATAAACCAATTAAATATATTATATAGAATATTATATTGTATCATATTATTAGGTGCAGGGAGGGATGACAATGAACCGAACCAATTCGAAAATAATTTGGAACTCGATTCGATAATTAAATCGTTGAACTAGGTTCATGAACCAAATGAGCTGAATATGACCGAAAAATTAAGTTTGTTAACTAAATGAGCTGAACTTACCTATTCATAGTTTAACTCGTTAGGTTCATGAGTCAATTTGATTATATATGAAAAGAATTATATTATCTTGGTTTAAAGATTTATACCAAATTTTAACTCTATATTGTCCTTTCAGTACTAGTTATGACAATAAAGTTGACAATTGCATTTAGAGTCATCTTTGTTGGAGGTATTATGTCATTTGCTAAAATATTAAGCTATGGAGCATTGAATATTAAGGCAAGAGCAACACAAGGGAGAGAGACATCACATATTCACTCAAAACCTTAAGGTGATAGGTGTATGAGTTCTCCCACTTATAAATGCTCAAGTCACCACATTCATATCCAATGTGGGACTATTATCCATACTACTCACACTTGTTATATTATTCCCAACACCCCCCTTAAGTGTGGGTCCACAATGCTCCCCTCACGTGGAAACTATTTTGTCCACATATATTTGTACCGCCGTTGACACCTATTACTAGGCACCTCTTATTAGGTATTTCGAATACATCTCTTTCTTGGGCATTTCGATTTCAACGGGACACCACTTCCTAGGCATTTCGATACATGTAAGTCGGCCCCTTTACGAACCAGGCTTTGATACCATGTTAGAGGAGTTTTAGGCTAGGGAGCATTGAATATTAAGCCAAGAGCAATACAAGTGAGAGAGACACCACATATTCACCCAAAATCTTTATTGGAATAATATAAGCAAGTGTGAGTAAGTGAGGAAATAGTCCCACATTGGATAGGAATGTGGTGACTTGAGCATTTATAAGTGGGAGAACCCACTCACCTATCACCTTAAGGTTTTGGGTGAGTATGTGGTGTGACTCTCACAAAGGTGTTGCTCTAGAAAAGAAATCCCACAATGTTCAATGCTCCTTAGTAGAAAACTCCCCCCAACAAATGGTATCAGGAAGGGGTGTATCGAAATGCCCTTGAAAGAACATTGAGAAAGGTGTCAACGGCGGTACAAGTATAAAAAAAGGAAGAACATTGTGGACTCACCCACTCACCTATCACCTTAAAGTTTTGGATGAGTATGTGGTGTGTCTCTCACAAAAGTGTTGCTCTAGAAAAGAAAACTCCCCCTAACAAATGGTAAGGGATCGACTTACTTGTATCGAAATGCCCAAGAAATGGTGTTCCGTTGAAATCGACGCCCAGGAAGAGGTGTATCGAAATGCCCTTGAAAGGCCCTTGAAAAAAGGTGTCAACGACGGTACAAGTATAAAAAAAGGGGGAACATTGTGGACTCACACTTGAGGGAGAGTATTGGAATAATATAAGCAAGTGTGAGTAGGTGGGGAAAATAGTCCCACATTGGATAGGAATGTGGTGACTTGAGCATTTATAAGTGGGAAAACCCACTCACCTATCACCTTAAGGTTTTAGGTGGACAAGTGGTATGTCTCTCACAAAGGTGTCTAGTCCTACACTATGTATCAATGCTCCTTAGTAAACCCCCACCCCCCAAACAAAAATGACATGTGTAATAAGGATTGCAAGTGGTGTAATCATTTTGTGATGAAAATGTATCAAATTCTAATAATTTTTTGTGTACTATTTCATTAAATTTGTAAGATTCTTAAATATTTAGATGAAGTTGTGGCCTTTTTAGACAAATTTAAACATCAATCGAATAGTTTTTGAATTAGACTTTCAAATATATCTTTTGAAAGTTGTGTCGTTTTTAAATTAGAAGATTTTTGAGACAAAGTTAAATTCCCATCTGATAACTTTTATTTTATTTCAATATTTTCTTTTTAAAAAAATATTAATTTAAAATTTTAAATATATGAAAAAACTTAAAAAAGGCTTTTAAATCTGTGAAGCAAATGAAATGAATCTAATGAGATGAACCGAATTGTTCGTAAACTTATAACGATTCGAGTTTGAGTTTAAAAAACAGTTCGTGTCGAACTCGAACCGATATTTAAGCTGAACAAATTCTTAACGAGTTGAGACAGACTGATGCGAGTTCGACTCAACTCGACTCATTTGCAACCCTAGGTACAGTACATCTAATTACAAAAACATGACTTTGAATTTGCAACATTCCACTAATTCACGCGTAAAATTATGATCATTAAATTATTAAACAAAAAATAATATTTTGTATTTAAATGATAAAAAAATTAATTTATTTGAAATTCTTTCTACTTTTTTTTAATAAACTTGAAATCCATAGAAAAAAAAACAAAAGATTAGGGGACATAGAGTCTTATCAAATAAAACAAAATATTAAAGTAAATCTAAATTAGAGAGAGACATCTATACATCGCGTGCACAATCTAGCGAACCACTTATGGCGCGAAATCCAAACTCCAAAAAAATATGATATATGAAATTACAATCACTAAACTCATATTTTGAATAAAACGAATGAACTCATCAGCCATCACGATAACAAATTCATTAACAAAGATCTACTCATAAACTGTAATAAGTAATCATAACTATTTCTAGCCAAACAGTCAAAAATCAATCATAATAAGGTAGAAAACTTGAACCATTGCTAGAATCTATAACCCACCACCAATCGAACAACCCAAAATTCTTTGATGCAGTTGAGACAAACTAAATTTTGAAACCAGCAAATCTCAATAGATCTGGAACCAATCAAAGATTAAAGAATAAAAAATGTCAACTCAAACATACCAAGGAATATGAGGTTTAGATGCAGGAAAAAACCTAGCGCTGGAAGATCTCAAAACCACGACAAACCAAGAATCCCCAAACATCAGCTAAAAGAAGTTATACTGAAGGGAAGACTTTAGTTCACCACCACAAACGAAGACCACGAGAGCTATACGGCCACCGCCCAAAGACATTGAGAAAGAACCACCAGTTATGATTGATCGTCAACCATAAAGCTTCTGACGTCCACCACTAACCAGTAAAAGTCCAACTGGCATCCTTATACTTAAAATTGTTCTATTCTAGACATATCTAATAATTTTTTTGTAATATAAATATTATACCAATAAGTATATGTTGCAGCAATTAGATCACAACATAGTCTCTTAATAATATGGGTCAGCGCGTAAGCGGATCAATATGGTTTTCAAAAATGAAAAATCGTTCAACCAATTGGGTTTCGGGTAAACTCGGACCCAACCCATAAAATTCACTCAACCCATAAAAGTGACCATTAACTACTATATATTTTGGTTTTTTAGGTCTCTTTAATGAATTATATATGAACTAATATTTATATTTTTATCATTGAAATTTGGTTGAAGATATTAATGTTGAAGTCAATGCTTCTTTTTGAATTGTGGAGTATATTTGAACAATGTTCTTGATTTTTTTTTTAATTTGATGAATGATAACTTTGATGTATTTATACTTGATTGCTTCAATTTTAGGTTTTTATTTTGTGAGTCATAATTTTAAATTATTTAGGATACTGCACTTTGATTATTTTGATGTTAATATTAGTAAGTTTTGAGTAATTTATGTAATTCTTGTTTTAGGTACAACTGTAATACAACTTTAATTTTTGTAGATATTTTTATTATAAATTTTATAGGATGTTCAAACATTTGATGTTAAAAAAATAACGCTAATAAGACTAAGCTATTTTTTAAGAAAAAATAGTTTAGGCATTTTTTGAAAAAAAAAATGTGCCAAATCATTTATAATTATACAAGAAAAAAATTTGGGTAACCCAATACCCAACCAAATCCAACCTACAAATTTATATTTTACCCAATCTGACCTAATGTCGTTGTCGTGGTTATTTTATCAAACTGGTATGCCCTATATGGTTTCGATTCTGGTTTTGACCAAATTCAACCCAAACCGACTCATGTGCACCCCTAATCTAAACTTTCAAACATAAATAGATTAAAAAATACAAGATGTAGTTTGTTGCCAAGAAGAGTTGTTGGCTAAAGTGTTTGACATAACTAGTTAAGCAATAGGCTTAAGGTTTGGGATCTGATTGTCTTATGATGTCCTTATAAGTGCTGAAGTACTGACTTCGTCTGTTGAACTAGAATTTGGAGTTTGGAAATAAAATTGTGTTGATAATCCAAAGTCAACTGAAAAAGATTTGGAGTTGTTTCAGTTAAGAAAAGTTGATTGAATGTACCTTCTAGGAAGATTTGGTCTAATAACTAATATACAAATAAGACTTATATGAAGAAGAGTTGTTTTGGATGCTCTGATGTAACATGTGGAACACGATGTTCCAACATAATTGGTATGACATCTGGTCTTCATCAACAAGACATATGTTATTGCTAGCTGCAACACGTGATCTCTTGCAACAGACAAATGGTATTACAAAATGGTTTCTATTCAAGATTCACTATACATCAGAAGATCTACATGCCATGAAGAGGAATGAGTTTGGATGTAATGGTGCAGAAGGGGCTCATGTTAGACGCGATGCCACAACATATTTGTACAACATATGGACCTTGCGCAATATGTCAATGTTGTTGCGTTTTGGAAGAGTTTATGTTTAAAGATTGGATAAGATTTTATTGATAATTGACTTAGAAATATGATTAGGTGATTTGTTTGATAGTTTGACGAAGATCGATTAAGATTTAAATTTGAATTTAAATTTTAACAAATTATATATTATTGGAGATATTTATGGAACAGGTAATATCCAATAGATTATGCATTAATTCAGACAAAATTAAAGCTATTATCCAAGGAGAAAAGTCCATAGTTATTATGTTATATAAGGAGCTCAAAACCTACATTGGAAAGTAAACATTCACATTGAATATTTTAGAGTGCTAGGGTTTACAAGATTCCTTGTTATTTGATGTACACCTCTATATTTCAGTAACTTGGCATAGAAGGTTTGTCTAGTTGAGTTGTATATTCAACATCTTTATGTACAACACTATGTTTCACTAACTTGGCATAGTTGGTTTGTCAAGAGTTGAATGGTAGTATTCAACATTGATCATTGAGTTGTAATCTCCAATCACAGGTTGTGTGAATGAGAAGAAAGAGAGTATATTCTCATGTTTAAGGGGAACCTTAAATAGAAAGTCATTGGGTAGTGTTAGGAAGAGGCATTGAATAACATAGGGTTTGTTGTTGCTTGTAAGACTAATTGTACTAAACTACTAATAGTGCATTTTTTCTTGGGTTGTGGATTCAACCCCCAGACGTAGGTGTGGTTTCATTGAATTGGGTAAACAACTATCATGTTATTTAATGCTTTTCTGCTCCGTCATCTAGTATTTGCCATTGTAGTGTTTCTGGTTTAACTTGTCGAACCAGGTGTCTAAGATATCGTGTTCGACATTTGTCCCCTGAGGAACAAAATTTCAAAAGATGAAAAAGATAAAGAGGTTTGAAGACTGATGCATATCAAAGATGAAGATGTCATGAATATAGATAATTGGAAATCAAAGAAAAGAATTAAAATGGTCATCTATTTAAAGGTATACGTTGAAATTCATTATATATCACTTTGAATGCTTAGAATTACTTCTAAAACTTCATCTACAAAGTTCTTAAACATAGTGCATTAAAACCATTGAAGCTAAGCTTCCAAACATTGTAATTTTCATAAAATTAACTTTGGTAATCGCTTGCAGCTTTGTGGTAATCAATTACTAGGTTCAAAGTTTGAATATTTTTAAATGTTAGGGAGTGGTAATCAATTACACCCCATGTAGGATAAGTAACTTCAAGCACAAGAGGGGAGTGAATTATGGTTTTCAAATTTTGGGATTAAATTAAAGGTTTTGTTACTTAAAAAGTGAATTGTATTAGTATTTTTAAGATCAGAATAAAATAAAGAGTGGAAAATAAAATTAGTAAGGTAAATAGTGGAAAGTAAGAGATAAGGCTTTATAGAGATGGAACTAGAGATTAATCCAGGTTCAGTCGAACGTTAGCCTACTCATGTCCCCAAGAGATCTTCTTGAGATTTTGAATATAAAATTGAGCTTTAGCAGGTTATATCAAAGAACCTTTATACATGCAGATCTAGAGATTTTACGATGACTTATCCCCAACTAAAAGAAAGCTTTCACCCAGGCTGAGCTAACAAACCGATTAGATATTTTTTCAGGATAATATCAATAACCAAACTGTGGTTTTAAAACGAATTAATCTTAAGAACTAAAATTTATTTCCTAAGAATATCGCACTTTTGAGAGTAGTAACAGTGGCACAATACCAGTATAAATTTTTCCTCACAAGTAGTTTTCACTCATAAGGATTGTGTGTGTGTGTGTGAGAGAGAGTGAGTGTGTGTGTGTGTGTGAGAGAGAGAGAGAGAGAGAGAGATAGAGATAGGTAAATTCCAAAAAAATAGAGAAATTTGGAATTCAGGTGTGTAATGAAGAGGATAGGCGCCTCCTTTATATAGGAGTAGAATTGGCTAAAAAGGGAAATGATCCATGGGCCAATTTAATCATATAAATGATTAAGTCTTAATCCTAATCGATTAGATACCTCAAATAATCGATTATTTGTGCCTATTTTAGAAAGTTTGGATCGAGAGTTATTACTAATCATTAAGACACTATCATAATCTATTATATAAATGATTTTGCTTCTTATAAACGATTAGATATAGGCCCTAATCAATTAGATAGTGAAAAAATGCTTTTATTGAAGCTGATAATTTCCTAATGAACTGGCTAAGGCTTCAAAGCATGTTTAGGTGTTTTGTTAGTTAAGAAAATGGTCCAAAAAGGCCTTTTAGTGTGTGTGTGTGTGTTTTTGTGTGTGTGTGTGTGTGTGTGTGTGTGTGTTGTGTGTGTGTATGTGTGTGAGTGTGTGTGTGTGTGTGTGTGTGTGAGTGTTTGTGTGTGTGAGTGAGTGAGCGAGTGTGTGTGTGTGTGTGTGTGTGAGAGAGAGAGAGAGAGAGAGAGAAAAAAGTTGCCTTAGTATTTTAGACGTTACTCTCCTACTTTCACAAGACTCTAGTCACTCAGATAGACATGACGAGGCGAGTTTTCACACTTCCTTTCTTTCATAACTCTGAGGCTTTCAAGATCCTCTTCCAGATAAATCGATTATATAAGCAGTTCAATAGAATCTTGAGTCTATTACTTGATGAGGCTTTATATGTCTTTCAAGTTTGGTCACCATTGTTGTCAAAACATTAGGAAGGTTCTTAGGGAGGATCATTAGCTTCATACCTGTAAGCACATAGATCCACGCCCCCATGGTAATCGATTACCACCTGAAGAAATAAATTGTTTTACCAAACATCATCATTGTTTTGAATGGTGAAGGTTCGTGGAACCTTTTCAAACTTATGCATCCGTTCATAGAGGTTTCTAAGGGTGTGTATATAAAGAATTATACATCAAAAAATAAAATTTACCTCTTTTGAATCAATTTTGCACAATTTAAACATTTTTTTCAAGTGTTCATCCACATTACAAGTTTTTGAAATTTGCATATTTTCATATATTTTAAAAAGTTTCATTGCATATTATGAGCACTAAAGTGATCTTAGTTTTAATTTTAATACAAGAAAGATAAGTCCATTTTCAAGAGTAAATTTGGAAGTTCAAACCATCATAAAACTTTTCAATAAATTGTATACATAGTCTATGTTGTATTTATTCATAAAGGTTGTGATGAAAAGTATAAGTTGAAGAAAGTAGTGTTCTTTCTTAAGTGTATATTTTAGAAGCTTACAAAGAGGTCTTGGTGTCAGACTTATACAAGAATCTAAACATAATAGAAAACCCTCTAAGAGAATAGAGGGACTAGATGTATCCTTAAGTTGGTAAGGTAACTAGTACAAATCCTTGTATGTTATTTATTTTTTGCACTTTAAATTATGCATTTTACTTTCTTCATTCCTAACATAAATCTTATCACTTCTTACATTTTAACAAGTTAATGAACTTAGCTAAAAAATGATAAAAATCTAGAAAACCTAATTCACCCCTCCTTCTTAGGTTGCATATAAAACCTATAGAGTTGAGGATAGTTTGATATCAGTGATATTCTTGAGCAAAAGGACAAGCAAAAAAAATCTAAAGATGATTTCAGGCTATTACCACAAATATTACATTTGAAAACAACGGCACAGCCTCTAGAGCACAAGTTGTCGTTAGTAGACAACTTATTATAAATTAGTCTCCAAATAGTGATAAATTTATATGGTGAAATATCTTTGTGTCAAACCATTTTGGCCCAAGGAAGCATCTGACAAAGGGGACTTTGAAATATATATGCTTCTTTAAAATTGAAAGAGACATTCACACTATGAATCCAAACTACTTTATTAAGAAATTTTTCCCTAAGAACAATTATCTTGTTAAACGAGTTATACAGACTAGAAATAATTTTCATACCCTAATTTTTCCCTAGTTCAACGAGTCAATTTATTCACAAGACACTTTCATATCAGGACATGCATTTCTTTAGGCCTAATTCCTAAAAAGTCAACCAGAATAATATATTGGTTTTGTTGACAGACCGGTTGAAGAAATTATCAATCATGCGTAAAATTAGTGGGCGAAAAATTCTAAGTTCGAGCTTGCAAATGTCTGTTGTATTGATCTATGTTTTGCGTAGGTTAACTCGATATGCTCATTTATTTTTTTCAAAACTGCGCTTGTTCGCAGTTTGAGCGAGATTTGATCTGCGACTGTTTATTTTACTGAACTATATTTCACGTGGATTATTTTAGTGCATTCATTTTATTTTTTCGCAAATTCGCGCGTTTCATTTTATTCCTTTTTATTCTTTTTTTTTTATTTTTTATTTTTTTATCAAAATAAATAGATATAAATTAATTAATTAATTTTGATTTATTTATTTTTATTATAAAAAATATTTGTGATTTTATTTCATTAATTTGAACTCAATTTGATCACATAAAAATATTTAAGGGTATTTTTGACACTTGATAAAAACTCAAAACCTTAATATCCTACTATTTATAGTAATTAGGGATTGGCCATTTCATTCAACTCACCAGCCGCCCATACGTGACATAACTTACTCTCTCAATTTTGGAGAGAGAGAGAGAGTATCATATCCATTCACGCAACATAAAACTAACTAGAACACGTCTTGCCGGCGAAACTAACACGTCTCTCTCAATTTATCATCTCCTTTGTGCAACAACTCATAATAACCACCAAACACCAAATCAACATTGTCTTCTCCGTTCAACGCTGCAACAACCATATCAACATGTCCACCTCAACAATCCACCATCAATACATCAACAAACAACTTCACACCGTCAACATCAACATGATTTCATTATTCGATTGGCATTTCAGATCGGTTCGCTTTTTCAGTCGCGTTTCTGATTGTTTTTTTTTTATATTTGAAGTTGATCCAAAATGTTAATATTTGTTTGTGTCGTTTTTGTTCGATATTTGTATTGATGTGTATGTTTTAGATTACATTCGCTTTTAATTTTTTATGTTGTGGTGTTGTTGGACTTTTGTTTTAATTCCGTAATCACTTTGTATCGATGTAAATTAATTCGGGAATGTGTGTGTTGTTGTTTCATTTTTCATCTCGTTGAAATCGATCCAAATTGATCTGCAAGTTCGACATGATTTGTATGTCATGACGCTGCTGGATTTTCTATTGATATAATGATGTAAATATTCAGTATACGTGTTGTTGTTTTTTTGTTTATTGTTGCTTCGAAATCGGATCTGAGCATATCACTTGTATTTAGTCTAGTTTTGTTTGCCAACATTGTGTTACGCGTATTTCATTTTGATTGCGATAAGCGTACTTTTTCGTTAGCATTCTGCTAGCTAGTTTTCTTTTGTTTAAGTGTGACATTTCAATTATGATGTTGTCGCGTTTAATTCAGATTTGTATGCGTTTTTGGTAGTTTGGCATAATGTCAATTTGCATTTGCTTTAGCTACTTTGCGTTTCATCACGTAACATTACCTTAATTGTTATTTGATTTATTGCGTTCGATTTATTTGTGATGAGTGTGCTTCGCGCTAGCAACTTGTTATTCGATTTGTGGTAGTGTGCAACATTTCAATTTTATTCCATTAAAATCAGATTTGAATTCTCTGTTGGCATCTTTGTATTGCTCGTCCTCGTGTTATGTGAACTCAATTTGCTTCCTTGCGTTGCATTTAATTTAACGCGCGCAAGTTAACTTTTCGATTCATTTGTAATGAATATGTCATGTTCATGATCGTTGTATGCATCATTGTTCTATCATTTTGTTGCGTGTATGCTTGTGCTATCACATTTTGTATAAATTATGGCATTAAGTTACGCCCCCGCATTAGAGATCTCCCCTAGCACCAGAATTCGCGCCCTCGCGCTTGAATTCACAACCTTGCGCTGTAATTCGTGCCTTTCAATTATTTTTCAACCATTTCACCAACGATCAAACCATTTTCAAACAAAAATCAAACCTTGATCCATATCAAGTTCATTTTCAAAATCAAATCAAAACAATTAAGCATTTCAAACATTTTCATAAATAAGATGAAAAGGGAACAGTTTGGTGTATACCACTATTTTCCCCGAGTGTTTGGATACAAGTCGTATAGCTCGACCATTCAAGCGTTCGTCATCCGATTAAAACTCTTAACCCGATTCCTATTAAACCTCTTTCACAATAAAATCCATTTCGCGCCAAAATATTTTTGAAATGAAAACAAATGAAAAAGGAATAGTTTGGCGTATGCTTCTCTTTTCCCCGAGTAATTGACACATGTTGTATAGCTTGCCTATCAAACACTTGTCATCTTCAAAAAAACCTTAATCATATATTACCCTTTCACAATTAATTGCTGAAAAAGGAACAATTTGATGCATACCACTATTTTCCCCGAGTACTTAGATACGAGTCGTATAACTCGACCATCTGAGCATTTGTCATCCACTCAATAACAATCTCAACATATCAAACTCGTTTTCTGCCTTAGTGCAATGTCAAAACATTTTCGCAAATGAATATGCTTCGTCCATTCCGAGACGATGTAAACAAAGCTTCATTCCTACCATGCGCAAGAAGTTAGAATGCTTTCCGCTCGAATGCGGTGAGAACATAACTCTGTGAGAATCCAAGTTATGTTTCAATTCTGACGCAATGCCAATGTTCACTTATCCATGTTTTGGGTAGCAAATAATGTTTTCCGCTTGAGTGCAACTATGTACCTTTCTCTTAAATTGACCAACCAACAAACATTTTCTACCTAGAACTACATAGGCTTGAGTTCTCCATCACACCTAGGGATATGTAGGAGTGAGATTCAACGTCTCGTCAGGAACCCTAATAAAAACTTATTTTTAGTCATTTTCTTTTCCTTTTCTCAAACTCTTAATAATCAAAATATGATGACACTGAATTTCACCGTATTTTTGACTCCGATTTCGCATGCATTCTTAGTCTTTTAATGTCATTTTATTATGTTATTATTATGTTTTTCTTTGTTTTCAGGTTTTTAGTCTAATCAGAGCCCCGAGCGAGAAAAGGAGCGAAAAGGAAGTCGAAATGAGCTAAAATAGAGAAAATCAGCATTTTACACTTATGGCATCCACTATGGCGGCCGCCACAGGGTCTTCCATGACGTGGCCATGTCTCAAACTCCTCCCAACTGTTTTTCCCCACGATCTCCAACTGCCCAAGCAAGTTTACACTCATGGCGGGCGCCATGGTGTTGTGGCGGGTGCCACAAGAACAAAACGAGTTCCCTCCCAAATTCAAATGCTAGGGGCATCCTTGTCTTTTCCACATGTTTCCTTGCCTATAAATAGGACTTTAGATTTTCGTTTTTCTTCATCCAAGCTTAGTTGTTCATAAGCATATATCAGTGTAATAGTGGTAATCGCTTCACATCGAGGTGTTACTACATTCGAGAGATCGAGTCTGTAAGAGCCTGTGAGATTGAGTCTTGGAGCACTCTGGAAGGAAGTTAATCCTGCCGCCATTTTACTTTCAGTTCGCATTTTATTCAACCACTCCGATTGGAGCAGGTTTTTATTACTTTACCTTTTGTCAACTTTATTTCTTGCATTGTCTTTTAATTTCATTTACTTTCCGCACTCGCATTACTTTCATTTACTTTCCGCACTCGCACTACTTTCATTTATTTTCCGCACTGCTTTACTTTCATTTACTTTCCGCACTCGCACTACTTTCATTTACTTTCCGCACTCGCACTTAAATACTTTTTTATGAAAAATCTAAAAATGAACTTTTACTTTACCATGTCTGGCTAATTTTATAAAGGTTAGAATGTGAAGATCATAACCGAACCGATAATCTGTACAATTGTTAGTGGAAACACTTAAGGGCTATTTTAACTTTCAATATAAGTTTTCCTGTTCTTAAATTCCGTTGGGTAAGATCGAAAGTCGTCCAACGCCTATCTAAACTTAATTGTTTTTAAACTATTTCGAAAACAGCGAAAGCGCTTTGTTTAGTTTATTAGGAGTTTTTAATTTAAAAAGAAAAGAGATTTTAAAACCATTTTCGGACGCGTTAAGAAGTTTAAAGTCTGGTTTGTAAGGACCTCTTTTTTTTAGAAAATCCAGGTTAAAATACTTTTCAACTTGGTCAAGATACTATATTTCTTAAAAATAGGTTTACTACTCTAACGCAATGCGCGCCTTTTTATCCGTGACAATAAGAGGGTTTGATTAAGGGGTACAACTCGGTTCTGAATACGCGAAAGCGACAGTTCCTGTCAAATTAGTTCTTTTCAAAGTAGAAAACATTGCCCGTAAGTAGTTCTATTAGCAAGTACTTGGATTATCAATTGGTTGTGTGAATTGCATTCGAACCTGTCTTTATCAATTAATTTTAATTACTTTATTTACTACCGTGCACTTTTCAAAACTACTATTTTCAATCACCTTAGATACACACCTTAACAATAGATAGCGATAGATTGACACTTGGTCTCTGTGGATACGATAATCTTTTATATTACTCTGACGCGTTCGTACACTTGCGAAAAAGAAACACGCATCAAGTTTTTGGCGCCGTTGCCGGGGACCAATTTCGTCAAATTTCGTACCCTGTTGTTATACCGTTTAGACTAAGGAAGTTACCCGCCGGTCAATGCGAAAAACTCGTAGTACCGGAAGTTTAGTAGACCCTCTAGCTGAACCAGAACGTTACGCTCGCACACGTTTATATTTCCGTAAACTTAGGAAAGCTATGGCCGAAGATCAAAATCAAAGACCTCTTAAGGATTTCGCCCAACCATCCAACGAGGAACCTAGTTCTAGTATAGTAAATCCAGCCATACCAGCTAACAATTTTGAACTTAAACCATCCCTGCTGCAGTTAGTACAGCAGAGACAATTCGCAGGTCTTGCTACAGAGAACCCAAACCAACATTTGAAAAACTTTCTCCAACTAGCAGACACCTTTAAAACCAATGGAGCCCCTCCTGAGGCGATTCGCTTAAGATTATTTCCTTTTTCCCTCAGAGATAAGGCCCTATCTTGGTTAGATTCCCTTCCACCAAATTCCATAACAAGTTGGGAAGACCTTAGAAAAGTATTCCTTGCCAGATATTTTCCCCCGAGTAAGACCGCTGTTCTTCGAAACCAAATAACTAGATTTACCCAAAACCAAGGAGAATCGTTGTTCGAAGCCTGGGAGAGATATAAAGAGCTGTTAAGAGCATGCCCACATCATGGTTTAGAAAATTGGTTAATCATTCAAACCTTTTATAATGGACTTCATTATAACACTAAGATGACCATCGACGCCGCCGCAGGTGGCGCACTGATGAACAAACCTTACCCTGAAGCTAGTGCCCTTATCGAAGATATGGCCCAAAACCATCAATCGTGGGGAGTAGAACGAGCGACAGTGGAAAAGAAGGAAGCCCAAGGAGGAATACATGAGTTAAGCTCTATAGACATGATGCAAGCTAAAATGGACGCATTGGCCCTAAAAGTTGAGCATATGTGTACAACCCCGAATACTGCAGCCGCAATTTCGTCAGATTGTGAGATATGTGGGACGAAAGGACACCAATCCGCAGAATGCAGTCTGTTAAACGAGACCAGCTCTGAACAAGTGAACTACACCCAAGGAAACCCATTTTCAAATACCTATAACCCTGGATGGAGGAATCACCCAAACTTTTCCTATAAGAATAATAACCCTATCCAAAATACTGCCCCTCCGAGACAATCAAGTTATCAAGCCCCAAGATCAAATCAACCTATGCAACCTGTACCACCAAAACCGAGCCTTGAGAAAATCGTGGATAATTTTGTCGCTGCTCAAATCCAACAAAACAAGGAGTTCATGAACCAAAACGTTCATGTTAACGAACTAATTACCCAGTTAGGAACCAAGGTTGACCAAATAATCACTCACAATAAGATGCTTGAAACCCAAATCTCGCAGGTAGCTTTAAACCAAGCCCCTCAGACCACACCTGGAGGACAATTCCCTGGACAACCTCAACAAAACCCGAAAGGACAAGCAAATGCCATTACCCTACGAAGTGGGACCGCTTATGATGAACCTTGTAACCCGAGGTTGAGTGATCCCAAAACTTCTAAGGAAGATGACAACATCCCAGATAAAAAGAAGAAACCAGAGGAATCTGTAAACCAGGAAAGTCAAGAAAAAGGAGAAGAACCCAAAAACAAAACCTATATACCACCCCCGCCATACAAACCACCAATACCATATCCGCAAAGACTTAAACAAACCCAGATCAATAATCAGTATCAGAAATTCATTAAAGTTATAGAAAAACTTCACGTAGAAATCCCGTTCACAGAAGCCATTACCCAAATACCATCCTACGCAAAGTTTCTCAAAGACATCCTTACCAATAAACGTAGACTTGATGATCCGAAACCCTTGGAATGTAATTCTATTGCCGAAAATAAATTAGCAAAAAAGGATAAAGATCCTGGAAACTTTTCCATTCCTTGTACTTTGGGGAGTCATGTCATCGAAAAAGCTTTTCTAGACTTAGGAGCTAGTGTGAGCTTAATGCCCTTAGCGGTTTGCGAAAGGTTAAATTTAGGAGAGTTGCAACCTACCAAGATGTCACTTCAATTAGCCGATAGATCTGTTAAATATCCGATAGGCATACTTGAAGACGTCCCTGTTAGGATAGGTCAGCTGTTTATCCCTACTGATTTTGTTGTCATGGACATTAAAGAAGATGATGACATACCAATTCTTCTAGGTAGACCATTCTTATCGACTGCTGGAGCCATAATAGATGTCAAAAAGGGGAAGCTAACCTTTGAGGTAGGGAACGAGAAGATAGAATTTATACTTTCAAAATTTCTTATGGCACCTGTGATAGGAGATGCGTGTTATGCGATAGATATCATTGATGAATGTGTTAGGGAGTTAGAGCAAGAAGAAGTCATTAAAACAATTAAGCTGCCATCAACTCTTATTTTGGAAGATGACAATTATAAGAAACCCTACATCGATGATAACCTTTACGAATGTTTATCCCTTACCCCAGATCCTATGCCTTGCCCTATTAAACCAGCCTTGGAACTTAAGGAACTACCTAAGAACCTGAGATATGAGTTTCTTGATGAAGAAATGAATCGTCCGGTTATAGTTAGTGCTGCCTTGAGACAAAAAGAAACAGATCAACTCTTGGACGTTTTACGAAGATATCCCTCAGCCTTAGGATATAATATCTCTGATCTGAAGGGTATAAGTCCATCCGTATGCATGCATCGGATTTCGCTCGAAGTAGATTCAAAACCTTCCAGAGAGCACCAGAGAAGGATAAACCCTATACTGAGTGATGTTGTCAAAAAGGAAGTTCTGAAGTTGCTTGAAGCAGGTATAATATATCAGATCTCGGACAGTAAGTGGGTGAGCCCTGTGCATGTGGTACCCAAGAAGGGAGGCATCACAGTTGTGCAAAATGAGAAAGGTGAACAAATAGCAAAGCGGATAGAAGGAGGTTGGCGTATGTGCATAGACTATAGAAAGTTAAATAAAGCAACTAGGAAGGATCATTTCCCTTTACCGTTCATAGACCAGATGTTAGAACGTCTTGCCAGACATTCTTACTTCTGCTATCTAGACGGGTATTCGGGATTCTTTCAAATACCTATACATCCAGAAGATCAAGAAAAAACTACCTTTACATGCCCTTTTGGAACTTTTGCCTACAGACGAATGCCTTTTGGACTCTGTAATGCCCCTGCTACTTTCCAACGTTGCATGATGTCAATCTTTGCAGATTATCTAGATGGAATCATGGAAGTATTTATGGATGATTTCTCGGTTTGCGGTTTTGATTTCCAAAATTGTCTTATCAACCTTGAGAAAATCCTGGAAAGATGTGTGGAGGTGAACCTTGTGCTGAATTGGGAAAAATGCCATTTCATGGTGACTGAAGGAATTGTTTTAGGACATATAATCTCCGAAAGAGGTATAGAGGTAGATAAAGCAAAAATAGAAGTTATAGAGAACCTAAAACCCCCCAAGACTATCAGGGAAGTTAGAAGTTTCCTTGGACACGCTGGATTCTACCGCCGTTTCATCAAGGACTTCTCCAAAATAACAAAACCTTTAACTGGCCTGTTAATGAAAGATACTGAATTCATCTTTGATGAAAAATGCAATGAAGCATTCAACCTTTTGAAGCAAGCATTGATTTCAGCACCCATTATGAAACCCCCTGATTGGTCTGAACCGTTTGAGATAATGTGTGACGCCAGTGATTACGCTGTAGGAGCCGTTCTAGGTCAGAGAAAAGATAAAAGATTACATGTAATATATTATGCCAGTAGAACCCTAGACGCCGCCCAGCTCAATTACGCAACAACCGAGAAAGAACTCCTAGCTGTAGTTTTCGCTATAGACAAATTTAGATCATATCTAGTAGGAGCCAAAATTATAGTTTACACCGATCATGCTGCCATCCGTTACCTACTAAGTAAAAAAGATGCTAAACCCAGGTTACTTCGATGGATTTTGTTGCTACAAGAGTTCGACTTAGATATCCGAGATAAAAAAGGCACAGAAAATGTAGTAGCCGATCACCTATCTAGGCTAGAATACCTGAATCCTGAATTAGTACCCATAAATGATGATTTTGCCTATGATAGATTGATAGCCCAGTTGGAAACCATTGAAGATAAAGAACCAGACCCTCATGAGCACTTCCAAAAATCCTTAGCTGTAAGTAACGTGCCCTGGTACGCTGATTTTGTTAATTACCTAGCCGCTGATATCATACCCCCTGATCTCGATTACCACAAGAAGAAGAAGTTCTTAAGTGATGTTAGAAATTTCTATTGGGATGAGCCACTTCTTTTCAAGAGAGGTAAAGATGGCATTTTCCGCCGTTGCGTTCCAGAAGACGAGGTAGAAAGTATAATTCAGCATTGTCACTCTGCACCTTATGGTGGACATGCAAGCACCTCTAAGACCTACGCCAAGATTCTTCAAGCTGGCCTATTCTGGCCTACCATGTGGCGTGATGTCCATGCTTACATTGTCAAATGTGATAGATGCCAACGCACAGGAAATATATCAAGACGCGACGAAATGCCTTTAAGAAACATCCAAGAAGTAGAACTCTTCGACGTATGGGGTATAGATTTCATGGGACCATTCCCACCATCTTTAGGAAACAAGTATATCTTAGTTGCAGTAGACTACGTGTCTAAGTGGATTGAAGCGATAGCTGCACCCACAAACGACACTAGAGTAGTGATTAAATTATTTAAAAATTATATATTCCCCAGATTTGGAACACCCCGTTTAGTTATAAGTGATGGAGGATCTCACTTCATATCAAGAATATTTGATAAGCTTCTAAGCAAGTATGGAGTTAAGCATAGAGTAGCAACACCATATCACCCACAGACTAGTGGCCAAGTGGAAGTATCTAATAGGGAGATTAAACAAATTTTAGAAAAAACTGTCTCTGTATCCAGAAAAGATTGGTCGCAAAAGCTTCAAGAGGCTTTATGGGCCTACAGAACCGCTTTCAAAACCCCTATAGGAACAACCCCCTACCAACTAGTCTATGGAAAATCTTGTCATTTACCTTTTGAGTTAGAGCATAAGGCCTATTGGGCCATTAAAACTTTGAATTTGGATTACCTAACTGCTGGTGAGAAACGTATCCTTGACATCCACAAATTGGAAGAACTCAGACAGCAAGCCTACGAGAATGCCATAATATACAAAGAAAGAACAAAAGCTTGGCACGACAAAAGAATCGTAAGAAAAGACTTCAACTTAGGCGACCCTGTTCTCCTGTTCAATTCTAGGCTACGACTCTTCCCAGGAAAGCTCCGTTCAAGATGGACTGGCCCCTTCAAAGTATCAAAAATTCTGAGGTCTGGAGCTGTTGAAATCAAAAACGAGACATGTAAACCATTCATCATCAATGGACAAAGACTGAAGCTCTATGAAGGAGGAGACATTCCAACAACCTACTCCAGCCACACTCTAAGTGATCCACCAATCCCGACAAGAGATGTATAAGTTCCAGTCGTCAAGCTAACGACGTTAAACAAGCGCTGCATGGGAGGCAACCCATGATTTTCTTACCTTATTTACTCTTTCTACATTTTGTTTTATTTTATTTCTTGTTATATTTTGTCAGGACTAATGTTTAAAATGTTTGTGTTTTACAGGACTTTCTTCCTAACTCTGTGCAGAATGCAGAACTTTGACGACATGCATGTGACTTTCAGGAATGACGCCCAGAGAGAGCGTTACTTTGTCCACTTCAGACGTCCTATGGCACCTACG
Organism: Lathyrus tuberosus; assembly: GCA_022829125.1. Lineage (NCBI taxonomy): Eukaryota > Viridiplantae > Streptophyta > Magnoliopsida > Fabales > Fabaceae > Lathyrus > Lathyrus tuberosus. The sequence goes on from JALAZF010000193.1 coordinate 5,431,569, forward strand.
AGGTACCCAGATCAGGCTTGCATGGAGGCTTTAGGCATTGAGCCTAGTGTTAGATTCTTATGCCACCAGCTTCAATGGGACCAGTTCGACGACCTGAACAACACCTATAGGAACCTCACTTTGGAGTTCCTCAGCTCGTTTTCTTATGACCCCTGGGCCGGACCAGATGGATGTGCTATTTTCAGGTTATTTGGGACTGAGTACTCCTTCACTCATAAGGAGTTTGGTGATTTATTAGGTTTTCAGACGACCCCTGATGCTATTCCTGAGACACCTATGGGATACTTTCTGAGTAGGGAAGTGGAGAAGTTCTGGAGTGATATCTCTGGTGGAGGGAGTCAGGATCCTTCCACCCAGTTCTCACATGTTATCCACAACCCTGCATTGAGGTATTTTCAGATGATCATAGCACACTCTTTCTTTGGATTGCCAGATGCTGAGACCTTGCTTAGTGAGGAGGAGATCTTTCTACTATTTTGTGCGACCCAGTCACGTCCTGTGGCATGTGGGAACTTTCTGCTGAAAGGTCTTAGCAGTATTGCCAGGTCATCAGTAGGTATTATTCATGTGGGAGGTATTGTTACCCAGATTGCTGCTGCTTTAGGCCTTTCGCGTAAGTTGTTACATCTCAGGGTTTTCTGTGAATACACCACCATGGACGTTGATTTCTGCCTAGACAGAGGGTTGATAAGGAGAGCCTCTGCAAACCCCAACCAGTTCAGATTGTTGATCGACAACGAGGCTGTTCATTACTTTTTGCTGCCTGATCCGATGATGACCAGTGTTCATGACCCAGCTAATTGGAGATATGCTTTGGAGGGTTATGGAGAGACTATTGAGGAGCCTAGATCGCCTCCTATTGCTGAGTACACCCCTACACCTCCGTCTCCCAAAATCACTGTATTATCTAATAATTTGTCTTTGCAGCCACCCGATTTATACACCCAGGTTGTTGAGCTCCGCAGAGAGACTGCCAAGCTCAAGCAGGAGGTAGCTGATCTTGCTTTGCAGATTGAGGTATCTGATCTCACTCATGCTACTGAGGCAGACTCTTTATACCAGGAGATCGGAGAGCTTCGTCGCAAGATCGCTGAGCTTCGTGGATCCAGCCAGGCAGAGGAGCCAGCTGATTGATCATATTGCCCTGACTTACTACTCTATTATTTACTATTCAGTATTTCTGCGTTTTCTTTACTTTTTAGCATATCTGGACACATTTCGTATTTTCGCATTTCCTATATTTCCTATGTACTTTGATTATATATATATATATATATTATGTGTGTTTTTATTTTTCCTTTTATATATATATATCCAATAATAATGTTATTTTTCTCAATATTTGATTTTTATTTCCACAAAAATTGTGCAAGTCCCGTGTTGAAGAAGAAAGCAAATGAGAACGCTATCGGGACCCCCGAGACGCAAAAGGTAAGAGAGGCCCATTCCAAAATTCAAAATTTTGGCCCAGGTCCGAAAATGACCTTATGGCGCCCGCCATAGCCTTATGGCACCCGCCACGGCGTCCTGGTAAATACGGGGGAGAACTACATCTTCCACCATTTTTGAACCTCTAAACTCCCAAAACCCATTTTTCTCCTTTTCCAAAACTCCATTAAAACTCACAAAAGCTCCCACCTTTATTTAATACCCACTATCCATTAACCCTTTCAAACTTCCATTTGAAATTCCACCAATTAAATTCCATAAAAATCTCACCTTTACCAACTTATATTTAAACCCATCTTCACTATCTTCAAATCAATTCAAGGAGCAAGCTATGGAGTTCGAAGGATATATTTTGCGAGAAGGAAAACCCGGGGATAGGCAGAGGAGGAATATTCAAAGGCTTCAAGGTCGAGAAATTCTCTCGACGAGGTACGTGGACGACAACTGTCTCTATACCTTGGGTATTTATCATAGTGTTTATCATTTACTTGATTTTTTGGGACTGCACTCTATTTTTGAAAACCAAGAACCAACCTTTGAGAAACTGACAATTGAGTTTTTAAGTTCTTTGATCTACACTGTCCACCCTAACACTGCTAGCACAGTCGGTACTGTCCAATTTAGAATGTTTGGAATAGAATATAAGTACAGTACCGACGAACTAACAAGTCTGTTAGGGATTCCTCTTTGGGAAGGTGCTATTTGTGAGACCCCTTTGGATGACGGATGGTCGGTCGATGCATTTTCTTTTTGGCAGAGATTGTCGAATAATTTAATAACTTCTTTTGAAGGAATTCTTGCATCGACCATCCACAACCCAGCCATCAGAGTTTTTAGATACCTGTTGGCATGTACTATTTTTGGCCGGGATAATCCAAATAAGGTTAATGCTAAAGAGCTTCAGTTTTTACAAGGAAGTCTCACTAATAGAAGAATCAATCCGGTCCCGTTTATGCTTTCTCACATGTCTGTTACTATTAATAAAGCAGGACCGATTGTTTTTGGAGGACTGATTACGTCTATTGCTCGGGCCCTTAACTTGAACAATAAGATAGCCACACTAGAGCCCTTAACTCCTCGCACAATCAACCTAAAATTTCTAAAAGATATGAAATTGTGCCGAGCGAGAAGAGAGGGTGGTTTTGTATTGATGATCCATGGTGTAGCTATCCCATCTGTTGCCTTGCCCTGCAGTAGACGTACCGATGTACGTAATGAAAGGAACTGGACCTATGATTTAAATGCTCCACCTGTTCTAGGTCCACTTCCTCTTAATATTCCTGATGCGGAGGGACAAGACACTGACGAAGAATTTGAGCGGAGAGATCAGTCTCCCATACCTCATGTGTCCCCCCATCATCCTTCACCACCACACACCGCACCCTCTTCCTCTAACCCTTTTGCAGGTTCAGTCCCTGGATCCTATGTCACTGAGGAGATGTGGCGTGACCTTACGGCTAGAGAAGAAAGGCGAGATGACCTTCTCTCTACCATTCAGCAACAACTGACGGATAATATGAGCTTCATGGAAGAATCACGGCAGAGGACAGATCGATCCTTCGAGTCCGTTTCTCACACCTTGCTTGCGATAGCAAACGAGCAATCCCGTCAGCAAGACTTCAACCGCCGACATTACGAGCTTATGGAGGCTACTCAAGGTTCCGTTCTAGGTAACCTTCGACAGGTCAGAGATGCCCAGGCGGCCTTATCAGCCCGATTGGACCGGAGAGACCAGCATCGTAGCAGATCCCGTCGTCCCAGGCATTCCCAGCAGGACGACGAGGGCACCAGTGGTCCACATCAGTAGTTTTACAGGTTACTCTCCTTATCTTATTTCGAAACATTGGGGACAATGTTCGATTTAAGTGTAGGAGGGGATTTTATTGCTTTCTATTTTATTGCTTTCTATTTCCATTTTTAGTTAGTTGTTTATTTCTTGTTTTTGTCTATGTCTTTTTTCTAGAAAATGCATGAGTCTGACGAGTCACCAGTACAGTGTATCTCTAGTGCACCCTCATTTTTTTCCCCATTTCTTTAGCCCTAAAAAAAAAAAAAAATTTTTTTTGCAAAAAGAAAACATTGTTGTTCTACACGTTTTTTGGGCTTTAAGACAGGTTTGAATTAGGATGTGGTGACTTAGGTGAACTTTTTGAAACATTAGTATCGTTTTAGCACCATAGCCTTCACGAATATAGGAATCATTCCAAAACCCCATGTACCATGGCCTTAATCATCATTTCCAAATTTGTCCTAAGTAGTTTATTTCTGCAGTCAGCTCCGGCCTAAGCATGTTCTACGTAGGGGACCGATGAACATAAGTGAATGATCCAGTAAAATAAATAAAGAATAAGGCAAACTCCGGATAGATGACCCTCACAAGGTCGTTTAACCCAAAAAGTTGAATTGTTGCCGCACAAAAAAATATAATTTTAGCTCACCCATTGTTAGTTGGTTCAGAGGTATCTGGCGCTGAACTCGGTAGGGCGGATTACGATCCGATCCCCCACAACTGCATTTGGGTTAAATAAAAGGGTTTACACAGTCTTATGTGCCAGAAACCCTATGTTTTGGATCAGAATCACTAACAGGTCACTCTACTATGAAACATGTACGGATAACGGGCTTAATGTGATTGCGCCTGAATGAAAAGGACCCAAAAAAGAGATGAAGAGGTAGGCCTAGTTATTGTGGGATGGTACGGTTGATTAATATAAGAATGAAGTTTATGTCCGCCTCTGCGGATAAGTGTCATTACGATACCCTTGGTTCACTTAGTACCTGTCACTGCATCCTGACTTGAACTTAGAAGCCCTTTTTGCCCGAATCACGTGTCAGCACTAGTTTTCTTACTTTGAGCTTTAAATGTTTTGCTTGAGGACAAGCAAAGGTCTAAGTGTGGGAGAATTTGATGACACTGAATTTCACCGTATTTTTGACTCCGATTTCGCATGCATTCTTAGTCTTTTAATGTCATTTTATTATGTTATTATTATGTTTTTCTTTGTTTTCAGGTTTTTAGTCTAATCAGAGCCCCGAGCGAGAAAAGGAGCGAAAAGGAAGTCGAAATGAGCTAAAATAGAGAAAATCAGCATTTTACACTTATGGCATCCACTATGGCGGCCGCCACAGGGTCTTCCATGACGTGGCCATGTCTCAAACTCCTCCCAACTGTTTTTCCCCACGATCTCCAACTGCCCAAGCAAGTTTACACTCATGGCGGGCGCCATGGTGTTGTGGCGGGCGCCACAAGAACAAAACGAGTTCCCTCCCAAATTCAAATGCTAGGGGCATCCTTGTCTTTTCCACATGTTTCCTTGCCTATAAATAGGACTTTAGATTTTCGTTTTTCTTCATCCAAGCTTAGTTGTTCATAAGCATATATCAGTGTAATAGTGGTAATCGCTTCACATCGAGGTGTTACTACATTCGAGAGATCGAGTCTGTAAGAGCCTGTGAGATTGAGTCTTGGAGCACTCTGGAAGGAAGTTAATCCTGCCGCCATTTTACTTTCAGTTCGCATTTTATTCAACCACTCCGATTGGAGCAGGTTTTTATTACTTTACCTTTTGTCAACTTTATTTCTTGCATTGTCTTTTAATTTCATTTACTTTCCGCACTCGCATTACTTTCATTTACTTTCCGCACTCGCACTACTTTCATTTATTTTCCGCACTGCTTTACTTTCATTTACTTTCCGCACTCGCACTACTTTCATTTACTTTCCGCACTCGCACTTAAATACTTTTTTATGAAAAATCTAAAAATGAACTTTTACTTTACCATGTCTGGCTAATTTTATAAAGGTTAGAATGTGAAGATCATAACCGAACCGATAATCTGTACAATTGTTAGTGGAAACACTTAAGGGCTATTTTAACTTTCAATATAAGTTTTCCTGTTCTTAAATTCCGTTGGGTAAGATCGAAAGCCGTCCAACGCCTATCTAAACTTAATTGTTTTTAAACTATTTCGAAAACAGCGAAAGCGCTTTGTTTAGTTTATTAGGAGTTTTTAATTTAAAAAGAAAAGAGATTTTAAAACCATTTTCGGACGCGTTAAGAAGTTTAAAGTCTGGTTCGTAAGGACCTCTTTTTTTTAGAAAATCCAGGTTAAAATACTTTTCAACTTGGTCAAGATACTATATTTCTTAAAAATAGGTTTACTACTCTAACGCAATGCGCACATTTTTATCCGTGACAATAAGAGGGTTTGATTAGGGGGTACAACTCGGTTCTGAATACGCGAAAGCGACAGTTCCTGTCAAATTAGTTCTTTTCAAAGTAGAAAACATTGCCCGTAAGTAGTTCTATTAGCAAGTACTTGGATTATCAATTGGTTGTGTGAATTGCATTCGAACGTCTTTATCAATTAATTTTAATTACTTTATTTACTACCGTGCACTTTTCAAAACTACTATTTTCAATCACCTTAGATACACACCTTAACAATAGATAGCGATAGATTGACACTTGGTCTCTGTGGATACGATAATCTTTTATATTACTCTGACGCGTTCGTACACTTGCGAAAAAGAAACACGCATCAATATTGCAAATAACGAAAGTTAACACTTATTCACAAATCTAACTAAATAGTAGTAGGTTGAGGCTCTGATAATGCAGGTATCACCTTAGCAACACCAGGTTTCTTTCTCTTAAGATCCTGGACTTGAATTCCCGTAAGATCGCTTTTAGCGATAAACAGGTCACTGCGCCTTGCTCTAGCCTCAACCATCAACTTTTTCTGCTCGGAGAGTTTGAGGTTCGTCATCATAACTTAAATACAAGAGATCAGACCAGTAAAAAAGTGACCCATAATATAATAACAAGGAAATACATAAGCGAGTATACATTACCCAAAAAATTAAAGATTTGCTCAGGGTCATCGGCCATCTGTAAAAGATCTTTTATTTTCATTACTCGGAAGGCATCCAACACGGCCAGGGATCGAAGTTCCATATTGCTAAGTTTATCGTAATCAAAACTTGGGATAGGCAAAGGGTTGTCTGATCAATAAATCGAGAAACGATGGCTCCCATCCAGGTTGTACATGACTTGGGGACATCTTTCCCTGTTTCTAACTCGGAGAAATTTATCCTTAAAACCCTTATAACTAGTGGTATATGCCTGCAAGAAACTTTTCCTGGTATGCCACTAAGGGAAACCCAACCTCCTTTTTATGCACCCTTTAACTCAAAGAATGAAAATAACAAACCTAAGGTCGACATTATACTCACAGTATCACAAACAATCTCAAACTCCTTGATAAAGCCCCATGCGTTAGGACGTAACTGAGAGGGAGTTGTGTTTAAGGTTTTTAGGAGATCCGCTTCAAAATCAGTAAAAGGGATTCAGATTCTAAAATCTTCAATATTTCCCGTGTAAAAATAAAAATGCTCCTCCAATACTCCTTTAGGGCGAGGAAGGCAAACCCTTTCACTTGGTACACAGGGCTCTAGGACAACATCCTCTTCATTTTTTGTGGAGGAAATTATGGTAGCAGAACGAAGCTTCGAGATGTAGGTTTCATCAATAATACTACAATCATAGCTTAAAACTTCTTTATCTATCAAGGATCACATTGCGCCCATCTGAGTATCTGAAGAACTTGAGGAGGGAGATCCCATATCAGCGTTACTATTAGTTAAAGGGGTTTCACCATAAAATTCCCTAAGAATTCAATCAAAGTCCTCTATACTTAAATCACTACTATGAAAAACTCATTTAACAATGGTTGGGAAAGATATATAATGACGCGGGGGCAGGCGTTGTTATGTAGAGTGTCGTTGTATATATGGTACTTACAATATAGGCCCAGAAAGCGTTGTAATAAATTGGAAAACGCACTACCTATAATGACGATTATTTTAAATACCCGTTGTTGTATATCTTTTAATAAAATAAAAAAAATGCAGCATTAGAACTACCTATAATGACAAATATTTTAAAGAACCGTTGTTGTATACTACCTATAATGACGGTTATTTTAAATGCATGTTGTTGTATGTATTTTAATAAAATAAAATGAAAATTGCAGCATTAGAACAAGAACAACAACAAGAACAAGAACAAGAACAACAACAAGAACATCAAGAACAACAATATGAACAACAACAACAACAACAACAACAACAACAACAACAACAACAATAATAACAAGAAGAAGAAGAAGAAGAAGAAGAAGAAGAAAAATAAGAAGAACAAGAACGAGAACAACAACAATAACAACAACAATAATAACAATAATAACAACAAGAACAACAATAATAAAAAAGAACAACAAAAACAACAATAATAAAAAAGAACAACAAGAACAACAATAGTTAAAAAAGAACACCAACAACTAACATTGCTAACTCGAGTTTTGAAATTTGTTCTGAAATTTGGTTTAGTGGAGAAATAGAGTATCGTAAATGAAAGATGATGTTTGGAGGTAGAAGATGTAGTTCGTTTAAGTTTTAGGTTTCACGCGGATCACTAATAGTAGTGTCTTGGCCGTTGATAATCACTAAATGGACGACTAAGATTTGTTTAAGGATAGTGAATAAACTCAATATGTGCGTCACCTATAATGTTGGTAATGAGACTTGAAAAAATAAGTAAAAAACCAAAAATGATGGTGCTGAGACTTGAACCCATAACAAGACGCTACCTATAATGACGATTATTTTTAAATACCCGTGGTGAAAGGTCTGTCAGTATTTTGAAAAAATAAGTAAAAAACGCTACCTATAATGACGGTTGTTTAAATACACGTGGTGAAAGGTCTGTCAGCATTTTGAAAAAATAGGAAAGAAGTAACATGATTAAAATAAATTCACAAAAATCTAAAAACACGAAATTTAATCTAATTAGGTAAAATAAGAATTTTGTGAATTTTTTTGGAATTTTTTGAGACTATGAAAACAGTAAAAAAATCATTAACAATAGAAAAAAAGATGAATTTGGGGTTTTGAGGGTGAAGTCCCGTAACTCTTTCAGAGTACGAGATTAATGACCGCACGATTTTTCTGCTTCAGATGCACGAAACAGATCTAAAAAAGGAGACGATTTTCCCTAAAACCGATTTTTTGAAGAGCAAGACCTAAAACTAAACTATAGGTTATAATGACGGTTGAAAACATAACCGTGGTGAAAGGCTGTCAGCATTTTGAAAAAATATGTAAAAAACCATAAATGCGGGTGCTGGGACTTGAACCCATGACCAGACGCTACCTATAATGACGGTTTTTTAAATATCCATGGTGAAAGGCCTCACATTTCACCACGGTTGGAATTTTAACCGTCATTAAAAGCATTTTAATAAGATTTAAAAAAATGCTCGCATCTATTACAATAGTGTATAGGCAAGCCGCTGTAAACCTGACGTTGTTTGCGCGTTTTGTAGTAGTGAATAACACTCAAAATCTCGCATATAGACATTCCAAATTCTATTCCTATCACTAGTAGTAAAAGAAAATGAACATGAAGGCATAACAATAATAAAACAAAAAAGAAATGATACCTTGAATCCAATAGGAGGGATGAGAATTAACTGAAGAGTTTGAGAAGAGGATCGCTTGAAAAGAATACCTCGAGCACCAAATTTGACCTTTTTGTAAGAAAAAAGTAACAGTCAGAAGAATTTATAGTGTGGGGTAATGATGAAAGTGAGAGTTCTCATAAAGACCGTAATGGGAAGGAGAGAGGAAAATTTTGTCATCATTAAAGCTGACGCGAATCCGGACTCTGAGGAAAAATTCTGGGATTATTTGTCCGAACACTATGTTTCAGATGAATCTAGTGCTCAGGGGCTTATGTATATCCCAAAAATTATGTTGACCAGCCGAGATACGAACACGCTAATGCCAGACATAGTAAGAATGACTAATTAGAAGATCTTATGCCTACTTATAAGCTGACTCCCCGATTAAGAATAACCGGACAAAACTAGGATAAGTCGACATCGCATGAACCGAGAACTGTCTCGGTCATACAGAACGGGACGACTATAAAGCTCAATGCCACACCAAAGGACACAATGGACGGTTAGGGATACACATATTTGGAGAGTTACAATCATTGAAGAGTCACACGTTATGTGAGCAATTATGGAGGCGGCGGACGTTACAGGGAGATGTACCAATAAAGGAAAATCTATAAATAAGGAGCGTTTAGGAAACATGAGGGACGACCAATTCACAATACTCATACACCAAAACAGACACTTGAAACCAGTCATTTAAGACTCTCCTCGAGCAATAATGAAGAAGTCAACATTTTAGTGTTTTAGCAATAACACTTTTTTTTTTAGAAAAATAGCACCTTGTCATAGAATTTACTAGTTTGGTTCTTTAAGTTATTAACCTAAAATTAAGTGATTGTTTCAAAAAAGAAATAAAAAATACTGGTGATCACAAACCATTTTAGTCCAAGGAATCATTTGACTGGGAGCCTTTTGAAATTTATAACATTCTTTAAAATGAAGAGATCCACGCTATGAATCCAAACAAACTTGTCAAAAAAACTTAGCCTAAGAATAATTAAATTGTTGAGCAGGCTATACGGATTAGAAATGATCTACATAATAAAAGCAAAAATGTGTGATCAATCATTGAGTATGAAATCTCTCACTTAAGTATTGAGAATTAGACTAGAGTGAGTAGAAAAAACATCCCCAAACTAATTATCAAACTAAAAATTAATAAAACACTCATCTCCAACAAGTCATTTGGATTTATCTTTTACATCTAAAAAATGTCTTTTAATGAGCATTTCTTAATACACCACCCATGTTTCTTAGGCACCACGCGAATTTCCGTTTTTGCCCCTGATTCTGGATGTGCACATCTAGACGCACCAAATTTTTAAAAAAACGTTGATGTGTTCCAGATGTGCAAATCCGGAAAAATTCCTGTTCTGCAGATCCGGAAAATAGCAGAACTTTATTTTTTTTGTTAAAAATCAGTTTTGTTGGTTGGTCGCATATGTTAATATATCGTCGCAACTTAATATACATTCGAAAACATCCATATATAAAATAAAATAATATATATACATAATAATACTTCTGTCAAAATACAGTACATAAATGTAATAAAAATAGAATACATCAAACAAAAAATTACTGTGTATGGCGAAGGATCTGTTCTGGCTCCCCTGCTCCTCTGCCCCTACCCGTCGTCCTGACTCGATGTGTGCGGTACTGAAGTGCCCCCCGAGCAATCTCAATAATCCTATCAACGACAAGTCTGCCACCAGAGCCCTCAGGGAGGTGACCGTCCGCAATGGCCTGCCGCGCTATCTCCTCTATCTCACGACAGCGAGGTAAGACATCCTGAGTATGGTCCAGCTGAGACTGTCGTTCCTCTAATATCTCCTGATGAGCAGGTCTCGGTGGCGATCCCTCAGCAGTGGGCACCATGCATGAGTGTGAGACGGTATAGAACCACATGATGTACCCGACCGCAACACTCTAGTCTCTCGGCGCTCTGGTCGCCCGAGCCTCTTCTGGTACCAAGTGGAACTGGAAGTCAGCATATAACTCATCTATCTGCACGCGGGTCAAGCCTAAAGGAGCAAACCCGTGAGGCATCCTGGGGATCGTCTACGTGTAACCGAACTGACACAAGACGCGCTCCGGCAGGTATCGAGCAGTAATGGTCGAACTGCATGCCAGCCATCCTGAGAACAGCGAAACCTCATCGAACGGGCGCGTCACACGGTGATCGGCATAGGCGTCATAAAAAACGTCCTCAACAGCCATCCGATCAAGATAAACTCTGTAGGGGTCGGGCGTCTAGTTCCCTCCGAGCAGGAGAAATGCAGCAGCACGCGGCATATCCTCAGTGTACCCGTCGACACTCCCCCAACTAGTAATCTTGGGAAAGTGTTGTAATATCCACACCTGAAATGGAAAACATAACATCGGTGTCAAACATTATAATGAATATAAAAAGAAATGAAATGAAAAAAAAAGACTTAGAATATAAGATTGTTACCACATATAGTGTACAGCTGCCTGCCACAGTCTTGGCTGCCCAGAGGCAACCATTTGAGAGCCTAGCATAGGTGTATGCCAGCGTAGCCGCCCCCAGTTGTACCCATGGATCTCTATGGGATCCAAAAGGTACCTGAGGTAAACGATATCAACGTAAGTGGCGCTGGTGTCCACAAACAGCTGCGTGCCGAGAAGAAATAGATAGTAGCATCTCAGGGTACGCTGCCTGTGAATCTCCACCTCAGCTGGATCACCTGCTGCCGTCCTGCCTCTGCAAGCTCCTCACGAAATCTGCGTGTTAGAAAGGATAACCGAACGTGTGCGTCTCTCAACTGCGTTACCTCCTCAAGTGCCTCATTTGGGGTAGCCCCAAGCTCCTTAGTCAGCATCTACGTCGCCTCCACCTTCGACATCATACCGTGACGGAGAAGGGTACCCATGATCGATAGATGTAAAAGGCACGAGATGTCGTCGAGTATGATCGTGAGCTCGTCGTACGGTAGATGGAATGAGGATGTCTCAGGGTGCCATCTCTCAATAAAGGCCATCAGCATACCGTACATGATCTGGGGATACCCAATCCTAGAAAGGCCTCCGAGACCAGAGGTAGCAAGTGCAAACTGGAACCACTCATCCTCTGGCAGCTCCGCCATCATGTCTATAACCTTGCCCCCATGGTTATAGAACTTCTGGGAATCCTTCTCCTGAAAATTTCCAAATAAAACAATGTTACAAATGAAAATATTTTCAAGAAAAACAATTCTATAAATAAGCCGAGAAAGGTTATCTGTCCTAGCCAAACATATCTGGCAGTATGCTCAGAGTACCCCACGAGTAGGGACATATCAGACGGTCCCCCGGGGTAACCGTCCAGCTCATCGAAATCGTCATCGCCGTCACCACCCTCATGTGCTGGGTGATCACCCTCAGGAACAGGAACAGGGGATGAAATAAGAGCAGCTGATGGAACTGGAGTCTCCCGACGGCACCTGCGTGGAGGCTGGGAACCTGATGAACCAGCAGTAGAAGCCCGACGCCTCCGAGATATAGAATCGACGGCTGACGGGGGAGTGGCCTGAACCTGTGATGTGGAAGTGGCCTGAACCTGTGATGTGGAAGGCTGTGGTGTAGGATGTCCCTCAGCTGTAGGGGCTACCCCAACTCCCTCTGCGTCGGAAGCCTCGGCTGTAGATTGCGTCCGCTCACGTCGGACAGATGCGTGCTGAGATGTCCGTCAATGTATGATACGATCGTCTTTGCCAGCCATGTAATCTGCAAAGCATAATAAATAAATTAGAATTTTTTAAAAATAATTAAAAAAAACAAACAAACAAAAAAAACCAAGTGTCTTCCGGATTGCACATCCAGAAGTACGCAAAATATTTAACGGTGGGTGTTTCCGGATTTGCACATCCGGAAGCACTCAGAATATTTAACGTTAAAATCCTTCTGGATCTACACATCTGGTACGTATTTTCAAGTTCAAAAATAGCAGCCATGGCTACTGTACCATGGAAAAGGGCATTTTAATGCCCTGATCGTCCGTTTGAAGCAGCAAACAATACCTACATTGTCTCTAACCTATGTTATTCATACTACCGAGCAATTTCTACACCTAAATGTCTACTCTAAATCGATTACTAAAAAATAACTCCGAAACTCTAAAATTTGAAAACTTACCGATTAAATTGAGATACGGAGGATTTGAAATGTCTTGATCGTTGTAGAAGTTGCTCTGCGTTGAACTCGAGTGAAAAAAGTCGAGATTTGTGGGATTGAGAATTTGAAAGTTTGAGAGAGTTTAGTGTTTGGAATATGAAAATGTGAAGAATAAGGGGGAGGAAGAAGGTCTGACACGAATTAATAAATCATTGTTCTGGATCTGCAGATCAGGTAGTTTTCCGGATATGCATATCCGGAACGCAACAACGTTTTTTAAAAAATTGGTGCGTCCGGATGTGCACATCCGAAATCAGGGGACAAAAAAGAAATTTTGCGTGGTGCCTAAAAAATTTGGGTGGTGTATTAAGAAGTCTCCCTTTTAATTCCTACCTAAGAGAAGTGAACGTGGTATTGAATAAAACACATTTTCTAATAATCCCAAGTCTAAGGAAGCAAGCCAATTAATTTATAAATTAAACTGACAAATAAAAAATATATTAATTATTAAATAGACTATTTAAGTAACATGTTAAAAAACAACTATAAATAATAAAACTAACTCTTTTAGATCTATTTACAATCTTGATACCCTAAAGGAAAAAATCCTATCTATTTGACATTGAATAGAAATGGTTGTTAACCCCATTAAATACTCCTATCTATGCTTGCACAAAATGAGGCCATTGTTGGTTATATGAACAGGGGGAAATGCAAGTATAGAAAGAGAGAAAAGGCATACTCCTATCAAAATGTCATTGGAATATGTAGATTGTCATAATGGCATTGATTGCTTATTCAGTCTCTCCATACCTAACCCTACTTCTCCCATCCTCCACTCTTTACTCTCTTCTTAACTTCCCTCAATTAATTCCTCTTATTCCTTACCTTCCAAACCTCAAATAGTAGTTGCTCTAGTATATCAAAACTCATCAAAACCAAACCAGAAACAATACACAGCTACATAGAAGAGGTAAGGCAACTCTGTGTAATCCATTGATCTTGATGATGGAGAAAGCAACTGGTATTGTAGTTACAGCTACAAGATCTCCAATGCAGCTTATGATAGGACCTGCTGTTACCGCAAATGGTGATCAGGAGCTAGAAGGTAACCCAACTACCTTCCTACGCACTGCCGAAACTTTCTTGCGGCTACTTCCCATTGGCCTTTGCGTTACAGCTCTTGTCCTAATGCTTAAAAACTCCGAAGAAAACGATAATGGCTCTGTCTCCTACTCTGACCTTGGAGCTTTCAGGTATATGAATATTTTACTGAAAACATTTTGCATGAGTATTTTGGTAACAAAATTGCGGGGTGCAGGTTTTTGGTGCACGCAAATGGTATATGCGCAGGTTACTCTCTACTTTCAGCTGTTCTTGTTGCTGTCCCTCGCCCTACTATATCTCGTGCTTGGACTTTCTTCTTCCTCGACCAGGTTCGATAATCAGTCCTATTTATATTTTAAGATGTATTTCGGCATGCAGATGGCATTAGAAAGATTGAAATATTTTTGTGTATGTTCTCTTTCTTAGGCACTAACATACATAGTTTTGAGTGCGGGAGCTTCGTCGATGGAGGTGGTGTTCCTGGCTGAGAATGGAGACAGTGCGACGGTGTGGAGTTCAGCTTGTGGTTCTTTTGGTCAGTTTTGTCATAGGGTCACAGCTTCAGTAGCTATCACGTTTGTAGCACTGGCTTGCTATGTGATTCTTTCTATCATTTCCTCTTACAAGCTGTTCAGCAAGTATGATGTTCCAGCAAGTAGCACCAGTACTGCTACGGGCACTGACCATATTGCTCCTGCTTTGTGTGGCTAGCTTACTATGCTTGTTGTGTTATAGGATGATAATTTAGTAGTTAAATTTTCTATGTTTTATGCTCAAGATAGGTATGTCCAATAATATTAAATGTATCTATGTATCACCAGAACTTTGTTTATTATATATATGGTTCATGGATCGCTTTAACCTGCTTCAAAATTATGCACATATTCACATTTAACCAACAGATTTGATTAAAGGCCTCCTCAAGCAACAAATAAACTGATCACCCATTCACTATAGCAAACTGAAATGATTTGGATATACTCCAAACAATCCCAACAAAGACTCAGCAGACAGGCAATTCAGGACCGATAAAAACTAGACAGAAAATACTGCATAATATCCCAAATTCTTTTGATTCTGCAACAACTTGATATCGACAAATGCACCAGACCGATGGTGCCCAACAGCTGGAAGAATCAACTGCGCGTCTAAAACTCGCAGAACACAAACATGCACCTGAAAGAACTAGAGAAACAAATCGATAAAAGACTTGATTCCAGTTGCTGCTCCCTACTAATACAACTTTAAATCCTTGATCTCGTGATTCAGTAAATCCTACCCATCATAAAAAGTTAGTTATATTATACATTTGTTTAATCACCTAATAACATTTAATATTATTATATTTAATTAATTATTGTAGAAACTTTGAACCATCAAGGTAAAGAAAATTGGAATGTGGAGAGTGAAAAAGAAAAATTGAGAGAGAGAGATAATTGAGGGTGAGAAGTGATTATTGCATTAACTTATACAAATGTTACATTATGATTGAGATCTAAAACAAACAAATAAAATAATATAAAAGTACAAAACTCGGACTCGTAATCGATTATACCATTTGGTTAACCGGTTACAACTTACATGAATTAAAATTTCATTCAGTGGTAACCGGTTAACGCCACAGGTTAACCAATTACAGCTGTGAAATCTTCATTTTTCTGCTACTTAGAAGTGCTACTAACTGTACTGTAACCGGTTACACTCCTGTGTTAACCGATTACAATACTTGAATTAGCAACATAACTTTCAACACACCACCTTAATTTAAGTGCTCCAAGTCTTCCATGCACATGCTCACCTTCAACCTCTTAAACACATCATTTATGTCTCCCTTAATCAACAAATCAGCAACTTGGTCTTCATTTCTACAATATCCCAATCATAACCTTCTTTCACTAACAAGTTCACTCAAGTAGTGAAACTTCATCTCAATATGCTTGCTCCTCCCATGTGCAATTGGGTTTTTACCAAGATTAATCGCGGAAACGTGTCAACTAGGAATGTAACAGTCTCTCCATCACTGATGCCTAGCTCCTCTAATAGATTCATGAGCCACACGGCTCGACACGCACATAACAAAGCGGCAATGTACTCGGCCTCATAAGATGAGAGTGAAACTACCGGTTCCTTCTTCGAACACCATGAGATTGGTGTTACACCGAACATAAAGATGTATCCACCTGTAGACTTTCAATCATCTTTATCTCCGCACCAATTAGAATTGATAAAACCGAGCAAATTGCATTTTTTGCCCGTATCTGCTGCAGGAAACAGAATTCCGCAGCCAACAAAACCTTTGACATATCTTATGATCCTCTTATCTACTACCAAGTGAGACACCTCCGGTCTCCCCATGAATCTACTTACAATATCAACACTAAATGCCAAGTCTGGTCGCGTATTGCCCAAGTAACGCAAGGATCCAATCTACTTCTTATATTGAGTTGGATCAACATCTTGCTCACCTCATTCTTAGACAATTGCGGCCTTAGTTCAGATGGAGTAATGGTAGGATTACAATGCTCAATTTCAAACTTCTTCAATATCTCAAGAGCATATCTTCTTTGGTGCATGAGCAGTCCCCTTTTGGACTTGTTGAACTCAATGCCAAGGAAGTATGTCATGATACCAAGGTCGGACATCTCAAACTCTTTCATAAGTTCACTATTGAACTTTGAAATGCATTTTTCATTATTGCTCGTAATTAACAAGTTGTCCACATGTAGATAAAGGATAATTACTCCTTCACTCGTATTCGTATTTATATACACTCCATGCTCGAATACACATTTCTTGAAACCAACATCCTTTAGGAAACCATCAATTTTTTTATTCCATGCTCTTGGAGCTTACTTTAAACCATATAATGCCTTATTCAACTTGTAGAACTTCAACTCTTTATTTCTCACAACAAAACCAGGGGGTTATCCTATATATACCTCCTCTTCAAGCAGTCCGTTCAAAAATGCAAATTTGACGTCCATTTGGTAGATGGTCCAATTGTGGTTATTAGCAATACCAACAACAAGCCTAATGGTTTCAATCCTAGCAACCAGTGCAAATACCTCTTCAAAGTTTATGCTTTCTCTTTGAAAAAATCCCTTAGCAACCAATCGAGTCTTATGCTTGATTACTCACCCTTGGGATTTGCCTTCACTTTGAACACCCATTTCACACCAATTGGTTTCTTCCCTCCAGTAGATCAACCAACTCGTAAGTATTATTCTTCTCAATGGATTCCAGCTCCTCCTTCATAGAAAATTCTATTTTGGATCACTCAAAGCCTCTTTCGTATTAACGGGTTCATATTCGGCCATAAGTGCAAAATGGACAAAATCACCATCATCATTGACTTTGTTGTCTCATAATAGCTCACAGTCTTAGAGTCTTTGAGGCAAACTTTTTTGCCTTCTTGATCTTCTAACATTTTCTTCATTTTGCGCTTTGACGACGGGTTGTTCTGCACTTCCAATTTTTACAGAACTTGAAATTTCAAAGTTGTAACTGATTATAGCTTTCTGGTAACCGGTTAATGCCTAAATGTAACCAGTTAACGACTGCTGGTAACCGATTACACCTTTCTCTACTTGCTTCAATTCATCGACCACAACATCCCGACTGATCACGATCCTCCTGTTTTTGCACCATCAAACAGTTTGTAACCACCGGTAGAGTGATACCCTACAAGTATCATCACTTCTCCCTTATCATCCAACTTCTTTCTAAGTTATCCCGGAACATGTTGGTATGCTACGGAACCAAAGACTCTCAAATGTTTTAGATTCGGTTTGAATCCTGACCATGCTTCCTCTAGTGTTACATTCTCAAGTATCTTTTTAGGACACCTATTCAACAAATAGGCAATTGTGGATATCGCTTCTCCTCATATCTCTTTCAGCAAGTTATTTCCCTTTAACATGCTTTTCACCATGTTCATGATCGATTGATTCTTCCTCTCGGCAACACCGTTTTTCTGCGGTGTATAAGGTGATACTGCCTCATGTACAATCCCTTCTTGATCACAAAACCTTTCAAATTCATTTGAGACATATTCGCCTCTACCATCCATTTTAAGCACATTGAATTTGTGACCACTTTGCCTCTCAACCATGGACATGAACTTCTTGAATACTTCAAATACCTCATCCTTTCTCTTGATTAGGTATGTTAATAGCTTTCTACTATGATCGTCGATAAATGTGACAAAGTACCTATTGCCACCAATGGAATCTACTTGCATCGGCCTACACATCTTACTACACCAACTCAAGGTGATTCTTGGTTCAACGCTCGACATCCTTGCTGAATTTACCCTTATGTTGCTTCGCTTGCACACCTTCTTCACAAATTTCAATCGATATGTTAATCGATGGCATCCCCGTTACCATTCTGTTCCTTTGCAACTCTTTGAGATCTCTAAAGTTTAGATGCCCAAGGCGATATTGCCATATTCACTCTTCTCTACTTGCTATTGTAGCAAGACATCTATGTTCCATAACTCTCAGCTCAATCTTAAAGGTTCTATTGATAGCCATAGACGCTTTAAGGACCAAAACTCCCTTTGTATCCATAACACGCAACTCCTTGTTTTCCATGTGAATTTTGTAACCCTTCTCAAGAAATTGGCCAATACTTAGAAGGTTACATTTGATTCCTGGAATTTATAAAACATATTTGATCAAGGAATGTCCATCATCCCTTCTCATGATAAAAACATCACTGATCCCATCCACCGCTAGAGTGGTGTCATCCGCGAACTTCACTTTGTTTTTTATGGCATAATTAATTTTAACAAACCAATCTGATTCCATTTTTAAAAATGGAAGTATATAAATTCAACAATCAGCAGCTGTTATCATCATTCACTCATGTAGTCTTCAACAAACAAATATTACATCATATCTCTCGCTTTCCTCACGTGCATCATTGTAATGGCTTCCAACAGCGCTCCTGAAATCGACGCCATCAGTAGAAATCATTATGATTTCTCCATTCTAGCATCGAAGAACTACTGGATCTTTGTTTGGTCAGTTCTCTGCTGACTAACAAACCAATCCGATTTAATGTGCTGAAAGATAGAATTATGTACATTTGGAAGCTGGGACAAGGCGTGGAGATATCAAAAATGGCGAAAAACAAATTTCAGATCCAATTCTATCATGAATGGGATTTGGAGCGGGTGTACCAGGGCGGTCCTTGGTTGTTTGACAATTTCATGTTGGTTTTGTGCAGAATCAAATTCGGGGAGGAGCCTCTCAACTTGTTGTTAAATGAGGTGGAAATCTGGGCTCAAGTGCACCAAATTTTGTTCGGTTTTATGAACGAGGAGATCAGATTACTTATTAGCAACCACATTGGAGAGCTTATCGCTTATGATGAACAAAATAGCTTTGGGACATGGAGAAGATTTATGAGAATCAGGGTTGCGATTAACATCCACGAGCCGTTGAAGAAAGGGTTGATCTTTGAGAGTCTAGTCGGTGATAACATACAAGTCATCTTCAGGTACAAGAAACTTGACACATTCTGTTTCATGTGTGCTATCCTTGGTCACTCGGACATCTATTGTCTCAAAAATTTCAGCTCCAATAATAACTCGAAGGAAAGAGGGTGGGGAAACTTGTTACACGTTGAGTCTGTCGCATCTGGAAGCAACGAAAACTCAAATAGGTGGTGAAGACTCTAAGATTTGACTAAATTTTGGTAAAACATGTGTTGAACAAGATGTCCTAACATGAAGAAATCTGTTAAAAGAAAACATATCAGACAAGATGTCCTATCTTGAGGACTCGACATCTTGGTCTGATACAGCAGGTTGTTGTAGATCTGTTCCAAGATTTAAGGCGCAATCAGAACATGGATCATGGGATGATTAAATAGAGATTTCAAAACCCATGGACAACTGGAGATTATAAAAGGAAGATCAAGACCTATGTCAAAGTACTAGACCTTATTAAGACTTTTGTAAAATGTAATAAGGGTTTCGGCTTTTGAGAGTCGTGTACTTTCTTGTGTTGTAAGTCACCCTTTGTATCAATTCAATACATTGTGGCTGACATAGGTTTACATATTCAGAAACCTATAGGTAATGAATTATATATTATTCTTGGATGAAGCTATTAAGCAAATTCGAGTGTTATTGTTAGTCAATAGTCTTGACTGAACATTGTATTGAAAAAGGTGTCTTTCAATTGAATAGATTGATGCAGTTGCCGGAGGTTGTAACTGTTAGATATCACTGAGGTGATTTAGGAATTGAGATGGGCTTCTCTTATCTAGATAGGTTTCTAGATAGAATTGCACTGGATATGGAATTAAGTGATAAGCTACCAGAGGTTGTATACTTAGAATTAATACTACTGATAGTGAATTCATTCCTGGCTTGGTAGCCCCCAGATGTAGGTGTTGTTGTTCACCGAACTGGGCTATCATATATTTGTGTTATTTATATTTCTGTTATGCTTAATTCAGTCTCATGTTATGTTCTGAAATCTATGTCTTGACAGATGTTGAAACATTTGTTATGACACTGTGATGAATTTGCAGTTTTTTTATGTTCTTATTTTTTGCCTTGTTTAGAGAAGCAATTATCAATGTATCGACATCTCTCATGACATCTGAGATCTGCTACCAGAATTTCAATTGGTATCAGAGCAGTCATCATGTTCTGTTTCTGGATGAGTTCTAGGGAAGATACTTTCTGGTCAACTGAACAATGAAGGAGGTTGCATGATCTGACCATCCATTGTTGTTGTGGGATTGGAGGTTAGGATGATAGTTTTTTTTCAAGCAACAACTGATGGTTGACTGATATTTGGTGAAAATTCTTCCATTGCTGCTGATAATGATGTTATTGTTACGCATGGTGCCATATAAGATGTTCTGACATCTTACCTGGTGCTTGTTAAAGATGGTGTCAGCCTCTATGGTTGTTCTAGCCATCACTAGTTGTGAAGTAAAATATAGGAGAGAGCATTGTGATATGGTTTCCTCTGAAGGATCCTTCTGTGTTGCTTGGGAGTTAGTTTCAATTAGGTAACATGAAGGGTATTAAGAGAAAAAAGGTTGAGTTGAGGTCTTGTGTATCCAATTCATGATCTATGGATTTGATAAACACTCTATGTCATGTTTAAAGTAACCCAAAATACTCACTACTACGTAAAACCCATTTAACAACGGTTGAAAAATACATGTAATAACGCAAATCAAGGCGTTGTTATATAGAGTATTGTGGTAAATGCGCTACTTATAATTACGGCCCTGGGACCGTTGTTGTATTTTGAAAAGCACGTGGTATATCACAACGGTTATTCTTAACAACCGTTGTGATACATAGGGTACTGGGTTCGAAACCCAGTAGGAAATTAATTACATTAGATGACGGTTGTTGTAGACAACCGTCGTGGAAAGTACCCATAGTTTATTATATACAAATGTATATTGCTTGGTTTACCATACACCTATTTAAAGAATTACAACCATTCAGATTGGCAAAGAAATATATAATCTGAAAATTAAAATATTCTTGAAAACCAACTTAAACACACCAATTTTTTTTTAAATTGCATCTGTCTCATTCAGCACATTTTATGTTCTTTAACACATAATATACAATTCAATGGTCTGATTCCCTCTACTCATCGATATCTTTTATTATAATTTACCTCATCATTGTCGCTTATCAACGCGATTGTAAATTATATCGATTAATTGAAGCAAACAGACCATTAAACCATATATTATGTGTTAAGGAACATAAAATATGCTGAATGAGGCGGATGCGATTCGAAAAACACTGATTGATATAGGTTGGTTTTCAAATACATCTTAATTTTCAGAATATAAGTTTCTATGTCAATATAAATGATTGCATTTTCATTAAAAGGTAAGTGAAACAAACAATATACATAGTATATAATAAACTAAACTTCTCAACCTGCATACGAATTTAAAGAACAAAACATTGCTAAGTCACAAGAAGCCTCTATCTTGTGACTTAGCAATGTTTTGTTCTTGTTTTAAGAACATATGTCAACAACAACAACATACAACAAAACAACATGCAACACAATAAAAAAAACATACATTATTTTAGCAACAAAACCCCAAGTGGGACTGTAAAAAACCAACATACATTGAGTTAATAACGCACCTCTTATTGAAAATAATAGTGGAACTGTAGCAAATCAAGATATATATCAACTTCATCCAGTTTTTGATGCCATAAAGAAGAAATATAAGGTGGATGAAGTTTATACAACAACTTCATACTTCTTATATTTTTCTTCATTGCTTCAAAAACCATATGAAATTTCACCATAATATACGCTTGCTACCACCATCATCACCACGTATCTACAAGGATGCACAACAAAAATCAAACTTATCCCTAAAACATCATTAACATAATATTTTCCACAGCATCCTAAAACCAAAACCTAAAACAATAATGTTAGAAAGAAGAGAGCATGAGAACATACCATCTTCGCCGCCGTAGGATATTGGTTAAGATTCATGAGATAAGAGGGTTGTGTTGGGGTTTTCTTTAGAGAGAAACAGCAGATATGAAGTAGGTCACATATAGTTTTGTTTATATATTAAAAACTATCACTTTTCGTTACGGTTGTTAACTACAACCGTAATTATAATTTATATTTTAAAATAATAGCAAACTATATAATGACAGTTACATATAATAACCGTAGTGATATCCCTTATTTAAAAATAAATAAAAAAGAAACGAGCGTCTATCATATCAGTTATACTTACAACTGTTATTATACTATATACAATTTTTAATTAAAAAATATAATATAAAGTTAGCGCCTGAGTTTAGAGATATCACCACGGTTTTGGTAGAACCGTGGTGACTTGGGTTCATATATTTTTCATTTAAGGTTATGTGATGAGTTTACCACATATGTGATAAAGTTTTCATTCAAGTTCATATATTCAAGGTTATATAATGAGTTTACCACATATGTAAATATTTTTAATAAGAATAAGACAACAAAATGCAAGTTTCATATAAAGTAAACTCCAACAAAATGCAAGTTTATATTTAAAATAACAAATTAAAATCTCGAATATTGAAGATAACAGAGACACTTTTAACTTTTAAATATCAAATCTAAATGCCCTAGCTGACATAAAATTACTCCAACCAAACGGTGTTTCGTCCTCATCATCTGAATCAAAAATAGTTGTCCTTGTTCTCTTTCTTCTTGATCTCCTTCTTCTCCTCTTGGCTCGTATTTCTTGCAAGATAACCGCCTGTTGGGTCTGTACAGCTTGTTCGGGCTGGAAAACTGGTTGGACCTCTGAAGCCTCTGTGACCTGGACAACTTCTTGGACATCTACTACCTTGGCAACTTCTTGATCATCTACAACATCTTTAACCAAACGCGCAGTTTGTTGAACTTCTTGGACAACTTCTTCTTGAACATCTACAGTATGTTGGACTTCTTGGACTGCATTGTTAGAATTCATTTTGATTAATTCTCTTCAATGATGTTGCTTGTGTGATGGTAAGAAGGGGAATAACGTATTTATAATGATTTGTCTGATTCTTCATCTTCTCTTTACATTAAAAATCTAATCGTTTTAGTTAAAAGTCATTATTATTTCTTTAATTCAAAAACCATTCTTGATTCTTCATCTTCCTCATTCATTTTTTATTATATTCTTATTTCTTTAAAGCATATGAATCATGTACTCTCATACTGACTTGAGCCTACAGAACATACACAAAGAAAAAAAGAATGAAGATGTTGAAGAATACCGTACTCTCATGCTTTGAAGAATGAAGATTTTACAACATAGCTGAAGGAAGAATATTTGAGCATATACTTCGTCTCTGGCTCGCTTGTTCGCCTAGGGCGTCTTATGAAAGAAATACAGATTAAGTTTTGTTTTTAATTTATCAGTAAACCATTAAATCTCGGTTGTGTTACTCAACCGTATTGGAAATGTGAGTCCTCTAGCAACGGTTGACTTTCTTCACCGTTGTAAAATCATTTAAAATTTTATTTTTTTAATAATTCGAATAAGTGACACAAGTGTATAACAACAATTGTTTAAACTAACCGTTGTAAAATAATATACATTTTATTTTTTATTTAAAGGACTTAAGTGACACACGCTTAATGTACTCTAAAAAATGGAAAAAATAACGATGTTGAGAATTGAAGCTTGTCACACATCATTTATTACCACGGTTTTTAAAGACAACCGTCATTAAACCACTGTTTTTATATCCAGCTACTCACTGGGCGCGAAAATTTAATTTATTACAACGGTGTATATTTCTTCCGTGGTGAACCTGGCGTTGTTGTTTATGCATTTTGTAGTAGTGACTTGAGTTTTCTCTCAAGTCCACTCATAAAGGTACTTTTGGATGTGTTTAATAAATAGAGTCAGAATAGAAGATGTTCCAAGGGTTCTTAGAAGTGGGACATAAGAATGTCATACCTTTGAAGAGAGCCAAGAGCAATTTATTTTTGCTTCCAACCCTATAAGAGATTGTCTTAGCTTGAGGATTTCCTATCAGATCTCCTGGAAGGAAGTATTTAGGAGGAACAACACAAGTGTACTAACATTCAACTAGGCTGAAACTGAAGTAATTGTTGATCAATGTTAAAACAGTCTTATGAGTGTGAAGACATTGGATCTGTGTCTTGGAAAATGATTTTGTTTATTCAGGGATAGTCTTCTAAGGAAGATTTGTGCCTTGAAGATTTCTTCCTAGGTTGTGTTGGATACCTTATTCCTAGGTTGGTAGCTAGAGTGAGGAGGGATGCAAATCTGAAGAATACAGAATTGGGATTTAAAATCAATTGCTATTTGTGGACTTAGCAAGTATTTAGTTGATTATCCTTTTGCTTGGTGCTAAGAAAAATGATGTTGCTCCATAAGGTGCAGCTTCAGTCTGTTTCAAGAACTCAAGAATCTATTCTTTGCATCTGATGTGTCTTAAAGAATAGATACAGTCCGTATCTTGTTTGCAGTCCTCAAAAGATCCTTATCTTAATTCTAAATGTGGTCAAGACGTGTTATTCTGGAAATAGTTTCTGAATCAATTTCAGTGATCTATTTATTGGAGAAAGAGCTGATGTTCAATCCATTGTTGAAACATCCTTCTAGAAGAGTGTGTGCAGAATCATATTGATCCAAGGATAGGACTTCTTGGATAAATGAGTGTTGTGGCATATGCTTTGGATGCTAAGCAAAGGAATTCCCTCTGGATAGGTGTGCTGATGTGGTGAAGGTCAACACATGATCAACTTGGTGAACATTACTTGGGGAAGTTCTCTTTGATCTAAGCGCTTAAGGGTGCAGAAGTTGTGTTCCATTATATTCTATACAAATATATGTTCTGATTCCTAGTAAAAGACTATTAAAGGAATCTCAACTAGACTATATCTAGGACTCTTTCTCAGATTTATTAAAGAGTCTTCTGCTCATAAGTAGCTAGATTCATGTGAATTTGCTTGTGGATACTCTAAAATAGTCTCTAGTATGGATGATTTTGTTAGGGAAAGGAACTTAAAGAAGCAATTGATCAAGATTTTTTAAGACTATGTGTTGTTCTTAAAAACAAGATAGAGGTTGTTTACTCAAACTTGAATACAGAGTTCAAGTCTATGAGAACATGGAACTCTTGTTCTGTTGAGATAGAAGAAATCCCAAGGTGCTTAAGGATGAGTGATGTCCTTAACATCAGATAGAATGTTTCTACATTCTATTTCTGGTAGAAGTTGCATGAGTTACATAAGAGGTTATCTCCTTCAGTGGTTTTCTAATGCGTGTAAAGTGAGACAAGTGTGTATCATCTTAAGATCTTCATGTGGTCCTTCGAAGTGTAAGAATAGTAAGTATTTCAAGAATTAAAGTCGTGCCTTCTCTAATTGAGACTGACGTCCTAAATGATGTTGGAACATCATTCCAGGTTTTGGATATTATTGGAGGATGACTGAGGTTGACTTTCAGTCTTGGAGCTATATTTATTCATGGTTGAGTATGGTGTAGAGTTATTGGTCAAGACTGTGTGGATCCTGATGATAGATTATGCTGGAAGTAGCACTTTAAAAGAGTGAGAAGGAAGCAAGCTATGATGTATTTCAAGTATGGATGACATTCTGTCTAACCAAGAAGCTAAGAGAAGTTGTATGTCTCTTTCTGGGATGTGAGCATTTCAGAGTTAATTGGATTTATTCTCAAGAACAAGGTTGTCTATGGCTGTAAAATTCAAGAGGGATTTGTACAGTGTGTGGATGTGTTCAGGGGGAGAGGGATCAAGGGTGTTAGTTGGTCCTAATCCAAAGTTCTTTGGTTATTGTACTAGGAGTGTGATTCTGGTATTCTTCTCACTTACGAGCATGAAGATGCTCATGTGATTCTTGTATGGTTGTGATTTCAGGCAAGATGTCTTGACATCGTGGTATATTGATCTTGTGGCTTTGCCAGCTCTGCTTGGGAGTTTTAGTTGTTAAGGCTATTAACTTATATCAACTTTGTTCTTAATTCTTATGAGAGTCCTGAGAAATAAGATTGGGTAGTATCTGGGAGAATTTATTTTTCTCTGCATGTTGAGATAAGGTTAATGGGAATCTTTGTTGTTAAATGGGAGATGTTAGACATAATGTCTTGACATCATGTTCTGTATGGCTGAAAGGAGTGTGCTTGGGGTTCATTGGAAGCACAGTGACTATGCCTCAGAGATTACAAGAGAGAACAAATAAAATCTGACCATGTGTCAAGACATTGTTTAGGATTTGTGGTTGTTTCCAAGTAGATTTATTTGGACGGTGTTCCTTGGACAGTGGAGAGCGTGCCTTAGAGAATGCGTGCAAAACATGTGTCTTGGTACATGCACATTCTTTGGACGGTTCTCCTTAAAGTTAAAACAGTCAAATCTAATTTGGGAGGTGCACAGTCATTTATGATGAAGTTATCTACCTTAATTTATATCCTCATTGAATTGTCATTCGGTAACTTCTATGGACCGTTAATTCCTAAGGAAACTGCTTGGATATTTAAAGGGTTCGCTGCCTCTGGTGTCTCAGGTTGTATTCTTTGATGGGTTGTAAGGTTATGGCTTTTATCCGGGTTTGGGTGAGTACTGTTTGGGTCTGAGACTGTGTTGGTTTCGTTTGCCAATTTTTGGCTAAAAAGGGAGAGAAAGGTTGTGTGTCCAAATCATTTGTGTGGTGTTCCTTATAACACATGATTGATCTTCTCTTATGTGCTGAGTCCATTCTTGCAGTTGCTTTGCAAGGATGTTGGATAGGATGTCCTAACATCTTGTATGTGTCTCAGTTTCTTTTCTGAGTCTTCTTTTGTGTCTTGTGATTTGAGTTATGAAAACAGTTGTGTCTTGTGTTCTGAGTTATCCGGAGGTAAGGTTTGGTTCTCTGAGCTCTGATTTGGATAATGAATGATGGTAAATTGGGACTGGTTTTGAGGGGGAGTGTCGTGCATCTTCTTCCTGATGTACACCAAGTCAAAGGGTGCATGGTGTATAACAGGTGGTGTGTGCTGTGCAAATCATCCATACTACTGGACAGGAAGAATGAAAGCTTCCAGAAGTCACATTATTTTCTGCTAGACTCGCCACAAGCTGGCTGAAATGACTTCAGGACTTTCTACTCCTTCCCTCCTTTTTCTCCTGGGTTTATTGTGCAAAAGGAGTTTTAGTCAAAATTTGTAAAAAGGGGGAGATTGAAGACTCTAAGATTTGACTAAATTTTGGTAAAACATGGTGTTGAACAAGATGTCCTAACATGAAGAAATCTGTTAAAAGAAAACATGTCAAACAAGATGTCCTATCTTGAGGACTCGACATCTTGGTCTGATACAACAGGTTGTTGCATATCTGTTCCAAGATTTAAGGCGCAACCAGAACATGGATCAAGGGATGATTAAACAGAGATTTTGAAGCCCATGGACAGCTGAGGATTATAAAAGGAAGATCAAGACATAGGGCAAAGTACTAGACCTTGTTAAGACTTTTGTAAAATATAATAAGGGTTTAAGGTTTTGAGAGTCGTGTACTTTCTTGTGTTGTAAGTCACCCTTTGTATCAATTTGATACATTGTATCAATTTGTACTTTCTTATTCAGCTAGTCTGATTGAGCAAGGGAAAGTATCTGTCTGAGGGGCGTGAGCAGGAAGTCTCAAGTGTTGCTTGAGCAAGGAAGTCTCGGTCTGGATGGCCATAAGAGCAAGTGGCTCGGTCAGAGGATGTGAGCAGAAGTATTAGGCATGTGCTCTAAGCAAGGGTAAGTCTCAACTAGAGGACCTTTGGAGCAGTTGGCTCGGTCAGAAGGTGTGAGAAAGGAAAGTCTTAGACATATGCTCTTAGCAAGAAAGCCTCAGACAGTTGGTCTGAGCAAGTGTAAAAGACTTATGCAGAAGCATACGTGATTGGAATCATGAAGTGGTTATAATGAAAATATCTTGTGAGGCAAGGGGACTGTAGTACTCTCAGTTAGGGGAAGAACCGGGATAAATCTTTTGTGTCTTCTGCTATAATTTATTTACTTTTGTTATATCCACTGCCAATGAATTAAAACAGAATCTGAACTCCTGTTCTGATTCTGAAACTCTGATAAGAAGTTAAATTAAAGAAAACACGAAACACAATTCACCCCCCTTCCTGTGTACTTTTCACACCTTCAATTGGTATCAGAGCATGGTATGTGCTTAACAATTAACAGTGGCGCAGATAATGATCCAATAAGAAAAATATAATTCTTCTTCAATAAGGAATCAAGTGCCACATGAAAAATATCATACGGCTTTTCCTACCATATTCAAAGGATAATTCCACTGAATTTAAATGATGGAAAAGCTAAACATATTTTTAACTCATTGGTCTTGATAAAGGGTTTATAAAGGTCTATAGAATATCCTTGAAAGAGGTATTACTATAGAAGTTGATGGTGTAAAGATGGTCATCTTGAAAATCTCTTTCACCAGCTTAAAAGATGCATATTGAATATCTTCAAAGGTAGTTGCATTCTGGTAGATGCTTTATCTTACTTCTGAGTAAATCAATATCACAGATGTGTCTGATGCTTGAACTATCTTTAAATTCTTTAGATTTGTGGGGATCAGTTTTTGAATCTTGAACAGTTACACTTCATCTAATCTTTTCAAGAAAATTCTGAGAATATTGCTCTGAGACTTAAATCTAAGATCACAGTTATTCAAGATGTTTACATCTTGAATCTGCTGTGTTTTGAAGGTTTGTCTTGCAGTCTTCAAAGGAAACGAATGGAGTTAGATGATGAAAGACTATTCAACATATCACTTTTTCAATTTAGCTCAAGTTCTTTAGAATGACTAATGATAAGAAACTTAGGTTTCTTGTCATAATAACTTTCATACTGGCTGAATGAATTGTGATATCTGTTGATAGAAGAGTGACTTTAGAAGCTTCTGAAATACTTGTATTTCAACTGATTTTCCAGATCTGAAAGCAAGAAGAAACACTACCAGATCCTAATGTTAGATGCTCTTCAATGTCTAAACTTTTGAAGTTGATATTAGTGCAGAATACAGATGAAAATAAGCATCTGTGTTCTGAAATAAGGTAAAGAATAGTTTGTTTGTACTTACATGTATGGTCTTATAGAAATATGAGTATCATAATGTATCTGCTATAGATATCAAGGAAAGAAGCAGAGGCATCTTCCATAAAGTTGTTTACAACATTTATTGGAGGAAGAGCCAACAACCCAAATTCAAGTACTGGTGGTACTGAATCTGGTGAGAGTAGTGGAATCAATGGTTAAACAACGATTGAATCAGAATCCACTCAAAGTTGTGTTCAGACTCTATTGGTCAAGTCTGAATACTGAATCGAGTCTGGCCAACAAAAAAAAAGGTATGCTTGTTTTTTTCTGGTTTATCTTTTAATTCAATGAAACATTTGTATAAATATAAATAGAAAGTTTCTGTTAGATTTCTAGAGAAGTTATTTTGAAAAAGAGAACTTTAGAAATCTTTAAGAGGAAAATCTGTTGTATTTGTCTGTACTGAATATCTTAGTAAGCCAGATGATGATCATATTTATGGAAACAATTTTCTCACTTTTTGAGTTGATATTGTTGCTTATTAGCTATCTAAAAAAGACAAATCAATATTCATCTATCACTCGTGACTCTTGTTTCAAGATAAAGTGCTAGTTCTGAATATAATCTTAGAGACTTATGACTGACATATATATCTCTGTCTAAGTCTAGATTTACTAGACTCTGATGGATGATAGCTTCTGGAAGTTGTCAGTTTCTGAGATTCAGAAGAAGGTTCTTTATGTCTGACATAGCAGTTTAAGTAAAAAAAAATCCAAAAAACTTTTATAATACTTAAATTTTCACAAAGGTGAAACTGATATAGTGGAATTGAAATATTTGCTGGATAAAGAGCCTTTGGGTAATGATATTTTCTATTTTGGTACTTGTTGTTACTATTTCCTGTCTTGTGAAACATCATTGTCTCCTTTTTCTGACAAGATTCTTTTTCTTGTAGGATTCTTGTTCAGTTCTTCTTCTTCTTCTTCTTTCCCTCTTGTTTGTGTGCCGATCAAACCAAACATGAGATGAGTTCTTCAGTTAATTCTTCTTTGAATCAACTGGGTGTCATCAATGAAAAGTTTGTGGATTTTGATGAGTTGCTTTAGATTGGTTTCAACTTCTGGAAGACTGTGTCTAAACAAGGTTGGAATGACTACTTTGAGATGCTCTGTGGTTTCACTTATCTAAGTCTTGTCAAAGAGTTTTGGATTAATGCCTCAATTGTTGAGCTGAATTCAGAGTATGTTATTCTGTATAGAGTAACTGGTGTTTCTATTACAGTAACCTCTAAAGTGATTGCAAATGTGATCAATTGTAAGGAGATTGGAGAAATACTAAGAACTTTTGTTTGGGAACACTATCTTCCTACTTGGCGTATCTTTGTAGATCCATCTAATACATCAGAGGTCTAAAATCTTCTTCCTGATGCTGTTGTTTGGAACCAGATTCTGAATTCAAACTTACTTCCTAAGGATAAAGATTTAGACCTTGTGGACCCTATTGAAAAAGATCTGCTTCTACTTCTTAATTCAGATTCGAAGATTGATCTTTCTCAAGTTATGTTTGACCAACTGAAAAGGTCTCTTTCTTTTTTTCAAAAGGGAAAGACCTTATCCATTCGTTATGGACGAGTTATTTTTGAGATACTTGTTCAGCAGGGGGTAACATAAGTTCTGAAGCTAGTTCTTTTAAGATTTGGAGAGACATATTTGAAGCTATCTATGAAAGATTCTGATGTTAGATTTCTGCATAGTTATGCCTTGTATTCTGTTGAAATCTCTATATTAAGCTTCTTATTAATAAATTCAGAGCTTGTTCATGCTTGTGTTCAATTTTAAACTGTTGAATATTTATTCTATGTTGTTCATGAGAATCTAAAATAAATAGGTAAAAGTATTAAATGTTTGCAACTTATTCATTATTAAAGAGGAAGCCATTACAAGACAATTGGATTTCCTAGTCTGTTGGATTGGCCCTAAGGAATTCCCTAGGATCATCTGACATGTCCAAATTATCTAAGAAATATTGCCATTTTTTCTTAGAAAAATCCAAAGCCTCCTTTTTCAGTTGGTTTATGTGTCTGGATCCAGAAGATCTTCTTCTTCTGTGTGTTTTCACAAAGGATGTAGAAGAGGAGAGCACTTCTGAAGTTGTCTGCTTGCTTGCAGATCCTTCAGCTGCTGCTTTGCCTCTGTTTGCTTGAGTTGCTGCATTCAGTAATGCTACCTTCCTGAAATATCTCTTTGGAACCCAAATTTTCTTTTGCTTGTACATCTTGGTGTTTTAGGGATTGAGTGATGATGGAAGAAAGCTTACTTGAGTTATTTTTATAGATGTGATATTTACATAGTCTTGAGTTTAAAATTATTTAAGTATTGGTTAAATCTTATCAGTACTCTAATAATAACTCTTGGAAATGTTATCTAGTAGTCTAACCTATTTAAGATTCTCTGAAAAACTATGAGTTAATGTTTGATTAGTTTTACTGATGTTTCTGTTGTCAGTTTCACTTTGCTAATCCTCCTTCAGAATGTCTCAAGGTTAACTTGATGATTGTTGCATACTATGTAAATAAATAATTTGCTCAAAACATTTTTCATTAATCTTGTCAATGGATTACAAAATATTCCTAAAAGGAAAATAGATGGACCTAGAAACAAATGGTTATATGTCACTCTTTTTATACAAAATCAGTAGCTACCATAATCAATATCTGGTTCGTATTCTACAATATCTTCCATTTCTCGCTCTGGAATCGGAAGTTGGTCAAACATCTCGTTGAGCCTCTTCCTTCCTGTTCTCTTCATGATCTTTCTTTGTGGTCTCATAGCAGCTTCTGAAGGATCCTTCTTGTAGGGCTGTTTTGGAGCTGCTAATGTTACCTCATCTGAAGTAGGTTTTGTAAGAAGCACAGAGTCAGTAGTGGATGATGCAGAAACAACTTGTTTCTGACATTTTTGGATTTTTCGTCTCGGTGGTAGAGTCTGAAGAACAATTGCTAGTGTGGCTTGGTGCAGACTCTGAGCTGAAGGCCTCAACATTCAGACGAGTTACTATACTTGGTAATTGTATATCAACATCTGATACCATTCAGAGTTGGTGATAAAGTTGTGGTTGTCTGTACTGCAGAAAGCAAACTGTATTATCTTATTAGCTTGTCAGCTAAAGTCTACAAGATTGCAAGTCTCAAGAAAGGTTGGCATGCTCTACGGATATCTTCTGTCAATGTCTATATCAGTACAGAACCTCTTGAAGACTCAAAGTTTAAACACGTTACACACTGGATTTAGAATCTACTGTGTATCCATCTTCAACGACTCTTGTACTATAGAGTAAAGGCAAAGACACTTGATCAAGTTACCTCTTCAACAACTAGTTTCTGCAAAGGATATAAATGTGGTTGAATATTCAAGTTTGAATCTTAACAAGGATTCTCCAGACGAAGGAGTGTCAAGATCAAGCAATTATCAACTCTATTGTAATATGCAGATTTTTTGTTTGTATGTTGTAATTGTAAAAGCCTTAAGATTTCTTACCATTGAATATCTTAGAATCTTAAGAGCTTTAGGTCTTTGTTATGGTGATTTCCTATACCTCTAATGCTTGTATCATGTACACCTTGTTCTCTATTCTGCCGAGCCTTCAGTAGTTTAGATCAAGTCTTTTGCTATGTGCTTGAGAAGAAGTCTTGTCTCATTGGAATTCAAGCAACAAGTCTTGAGCCAAGATGCTTAAGCCACATAAGTCTCATTGCTTAAGTGCTTGAGCTGTGAAAGTTTTATTCAATTAGTCTGATAGAGCAAGGGAAAGTCTCCGTCTAAGGGGCGTGAGCAGGAAGTCTCAAGTGTTGCTTGAGCAAGGAAGTCTCAGTCTGGATGGCTAGAAGAGCATGTGGCTCGGTCAGAGGATGTGAGAAAAAGTCTTAGACATGTGCTCTAAGCAAGGGTAAGTTTCAACCAGAGGAACTTTGGAGCAGTTGGCTCGGTCAGAGGGTGTGAGCAAGGAAAGTCTTAGACATGTGCTCTAAGCAAGAAAGCCTCAGACAGTTGGTCTGAGCAAGTGTAAAAGACTTATGCAGAAGCATAAGCGATTGTAACCATGAAGTGGTTATAATGAAAATTTATTGTGAGGCAAGGGGACTAGAGTTCTCTCAGTTAGGGGGAGGAACCAGGATAAATATTTTGTGTCTTCTGCTGTTACTTATTTACTTCTGTTATATTCGCTGCCAATGAATTAAAACAGAATCTGAACTCATGTTATGATTCTGAAACTCTAATAAGAAGTTAAATTAAAGAAAAAGCGAAACACAATTCAACCCCATCCTTCTTGTGTATTTTTCACACCTTCAAGAAGATGCTATGAAATCTTTAGATGCTGGAAAAATTTGTGAAATTGTTGGGAATGACATATCCATGCAAGTTAATCCTTTGTTTGATGTCATTAATGTAATGGCTAGCACTGTTAATCAGGCCTTCAAAACTACCTCCCCTCCTTTCTCTATCCACCGCAAAAATGTGTTGTTTTGCGGTGGATAGAGAAATGAGGGGAGGTAGTGTTCCTATTTTATGGAAGAAATCTTCAAACTGTGTTATTCAAAATTACTCTCGGAATCACATCGATTTAATTGTGAATAATACAAGCCATGGTATATGGAGACTTATAGGTTTCTATGGCCATCCAGACATTTCGAACTAGGGAACCTCATGGAACATTCTTTGTCAGCTTTCGGAAGCTTCTAATCTTCCATGGTGCATTATGGCTGATTTTAACGACATCATTTCCTCTGATGAAAAAAGAGGAAAAGTCGAGAGACCCAACTAGTTGATTAACAAATTCCGTCAGACTGTCTAAGATGCATGATTGGTGGATATTCCTATGAAAGGTCACTGTTTTACTTGGTTCAAGAGCCTCGGTAAAAATAGAGCGGTTGAAGAAAAATTAGACCGAGCTATGACAAATAATGATTGGCATTCTCTCTCCCTAAATGCTCAGGCGAGATTACTAACGACTACTACATCTGATCATTATCTGATCTTGCTCAAATACGAAAACAGTGGGGTTCACCAAAGAATTCAGACCAGGTTCAGATTTAGGAATGCTTGGTTAACTGAACCCAATTTTAAGAATTTCCTCAAAGATCAATGGCATACTATTGAGATCGATCCTATTAGTTGTAAACTGGATGTTTGCGGTGATCGTTTGCTTAACTAAAGTAAACAAAACTGTCACAAGGTCAGGAAAGACATAGATAAAGTTCTCCAGAAAATTGACAAAATATGCACTCAGGTCACATAAGGAAATGTAAATTACTTCAATGCTCTCAAAAAACAGTTGAATTATCTCCTAGTCAAAGATGATCTTTTCTGGAAGCAAAGAGCTAAAGCTCATTGGTTCAAAGACTGCGATCTCAACATCCATTTATTTCACATTACAGCTACTACCAGGAAGAAGATTAATATAATTAAATCTCTTATCAACAATAATGGGGAAGTATGTTCCGCTATGGATAAGATGTGTAGCATTGTGTACGATTACTTTTCTGATCTCTTTCAAAAGAAGCCTAGCGCTAGAGAGAGAGTGCTACAGGCTATCCACACTTCCATTACAGAGTTTGATAATAACACGTTGATGGCACCGTTTATTTTTGAGGAATTCAAATAAGCTTTATTTTCCATGCAAAGGAACAAGAGTCCCGACCCTGATGGATACAATCCAAAGTTTTATCAACATTTTTGGGATTTGTGTGGGAAGGACATTTTTCTTACGGGCTGCTCGTGGTTAGAAAGTGGCAGTTTTCCTCCCAATCTTAACAAGACAAACATCACTCTTATTCCTAAAGGTGAAGTTCAAACCTCATTAAAAGATTTGAGACCTATTGCTCTTTGTAATGTTCTGTATAAGGTGATTGCCAAAGTCCTGGCCAATCGCCTAAAGAAAGTCTTATTCAAGTGTGTTTCTGACAACCAATCGACATTCGTTCCTGAGAGATCTATTTTGGATAATAATAAAAGGTAAGGTTGGCGAGATAGCTCTTAAACTCGATATTAGTAAATCATACGACATGATTGATTTGGACTACTTAAAGGATGTCCTGATTACTATGGGCTTCAATCAAAAGTGGGTTGGTGGATTATGCTTTGCGTATAAACTGTTGAATATTCTGTGAATCTTAATGGTAACTCGGTCGGACCTATCACTTCTGGTAAGGGATTGAGGCAGGGGGGTCCCTTATCACCTTACTTGTTCATTCTTTGTTCCGAAGGTTTATCAACTCTTATCAAACAGGCAGAAGCCAGGGGAAACATCCACAATATTAAGATCTGTAATAATGCTCCCACCATATCCCATTTACTCTTTGCAGATGATTATTTTCTCTTTTTCAAATCTACCTCAGCCATCGAGATGAAGAGCATTATGTCCACATATGAAGAAGCTTATGGGAAAGCTATCAACCTGCAAAAGGCAGAGTTCTTCTGCAGTAGGAATGTACCTTCGGCAATCAAGAATTCTTGGGCCGACACCTTAGGAGTCTAGCAGGTTTTGGGAACGGGTAACTATCTTGGGGTTCCATCCATGATCAGCAAAGTAAAAAAAGCAACTTTCAAGTACATCAAAGATAGAATTTGGAAAAAGGATCAACTCTTGGAGCAGCAAAATCCTTTTTCAATCGGGTAGAGAAATCTTCATCAAATTAGTTCTTCAAGTTATTCCTTCTTATATCATGAGTATTTTTCTTCTGCCTTCATCGTTTAGTGATGAAATTGAAAAAATGATGAGCTCTTTCTGGTGGGGGCACAACAGTGATAATTCTAATGGTATGATTTGGCTATCTTGGGATTGCTTGTCTATGGCTAAAAAATATGGAGGTATGAGTTTCAAAAACCTCAGTGTTTTTAACTATGCAATGGTTGGCAGAAGTGTGGAATCTCATGTCGAAGCCGAATAATCTTGTATCCAGACTCCATAAAGCTCATTACTTCCTCAACAGTGACTTTCTTGATTTCGTCTTGGGCCACAATCCCAGTTACGTGTGGAGGAGTATTTGGAGTGCAAAATTTGTGGTTCGTGGAGGTTACAAATTGAGCATAAGATTCGGAGAGAGCATTTCGGTTTGGAACCAAAGCTGGTTGCACGATCGTACCTTCCTGACTACTCTATGGCCGCATATTCCTGATGTATCCAATTTGAAAGTGGCAGATTTAATAACCAATCACAATAAGCAATGGAACTTTGATATGATCGTCCCTTTGGTCGGTGAGGAAGCAGCCAATAAAATTCTTAATACTGCGCTTTTCGAGTCGGTCTAGGTTGACAAAATGGTCTGAAATTTTGAAAGGGACGACAATTACTCGGTGCGTAATGCTTATCTTTTTTGCATAGATGAAACTATTGATACATCTCATCTCAAAATAGATGAAAATTGGGACTTAATCTGGAAGATAAAAACACCGCCAAGAGTGAAGAATTTTCTCTGAAGACTTTGTAGGAATTGTGTTCCTACTAGAGTTCGCCTTAAGACTAAGGCGTAGATTGTCCTATTATTTGTGGTGTATGTGGCGTCGAGGAGGAGAGTAATGAACACTTATTTTTGCAGTGTCCAAAAAGGAAGGATTGTTGGGAGAAAGTCAGATTCTGAGCAAGGTTACAGCAACTGCAGAATGTTCATGTATCGTTGGTTGTTGTTGTTTTTGCTTTTTTACAGGTATCTAATCAGGACCAACAGGTGATATTCGCTACTACTTTGTGGAGTTTATGGAAAAGCAGAAATAACCAGGTTTGGAATCAAGTGGTGGATACTCAGGATACCATTTGTAGTCGTGCTACGTATCTTATTCAAGGATCGAGAAATGCCCAACAGCTGAAGGTAATCAACACACACCGTTCTCAAGCTCTGTCAGATTCAAAGTGGAGTAAACCATCGGTGGGTCGCCTTAAGTGCAACATTGATGATTCATTTTCTAAATACAAGGTTGGTATAAGTGCTTGCATCAGAAATTATATTGGTTCCTTTATTGCGGCTCGTACGGAGTGGTTCTCTCCTATCATAGAGGTTGCGACGAGGGAGACTCTAGGATTGTTAGCCTCTATAAAGTGGGTGTACGCTATCGGTTATGACAACGTCGATTTTGAGATAGATGCAAAAATCGTCGTCAATAGTGTGTATACTCAACATCCTAATTACATAGACTTTACCTCAATCACTCGAGAATGTAACCGGTTGTTAACTCATTTATTCTCGAACTCTCATGTTACGTTCACTAGGAGACAAGCCAATAAAATTGCTTAGGCTTTGGCCAGGGTGACTCCATTTTATATTAAATTTTACAACTTTACCAATATTCCAAGATGTATCCAAACTCAAATGATTTAAGTTTTATCTCGTAAAAAAAAAAGAAGCGCTAGAGGGAGTAATAAAGATTCGAATTCAGTCGTGGTGTTGGTGTATGTGTACGTTTCACAAAAATCCGTTGTTTCGTTTCCATGCGAGT
Source organism: Lathyrus tuberosus (assembly GCA_022829125.1). NCBI lineage: Eukaryota > Viridiplantae > Streptophyta > Magnoliopsida > Fabales > Fabaceae > Lathyrus > Lathyrus tuberosus. Next base: position 5,469,830 of record JALAZF010000193.1, read on the forward strand.
CCCACTAAAACTTCTAGAAACCACCATTCCTTCCCACTCACATTCCATTTCCACGCCAACAATCAAATCTCTCTCTCTCTCTCTCTCTCTCTCTCTCTCTCTCTCTCTCTCTCGTTTTTGTTATATACCCTATTTCCTTTTCCATTATCAAACACCGCACTCAAACACATTTTCACCTTCCTAGAAAGCTTAAACGTTCATAGCAACTTAGCAAGGTAACTTTTCGACCGTTCTTCTCTATTTTTTTCCAAGAAAAAGCTGTAGTATAATAATGTAGTTTCCGAGCTTCCGATATTGTTAATTTGATTTTTTCTGTGAAATCGATCATCGACATTTTCTCTTATTTTGGTTTTCTTCAGCTACATTGTCCTCATTGTTGAACACAACTAACTTGAGTGAATTTTTACCCCTTTTTGAACAGAAAAGATGGGGAAAAGGAACCTTAAAAGAAAGAAGGAAGAAATCGCTGAGGATTGTTGTTTCGTTTGCAAGGATGGTGGTAACATGAGAGTGTGCGATTTTAGGTAAGTTCTGCAACATCAATGCATGCTATCTTTGATTTTGGAAAATCAAAATCAGTTATGGTAATTATCGTGTTTACTATATATTTGGAAATTTTAATCATCATCAAGTGACATTAACCTAGTTTTATGCCCTAGAAATTCCTTTTTAGATGTTCATAATAATTTTTTCTGTTGTATTAGCACGATCATGTGCATTTTTGGGGATGATCTCTCTGTTTTATATTAAACGTCGTTTTAATGGTTGAGATTTTCCTATTTAATGGCATTTTAGGTTTTCCATGAAATTTATTTGTTATTCTAACTTTGTTCCCAAAAATAATACTCCCCATTTTCAAAATGAATGTCGTGTAAGGTTTTTTTCACATATTAAGGCTCTGTTTGGTAAGACACAATTTTGAGCTTATAGCTTATAAGTTCACATGACAGTTTAGATCTGTTTGATAACTGTCTTTTCATCACGAGCTTATGGCTCATTTTGTTAGTTTATAGCTTATTTTCCAGACTATTTCAAATTAGCGTTTTAGCTTTTAGTTTATAGCTTTTATCCTTATTATTTTAACAAAAATCCACTTTTATCCTTTATAATTTATTTTAATTTAAAATAAAATAATTATATATTAAATATCTTTTATGTCATTTCATATTTATAAGTTAGTTGAACCGCTAATTTTACCAAACACTTCAATTAGCTTATCAACTATTAGTCCCAACCATCAGCTATAGGTTATGAGTCATCAGTCATAAGCTATAAGTTATCAGCTAGCTTATCAGTCAACCGCTATTTTTACCCAACAGACCCTAAGAAATGAAATAATTTAGTGATATGACATTACACTTTTACTAAATTAACCCTATTAATGTGTTGGAAGTAAAGTAAGAAGTACTCCCTCTGGTTCATTGAAGAATCAATGTATCTGGATGGACTACATGTCGTAGTCTAGATACATTGATTCTTCAATGAATCTAAAAAGTAAACTTTTTCATATATTAAGGATTAGATGTAGTAATAATTAATTGATATAATTTGAAAAATAGCAATCGTTTTTATATTGCCAAGTGAGAATGATAGTCATTTTGATATACAAATTTTATTTGCTAAAACGAAAGGCATTTTGAAACGGAGGGAGTACTACTTTATTCATTGTTACATTTGTGAAGTTTGTTTTTCTTAATCTGTACGAACACAATCTTTAAACGAAACAGATAATGTAACATTTATCATATCATAATATCATATGTGAAATTGAGTGTTATCATCCTATAATCAAAGAGCTATTTTTTTCCCCCTAAAAGCAAATGCAAAATGAGAAATGAATTCCTAACATAATATGCTAAATTGAGTTTCTTTCTTCCTTGACAGTAACTAATTGATATGTGCTCTGTAATAAAAGGAACATGTGATATCTTAATTTTTTTATTTATTTTGAATTTATAGGCCTTGGCATTTTTATTCAGTACAAAATGATTGTAATTTCACTAATACTTTTTTGTTGTCCAAGCATATTTATTTTGAAAAAGGTTTGGCAGGTGGATAAGTTTAGCATCTGCTTGCTGTTTTTATAATTTCTAGCAGTCATTTCAGACTTGTTTCCTATCTTATTCCTTGTGATTAGCCTTACAAAAAAAGAGGATAACTGTGAGGTAGCTTTAATACAGAAGTTGCTGGTATTTAGGTTTTATTAAGTTTTTTGTTGATTGATTTGTGGTTTACTACCAAAGTTTGGTCATCAGTATCATTAGTATGCTTTAATGTTGAATACTTGGATTATTTTGTACAGACATTGTTTTTTTTTTGTGACTTACTTTTTTTTTTCTATGGTTGATTAAAGGGATTGCCTTAAAACTTATCACGCTGAATGCGTGAACGAAGATGCTTCCTTTTTGACAAGTGACAATAATTGGTGCTGTTGTAAGTTGCTTCCCTGTTTATCTCTCTGTCTTTATTATGGGGCATTTAAATACATTTCCCTTACTTTTACTGGTCTGGTACATATTTATGCATTTCATACCACCATGACAATTGGCCGTCTTAAATGTTTTTGGAAAATATGTTCTTGTCCGGGATACCATCTTAGAATTTACAGCATTTTGCTTTCGAACACTATATATTATTTAAACCTTTATATCTTGAATTCTGATTTATGTCAAAATGCTTGAGAGGGTGGTGTTAGTGTTATATCTTCAACTCTAAGATATTTTACTTTTTAAGTGATATATGTATTTACTTTCCTAACATTGCGATAGAGCACTGCACCAGAACTGGTAACCTTTTTTTAACCTATGTTAGTAATTTGTTGTTGTGATTAAATGCATTCTTTGTCTGTTCATGTTTAAGAGAATATGGCAAAATGAATTTTAATTATATTGATGCTGAATGACTTTTGAATAACTTTTATAGGGTCACATTATTGCTGCCTATGCGGTAAAGCATCAAAGTTTATGTGCTTCTTCTGCCCAACAGCTGTTTGTGGAAAATGTTACTATGATGTTGATTTTGCTAAAATCAAAAGAAACAAAGGATTTTGTAGGCACTGCTCAAAACTTGCATTTCTAATTGAGAATAATGCTGACGTTGACTCTGATGGTGTAAGATTTTTTTTTTTTCAATCATGCCTTATATTATGCACAGCAAAAGAAAGAAACAAAAATTTGCAACAGTAGGTGGAATCTAAATTCGAAAACCTTGCTATTTGCTTATTTTATGTATATTTACAATTTTATCTTTTTGGCACAAATTGTCAATGTTTGTGGGAAGAGTTTCCAATTAAAACTGTACAGGATTGTTATGCTAGAGCTGTAAATTAAACAGGCACTTGTCCTGTTTTTTTTTTTGTTAATTTTATTCTCTATTTTGGAAATATCTTACTAGTGTTTTTGTTTTGATGTCTTTAAAACAACAAACAGGCTCAATTTATGTTTGAAAAATAATCCTAGATTGTCCAAACAGGTTCTATTTTGAATGTGGGTTACTTATTAAATTGTGATGAATGGAATGTTTCACTTTAATGAATAAAATTATAGCCTGGGCCTAGTTCTAGAATTTTACCTCAAACTATAACCAAGTTTGAAATTTTTCTCATTGAACTTTAAAATTGTTTATTTCATTTTTTTTGTTGGTTGGAAACGTTGAATTAAGTAAAGAAAGTCAATTTCTTTATCCAGGCTGTATAAAATTCCTCTTTATATATCTTATAATAATGTGCTTTTCATTTGCAGGAAAAAATAGATATGAAGGATCCAGCTACATTTGAAAGTTACTTTGTAGAATATTATGAAGTCATTAAAAGAAACGAAGGACTGAATTCTCAGAATGCTTATACCGCCCGTGAATTAATTAAAAATAGAAAAAAGAAGTGTGACATGGATTCATATGAAATAGGCGATGGGGAAGATGATAGTGGTGAATCTGATGTGAGTAATTTTATGGGTTCTGATAGTGACGACCTAGATAACACAACAGGAGTTAAATCTTCGGGGAGAAAGAGGAAGTGCATGAAAAAGCTAGAATCAATAAAAGGAAAAGTAGGGAAAGATAAGAAAAAAGATTTTGATGGATGGGGTTCAAGAAGTCTCGTAGATTTTCTTAAAAATATTGGTAGAGACACTACCAAAGCGTTTTCAGAACTTGATGTTACTTCGATCATCATTGACTACTGCCATAAAAACAAGCTTTTTGACCCCACGAAAAAGAAAAGGGTAATGTGTGATGAAAAGTTAAAGAATTTACTAAGGCGTAAATCAGTGAATAAAAACAGTATACAAAACCTTCTTGCATCGCATTTTGTAGAGAATTTTGAGGAAACAGATGATATGGACAGTAGTTCAGAAGAAGTGGGTGACAAAGAAGCATTCAAGTTTTCTGAGCAGAGACATTTGAGTTCAACTACAAAATCTTGTCTGAAAGTAGTTTCTCAAGAGCTTCCAAGTGGATTTGCAGCTATAATTAGTTCAAACCTAAAACTTGTCTACTTGAAGAGAAGCTTAATTGAGGAGCTTTTGAAGCAACCAGAAAATTTTGATGGCAAAGTATTGGGAAGTTTTGTTAGAACCAAAACCGACCCAAATGATTATTTACAGCATAATTCTCATCTTCTCTTGCAAGTAATAGGTAATCTTGGTCATGTCTTGAAAAATCAACCATACGACCTTTTTTTACTAGTAGTTAATTATACTAGCTTCAGGTTTTCAAGTACACTGCCATAGCATCATATTGCCATTTTTCTTGGTCTTATTTTTAAAATGTTGTCATAAGTTCAACATAAGCATCAATTCCCTAATAATGCACAGTAGCATACTTTTGATGTTGCAGCTTTTAGTAAGATATGCTCGTTTAACCTAGTCAACATTGTGTTAGAATAAGAAGTTAAAGAAAGAAAAATTATGTATACATGATTGTACATATTGAAGCAGACAACTATTTTGTTAGAGTAAAATTATAGATGTTGTATAGAAGGCTATATTGTGGGAAATGACACTAGTATATTGTAATGAGTGGCTTCAAATATTACTAGAAATGAATTACCACTTTAAAATATGCTAGTTAAATACTCCTTCACTCCCACAATGAGTGACCTATTTGAAATAAAAGAGTGTCCCAAAATGAATGACCAATTTCAATTTCCAATGCATTTTTTCTAACTTTTACCTTCTAATTAATATTATTTTCATCATTTTCAATACATGATAAGGGGACTTTAGTAAAAATATCATTATTTCTTTCATTTATTCTTTTTTTTTAAGCTGTGTGCAATGGTCAATTGGGTCACTCAATGTGGACGGAGGGAGTAAGGAAAATAGAATATTTAAAACAATAAATATTGAAAAGGACAACTTTGTTATAAAATAATGTTATATAATATGTTGTATAGAGTGATATGTTGTGTGAAGTGGCTTTAGTATATGTACTGATTGTCTCTCGTTTTTCAAATTTGATTAGAGTGAAATACTTTTTATTCTTCTGATTGAGTAATAATAAAATTTTCATCAAATTTTCATCGTATATTTAAGACCTAAATTTGATTAAGTACATGACAAATTTGGTTTTGCTTCATGATTCTAAATTACATGTATTTTTAAATACATGTAATTTTGACAACAATTTGCTATAATTGGTAGAAAAAGAATATTGCACATAACTAAGTCATACATTGTATCCAAAGCTTTCATTGGTAGGAAAAGAATATTTCACATATCTAAGTCATACATTGTATCCAAAACAATTTGAGAAAAGAATAATGAAGTATAACATTGAATGGTTTAAGTAGTGTTCTTTCTTGGCATATTACATTGCTGCAGAAGGAAGTCAACACAAGTGATGTTCTTTTACTAGATATCATACTTTTCTTATATGCATACATTGATATTTGTTTCCACATCACAGGAATTAATAGATCATCTAAAAAAGGCGAAATCAACCAAGAAATTCTGCTCCGGCTTTCTAATGTGCCAAAAGATGTACCTATCAGCAAAATTTCTGATGATGACTTTTCTGAGGTATTAATACTGTGCTAACAGTATTTTCTGCTGCAATTTCTCCCATTTCTGAAACCTGGTTGCATACAAGGTAGCAGTTTCCAAGTAAAAGTGGAAACTGATTTTCTAAGCTTTCTATAGTGTATTATTTCCAAAGTAAGAGCATAGCTGGGTTTCTAATGTGAAGGTGATTATATGGTATTGATTTCAATGTTTGTTGATGTCATCCGATATGATTTGTGTATCCGTATTCTTCAAGGAAATTATGCCTAGGTTATGGATTCTGCTTTAAAGTTTGCACTCACCCTTGTTGTTCATGTATATTCCATGGATTCCTAATTATAAGCAGTATCTGCAGGAAGAATGTCAAGATCTGTACCAGAGAATGAATAATGGTCTGCTCAAAAAGCCAACTACAGTAAGTTTGCTGTGTGTGAGTCATTTATGCTTGTTCAGATAATAACATGATCCCCGTAAGTCTTCAGATTTTAATAGTTAGAATTTATTATTTACGGGGACCATATTATATTATCTGACTGTACTATAGTTAGAATTTTCAGCCTATTGTCTTTAGAAACCTAATATTAAATTTTCAGCCTGTAGTCAGCATATTAAGGGGACCATATTATTTGAGAAACATAATAGTTAGAATTTATTATCTTACGGGGACCCTAATATGGTCATCTGTTCAGAATTTTCAGATGGTTAGAATTTTCAGCCTATTGTCATGAGAAACATAAGCATCCTATTGATTTAATATCTCATAATCTAGGTGTTTTTTGCTGTAGTTTTGTGTCATCTTTAATTTTTGTCATTTTGGCCAGCATTTATTTTATGGGTTTCTTATGATAACCAAATGATAACCACTTCTGTGAGCTGTGTTTCTTATGAGTAAGAATTTCACTTGTTAAATAGTAACTGATAGGATTTGTAGTGACCAAATGATAACCACTTGTGTGTTTCACAGCTGGAGCTTGAACAGAAAGCTAGAACTCTGCACGAAGATGTGACGAAGCATGTATGTCGCATATCAATATTATTCTGCTGTGTAATAAATCCATTTTTTTCCTATTGTTAAGATAGAGCTGAATATAATTCAAAGTGAACTTACTTGGACTCTAGCATGTGAACATTGGCTATGCATCATGAAATTCAGCAAGGGCAAAATCTCACTATTTTCCAGCATTCAAAAAACTTACTATACAAGCATAGAATTTACATTCACATAATTGTGAAATTTACTTGAGCATTTGCCTGGAGGCGGTAAATCTATAAATCATACTAAACATTTAAAATACGCCCTTATGTTATCCCTTGAATCCTTTATCCCCAACAGTTCATTTATCTAATGGCTTATTAACATTATTGAACATTTATGATTCCTTTAGAATATAAAAGAACCTCTGATCTACCATATTTTGTTACTGATATTCGTCTTTATATGGCAGTGGATCTCGAGAGAGATAGCAGTGTTGCGAAATCGTATTGATCTGGCCAATGAAAAGGGATGGAGGAGAGAATATCCTTTCATGACATTTTTGTTAATGTTACGATATAGTAGAAGCTAAAATCCAAAATACGAATTGTTCCCTAATTTAGTGCTGACAATTTGTGCCTTAACCATATTTCCATACGCTTGCTCAGTACATGGACCGAAAAATGAAGCTGGAATCTCCATCAGAACAATCACGTTTATTAAGTGAAATGCCAAAAGTAATTCCTGAAATGGTTGAAACCAATCTGTCACCAGAAGACTCCTCAAGAAAAGATAAGCTTGAGCAAAATGATTTGTCAGAATTAGCCACTGGAGAGACTCGTAACTCTGTTGAACGATATTCCACACATGATGGTTTTGCTCGATGTCTGGATAAGAGAACAGATGTTGTAGGTCTGTCAGGCTTTCCTATCTAAACTCTCTCTGCTTTCATAAATATATATTGCATGCTTATAACTACTTCAATTTTTAAACATTCTTTATATTGTGTTCATGATATTGCATCTGTTGTTATCTTCACATTCTTGTCAAACTGTGATTTATCATTTCATCAAGATCCTCTCTACAGTGACGACTCAGGAGCCAAATATACTGGCTGGTGTCAGTAGCCCAATAGTACAGCAGTTGAGTTATAGCGCCAAGATATGGAAGGTATATTCCAGAAAAGGGAAGATAGGAACACATGGAGGAGACTTAGGGTTAGAGAAGGCTATACTTTTTAGAAATTGAGTAGGGCCCAGTAATAATAGAAGTCGGGAGGTGGTTGTGAAGCGGGGCAGGGATATGGTTTTTTATGGAAGGCAAGAATCGGCTATGGGGCTAGTCAGGCAGGAAGTTGGCATTTATCTGCTGCTGCTTGTGATTATGTTTTGCTTGTTTCCATATTCTACTCATGTACTCTGATATCTCAGTATCAGTTTAATATAATATAGCCTTTAATGTTTTATTTGGCAGTAAAGGATCGCTTTCTCAGTGAATTTATAATCCAAGGGTGATATTTTTATTATTTTGTTATTATATTTGATTGACTATATCCTTCTTTTGAGGTTCTTTACACAGGAAAAATTTAATGCGCCACTAAGTATATATAAAATGTAGCTCACAATACCATGTGTTTGTTCCAAGTATATTTTTGGTAGTCTTTCCTGGCACTGTTGAATATGTGTATGTCCAACAAAGTAACACTAAATCTGATTCTTTTGATGTAGATTACAGAAATCTGAGTGTTAACATGGATGTCAATCAGATAATAAAAGAAAGACAAAGTGTTACCCTTGCTGATTCTGTTAAGGCCACCGCCACAGATGTTATTATGTTAAGTGACAGCGATGAAGATGATTTAAATATTAAAGTCACTTCAGCTGAAAGAAAGGAAGTTGAGACTCCTAAAGTCTCTACCACAGGAAAAAAAGGAGTAGAAAGTCCTTCAGCCTGGAGAAAGAGATTGGAGACTCCTAAAATTCCTACCGCAGGAAGAAAAGGAGTAGAAAGTCCCGAAGTCATTTCAGCCGGGAGAAACAGATTGGAGACTCCTGAAATTCCTAACTGGCTATGTTCGGGTGTTTATGGTGGTGGAATAAGAGGACCATTTTCATTGTCTGTACTCAAACTCTATTTTGAATCTCAATCTGCTAATTCTTCTCCCTTAGATTTCAAGGTATGGAAGACAGGTGAGAGTGAAAGAGAGGCAATTCCTCTGAGGGATGCACTTAGGCTCTTTTCTCCCCAACGTGAGGAGTAAATCAAAATGAAGAAATCATCTCTATCGGATGCATCATCACTACTCATGATTAGCATAGTTGTGTATTTTCGTTTCTCCATTAGCTGCTTTTTTGTCATGTTGCTAGTGAAAAAGTATTTTATCCATAACAGTTTGTGAATGATAAACAAATATGCTATTTTGAATCTTTAACATGCTTTTATTCTATTGTAGTCCTTACCATACAATTTGAGCGCAAAATAGGAAGCTTGACATTGTGATGCTTTTGAAAATTTCAAATCGCAAAGTGAATACCAATCATACATATGTTTGGAACCATGGTCACGGCTGAGAGTCTGCAGTAAATCAAAGTTTCATTAGTAATGTTATATCTTTGTAATTCTTCTACCATGGTATCGACTAACATGTTTTATATGAGCAACATATGCAATGTTTTTTTTCTTTAAACCTTCCACCATATGTTATGGACTAATTTTGAAGTTCTCTTCTAGTAGAGTAAAAAGCAAATAGAGCAATTTAATCTAACTTTATTTGAGTGATCAGTTTCTTTCTATTAGGTAATGGTGAGGTTGGAATCCTCTATATTTTTCAAACAGAGAGCTCTGATATTAATGTTGACTGTATAAAAGTTAAATTATACTGCAAAATATATGTCATTAATTTTACAAAAAAAAACATGTATTTATACATCACTAATTATAAAAAAAAATTCATTTATTTTAAGTTTTTTCATACATTTGCTTAGAAGCTACACGACCTCTCTATTATGTAGGAAATCCTTCTAACAAAGGAGTGGCAATAATTCTAACAATATTGGTGATATGATAATTCAATGTTTGAAAATGGCAAAATATCATGGCCATTTTACAAAACTAAGAATTGTATTTTGCACAACAATTTTGGTTTTCAACGAAGCAGGGAATCCTTCTATTGACTGCTGCTTGCAGCATTTTCTTTCCTGAAAACTCGCAACTGTTCCTTGAACTCTTTGCTCTTTTCAAAGTTGGCCTTTCTCTTCACAGCTTTCTGTTTGAACAGACAATTATTACACAGCCAAATGAAAACCAGATCAATGCATAGATCTTTAGAATAAATAATAAGGAAAAGAAGATAAAAACTGAAAACCTCACTTCTGCTCTAAAGCAACGATCCAATTTTATTTTCAAATCTGTACATTCGCCAAAGAACTTTGCAATAGGGTGTTCCACATGACACTTTTGAAACTCCTCAATAATCTACATAAAAGCATGTATAATACATTTGTTCATATTTGCTGGACCATATATGATAACTTTCATTACCAAAAGAATAAGATAAATTCACACATTAACTCTAAAATCCACTATGACCTGCCAATATTTACATTGTAACAATATTTCTAACAATATAAATCATAAGCGACTCCATATGCAACAATATCTACCGCTGGGGATTGGACTCAATGTGGAACCAATAATCATGTTTACAACTGGGGATTGGACTAACCAAACTTGAGGAGTCCAATTATCATTGAAAATAGAAATAATATCATTGATAGTACAAAGATCAATTTGAATATTGGTGACAGAATCAAGACACTCCAAAGTTTCCCTTTCTAACACGCAATGAAAAAACAAATGGTTACAAATTTATGATAGAACAAGGACACTCCCAAAACCATCTCTTGTGAGCTTGGTCTAAACTCATATATGCCCAACAAACCCACCTGCTAGATCTTGCATTGGTTGGAGATGCATTCATAACTGAATACCTACAAACTACCGCCTTAAACAACGCGGTTGCACATGTGGCAAAGTAAATTTCTAACCATTTCATTGGTTTTTTTTACCACATTTTCAACTACTAATAGCCATTAATATCACATGACATTGACATAGAAATACATCAAATTGATCATAAGCAACAAACACATTATTAAGAATAACAACAAGAGCATAAACACTTCTAATAACAAAGAATCAACCATTAAAAAAGTGATAAAACAAACTCACATCAGCGCACATAGGGTGTTTGTGCAATGTCAAAGGAGGATGCATCTTCTCTCAGACAACCAAATCAATCAGCAACGCCTTCTCCTGCAATTCAACCACCAACATCTATCAATAAACTTCTATAAACCAAAAAGTTGAAATTGACATAGATAAAATCCATTGAAAAAGAACTAGGGTTTGAAATCTACAGCAGTAAAAAGATTAGAATATAAGAAGAAGAAAAAAAAAACGGAATCGATTAAAGTGAAATTCAACGGAAAAATCGAAAATAAAACTCATAATTAAAATTCTCGTACGGAGTAAAATATTAGAAGTGAAACGAAAATGAACTTACAAGAAAGGGTTAAGGCAGAGTTTTAGAAGGCGATGCTGGCCGTGAGGGTCCTGGAGAAGATGGTAGAACGAAAACAGTATCCCCTGAAATCAAGTTTTTTTTTTTTTTTTTTTTTTTTTTTTTAAATAAACTTTTCTTTTTATGATTTTTTTTAAATAGTAAAATTTAATTTTATATTTAAACAATTTTTGTCCTTCTTTCTTTTTTTTTTTGAAAAAAAAATAGTGATGGGTAATCTATAATATAAGAACATTAATTGTTCTGGTTAATACTACACTAATCCTTTGCCAAATAATGTCACATCATAGATTAAGGGGGTACGTTGTGTCTAAATCTAACAATTTGCAACTGGATTAGACATTAGTTACACAACAACTACACGGTTAACATGAAATAAACACAATGAGTGGCATATTGCAACTGAATAGTGTAAACACTTTTCAAAGTTGAACCACACAATGGTACTGAATTAACAAACAATTTGAACTTGGGAACAACTCCCAAGGTTCCTCTCTGCCAACAACGAAACCCTAACTCTCTCTCTTTTTCTTCTTCTTCCTTCACTCTCTCTCTCTTCTTCTTCATTCTTTCTTTTCTTCGTTCTCTCTTTTCTTCTTCCTCCTTCATTTTCTTTACAAACAATAATGATACCTTCTTCCTTCTTCCTATTATTTAAGTGTTGAAGCGCATCAACAACATCTGTGAAGAAAAATAAGATTGGAGTGGGGCTTGGGAAGAAGAAAACTGTGAAGGTGTGAGAAAACACAAGAAATGGGGGTTTGAATTGGGTTTTCAAAATGAAAGTTTTTTGTGAAACTCAAACAAAGATCACAAATAAACTAGCAATAGAGAAAGACACACGATATATCCTGGTTCACTTGAAAACTATCAAGTTAATCCAGTCCACCCGCCAAAGTGATTTCGTCTTATACACAAGGACTTAATCCACTATAATCAACTGATTACACTGCACTAGCAACTGCTGGTGACTAACAATCAAAGACTAACCGTCTCTTGTTAAGGATTCTGACCCAACTGGTCCCTTAAGGAATACAAACAACTGTTTGAACAAATTTAATGTTTACAATGAAATGCTTTTACACAAGCTGATATAAACACTATGAATAGCTCAAATAAAATCTATATAATATGAACAATGTATTTTGCTTTGTATTGTGGTGCTTTACTGTTCACGCATGTGTCTCTTTTCTATGTATCAGTCTCTCTCTTTTTCTTCAAGTGATCAAGTCTTTATATTGCCAAAAAAAGATCCGTTGGAGGGAAGATCAGGAATATCATTAAGATTGCTGGTAACTTGAAATAATGTCGTTATGCTGGGATGAAAATCGTACACAAAAGTTGTCCTTTGTACCACCAAATCAGGGTAGTGGAATGGTAGTGGAAAAGAATGTGTTTGATATGTATTATGTATTATTTTCCCTCGCAAACATTTCATCTTCTTCTGTTCATCAGAGGCTTCTGAGTAGATATGGTTGAAGCATGATCAGAAGAATTTATCACTGGGTCTTCAGAGTCATGAGTCATCAGAGTCTTCAGAACGTTGTTCAACAAAACCTTGTCTTCAGAGTCTTTAGCACTCGATCTTCAGAACCCTTGGTTATCAGAAATTTAAGTCTTCAGAGTCTTCAGAACGTTGTTCAGCAAAACCTTTGTCTTCAGAGTCTTCAACACTTAGTCTTCAAAAACTTAAGTCTTAAGAGTCTTCAGAATGTTGTTCAGCAGGGCCTTGTCTTCAGAGTCTTTAGCACTTAGTCTTCAGAAGATAATTATCAGAGTCATATTCAAAGGCAGAATCCAAAAGAACATTGCAGTAGCAACATATTGTCTTCTTGTAATCTTTATGAAGTTGAGTAGATCAGAAGCAAATTTGCTTCTTTGACGCAGAAGCGACTTTTGGTCTATTGAGAGTGGCGTTCCATATGATCTCTATCAGAGTCAAAACTTTCTTTATCAGATTCGGATCCTGTTTGTCAATTCTTCAGAAAACAAACGTTAGAGTACCAAAATTGTTCTCACACAAATACTACTTTGTTATTATCAAAACTTAGAGATATCTTGCATAACCAAATCTTGTTCTAACAATCTCCCCCTTTTTGATAATGACAAAACATTGTATTTTGATAACACAGTTTTGTACGAAGATAATTAATAGGAAATGACGCGGATAGGTTTAGAGTAAACTTCTCTTTATCAAGCTCCCCCTGAATCTAAGAATTAAAAAAATCTTATCAGATTAGGGATACCAGAGCCTGATTACAAAGATCTAGTCAGATCTAAAATATCAGAGCTTGATTATAGTGGTAATGGAATATGATAATAGAGCCTGATTGGTTATATCAGAGTCTGATTAAATCAGAGTCAGATTGTCAATATAAATATTGTTCCTGAAAAGCATTCTAAGAAAAATTGCAATTAACGTGTTAGAGTGTTAGAGTTATGATTCAGAGACAAGATATTTATCAAAATAACTTTCCATTAAAATACCCCCCCTTTTGTCATAATAAAAAAGGGTAATTAATGGTTAACACAAGCATTTGGATTTAATTCAAGAGAAATTAAATATGTTAAATTCAGTACTTCTCCCCTCTGATGGCAATCATAAAGAAATGCAATAAGATAAGATAGATGCAATAAAGATACTTTTTATTGATTAAATAAAACACCAGAGGCGCGATACAAAAACGAGACACAGAACAAGACAACCACAAAACAACAGACAGAAGCAATAATAATTAATCGAAGTCATGAAAGGAGATACCGACTTCTGAGAGACCAACAGAAACACTCGACAACTAACTATCATTGCTTGATGATAGTTTCAGAATAGTTCATGGGAGAGCACCAATCAGTAACAAGTTTCTCAATCATTCTGATTTGCTTTATGTGAGTAACAACTCCTTGTAGATCAAGAATGTGAGAAATAACTCCACTGAAGGGAATATGAAACGATAACTCCTCTCTTGATGAAATAATTTCTTCTTTCAAAAAGTTGAACATGGACTGAGGCAGATTGATCTTAATCTTGGAGATTAAGAAGAAAATGAAAAGCCTATCCAATGCAGAAAGCCGTCATGTTCCATTTTCTCTAGGCCTAAGATTTGTTCCCATAATTTGGTATCAGACTTTTGCCGTAGAGGTGAGAAAAGAGGGACTGTCAGCAGGTCCTTCGTGAAGATAGATGATGTGAATGTGTTTAGCAAACCAGTTGTTTCCTCTGTAATATTCAATGCATTCACCATCTTCCTTGCACTCAATAGCTTGAGAGATGATTGTGGAGTTAATCATAATGGGAAAACCAGAGACATTAGACAGGATGTAACAAGCATCAGACTCATATTCAAGAGCGTGAGCATTGGCCCAGAATTCCTTTATAAGTACTAGATAGATAGGTCCATTGAGTATTTCAAGGTATTTATCCCATGTTGCATAAACATTGCTTATCATTTGCATCCCTTGCACAATTCATACATACGTCCAGGTCATCGTCAATTCATTCCAATTTTTTATCTTTCAGTCATATGTAAGTCATCAAACTGATTCCTCATCAATGATACGGGACTAGAGCTAACATCAGATGCAGAATGTCAGAACAAGAAGTACACAACGCGGAAATCAGAATGGAAATTGACGATCTGAAGTCAAGCATGACTAATTTAATGGAGATGCTCCAGGTCCTAATTGCTAGAGAGGAGCCACCTCAGAGGACTGTCATCCAAGAAATTGCAAGTGCTGCTGTTGAGCCTCACCCTGTTCAGTTGCCACCATCAACATGGCCTGAATTTGGTTTGCCTCACAACTTCTCTCCACCACTGGTCACTACCGCTATGATTAGTCAAGCTTCAAGATCAGGACACTAAACTTCTATCTTCTCAGAATCCAGACCTGTGGTACATACTGCTAGAGCTCCCTATGAGAATCCTAACTTTGATTACAACGTCAGTGCTCAAAGTGAGGACAATGTGGATGTTGAACCTGAAGATGTCAATGAACAATATCAGACTTTGGAGAAGAGACTCAGAGTCGTTGAAGGAAACTATTTCTTCAGTATAGATGCAAACAACATGTGTCTTGTGTCTAACTTTGTTATGCCTGCCAAATTCAAGACTACTGAGTTTATAAAGTACAAAGGTGACTGTCATACCCCAAATTTTGACCACTAAGATTTCCCATCATTGTGCAAATCATTATCACAATATGGATGTACCTTTGTGCCTCATTAATTGATTTTGCGTAAGAGCTACTTTTAAAGAGGGTATTTGATACTTCAACATTGTAGAAGGAATCAACTCAAAATATCATAAGGATTGAAAGATATAAGTGATCAAAGTGGGGAATTCTTAATGTCAAATATTCCGACATTTCATAGGACATCATTAATATTTTTCCAGCAAGAATGTCCCAACTTCAAGGATGTTTTTCTCCATGATCCAAGTTGAACCAAGTCTAGGGTCAAACATCAAAGTTGAAGTATGTCATCTCACCTTTCCATAAAGTCCTGGAACAACCATTTATCATTCTTGAGCAGGAAGTTATGGATTTTACAACAAGGCTTGCTGCAGCTGATTTTTAAGACAGGTTTCAAGACAGATTTGCGCATTTCTTGTGCCACACGAATTTTTAAGCCTTGTCATCATTTTGGACACATCTGAGGATCAAATCCAAGGGGGGTGATCTGATCCATAAGCCTCCCAAGTCCAAGATTCCACAAGTAGCATGCCAAACCTAGAAAACCCTAAAAGAGGGACAAAACTCCAATTTTGTTTTGGAGCATTTAATGGATGCTTAGAGGTGGCATAGACTGAGCTTCCTCTAACTGAATTCAGTCAAGATTCATCCAACAACAAGGGGACCAGCAGCCTGTGCCCTAACCTCTAGTCAATGGCTAGAGGAGGCTTGGATTCTATTGCTCAACATTTTCCAAACTTCTACAGCAGTTTCCATTCACTATTGCTGCCAAAACAAACTTGCTCTACTATAAATAGAGCTCATTTGTGCTCAGTTTGAGTACACCAAATCCATTAAACTGATGCTTTCCTCAAAATCTCTTCTTTCACTCCAAAATGCCTTTTTTAACAAGGTAATTCTGAGTTTTTGAGTTAGAGAGCATTTCCATCACAACACATGATCCAAACACATCCAATATGTCATATCTAAGCTGTCCAAACTCTCACAAGTGACCTATAACACCAAAATTACAAAGTCACCTCTCAAAACCTCAAAATTGGACTTTTTTGCATTTTTCAAGCCATGTCTTGATTCAGTCACTTTCCAAACCAGATAAAGCCTTAAACACACTCCAAATATCATCCTTGAACTGTCCCAAATGGTCCCCCCCATCTGGAACACCATTTGAGAGAGTTGGCATTTTGGCCACTTTTGCCCATTTTGCAAGAAAGAGCTCAAACTTGCTCCAGAGGTTTCCAATTGATTCCAACCATCCTAAAAGCTTCTAAGAGGTCATTTGAGGGTGTCCAAAGCATCAAATCATTTCTGGAACAAAGCACTTTGTAGGTTACACAAAATCTCCAAAAAAGAGGTAAGCTTCACAACTTGAATTCTTTGAATCATGCTTTCCTTTGATGTCCATATACATGCATCATATTGAACAATTCTTGAAGCAAAAATGTAGTCCTTAATGTGTATGTTGTGATCCTCCTACTGTTTGCACTTTAACATGTTTATATGTGGAGTTTATGTTGTTTTAAAATTCATGTCCAGTTCTGGTTTTTTTGCATCGTGTGTTCTGTACATTAAGTTTCAGCATGTATGAGTGGTACCATTGGATTCTTTGCGAAAAATCAGTCAAGATAGGTTCTTACGGATTTTAATTTCGTTAAAAATTGAGAGTTATGCGTGTTGGAAGTTTGACGAGAAAAGATGTCGAAAACTACATGTGCAGTTCTGGTTTTTTGCATCGTGTGTTCTGTACATTAAGTTTCAGTATGTATGAGTGATACCATTGGATTCCTTGCGAAAAATTGGTCAAGATAGGTTCTTACGGATTTTAATTTCGTTAAAAATTGAGAGAGTTATGAGTGTTGGAAGTTTGATAAAAAAGATGTTGAAAACTAAAAGAGATGTCGAATGTGATGTTGTGACATCTTTCCTCTTTTCTTATTTTATCTTCAAAACTTAACCAATTATTTTACATAGCAAAAATCATCATTTTCCAATTTTGTTTTACACACTTCTTATTCATACTCCATAATATTTTAATCCACCAAAAAATACAAAAAATATTATTATTTGATATATTTTTAATATATTCACAAATATTGTTTTAAATACTTTTAAAATGATTTATTTATCTTGATTTATAAAACCAAAATGATTTTAAATATTCATGTGGATAAAATACTTTTTCATAAACCTTAATCATTGTTTATAACATGATTAATGATTTTATTTGATATTTTTATCATTTTTTACTTGATTTTTCTTTGAAAAATGCCTTTAAAAAATGAAATTGGGGTTTCTTTGATTTTCACCCTAACAAATCTTCTTCAAACACTTTTGGGCCTCTAATAGAGTGTAGGACCCAATCCTTTGTAAATACAAACCTTTTTTGGGCCTCAGATGTTGTATAAATCTCGTTGTATCATCAAAAAGTTCGACGCGATCGTCGTTTTCAAAACAAATAACTTTGGGCCTCCCCTTGAGCTGTAAGCCCCACCACTTGTATAAAAATAAACCTTTGGGCCTCTATTAGAGTGTAAGACCCAACCCCTTTGTACAGAAAACCTTTTTGGGCCTCAGTCACTTGTATAAGTCCCTCTGTACAAATTCAAAACAATGACGTGATCGTCGCTTTTTCAAAAACACTTTCTCCTTTGATTTTGAATATACTGTTGTTATCCAAATTTTCTTTGTTGAACAACTAACCAAACAACATGGAAGCTCTACAACTGAGTAAGTGTTTACCGGCTTTATTTACTGCTTTCATATATATAATTGTATTGTGGGGCTGCTCACTGTAAGTCTCCTTTCACAAACTCATATATATAACTGTATTGTGGGGCTGCTCATTGTAAGTCTCCTTTCATAAACTTTTACATACCAGTCATATATCAATTGTATATATACTAGTATAGTTATTTAGAGTTTTCTCCGACAATTAGGTGTAGACCTAAGTAAAACCTTGTTGGTCACTCTTTAATATAGTCAAAGCTAGATCCCCCATAGGAGCACCAGATACAGTCTTCTCTTCGGCTGTCACCCTTAGAACTTGTCAAAGGAATTCTACTCCCCAGAGTTGATCTATTCTCGGTGAATGGCATCTCTTGAGTTCCTCAAACCCGGAACTCTCACTAAATGATCTATTCTCTGTGAATAACATTTCTTGAACTTTCCCGGCTTGGGACCCACAGGCTTCTTAAAAGCATCCCCGCCTCCTCTTGGGCATTGTACAAGGACCCTTCGGCTTCTTAGAAGTTTTCACAGCCTCCTCTTAGGGTTCGTATAATGATTCTTCCTCAGGGAAGATAGCCTCCTCTTGGGCTTCGTACAAATTGTCCCTTCGGCTTCTTAAAAGTTTCTTCTGCCTTCTCTTGGGCTTTATACAAATTGTCCCGACGACCTCTTAAAGGTATAGGACACAGAAACTAGTCATCTTGATAGAGCAGTTTTTCAATTGAGTCTCGATCTTCATTTGCCTCCTCTTGGGCATTGTACAAGGACAGACCCCGTAGACTTGGACAGTCTAAATACCCTTGAGTCTCAAAGACATTCTCAAACACCTTTAGCCTCCGTCTTGGGCCTCGTATGAGATACATACAAAAACACTCTCTTGTTGAGTCAAACCCTTTTAGCCTCCATCTTGGGCGTTGTATAAGATACACATATAAACACTCTCTTGTTAAGTAAGTTAGCCTCCTCTTAGGCTTTGTATAAAGAAATCCGCGGTTGAGTCAATCAACCTTTTAGCATCAAAACATGTTTTGCTCACAGCAGACAAACATCAACAACTCCTCTTTAGAGATGACAAAATCCCTCTCAATTAGGACCCCTTTAGCTTCACATCTTGGGCTTTAAACAAGATACAAATCACCTTTAGCTTCACATCTTGGGCTTTGAACAAGATACAAGCATACCCTTTATCTTCATGTCTTGGGCTTTGAACAAGACACCAAAGCAACCCTTTCCTCTTTTTTAACATCCGACGCTTTCCCGGATATTCCTTTTCTTTACATCCGATGCTTTTCTGGATATTCCTTCTATTTTCATCCGATGTTTTTCCCAGATATTCATATCTCAATCTTTAATCTCTTCACTCCTTCAATCAATTCCCACAAACATCCTTTTAGCCTCCGTCTTGGGCTTTGAACAAGACACCAAAACATTTTTTTCCTTACATAGAATAGGAGGAACTACGATTGCTCTGATTTCCCTGTTATCATTACGGGAATACGTAGGCATAAGATTGTGAAATCTTAGCGAGCACACTAAACAAAAACCTTAGGTCCAATACCTTACCAAAAACATCGAAAAACCCAAAAACAACAAAAATATCTTTTCAAAATCTCTCAACCTTCCCAAAAGAGAAACTTTCCCAATTTACAGAAAAAACACCAGTAAGTAGAAAACAATAGTGTCGCTCCCGGGATTTTTATCCAAGTACAAACGCGAAAGTGGCGCGGAAATAGAGTCGCCAGCAATGTGTATTTATCCCCAGAGAGGGAAAGGAAACACTGCATAAGCTTGATGGAAGGAAAAGCATGGTCCCGCAACCAAGAGAAACGGGTAAGGGAGTCGGTTACGCGAGGGGAAGGTATTAGCACCCCCACGCGTCCATCGTACTCGGTGGGATCCATGCTTGTTGTCTTAATCAAAGAGTGTCATCGTCTGGAGCTCCACTGCTACTGGACACGAGAAGGAACAGGTACAGGAAAGAACGAAGAAATGAGGAAGAAAAGAAAAAAGAAGTGACTCGATAGGACGTCGCGTCCTAGGCCTACGTATTCCCTTGTGCAATGGGAAAGTCAGAGTCAATGTAGTTCAGACTACGGTTTGGGGGAAAAGAGAAGGATGGTGCTCGGAGAGATCTCGCACGATCTCCTGCCTACATATCTCGCTCGCACGTGAGAATCAGAGCGACGTAGTTCCCCTCACTAGGGATGACTTTGGTTTGTTTGTGTCTTTTAAGTGGAATACGTCCAGGCGTACGTTCCAGTAGTTAGGTGTCGCAGCTTGTTGTACGGAGTCTTAGACATTTACCTGTTTGCGGTAGAACGGACGTGACGGATCCTGTACGAATGGAATGAGGAAGATGAGAAGAGAATTATTGTTTGTTTATTGTCTTTTAAGAAGAAGTGTTTTGATTGTTTTGTGTTTATGACAAGTATTGCACTAAAGTCTATGACATAGGAACAAATGCCTCGCATGGTCGTCCTAAAAGGACGTATGCTAAACATTCTAGAAAGGCGAAGGGAAACCCTTCTCCTTCCATTTCCCATGTACTTAAGGCTCATGGCGTACAATACTTGTTGCCTTTATTACATGTTTTTGATTTTTGTTTTGAGATGAGAAAGAGACTCAAGGGGTTTAAGAAAGGAAAAAGTCTAAGTGGGGACTAGTTATCCTAAAGTTATCATGCATGGAGATCCTATGGTTATGTGAGGTAATAGGAACCATCTAAGTCTAAAAGAAGAGAGGGATAACACTATCTAATGCTTATCCTACCTCACCTTAATCAAAAGTTAAGGATGAGCTAGGATCCCTAAGGGGTGTGAGAAAGTTCTACACCATCAAGCATTATATCATGTAATCCATATAAGCAATGAGATGCGAATAAACAAGAAAAAACAACGGCTATTACAGCGTATCTGCAACAATACAACAGTAAATCCAACACCATATACCAAATAGCATTCCACAGCTCATGTTCAGCACAAAAATGGGTGTAAAAAGCCAAGCAGCATCATGTACAACATCACATATGCACATAAACAACAGTAGAAACAGGGCAGCATGCACATTTGAAGATGATTCAATCATGGCACAATGGACATGCATCAAACAACACATATTATTCAATCAATCATGATCACAATCATATCACAACATGGTAAACAACCTTGAAATTATCATGAAAGAATACGCAACTTTAAGCACATGAACAAGCCAAATCAAGTATGCATCTCATGGAATTGAATGCAAGTAAGCATGCACAATACAACAACTCCAACAACACCAGCAATAATCCACAGTCAAACATGCTCAAGGAGTGTGTGCAAGGTACTCATCACATTAAGAAAGCATCAATGCAAACATGAATACTCAATATTGAGAACCAAGAATCGCGTGTCGAAGGATCGTGTTCATGCAAGGGTGTGAGGTGAAACAACTCAAGAATAGTCCACAAATCATCAACATATTGATCCATGGAGTTTAGACATGCAAAGGATCTCAAACAAGCAAGAAAATACAAGAAAATCACATTCTGCAGCAGTGGTAACCGGTTAGCAGTTATGCTGTAACCGGTTACACAGTTCAAAACAGCCAGAAATTATGCAAAAAACAACATGTTAACCGGTTACAGCATAACTGCTAACCGGTTACACAGCAACAAAATTCAAAAAACAGCTCCAAAAGCACTTTTCAGCAGCAAATGACTTATTCAAACAACTCCAAATGAACATGCAATTAATTAAGCACGAAATTACATTGAATTACATCCACCAAACAATCAATTAGATCCAACAAACAACACCATCAAGAATCAATTTCAAGCAAATGGATCCAAATAAAAAATCACCAAAGATCTACATCGAATAAGTTGTAAATAAGCTAAACAAGCATAGATCTAAGGAAAACCAACCTACAAAGCTGAGATTTGCTTTGGTGATTGTTGCAAAGTGATATTGGTGCAGAAAATGAAAGAAAACCAGAGATTCCTCGATTAGTAGCCGAAATGCGTCGAAACCGAGCAAAATTGCGAAAAATCACCGAGATCGAACTTGCACCAAAGTAAATGGTGTGAAACCCTTGGATTGAAGTAGAATAAGATGAAATTCCAGAAATCCAACCAAAGAAAACCAAATGATGAGTTTAAGCTCAAGAATTAATCACTTTTCAATGTGAAAAGTTATTATCCTTCAAGAAATAAGAGCTTTTTGTGAGGGTTTTGAAGAGAGAATTGAGATGAAGATGTAGAAGTAGCAGAAAGTTCAGAGAGAAGATGAGAGAATTGAGAGTGAAAAGTGTGAGAAATTTTGTAGAATGGTTCCCCCCTTTGAAAAATGAGTGAAGGGTTTCTTATATAGACTTTAGGTTTGGAGTGTGGGAGGTTTGAGATTAGCTTTGGACTTAGCTTTGGGTTTGGAGCTAGGGTCGGAGTTAGTTACACTCAACTCACCGAGTCAAGGTAGTTAACTCGGTTAGTTAGGATCAACTCGGTAACAATCCCAAGGTGAACTTCAACATCCAAAGGTGGAGATGCTTGGAAAACAAAGAATATTGTGCACTCAATTTGAAATGAAACATTAGAATAAATGCCCTTAAAATTAATTTAATAGCCTTGCAGTGTCTAAAGATGTCTAGAATATTCCACTTGCTACTATAATACTGTAGAATCAAAGACCCAAGTGTGTGCAATGGTGTTGTCCCAACAATGCAGCAACATCTGCAACTTTGTACAGAGTAACCGATTACAACATATCTGCTAACCGGTTACATGCTTGAAAACCTACGTTTCTGGTGAAAAATACACTATGTAACCGATTACAACATAGTTGCTAACCGGTTACTGTAGCCCAATTTACCCAAATTTGCTTGTAAATGATGTTGAAGTCTCGGTTTCGATTTTCCACCTCGTGCTCTGATAAATAGCCATAAAATCCCTTATTTAAAGAACACCGTGATCCCACGTCTTAGGAAAACCAATGATGTGTATGATTTACGAACGAGTTATGACCTAATGGATGCAAATGAAAAAGAAACATAAGCCAGAAAAAGGTAGGGCAAATTTTGGGGTACTACTGCTGCCCATATTCAATCAACTTGGACCTGAAAGGATGATAGCAATGACTTTCAGACGTTCAAAGTAGAAGGTGATTGAATACAAAAAGGACCGCAAAATTTGCTAACTGCAAGGAGCGAAAATATAAACTGGAGCCCAGTCACACTTCGTCAAAGGAATCTGACGGAAAGACAACATACCCAGCAAACCACATCGTCAAAGGGATTTGTCAAAAAGAAAAATGGAACCCCACCGAAAGGACACATCATCAAAGTAATTTGACGGCAGGAAGACTCGACTGAAGGAACACATTGTCATAGGGATGACAGAAAGAAAATGAAACCCAAGAAACACCTCGTCAAAGGGGTTTGACGGAAAGAAGAACCTGACTGAAGGAAACACATTGTCATAGGGATGACAGAAAGAATACCTAACTTAAGGAGCACATTGTTATAGGGAAGATAGAAAGAAGACCCGACCGAGGGGAGCACATCGTCATAGGGATGGCAGAAAGAAGACTCGACCGAGGGAACACATTGTCATAAGGATGACAGAAAGAGAACTCAACCGAAGAAAGCACATCGTCAAAGAGGTTTGACGGAAAGGAGACCTGGCCGAAGGAAGCACGTCGTCAAAGGGGTTTGACGGAAAGAAAACCATACGAAGAAACACATCATCAAAAGGGTTTGATGGAAAGAAGACTCGACCAAAGGAAGCACATCGTCAAAGGGGTTTGACGGCAAGACGACTCGACCGAAGGAAGCACATCGTCAAAGGGGTTTGATGGAAAGAAGACCTGACCGAGGGAACACATTGTCATAGGGATGACAGAAAGAGGACTCGACCGAAGAAAGCACATCGTCAAAGGGGCTTGATGGAAAGAAAACCTGACTGAAGGGAACACGTCGTCAAAGGGGTTTGACGGAAAGAGAACCTGACTTAGGGAGCACATTGTCATAGGGATGACAGAAAGAAGACTCGACCAAAGAAAGCACATCGTCAAAGGGGTTTGACGGAAAGAAGACCTACTTGAAAGAACACTTCATCAAAGGGTTGACGGGAAGAAAACTTGACCGAAGATTACACATTGTCATAGGGATGACAGAAAAGAAACCTAATGAAGATAACACCTCGTCATAGAAATGACGGAAAGGAAACTTGAACGAAGATAACATATCGTCATATAAATGATGGAAAGGAAACTTGTTTTTGGAATGTCATCATCAAAGGGTTGATGGACAATGACTGGTCGAGGGTAAGATCGACGTATGATCTACGACCCCAAAAGAAAGGTAAACGGATGGGTTAACTGTAATGTCTGCTGGGGATATATCACCGTCTTGATTGGGAGTTGATTCAGGCTTTCGCGCAAGGTACCAAATCTGGCTTATGCTTTGCATGCATATGTTTGAATTTTCTTTCTGCAGCGTAATGCTCCATATGAAATGGAAATGCTACGCGATTTAAGGATGCAATGATCATTATATGCTAAAAACCGACGCATGCTCGGGCTACCGGGGGAAGAAGAGTGTGCCAAGTATGATTGAACTTTGCTGGCTAGGACAGGTGAAACCTGATGGTGATTGTTTTTCAAAGGAGAAATCTTTCTGGGTACCAATGGGGATTGGATTTTGAATGCAGTGCTAATAGGGATTGAACTTTTGCGTTGAAGGAGACGCCAATAGGGATAGGGCTTCAGGTTTTTGAAAGATGCCAGCAAAGTGGGTTGTGGATGAAGGATGCCGAGCAAGGTTGGGCTATGGATTTTCTGTTAGATTTTACGAGGCTTCATGCAATGCTATGTTAATGATATGCGTGGTAATGATTATGCTATGATGTGATATGCAACAGGACCATTCCAGCAAAATAAATGCTGAAGAGACGAGGCCAACTCCACTGGGGATAACAAACTGAACTGTCTTCCGGTTCATAAATTGTACTCGAGATCCCGACTAAGCTTCCATTCTGCTGGAAAGTACGGATAACCAACGCCTGCTGGGGAAACATTCCAGGACTCTGCTGAAGAAAAGTACCAATGACAATCGGCCTTTAACCTACTAGGGAGAGCTAACCACCACCCAAAAATATGCTTGGGGGACAATGGTTGATGATATCAGCTCTGCTAGGGGACAAGATCGGACTTGGTCCTCTGTTGGGAATCTACCTTCTACCCTTACTCCGTTGGGGAGACGGAAACAACTTTACCGTAAACTAGGGAAGCATAAACCCATCATTCCTATCCTATACGGGAATAATAACTCTTGCTGAAGTGCAACAAACTTCGTCAAACTGGATAGGGGAGAGCGAACTCCTGAACCCTTGCTGGGGAGAATAATCACAATCTCCACTGAGAGTGATAAAACTTCAGCTATCTCTACCGAGGAGAGCAACTCTACTGGGGACGTCACACATTAACTACCACCATGAACCTGCAAATGTGAGATGACAAAAGAGGTGCCCTAATGCATCATAATCTGTAAATGAACATGTCTTCAAGAAGTATCATGAAGATCTGACATATCTTGCCTCATGACTTTGATTAATCGTCCTCCGATGAGAATAACTTCCTGGTCTTTGGGGTGGCCTGCCCCAGCTTTGAAGTGATTTTGCCCCTGACTGATTGACCTGTGAAGGAATACTTTTAACTGACCTTTGAGAGATTTGTTGAATCTCGACTTGATTGCCCCAGATTCTCGACATAATTGCCCCAGATTAACTGAATCTTGGAATGAATAGCGCATATGATATGACTTGCCCTTGCTCAACGGAGTACTCAGGTACTTTGCATCTTGAATTGATCAATCTTTCCATTGTAAAAACTTTCCTGACGTCAAGTACTTACTCGCCAGTAAGACAATTTGTTTTGAAAATGACAATTTTAATACAATGCATATGACAGTTTTGAAATCCAAGTCTGTTCACTGGAAAAATTTTGTGGCATATAATGAACGAATCATTAATCAGAATGTCACATCGATACCAACATAAATGGTAAGAAAGATCCTTTTAGGAGTTAGAACTGACGCGATTTTAACCGAAGTATACGTTCAGTTTATTTGACACAAGTGCTCACCTTCCAAAAGGTTATTGCATGTCATCATCGATGGTCAAGGAGTCCTCATCGCTTTCAGAGTGGTAATCGCTCCTTTCGTCTTTGGTGCCTGTAGTCACACGACTCGTTCTTGTTCGAGGATTTTTCTTTTTTAACCCTTTTCGCTTTTTCTATTTGCTTCTTGTTTCATTTGTTTCCCTGATTTTGCCTGGACTGATTTTTTTGAATCCTTTTTTATTTTGAAGTCCAGCGGGATGCCCTAACTTTTGCCTAAGTCATATGTTTTCAAACTTTTGACTTAGCGGGCTTTCTTTTTCTTTTTCTTTTTCTTTTTAACAAATCGTGTGACACTGGCTTGTCTTGACTTTGTTGCAAGGATTGTGACTGCTTCACTCCTTGCGGTGAGGGATAACCATTGTGGTTTCGTACTCCTTGGCCTCTTGATGAGAAAAAAAGGTAAGGGATCCTTATATGCGCAATCCTTTTGAAATTTGAACGCTTGGTCAAATCAACTGACAACTACCCTGCCCCTGGGTTAAGTGTTAGGTTTTTTTTTCAAAAGAAACTCCTACTACTATGCTCAACGGGTTTGACAAAGGTTACACTCCCTTATATCTTCGGTGTTTAGGGATTTTTAAACAATGCTTGTACATCATCAGCAGGATTTTTGTTCAAAAGCATATAATCGGAAGTTTTACGTCCTTTATTTCGTCATCCTCCCTAGGATCCTGCTTAAACAAGCATATGATATCGATAAAAAGTATGAGTGAACACGACTGGATTTAATCAACACATGCATATTCATTTCATTATTATTATTATCAATAGAAAATAACAAGTTTTACCAATGAGTTTGCACTTTAACAGAAAAGAAACTACAAATGCAAAGAAATGACATGATACAATGATTGCCAGCTCCGGAGAACTGGGCTTTCTATGCTTGATTTGCTATTGGGCTAGCCATCTTCAGAATTGCTCATCGAAGTCAATCTAATAATCATTTGCACAACTGTTCTTGGTGACTCCTTCCATAACATGGACTGATGAACCCACCAGACTGGATGAAGGAGAATTGTTGATCTGAATACCCTAAGGCGTGAACGAGAACGTATTGGAGTTAAGAAGTGTCTGAACTTTGCTCCTGAGCACCTTACAGTTTTCAGTTGAATGCCCATGTGCCCCAGCATGGTAGTCACAACGGGCGTTGATATCAAAACCTGGTGGGTACAGAGGAATCACTTGACCTATCTCCTTTGGCACAATAAGTCCACCTCTGATTAAATCAGGCAACATCTGACTGTATAACATTGGCAACTGAGTGAAATGCCTCTCTGGCTTTCTTGGCCTTTGTTGGGCATGCTGACGTGGCTGACGGCGATATGACCGTTGATTCTGGGGAGGTCCCTGATTTGCATGAGAAAACTGTCCTTGATACGAAGATTCAGAAGATTGCTGACTCTGAACAGTTAAAATACTTAAGCACTGAGAATGAGGCGGCGAAGATTTCTGGATGGAACCATTTTCTTCCTCACATTCTTCTTAAGAACTGACAACTGATTCATTTTCACTAGCTTGGAAGTTTGAGAGGCGTTGAAGCTTTCCACACTTGAGCTGGCTCTCGATACGCTCTCCAACTATTACCAGGTCAGAAAATTTTGCTGCCCCATTGACAATCATCTTTTCCAAGTAAGGACCTTGCAAGGTATCCATGAACAAATCAAACAATTCTCTTTCTAGAAGCAGCGGTTGAACACGAGCAGCTAACTCTCTCTATCTCTGAGCATACCCTCGGAATGACACATTATCTGCTTGAGACAAGTCTTGCAAATGCATGCGGCAGGGAGCCATGTCAAGACTATAGTTGTATTGCTTCACAAAGGCATTTGCTAGATCTGACCATGATTGGATGCTACCACTCTGCAATTGCATATACCAATACAAAGATGCCCCACTCAGTCTGTCTTGGAAACAATGGATCATGAGCTTGTCATTGTGGGCATGCGAAGTCATTCTTCGACAAAACATCACGAAATGTTACTTCGGACAGCTATCCCCTTTGTATTGCTCAAACTTCAGCATTTTAAATTTTGGAGGCATTACCAGGCCGGGTACCAAACACATGCTTGAAGCATTCAAATCAAGAGTATTACGCCTCTCCAGGGCTTTAATTTTCTCGTCCAACACACAGTATCTTTCATCATCAACAGATCATGGATCCTTAGGGTTCATCTTTGGAACTACCCCTTGGACATCTGGCACGGAGAATGCAAAACTCTGATAATCAGCGGCATCAAGAGAAGATGAATGTCCACCTCGGACAATGGGACACTCTTGCATAACAGGATCCTTAACAGGAATTCATACAGGTTGAGCTTGAGCAACATTGTTCACCAGAGGTGGAATGACATTCCCAATAACTAAAGTCCTCTGAACATTGGCCTCTCCCCTAGTCATGGCTCTCATAGATTCTACCAGTTGGTCCAACTGACTCTTCATCAACTCAACATCCGCCCTAGTTACAAACTGATTATGTTCCCCTGAGTCCATGATTCTCCCCAAAATACTGATTCAATTCCAATACGAGAATTGAGAAACCAACTGCAGGTCGAGGAAAAGGATGGATGAGCTCACTGGTCTGGCCTGGAGAAAGATATACAAAATGATGCAGGATGGAAATGCAATGCAATAATGAATGCAATAAGACATGGGATCAAAGCTTCCATATATTCTGAATAACTGTGCTCTGTGCTAATAACTGAATAAGTGATGTACTGCTGAATGAATAGGTTCAATGGTCTACTCTGAAGTTAATACCAGAATATCTGAATAATCAGAATATCCGAATGCCATAATATCGGCATAACCAGGGTACCGACCTAATTAGAATACCGGGATAGTCAGAACACCATCATATCAGGCTGATAAGCTCACACCGATAAGAAAACCAGAATACTATATAGGTTGAAGGTCAAGGTTACCTGCAAACCTGTAAACAACCCACCCCTCTCACATGTGGGTACTAAAAAGGTGAGGATTCTCAATATCACGGACTCTCAGGTCAAGAAATGATGATACGTTCACCATTTCTGGTTTTGCATCATCATCAATCGAGGAGGCCTCAAGTGATTCCCCTAACAAAGGTTATCCTATATGAGTTCCCAGCATTGGGTCCTCGGATCAAGAATGTATAATGGGTTTGCCATTTCTGGTCTGCCATTATCACATCTTGGGAGGAGTGCCGCAACTGAGTCCTCGGGAATGGTCACCAGAGTCGACAGCTTTCTAGGTTAACACTCTGAAATGCACAAGACGCGCAAATCAGAACATCTCCCACAAAAACATCGTCTGGGTGTGGATTTCGTGTAAACCATACGTACCAAGACGCTATGTAGGCCACACTACTTTCCACTCTAGTCCTAGGTGTATGCTCAAGCCTGGGTAATGGGCTTATCTCTCAGATCACCCTACCCGCCAAACAGAAAAATCCAGCACAGTCCAGCACATAATAATATATATGGCAACAATGAAATGAAAAGAAAGTAAATGTAATAAAACAGTAAACACGCAATAATGCCATAAATAAAGCGAGTAAAGCAATACAGATAAGCACCCTAACATCGAAAACAAGCAAGCGCTAGGATTGACTCGCTTAGGGGATGAACCAGCAAGAGGTCAATCTATCCCCAGCAGAGTCGCTAGCTGTCGCTCCCGAGATTTTCATCCAAGTACAAACGCGAAAGTGGTGCGGAAACAGAGTCGCCAGCAATGTGTATTTATCCCCAGAGAGGGAAAGGAAACACTGCATAAACCTGAGGGAAGGAAAAGCATGGTCTCGCGACCAAGAGAAACGGGTAAGGGAGTCGGTTATGCGAGGGGAAGGTATTAGCACCCTCACGCGTCCATCGTACTCGATGGGATCCACGCTTGTTGTCTTAATCAAAGAGTGTCGTCGTCTGGAGCTCCACTGCTACTGAACACAAGAAGGAACAGGTATGGGAAAGAACGAAGAAACGAGGAAGAAAAGAAAAAAGAAGTGACTCGATAGGACATCGCGTCCTAGGCCTACGTATTCCCTTGTGTAATGAGAAAGTCAGAGTCAACGTAGTTCGGACTACGGCTTGGGGAAAAAGAGAAGGATGGTGCTCAGAGAGATCTCGCACGATCTTCTGCCTATGTATCCCGCTCGCACGTGAGAATCAGAGTGACGTAGTTCCCCTCACTAGGGATGACTTTGGTTTATTTGTGTCTTTTAAGTGGAATACGTCCAGGCGTGCGTTCCAGCAGTTAGGTGTCACAGCTCGTTGTACGGAGTCTTAGGCATTTACCTGTTTGCGGTAGAACGGACGTGACGAATCCTGTACGAATGGAATAAGGAAGATGAGAAGAGAATTGTTGTTTTTTTATTGTCTTTTAAGAAGAAGTGTTTTGATTTTTTTGTGTTTATGACAAGTATTGGACTAAAGTCTATGACATAGGAACGAATGCCTCGCATGGTCGTCCTAACAGGACGTATGCTAAACATTCTAGAAAGGCGAAGGGAAACCCTTCTCCTTCCATTTCCCATGTACTTAAGACTCATGGCGTACAATAATTTTTGCCTTTATTACATGTTTTAATTTTTTTTTTGAGATGAGAAAGAGACTCAAGGGGTTTAAGAAAGGAAAAAGTCTAAGTGGGGGACTAGTTATCCTAAAGCTATCATGCATGGAGATCCTATGGTTATGTGAGGTAATATGAACCATCTAAGTCTAAAAGAAGAGAGGGATAACACTATCTAATGCTTATCCTACCTCACCTTAATCAAAAATTAAGGATGAGCTAGGATCCCTAAGGGGTGTGAGAAAGTTCTACACCATCAAACATTATATCATGTAATCCATATAAGCAATGAGATGCGAATAAACAAGAAAAAACAGTGGCTATTACAGCACATCTGCAACAACACAACAGTAAATCCAACACCATATACCAAACAACATTCCACAACTCATGTTCAGCACAAAAATGGGTGTAAAAAGCCAAGCAGCATCATGTACAGCAGCACATATACACATACACAGCAGTAGAAACAGGGCAGCATGCACATTTGAAGTTGATTCAATCATGGCACAATGGACATGCATCAAACAATGAATATTATTCAATCAATCATGATCACAATCATATCACAACATGGTAAACAACCTTGAAATTATCATGAAAGAATGCGCAACTTTAAGTACATGAACAAGCCAAATCAAGTATGCATCTCATGGAATTGAATGCAAGTAAGCATGCACAATACAACAACTCCAACAACACCAGCAATAATCCACAGTTAAACATGCTCAAGGAGTGTGTGCAAGGTACTCATCACATCAAGAAAGCATCAATGCAAACATGAACACTCAACAATGAGAACCAAGAATCGCATGTCGAAGGATCGTGTTCATGCAAGGGTGTGAGGTGAAACAACTCAAGAATAGTCCACAAATCATCAACATATTAATCCATGAAGTTTAGACATGCAAAGGATCTCAAACAAGCAAGAAAATGCAAGAAAGTCACATTCTGCAACAGTGGTAACCGGTTAGCAGTTATGCTGTAACCGGTTACACAGTTCAAAACAGCCAGAAATTACGCAAAAAACAACATGTTAACCGGTTACAGCATAACTGCTAACCGGTTACACAACAACAGAATTAAAAAAACAGCTCCAAAAGCACTTTTCAGCAGCAAGTGACTTATTCAAACAACTCCAAATGAACATGCAATCAATTAAGCACGAAATTACATTGAATTACATCCACCAAACAATCAATTGGATCCAACAAACAACAACATCAAGAATCAATTTCAAGCAAATGGATCCAAATAAAAAATCACCAAAGATCTACATCACATAAGTTGTAAATAAGCTAAACAAGCACAGATCTAAGGAAAACCAACCTACAAAGTTTAGATTTGCTTTGGTGATTTTTGCAAAGTGATCTTGGTGCAGAAAATTAAAGAAAACCAGAGATTCCTCGATTAGTAGCTGAAACACGTCGAAACCGAGCAAAATTGCGAAAAATCACCGAGATCGAACTTGCACCAAAATAAATGGTGTGAAACCCTTGGATTGAAGTAGAATAAGATGAAATTTTAGAAATCCAACCAAAGAAAACCAAATGATGGAGTTTAAGCTCAAGAATTAATCACTTTTCAATGTGAAAAGTGATTATCCTTCAAGAAATAAGAGCTTTTTGTGAGGGTTTTGAAGAGATAATTGAGATGAAGATGTAGAAGTAGCAGAAAGTTCAGAGAGAAGATGAGAGAATTGAGAGTGAAAAGTGTGAGAAATTTTGTAGAATGGTTCTCCCCTTTGAAAAATGAGTGAAGGGTTTCTTATATAGACTTTAGGTTTGGAGTGTGAGAGGTTTGGGATTAGCTTTGGACTTAGCTTTGGGTTTGGAGCTAGGGTCGGAGTTAGTTACACTCAACTCACCGAGTCAAGGTAGTTAACTCGGTTAGTTGGGATCAACTCGGTAACAATCCCAAGGTGAACTTCAACATCCAAAGGTGGAGATGCTTGGAAAACAAGGAATATTGTGCACTCAATTTGAAATGAAACATTATAATAAATGCCCTTTTAATTAATTTAATAGCCTTGCAATGTCTAGAGATGTCTAGAATATTCCACTTGCTACTATAATACTGTAGAATCAAAGACCCAAGTGTGTGCAATGGTGCTGTCCCAACAATGCAGCAACATCTGCAACTTTGTACAGAGTAACCGGTTACAACATATCTGCTAACCGGTTACATGCTTGAAAACCTATGTTTCTGGTGAAAAATACACTATGTAACCGGTTACAGCATAACTGCTAATTGGTTACTGCAGCCCAATTTACCCAAATTTGCTTGGAAATGATGTTGAAGTCCCGGTTTCAATTTTCCACCTCGTGCTCTGATAAATAGCCATAAAATCCATTATTTAAAGAACACTGTGATCCCACGTCTTAGGAAAACCAATGATGTGTATGATTTACGAACGAGTTATGACCTAATGGATGCAAATGAAAAAGAAACATAAGCCAGAAAAAGGTAGGGCAAATTTTGGGGTACTACAAGTAGAACAATAGAAAATTGCTATTAACCCATGGATAACCATGTATAGGATGGGTAGTTGACAACTCCCCATTGTATAACCTGACCCCGAACTCCCCGATCTCTTAGCGTTTGTTAAAGAAAACATTTGCGTGCAAGGTTAGTTTGAGATAGCTTCCCTTTCCTTTCCAGCTTCATAGGATAAATAAGAAATCAGAAAGTAGCACCCAATCCCATCCGCAGGCGGATGCGGGCGGTCACGAAAACCGCGCTACAGAAAAATGGCGACTCTGCTGGGGACGCAAACTAGGATTAGAATTCCTAAGAGGTCTAGGTCGTTAGCAATCATACTATATATATATATATATATTTATTTACTATTTTTCCTACTGGATATCTGTGTTTATTTTTCTGCTAATTGGAATGCGTGTGATGCCGCATGTGGAAAGATTGAGTATACACCTAAGATAGGTGATGGCTAAACGAGTAATCTTACAGGGAGTGACTGCCAAATAAGAGACCTCGACCATCGGATCAGTGGAGGTACCCTTTGCGGATTCAATGCCTATACGACTTCGGTTGTTGAAAGTAGTGTTGTTCGATTGTGGTTGTCGATGAAACTGATTTAGTAGACTAAAACCATTTTGTAGTGCGGAAGCTATCGGAAATAGTTGTCACGCGATACTACCCTCATTTGAGGCTGATGATCTATTCTCGATGAATAGCATTTACTCTAAGATACTACAGCTCGCTGGCGATCCGCTTGCTGTTGTTATCCTGGGAGGAGCTGATGATTTTGAGGACAGGTACAAAAATCACCAATATAAACCTTTGGGGATGGGTAGAGCCTTGACTTCATGACACCGAACCTTTGACCCCATGTTTTTTCTATGTTTTTGTGTGCTGTATCCATGCATTGCATTTTCATCCCTTGCATGTTTCATACATACGTCCGGGTCATCATCAATTCATTCTAACCTTCTTTCTTTCAGTCATTTGTAAGTCGTCAAATGATTCCTCATCACCTATACAAAACTGAAATTTCAATTAACTTCAACTCAGTTACTTCCCAAAGACAGGACAACTCACCCTTGTGTTTGATTAGTCACTGACCTTGTTTCTGTCTATTTTGCATTTTCCTTGTTTGTATCATACTTGCTTTCAGCTTGTTTATCTTTAAATGTCAGTTTTAATGAAATGAGCATGTACAGTATTTTGATTCAAATCATCTGTTTATTTGCATCATTATGCTTTCTCTTTCAAAAAACAAAAACTTAAAAAAAAAATACACCTTTTTTTCAAATTTTTGACTATGCAAATATTTGTGAGAGGATGACGAAAATATAATACCCATAATTGCTGTCGGTATGCTTTCGAATAAAAAACTTTGCTGAGGATGTAAGGCATTTTTTTCAATTCCCAAACACTGGAGATATAAGGAAGATAATCCCTCGTTAACCCCTTTGAGCCTTGAAGTATAAGTTTCTTTCTTTATAAAAAAACCCGTAATTTTAACCAGGGGCAGGGTAGCTCTCAGTTTAATTTGGGTTGTGTATTCAAGTTCAGAAAGTTTACATACAACCAGCAGATGCTGAAAACGTCTTTCAAATCAAAAACCAGTGATGGTCCATCGTAATCATCAAATCTAGCAGTCACTTTCTTTCTAAGAAGAAATCAAAAAGAAAAAGCCCGCTAAGTCAAAAAGCTTAGGCAAAAACTAGGGCATCCCGCTGACTATAAATTTTAAAAGAAATAGTTCAGGCAAAAGTTATGGATAACACAGGGAAGAGGTCCTTAAATCCTTGATCTTTAAAAAAGTCCACAAAGACGAAAAATAACTAAATGTTGTAAAGAAGCAGTAGCTGTTGTCTCAAGAGTTCTGGACCATCGTTATCACTATCATCAGTACAATTCCTAAGCCTTTTGGAATCTGAATGCACAATTTAAGTTTAACTGAGCATAGGACTGGAGAACATCATGAAGTTGGGGTGGGCACAAACAAATTTTGAGCCTTTATCTTTCTTTCATAAACCGTGAACCAGGCCACGTTATAACCCTCAAAAAACCTAATTGAAGCAAGGTTATTTTGAAAGTATACTACAACAAGGTTGCGTAAACTGACTCCAAAATCATTTTTTGCAAATCATTTGTTTTGGTATCATACCTCTGTTTTACTTTTCATTCAAAATGTTTTAAACCACCATGTTTTTAACCAGTAATCCATATTACTGTATTTTTTTCTAAAAAAACAATGGTTTTGTTTTCAAAATTTTTGCATGAACTTTGCATTAAATTTGCCATGTTTAAATAAACAATTTTGATTGCAAACTAGCTTTCCTCTCAAGGAATTTTCAAAATAGTTTAGACACTTGGTCAGTGATCCTATCAGGGGCAAGTTCTTTCCAGAGCTTGTTAAGAATCAGTTCAAGATTTGTTCAGTGCAAGTCCTTCTCAGAATTGATTTGTTCAGTGCAAGTCCTTCTCAGAATTGATTTATACAGCATACATTCATTATCATTCAAACTGAGGTAATGATCAGTTCATCTACAACAGTCAGCAAGTCTGGGGCAATTTATTTGGAAAAATCCCCAAGCAGCTCTCAAACCTTCCTCCAAGGATTATAAACTTGATACAGTTTACCAGTCTGACAAAGAGATGTTTAAGCAGCATTTTCAGTCCCTAAGCCATGGCAGTGATCTCTGTGTTAAGGAATCAGTTTAGTCTGTCACTCCCCAAAAGAGTATAAACTTGTTGATTTTCACTCTTCAAAAAGTCTAAACTTGTTGTTAGCATTTTCATTTACATTACATACATTTAATCATACATCATGACATTTTCATATACTATGCATTCACGAGTGTTTAATCCTCATTTGCATTCATCAGTGGTCGTGGTATTATTAACATCTTACTTTCTACAAAGTCCAACTTATCTGGCACCTATACTTTTATGTCTTATCTGATGTTCTTC
Source organism: Lathyrus tuberosus (assembly GCA_022829125.1). Classification (NCBI taxonomy): domain Eukaryota; kingdom Viridiplantae; phylum Streptophyta; class Magnoliopsida; order Fabales; family Fabaceae; genus Lathyrus; species Lathyrus tuberosus. The sequence goes on from JALAZF010000193.1 coordinate 5,506,433, forward strand.
TAGTTATAACTTTCTTTCTTCATCCGATGTTCTTCTGGATATGTCTATCTGTTCTGATGCTTTTCCAGAACGTTTCTCTGTGTCTACCCGATGTTCTTCCGGATGTATGGTTTTGAAGTTTTTCCAAAACCCGTTCTGATGCTTTTCCAGAACTTTCTTTGTGTTCATCCGATGCTCTTCCGGATATGTCTCTTTTATTTTGATGCTCTTCCAGAAAATCCTTACATGTCTATCTGATGCTCTCCCAGATATGACTTTTTCTCATCTGATGTTTTTCCAGATGTAACTTTTGTTCTGATATGCTTATCTGATGCTTTTCCGGATATGTTCGTCATTCTGCCAGTCTTCTAAACCTTTTGATGTACATTTAACGCTTTTCTAAATGTTTCAGATTTACCCTCAAAGTTATTTTTTAATACATCTAACGCTTTTCTAGATGTTGCAGATATGTTTTCCAGAGTGTGTTACTTCTTTCGCATCTGATGTTTTGCCAGATGTCTGTATCTTTGTTCCAGGGTTTATCCCTCTCTTTCCAAATACTACTGAATACTCTTTGTCACCTCGGTATATTTCCACAATATCTTACATCCCTAAGAAAATTATGTTGGTCTGTCTCCTGTGGCATCATTCCCCACAGTGTTCAAAAGTCTTCCATTCATCACATATCATTTCATTTGTATTCACGGTCAAAATTATAGGTACTCTAATATTTAATCCTCTTATACCTCGAATGTCTAAAACTCTTTGCTATTTATACCTTCAGTTCTAAGAAGATTAAATAGGGGCATCTTTCATACCCCAAATTTTGACCACTAAGATTTCCCATTATTGTGCAAATCATTATCACAATATGGATGTACCTTTGTGCCTCATCAATCTCCTCAAGGAATTGTTGAACATTCACTACAATCATGCTTAGGGTTTCAAGCCCTCTTAGAGCCTTTAGACAAAGGATCAATCAAGAAATGACATGATCTTCAACTTGTCTAACCTCTTAACACCCACAAAGGATCAAAATGACTCCCACATCAAGAATTAAGCACAAGAGTGCAACATTTCAAGTGGATCAAGCCTCAAGTTCATCTAATACAAAGTCAACTGACGCAGAAAGTCAAAATTTGACTTTTGGTCAACTATGAGTTTCACAAGCCATTACTCAAGAAAATATGATGGATGATTTAATCTGATCAAATTTAAATCAAGAAATCGTGCAAAATTGCAAAATTGATCAAATTGAAGGAAACTTAGAAATTTTTTCTAAGTTAAAATCATGTTCAAGTGCACAACTTTTCAAGGTTGTAACTATTGACCCAAGCATCCATTGATTTTACGTAAGAGCTACTTTTAAAGAGGGTATTTGATACTTCAACATTGTAGAAGGAATCAACTCAAAATATCATAAGGATTGAAAGATATAAGTGATCAAAGTTGGGAATTCTTAATGTCAAATGTTCCGACATTTCATAGGACATCATTAATATTTTTCCAGCAAGAATGTCCCAACTTCAAGGATGTTTTTCTCCATGATCCAAGTTGAACCAAGTCTAGGGTCAAACATCAAAGTTGAAGTATGTCATCTCAGCTTTCCATAAAGTCCTGGAACAACCATTTATCATTCTTGAGTAAGAAGTTATGGATTTTACAACAAGGCTTGCTGCAGCTGATTTTTAAGACAGGTTTCAGGACAGATTTGTACATTTCTTATGCCACACGAATTTTCAAGCCATGTCATCATTTTGGACACATCTGAGGATCAAATCCAAGGGGGATGATCTGATCCATAAGCCTCCCAAGTCCAAGATTCCACAAGTAGTATGCCAAACCTAGAAAACCCTAAAAAAGGGACAAAACTCCAATTTTGTTTTGGAGCATTTAATGGGTGCTTAGAGGTGGCATGGACTGAGCTTCCTCTAACTGAATTCAGTCAAGATTCATCCAACAACAAGGGGACCAGCAGCCTGTGCCCTAACCTCTAGTCAATGGCTAGAGAAGACTTGGATTTTTATTGCTCAACATTTGCCAAACTTCTGCAGCAGTTGCCATTCACTATTACTGCCAAAACAAACTTGCTCTACTATAAATAGAGCTCATTTGTGCTCAGTTTGAGTACACCAAAGCCAACAAACTGATGTTTTCCTCAAAATCTCTTCTTTCACTCCAAAATGCCTTCTTTAGCAAGGTAATTCTGAGTTTTTGAGTTAGAGAGGATTTCCATCATAGCTCATGATCCAAACACATCCAATATGTCATATCTAAGCTGTCCAAACTCTCACAAGTGACCTATAACACCAAAATCACAAAGTCACATCTCAAAACCTCAAAATTGGACTTTTTGCATTTTTCAAGCCATGTCTTGATTCAGTCACTTTCCAAACCAGATAAAGCATCAACCACACTCCAAATATCATCCTTGAACTGTCCCAAATGGTCCCCCCATCTGGAACACCATTTGAGAGAGTTGGCATTTTGGCCACTTTTGCCCATTTTGCAAGAAAGAGCTCAAACTTGCTCCAGAGGTTTCTAGATGATTCCAACCATCCTAAAAGCTTATAAGAGGTCATTTGAGGGTGTCCAAAGCATCAAATCATTTCTGGAACAAAGCACTAGGTAGGTTGCACAAAATCTCCAAAAAAAGAGGTAAGCTTCATAACTTGAATTCTTTGAATCATGCTTTCCTTTGATGTCCATATACATGCATCATATTAAACAATTCTTGAAGCAAAAATGTAGTCCTTAATGTGTATGTTGTGATCCTCCTACTGTTTGCACTTTAACATGTTTATATGCGAAGTTTAAGTTGTTTTAAAATTCATGTTCAGTTCTGGTTTTTGGCATCGTGTGTTCTGTACATTAAGTTTCAATATGTATGAGTGGTACCATTGGATTCCTTGTGAAAAATAGGTCAAGATAGGTTCTTACAGATTTTAATTTCGTTAAAAATTGAGAGAGTTATGCGTGTTGGAAGTTTGACGAGAAAAGATGTCGAAAACTATATGTGCAGTTCTGGTTTTTTGCATCGTGTGTTTTATACATTAAGTTCCAGTATGTATGAGTGATACCATTGGATTCCTTGCGAAAAATCGGTCAAGATAGGTTCTTACGGATTTTAATTTTGTTAAAAATTGAGAGAGTTATGAGTGTTGGAAGTTTGATAAAAAAGATGTTGAAAACTAAAAGAGATGTCGAATGTGATGTTGTGACATCTTTCCTCTTTTTCTTATTTTATCTTCAAAACCCAGCCAATTCTTTTACATAGCAAAAATCATCATTTTCTAATTTTGTTTTACACACTTCTTATTCATACTCCATAATATTTTAATCCATCAAAAAATACAAAAAATATTATTATTTGATATATTTTTAATATATTCACAAATATTGTTTTAAATGCCTTTAAATGCTTTTAAAATGATTTATTTTTCTTGATTTTTAAAACCAAAATGATTTTAAATATTCATGTGGATAAAATACTTTTTCATAAACCTTAATCATTGTTTATAACATGATTAATGATTTTATTTGATATTTTTATCATTTTTTACTTGATTTTTCTTTGAAAAATGCCTTTAAAAAATGAAATTGGGGTTTCTTTGATTTTCACCCTAGAAAATCTTTTTCAAACACGTTTGGGCCTCTAATAGAGTGTAAAACCCAATCCTTTGTAAATACAAACCTTTTTTTAGGTCTCAGATATTGTATAAGTCCCGTTGTATCATCAAAAAGTTCGGCGCGATCGTCGTTTTCAAAACAAATAACTTTGGGCCTCTCCTTGAGCTGTAAGCCCCACCACTTGTATAAAAATAAACCTTTGGGCCTCTATTAGAGTGTAAGACTCAACCCCTTTGTACAGAAAACTTTTTTGGGCCTCAGTCACTTGTATAAGTCCCTCTGTACAAATTCAAAACAATGACGCGATCGTCGCCTTATCAAAAACACTTTCTCCTTTGATTTTGAATATACTGTTGTTATCCAAATATTCTTTTGTTGAACAACTAACCAAACAACATGGATGATTTACAACCGAGTAAGTGTTTACCGGCTTTCTTTACTGCTTTCACATATATAACTGTATTGTGGGGCTGCTCACTGTAAGTCTCCTTTCACAAACTCATATATATAACTATATTGTGGGGCTGCTCACTGTAAGTCTTCTTTCATAAACTTTTACATACCAGTCATATATCAATTGTATATATACTAGTATAGTTATTTAGAGTTTTCCTCGGCAATTAGGTCTAGACCTAAGTAAAGCCTTGTTGGTCACTCTTTAATATAGTCATAGCTAGATCCCCCATAGGAGCACCAGATACAGTCTTCTCTTCGGCTGTCACTCTTAGAACTTGTCAAAGGAATTCTACTCCCCAGAGTTGATCTATTCTCGGTGAATGGCATCTCTTGAGTTCCTCAAACCCGAAACTCTCACTAAATGATCTATTCTATGTGAATAGTGTAGCACCCCAAAATTTGCCCTAACTTTTTTCTGGCTTTTGTTTCGCATCCATCTGCATATCCATTAGGTCATAACTCATTCATTCATTTGCATTGGGTTCCTAAGACATGTGATAAAGGCATCTTTCTTTGGTTTGAGCTTTCCGTATTCAGAAGATTATCAGTGTTCATTCAGTGTGGTTAGTTCTCAAGCGGTGTATAAGGTCAAGTTGTTGGGGGTGGAAGTGCTCAGGTCAACCAACAGTGCGCCATGTGAGGTGTAGGTTTAGAAAGTCAGGTTTCCATTGGTCAGAAATGCAAAGGATGTTTGATTCAGATGTTTTATTTCAGTAGCATGGGTGAAAGAGTCAAGATTGGTTTTTATCCATAATCCATTTTCTGTCCGTCATTATCCAGTTAATCGCCTTTTCCTAAATTCAATTTCATTTGTAAATCCAATTACCCAATAGCCATTTCCCAAATATTTTTCTATCCAATTTCATCATCCATATTCAAAATAAAAAAACCCACATTCACATTTCAAGTCCATTTACAGTCCACTCTTAGATCCATATCCAAATTTTATATCCAATATCCATTTATATCATAAATAACCAAATCCATATTCATTTTAAATCCACATCCAAGTGTCCATATATCCAAAATCCATTTACTAAACCAATTATCCATTTTCACATCATTAACCAAAATCATTATTCAACATTCATTTACCAATTTTCAATTCATTTTATCCATTCCAAATTCTTGATATCCATAGTTTTTTAAAAGTTCATTTTCCACAAGTATCCATTTGGCAAACCAAATATCTAATCCATATTTTGTATCCATTATCCACTTCATTTTTTTATCCAATTTTAACTCATATCCAAACTCATTATTTTTCTTTATCCATTTTTACCCAAAGTTTAAAAACCACAATCCATCAAGCCATTACAAGCTGACCCACAAGCCCTTTGAAGCCAAAATCACAAGCCACACTTCACTACAAAAAGCACCTGCTACAAGCTGAGATACGTCAAACTTTTCGTCCAGCTCACATGGCCCACGCATGAAAAACAAAACCACACTCAGCTGTAGCAACCCGTTCGCACACCGATCACGCATCACAACCTACAACAGCTAGCAGCAGGGAATTTAACAGAAGAAAAATAATAGCAGTGAAAACAGTATAACAGAAAATTACACCAAGGCACACGTGCAAAGCTACCATATCAAAACTCAGGTGCAAACACGCTTAAACAATTACACAACAAAAATCACAGTTCACCAAGATTCTAACAGAAGTTTCTAACAAAAATCCTAACTAACTCTAACTGAATTTTAATTGAAAAACCTATTTTACCCTCCCTGATTCCTGCTATAAAAACTTCATCCTCTTCATTCTTCAGTCTCTCTGATTCATTCTGCATAATTTCACCAATCTTCAATATTCTCATTCTTCCACTCTTCACCTTCAATTCTCAAATTCTCTGCAACTTCTTTCATTCTCATCACACATAAATCAACCTGCAAAAACATCATCACCTCACAGCTTTAACAAATCATCACACTTCAATAGAAAGTTCGCATCAACAATGGCAATTCTAATGCAGTGGACTTGAAGAACATCGCAACAACAACGAAGTTCAGGTTCGAAGCAAAATCTACGTCATTCAACAACATTTCAAAAAAAAGCAAATCGCAGAAAGGAAGAAGAAGAATTCACAAGAATCAACAACAATGGAAAATCAATTCAACAGAGAAGAAGACTAATCGAATCAAAAGCAAAAGTGAGAACGTGAATCACGTATACCTGGAAAAGATCTCTGGTTTTCTGTCCGTTTTCGTCCTCTTTGAAGAGTCACCGGAGCTGCTCCGGTAGGTAAGCCTCGATCCAAATTTTGTTTAGGTTTTTTCTCTTTCCTTTCTCTGCGAATCCGTAGGTGATAGTGTAACTCGTGTTGTGTTGTTTGATTTCACTCCGTCATTGCCGACAATGAGCCGTGGCGTGGCGGAGTCCTTCGTTCGCCTTTTAGAGGGAGCGGTGCGACGGATGTAGGATAATAGTCGTGTGAGATGGTGGTTGGAGCAAGGAGAACCGTCGTGGTTCTAAGTCCTGGCGACGAAATAGAATGAGAGAGTGTTGAGACGGTGAGGTTTGTGCAATTCGACAGAGAGCTCGGATTAGAGAGAGGAGATTTTTTTTGGAGGCCATGTCGCGTCGTTGACGTCGCTGGCGGCGGAAGTTTTTAATTCCGGCGAGGAGATGGTAGTGTAAGGCTGGGACGAAGAGGATGGCGACGGACGGAGGGAGTTTTGCGGTGATGATAGCGAAGACGTCGGAGATGATGAGTGAAACGGAGACGGTGGCCGGAGTTTCGCGAAGGCGAATGAGAGGATGTTAATGGATGATGGTTCGTGGCGGCGCAGGTTTAACGAAGAGGTGTGGTAATCGGCGCGGCTGAGTGAGGGAGGAAGGAGGAGGAGAGAGTTTAGTGTGTATACTGAAGGTTGGAGTGTGAAATTGTATTTCTAGGTTAAATTTCATCATGCGTTGGTTTGGGCCTTCAGGCTCCACAGTTTCATTTTCGCACCACCCTTTGTTTTGTGTAAGGCAAGGACGAGGGGGCCTAGCCCATTTGTTTTCTCCTTTTCACACCTTGTTTTCACAACCTGAACCCCCTGCGACTGTAAGAATATTGGGCCTAAATTCACTCAGCCCTTACTCTTATCCGCCCCAGTTTTTTCACTCGCACCCCTCCTGTTGCTGCAAGGAGAATTCATGGGCCGTTAACATAAAGCCTACTCGCCTGGAATGCTGATCACACCACCCCTGAAGTCTGACTGCACCCCCAGGTCCTTTGGTTTAGGTTTTTTTTGTGTTTTATTATTTTGTTTTAGTTAGATAGTTTAGGATAACTATTTTAATTAGAAGTCAGGATATTAATTTAGGACGTTTGAATTAGGATAATTAGTTTAGATTTAATCTTGGATTAATTAAATAATAACTAGATAATAATTTTCAAGATTAGTTTACCACTAGATTTTAATTAGAAATTAGAATTTCATTTAGATTTTAATATTAGTTTTTCTTTGGAACTAATTTCCTTTAGAATTAGTAGTTAGATTTAACTTTGGAATTTGTTTAGTTTTAATTAGAAATTAAGTGGAATTAATTTTAGGTTTAATATTAGTTTTAATTCTAGAATTAATTTTAGGATTAATTTTCGCTAGATTTAGTTTTAGAATTAACTTGAATTAACTTTAGGTTTAATTTTAGAATTAGTTTTTAATCTCAAGTTAACTTTTCTTGTTAGAATTTAATCTTGCTTTTTCTTAGTATTTTAATTCTAACTTGGATTATCTTGATTAATTTCTGTTTAGTACCTGATTAAATGCTTCTGTGCTTGCTTAATTTTCTTCATCCCTCTTTAAGAACTAACTTAACTTCTATCTTGGAAGTAAGTTGCTTTTTATGTTCTTCTCCTCCTTTTAGGGTTAGATTTCTTAAACCTCATTAACCATAGGATCACCATGCATGATAACATTAAGACTGAGTCTTAGTCTCCCTCTTTAGTTTTTACCTTTACTCCTCCTTTTGAGTCTCTCTCTCTCATCTCAAAACAAAAAAGTAAAAAACACTTAATAAAGGCAAAACATATATTGTATTTGAGCCTTTCATGTGAGAATAAGATAGTGAGGGGTCTTCTCTCACTTTCTTAGAATGTTTAGCGTACGTCCCGTCTTGGGTCGATATGCGAGGCATTCGATCCTACATGAAGGACTTAAATACAATGTGCGTTACAAAACATAAAACAATCAAAACACTTCTTTCTTAAAAGACAAAAACAAATAATTCTTCTCTCATCTCTTCACTCATTTCTTAAGGATTCGTCAAGTCCGTTCTACTGCAAACAGGTAACGCCTAAGTCTCCCTACAGCGAGCTGCAACACCTAACTGTTGGGACGCGCACTTTGACGTTTCCACTAAAAAACACAAACAAAGCGACCCTCGTTGAGGGGAACTACGTCGCTCTGATTCTCATGTTCCCGATGAGATACATATCCAGTAGGGTAGGGCCCATTCGAGCACTTCTTTTATTTTCCCTACATTTGTTTCTCTTTCCCTTTCCTGTCCTTTTCCACTATCTTTTCTATCACCCTTTGATCGAAACAGCAAGCGTGGATCCCATCGGGTACGATGGACGCGTGGGGTGCTTATACCTTCCCTACGCGTAACCGACTTCCGAACCCCGTTCTCTTGGTCGTAAGACCATGCTCTTTCCTTCCCTCAGGTTTATGCAGTGTTTCTTTTCCCTCTCTTGGGATAAATACACATTGCTGGCGACTCTGTTTCGGTGCCACTTTCGCGTTTGTACTTGGATGAAAATCCCGGGAGCGACAGCTGGCGACTCTGCTGGGGAACAATGAGACCAGAATCTTTGGTTCCCTAAGCGAGTCAATCCTAGCGTTTGTCTATTTTTCTTTCATTGGGTGTTTACTTTGATGCTGTATTTACTATTTTTACTGTATTTCCATTTACTGTATTATTGCTTTACTGTACATTACTGTATTTACCGCATTTACTACATTACATATCATTATTATACTGGACTGTGCTGTGCTAGTTTTCTATTTGGCGGGATGGGTATTCTGAGAGATAAGCCCATTACACAGGCTTGAGTACATACATAGGATTAGAGTGTAAAGTAGTGTGTCCTATGTAGCATCTTGTTATGTATGGTTTATACGAAATCCACAACCAGACGAGGTTTTATTGGGAGATGTTCTGATTTGCGCGTCTTGTGCATTTCGGGGTGTTAACCTAGAAAGATGTCGACTCTGGTGACCATTCCCGAGGACTCAGCAATGGCACTCCTCCCAAGATGTGATAATGGCAGACCTGAAATGGCAAACCCATTACACTTCTTGATCCGAGGACCCAATGCTGGGAATTCGCTATAGGATGTCCTTTTTGAAAGTGAATCAATGGAGGAACTCCTCGATTGGCGATAGTACTGTACCCCGAGGGATGAATATACTATTGCTTCTCAACCTCAGTGCCAGAAGCTGGGGACCTTTCGTTTTGGAGAATCAGTTGAGGCCTTCTCGATTGATGATGATGCCAACCCAGAAATGGTGAACGTATCATCATTTCTCGACCTGAGAGCCCGGGATACTGAGGATCTTAGTACCCACCTGTGAGATTGGGGGGAATGTTTACAGGTTTGCAAGTAACCTTGACTTTCAACCTACCTGGTATTCTGGTTCTCTTATCAGTGTGGACTCATCAGCCTGGTATTATGGTATTCCGATTATTTCGGCACCCTGATTATGCCGATATTCTGGCAGTCTCGTATTCTGATCACGCCGGTGTTCTGTTTATTCTAGTATTCTGATTGTGCCGATATCCTGACATCCTGGTATTCTGATTAGTCGGATATTCTGGTATTCCGATGTTCTCTTCAGAGCCGACCTATGAGCTTATTCGGTCACCAGCACAGCAGTTATCTAGATTATATGGAAGCTTTGATCCCATGTCTGTTGCATCTGCATCATCATTTTCGCATACATGTTCTTGTATTTCCAAGGGATATTAACTTTGAGACTTGCCACTGAGCATTTCCATCCATTTCTTATGTTTCCTCCAAAAAAATTTTTTTGAATCAAAGCATAATGATCCCTTGGAAATATTCGAACATGGCATTCTGCATTACATTCTCATACTCATATGCATAACAGGTGTTCCGGAGCAGATTTCTCATTCTAACTAGGTATTCTCTACAGAAGGGCCAACATGACTTCTTCTGACTACTCGATTCACCATAATCAAGGTTCAGATATGGAACAACTCCAAGCGGAGGTGACTGAGATGAAGGCCCAACTGGGGCATTTTATGATGGACATTCAGGCATTGTCCCGAGGTCAGGAACTGCTGAGAGAAGAAGTCAACCGAATGAAGACTCAGATGGGCTGGGTTATGGAATTCTGAATGTAGTGTTAAGAAAGGAAAACAATCAGGTGCCCGCTCCCGCAACAGAGGTTCTCACTCCTCCTATCTCTTTGGGATCTCCTCTAGACCATGGATTGCTTCGTGAATCCTCACCACCGTCTGAGCTTTTTCATCACCAACTGTTTCAAGAGGATCCTAATCCAGGAAAGCTTGAAAGAAAGTTTGATCCGATTCCGATGCCATACGCTCAGTTGCTTCAGCACTTGCTCAAGCATCAACTAATTGAATTGATCGCTGCGGGACCTCCACACACCAAGTTTCGTATGGGTTCCTATGTCCATGATAGGTGTGAATTTCATTCAGGGGTACCTGGTCATAATGTTGAAAATTGTAAGATGCTCAAGTATAAGGTCCAAGAGCTTATTGACTCAGGGGCAATCGAGTTTGCGCCCATCAGCACTGTCAAGCAAAGAGATGTTCCTCCAACTGCTGCTAAAGAAATGGACGTTCTTCCCTCCTCTCAGGGACCTTCCTCAATCCATAAGCCTTGGGTTCCGAAACTACCGCATCAACAAATCACAGCTGGGACCCTCTCGGTTGCATCCTTTCATCATCAACAGAAGCAAGAAAGGGTTCTTGATCCTCCACCGACGTGTCATACCGAATTACTTCAGCAACTGCTTCAGTTAAGATTGATTGAGCTCTTGAAGTTGACTCCTCCTCCTGCAAAGCTTCCAAAAGGATGGGATGCTAATGCTCATTGTGATTTTCACTCAGGGGCACCAGGCCATGATATTGAGGGGTGTAAAGTGTTCCAGCACCAAGTGCAAGACTTGATTGACTCCAAAGTAATCGAGTTCGGATCGGATGGCATGAAGGTATTAGGTGATCTTACGCCAGTAGCTGCAAAGGAAGTGAGTATTCCTTCCCCTTCTCTAGGGTCTACCTCAAGTCACGGGTATATTCCTTAGCTTCAGGTTTCAAAGTCATCACGTCAGCAACCTTTGTTTGTTCCTTGGCCAAATGTGGAAAGAAAAGTACAGGGGCAGAGTAGGCACCCTAATCAACATTGGCAGCAAAACTGTCAGCAACAGAGGCAACGAGGACTCAAGAGGTCTGAGAGAGTGTCTGTTCCAATTCCTATTTCTCAAAGCCGGCTTCTTGGTCGCCTTCTCCAAGGCTCTTTGATTCAGCTGGGCGAGGTAACGCCAGTGCCGTTTCCTTTTCTTTTGGATTATGACATGAATGCCAGGTGTGAGTTTCACTCGGGAACATTTGGACATATAATTGACGATTGTAGAGTGTTCAAACATAAGGTGCAAGACTTGATTGACTCAAAGGTTATCACACCAGACGGGTGGCCCATAAATTGAACTTTCTTCATTAGATTGAGTACCCAGTTTGTAAAGACATCTTCAGAATCAATAAGTCCAGACGGAGTCAAGCCTCCTCAACAAGGATAATCATTTAGCTTCTTTGCTGCATTCTCATGTGTAGCTTTTTATGTTTGTCAAAACATTTGTATGCATGCATGAAATCTGTTTTTCTTTTTATGTTAATCCTAACAAAGCGCGCATGTTTTTCCTGAAGTAATCCATTCGTATTCACTCATAAGTTTGTATATGTGCATTGCAATACCAACTGTCGTGCTTAAACTCTTGAAGGAGGATGATGAGTTGAAAACGCAAAAATCTCTAATTGTGTGCTTTTGGATAAAACCCTGTTGACGATGTGTAAAGGCATTGTTTCAAATCCCAAACACTGGAGATATAAGGGAGATAGACCCTTGCCCAAATAGGAACCCTAAAGAAGGAGTTTCTTTTAGTAAAAAAAACCTAACATTTAACCCCGGGGCAGGGTAGGCATCAGTTAGTTTGACCAAGCGTTCAAACCTCAAAAGGAGTGTGCATCTGAGGATCCATTACTTTTCACTCTACCGCATCAAGAGGACCAAAGAGCGGAAACCACAATGGTTATCCCTCATCAGCTGAGAAGTGAAACAGTCACAACCCTTCCAAAGAGATTAAGACAGCCGGTGTCACACGACGTGTTCAAAAAAAAAAGAGAATAAAAAAAAGAAATGAAAAAGCCCGCTAAGTTGAAACTTAAAAACAAGCAACTTAGGCAAAAATTAGGGCATCCCGCTGGACTCCGAAATCAAAGATTCAAAAGAATCTGTCCAGGAAAAAGTTAGGGATAAGCAAAAGAATTTGAAAGAAAAATGCGAACAGGATTACCCAAGAAAGATCCTCAAAAGAAAGAACAAAGCTGTGTGACATAGACACAAAGACGAAAAGGGATGACTGTTACTCCAATAAAATTGATTGGTGCTTAAACTGTTAAAAGTCAATGGTTCCTCGACCAGCACAAAGGTTTCTTTTGAGAGGTGAACGCTGGTGTCGAACTAACTGAACGTAGGACTGAAGGACATCACGAAGAATGGGCGGGCACTAATAAATTTTGAGCCTTACTTGTTTCAATAACCGTGAACCAAGCCCCGTTACAAAACCGGAAGTCCTCAATTGAAACAGGGTTAGTCCGAAAGCATACTACCAAGAGATAGCGTTCCTGACTCTTGTGAGTTGTGCTAAAAGATCTTTGTTGGTGTTGCATGTGCATTGCATTCTTTCGCCAAAAATTAATGTCGTATCCTAATCTGTGATTCGCTCACAAAGGGTTTGCGACATCTTTTCAGTAAAACTTCAAGATTAACATGTGTGTTGCATTAGAATTTTCATTCTCAGACTAAAACATTTTCTGCTTGCATACATTTGTTTGACATCAAAAGAAGTTTACATATGGAAATTCAATCCAGAAGCTTAATCTTGCAGAGTTGAGAATCCTGAAACTCCCAAAGGGCAGCTATATCCAGTGGTACTTCCTCAGGAAACTTTGTTGAGCGGGAGCTTTCCCAACAAGTTGTGTTAAGACATAGCCGATCTGGGGCAATCACGTCGGATCATCTCTTTAAGGTGTAGCCAATTTGGGCCAATCACGTCGAGAAATCTCTTAAGAGTTCAGTTAAACTGGGGCATTTACTTCGAAATTCAAATCTCTCCAAAAGTAGGTATTCGGGGTTTTCCTTCGAAGATCAGTAGTCAGGGGCAAAACCACTTCAAGGTTCATACTGGAGCAGGCCATCCCAAGAGCACGAGAAGTTAGTCCATCCAGACGACTGATCAGCCTATCCAGGGTTCAGAGTATCGGGGGAGAATATCTCACGGTGATATGAGATTGTTCATGAATCTTCTCGAGGCGAATTCCTCTATAGACCATACAGTCTGAGGTAGTTACTTCAAGATCCGACGAATCTCTTCAAGAGTTTGAAGACATTGAGGCGTTTTGGATGTCAAGTCTCCTGTAAAATCCTCTTGGGACAATTTCTTCTGGTGGACCATGTTGGTCTGGGGCAAATGGAAAATTATAAAAAAACTGTTGTTCACGCATATGCAGTCAATCAGCCAAAAGGTTTGAAACAAAGGGACATTCCAACCAAGGCATTTGTGGTCCCCTGTCTTCAGCAAGCTTCATTAATCAGGTTCCCAGTAAGAGATGCATCAAAACCTTTCTCCCCAACAAGTGGTGGTGCAGAGTTAGATTTTCTCAGTTGCAGAAGTCCTATCCAGCACGGGGCATACGTGCATATCCTTTTGCTTGCAGGTAGCAGCCTCATATTAGGCTCAAAATCAAGATTGAAGCGGTTTCAAAAACACGAGAGCATGGACCGTGTCTTCCAAACAAGTAATCACTTATCCCTAAGTCAGAATACCGGGGCAGTCATATTCAGGAAAGGGTTTTCATATCACCTTTTGTCATGACTTTTACTGATTGAGTCCATTAATCAGCCAACGGTCGCTCACGATGATTCAACATTGACAAATCAATGTCAACTGTGTAGGGTTGCATCTTATTAAGTCGATTCTCCCATTCGGAACTTCCAATAGTTATAAGTTTTTCTGTGTTGATAACAGTCATAAATTCTTCAGTAGAGTTGCTTCGCAGACTTTGCAGTTAATGTTCAAGACTCAGTGAGTGTCCAGGAGTTTGAAGATGCCAAATCTTATATAAAATCCTCTTGGGATGTTTTCTTTAGATCAGCCGCGTAATCTGGGGTAAAAGCGAGTTTGTGATCTCTCCCAAGCATGGGCATGGTGAAATCCCTCCGACAAGATGTGTTCCAGATCTATTATCTCCAGTAGAGTAACCTCTCAATTATAATATGCCTAGCTCAAGTATTGGCATTGGCCTAAGAGTTTGAATATGCTTGGTCTTCTGTGAAATCCTCTCAAGGGGCATCCCCAGCACGAGACGCTTTAAAGCTGTTCTCCCCAGCAGAGTTTGTTGTCAACTCATTATCCCTAGTGGAGTCATCAAGAGGAAGGTTCGCATAGCGTGGGACATTGTGGCTTTTATTTTAAGCTTGACAACTTTACTCCTCAATAGATCACAATGAATTTTCTGTGTGTTTTCCCAGCAGATCTTTAGGGACTCTTTCCCAGCAAGTCGCGACGGAACGTATTCTAGCCAGGATCTGCGTATCCCCTACGGAGTAGTTCTGATCCCAAGCAGGATCGTATCTTTGGTAGTTGTATCCCCACAGAGTTCAGCATTGAATCTTGTCAGTAATGCTCCCCAGCTGAGTGGTTTTTTCTCCCCCCGCAGAGGTTTAGCAGGTCAACAGAATCTCCTCCTCAGCAGAGTGTTAGTACATTCTTCCCCCAACCAAGTTGGAAAGTTGTCATTCCTCCAGTGGAGTTGCCATGATCAGAATTCATCCCCAAGCAGATGAAATAATTCTTGGCAGATTCATCACTCCCTTATATCTCAAAGTCCAATTTATTTTTGGCAAGCGTGACAATTTAAAGCAAATAGATTGTTCATTCATTCTCCAGTAGAGGTACCATCCTTTTAGGAGTCTCCAAGGTCGAATCATTGATCATTGTTCCTCATCAGAGTCAGCAGAGATGTCTGATATGCATGCAGAGCGTAATCCAGTACTGGAAGTTTGTTAAAGTCCAACCGTAGATTGGAAAAAGTCCATCCAGGGGTGGCAAATCAGCAAAGTCCAACCGTAGATTGGCAAAAGTCCATCCAAGGGTGGCAAATCAGCAAAGTCCAGCCGTAGATTGACAAAAGGCCATCCAAGGGTGGCAAATCAGCAAAGTCCAACCGTAGATTGGAAAAAGTCCATCCAAGGGTGGCAAATCAGTTGTAAGTCCAACCGTAGATTGGCGCAAGTCCACCCGCAGTGTGCCAAGTCAGTAGTCGTCTGACTCCATTCAAAAAGACAGTTGTAAGTCCAACTGTAGATTGGCGTAAGTCCACCCGCAGTGTGGCAAGCCAGTAGTCATCTGGCGTTGTACAAAAGACATTGCTAAAGTCCACCCGTAGTGTGACAGGCCAATAGTCGTCTGGCGTTGTACAAAAGACATTGCTAAAGTCCACCCGCAGTGTGGCAAGCCAGTAGTCGTCTGGCGTTGTTCAAAAAGACATCCCTTCAGTGTTATTATTCAGCATCAAAGTTTTAGTCAAGCAGAGTTCATTTGGTTGGGTTTATATCCCTTTTTTTCTTCTTCACAGAGTGCAAATTTTTTGGTCATTTTCGGTATTCAATCCCTCCATACCTTGAAAGTCTGACAGCAATCGCTATCATCTATTCAGGTCTACAGTGATTGATTTGCCCTCTTATTTTTCATATCATTTAGCATGGGCTTTCATTGTATTACATTGCATTCAAGTCATAGAAAAATAAAACATTCATCATTAGTTCAAACATATGCATGTGAAGCATAAGCCAGATTTGGTACCTTGCGCGAAAGCCCAAATCCACTCCCAATCAAGATAGTGACATATCCCCAGCAGACATTACAATCAACCCCTCTGCTTACCTTTCTTTTGGGTCGTAGATCATACGTCGATCTTACCCTCGACCAGTTATTGTCCATCAACCCTTTGATGACGACATCTCGATCGGGTTTCCTTTCTGTCATCCCCATGACAATGTGTTCCCTCGATCAGGTTTCTTTCTGTCATCCCCATGACAATGTGTTCCCTCAATCAGGTTTCCTTTCTGTCATCCCCATGACAATTTGTTCCCTCGATCAGGTTTCTTTCTGTCATCCCCATGACAATGTGTTTCCTTCGGTCGAGTTTCCTTTCTGTCATCCCTATGACAATGTGATTCGTTTGGTCGAGTCTTCTTTCTATCATCCCTATGACAATGTGACAACGTGTTTCCTCGGTCAGGCGTCTTCTTTCCGTTAACCCTTTGACGACGTAGGAGTCTGCTTCCTATCAACCCTTTGACAATGTGCTTCCCTTGGTCGAGTCTTCTTCGTGTCATCCCTATGACAATGTGTTCCTTCAGTTGAGTCTTCTTGCCGTCATCCTGTCATACCCCAAATTTTGACCACTAAAGTTTCCCATCATTGTGCAAATCATCACCACAATATGGATGTACCTTTATGCTTCATCAGTCTCCCCAAAGATGGGTGAGCATCCACCAATCAAAATTAGGGTTTCAAGCCCTCTCTGAGCTTTAGACAAAGGCTCAATCAAGAAATTACTTGATTTTCAACTTGTCTAATCTCTCAAACATCCTCAAAGGATCAAAAGGACTCCTACTTCAAGGATTAAGCACAAAGCTGCTCCCTTCTAGGTGGATCAAGTCTCCAGATCGACAGTGTCACCAAATTAGGGTTTTGATCACCCAGGGCCTCCAGATGAAAAATTCCATCTGGGCACAAGCCATTGATCCAAAACATAACCTAATATACTTCATGGAACCTCATGAACCCATGCATCAAGTCAATTTTGCCTCAGGGGATGCATTCATAAAAAATCAGGAATTAGGGTTTCTTGACCTAATTCACCCCTAAGTTGACTTTTAGGGAAAATCATGAGCCAAGACCTCAAGAGAGGGTTTTAAGGTCTCTAATATACCATATTGATCCATTTGGAACAATGGATTGATCCAAGAAGCTTGAGCAACAAGTCTCAATTTCATCTGCACCACAATTAGGGTTTTAAGGGAAAAGTCAACTGTAACTTTGACTTTTGACCAGGACATGCTCCCAAACCCTAGGACATGATTCAATATACCCTATGACACCCATGGAACATGTCCATCAAGTTTGATTTAGGTCAAGGACATGATTTCCTGAAGAATTGCACAGTTTAGAATTCATCTGATAAAAAGTCAACTGTGCACAAAAGTCAACTTTGACTTTTTGAGATTTTTCACCAAAATGGATTTTTAACCCTAAAATGATGTTAATGTATGATTTGAATCATCATTCATCAAGAAAAATCAAGAAAAGTGAGATAACTTGTAAAAGGGGTAACCATAAAAACTTAGAAATTTTTCTAAGTTAAAAATAAAGTGGCAAGGGTGCCAACTTTGGAGGACCATAACTCCTAAACCACAAGGCCATTTTTTCTCATCCAAAGATGGATTTGTAGCCCTCATTATCATCTACAAAAACTTCAACTACAAGTCATTCCAATTCATTAAGGATTTTGAGTTATGGAGTGATCAAAGTGGCTGAAAAGTGAAAAAGTCACTTTTTCCAACACTTAGTGAAATTTTCACTAAGTCAGATTTTGCCTCACTTTTTGCCAAATGTAGGGGGATTTTTCACTTGGAATCAAAAGAGATCAAAACCAAACTTGTTCAAACAGTTGTTGTATCATGTAAGAGCTTTCCAAAATGGCCAAGAACATTGCCAAATTCAACTTACACCATGAGATATGACATTGGCAAGTTACCTTGCTGAAATCTGTCAAGGCAAGGCAGAATTTGCAACTTTGGTCGATTTGCCAAAATCAGCCAAATTCAATTGCTCCTATCCACTTGGACACCTCAGAGGATTGAATCTAAAGGGGACAATCACTGAGCCAAGCCTCCAAAGTCCATGGAACAAGAAATAGCATGTTGAACCTAGAATGGCCAAAATAGGGACAAGACTTCAAATTTGGAATGAGGCATTCAATGGAACCATCAAGGTGGCATGGACTGAGCCATTCTCATCTGAAATCAGTCAAGGCTTATCCAAGACCAAGGGGACCATAGCTCTGTGCCCTAACCTCTAGTCAATGGCTAGAGGAGACTTGCATTTCCATTGGCCAACATTGAGGAAACACCTGCTGCAGTTGCCATTCACTGTGGATCCCAAAACAAACTTGCTCTACTATAAATAGAGCTCAATTGTGGTCAGTTTGAGTACACCAAAGCCATCAAACAGATGCTTTCCTCAAAATCTCTTCTTTCACTCCAATTTTGCCTTCTAAGGCAAGTCACTATCGGGTTTTGAGTTTGAGAGCAATTCCAATCAAACCAATCACTCACACACCTCACATACATCACATATGAGCTGATCAAACACTTAGATCACTTCTGAAACACCAATTTCACAAAATCACCAGCTGGTTGCTCAAGGTTTTAACCAAAGTGCAGCTGAGGTACCACAAAATGATCCAGCCAATTTCAATCAAGTCCAACCATCCAAACACAATCCATAGGGTGTAGGGAAGCTGTTCAGATCATCACAACTCATCTGTAACACCTCCAGATTAAAAATCATTGTGACTTGCTGTCACGACTTGGAGGTCAATACTTAATTTTTGAAGCATTAATCCAAGATCACAATTTGTTTTCCATGTGTTAAACAATTTTTGATCATTTTAATTGAATTTTTATTCAATTAAATACATTTTGAAAACAAATTAGGGTTTTTGGATTAATTCAACCCTCATAAATCATTTTCAAAACTTTTTGGGCCTCTTGAGAGAGTGTAAGACCCATCCCCCCTTGTACAAAAACTTTTTGGGCCTCACTCATTGTATAAGTCCCTCTGTACAAGTAAATGGCGCGATCGTCGCCCGTTTAAAATTAAAAAATTATCTGGGCCTCTATTAGAGTGTAAGACCCAATCCCCCTTTTAACCAAACATCTTGGGCCTCACTTATTGTATAAGTCCCTCTGCATTAAAAGAAAACCTCGGCGCGATCGCCATTTTTAAACGAAAAATCATTTTAGGCCTACCCTCGTGTTATAAGCCCCACTCTTTTTCTCTAAACTTTTTGGGCCTCTTGAGAGAGTGTAAGACCCATCCCTTTGTACAGAAAACCTTTTTGGGCCTCAGTCACTTGTATAAGTCCCTCTGTACAAATTCAACAGTGCGTTCACTGATAAAACCCTGGGCCTCTCCTTGAGCTGTAAGCCCCAAATCTTTCTTTTTCAAAGCACTTTCTCCTTTGATTTTGAATATACTGTTGTTTTCAATCTTTCTTTGTTGAACAACTAACCAAACAGCATGGAAGCACTACAACCGAGTAAGTGGTTATCGCTTTCGTTTACTGCTTTCATATTATAAACTGTATTGTGGGGCTGCTCACTGTAAGTCTCCTTTCATAAACTCATATCTACTGTGTAATAATAGTATAGATATTTCGAGTTTCCCCGGCAACTACGTCTAGCACTAGGAAAAGCCATTTCGTTTATTCGTAGAAATAGACGCCTAGATCCCCAATAGGAGCACCAAATACAGTCTTCTCTTCGGCTGTCCTCCTTAGGAATCGTCAAGAAGCTCTACTCCCCAAGATGAATGTATTCTCCGTGAATGGCATCTTTGAGTTTCTTCCAAATTCTCGAACTTTCCTGACTTGATCTATTCCTTGTGGATAGCTTGCCTTGAATGTCTCGGGGTTTGGGTACCCACTACGGTCATAATCTTGGACCTTAACTAAGGAACCCTCTTTAAAAGCTAAAAGTCGCTGGATAGTAAACCTCGCACGTTTACCAGTGGTTTTTATCTTTAAAAGAGTTATCTCTCCTAATGGAAAGGAGATGATAGACCCACGGGCTTCTTAAAAGCATCGGCCTCCTCTTGGGCATTGTTCAAGGACCCACAGGCTTCCTAAAAGCAACCCCGCCTCCTCTTGGGCTTCGTACAAGGACCCTACGGCTTCTTAGAAGTATTCACAGCCTCCTCTTAGGCTTCGTATAATGATCTCTTCCTCCGGGAATGATAGCCTCCTCTTGGGCTTCGTACAAGGACCCGTCGGCTTCTTAAAAGTTTCCAGCCTCCTCTTGGGCTTCGTACAAATTGTCCCGATGACCTCCTAGAGGTATAGGAATAGAACCTAGTCATCCTCATAGAACAGTCCTTTCATAGAGTCTACTACTGTTTCTCAAAGCATAGTACAAAAGATAAAACTCTAGACACGGACAGTCTAACTTCCTTGAGTCTCAAAGACATTCTCAAGTGACTCCTTCGTTAAATAGGAAGGAAACCCGCAGACTCGGACAATATCAATACCCTTTGGATTTCGCATTTCCTCAAAGAGAGGGAAATATCCCTGATCCTCAAATCAAATCCCTGAGTACAGTGTTACTCATATAAGAACTGATTTTCTCTTTTAAAATCAGTATATTGGATCTGTCACTCAACTGAAACAGTTACCCTAGCCTCCTCTTAGGCTTTGTATAATGATCCTTCTCCAGTGAAGTTAGCCTTCTCTTGGGCTTTGTACAATGATTCTCCCCAGCGGAGTCAAACAACATTTTAGCCTCTCTCTCGGGCTTCGTACGAGACACATAAAGACCCCCTCGTTGAGTCAAACAAACAATAGCCTCCATCTCGGGCTTCGTACGAGACACAAAGACTCCATCGTCGGGTCAAAATCTCTTAGCCTCTCTCTCGAGCTTTGTACGGGACACAAAATAGCCTCCTCTTAGGCTTTATATAATGATCTTCCTAGCGGAAAATAGCCTCCTCTTAGGCTTTATATAAGAAAACCATTGGTTGATCCAATTAACCTTTTAGCATCAAAGTTGTGCCTCGTTCACAGTATACAAACATCAACAACTCCTTTCCCTTCATCTAATCGCTGTAAGCGGCAAGCCTCTGGATTATTTACATCCATGCCACTGTCCTTCTTTTAGCATGAGAAATTCCTAAGGAAAGATAGCATTGATCTATACTGAGTTAAAGTCTTCTCCTTCAGGTTAAAACCCTTTCTTCGGAAATTATGGCATTGCTCGGATCCGCGTATCCCAGTTAAAGTAATTCTCCTTCTCCCCTCTTTAGAGATGACAAATTCTCTCTAAAGTCAAGGTCCTTCAGCTTCACGTCTTGGGCTTTGAACAAGACACAAATAAATCACCTTCAGCTTCACATCTTGGGCTTTGAACAAGATACAAATCACCTTTCGCTTCACGTCTTGGGCTTTGAACAAGACACCAAAACACCCATTTCCTCCCATAGAATAGGAGGAACTACGAACGCTCTGATTTCCCTGTTTCGGTAAACGGGAATACGTAGGCATAAGATCGAAAGAAAAGATCTTAGCGAGCACAATCAACAAAAAAACCCAAATCCCATATCTCCATCAATCAAAAGCAGTAATTCAAAAGCATCAGTCCTAACATCCTAATCCTTGTTCCCCGCCAGAAACCTTCTGCCCAGGTAAAAAGAAAGAAAACAGTATTGGCGAAAATACAAATAACCAGTACAAAGGCCCCCCACATTGATAGCATTCGTAACCTAACAGACCGTTGTTTAAACTCAGTATGCAAGCAGGGTTAATTGGAGACATCTATTTCCCTTCCTTATTCAGCTCACAATAGGATAAAAAATGAATCGACCTGTAGTTCAAAGCTCAAACCGCAGAGAGCGACCAGCGCTTAAGAACCGCGTCCAAAATCGCTAGCTAGAGAAAAGTGGCGCCCACCGTGGGGCCTATCTCTTCAGCTTCTTTCCTTTTTCCTCCTTTTCACCTCTTTGGTTGATACCACAGATTGGGGCTTCCGCCGGGGAACCCATTTTCTGTCAGGAACTTAGGATTCTTAGCTTTAAAGGTCTAGGATGGTTAGGACAAATATATATACTGTTTTTCCTAATTGCTATACATGTTTATTTTTCTGCTACTGGGAATGCGGGTGATGCCGTATGTGGAAAGAATGAGTATACACTTAAGATAAGTGATGTCGACGGGGTCGACCATCAACCTCAGTGGAGGCTGACCAACGCAACCCATTCACTCTTCTAGCCAATGGGCCGGTTGTTAAGTCTGAGAAGCTGAGGAGCCAAACCCTTTCGTAGTGCGGAAACTATCGGAAATAGTTGTTACGCGATACTACCCTCATTTGAGGCTGGTGATCTATTCTCGGTGAATGGCACTTAGTCTAAGATTGCTCTACAACTCGTTGGCGATCCGCTTGTTGTTTTGCTTTCCTGGGAGGAGTTGATGATAATGAGTACAGGTACAAAAATCACCCTAGTATAAACCTTTAGGGATGGGTAGAGCCTTGACTTCATGACAACGACCCTTTGACCCCATGTTTTTTCTATGTTTTTGTGTGCTGCATTCATGCATTCATTTAATAAAACATTAAAACATTCAAAAAACTTCTCTTCTAGTCTCTCTGTTTTTCAAATTAAACTAAGACTGTGATTGCAAATATCAGAGAAAAAGATTGCATTAATGGATTTCGGTAGAAGGAGAACTCACCAGTATACCTTCAAGGTTCCAAAGCTAGAGGATTTGAGAAAGTTAGCGAGGATGATCGTTAACCCAGAGGCTTTCAGAGCCAAGCACGGTGGTTTGCTACCACTGTTAAGAGTCCATATGATTAAGGGGATCATGGACGCGCTCATTCAATTCTACGATCCGGTTTATCACTGTTTCACTTCCCGGATTACCAGCTTGCACCAACGCTGGAGGAGTATTCTCATCTGACTGATTTACATATCACTGATTGAGCTCCATTTTCTGGACTGGAAGAAATTCCAAAGAATCAGACTATTGCAAGAGCAATTCATTTGGACGAGTCTGAGGTCAGGACTCACATGACCACTAAGGGTGGCATCCAAGGTTTGCCAGCCCAGTTCTTGACAAAAAAGGCTCTATACTTCGCTAGTATAGGGAACGGGACTGCTTTTGAAAGCATCTTTGTCTTGCTCACCTACGGGTTATTTTTGTTTCCCAACATCAATAACTTCGTCGATATCCACGCTATTAAGATTTTTCTCATTGGAAACCCTGTGCCGACTTTGCTTGCAGATGCGTATCATTCTGTACACTTGGGAAATTTGTACAGCGGAGGGGAGATCACATGCTATGTACCTTTGCTTTACAAATGGTTTATATCCCACTTGCCCAAGTCTGCTGCTTTTTGGGATTGCAAGAGTGTCTTACGTTGGTCGCAGAAGATCATGTCTCTCACCAATTCTGATATAGATTAGTGTAATAGGATTTATGAGGGAATCAGGATCATTGACCGTTGTGGAAACTTCCCCAACGTACCCCTCATAGGAACTAAGGGAGGAATCAACTACCATCTGGTATTGGTTCTTCGTCAATTTGGATACCCGATGAGACACGTCCCACTGGGTGTTCATCTGGAAGGTCTTTTCTTCAAAGAAGAAGAAAACGACAGAGCACTAAAGATAGAAATAGTGCATGCTTGGAAACATGTTCATAAGAAAGGACGAGAGTCTCTGGGAAAACCGGACTGTGTCTCGGTGGAGCCTTATCTCCACTGGGTACAAACTAGAGCTCTCAAGATAAAGATGCCTTATCCTCGTTACGGAATTCTTCCGCCGAGGGAGTCTGTCATGTACTTCATGACGGAAACTGAAAGGCTTCAGGTTACTCTCAAAAAAGTTCAACGGGAGAGAAGGTCTTGGAAGAACAAGTACCGCACCCTCGACATAGAGTGCATCAAAATACAGCAATTACTGAAAGAGAAAGATGCTCTGATTGAAATTTTGGAGCAACATGCTGTAGATAATCAAGATGACCAAAGGAATTTGCTCGCTCCTTTCACTTGGCAAAGGAATGACAACCCGACAACGGCCCAAGAGCCCCGGTCAAAGAAAAGGAAGATACCAGAATCAGCACCCAGTTTCTCCTCAGAGAGGACTCAGGACCCATTAGTTTAGGTTTCTGTTTCTGCACTTTGTAATCTACTGTATTTCCATTTCTGTAATCCTTTGGAATTCAATAAAAAGGGGTTTCCCCAGTGTTTGATATTTGCAATCTAATTGTCGAAGTTTATTTTGATTAAACAAAAAAAAAACAATTAATATAATCATTGCATTCATCATTCTCACATCGCGTATTCTTCTTCCCTACGAATCTCAAGTTTGTGTCTCGATTCTAGAGTCAAACTGTCTCATTCGTATAATACTCGGGCCAATCGTCAGAAAAAGATGGATGATCTTGAGGAAGAAAACAGAGAGTTGAGAGAAGAGCTCGACGCTCTAAGAGAGGATATGAGAAAGCTTCGTAACGACATGCAAGCCATGGCAGAAGCCCAACTACAAAGAACTGTGATCTCAGAGATCACCTCAACACCCATAGTGGAGAAATATGATCCTAGGTATCAGATACCGAAAGATCATCCTTGGGGCATGCCTGTTAACTATATCCCGGAAGGATATGTTCCGCCGATCACTGAAGATCAGGGAATCGCAACAGAAGCCGCTGGGCCTGAAGGTTACAAACTTCGAGAAAGCAAAGATGCCAGGGGCATACTCAAGACTCCTGAAGGTTACAAACTTCGGGAGGCGCCAAGACTTACTGCTGTAGTCACGGTACCACCCCCTGTGGTGCACACTGTCCCGGAAGGACAGATTCCACAGACACCAGAAGGAAACTATGTTTGACAGAATGGAGGAATTCCAGGAACAGTTCTTGGAAATGCAGAAGGAACTGCAAGCCATTCGCGGTCAGGATCTATTTGGAAAGGACGCCGCAGACCTCTGCTTGGTCCCAAATGTGAAAGTCCCGCACAAGTTCCAAGTGCCCGACTTTGAAAAGTACAAGGGTAACTCTTGCCCTCAGAGCCATCTGGTGATGTACGCTCGGCGGATGTCAGCTCAGACGGAGAATCAGGACCTGCTGATTCACTACTTTCAGGATAGTTTAACCGGTGCCGCACTCAAATGGTACATGGGTTTAAACCGTACTACGATCAGCACATTCAGAGATCTTGGTACTGCCTTCGTCCAACAATACAAATACAATTTAGACATGGCACCCGACAGAGATCAACTCAGATCAATGTCACAAAAGGACAAGGAAACCTTTAAGGAGTATGCTCAAAGGTGGCGTGAAATTGCCGCTCAAATTTGTCCACCTCTTGAGGAAAAAGAGATGACAAAGATCTTCTTAAAGACCTTGAGCTCATTTTACTACGGCCGAATGGTCGCCAGTGCGCCCAGTGATTTCACCGAAATGGTCGGCATGGGTGTACGTCTTGAGGAAGCCGTCCGAGAAGGACGTTTGGTAAAAGACACTGGATCGACGAGCGGTACTAAAAAATACGGTAGTGCTCTCCCTAAGAAAAAAGAGCAAGATATTGGGAATATCTCTCTCGGAAAGCAAAGGCGACGTTATCAGCCAGTAGCAGCTGTTACTCCTGCTATCGGCCCCGCGCCTGTTCCTACGTATCAACCTCAGGTTGCGCAGAGCCAACCTGACCAACAAAGGACACAACAGCCTCTTCAGCAGGCTCGTCCTCCATATAACAACAACCGTACAACACGGCCACCAGGATTTGATCCTATACCCGTAACGTATGCAGAGTTGTTTCCGTTACTGCTGGCTAAGGGGCACATTCAGACTAAGTCTCCCCTTTCAGTTCCGGAAAATCCGCCTTTTTGGTTTAAAGCGGATCAAACATGCCCTTATCATCAAGGAGGTTCAGGGCATAACATTGAGAATTGTCTCAATTTCAAATCCGACGTGCAAAAGCTTGTTAGGAGCGGGCTCTTATCTTTCAAAGATACAAATCCCAATGTTCTTACTAACCCGCTGCCTCAACATGAGAAAACTGCAATCAATCTGATTGAGAAAGAGACTAACGATGTCTATCAAATTCACGATGTACTCTTATTGGGGACCAATCTGGTCAAGATGCATTATAGACAGTGGATATGGCCATGTGCCACCTCATAATTATCACCAGTGTGATATCTGCTCTAAAGACAACCAGGGATGTTCTGTAGTGCAAGCAGCTCTTCAGGAACAGATGGATCTCGGATGGATCCAAAAGCACCGAGTTCGTGAAGTTAACATGGTCTCTATGAATTCTAACGTCATTCAGAACCACGACATCCGTACGATGAATGTCAACTTGGTGGTGATGCACTCAAGGCAAAGTCAGTATCATAATTTGCCACGGCACGATTACAGTTCCTGTCTGATTTGCTCGGTAAACAAATAGGGATGCTCTTTCATACAAGAGGCCCTCCAGCGTCAGATGGATCTTGGATGGATCCAAGACTACCATGATAGGAATCCCTATCAGACTTACATGGTTCAGATCTTCGATATTCGCGTGATGAATACCAACCTGGTAGAGTTACATGCTGAGCAGGTCCGACTAGGATTCTTAATATCACATGACTATCAAAGCTGTAAAGCAGATTGCGAAAACGGTCGAGGTTGTACCCTTGTCCAGGAGGCACTTCAGCACTTGTTAAATAACTGGTGGATGTCAATCTATATGGATGAAGATACTCAGCAGATTAGTATCAATAACAGGAATCCTACTCGTCGTCAAAGTCAGGATGTCCGATCAGTGGAAGGTAACCTAGTGAGGTTACATTGTATTCAAAGTAGGCGTGGCCAGGTGCCACTACACAACTATGACAGTTGTAGCGTCTGTTCAGAAAGTAACCAAGGGTGTTACCTTGTGAGAGCAGCTCTTCAGGGTCAGGCCGATCATGGAGAAATTCGTCCATATCCAGGTTCAGGACCCATCATTTGGTCGCCGAACTACCTTGCCGAGCAAGTTGAGGATGTTGTCACGATCTCTGGTCATCACAGGACCAGGGATGTTTTTGCCATCATCCCTCTACTTGACGAATCTAGAGTTCCCAACCGGGAACAGATCAAGGTTGCTTATAATGGTCAGAAAAATCAGAAGGTTCCCATAGTCATCTATCTACCGGGACCACTACCGTATGAATCAGCTAAGGCAATCCCTTACAAATACGGTGCAACAATAATCGAGAATGGAAAGGAAATTCCATTACCCTCCGTCGTGAATATTGCAGACATCAGTCGTGTAACACGGAGCGGTCGAATCTTCAACCGAGGGGTTGGAGAATCCAACAAAGAAAAGGAACTTCAGGCATAAATTCCTGATCCACCAGTCGGTCAATCTAGTAATCCCGACTTTTCAAAAAACAAAGATGAGATGCTAAAGCTCATCCAAAGGAGTGAATATAACATTGTTGATCAACTGTTACAGACTCCTTCAAAGATCTCGGTATTATCACTTTTACTCAGTTCAGAAGCACACAGAGAGGCTCTACAGAAAGTCTTGGAGCAAGCCTTTGTGGAACAGGATGTAACAATCAGACAGTTCGATAGTATTGTCTCTAACATCACTTCCTGCAATAATTTGGTATTTAGTGATGAGGAATTACCCGAAGATGGTCGTCATCATAACATGGCGCTCAACATTACAGTTAACTGCCAGGGCGATGCTTTAGCCAACGTACTGGTAGACACAGGGTCAGCCCTGAATGTTATGCCAAAGTCCACTTTAACGCAATTATCATTCAAGGGCCCTCCGATGAGAGTCAGCGAGGTCGTCGTCCAAGCATTCGACAGATCCAGAAAAACGGTTATCGACGAAGTTGATCTTCCCATAACTATTGGTCCTCACACTTTCCAAATCACTTTCCAGGTCATGGACATCCGGGCAACATACAGTTGTTTATTAGGAAGACCTTGGATACATCAGGCTGGAGCGGTTACTTCAACCCTCCACCAAAAGCTAAAGTTCGTCAAGAACGGCCAACTTGTCACGGTTTGTGGGGAACAAGCCTTGCTTGTAAGCAACTTGTCATCATCTACTGGTATAAAACCCGAGGAGGTTATTGGAACTCAGTTCCAAGCACTATCGGTGAGCAAGGACGATCAGTTCAAAGAAGGAACCTCGATTTCCTCATACAAAGATGCTATCAAAGCAGTCGAGAGTACCGATACAACAGAATGGGGATGGCTTGTCATTCCTATTGATAATAAAACAAAGAAGGGTCTTGGTTTTTCTGCGACCTGTACCCAGACAGCTGCCAACGATGAAAGTTTTCATCCCCTTCAAAACTTCTTCCACAGTGGAGGTTTTCTTCACCCAGTGTCTCAGACAGTTCATGCTATCAATGAGGAAGATCCCTCTGACACAGATGAAGAATGGAAGTCCTACCTTAACAAGGATGGATATATGTCTCAAGAAGAAATGCCTATGCCTTTTTGCTTTCCTAAAGAAAGTCCGAGATTTATACCAAGATCAGATGTTGAAATGATATACGGGGATTGTGATCCGAAAGAATGTCGTGCTCCGCCAAATTCATTAGAGGAAGACACTCCAATGAAAGACAATTTTGACTACAACTACTATGGCCCAATGGATGGCCTGCCAATGTGGCAGCCTTACCCAGGAAACTTGGGGCAAGAGAGTCAGCCGAACAATGAAAATCAGCTGACCATCGTTGAACAGAATACCTGTGTCCCCACCATGTCATGGGATCAACACTCAGGTCATTCGGAAACTACTCAACAAGAAGATGAATTCACAACGTTTGCAGGACTAGAATTCATCAACTATGCTTTTCCTGAGGTCAACGTCATCGAGAGAGATGACTCCTCCAGTTCCAAAGAAGTGTGGGATACCTTGGGACAACCGAGTGGAAAATACGACTATATGGTCAAGTACACCGCTCCCGAAAGCTCTCGTATCAGGTTCGAAGACATCCAGCCAACTGGATGGGGAGATATAGTTGAGAGCACCAATGCTATACAAAATGCAACAGAGGAATCCTCCTACGATAATTCTACCTGGGAAACAGATTCCAATGATCCTACTCCACCAGAAATCCGCGTTATTTCTGAAGACAAATCAAGGAAGGTGCCAGACTTTGTGATTCACCAAGGAGTTCGCCGCCAATGGGTTGCTATCAATGTTCCGAAGGTCGTTCGCCAGTCAAAGTAATTGCCATCTTTAAGCCTTTCACCCTGCCCAGGTGAAACAGATGTTTTGATAGGGCTCGCTTTCTGTAAATTTCCCTCTTCGCTTTGCCCGAAGCGATAAAGTTTTGTTTTATAGGGCTGTAGTTTCAAGAGTTGACTTGTTCATTAATAAAATAACGTCGTTCTATAATTTCCGCATTATTGCTGTTTTCTCTTTTTTGCTTTTTCAGAAAATGGTAATCCTAAAAAATAATTCAAATAAAAACAAGCAGTAAAATAAATACACTGCACACACTTGCATTTTCTCTATCTCTTCTAAACACGAATCATCACGTCATGCAGATTGCTTGTTTTAAACCCCGTTGAAACATACGATCCGATGCCTTCGCCCAACTTTGAGTTCCCGGTATTCGAGGCTGAAGAAGAAAATGACAACGAAATTCCAGAAGAGATCTCCTGACTACTCAGACAAGAGGAAAGGTCCATTGAAC
The DNA here is from genome assembly GCA_022829125.1 of Lathyrus tuberosus. Taxonomy (NCBI): domain Eukaryota; kingdom Viridiplantae; phylum Streptophyta; class Magnoliopsida; order Fabales; family Fabaceae; genus Lathyrus; species Lathyrus tuberosus. The sequence continues at coordinate 5,536,295 of JALAZF010000193.1, forward strand.
CTCACAAAGAGTCGTTGGAAACGGTAAACTTGGGTTCAGAAAAAGAGAGAAAAGAAATCAGGATCGGAGCACTGCTCAGTCCAACTGCCAGAGAAGATCTGATAAAGCTTCTCAAAGAATCCCCTGATGTATTCGCTTGGTCCTATCAGGATATGCCAGGGTTGGATACCAGCATCGTGGAACATCGTTTACCGTTAAGATCGGAATGTCCGCCAGTAAAGCAAAGGTTGAGACGCACTCACCCGGACATGGCCATCAAAATCAAGGAGGAGGTACAAAAACAGATCGACGCGGGTTTCCTCGCTACATCTGAATATCCTCAATGGTTAGCCAACATCGTACCCATTCCCAAAAAGGATGGAAAGGTCAGAATGTGTGTTGATTACAGAGATCTAAACAAGGCAAGTCCAAAGGACGACTTTCCTTTACCACACATTGACATGCTGGTTGACAGCACAACAAAGTTCAAAGTTTTCTCCTTCATGGATGGATTCTCGGGCTATAACCAGATCAAAATGGCGCCGAAAGACATGGAGAAAACTTCGTTCATTACCCCATGGGGTACCTTTTGTTACAAGGTAATGCCGTTCGGTTTGAAGAATGTCGGGGCAACCTATCAAAGGGCCATGACTACTCTGTTTCATGACATGATACACAAAGAAATCGAGGTATATGTCGATGATTTGATTGCAAAATCAAGAACAGAGGATGAGCACGTTGAACATCTGTCAAAATTGTTCGAACGTCTAAGAAAATTCAAGCTCCGCTTGAATCCTAACAAGTGCACCTTCGGTGTCCGTTCAGGGAAATTACTAGGGTTCATCGTCAGTCAAAAAGGAATTGAAGTTGATCCTGACAAGGTCAAGGCCATTCAAGAAATGCCTTCTCCGAAAACTGAAAAACAAGTCAGAGGATTCCTGGGACGTTTGAACTACATCTCCAGATTCATATTCCTTATGACCGCGACATGCTCGCCGATTTTCAAGTTACTCAAAAAGAACCAGGATTGCGTTTGGTCAGAAGATTGCCAAACCGCCTTCGACAGTATCAAGGAATATCTGTTGAATCCTCCGATTCTATCACCTCCAGTGGAAGGAAGACCACTGACCATTTACCTCACAGTCTTAGAGGAATCAATGGGATGTGTACTTGGCCAACAAGACGAAACCAAAAGGAAAGAGTCTGCCATCTACTATCTAAGCAAGAAATTCACCGACTGCGAGACTCGGTACACGATGCTTGAGAAAACTTATTGCGCTTTGGCTTGGGCAGCCAAACGTCTTCGCCAATACATGATTCGTCATACTACTTGGTTGGTCTCCGAAATGGATCCAATCAAGTATGTTTTCGAAAAACTTGCTCTCACGGGAAGAATTGCCCGTTGGCAGATGTTGTTATCAGAATATGACATAGAGTACCACGCTCAGAAAGCCGTTAAAGGAAGTATTTTAGCCGATCATTTGGCTCATCAACCAATTGACGATCAGGAATCAATCGGGTTTGACTTCCCAGACGAAGATGTCATGTATCTAAAAATGAAAGATTGCGATGAACCGTTACCCAGTGAAGGGCCAGAACCAGGTTCCTAGTGGGGACTTATCTTTGACGGAGCAGTCAATCATTATGGAAACGGAATTGGGGCAATCATTGTTACCCCTCAGGGTTCCCACATTCCTTTCACTGCCAGACTCACGTTCAAATGTACGAACAACGAGGCCGAATACGAAGCATGTATCATGGGTCTCGGAGAAGCGATTGATTTAAGGATCAAAAACTTGGACGTATACGGCAATTCAGCCTTGGTTATTAACCAGATAAAAGGAGATTGGAACACATACCAATCAGGATTGATTCCTTACAAAGACTATGCAAGAAGGTTGCTACCCTTCTTCAACAGAGTTGACTTTCATCACATCCCTCGTGATGAGAATCACATGGCTGATGCATTAGCCACTCTCTCTTCCATGATTAGTGTAGGTCGATGGAATGACGTACCTAAGATCGACATCATGCGCCTTGAACGGCCTGCCTACATCTTCGCGATTGAAGCAGTCATAGACGACAGACCTTGGTATCACGATATCAAATGCTTCCTTCAGAAACAAGAGTACCCATCTGGGGCACTCAGAAAAGACAGGAAGACCCTCAGAAGATTGGCTGGAAACTTCTTCCTGAGCGGTGACACTCTCTATAAGAGAAATTTTGACATGGTCTTGCTCCGATGCATCGATAGACCAGAAGCAGACATGCTTATGAAAGAAATTCATGAAGGATCCTTTGGCACTCATGCCAACAGGCACATAATGGCGAGAAAAATTCTCAGGGTCGGGTACTATTGGTTGACAATGGAATCCGACTGCTACAAGTACATGAGGAGGTGTCACAAGTGTCAGATATACTCCGACAAAATTCATGTACCGCCATCACATCTCAAAGTTCTTTCTTCCCCATGGCCTTTTTCCATATGGGGAATCGACATGATTGGCATGATTGAGCCCAAGGCTTCAAACGGACATCGGTTCATTCTAGTAGCCATTGACTACTTCACCAAGTGGGTCGAAGCAGCGTCATTCGCTAATGTAACCCGACAAGTGGTGGTCCGATTTATCAAAAACAATATCATCTGCCGTTATGGTGTTCCAAGCGAGATCATTACTGATAATGAATCTAACTTGAACAATAAGATGATGAAAGAGTTGTGTGCAGAGTTCAGGATCGAACACCATAACTCATCTCCCTACCGACCCAAGATGAACGGAGCGGTAGAAGTGGCTAACAAGAACATCAAGAAGATCGTTCAAAAGATGGTTGTAACCTATAAAGATTGGCACGAAATGCTACCCTTTGCTCTTCATAGTTATCGAACATCTGTCCGCACTTCAACAGGGGCTACCCCTTTCTCTCTAGTATATGGCATGGAAGCAATACTCCCCATAGAAGTAGAGATCCCATCAATCCGGGTATTGATGGAAGCTAAGCTCACTGAAGCTGAATGGTGCCAAAGTCGACACGACGAATTGAATCTGATCGAGGAAAAATGAATCACGGCACTATGCCACGGTCAGTTGTATCAGCAAAGAATGAAGAGGGCGTTTGACAAAAAGGTCCGACCTCGTGTCTTCAGGAAAGGAGACCTCGTGCTCAAGAAGATACAATCATTTCTCACTGATTCTCGGGGCAAATGGACCCCAAATTATGATGGCCCCTATGTGGTCACGAAAGCTTTCTCAGGCGGCGCCTTGAGACTTGCAACCATGGACGGAGAGGAATTTGCCTACCCCACGAATGTTGTTGTAGTCAAGAAATACTTCGCCTAAACTAAAAAAAAAAAAACGTCTCGGTGGATTGAAAACCCGAAAGGGCGGTCCAGGCAAAAGTTAGAGACATGAAAAAAAATCATCCCGAGGGATTGGGAATCTCATAGTACAATCCAGACAAAAGTTTGGGATAATGGCAAGTAACTATGTTCAACAGAGGCGAGTCCCTCAGCAGCAGCAGTTGCATCATCTATCGGAGGAAATCTCCAGTCAAAGGTCATCTTCGACGGAAGCTCAGGATGTCCCGAACTCAAAGTTGGTAGAAGGATAGTGGTCGTTATGTTTCAACGTAGCCATTTTCCCTATAAATTACCATTTTCAAACTTTGTAAATACTCTTTGGAATCACGCATTTGGCTGATTTCCATCTTATCAATAAAATTTGAGCCCTTGTGCTTTTGTTTGTAATTCTTTACTTGTTTTAGCTTTACAGAACGACGTTGTTTAAACTTAATCAGCGATTCTTGAAATAAAACAAAAATAAATTTACTTGTTAAACTTTTTCTGCTTTTAAAATAAAGATGACAATTTCTTTTGACTGTTGAACATCAAAAGAGCATCAATCGCTTCTCCAGAAGTAAGCGAACTTCAAAGTGCAGAATCAAAGTACTCCTTCTAGGCCCAGTACGCCTGAGTAAAGGATCAACTGTGTCAGAGACATTGTTTCATCTGACACACCTTGGCCGAGTTCTCATTTCCTAAGCCCGATCAACATAGCTCCCAACGGGACTATCTCTCTTAAGCAAGGTGGAATTTCTATTTTGAACCAACGGTACTTCTTCGCCCCGCGATGGCCGAGTATCCAATTGTGTTCATCCATTAGTCTGTATGTCGCGTCTGTTTTGTCAGCATATACATACGTACTTCATGCATTTTATTTGCGTTCGTATTTCGTATTGCATCACTATCACTTGAGTCGGTCTTGTCCCCTAGTGATAAACAGTTTTCTCAATCGAGTTTGTCAGTTCTTTCCTCGTCAGGAAGTGTTGCGTCTGCACAATCTCGCCACCAGTGTATCTTTAGATCAGAGTCGGCGCTTGGCCACTTTGATAATTTGAACCTCTGAAAGATCAGAGAACCTTCAACAGATGTCACTCTTCGCCATCAAAGATGATATCCTTGCTTTCCCGGATTAAGGAAAATCCACAGAGAAAGCCTCGTGATCAGAGATTCGGCAGCACGCCAGTTTTGCTCCGAAAAGACCGTTGATGAAAAGGTCATCGGCACCACAAAATTGGACCCCATCATATGGCGTTTCTCCGGGAAGATCCCGAGAAAAGTATGATGAAAGATCCCAAACGAAAATAGTCTCTCAAGAGACTCGCTTTCCCTAGTAGAAACAAATGGCGTCTCCAACAGAGAAGTTTGTACAACTCAGACGACTGGGTTCCCCAGCAACTCTGACATCAAATTTTTTCCCTAAAATGGCATCCCCCCAGGAAAATTCGGCGAGAAGTTTGAAGGAAAACCGCTACTAACAGCGTTCCTTGTCAAGAAAGTTTATTGACAAAAGAAACTGAGACCAGTTCCTTGGTAGGAAACCAGGATCGAGGGGAAGTTTACAAAAGAAACTAAGACCAGCTCTTTGGTAGGAAACCAGGATCGAGGGGAAGTTTAAATCAAAAACTAAGACCAGTTCCTTGGTAGGAAATCAGGATCGAGGGGAAGTTTAAATCAGAAACTAAGACCAGTTCCTTGGTAGGAAACCAGGATCGAGGGGAAGTTTAAATCAGAAACTAAGACCAGTTCCTTGGTAGGAAACCAGGATCGAGGGGAAGTTTAAATCAGAAACTAAGACCAGTTCCTTGGTAGGAAACCAAGAACGAGGGGAAGTTTACTTCAGAAAACTGAGACCAGTTCCTTGGCTGAAGACCAGGATCGAGGGGAAGTTTACCTTTTCTAAGCATCATTGCTTAGCTAAAGAAGATGAATGCGTAAGCTACCATTCATAACCACCATCAAAATTTCGGATATTCCGATATTTAATCCTCTTGCACCCCGAATGCCCGAATACCTTCGTCATTCACACCTTCGGGTCCAAGAAGATTAAATAGGGGCATCTGTCATACCCCAAATTTTGACCACTAAAGTTTCCCATCATTGTGCAAATCATCACCACAATATGGATGTACCTTTATGCTTCATCAGTCTCCCCAAAGATGGGTGAGCATCCACCAATCAAAATTAGGGTTTCAAGCCCTCTCTGAGCTTTAGACAAAGGCTCAATCAAGAAATGACTTGATTTTCAACTTTTCTAATCTCTCAAACATCCTCAAAGGATCAAAAGGACTCCTACTTTAAGTATTAAGCACAAAGCTGCTCCCTTCTAGGTGGATCAAGTCTCCAGATCGACAGTGTCACCAAATTAGGGTTTTGATCACCCAGGGCCTCCAGATGAAAAATTCCATCTGGGCACAAGCCATTGATCCAAAACATAACCTAATATACTTCATGGAACCTCATGAACCCATGCATCAAGTCAATTTTGCCTCAGGGGATGCATTCATAAAAAATCAGGAATTAGGGTTTCTTGACCTAATTCACCCCTAAGTTGACTTTTAGGGAAAATCATGAGCCAAGACCTCAAGAGAGGGTTTTAAGGTCTCTAATATACCATATTGATCCATTTGGAATAATAGATTGATCCAAGAAGCTTGAGCAACAAGTCTCAATTTCATCTGCACCACAATTAGGGTTTTAAGGGAAAAGTCAACTGTAACTTTGACTTTTGACCAGGACATGCTCCCAAACCCTAGGACATGATTCAATATACCCTATGACACCCATGGAACATGTCCATCAAGTTTGATTTAGGTCAAGGACATGATTTCCTGAAGAATTGCACAGTTTGGAATTCATCTGATAAAAAGTCAACTGTGCACAAAAGTCAACTTTGACTTTTTGAGATTTTTCACCAAAATGGATTTTTAACCCTAAAATGATGTTAATGTATGATTTGAATCATCATTCATCAAGAAAAATCAAGAAAAGTGAGATAACTTGTAAAAGGGGTAACCATAAAAACTTAGAAATTTTTCTAAGTTAAAAATAAAGTGGCAAGGGTACCAACTTTGGAGGACCATAACTCCTAAACCACAAGGCCATTTTTTCTCATCCAAAGATGGATTTGTAGCCCTCATTATCATCTACAAAAACTTCAACTACAAGTCATTCCAATTCATTAAGGATTTTGAGTTATGGAGTGATCAAAGTGGCTGAAAAGTGAAAAAGTCACTTTTTCCAACACTTAGTGAAATTTTCACTAAGTCAGATTTTGCCTCACTTTTTGCCAAATGTAGGGGGATTTTTCACTTGGAATCAAAAGAGATCAAACCAAACTTGTTCAAACAGTTGTTGTATCATGTAAGAGCTTTCCAAAATGGCCAAGAACATTGCCAAATTCAACTTACACCATGAGATATGACATTGGCAAGTTACCTTGCTGAAATCTGTCAAGGCAAGGCAGAATTTGCAACTTTGGTCGATTTGCCAAAATCATCCAAATTCAATTGCTCCTATCCACTTGGACACCTCAGAGGATTGAATCTAAAGGGGACAATCACTGAGCCAAGCCTCCAAAGTCCATGGAACAAGAAATAGCATGTTGAACATAGAATGGCCAAAATAGGGACAATACTTCAAATTTGGAATGAGGCATTCAATGGAACCATCAAGGTGGCATGGACTGAGCCATTCTCATCTGAAATCAGTCAAGGCTTATCCAAGACCAAGGGGACCATAGCTCTGTGCCCTAACCTCTAGTCAATGGCTAGAGGAGACTTGCATTTCCATTGGCCAACATTGAGGAAACACCTGTTGCAGTTGCCATTCACTGTGGATCCCAAAACAAACTTGCTCTACTATAAATAGAGCTCAATTGTGGTCAGTTTGAGTACACCAAAGCCATCAAATAGATGCTTTCCTCAAAATCTCTTCTTTCACTCCAATTTTTCCTTCTAAGGCAAGTCACTATCGGGTTTTGAGTTTGAGAGTAATTCCAATCAAACCAATCACTCACACACCTCACATACATCACATATGAGCTGATCAAACACTTAGATCACTTCTGAAACACCAATTTCACAAAATCACCAGCTGGTTGCTCAAGGTTTTAACCAAAGTGCAGCTGAGGTACCACAAAATGATCCAGCCAATTTCAATCAAGTCCAACCATCCAAACACAATCCATAGGGTGTAGGGAAGCTGTTCAGATCATCACAACTCATCTGTAACACCTCCAGATCAAAAATCACTGTGAACTTGCTGTCACGACTTGGAGGTCAATACTTAATTTTTGAAGCATTAATCCAAGATCCCAATTTGTTCTCCATGTGTTAAACAATTTTTGATCATTTTAATTGAATTTTTATTCAATTAAATACATTTTGAAAACAAATTAGGGTTTTTGGATTAATTCAACCCTCATAAATCATTTTCAAAACTTTTTGGGCCTCTTGAGAGAGTGTAAGACCCATCCCCCCTTGTACAAAAACTTTTTGGGCCTCACTCATTGTATAAGTACCTCTGTACAAGTAAATGGCGCGATCGTCGCCCGTTTAAAATTTAAAAATCATTTGGGCCTCTATTAGAGTGTAAGACCCAATCCCCCTTTTAACCAAACATCTTGGGCCTCACTTATTGTATAAGTCCCTCTGCGTTAAAAGAAAACCTCGGCGCGATCGCCATTTTTAAACGAAAAATCATTTTAGGCCTACCCTCGTGTTATAAGCCCCACTCTTTTTTCTCTAAACTTTTTGGGCCTCTTGAGAGAGTGTAAGACCCATCCCTTTGTACAGAAAACCTTTTTGGGCCTCAGTCACTTGTATAAGTCCCTCTGTACAAATTCAACAGTGCGTTCACTGATAAAACCCTGGGCCTCTCCTTGAGCTGTAAGCCCCAAATCTTTCTTTTTCAAAGCACTTTCTCCTTTGATTTTGAATATACTGTTGTTTTCAATCTTTCTTTGTTGAACAACTAACCAAACAGCATGGAAGCACTACAATCGAGTAAGTGGTTATCGCTTTCGTTTACTGCTTTCATATTATAAACTGTATTGTGGGGCTGCTCACTGTAAGTCTCCTTTCATAAACTCATATCTACTGTGTAATAATAGTATAGATATTTCGAGTTTCCCCGGCAACTACGTCTAGCACTAGGAAAAGCTATTTCGTTTATTCGTAGAAATAGACACCTAGATCCCCAATAGGAGCACCAGATACAGTCTTCTCTTCGGCTGTCCTCCTTAGGAATCGTCAAGAAGCTCTACTCCCCAAGATGAATGTATTCTCCGTGAATGGCATCTTTGAGTTTCTTCCAAATTCTCGAACTTTCCTGACTTGATCTATTCCTTGTGGATAGCTTGCCTTGAATGTCTCGGGGTTTGGGTACCCACTACGGTCATAATCTTGGACCTTAACTAAGGAACCCTCTTTAAAAGCTAAAAGTCGCTGGATAGTAAACCTCGCACGTTTACCAGTGGTTTTTATCTTTAAAAGAGTTATCTCTCCTAATGGAAAGGAGATGATAGACCCACGGGCTTCTTAAAAGCATCGGCCTCCTCTTGGGCATTGTTCAAGGACCCACAGGCTTCCTAAAAGCAACCCCGCCTCCTCTTGGACTTCGTACAAGGACCCTACGGCTTCTTAGAAGTATTCACAGCCTCCTCTTAGGCTTCGTATAATGATCTCTTCCTCCGGGAATGATAGCCTCCTCTTGGGCTTCGTACAAGGACCCGTCGGCTTCTTAAAAGTTTCCAGCCTCCTCTTGGGCTTCTTACAAATTGTCCCGACGACCTCCTAGAGGTATAGGAACAAAACCTAGTCATCCTCATAGAACAGTCCTTTCATAGAGTCTACTACTGTTTCTCAAAGCATAGTACAAAAGATAAAACTCTAGACACGGACAGTCTAACTTCCTTGAGTCTCAAAGACATTCTCAAGTGACTCCTTCGTTAAATAGGAAGGAAACCCGCAGACTCGGACAGTATCAATACCCTTTGGATTTCGCATTTCCTCAAAGAGAGGGAAATATCCCTGATCCTCAAATCAAATCCCTGAGTACAGTGTTACTCATATAAGAACTGATTTTCTCTTTTAAAATCAGTATATTGGATCTGTCACTCAACTGAAACAGTTACCCTAGCCTCCTCTTAGGCTTTGTATAATGATCCTTCTCCAGTGAAGTTAGCCTTCTCTTGGGATTTGTACAATGATTCTCCCCAGCGGAGTCAAACAACATTTTAGCCTCTCTCTCGGGCTTCGTACGAGACACATAAAGACTCCCTCGTTGAGTCAAACAAACAATAGCCTCCATCTCGGGCTTCGTACGAGACACAAAGACTCCATCGTCGGGTCAAAATCTCTTAGCCTCTCTCTCGGGCTTTGTACAGGACACAAAATAGCCTCCTCTTAGGCTTTATATAATGATCTTCCTAGCGGAAAATAGTCTCCTCTTAGGCTTTGTATAAGAAAACCACTGGTTGATCCAATTAACCTTTTAGCATCAAAGTTGTGCCTCGTTCACAGTATACAAACATCAACAACTCCTTTCCCTTCATCTAATCGCTGTAAGCGGCAAGCCTCTGGATTATTTACATCCATGCCACTGTCCTTCTTTTAGCATGAGAAATTCCTAAGGAAAGATAGCATTGCTCTATACTGAGTTAAAGTCTCCTCCTTCAGGTTAAAACCCTTTCTTCGGAAATTATGGCATTGCTCGGATCCGCGTATCCCAGTTAAAGTAATTCTCCTTCTCCCCTCTTTAGAGATGACAAATTCTCTCTAAAGTCGAGGTCCTTCAGCTTCACGTCTTGGGCTTTGAACAAGACACAAATAAATCACCTTCAGCTTCACATCTTGGGCTTTGAACAAGATACAAATCACCTTTCGCTTCACGTCTTGGGCTTTGAACAAGACACCAAAACACCCATTTCCTCCCATAGAATAGGAGGAACTAAGAACACTCTGATTTCCCTGTTTCGGTAAACGGGAATACGTAGGCATAAGATCGAAAGAAAAGATCTTAGCGAGCACAATCAACAAAAAAACCCAAATCCCATATCTCCATCAATCAAAAGCAGTAATTCAAAAGCATCAGTCCTAACATCCTAATCCTTGTTCCCCGCCAGAAACCTTCTGCCCAGGTAAAAAGAAAGAAAACAGTATTGGTGAAAATACAAATAACCAGTACAAAGGTCCCCCACATTGATAACATTCGTAACCTAACAGACCGCTGTTTAAACTCAGTATGCAAGCAGGGTTAATTGGAGACATCTATTTCCCTTCCTTATTCAGCTCACAATAGGATAAAAAATGAATCGACCTGTAGTTCAGAGCTCAAACCGCAGAGAGCGACCAGCGCTTAAGAACCGCGTCCAAAATCGCTCGCTACACATCCCTATGACGATATGTCCTTTCAGTCGGGTTCCATTTTTCTTCCTGTCAAATCTCTTTGACGACGTGGTTCTCTGGGTATGTTGTCTTTCCGTCAAATTCCTTTGACGAGGTGTGACTGGGCTCCAGTTTAATATTTTCTTTCCTCGCGGTTAGCAAATTTTTTGGTTCTCTTTGTATTCAATCACCTTGTACCTTGAATGTCTGAAAGCAGTTGCTATCATCCTTTCAGGTCCAAGTTGATTGAATAGGGGCAGCTGTAGCACCCCAAAATTTGCCCTAAGTTTTTTCTGGCTTTTATTTCGCATCCATCTGCATATCCATTAGGTCATAACTCATTCATTCATTTGCATTGGGTTTCTAAGACGTGTGATCAAGGCATCTTCCTTTGGTTTGAGCTTTCCGTATTCAGAAGATTATCAGTGTGCATTTAAAGTGGTTAGTTCTCAAGCGGTGTATAAGGTCAAGTTGTTGTGGGTGGAAGTCCTCAGGTCAACCAACAGTGGGCCATGTGAGGTGTAGGTTCAGAAAGTCAGGTTTCCATTGGTCAGAAATGCAAAGGATGTTTGATTCAGATGTTTTATTTCAGTAGCATGGGTGAAAGAGTCAAGATTGGTTTTTATCCATAATCCATTTTCTGTCTGTCATTATCCATTTAATCACCTTTTCCTAAATTCAATTTCATTTGTAAATCCAATTACCCAATAGCCATTTCCCAAATCTGTTTCTATCCAATTTCATCATCCATATTCAAAATAAAAAAAACCCACATTCACATTTCAAGTCCATTTACAGTCCACTCTTAGATCCATATCCAAATTTTATATCCAATATCCATTTATATCATAAATAACCAAATCCATATTCATTTTAAATCCACATCCAAGTGTCCATATATCCAAAATCCATTTACTAAACCAATTATCCATTTTCACATCATTAACCAAAATCATTATTCAACATTCATTTACCAATTTTCAATTCATTTTATCCATTCCAAATTCTTGATATCCATAGTTTTTTAAAAGTTCATTTTCCACAAGTATCCATTTGGCAAACCAAATATCTAATCCATATTTCGTATCCATTATCCACTTCATTTTTTTATCCAATTTTAACTCATATCCAAACTCATTATTTTTCTTTATCCATTTTTACCCAAAGTTTAAAAACCACTATCCATCAAGCCATTACAAGCTGACCCACAAGCCCTTTGAAGCCAAAATCACAAGCCACACTTCACTACAAAAAGCACCTGCTACAAGCTGAGATACGTCAAACTTTTCGTCCAGCTCACATGGCCCACGCATGAAAAACAAAACCACACTCAGCTGTAGCAACCCGTTCGCACACCGATCACGCATCACAACCTACAACAGCTAGCAGCAGGGAATTTAACAGAAGAAAAATAATAGCAGTGAAAACAGTATAACAGAAAATTACACCAAGGCACACGTGCAAAGCTACCATATCAAAACTCAGGTGCAAACACGCTTAAACAATTACACAACAAAAATCACAGTTCACCAAGCTTCTAACAGAAGTTTCTAACAAAAATCCTAACTAACTCTAACTGAATTTTAATTGAAAAACCTATTTTACCCTCCCTGATTCCTGCTATAAAAACTTCATCCTCTTCATTCTTCAGTCTCTCTGATTCATTCTGCATAATTTCACCAATCTTCAATATTCTCATTCTTCCACTCTTCACCTTCAATTCTCAAATTCTCTGCAACTTCTTTCATTCTCATCACACACAAATCAACCTGCAAAAACATCATCACCTCACAGCTTTAACAAATCATCACACTTCAATAGAAAGTTCGCATCAACAATGGCAATTCTAATGCAGTGGACTTGAAGAACATCGCAACAACAACGAAGTTCAGGTTCGAAGAAAAATCTATGTCATTCAACAACATTTCAAAAAAAAAGCAAATCGCAGAAAGGAAGAAGAAGAATTCACAAGAATCAACAACAATGGAAAATCAATTCAACAGAGAAGAAGACTAATCGAATCAAAAGCAAAAGTGAGAACGTGAATCACGTATACCTGGAAAAGATCTTTGGTTTTCTCTCCGTCTTCGTCCTCTTTGAAGAGTCACCGGAACTGCTCCGGTAGGTAAGCCTCGATCCAAATTTTGTTTAGGTTTTTTCTCTTTCCTTTCTCTGCGAATCCGTAGGTGATAGTGTAACTCGTGTTGTGTTGTTTGATTTCACTCCATCATCGCCGACAATGAGCCGTGGCGTGGCGGAGTCCTTCGTTCGCCTTTTAGAGGGAACGGTGCGACGGATGTAGGATAATAGTCATGTGAGATGGTGGTTGGAGCAAGGAGAACCGGCGTGGTTCTAAGTCCTGGCGACGAAATAGAACGAGAGAGTGTTGAGACGGTGAGGTTTGTGCGATTCGACAGAGAGCTCGGATTAGAGAGAGGAGATTTTTTTTGGAGGCCATGTCGCGTCGTTGATGTCGCTGGCGGCAGAAGTTTTTAATTCCGGCGAGGAGATAGTAGTGTGAGGCTGGGACGAAGAGGATGGCGACGGACGGAGGGAGTTTCGCGGTGATGATAGCGAAGACGTCGGAGATGATGAGTGAAACGGAGACGGTGGCCGGAGTTTCGCGAAGGTGAAGGAGAGGATGTTAATGGATGATGGTTCGCGGCGGTGCAGGTTTGACGAAGAGGGTGTGGTAATCGGCGTGGATGAGTGAGGGAGGAAGGAGGAGGAGAGAGTTTAGTGTATATACTGAAGGTTGGAGTGTGAAATTGTGTTTCTAGGTTAAATTTCATCATGCGTTGGTTTGGGCCTTCAGGCTCCACAGTTTCATTTTCGCACCACCCTTTGTTTTGTGTAAGGCAAGGACGAGGGGGCCTAGCCCATTTGTTTTCTCCTTTTCACACCTTGTTTTCACTACCTGAACCCCCTGCGACTGTAAGAATATTGGGCCTAAATTCACTCAGCCCTTACTCTTATCCGCCCCAGTTTTTTCACTCGCACCCCCCTTGTTGCCACAAGGAGAATTCATGGGCCGTTAACATAAAGCCTACTCGCCTGGAATGCTGATCACACCACCCCTGAAGTCTGACTGCACCCCCGGGTCCTTTGGTTTAGGTTTTTTTTTGTGTTTTATTATTTTGTTTTAGTTAGATAGTTTAGGATAACTATTTTAATTAGAAGTCAGGATATTAATTTAGGACGTTTGAATTAGGATAATTAGTTTAGATTTAATCTTGGATTAATTAGATAATAACTAGATAATAATTTTCAAGATTAGTTTACCACTAGATTTTAATTAGAAATTAGAATTTCATTTAGATTTTAATATTAGTTTTTCTTTGGAACTAATTTCCTTTAGAATTAGTAGTTAGATTTAACTTTGGAATTTGTTTAGTTTTAATTAGAAATTAAGTGGAATTAATTTTAGGTTTAATATTAGGTTTAATTCTAGAATTAATTTTAGGATTAATTTTCGCTAGATTTAGTTTTAGAATTAACTTTAGGTTTAATTTTAGAATTAGTTTTTAATCTCAAGTTAACTTTTCTTGTTAGAATTTAATCTTGCTTTTTCTTAGTATTTTAATTCTAACTTGGATTATCTTGATTAATTTCTGTTTAGTACCTGATTAAATGCTTCTGTGCTTGCTTAATTTTCTTCATCCCTCTTTAAGAACTAACTTAACTTCTATCTTGGAAGTAAGTTGCTTTTTATGTTCTTCTCCTCCTTTTAGGGTTAGATTTCTTAAACCTAATTAACCATAGGATCACCATGCATGATAACATTAAGACTGAGTCTTAGTCTCCCTCTTTAGTTTTTACCTTTACTCCTCCTTTTGAGTCTCTCTCTCTCATCTCAAAACAAAAAAGTAAAAAACACTTAATAAAGGAAAAACATATATTGTATTTGAGCCTTTCATGTGAGAATAAGATAGTGAGGGGTCTTCTCTCACTTTCTTAGAATGTTTAGCGTACGTCCCGTCTTGGGTCGATATGCGAGGCATTCGATCCTACATGAAGGACTTAAATACAATGTGCGTTACAAAACATAAAAAAATCAAAACACTTCTTTCTTAAAAGACAAAAACAAATAATTCTTCTCTCATCTCTTCACTCATTTCTTAAGGATTCGTCAAGTCCGTTCTACCGCAAACAGGTAACGCCTAAGTCTCCCTACAGCGAGCTGCAACACCTAACTGCTGGGACGCGCACTTTGACGTTTCCACAAAAAAACACAAACAAAGCGACCCTCGTTGAGGGGAACTACGTCGCTCTGATTCTCATGTTCCCGATGAGATACGTAGGCAGTGGGGTAGGGCCTATTCGAGCACTTCTTTTATTTTCCCTACAATTGTTTCTCTTTCCCTTTCCTATCCATTTTCAGTATCTTTTCTATCACCCTTTGATCGAAACAGCAAGCATGGATCCCATCGGGTACGATGGACGCGTGGGGGTGCTAATACCTTCCATGCGCGTAACCGACTCCTGAACCCCATTCTCTTGTTCGTAATACCATGCTCTTTCCTTCCCTCAGGTTTATGCAGTGTTTCCTTTCCCTCTCTTGGGATAAATACACATTGCTGGCGACTCTGTTTCGGTGCCACTTTTGCATTTGTACTTGGATGAAAATCCCGGGAGCGACAAATAGCATTTCTTGAACTTTCCCGGCTTGGGACCCACGGGCTTCTTAAAAGCATCCCCGCCTCCTCTTGGGCGTTGTACAAGGACCCTTCGGCTTCTTAGAAGTTTTCACAGCCTCCTCTTAGTCTTCGTATAATGATTCTTCCTCAGGGAAGATAACCTCCTCTTGGGCTTCGTACAAATTGTCCCTTCGGCTTCTTAAAAGTTTCTTCTGCCTTCTCTTGGGCTTTGTACAAATTGTCCCGACGACCTCTTAAAGGTATAGGAACAAAAACTAGTCATCTTGATAGAGCAGTTTTTCAATTGAGTCTAGAACTTCACTTGCCTCCTCTTGGGCATTGTACAAGGACGCACCCCATAGACTTGGACAGTCTAAATACCCTTGAGTCTCAAAGACATTCTCAAACACCTTTAGCCTCCGTCTCGGGCCTCGTACGAGATACATACAAAAAAACTCTCTTGTTTTAGCCTCCATCTTGGGCGTTGTACAAGATACACATATAAACACTCTCTTGTTAAGTACGTTAGCCTCCTCTTAGGCTTTGTATAAAGAAATCCCCGGTTCAGTCAATCAACCTTTTAGCATCAAAACATGCTTTGCTCACAGCAGACAAACATCAACAACTCCTCTTTAGAGATGACAAAAACCCTCTTAATTAGGACCCCTTTAGCTTCACATCTTGGGCTTTAAACAAGATATAAATCACCTTTAGCTTCACATCTTGGGCTTTGAACAAGATACAAACATACCCTTTAGCTTCATGTCTTGGGCTTTGAACAAGACACCAAAGCAACCTTTTCCTCTTTTTTAACATCCGACGCTTTCCCGGATATTCCTTTTCTTTACATCCGACGCTTTTCGGATATTCCTTATATTTTCATCCGATGTTTTTCCCGGATATTCATATCTCAATCTTTAATCTCTTCACTCCTTTAATCAATTCCCACAAACATCCTTTTAGCCTCCGTCTTGGGCTTTGAACAAGACACCAAAACATTTTTTTCCTCCCATAGAATAGGAGGAGCTATGATTGCTCTGATTTCCCTGTTATCATTATGGGAATACGTAGGCATAAGATTGTGAAATCTTAGCGAGCACACTAAACAAAAACCTTAGGTCCAATACCTTACCAAAAACATCGAAAAACCCGAAAACAACAAAAATATCTTTTCAACATCTCTCAACCTTCCCAAAAGAGAAACTTTCCCAATTTACAGAAAAAACACCAGTAAGTAGAAAACAGTAGAACAGTAGAAAATTGCTATCAACCCATGGATAACCATGTATAGGATGGGTATTTGACAACTCCCCATTGTATAACCTGACCCCGAACTCCCCGATCTCTTAGCATTTGTTAAAGAAAACATTTTCGTGCAAGGTTAGTTTGAGATAGCTTCTCTTTCCTTTCCAGCTTCATAGGATAAATAAGAAATCAGAAAGTAGCACCCAATCCCATCCGCAGGCGGATGTGGGCGGTCACGAAAACTGCGCTACAGTGACTCCTTCCCAAAGGTCCACTTGGTTATGTACTTCCGGAAGATGGAGACCTACACCAACAACTAGAAGTTGCCCATTCACTGCTTTCAAGACAGTTTAAGAGGAGCTTCACTCAAATAGTACATGAACCTTGAACGAAGCAACTTACTGGAATGTTCTTAGACACTTTGTCTTCATTCTTTTGGGAAAAGATGATTGGCAGCGTCTCATCAAGCTTCACAGACTTTGTTACCATTGGCCAAAGACTCGAAGAAGGCATCAAGAATGAGAAGGTATCTAAAGTTGTTGAATCTTCCAAGGCTGCAAAGAAACCCTGTGGTAACTTCCAAATGAAGAGGGAAGATCAGATCAATTCTATCTTGACTGATGACAGGAAACCTCATTACAGACCCCAACATTCCAATCAAGCTCATATTGCTGTTGTTACTCCTGATTTTGTTGCTCAACCAGCTCAAGCTCCTTAACACCCAATTATGGGACAATACCTGAACCGCAATAGGACTCAATTTGATCTTATTCCTGTGACATGCACTGAACTGTATCCTACTATGGTTCAAAGGGGATGGATTACTACTAAGGCTCTACCTCATCCTGCAAATCCATTTCCACCTGGATTCAGATCTGACCTTCATTGCGCATTCCATGAAGGAGTTGCAGACCATGGTTTGGAAAATTGCTATGTGCTAAGGGCTAGAGTATGGGATTTAATCAAAGACAAGCTCATCAACTTTCATGATACCAGTCCTAATGTCTAGCTTAATCCTCTGCCAGAACATAGGAAATGAAGCGTCAATCAACTTCAGCTCAGATACTTCTCAAAAACATGACAACTCATCCTTGTGTTTGATTAGTCACTGGCCTTGTTTCTTTCTATTTTGCATTTTCCTTGTTTGTATCATATTTATTTGCTTTCAACTTGTTTATCTTTAAATGTCAATTTTAATGAAATGAGCATGTACAATATTTTGATTCAAATCATCTGTTTATTTACATATTTATGCTTTCTCTTTCAAAAAACAAAAACTTTCAAAAAAAAAATATACACCTCTTTTCCAAATTTTTGATTATGCAAATATTTGTGGGAGGATGATGAAAATGTAATACCCATAATTGTTGTCGGTATGCTTTCGAATAAACTTTGCTGACGATGTAAGGCATTTTTTCAATTCCCAAACACTTGAGATATAAGGAAGATGATCCCTCGTTAACCCCTTTGAGCCTTGAAGTAAGAGTTTTTTTCTTTACAAAAAAAATGTAATTTTAACCTGGGGCAAGGTAGTCTCAGTTTAACTTAGGTTATGCATTCAATTTCAAAAAGTTTCATGCACGACACCTTTCAACAAAAAGTCTACATACAATAAGCAGGTGTCGAAGATGCTTTTCATAGGATTGTCACAAATCAAGTGAACGAATGTTGTGCAAAGGATCGTTAAGAGGCCCTTACTCAAAGAATGAGCCGAGTCCCTTTCAGGGAAAAAGCTAAGAAAGATGAGAAGCTCATACATACAACAAGCAGATGTCAAAGATGTCTATCAAATCAAAAATGATGGTCCACCGTAATCATCAAATCAAGCAGTCACTTTCTTTCAAAAGAAAAAACCCGCTAAGTCAAAACCTATAAAGGAAACTTAGGCAAAAACTGGGGCATCCCGCTGACTATAAGTTTCAAAAGAAATAGTTCAGGCAAAAGTTAGGGATAATACAAAGAGAAGAGGTCCTTCAATCCTCGATCTTCAAAAAGTCCATAAGGACAAAAACAACTAAATGTTGTAAAGAAGCAGTAGCTGTCGTCTCAAGACTTCTGGACCATCGTCATCACTATCATCAGTACAATTCCAAAACTTTTGGAACCTGAATACATAATCTGAGTTTAACTGAGCATAAGACTGGTGAACATCACGAAGTTGGGGTGGGTACAAATACACTTTGAGCCTTTATCTTTTTTTTTCATAAACCGTGAACCATACCACGTTATAACCCTCAAAAGACCTAATTGAAGCAAGGTTATTTTGAAAGTATACTACAACGAGGTTGCGTAAACTGACTCCAAAATCATTTTTTGCAAATCATTTGTTTTGGTATCATACATCTGTTTTACTTTTCATTCTTAATGTTTTTAAACCATCGTGTTTTAAACCAGTAATTCATATTTAAATACATTAAAATTTTGCATGTTTAAATAAACACTTTTGAATGCAAACTAGCTTTCCTCTTAAGTAATTTTCAAAATGGTTCAGAAACTTGGTCAGTGATCCTATCAGGGGTAAGTTCTTTCCAGATCCTGTCAAAGAATCAGTTCAAGATTTGTTCAAGTGCAAGTCCTTCTCATAATTGGTTTATTCAGAAGATTTTTTAAGACTCGTTAATGGGGGAAATCCTTCCAAGTATACAGCATACAATCACTTTCATTCAAACTGAAGCAACGATCAGTTCATCTACAATAGTCAGCAAGTCTGGGGCAATTTATTTGGAAAAATCCCCAAGCAGCTCTCCAACCTTTCTTAAAGGATTATTAACTTGATACAGTTTACCAGTATAGCAAAAAGATGTTCAACAGACAGTATCTTCAATCCCCCAAAGCAATGGCAGTGATCTCTGTGTTGAGGAATCAGTCTTCCAGTTTTTCACTCCCCAAAAGAGTATAAACTTGTTGATTGTCACTCCCCAAAAGAGTATAAATTTGTTGATTTTCATTCCCCAAAAGAGTCTAAACTTGTTGATTTTCACTCCTCAAAGAGTCTAAACTTGTTGTCAGCATTTTCATACATTATGCATTACAGAGTGTTTTAATCCTCATTTGCATCACATACATTTTAAAAAATTCATATACTTTGCATTTCAAGAGTGTTTTAATCCTCATTTGCATTTACTCTCATTTAGCAAGAGTGTTTTAATCCTCAATTGCATTCACCAGTGGTCGTGTTGTTATACCATCTTACCTATCTACAAAGTCCAACTTACTTGGCACCTATACTTGTATGTCTATCTGATGTTCTTCCAGATATGTCTCCTTGTTTTGAAGTTCTTCCAAAACTCCTTCTGCCGTTCTTCTAGATATGTCTCTTTGTTCTGATGTTTTCCCAGAACTCTCTTTGTATCTATCCGACGTTCTTTCGGATATGTCTCTTTATTCTGATGTTTTTCTAGAACTCTCTTTGTGTCTATCTGATGTTCTTCCGGATATGTCTCTTTGTTCTGATGTTTTTCCAGAACTCTCTTTGTAATACCCCATATTATTTAAATACTCAATTGGATATCAGATGAGATCATATGACTATCTATGAGCTCTATCCTTGGATAATTGGATTAATGGAATCCTCTAAGTACTTTAAGTATTATCAATTGGGATCAATAGAGCAACTGGTGAACTCTGAAGAGATCAATTATTTTAATTCAAGAAAGGATTTTAAGGTAACTATAATAATTGATCCATTTGGTTGAGATGAAAAAATATCAATTGGAGAAATTTTACTCTATTGGATTATATATATATATATATATATATATATGTTAGAAGAGAAAAAGAAAAAGATAGAGAAGAAGTGGAGAAAGAGGAAGAAGAGAGAAAAAGCCATGGATCATCTTCATATTCATCATCTTCTTCAACCTCCTCTTCGATGATCAGGTGGGTTCTAGATAGAAGCTTTAAGTTCTAGAGTTAGAGATGATTTTAACTAAAGTTAGGTTTTGTGAAAAAAATGCTCATTTTGATAATCAATGAAATTCAACGGATAAAATGAAGTATAAATTGCGTAGCATATTGGATATGTGTGTGGAATTATCTGTTTATGATTGTTATGATGTTTGATCATGTTTTGGTTAAGATTGGTTTGGAATTATATCAATAAAAACAGAGATTTTGGGATTCTGCAACAGGGTTAACCGATTAACCCTTTGGTTAATCGATTAACCAGTGAGAAATATGTTGTCCTGCGCTGAATAAGAATGGTTAACCGATTAACCATTTGGTTAACCGATTAACACTGTAACTTTTTGGAAAATACTCTAAAAATCCATAACTTTTGATCCGTAACTCGGATTGACACACGGTCGGAAGCATTGGAAAGCTATTTCAATGCTCTTTGTGATGGTGAGGTAGAAAGATGGTTATATGCCATGGATTGATAAGAAAAGTATAGAAATGTAATGTTTACAAAAATGTATAAATGTTTAAAAATGGAATTTGTGTGAAATGTTTGAAGATCCATATCTTTTGGATCGTAACTCTGATCGAGGCATGGTAATAGTCATTGGGAAGATATGGAAATATCCTACGCTATAAAATTTAAAAGTATTGATTTCGATACCCGATTAAATGAATCGGAGGGAACCCGAAAGTGATGTTTTATGTGATGTGTGATTATATGTATTTACTTGTAATATTTGTGTTATGCCATATCTATCTAATATTGTTGTTAAAATGAATGAGAGAATATGCATGTTAAAATGAGTTAGGAAGAGTGAGGAAACTTTACCAAAAAATGGTATAATTCTAGGTTGTGAATAGAATTGTGATAGAAACTCTGGATGGCGACGTTCGTGCATTCATTGATGAGTTCTGGCCTAGAGTAGATAACTTAATGACAACGCTCGTGCGTGAGAGGCCGAGGCGTGTATCCATTTCCGAAATGACAACACTCGTGCGTGAGGGGCCGAGGCGTGTGTTCATTTTCGAATGGTATAGAAAGAGTGAACACTAGTATGGAACATGTGTATTAACCATTATGGTTTTGTGAAAAGGCAAAAGAGGCCTTAAGGCATTGTGGCCTTGTGATTGTCGAATACAATCACGTTTGTGTGTGTGATCACGTAATCGTAACCAGTTCTTTGAGTTGTAGTTTCATGAGTCTCGAGCTCCTCTGAAACATAGCATGACTACTTGGCAGGTTTGATTCCCGCGTGCAGTAAGAATGGCGCTCAGGGAGCGTATGCTTGTGACAGTTAATGGCCCGTGTGAAGCGACGGTTCATAGCGGTTAATGGCCCGTAGAACCCGAATCCATTCGTATGTCAAGTAGGTTACAGGGATCCATGACTCGGGTCGACTTCTAGACGTAGAAGCGGACGGGAAAAGGGGGTGCCTTGTGGGTTATCGATTAGTGATATTTTGAGTTGATGAACTCATGTCATGTTTCCATATAGTGTGAGATTGTGAGATTGTGTACTCAAGGTCACTTCCCTTCCCTTTTGACTTGAGTTAGGTGTGTTAGAACCTTGTAAAGCCGAGAGAATATATAAGATAGGGAACTCACTGAGATTTGATGTATCTCACCCCATTATAGTTGCTATATTTCAGGCGTGGTTTGTAGGTTTGATTTACAAGTGGAGCTATGCTTGGATGTTTCAAGAGAAGCTTAGTTGAGCTTATTTTTCCGCTGTGTATCATTTCATTGTATACAATTGAGGATATTGTATATTATTCTTAGATTTTTATTTTTTGGCTAGTTTCCATGTCTTGTGCCATAGATTGTGTTTATGTTTTAGAAATGGGCAAGTATGTGAATTACGCCATTAGGCACTTATGATGGTGTCAGTGCCAAATAAAATGCTTGTATCGTATTATTCTAGATAAATATTATACAGGGCGTTACACTCTTTGTGTCTATTTGACGTTCTTCCGGATATGTCTCCTCGTTTTGATGTTTTTCCATAACTCTCTTTGTGTCTATCCTACGTTCTTCCGAATATGTCTCATTTGTACTTATGTTTTTCCAGAACTCTCTGTTCATGTCTATCTGATGCTCTCCCGGATATGACTTTTCTCATCTGATGCCTTTCCAAATGTAACTTTTGTTCTAATGTACTTATCCGATGCTTTTCCAGATATGTCCATCGTTCTCGCAATCTTCCAAAATTTGTTCCCGTACATTCAACGCTTTTCTGAATGTTGCGGATATACCTTCAAGGTTATTTTGATACATTCAATGCTTTTCTGGATGTCACTAATATGCCTTCGAATTTGTTTCCATCCCATCCAATGCTTTTCTGGATGTACTCGGTTTGTTTTTCCGATTTCATTCAATGCTCTCTTAGATGTCTCTTATTGTTTTCCTGATATCTCTAAATATTTTCTCTTTTTTCAGATTTCATTCAAAGCTCTTCTAAATGTCTCTGACGATTATGCCTACTTATGTTCCAAAGTTTCATTCAATGTTCTCCTAAATGTCTTTTACGGTTGTTACTTCCTTTTTTCCAGGGTTATTCAACACATTTCTGAAAACCTCTAATGATTGTAACCTTTTTCCTAGTAAAGTTGTTTTAGCTTTCTGGATGTTCCCGTGTATTCCACAGTAAAATTAAACTGCTTTCTCAGTAGTCTCTGACATATCCTCAGATCTGGTCTCATTCCACATCTAATGCTTTTCTAGATGTGTTTGATATGTTTTCCAGAGTGTGGTACTTCTTTTACATCTGATGTTTTCCCAGATCTCTGTATCTCTGTTCCAGGGTTTACCCCTCTCTTTCCAATTACTACTGAACAATTTTTGTCACCTTGACAAATTTCCATAATATCTTACATCCAAAGTGAAACTCTGTCTTGTTAATCTGTCTCATGTGGTATCATTCCCCTCAGTGTTCAAAATCTTGCATAACATTACATGTCATATCATCTCATCTGCATTCACGGACAAAATTCTAGGTACTCTGATATTTAATCATCTTCTACCTTGAATGTATGAAAGTCTTTGCTATTCATACCTTTAGGTGTAAGAAGATTAAATAGGGGCATCTGTCATACCCTAAATTTTGACCCCCCATTTTAATTATTTTTCGTTCATCTGATTGCATTTTCACTTTGCATCATCTGCATATCATATCATATATTTTATCATGTATAATGCTTGAATTATCAGCCGAAATAAACGTGTTAAATTTTCAGGCGTTTTGGTCAAACTAAAAGTCAAATGTGTGCAAAATTGGTATACAGACAGTTTTTTAAATCGAACTTGCAGACGTCAATTATAAATCTATTTTTCGCGTACTTTAACCTGGTATGCTCATTTTAATTTTTCAGTTATTTTTCGGTAGTATTTCTGACCCGTCTGAGCCTTTTTACCCAGTAAAATCTATTTCAAAATTTGACCAAGCGCTGTATTTTTTCAATACGTATATTTTTCGCCGATCATTTTGGTATGTTTATTTTATTTTTCAGACACTTCGATACCAAACTGTTTTATCCTTTTTAACCGGTTTCGATTTGAATTTTAATTAATATTATTTTTTTATTAATCACATTTTCAATAACTTAATTTTTATTTTTTATTTTATTATATTATTTAAGTATTAATTTTATGAAAATATAAACTTGTTTAGTGTTTTTCTCACATTTTTCTCTTGGATTTTTGGATAGAATTGTATAACAATCTTCAAACTTATTATTCAATTTTCAAACTTCATCATCATCTTCAAACTTATCATTCAATTTTCAAATTTCATCATCAACTTCAAACTTATTTTTCCATATTCAAGCTTGTTGTTCAAACTTGATGATTCACTTCACAAGTTTTCAAATTTCATCATTTCACTTCTTACAATTTTCTCTAAACCATCATCATGATATGCCTCATTTTTCTACACTAATTCTCTATAAATAGGCAAGAATTCACACTTACAAAAGACACCAAAAACAATATGTTTTTTGAACCATCTTAGTAGTTTGCAGACTGTTATGTTGTAGTGTAGGGTAGGGGATTGCATTTTCTTTGTACATGTATATTGAGGTCTAATTTGGACCAGCTTTAGTAATATGATTGGCTTGTTGATTATAAAAAAAAACAAAAAAAAACTCCTATACTTGTTTTCTCTAAAACTTCCTCCCCCCATTATTTTTTTCTTTTTCCTGCTATTACAAACACCAGCCATAACACTTTCTTTGGCTTCACCTTCATGCAACATAACCATGTTAAAAGCTCGCCACACCAAACTCTTCCTTCGTAACCTGCATGTTGCTATTCTAAACTCACTTATGGTTCTATCCGTTACCGTTTAACAACTCCGCACCACCACATCTCAACCTCCAAGAAGCCGCCGACAACTTCAACGCACAGATAGAATGGAGACAACAACACCGTCCAACAACGTTGCAACCAAAGGCGTGACGAAAAGCTCCACAAAACCACCACGTTTGCTCTGATCATTATGTTGTTCGGTTTCGTTTCGTCGTCACGGTTCGTTCTCTTCTTCTTTTTGTTTTCTTTCATAATCTGCTTCCCTTGTTTTTTTTTCATAATTGTTGTGTTGCAAAAGAAGAAATTTTCTTTGACTTAACTGTCGTATATGTCTGCAACATGTATGGTTGATTATTGTTTGTTGTTTTTGAATTGTATGATGAGGGAGAAAGCGCAGTGTGTATCGTGAGAGAGAAGAGAGTTTTGTGTCACTGCAATTTTGACCAGTTCATCTCATTTTCATTTTTCTTGTTAATTTCTGATGCATACTGCTTTCATATATATTAAATACTTCTTGTTATTTTAATATATACATGGTTTGTTTAGTTTAATATATATGTATATGTAATTGTCGTACCTGCATATGTTTTCTTAGGAAATAGATAAACAGTAATTTCTCTAACTCATTTTTGTTGTCCTTAGTATAGTGGTTTCAATATAATGTTTTTTTACTAACATTTTCCCTTGTTTAGAT
This sequence comes from Lathyrus tuberosus, assembly GCA_022829125.1. Taxonomy (NCBI): domain Eukaryota; kingdom Viridiplantae; phylum Streptophyta; class Magnoliopsida; order Fabales; family Fabaceae; genus Lathyrus; species Lathyrus tuberosus. The sequence goes on from JALAZF010000193.1 coordinate 5,561,777, forward strand.
AGTTATCCTAATTTTTATTTTTTATATAAGATTTATTTATTTTATTTTTGTTTGACTAATCATGATGTAATTTATTTAATTATTTGTCTTTTATTTTCCATTTTTATAGTATGCTAAAAAACAAAACAAAAATGTTAAGTTATTTCTTTTAATTAAATTGTTAATTGATTAATTTCATATGCATATTAATTTCTTTATGATTTTATCTTAACATTTTTTATTATGTTTAATTTCGACATTTTGTATTTTCTCTTGATGAAACTTGATCCTTGTGATGCCTTTCCTCGATTATTTATTTATCACGATGCTTTGCTATGTATAATTTATCGCATGATGCTTTGCCATGTATTCACTAATTTCACACACGATGTTTTTCCGTGGATGTTTATTTATGACATGATGTTTTTCCATGGTTTCACGATGTTTTGTCGTGCAAGCTTTGATATCACACGATGTTTTCCCGTATATGTTTTCACTTTCACATGATGCTTTTCCATGTATAAGTGACTCTAATTTTATCTGTTACGGTGCTTTGCCGTGTATGTTCATTTATTTCGTGATGTTTTGCCACGTATGCATGTTCCCTTAGGATCTTTTAGTTCAAACTTAATTTTCGATTAGGTTTGAAGTAAGACAGATATTAGGATGTTCATCCATGCATGATAGCATTAGGATAACATTCCCCTTCAAAACTCAACCTTAGGTTCATCTTTGCATGACAACATTAGGTTAGATTTCCCCTCTCGCCACCGTGCGATCAAAACTTTCTTTTCTATACTTCGTGCCCTTTAGGGGTGAACTACGACCGCTCTGATTTCTCAAGATCCCGTTGAGAATATGTAGGCATAAGATCGTGAGATCTTAGCAAGTAACCTTTTCATTTTTCCATCTTTTCTTTACATCTGACGTTTTCCCGGATATTCCTATCTTCACTCTTTTCTTTTTTCCCATCTTTTCTTTACATCCGATGTTTTCCCGGATATTCATATTCATATATTCCTATCTGCAACCTTTTCTTTTTTTATCTTTCTTTACCTCCAACGCTTTCCCGGATATTCATATTCATATTTCCATATCTCTTATCAAATCTTTTCTCTCGCCTCCGTGCAATCAAGATCTTCTCTTTACATCTGATGCTTTCCCGAATATTCTTTTTTTACCTTCTCTTTTCATCCGACGCTTTCCCGAATATTTCACTCTTCTCTATTTCCCTTTTTCTCTTTACATCCGACGTTTTCCCGGATATTCATCTCTTCAACTTCTCTTTTCATCCGACGCTTTCTCGGATATTCATATTCATATCCTTAGCCTCCTCTTGGGCTTTATCCAAGCATCATAGCCTCCTCTTGGGCTTTATCCAAGCATCATATCCTCATCTTGGGCTTTATACAAGCATCATATCCATAGCCTCCTCTTTGGCTTCATACAAGGACCCGTTGCCTCATCTTGGGCTTCATACAAGGACCCCCAGGCTTCTTAAAAGCATCACAAATAATATGACCCTCCCTTTTACAACCTTTTCTTTTTTTTATCTCTCCTTACATCCGACGTTTTCCTGGATATTCATCTCTTAACCTTCTCTTCCCATCCGACGTTTTCCTGGATATTCATATCTTCAGCCTCCTCTTGGACTTCATATAAGCACCATGTCCATAGCCTCCTCTTAGGATTCATACAAGGACCCTCAGGCTTCTTAAAAGTATCACAAATAATAGGACACTCCCTTTACAACCTTTAATCTCTTCACTTTCAATCCTCACAAGCTTTGTTTTCAAGCTTTTCCCTTCCGTGGTCTTGGTTCTTAAAAACTCGACAACTCGTAGTCCCCGAACTACAAATTTCCTTCAAGCTTTTCCCGTATTTTCGAACTACGAACACTCTGATTTCTCTTTTGAGAATACATAGGCACAAGGCTTCAACCCTTGGCGAGTACTCTTTTTTTCTTTTTCATCCTCTTTTCCATTTTCTTTAAATTTCCTTTTTCCATATATATTTCAAAAACAAAAAAAAAAACATTTCTCACTCTCTTCATCTCCCAAAAGCAATAAACTCTTCCCCTAATAATAGCAAATAATTCAACTAATAGCACAGATATATACAAGAGGTTCCTATAGAGTACTATAGATACTTAGGGTGTTAATAGTTTCCCTTAGTATAACTAACCCCCAATTCCAATTCTCTTTATATGCATTTTTGTTTCTTTTAACATTTGCATTCTTGCAGTGTTTATTAAGATTTTTTTCCCCTTCCTTTAAAGCTTCATAGGATAAATATAAAAGTTCACATGTGACAACATTGCGGTTCACAAGGAATCCCATCCACAGATGGGCGGTCACGAAAATCGCGCTACAGACAAGATGAACATATCACATGTTTTGAGTCACATCCTTTTGTGGTGAACAAGCCAAACTTTTTGCTATAGTTCATCATAAATACTTGAATGGTATTATAGGGTATTGTGATGATGGTAGTATTTTACATTGATAAGTGACCAAAAAACCAAAAAAAAATATATTTGTAACCAAGTCGTGGACTCAATATTTGAACAAGAAAAGGAACACTTTTATTCTCAATAGAACTATCATTGCCCTGTATTGTATACCAACTGATGAAGCTTTTACTTTGCACTGAGAATATTACTGATGTGGTTTTAGTGGTTTTACTGACGTGGTTTTAACAAGACACAGGGAGTAAAATTGAACTTGCATGAAGCTTTCCATAAAATTTTCAGCCAAAAAAATTGTTTAAAAATAAACTGTTTTTAGTTTATGGATCAGCTAGCTCAAAGTTTTCAACATAGAATTTTATTTGCTTGATCAATATAGCTTTCAGGGGAATGAAAATGAGTGTTTATGATTTAGTAGAAAATGTGTTTCCAAAAATAAGAGGAGTTGAGTGGTGAGCTAAGTTATGAAAGCTTGGTGATGAGTTTCTTGTGAATACTTTATTAAGTCAACATTTACATAAAATGCTACTTTCGATAGAATTATTGAAATGTGGAAGTTACATACAAGATAATCACAATTGCACTAAATACTACTAAAACTAAATATGAGTACACGGGCATTTAGATACAAAGGTTTGCCATTATCGTTACTCTCATTGTTATTTTATGACAAATTAAACAAATTATCCTTTTGATAATTTAAAGCCGACATACATTATTCTAATTTATGGAAATGAGAGGGAGCATATAAAAAAGAGGTTTTTATTCTTTATATCCTATCATTAATATAAACAAAAAAAAAATTATATGGATTTGTTTCAAATACAACACTTATTTTATCTATATGGATAAACATGTCACTAAATGTTTATCTTTAATACAACAATTGATAAATATGATTTGTTTAAATAATAATAAATCAATATTAACCTCTCTTCTATTTTTTTAGGTTAAATTAATATCAATTCTAAAATAATTGACATATTTATATTGAATTTACATAAAATTTGATGTAATATAATTTGTATATTTATTTACGCGCATAATATATTGTTGATTCAAATATTTTTATACGGGAAAAAATACACTGTTGATTAATTTATTTATATATACGGAAAAAAATATTATTGTTATAAACAGAAACAACTTTAATTGTTCCAAATATTAAATAATATTAATTTATCAATCATATTATTGTTCCAAATATTTAATAATATTAATATAGATAAAATTTTATGTAATATAATTTGTGCATTTATTTATGGACAAAAATACATTGTTGATTCAAATTTTTTTATATGGGAAATAAAATACACTATTGATTGATTTATTTAAAACACTAAAACAATTATAACAGGAACATGAAGTTATTGATCAAAATATTGAATAATAATGACAATAAGTATACTATTGGTTCTAATATTTTTGTAAATAATGTCAAAAACACTAATTTATTATGTCTTTTAAAAATAATAACTTTTTTGAATGAACAAATTAATTTTTTAATATCATTTTTGTTATATTTTGGGAAAAATACGCGTAGCATACCAGTACCCGTGTGAACGCACAGGTATCTCACTAGTTTCTTTTAAGAACACATTGAGTTAAGTGGACACAAGTCAGACAACTATCTCGCTCGTTACATTTTATACGTTACTTTTTATTTTCTTATATTTATTAATTATAAAAAATACATATATAAGAAATATTGAAATTAATGCTTTTTTTTAAGTTAGTTTTATGAAAAAAGGATTTTTGTTTTCCAAACTTTACCTTTAATATAAATATTTAATAATGATAGTTTATAATTAAATGTATTATGGTTTTCACATGTTTTATTTATACATATAAAAAAATACTAATAAATTTTGTCATAATTTTAAGAATACGTATAAATAAAAGATCATGGGCAGAGTGGTCTCGAGAATTTTGAGGTTCTGGATTGAACAATTAATCTTGGCTTAATACCCTTTTTGATCTTTTACCTATGACTCGGGGTCCATTTTGGTCCTATTCCTTTTAAAAGTTCCAAGTTGGTCGCTTACGTTATTAAAATGGTACCATGTTAGTCCTGACTGTTAGAAACGTTAGATTATTACAAATAACCTGGCTGGCGTGTTAAAATTTTGTTGAGGTGTAATGAATCAGATTGGTTATTGCTGAGGTGTAATGAATCTGAGGTGTCATCTAAAGTATCCTATTATTAGCATTTTCATTGTTTCATTAAAACATGTGTTGAAATAGAAAACTGAAGGAAGACGAAGAGCACTTTGAGAGAAGAAGAGAGCTGAAGGAAGACGAAGAGCATGAAGAGAGAAAAAGCACGCTGAGGAAGACGAAGATGCAACAGTCGATTAGGTGTGTAGGGTTTTTTGCGTTTTTTTTATCTGATTAGGTATGTAGTTTTTTTTTTTTGTATTTTCTTGATCTGATTAGGTATCTAGGTTTTTTTTGCCCATTTTTGTAATCTGCTATTATGTTGTGTGTTGTTATATGTAATGTTGTGTTTTATTGTATTAGGTAGAAATTGAAGAAATCTTGTGTTTGAAAATTCATCATAGTGGTGAGTTTGTGGACTCTGCAAAAACCGATTATGTGGGGGGTAAATGTAATTAGTTAGAGATAGATGTAGATAGGTGGTCCTACTTTGAATTGGTTAGTGTTTTGAAAGATTTAGGTTACACTGAGGTAGACACTATATATTACAATGACCCCACATTTGGGATGAATGTTCTTAAGGATGATAAGGGTGCGTTAGAGGTAGCTGACCTTTGTAGGATACATTTAAAAGTTGACATTTACATAGAACATTCGTTATCTCAACCAGAGTATGTTGAAAATCCTATAGACATGATGGAGGAAGAAGCCATAGATGAAGAACCATTAAATATGGTTAAACCGGAGGTAGAATCCATAATTGACGATCTTTATCAAGAAGTCATAAAGGAAAAGAATGTAGGTACTGATGGTGAAGGTGTGAACAATAATGGTGTTGAGGGTATGAATGTTGGTTTAATTTTGCAAGGTCTTCTTCCTGCAATGGATGAATTACTACCCAAAGTTGAACAAAGATTTTTTGTAAGACACTTATAGAATAATTTCAGGAAGAAGTATCCAGGAAAAATGTTGAAGGAGATAACTTGGAGGGCTACTAGGGCTACTTACCCATAAGCATGGGAAAGGGAGATGAGAGGTATGAGTCAGATGCATGAAGAGGCATACAAGCACATGATGCAGACTCCACCCAGATATTGGAGCAAATCATATTTTAGAACAACTTTAAAATGTGATACTGTATTGAATAACATGTCAGAGGCATTCAATAGTGTGATTGTAGAGTCAAAAGCAAAGCCATTGGTGACCATGCTAGAAGAAATTAGAGGCTACATCATGGAAAGGTGGGCATCCAATAGGTTGAAATTCTCACAATTAAATGATGGTGATGTATTACCAAACATAAGGAGGAAAGTTGAAAAAACAAGCAGTTGCACAAATTATTGGATAGTAAGGTACCAAAACTGCTTTAATACTTTAAGTGACTTTTTATGTTTAAATTCTCATTTTTATGTGACTTTTTTTTTACTATTTTGTAGGATGTCATTTGAGTTTATATTTAAAGTAAGACACATTGAGAATCAAGGTGATATTTTTGTTGTCAACTTGAAGGAACATGATTGTTCATGCAAAAAATTGCAATTGACTAGTCTACCTTGTGTTCATGCTCTATCTGCAATGAAGAGTAGAAATCTAAATGTTGATGATTACATCCCAGAGTGTTATAAGAAGGCAAGGTATATTTCTGTTTATGAACTTATCATTTTTCCTATTAATGGTACAAATTTATGGGTTAGAACAGAGTACCCAGATGTCCAGCCTCCAAAATTCAAAAAAAAAATGCCAGGAAGACCAAAGAAGAGGAGGAACCATGAGCGGGGTGAAATTGATGGGTCAAATAGAAAAATGAGAAAAACTGGCATGATAATGAGGTGTGCAAGGTGCAGACAGACTAGACATAATAAATCGACTTGTAAGAGGACTCAACCACCAACATAAGGAACTCAGCCAAGGACAACACCCACACCAACTCAAACAAATCAGCCAAGGGCAACACCAACTCCAACTCAAGGAAGCCAACCAAGGGCAACACCAGCACCAACTCAAGGAACTTAGACAAGGGCAGCACCAACTCAAGGACAAAAGGCAACGGCAACACCAACCATAATAACTCAAGGAACTTAATTAAGGTCAACACCAGCAACAACAACTCAAGGAACTTAGCCAAGGGTAACCCCAGCTCAAGCAAGTCAGCAAAGGGCAACACCAGCACAAGCAAGGCCACAGAAGTTGCCTTTGAGGAAACCAAGACAAACATCTATTACAAAGGCTTCTGTTTCACAGGGACTAACCACCAGACTACGTGCATCACAAAATGCAGTGGGACCTACAACTAGGAGGACTACTCCTACCAAAAGAAACAACACAAAGAAGCCTATTTAAATTTATGTAGTTTATGTTTTAAGAACATGGTTGATGTTATGTTGTTTTGAAATGTTTATGTTATGTTGTTTTGAAGTGTATGTGACAACTTATGTCGATATCAAGTGTCTGTAACAATGCCATGTAATGGTATTTTGAACAAGGTTTATGTTATGTTCCATTTGAATTGTGGTTATGTTATTTTGAACAAGTATCTGTAACAATGCCATGTTATGGTATTTTGAACAAGTGTCTGTAACAATGCCATGTTATGGTATTTTGAATAAGGTTTATATTATGTTCTCAAATTTGAACAAGGTTTATGTTGATCAATTTTGTGTTATACCAAAATTCCGTTATTTAACTTTTATAACTAATGGTAACTTATCTGTCAAAGTTATCTTATGTTAACTTAACTTATGTTGACAACTAACTTAAGTACACAACTATCTTGACAACTTTGAATAATGGTAAGTTATCTTATGTTAAGTTATACACAAATTATGGTCCAAATTTTCTGTCAAAGTTAACTTATGTTAAGTTATACACAAATAATGGTAACTTTAACACAAGCATAATGGTAAGTTCAACTTAGAACAAATATTTAACAATTAACATGTAACAATAAACTTAGAACAAACATGTAACAATAAGATTTAACTATCTGCATTGCAAGTTTTACACCAAACCAAGAAAATAAACTTCAAACTTTTACAACAACTTAATTATTAAAACAAATAACACAAAATAACACAAAATATTCCAGATCTTCTTCCACTTGATTGTGTTCTTCAGAGCTTCCTCTAATTCCATATTGTTGAGCCTCAAAACTTCCAGACTTTTTTTGACTTCTTCCATCTCTTTTTTGGCTTCTTCCACCTCTTGACTTAGCACTTATATCTTCCATTGATGCTTCCTCAAGGTTTCCTCCTTTTCATCTGTAGAATCTTCATAGAACCATTCAAAAAATCCATATCCAGCATTTCTATGGCCCTGTACATATTGAGAGCACAAAATGAAATGCAATTAAATACATGAATAAGAACGCAAATTACTTGTAGATATTGGGAACGAAAATTATCTTAAAATGTGACAACCCCAAAAAAGCTTTCTGTAATTGTTGGCGGTTCTTTCCTTACGAAGTACAACAAGGTCTCCACAACCACATAAAACCTTTCCAAAGCTGGTATAAACTTGCGAATCAATTCGGCTACTTAAAGACGATGATGAACCGCGCCCAGAACTCATGTTTATATGATGAATTAGGTTTCAATTGAGTGCTTTTTGGGAAGGATACAATTAGGTCACAAATTGGGGGTGAACTTATAAGCGTTACAGCAAGAAGGAAGAAGAAGGTGCTGACTAGGCAATCCATCCATCCAACTCAGATTACACGTCAGCAAAACTAACACTGTTTGCCTTTATTTGACGTAAAGGACCATTTTGCTTCTGTTAGACAACGTAAGGGACCAACTTGGAACTTTTAAAAGGAAGAGGACCAAAATGGACCCCGAGTCATAGGTAGAGGACCAAAAAGGGTATTAAGTCATTAATCTTTTAGTAAAAAACAAGTTTCTTTAACATTATATTAACAAGCATACATTACATATTAAATTCAACTAATATTTATATATTTATTTAAATTTTATAATTTAGAAATAAATGCGCGTAGCACACCAATACTCGTGCGAACTGTTGAAGCTAGAATAGCAGCAAGCAAAAATATATAAGTAACCCAGTTTTGTCGTACCACAGGGATCAGTGCGAAGGAAAGAATGCCATTCGACGGTTTCTATGTTTCTAAGCTCATGGTTCAAAAGTTTTGGTTTTAAGAAGGAACCAAAGTAAAATGCAGAAAATGTAAAGACGGAAAATATAAAATAAAGACTTAATTATAAACGGAGCCTTATTGGAATTGGATCTCATCAATTGATAACACATGCATTCTTCTAATCATATTATACATAAATCAATCATTCGCCTAATATCCTCATGTATCACCCACGACAGAGGTTATGTCTAACGCAACGTCGAGAGATCGACCGTATTTCCTCATTGGTGATGTCTCACGCAACAAAAACCAACACAGAGCATTAAGAGCTGAAACTCACGTAAGTGTTAAGCCTAAATCTATCTCTAGAGTTCAGAACAAAATAGATAATCATCTTAGATCCAGATCTGAAGAGTATATGTCTATAGCGGTTCAAATCAAAGATAAACAGGTAAACAAAGATGACACCCAAATCAGATAAATGACTGCTTCAAATAAAATGCCAACGATCAGAATACGTACATACGTTTAACCCTTTTTACATGTATTCAACTAATTTGCCAAATGAATGTGAATATCGTTCTTCACCACTATTATCACGCATCTTCGCAATACTGTATCGATCCTACTCATGCTAGCCATGCTACTTAATCAACACAATACAACAAAAGATACAACGAATATCAACTCACAAAACCATGTCAAAAGTTTGGTTCATTGATAGATGAAAATCTAAGATCAAGGATTTGTAAAGGTTTTGTCAAGACCACAAATAATCAATCAAAGACAACAACAATAGAGAATCGAAACATATTCACAAACATACATTAGATGAAATACATAAGGTAATAAAAGATTACATCCTCATCCAACAAGAGATCAAAGATTCTACCTTTTCTCCCTTGGAATGAAGAAATATCAAGTTCTGATCTTTAATTACAAGTTGTATCAAAATCCAAAAACTATATCTAAAAAGTGTGAAAGTTTTATTTATAATGCAATCAGAAATTTCACAGTTCGCAAAGTGAACCATTCATTCGCACAGCGAATGGTAAAAATAGGCACTTCAGGTGCCTCTGAATAGTTAAACTGCCCCAGAAATTCTCGTGAGTTCACAATGCGAAGGATCACTCGCAAAGCGAACACTCGATTTCCCGTTTGCAAAGCAAACTTTAGTGCCTTTTGCCCCTGCCAAAATCTGGGACCATTCGCTGGGACCTCGCCAGAGTTCGCAAAGCGAACTTTCACTGGCATTCGCTTTTAAGTTCGCAAAGCGAACTTACTGATGTCTTCCTCTTCTCTTTGGCAGCTTGCATCATTTTCTTGTGTCTTACCCTTTGATCATTTAGTGCCTTTTCATGCACAATAACACACACATTACAAGCACCAAAGGTATTTTCTCATTGTTAGAAGAACAACAACAATCATGGATAAAACCAATGAAAACATGAAAAAAAAAATAGAAAAAGTGCAAAGAAAGATATGTCATTTTTAGGTCAAATCCGCACCTAACAACTCTCCCCAACTAGATTTTTGCTTGTCCTCAAGCAAAGTATGCCCCTCATGAAAACAAGAGGATTTGTTCAAGCATAAAATTCAACCAAGAAAAGATGAAAATGTGCACAAGCAACGTTCACCACTCAATAGAATCGAACAATGTCAAAGAATTAAGTTCTTAAACAAATATCATAATGGTTCAAAGAACAACTAAATTTTCATACTTGAATCACTCTAACACTCCTCTTCAGAATAAGAATGAAGAAATTGACGCGTTTGCAACCGAGGGGAAATTTCACTCACCTGACAAACAATGCAAATAGCAATCCAATTCATACAACATCTAACAATCAAAAAATGAAAACATGGAAGCAAAAAGATCACTAAGGGCTTCAAAGGTTGTAGCTTGGTCGGGTTCACAACAAAGGGACATTTCTAAAGGCCATTGAATCGAAATTGCCGATGCAAAAAGAAACATTCACTATACATGGTATTTACACATCACAACTTCATTCACCATTTTCTTTCCTTTATTGCAAACTTTCTCAAACTTCCTTATGCACAATTATTTCATTCTCTATTTTTCTCATTCAAACAAGCATTCATTTTCTTTTGTTTTTCACATTCATATTCACACTTTTTCTTTTCATGCTTGTTTGAACTTTTTTCAAAAATTTTAGCAACCTACCAATCTTCTTTTTCATTCTCCCAAACTTGAATTCAACCAAACCTCAAGTGAATGCTCCTTGCTTTTTAAGGCAAGGAAATCAAATTAAAACAAAGTTCAAAGGTTCAAGAAGAAATTTTTAGAACCTTACAAAATTCAATGATGAACTACACTTTCAAATTATGTACAACACAAAGTTCATCACTAAAATGAGATCTAAACTGTTTAGGCTCAAAGGGGTTAACGAATTCTCTCTACTCACGGGTAAGGTACTTTTGGATACGGTTGTGATCAATATAAACAAATGCATTGATCATTTCTAATGCTTCCACAAAATCACAATAATCAAAAGATAAAGCATGAATAAAACGAATTAAACAAAGTCATCAGTCATCCTAGCATATAGTAAACAATGGAGGTTTCTCACAATTTGTGGCTTTTGGTGTAACAGCCCGGGCCCCTCGCAAGGCGATCCCGGCACTGTCACCTCACGATCTTCTCTACCCCCCTCACTAGTAGAGTTTTTGCCTTCCGTGGGAATCGAACCCTGTACCCTAGGGTTCAAGTACATGTTCATTCCATTCCCACTTCCAATTGAGCTACTCAATTGGTAGTGGGAATGGAATGAACATGTACTTGAACCCCAGGGTACAGGGTTCGATTCCCACGGAAGGCAAAAACTCTACTAGTAAGGGGGGTAGAGAAGATCGTGAGGTGACAGTGCCGGGATCGCCTTGCGAGGGGCCCGGGCTGTTACAAAATTTTTTTATTGTAATAGCCCGCGGCCGCTCGCGCACGAGTCCCGACACTATTACCAACTCAGACTTAATCACTAGCCCCCTTTTTCAACTATACTAGTGTTTTTGCCTCCCGTGGGAATCGAACCGTGTACCTGGGGATAAGTACCACGTTCAATGCATTCCCACTACCAATTGAGCTACTAGCTCAATTGGTAGTGGGAATGCATTGAACGTGGTACTTATCCCCAGGTACACGGTTCGATTCCCACGGGAGGCAAAAACACTAGTATAGTTGAAAAAGGGGGCTAGTGATTAAGTCTGAGTTGGTAATAGTGCCGGGACTCATGCGCGAGCGGCCGCGGGCTATTACATTTAGACCTAAGTGAAACAAGCATTCCAACAAGTTGAAAAATGAAACAAAAATACACATTTGCACAAAGCACAAAATTCTAAAATCATTCTAACATTCTATGAAGCGGTACAATTTACCTCGCAAACATTCAAATCTCACCATCCAGACTCGGTCGAAGCTTCATTGAATACTTTTATACAAATAGCAACCAATCTAGAAGGAGTTCTCATCATTCCTGATCACACTAGAGAAAACATAAAAGAAAACAAATACATATAATATAAACAAATGTACAAAGCTAAAAAATATAGAAACTATCGCGGTGCGATTCAATATCTAAACACCGATCCCCGGCAACGATGCCATTTTGTTGAAGCTAGAATAGCAGCAAGCAAAAAGATAAAAGTAACCCACTTTTGTCGTACCACAGGGATCAGTGCGAGGGAAAGAATGCCATTCGACGGTTTCTATGTATCTAAGCTCATGGTTCAAAAGTTTTGGTTTTAAGAAGGAACCAAAGTAAAATGCAGAAAATGTAAAGACGGAAAATATAAAATAAAGACTTAATTATAAACAGAGCCTTGTTGGAATTGGATCTCATCAATTGATAACACATGCATTCTTCTAATCATATTATACATAAATCAATCATTCGCCTAATATCCTCACGTATCACCCACGACAGAGGTTATGTCTAACGCAACGTCGAGAAATCGACCGTATTTCCTCATTGGTGATGTCTCACGCAACAAAAACCAACACAGAGCATTAAGAGCTGAAACTCACGCAAGTGTTAAGTCTAAATCTATTTCTAGAGTTCATAACAAAACAGATAATCATCTTAGATCTAGATCTGGAGAGTATATGTCTATAGCGGTTAAAATCAAAGATAAACAGGTAAACAAAGATGACACCCAAATCAGATAAATGACTGCTTCATATAAAATGCCAACGATCAGAATACGTACATACGTTTAACCCTTTTTACATGTATTCAACTAATTTGCCAAATGAATGTGAATATCGTTCTTCATCACTATTATCACGCATCTTCGCAATAACGTATCGATCCTACTCATGCTAGCCATGCTACTTAATCAACACAATACAACAAAAGATACAACAAATATCAACTCACAAAACCATGTCAAAAGTTTGGTTCATTGATAGATGAAAATCTAAGATCAAGGATTTGTAAAGGTTTTGTCAAGACCACAAATAATCAATCAAAGACAACAACAATAGAGAATCGAAACATATTCACAAACATACATTAGATGAAATACATAAGGTATCCAAAGATTACATCCTCATCCAACAAGAGATCAAAGATCCTACTTTTTCTCCCTTGGAATGAAGAAATATCAAGTTCTGATCTTTAATTACAAGTTGTATCAAAATCCAAAAACTAAATCTAAAAAGTGTGAAAGTTCTATTTATAATGCAATCAGAAACTTCACAGTTCGCAAAGCGAACCATTCATTCGCATAGCGAATGGTAAAAATAGGCACTTCAGGTGCCTCTGAATAGTTAAACTGCCCCAGAAATTCTCGTGAGTTCGCAATGCGAAGGATCACTCGCAAAGCGAACACTCGATTTCCCGTTCGCAAAGCAAACTTTAGTGCCTTTTGCCCCTGCCAAAATCTGGGACCATTCGCTGGGACCTCGCCAGAGTTCGCAAAGCGAACCTTCACTGGCATTCGCTTTCAAGTTCGCAAAGCGAACTTACTGATGTCTTCCTCTTCTCTTTGGCAGCTTGCATCATTTTCTTGTGTCTTACACTTTGATCATTTAGTGCCTTTTCCTGCACAATAACACACACATTACAAGCACCAAAGGTATTTTCTCATTGTTAGAAGAACAACAACAATCATGGATAAAACCAATGAAAACATGAGAAAAGAGTAGAAAAATTGCAAAGAAAGATATGTCATTTTTAGGTCAAATCCGCACCTAACACGAACACACGAATATTTATACCAGAATCTGTGTGAACACATAGATTATTATAATTTTTGTACAATTAAAGAAAATAAAAGAAAATATATTTTAAATAATGTATGAATCCAAACACTGGAAAAATATGTTTATTTATTTTACTAATAATTATTTTTATAATTAAAATAATATCTACAAATGTTGGTGCACAAGGTGAAAAAGATGAAGATGGAAGAAGAGAGAGAAAAGAATAACAAACTTCCACTAATATGCTAAAACGGTTACAACAAAATGGTTGCACACACACTGCACTACAATACTCAGTAGATATAATTGTTGACAGCTACAGTACTATATATACACAAATAATAATGTCACGTAGGCTAAATACTAAAATACTAAATTACCCTTGATTATCATCCCTTAATACAGGATTTAAGTAATCAAAACTAACAACAGTAATTCCATCCCTTAAGTGGAGAAATTGATCATTCTTGATCTCCTTCGTCAGAACATCTGTCAGCTGCATCGGGTTCTTGGCAAATGTCAGGTATGGAATTGCACAAATACCTCAGAGAACCAACCAGCTGCTTGAAAGTTGTAGCGTCAACCTCATCACCCTCACAATCAGAATCCAACTTGTGATTCATTTCAGTAGGTGTGACAACAACCTTACAATTCAGCAGCTCGAATCTCTTCAGAAGCTCAAGTTTATACTTCAAATGATGCAAAATAATACCCTTCTCAGAGTACATAAACTCCATCCTTAGAAAATATGTCATATTTCCTATATCAGTTATCTCAAACTCATTCATCAGCACCTTCTTGAACTTAACTATCTCATGTTCACAACTTCATGTTAGCAATATGTCATCAACATAGAAACACACTAGAATCATATTGACTTTGAAAGTATATTGAACATAAACAGCATACTCCATCTCACACTTTCTGAATCCTTAACGCTTGAAAAATGAATCAATTTTTAGATTCCAAGCTCTAGGAGCTTGTTTTAGTCCATACAACGCTTTATGTAACTTGTACAACATCCCTTCCTGATTCTTTTTCGTAAATCCAGGAGGTTGTGACACGTATACATCTTCTTGCAATGGACCGTTCAGAAATACAAATTTCGCATCTAAATGTATCAGAGGCCAACTCCTGTTATCAGCTATTGCAATCACCAGTCTGATTGTCTCATGTCTCGCTATAGGAGAAAACACTTCAAAGTAATCTATCCCATGTTTCTGTAAAAATCCTCTTGCTATTAACCTTGCTTTGTGTTTGCCAATTGATCAATCTGGCTTTAGTTTCTCTTAAAAAAACCATCTGACGTTGATGGCTTTCTTGTCCTTTAGAAGCTCAGTTAACTTCTAAACCTTGTTTCTTTCTATAGCCTCAAGTTCTTCTTTCATGGCCTTCAACCACACTTTCTTCTTGAGCGTTTCTTCAACACTGTCTGGTTCATAGTCTCTACTAGCATGCAGGGACGGGGCTATACATAGATTTAGGGGGCATGTGCCCCCACTAATATTCCATCTTACATATACTAATATATGATACTAATAAATATAAGTTTGTTAATTCTACATAACCAAAATTCATGAAACGAGGTGTAATACCTATTGATAATATATAACACAATTTTTTTAAGGCAAAACCATTGTTAATCATAAATTCTTTAATATATTATATCTATTTATTCGTACTTTATATATTTTAAATTATGATATTTATTCAATCAATTAAAATGTTCCAAGAGAATAATTGTTATGCACTGTCAGTGTAAAATATTTTACACAATTAGTGCATCACAACTATTCATGAGTGATACTTTATATGTCATTAAAGAAAAAATCAAACATATCCAAAAATTTAACGGTTATGATTCACTGACAGTATAAAACTTCTTTACACTGTCGGGACATTTCAATTAAATTTATGTTCGAATAATGTCTTTAAATTTTAGTTAAATTAATCAATAAGAAATGTGTTTAGTCTTTATTTGGATTTGAAACTGAATTCTCATAATTATGTTTATTTATAATTATTCTCATTTCGTCTATAATTTTTTTTTTAAATATTGTAGTAGTAATGTAAAAAATTAATTACACTTATATTTAATTATATCACAAATATAATGTTTGTAAAAATATTTCATGAGTAATATAAGGAAGTGAAATGATAGTGAAAAATAAATTATTATATGTACGATTGATTTTTATGCGTCGATAATATATATAACTTAAAATTACATTAAAAACTATATAGAGCCCCCACATCTTAAATTTTTTGGCTTCGTCCCTGTTAATATGGCACACTAATGACTTTCCCTTCATAGTTTACTTCAGTATCTTGCAACATGTCAAACTCTGCAAATCCCCTTGGTATGTTTCTGATTCTTTGTGGTCTCTGAACTTGTTCAGAATCCTCTTAGGGTTCTGGAACAATATCATATGCTGAAACCCCAGTCGTACCACCTTCAGAGTCTTGAACATTCCCAAAGTCTGGATCACCACTAGAGTCTGAATCACCATCAGAATCTGGATCAAAATCAGACTCGCCTTCAGAGTTTTCTTTATCTACAGAGTCACCTTCAGACTCTGACTCACCTTCAGCTTCAAAGTCATCTTCTGACTCTAACTCATCTTCTTAACCCTCAAATTCTGACTCTTCTTTAGAACCTTCAAATTATGACTCATCTTCTAACTCTGACTCATATTCATAGTCTCTTTTAGAATAAAAAATTGTCAATCGCACAGGTTCGTCATCATCAGATTCATAAACCATCAATAACACATCTTCATCATCATAATCTCCTCTGGCTATGTTTTCTTCTTCTGACTTTCTTTCGTTGTTTGACCAATAGTCCGCAATGAAGTGGCCAAACTTCTTACAACAGTGGCACTGAACCTTTCTCTTGTCATACTTCACATTCTCCTTCTGAGCACTCTTTTGCCTTCCAGAAGTTGAGGTTTCTAACTTCTGAGACCTTTCATGTCTTTTCTTAGCCTCTGACCAAGACTGCTTCTAGTCCTTTTTTACAAAAGAAGCTTTCAGAGTCTGCTCTACCTCTCTTTCAGAGTTTCTCTCAGTCAGACGCAACTCTTGTGCCTCTAAACTGCTTTGTAGCTCTTCTAGTCTCATGGTGCTCATATCCTTGGAATGTTGAATTACTACAACAATGTAATCAAACTGAGGAGTAAAGGATCTAAGTACATTTTCAATGATATTTTCTTCACTGAGAGTTTCTCCACACGACTTCATCTCATTTGTGATCAGAATCACTCTAGAGATGTAGTCAGGTACCTTCTCCTTGTTTTTCATGCTGAGATTCTCAAACTGCTTACGTAGAGACTGAAGCTTCACCTTTTTCACGGATGCATCACCAGCGTAACAGCGTACCAGTGTGCCTATGCATCCTTCACCATCGTCGAATCATTGATATTCTCAATCATGTTCACATACACACACTGATGGATATAGAACAATTTTTTTTTATCATTCTTCCTCGGATAACATTGAGCATTCCCTTGCGCATTCTTTGCATTTTCTGGAAGTACAACAGAAACGTAACCTTCATTGACGAGATCAAGAACATCTTGAGTGCCAAACAACACACGAATTTGAATCATCCAACAATTCCAGTTCTTGCCATCGAACACTGGAAGCTTAGTACTCATATTATTGTTTCTGTTCATCTTTAACCTTATGTAGTTCACTTAGATCTCACCAAACACTAGTGTTTCCCAATCCTGCAGAATCAAGAAATGTGATTTTGTTACAATTTCGAATAAAAGTTCACCAAGAACTCAAGAAACGAAATCAATCATGCAACACCTCACCGTTCACTAGAGTTTCCTTGTGAATCTGAACAGGAGCTCTAGATACCAATTGTTGGTGCACAAGGTGAAAAAGATGAATTTAGAAAAAGAGAGAGAAGAGAATAACAAACTTCCACTACTCTGCTAAAACGGTTACAACAAAATGGTTGCACACACACTGCACTACAGTACTCAGTGGATACAACTGTTGACCGGTATAATACTATACTATATATACACAAATAATAATGTCACGTAGGCTAAATACTATAATACTTAATTACCCTTCAATAACAAATATTATGTTATTAGTTGATAATTATAAAACTAAATGATTGCATAAATATTTTTATGAATAATGTCAAAACAAAATTAATATTTACATACAGGAAAATATAAAGTTGATCTAAATATTTGTATATATGGGAAAACTATATTTATGCTCCAAATATAAATAAAAAATGTTTTTCCTTTAAAGTTAATAAACTTTCTTGGTTAAATAATTTTGTTTTTCTATTTTTTTCATGCTTATTACATTTTTAAAAAAATTGCGCGTAATACATCAGTCTTCGTGCAAACGCACATATATCCACACCAATACTTGTGCGAACGCACGAGTTACTACATTTTTTTGTACAATTAAAAAAAATAAAAGTAATTATATTTAAAATAATGTATGAATCCAAACACGGAAAAAATGTGTTGCTTTTAAATTAATTATGTTACTAATATTTTTATTTTGAAATTATTTTTAATTTAAGATACAATTTTTTTAAAGATAATATATGAAAAAGTGAGTTATGTATTATTGATGTAATCATTTAACTAATATATGTTGTTAATGACAAATGTTATTTTTAATTTAATGAGTGAATCTTGATTTTTTTTTTAATGGGGAGCAAACATTTTTATCCAAATATTTTTATCAATAATATCAGAACAAAAATAATATTACATACAAGAAAATATATTGTTCATTCAAAATAATTTTATATATGAAATTTTTTTATTTATGATTCATATATAAATCAAAATATACCTTTCTTTTAAAAATAATAAACTCTTTTAGTTAAAAAAAGTTTATTTTTCTTTCCTTACATTTTTATTATATTTTAAAAACAGATGCACGTAACACACCAGTACCCATGCGAAAGCACAAGTATTCCACTAGTTTCTTTTAAGAACACATCGAGTTAAGTGGGCACAAGTAGGACAAATATTTCACTTGTTCCATTTTATACGTTATTTTTTATTTTCTTAGATTTATTAATTAAACTAAAATATTTATAAAAAATACTGATAAATATTAAATCAAAATGGAGGTTGCAAATAAATTGATTTTTAGTCCATTTGTGTGTAACACCCATATATACATACATACATACATCAAAGCATATATTATACATGAACTCCACATTTAATACTGAAATACCTATAAGTCCCTAGTAAACACATTATACATATACATGCCCAAAATACCTAATACAAAAAAAACTATGGCATAATATATATACAAGATGTTACAAAGATAAATACTAAGAACTAGATCGACAACGATCTCAAAAACTCCACAACGGAAGCTACGCCATCAGACAAGTAAGGATAATCACACGGCTTTATCCTTACCCTTCGCGGAACCTGAAGTACCTAAAATATTCAACAATAGTGGGGTGAGATACATCAAATCTCAGTGAGTTCTCTATCTTATGGATTCTCTCGGCTCTACAAGGTTCTATATTCTTCTAGCTCAAGTCGGGGGAAATGAACTAGACCTTGAGCTCAAACATTTCTTACTAGAGAAACAACCGCACAATACATAACACGACAAACTAGTCAAGGAATCTTCTCCCCGACTATCCGCTCAAAGAGATTAAACACGGGTCACGGATCCTTAACGTAGATAACTTCTCCCCGGTCATCCCACACAAGGAGATTAAACACGGGTCACCGTTATCTACAATTGGTACTTCTCCCCGGCCATCCCGCTCAAAGAGATTAAACACGGGTCACGGTACCAACCACTGAGTAACTTCTCCCCGGCAATCCCGCACAAGGAGATTAAACACGAGTCACGGTTACTTACTTAATAAATACTTCTCCCCGACCATCCCGCTCAAAGAGATTAAACACGGGTCACGGTATTTATTAAGGGATAGACTACAAACCGGAGGAATTACGGTCCCCTACTAGCAACTACTTAACAAAGATACTCTTCTAGTATCGATGTAAGAATTGCCACACAATTCTCTAAGTCATTCTATTGTACTAGGGTTTCCTCACTAACTCACCACTTGAAGCTTTTAGATTTTCAAAAGTTTCTTTTTCATAAACCACATAATTCTAATTAATTACCATAATTGAATGAATTCCATCTCAAACAATATTTTTACTTTCCACAGCATAGAACACTTTCATAGCTTCACAATGATACCAAGAACATCTCGATCCGAGTTACGGATCAAAAGTTATGAAGGAAACAAAATGGGAAAAATCTGCCATATTCGCTAGGCGAATCCCCAGCGAACATTCGTTTTCCCCTTCGCTTTGCGAACACCCTGGTGAATCAAGTCAGAAAGAAAAAGGTACAAAGTTTACAAAGCGAACTCTGGGCGAACATTCGCCTTCCCTTCGCTTTACCTCGACAAACCATTCGCTTTCCCCTTCGCATTGCGAACCTCTGGGCGAACCAAGTCAGAACCAAAAGGACTCAAAGTTCGCTTTGCGAACACCTGGCGAACATTCGCCTTGCCATTCGCTTTGGTTCGCTTTGCGAACCTGCGAATTCCCAGAATTCTCAGCAACGTAACAGCAGGTCCTTAGGGCCAAAAAAACTCATCCAAAACATAACCAAACACACAAACAAGTATTAACAGATAATTCCACATATATATATTGATCATACTACTCAGTTCATAACACATTTCAACAGTTAGATTCTTTGATTTATTGCAAAAATACCCATTTTACTCAAAATCTAACCTAACTCTAGAACTCTAGAAATTCTACAATTAAAGTCTCTATCTAGAACCCACCTGGATTAGAAGATGATGATGAAGAAGATGAGATGAATTGATGAAGATGAGATGATGATTCTTGATCTTGAGCTCTTGAATTTTCTCTTCTTTTTCTTTCTTTTCCTCTTCCTTCTCTCTAACTTCTCTTTCTCCAAATGTTTCTAACTTTGGAAAATGAGAGAAAAGAAATGATATAGAGAAAAGCCCAAAGTTAGTAACATTACTAAAAGTCCAATTACCTCAAATGCACCAATTAACAAAACCTTAGAGTTAGATAATATTAATCTGATCAGCTTTGAGTTCATCAGTTGCTCTAATTATCTTAACAGATAAAAATACTCAGAGCACACCGGGTCTCAACTGGTCTCAACTAATATTATCTAGAGCGTTTATAAAAATACGGGGTATTACATCCTCCCCTCCTTAAATAGGAATCCGTCCTCGAATTTAAAAGATTACCTGAACATATGAGGGTAAGCATCCCTCATCTCCGATTCTAGTTCGCAAGTAGCATCACCCGGATGCGTCATATCCCATTGCACCTTAACAAAAGGAATGTCTTTGTTCCTTAATACCTTTGTTTCTCTGCCCACAATACGGGTCAGTTGAGGTTCAAAAGTCAAGTCTGCTTCTATTTCCACTGAGTCCGGTAGAACTGGCTGAAGAGGATCAGGAATAAACTTTCGGAGCTGAGATACATGAAAGACATCATGCATCTCTGATAGAGAGGGTGGTAAGGCTAATCTGTACGCGACTTCATCAATCCTTTCTAAGATTTTATATGGTCCCACGTATCTCGGACTTAACTTGCGTGACTTAAATGGTCCTTTCAATCTCAATCTCGGAGTAACTTTCAGAAACACATGGTCACCTTCCTCAAATTCTAAAGGTCTCCTACGATTGTCCGCATAACTCTTTTGACGATCTTGTGCTTGTTTAAATTTCTCGCGGATCATCCAAATCTTTTCTGTAGTCTCTTGGATAATTTCGGGTCCTAAAATTCTATCTTCACCAACTTCCGCCCAACACAAAGGTGTTCTACATTTTCTCCCATACAATGCTTCATAAGGAGCCATACCGATGCTCGCATGGTAACTATTGTTATAAGAAAACTCAATCAATGGTAGAAGTTCTTTCCAATTTCCTCTACTTTCTAACACACAAGCTCTCAACATATCTTCCATCGTTTGTATTGTTCGCTCAGTCTGACCATCCGTCTGAGGATGATTCGACGTGCTCAAACGCAACCTCGTACCCATAGCTTGTTGAAAAGCCTTCCAAAATCTTGAAGTAAACTATGGATCTCTATCGGACACAATATTAGAGGGAACACCATGCAATCTCACAATTTCAGAAACAAACAACTTTGCAAGATGACTTGCCTTGTAAGTAGTCCTCACGGCTAAGAAATGCGCAGATTTCGTTAGTCGATCCACAATCACCCAAATAAAATCATAACCACCTTACGTACGGGGTAAACCTACTGCAAAGTCCATAAAAATACTATCCCATTTCCAAACTGGAATCTCTAAAGGTTGCAACAGACCGCCCGGTCTTTGGTGTTCAATCTTCACCTGTTGGCACACTGCACATTCTGACACATACACCGCAACATCCTTTTTCATTCCGGACCACCAATAATCCTTCTTTAAGTCCTGATACATCTTCGAAGAACCAGGATGTATCGTAAAAGTACCTTTATGGGTTTCATCTAAAATCTTTCTTTTCAATACTGCGTCATTCGGAACACAAATCCTTTGGTTAAACAGGACAATCCCATCCACTGCTTGTGTAAAACCCGGTTGGAGTAACATCTCTTGAAACTTTTCTTCTAAAAGTTGTTCTTGTTGAATCTCAACTTTTAGAGTAGAATGGAAATTCAAATTTCCCATAATTACACCATTTGGAGTCCACACAAACTAGAGATTAAGGTCTCTAAACTTTTCCAACAACGCATACTCCAATATCATCAATTTGGCACTATGAACCATTTTCCGACTTAATGCGTCCGCTACTTTATTTGCTTTTCCTAGATGGTACTTTAATTCTAAGTCATAATCCTTGAAGTACTCCATCCACCTTCTTTGTCGCATATTCAACTCCTTTTGGTCAAATAAATATTTTAAACTTTTATGGCCACTGAACATTTCAAAACGTACACCATATAAATAATGATGCCACACCTTCAGTGCAAACACAACCGCTGCTAGTTCGAAATCATGAGTTGGATAATTCTTCTCATGAACTTTCAATTGTCGAGAAGCATAAGCTACCACTTGACCACCTTGCATCAGGACACCTCCTAATCCCATCGTAGAAGCATCGCAAAATACTTCGTAAGAGTTGTTAGGATCAGGAATAATTAACACATGAGCAGTCATCAAACTTTCCTTGAATTTCATAAAACTTTGTTCACAACCCGAATCCCACTCATAAGCACAATCTTTTCGAGTAAGTTTTATCATTGGTAAGGCCAATTGAGAAAAACCTTTGATGAACCTTCTATAGTAACCTGCCAATCCCAAGAAACTTCTAACTTCCAAAGCATTCCTCGGTCTCTCCCAATTAATCACTGCTTCTACCTTTGACGGATCCACTGCCACACCACCTTGAGATATAACATGACCAAGAAATTTAACTTCCGACATCCAAAACTCACACTTGCTTAACTTAGCAAAAAGTTACTTTTCCTGCAATACCGACAAGACAATTCTCAGATGTTCTCCGTGCTCTTGTGGAGTACGAGAATAAATAAGAATGCCGTCAATAAAGATTATGACAAATTGGTCCAAGTAAGCTTGAAATATACGGTTCATGTAATCCATAAAAATAGCTGGAGCATTAGTCACACCGAAAGGTATCACCAAGAATTCGTAATGGCCATAACAGGTTCTAAATGCAGTCTTAGGCACATCGAAACCCTTCACACGGATCTGATGATAACCCGACCGTAAATCAATCTTCGAGAACACACAGGCTCCTTTCAATTGATCCAACAGGTCATCTATCCTGGGTAAGGGGCACTTGTTCTTAATGGTGACTTTGTTCAACTTACGATAATCAATACACAACCGCATTCCACCATCTTTCTTCTTTACCAACAACACTGGAGCTCCCCGCGGTGAAATGCTAGGTCTAACAAAATGCTTAGCCATCAAGTCCTCCAATTGGTCCTTTAATTCTCTTAATTCAAGCGGTGTCATCCGATAAAGAGAAACGGATATAGGAGTCGTTCCCAGTACCAGGTCAATAGAGAACTCAACTTCTCTCTCCGGAGGAATAGAAGTGACGTCCTCGGGAAAAACTTCAGGAAACTCACAGACTATAGGAATACTCAGCACCTACTGGTCACTACTCCTCTCCTTAGTAAGAACCAGTAAAACAGATTTCTCCTTCTCAAACAAGAAATTTATCATTCTCACCGTACCTTCTAAAATAGTTATTAACACATCCTTAGGGGTAGCCTCAACAGATGGAATGATGATTAACTTTTCCTCACACCCAATAAACACAGAATTAGTAGAAAGTCAATCCATCCCCAAAACGACACCAACTTTCTTAAGCGGTAAACAAATAAGGTCAATCTAAAAAACTCTACCATCCACAGACAAAACACAGTTTTCACACATCAACGGTGTCTCAACCATTTCATCCATGGCGGTAGTGACCACCATAGGAGGAGACAAGGGAATATCTTGCAACCCAAGTCGTTTCACACATCGCATTAACACAAAAGAATGTGTTGTCCCACAATCAAATAAAACAAAACAAGGATGCCCGTTTACGAAACACGTACCCGTAATTAAAGAGTTGTCGTTCTTCGTCTTCCTTGCATCCAAGGTATAAACCCTTCCGATATTCCTTCCTTGCACTTGGTTTCTATTCTGAGTACAATCTCTAGCCACATGTCCCAATCCATTACAATTATAACACCTAAAACCCCCACTGGCACACTTCCCAAAATGACGTTGGTTGTACACTTTACACAGAGGAATAACATTAGGTCTAACAACCTGCTTTCCTTTGAAAACTTGTGACCTAGGCCCAAACTGTTGACTCTCTCTCCCACGATTACCCTGATTCACCCTACTTGCAACACCTTCAGCTTGGACTTTATTCAATCTATGCTCAGCCACGTAGCATTGCCTTAGAACTTCAGCATAGGTAGTGAACTCCCTTTGAGATACACTATGAGAGATTTCCGCTTTCAGTCTAAAAAGAAATTTATCTATTTTCCACCGTTCATCCGGAGCTTACATAGCCTACCTAGAATAAGCAGCCATGTCCTCAAACTTTTCAGCATAACTGGCCACAGTCATACTACCATGTCTTAACTGTTGAAATTCAAACTCTTTCTGAGTCCTCAAGGAACTAGGAAAATATTTCTCCATGAAAATTGCCTTGAATTGTTCCCAGACCTTGGGCACACCCTGAATAGTCATAAGAGCCAAAGCACTCTCCCACCACCTTATGGCAGGACCCTTCAACGAATGAGAAGCGAAAACCACCTTATTCTCCTCAGTACAATGCACTATTAAGAAAATTCTTTCCATACCGACTATCCATTCGTGAGCCTTTACAGGATCTAATCCCCCATGAAATTCCGGAGGATTCATGCGGAATAAATCCCGGAAAGTCCCACCTACAGCTTCTGGAACAACCACCTGAGGATGAAGACCTCCGTTCATTTGTTGTACCATTTGCTGCGTAATCTGGTTCTGTTGCTGCTGCATCTGTTGCATAAACTGATACAAATAAGCATTCTCATCGCCGCCTGGCGAATTCGTCCCAGCTGGAGTAGTTCTGGGTCTACCACGATTGCTTATGCATCCGTCAGCCATGTTCCTAAAGGTCATACAAATAGGATTAAGTTGATCAAGCTCAATACCATAAATATAACACTTAAGACCAATGGCGACACAACACATATGAAACGGAAAGAAATACTTATAGTATTTCATGGCTAGGTCGAGGATACGACCTGCTTTGATACCAACTGTAACGCTCATATATACATACATACATCAAAACATATATTATACATGAATTCCACGTTTGGTACTGAAATACCTATAAGTCCCTAGTAAACACATTATACATATACATGCCCAAAATACCTAATACAAAAAAACTATGGAATAATATATATACAAGATGTTCCAAAGATAAATACTAAGAACTAGATCGACAACGATCTCAAAAACTCCACAACGGAAGCTACGCCATCAGACAAGTAAGGATAATCACATGGCTTTATCCTTACCCTTCGCGGAACCAGAAGTACCTAAAATATTCAACAATAGTGGGGTGAGATACATCAAATCTCAGTGAGTTCTCTATCTTAAGAATTCTCTTGACTCTACAAGGTTCTATATTCTTCTAGCTCAAGTCTGGGGAAAGGAACTAGAACTTGAGCTCAAACATTTCTGACTATAGAAACAATCGCACAATACACAACACGACAAACTAGTTAAGGAATATTCTCCCCGGCCATCCTGCTCAAATAGATTAAACACGAGTCACGGATCCTTAACGTAGATAACTTCTCCCCGGCCATCCCGCACAAGGAGATTAAACACGGGTCACAGTACCAACCACTGAGTAACTTCTCCCCGGCCATCCCGCACAAGGAGATTAAACACAGGTCACAGTTACTTACTTAATAAATACTTCTCCCCGGCCATCCCGCTCAAAGAGATTAAACACGGGTCACGGTATTTATTAAGGGATGGACTACAAACCGAAGGAATTACGGTCCCCCACTAGCAACTACTTAACAAAGATACTCTTCTAGTATCGATGTAAGCATTGCCGCACAATTCTCTAAGTCATTCTATTGTACTAGGGTTTCCTCACTAACTCACCACTTGAAGCTTTTAGATTTTCAAAAGTTTCTTTTTCATAAACCACATAATTCTGATTAATTACCATAATTGAATGAATTCCATCTCATAAACAATATTTTTACTTTCCACAGCATAGAACACTTTCATAGCTTCACAATGATACCAAGAACGTCTCGATCCGAGTTACGGATCAAAAGTTATGAAGGAAACAAAATGGGAAAAATCTGCCATGTTCGCTAGGCGAATCCCCAGCGAACATTTGCTTCCCCTTCGCTTTGCGAACACCCTAGCGGATCAAGTCGGAAAGAAAAGGGCACAAAGTTCGCAAAGCGAACTCTGGGCGAACATTCGCCTTCCCTTCGCTTTAGCGAACCCTCGACAAACCATTCGCTTTACCCTTCGCATTGCGAACCTCTTGGCGAACCAAGTCAGAACCAAAAGGACTCAAAGTTTGCTTTGCGAACACCTGGAGAACATTCGTCTTGCCATTCGCTTTGGTTTGCTTTGCGAACCTGCGAATTCCCAAAATTCTCAGCAACGTAACAACAGGTCCTTAGGGCCAAAAAAACTCATCCAAAACATAACCAAACACACAAACAAATATTAACAGATGATTCCACATATATATTGATCATACTACTCAGTTCATAACACATTTCAACCGTTAGATTCTTTGATTTATTGCAAAAATACCCATTTTACTCAAAATCTAACCTAACTCTAGAAGTCTAGAAATTCTACAACTAAAGTCTCTATCTAGAATCCACCTGGATTAGAAGATGATGATGAAGAAGATGAGATGAATTCATGAAGATGAGATGATGATTCTTGATCTTGAGCTCTTGGATTTTCTCTTCTTTTTCTTTCCTTTCCTCTTCCTTCTCTCTAACTTCTCTTTCTCCAAATGTTTCTAACTTTGGAAAATGAGAGAAAAAAATGATATAGAGAAAAGCCCAAAGTTAGTAACACTACTAAAAGTCCAATTACCTCAAATGCACCAATTAACAAAACCTTAGAGTTAGATAATATTAATCTGATCAGCTATGAGTTCATCAGTTGCTCTAATTATCTTAACAGATAAAAATACTCAGAGCACACTGGGTCTCAACTGGTCTCAACTAATATTATCCAGAGCGTTTATAAAAATACGGGGTATTACATTATGATTTTAAGAGCATAATTATTTGTTCAATATAATCGCATCTACATTTTTTTAAGCCACAATGTCAAAAAAAATTGGATAATTACTAGTTAGTATCCTTCTTTTATATGACAATAAATAAATTCCTACTTCATTTATCTATTTTTATTTTTATTTTTTAATTAAAAATAATAATTAAAACTTAAGTGTAATGTCTGTGAAATACCAACTAGTCTATTTTTTATTAAAATTAATTAATTAATTGTTGTGAATTAGGATTCCTTAAAACAAAGTATAAACGATTTCTTTAGGATCAAGAGACACACAAGAGTTAGGGTTAATGAAAAATCAAGAGGAACAACAAGGATTGGTTATAACTGTTATTGTTTACTTTTTCTTTGAATCAGATTACAAGTACTCAAGAATAACAAATAACCCTCTCACCCTAATTAGGATTTGCCACACTTGAGATGAGAGACTAGTATGTTATTTATAATAAAACCTAACATACTAAACTAATTGGCTTTTAACAGTTACCCATTACAAGCTAACTTAGGGTACAAGTTAACTTAAACAATTGGATCCTTAACACAAGGCACAATTCGACAACTACACACTAGAACACAATTCGACTACGGCATTAGGTCTTCAACAATATTATGTGAGCAGACTTCGATGGCATGTTACACTAGAGTTCGATCCAATATCTCACAAATCTCCACCTTGGATCTAACTTTAACCTCAAGAAACAAACTAGTTTTCTTCATGCAGTTTTATTAACTGCATATAGTGGAAAAACATGCAACTGGACAACGTCTTGGTGATCATATCTGCAACATTATGATCTGTCGAAACCTTTAGCACTTGGACTTCTCCACGCTCGATTACCCCTCTGACGAAATGCAGCCTCACATCAATGTGCTTGGTTCGCTCATGATAGGCTGAATTCTTCGACAGGTGTATTGCACTTTGACTATCACATTTAACAGTGACAACTCGACCTTGAAGTTTCAGATCCTTTGCAAAACCTTCAAGCCATAATGCTTCCTTCACAGCTTCAGTTAGGGCGATATATTCCGTTTCAGTGGTTGATAAGGCAACAACCTTCTGAAGTGTTGCTTTCCAACTGATTGATGTGCTAAACATAGTGAACACATATCCAGAAATAGATTTTATGGAATCCATACAACCTGCATAATTAGAGTCGATATATCCTTCGATTGTTGCTTTAGTATCTTCACCCCAGGCTCCACCATAAATTAGGACTATGTTCAGATACTCATTTATGTACCTTAGAATCCACTTCAATGCTTGCCAGTGAGCCTTTATAGGATTTTCCATGTACCTGCTTACAAGACTTACTGCATATGATATGTCGGGTCTAGTACAGACCATAACATACATCACAGAATCCACTATATTAGCATATGAAATGTTATTCATATAAGCTCTTTCAACATCAGTACTGGGACACTGATCTATACTCGGCTTGAATTAAGGGTTTGTCGGATTCACAACAGGCTTTGAATTTGACATACCAAACTTTTCGAGAATCTTCCGTAGGTATGCCTCTTGAGATAAGCACAATTTCAACAGTTTTCTATCTCTTCGGATGTCAATCCCAAGAATCCTGGATGCAACTCCCAGATCCTTCATGTCGAACTCCTTATTGAGTTCAGCCTTCACCCTCATTACATCTTCGACATTGTTGCTTGCTATTAGAATATCATCCACATAAAGCAACAAAATAACAAATGAATTACCAGGTCAAAATCTGAAGTAAACACAGTGGTCGAACTGACTTCTAATGAAACTTATGCGTGCCATGAACTTGTCGAATCTCTTATTCCACTGTTGAGTAGATTGTTTCAGTCCATATAAAGATATCTTCAATTTGCACACATAATCTTACTTACCCCTTTTGACATACTCTCCAGGTTGCCTCATCAGGATTGTTTCATCTAGATCACCATACAAGAACGCAGTCTTTACATCCATCTGTTCTAGTTCAAGGTCGAACTGTGCCACCGTGGCAAGCAACATTTACATGGATCTGTGCTTCACAGCAGGGGAGAACACATCATTGAAGTCAACACCTTCTTTTTGAGTGAAACCCATACCGACCAATCTTGCCTTGTATCTCTTCGACACCACTCCTTTGATTCCTTCCTTAACTTTGAAAATCCATTTACAGCTGACTAACCTGACTCTAGCGGATTTAATGATCAGTTCCCAGGTGTTATTATCATGAAGAGATTTCATCTCATTATCCATGGCCTTCAGCCATTTAGTCTTTTTTTCGACTCCTCATAACTTCCTTATAGTCTCTAAGTTCTTCGTCGAGAACCTCACTTGGAGAGATTAAGGCATAAGCTATAAGATCTACATACCTAAGTCTCTGAGGTGGCTTGATGACTCTCCCTGACCAGTCTCTTGCTAGCAAGTATTCATTATCAGTCTCCTCATCTTCGACTACAACTTCTATTTCTTCTTCAACTTCATATGGGATCCGTAATTCAGCACCAACATGTTCCACCTCAACAGGAAGCTCTCCCTGTTCCAGCTCTTCATCAGCATCATCAGTTTTCTTGAAGGCCATCTCAACTTCATTGAAAACTACATATCGGTTGGTGATACACCTCATGTGATCTGGCTCTAGACACCATAGTCTATAAGCTTTGACTCCTTCAGGGTATCCCATGAACATGCATTTCAGAGCTCTAGGTTCGACCTTGTCTTGCCTAATGTGAGAATAGGCCATGCAGCAAAATACTCTCAGTCTCTCGAGACTAGGTGGATGTCCCGACCAAACTTCTTCAGGTGTCTTCATATCTAATGTAGTCGAAGGACATATGTTTATCAGATATGTTATTGTCGAAACAACCTCAGTCCAAAACACCTTCTTTAACCCAGAACTAGTCAACATACATCTAACTCTTTCCAAAATAGTTTGATTAAACCTCTCTGCCAAACCATTTTGTTGTGGAGTACCTGCAGTAGTTTTGTGCCTTGCAATACCTGAGGCAACACAAAAGCTGTCGAACGCCTCATTGCAGAATTCAAGGCCATTGTTGGTTCTCAACCTCTTGACCTTTCTTCCAGCATGATTTTCGACCAGAGTCTTACAACCTTTAGAATTCTCAAAAGTTTCATCCTTAGTCTTCTGGATGCATACACATAACTTTCTGGAATAATCATCGACTATGGATAGAAAATACATTGCTCCTGAATGTGATGGATACCTTGCAGGCCCCCAAAGATCAGCATGGATGTAATCAATGGATCCATGAGTTCTTTGTTTGCCTTTTTTGAACTTCACTCTGCAAGATTTTCCAAGTACACAGGGTTCACAAAATTTCAACTTTTCAAATTTGTCTCCTCCAAGCAGATTTTGTTTCCCCAATTCGACCAGACCCCTTTCACTGACATGGCCCAATCTCATGTGCCAAATTTCTGTCTTCGACAAAGGTTTCGTTGATGCAACATTTGTCGAACCACTTACAACTTTAGCCTCAAGGGTATACAAGCCTTGTTTCTTCGTGCCTCTCAAGACTTCCTTTGACCCCTTCATGACTCTTAGGATATTTTTCTCTCCTTGAAAAACATATCACTTCTTGTCGAATTCACCAAGAGAAATCAAATTTCTCTTCAGATCAGGTACATACCTGACTTCAGTCAATAACCTTATTGACTAATCATGGAGCTTGAATCTCGCATATCCAGTACCTGTAATTTTTTAAGCTTTGTTGTTTCCCAGCAGCACTGATCCACCATCTTGATCACACAATTCCTCAAACATGTCTTTGTTTGGAGTCATGTTCCAAACGCAACCTGAATCCATAATCCACTATTTTCTTGAGTCGCCGCTTGAAACCACGAGAACATCAGATGAGTCAAAATCATCTTGAACAATGGTTGTGTTTCCATTATCCTTACCTTCATGTTCTTTCAGGCGTTTAGGGCACACTTTTCTTGTGTGACCATTCTTCTTACAATGATAGCATCGAATACCAAATGCCTCGCCACTATAAGACTTTTGTTGACTTTTACCTTTCTTCTTGTCGAACTTATCATCCTTTCGCAAGAATTTTCCCTTAACGGCCAAACCTTCACCCATTGTCGAAGGTTTATGCTCCTTTCGTTTGTTCAGGTCCTTAGAATACAAGGTTGATTAAACTTCTTCAAAGCTCATGGACTCCCTTCCATACAGGAGAGTTTCTTTGAAGTGAGCATATGTTCTGGACAAAGCGCACAACAACAACAGTGCTTGATCTTCATCATCGATCTTCACATCAATATTTTAAAGATCAATAATTAGCTTGTTGAACATATCCAATTGCTTAGCCAACACTTTGTCTTCACTCATCTTGAATGAATACAAAGCTTGTTTCAAGTAGAGTCGATTCACCAGAGATTTGGTCATGTACAAACTTTCAAGTTTCAACCATAACCCCGATGTCGTAGTCTCCATTGATACATGTTGGAGAATCTTATCACTAAGGCTCAACAATATTGCGCTGTGGGCTTTCTCTATCATGGTCGTCTTTTCTTTTTCCATTAATGCAACATCTATGGCTGCATTTCCCTTCAACTCTTCCAAACAACCCTACTGAACCAGTAAGGCTTTCATCTTACAGCGCCACAGATCGAAGTCGTTCACTCTGGTGAACTTTTCAATCTCATACTTTGTTGAAGGCATCTTTCTCCACGCTCACCGCACCAATTTGTTTTGAAAAACGATACCTTAAAACAAAGTATAAACGATTTCTTTATGATCAAGAAACACACAAGTGTTAGGGTTAACGGAAAATCAAGAGGAAAAACAAGGATTGGTTATAACTGTTATTCTTTACTTTCTCTTTGAATCAGATTACAAGTGCTCAAGAATAACAAATAATCCTCTCACCTTAATTATGATTTGCCACACTTGAGATGAGAGACTAGTATGTTATTTATAATAAAACATAACATACTAAACTAACGGGCTTTTAACAATTACCCATTACAAGCTAACTTAGGGTACAAGTTAACTTAAACAATTGGATCCTTAACACAGGGCTCAATTCGACAACTACACACTAGAACACAATTCGACTACAACATGTAGTTCTTCGACAACAGCATGTGAGTAAACTTCGACGACATGCTACACTAGAGTTCGATCTAATATCTCACATTAACTAATATATTTAATGACCATTGTTGTACCCCAAATTTTACCCTTAGATCCATTGATCTTTTGCATGTCATATTAGGTCAAGCATGTTGCATAGCTAACCCTTTTGTTAGGTTTTATTTGCTTTTGTTTCATTTGTGAATCAGGTCTTATTTCAAGAAGATTCAAGGGTTGATCAGTCAAGATGTTGGATGGAGCATTGAATCAAGCAAGTTCCTCATGTTCAAAGAGATATCTCCATAACAATTTTTTCTATCCATTTTATTCACCCTCAATTGTCATTCTTAATTCTAAACCAATTTCAATAGTCATCTATTAACCAAATTTTTATCCAATTTCATCTATATTTGTCAAAATCCATTTTCCTAAACCATAACCATTTCACTTACCAAAATTCACTTATTATTTATTTTCTTCCCTAAACCATTTCTTTTTGTAACAAAAAAAGGAAAACCAACCAAAAAACCTTTGTTCCTAAGCCCATCACCATAGGCCCACTCACGTTGCAAATAATGTTATGAAAATGATATTGGAAATGAGAAGAAACCATCTGATAAGGACCAATAGGAATCATGCAAGACGGTTTTGACTTTTCAACTCTATCCCTTCAGCCAATGAGGAGACGCCGCGTGGCTTGGAAAGAAGTAAAACAACCAAAAATATTTTTTCTCCTTTGTCGTGTCTTCGAGTTTCAGAAGAGAAGAAGAAAATTCAAGAGGATTCATAACCAGTTCAAACGCAAATTACTTCTATTACCCAATTCTTGGCGCGTTAATTCACTTTTGAAATCTCCAAATCACTTCCCGTTTGAGCTTTCATTGCCTTGATTCATTAAAAGTGGTTCTGAGGAGTTACTCGTTTCAGCATACGGACTGCTTTCGCCTGCAGATACCCTTGCGCAATCCCAACCTTTGCCTTATTTGATACCCACCCTTATGACAACAAAGAAGGAGTTTCAAGCAATGCACGAAGTCATGAAATTGGCCCTGCATCTCTGAGGTTATTGTGCAGCAAGGGAAGCGTATTTGTCTCCAAGGAATTGACCAAATTTGAATTTTAAAAGAGACGTTGCAAACCCTATTCTTCTACTTAGCATACCATGTGTTTTTTCATTGGACTCAAAGAACCAAAGCCCATCTGCTCAGCCTATAAAAGGAGCTCACCTCAACACTTAAACTCACCAACAATTTTCACAAAGCACTCTAAAAGTCTCTGAATTTTGAGTTCCACGAGTTAGAAAGAGGAAGAGGGCTGCTTTGAAGTCTTGCTAAGTTCAGAAAGGAGAGAAGCTAGCACACACTTTGAAGGTGCAGTGGACATATTCCACTTGGTAAAAACCCTCTCCCTATTTAAATCCATGCTCATGTATCACTAGCATTACCATTATTTCATAACTGTTTGTATAATGTGTTTGATGTTGCCATTTATTCATCCATGATGTGATAATAATGTGTATTTTGCTCTATTTAACTTTCTGCCTTTGGTTATGATTTTGTGAGTAAGTTTGGTTTGGCTACTCTGCTGATGTATTGAGCCAGACAGTTGCATTGCCTTTTGTTCTAATTACTATGCTTGAAATATCATTGTAATGATAATGCTCTTGTTTTGTTCATTAGCTGGTTGTAAGTCTATGTGGCTTTATTTTTGGTTATACTGTCAAAACTTGGATATAAGAAGTGCCAACAAATCTATGTTTGTTCTTGATGTTTGGATGTTATTATCTTTTGGTTCATTCTTGTTATTCTGAGATGCTCATATGTCTTGTGATTTGTGAACCTATCTATCATTACTTGTCTTCTAAGTTGAGATGTGATTAGAATGCTACTAGCAAAAGGTTGCTTTCACTAAATACAAATTGTGCTTCTGTCATCATCAATGTATAATCAGTTTATGTACATAAATTCATTGTCATTGCTTTGTATCCAAAGTCTTGCTTAGGTGTTGATGTTTGTTGAATCATGTCCTTAAGCATGGAAACTGTTTTTAACTTATGTGCTTGATGTTTGGTTTTGAACTACTAAAATGTTTGATGTTGACTTGTCTAACTGGAAATCTGTTGCTAGTTTCATAAGTCAAGTTTTGAGGACCTAGCCATATACTTGTAAATGCATCACCTTTTGTTTGGATCTATGCACTATGTTGTTACTTGGTTATCTATTGGTGTTTAAATTGATTCATTTAAAACTGCAGTCTTATTAGAATTAAATGACCAAGTGCATGCTGAATGTTTACTTGATGTTTGTTTGCTGCTATGATATAGGGTCAGAAATCTTTCATCAAGCATGTTTATCTTTATTCTACCAGTTTTGATGCATAATATGCCATCCTTGTTTTGCTGCCAATGTGATTTATGATCAATTTGTAAACTTAAAATCCATGTTAGATGTGCCTTGCCATGCTTAAAACTTGTATTGTCCATATGTCATTGTCATTAGCATGCTGTCAGTTGATATCTCTAATTTATGTACAAGTTTTAAAGTGCCAAGTATGATGTGTGTTTGTCTGCCCTGTAACTATGCTTTAAATCAGAACTGGTTTTTGATCCATGCCTTTATGCTTATTTTTACATCCATTGAATGTTAGCACAAGTATTTGTTTTCACCATGCCCTGCCACTGCTTGTTTTGAGTGACATTATTTGAGTGAACTTATTTGTCATACTGCCATACCTTGTGCCCTGTTTTGCCTTGGATATATGTGTTTAATTCATATAACCCTTGACCATATGGATGTTATTCTTGTTGTGTATTCATCATTAGAAACATGACTGATCATACTTGTATCACCATGATGAGTGTAAAGCCATTTGTTTATGCTTATATTCATGCTTAACCACTATTTGATTTGGATGCCTATATGTATACAACCTCTATTTGAATCTTTGTTTTATGACAGCATTGTGTATCTAAATGCCATGAACTTGATGTGTAATTAAGTTGCTCAACTATCATCATGTCTTTGTATGCTGAACTATCATCATGTCTTTGTATGCTATCCATTTGGAAGTTTGCCTGCTGCCTTGTTTAATAACCCCAATGTATCATGACTTTTGGATCTTGTTATTCGACTGGTGTGCTAGCATTAATTGGTGTACATTTAATCCTATGAACTCATTGCCTTGTGGAATGTACAATAACTGCTATAATGTCATTGTTGCTTGGTTGCACTGAATGTTGTTGTTTGTTGATGTTTTACCTTGATGCTATCATCCTATTTAGCACTCATTTAGCATATTTTTAAGGCCTGTCACAGATAGTTGGAGTAGTCTTGGAATATGTCATTGCTTGATCTGTCCTTTTCCTATTTTCACAACTAGGTTAACATGTTTGAGTTGCTTCTGAATTTTAAAATCATGTTATTAAACTGATTGCATCATGCCTAACCATGTGCTTGCCATAGTTTCATCATGTTACTTTCATTTGATACTTGGAGTGAGTAATGCAACCGTCTTGTTTCTGATTAACCATGTGATACATGTATGCTAGCTCTTAAAAGATTTTTGCTTTCATTCATTCAACATGCTCAGTATTAACTTCTGCTATTCTTGAACTCAATTTGTTGCCATGCTATTTGAATCCTTTATCTGTGTGAATGTTTGTTTGATTACATCCAAGACACGTCCTTTTAGGATTTCCAATTGAGTATATTATGTGCTTGCTGAACCATTGTTGCAATACCTATGCTTGAGCCTGTTACACTATATATTCATAACCTATTTCATTGTTCTTGTTGTATGTTTGCTTTACCAAAGTATGAACTTACTTGGATGCTTGGTGTGGATTGGCATTGTGTAGTATTTCATTTGTGTGGTAATTCATATGTTTGTTGAGAGTTTGATTAAGTGTTTTTGTTCTTCCTTATTGACAATGGTTCGCATGATTGAAGGCATGGTATTATGTCTGGGCTGGCTGGTGCATTTGGTTGCCTTGCTTGTTTTTTTGGTTATATGCGCCCAAGGGTTATGTATTTATTAAGTTATGCTTATTACCAGATGTAACAGCCACCCCAGTGGCAAGCACACACTAGCACGCGCCTATCTGACCCTTGGGACGGGGGTTCGAATCCCCCTCGCCCCAGTCCTTTTATTTTATTTTCTGAATCTCGCTTCACTTTACATATATACATGTGTTGCCATTGTTTGTTAAAGGTGCGCGCATGGTTCAGTTGGCTTTAGCTTTAAGCTTGCACACGCAGGGTCCTGGGTTCAATCCCTAGGAATGCCCGTTCCTTCTTTTTTACTACTTGTTTGTCTTATTTATTTTTAAGTTTATGCTTTATTTTCAAACCTTCATAACTTGTTTATTTTTCATCCTTTTTCTTCCATTCTTTTTGCTATTTGTTTCTAATTGGATCCACTTGTTGAATATAAAAAGAAAGGGTTGAAAATGTTTAATCTTATTTCTTTTTATTCATGTGGAAATTGGAAATTCTTTTAAGGTTTTATTGCACTTTTTTTTATTCATCTCATGATGTTATCTTTGTTTATCATGTTTAAGCATTGTCTAATATGTGTAATTCTAACTTTGCATGATATTATGAACTTTGTTTTATTCTAATGTCTTGTTCATGTCTTTTACATCATTATGTTAAATTCATATAGCTCCTTACTTCATAGTAATTTTTAGAATTGTTATCTTCCCCCCATTCCAAAGGGAGATCCTCCTAAATTGACTCATGAGTCACTAAACAACCATCCTACCTTAACCTCATAAGTTTATCCTATTTCTTGGCCTCATGAGAGCCATGAAATCATAACTTAGTAATAGGTTAGAGTTTTGAACTCTATGTGATTCTCACCATCATGAGAACTCACTTTCCCCCTATAACTTAGATTTAGAGAGTTATCGTGAACTCTAAAATGAGCTCGTACTCATTTCCCCTTGGAACTTTGGCCATAGTCGATGGTTCCTTTTTCACCCTTAGATCGGTGAACTACGGATACTCTGATTTCACTCCCGTCAGGATATGTAGGCGCAAGGTGCGATACCTTATCGAGTATACTTAGATACTAACCCATAGGGTTTCAACCTTTAGCATAGAACCCTTAGCAAGCGAGCAAGACATAACAAACTAAACAAGAGGTTCCCGTAGAGTACTACGGACGTTTAGGATGCTAATACCTTCCCTAGGCGTAACCAACCCCTGAACCTTAGATCTCCCTCTTTAGGTTTTCTCGATCTTGAACCTTTCCTTTGGATAAATCAAAGTCGGTGGTGAATTTTAAAAGTTATGTGATGCAAGTTAATTAATAGCTTGTTATCCGATTCTCACCGCAACAGAAATGGCGACTTCACTAGGGAACATTCTGATTTGAGGGTTAAACCCACCTTGTTTTTGCTTGTTTTATTTATGCTTGTTTGCTATGTTTGTATATATCTGTTTGATTACCAGTATATATGCTTTGCTTACTTGGTTCTTGAGTGGTGAGATAAATCCTAACCCGGATTTGAGTGCACTTATGATAGGACGATGGTATATTCAAGGAGGCTTTGAGGGAGTCGATTCCTGAAAAAGTTAACTTGAGACACCATCACTCAGTTGAGGCCCTCTTGAGAGTTTAGTCATGTTGAACGAGTCTATTCGTGAAAACGTGTTACTCTCGACCTAGGTGCCCTTAATATTGAGGACCGTAGTTACCAAACCCCACTTGGCCTTTTAGGATGTAGTGCGGTGACCATGATGGAGTCTATTTCTGAATTGGTTGTCACGTGATACTACACTCAGACGAGATTCTCTTGAGAATTTTATTGATTACCAAGTTATTTGGGAAGTCGATAAAATCCGAAAGATGGGTTGTCGACTCTGGGAACTTCTTAGAACCCTGTTCAACAGATGAAAACCAGTAGTACATACCAATGGGAAGGGTAAACCCTGGCTCCATGCTCAAACCTATCCCTTTTGTTTGTGTTTTGTGTGTATCTTTGTGTGTGCTTTGCATTCATACATCATAAGCATTC
This sequence comes from Lathyrus tuberosus, assembly GCA_022829125.1. NCBI lineage: Eukaryota > Viridiplantae > Streptophyta > Magnoliopsida > Fabales > Fabaceae > Lathyrus > Lathyrus tuberosus. The sequence continues at coordinate 5,600,621 of JALAZF010000193.1, forward strand.
ATGTTGCATCCGTTTCATGGAACTCAGATTTCTTTTCTTGTGAAATATCAGAGGGATATCATGGATAGCTCAAGAAGGAACACCATCAAGTACACTTTCAAGAGTCCAAAATTGGGTGACCTAAGGAGATTAGGAGATCTGCTAACAAACCCAGAAGGATTCAAATACATATATGGAAAGTTGTGGGTTTTGTTGATGAAAGACATTGATGAAGGACTCCTCTCAACTCTGCTTCAGTTTTACGATCCCAAGTATCACTACTTCACGTTTCCTGACTATCAACTCTTGCCCACCCTTGAGGAATACTCTCAGATAATTGGTTTGTCTATCAAGGATGAGTCCCCATTTCCTATCTTCGAGAAGGATCCTAAAGAGGAAGAAATAGCCAAGAAAACTCATTTGGAGTTAGTTGACATCAAAAGCAATTTAACTTCCAAAGGAGGAATTTTTGGGTTAACTGCTAAGTTTTTATTTGAAAAGGCCCATTACTTTGCTAAACACTCCAAGCGGGATGCCTTTGAAGCTGTTTTTGCATTACTCGTCTATGGACTTTTCTTGTTTCCGAATATTGACAACTTTGTGGATCTGAATGCAATCAAAATATTTTTGAAACAAAATCCAGTACCTACCCTGCTTGCTGAAGCTTATCACTCAGTCCATACAAGAAACGCTCGTGGTAACGGACAGATTACTTGCTGTGTCCTCATATTGTATAGATGGTTTATTTCGCATCTACCAAAGGCGAGTGCATTCTGTGATTCCAAGAAAGGATGGTGGTTTCAGAGAATTATGGCACTCTCCCATGCAGACATTGACTGGTATAATCGGGTGTATGATGGAATCCTGATTACAGATAGCTGTGGAAACTATGGCAATGTGCCTCTTCTTGGCATTAAAGGTGGAATCAGCTACAACCCTGTATTGGCACGACGCCAATTAGGGTACCCTTTGGAGGATAAACCTCTCAGTATTCATCTAGAAAACATCTACTTTGAAGCATATGACAAGAATGAAGAACATAAGAAGCTGATCTTGAATGCTTGGAGGAGCAAGCGCAAAAGAGGAAGAAGTTCTTTGGGAAGGCCTAACTGTGTGTCATTGGAGCCCTATCTCCAATGGGTCCGAAGAAGAGCCATAGAGTTAAAGATGCCCTACAAGAGGCAGGAACCAATTGCTTTGAAGAAAGAGCCTGTTTTATACTTTATGTCAAGAGAATAAGAGCTGGAGATTTCTTTAAGACAAGTCCAACGGTCAGAAGAAGCCTGGAAGCTCAAATATCAAGTGGTTGTTGAAGAAAACCTGGAACTCCATAAACAACTACAGGACAAGAACGAAGAGTTACTCCCATGCAATAAGAGAAAAGCCCTGGAAGGTCCAAGTCCCTCTAACACTCAGCCCCCTGCTTGGAAATCCATCATCGACAACCTCGTCACAGAAAGGGATCAGATGGAGAAAGAAATCAGAAGACTCAACATGAGACTCTTGGGAGAATCTCCTTAGGACTTTCTAGCTTTTATATAGCTTCATGTTTAGGGCTTTTGAAAGTGTATCAACTCTTGTAATTCACTTTTTATTTAATGAGAATGAGGTATTTTGATATCTCTTGATATTCTGCGAGTGTCTGAATTCCATGAAACTTTGCATTGCATCTTGCATTCTTTGCTAAACTATCAAGATACTAATTTTGTTTTGCAGATTTTGTAGAAATGGATGCTGCAGGGAAAGAGTTTGGCCTTATTTCTTCGAACTACCAGAGTTGGAGCGTTTGTTGTGGTTGGGAAATAGTTGAAGTCCAGCCAGCCTTTGCTGATAGATATGGGTGTATCATTCCACTGATGAGAGTCCCAGTAACTGTAGGACCCCTTGAAGTCTTGGTCCAGTTGTATCATCCTATGTGTCGTTGTTTTGTGTTCCCTGAATTCCAGTTGGTTCCAACCCTAGAGGAATTCTCAGCCATGATAGGGGTTCCTGTCAGAGAAGCTCCCATCTTTTCTGGGATTGAAGAAATGCCTTCCGCCAGAGACATCGCCAGAGTAACCAGAATCAGATTGTCTGACATCCAGGCTAACCTGACTAATAAAGGAGGAAAGTGTGGGCTTCCTGCCCAGTTCTTGCTGGAAAAGGCTCTTTACTTCAAGAACAGAGGAAATGAGGCTTTGTTTGAATCAACCCTCGCTCTGATGATATACGGTTTGTTTCTGTTTTTGAACGCCAAAAATTTTGTGGATGATCAAGCCATCCAGATCTTCACAATCAACAATCCAGTTCCAACACTGCTAGCCAATGTTTACCACGCCATTCAAACCAGGTATACAAGGGGCAGCGGGCAAATCGTCTGTTGCGTGGCTCTTTTCTATAAGTGGTTCAAATCCTACTTGCCGAAGACACCAGCCTTTTGGGAAGTTGAGGACTGCAAGATCTGGTCCAGGAAGCTAATGGAATTGAAGCATACCGATATCGAATGGTATGATTCAACTGAAGAAGGAATTGTTATAATTCATAACTGTGGGGATTGCCCCAACGTGCCTCTCATGGGGAGAAACGAATGTATCAATTACAACCCCGTCCTTGCACGCCGTCAGCTAGGTCATCTGAAGGAGGGAGTTCCAAATGATGAGGATATGCAGATGATGTTTTATGATGAGAAGGGAGGTTTTGAAATGAAGAAGCGATTGGCGTGCGCTTGGCGCCAAATTAACAGACAACTATGGAAAGCTGAATGCCCAGTCACAGAGGCCCACTTGCAATGGTCTCGTGACATAGCTCGCGTGGTGATGAGGCCACTTCCTCGCCATGAATCACCCTCGAAGACAAAGCAGAGGATGGTGGAAGCTTTAGGAGAGCTGGTTCTTGCAAGAGAAGAGACAAAAGAACATATCAGCAAATTGATGAGAAGGATTAATGGAGAAGAGGGATCATCAACCAGTGGATCCAATCCTTAGTGTTACTACTCTCATTTCCTTTGTTGTTAATGTTCCCTTCGTATTAATGTATTTCTACTTATGTACTTGGAGTATGAGGATACACTGCTCCTGATGTAATGCTCACCAGATTCTTGAATGAAGAAGTTTATTTTGTCAAAGAATCCTCATTTGCATCATCATGTGCATTTTTCCTTGTCTTTATCTCATGTCACCGTGTTCTCTCCAGAATCGTCACACTGAATCCCAGACACAACTACAACACTCGGGCCCAAGCTCGATTCAGGATGTCAGAGGCATACAGAGAAATGGACAGAGTCAACAATGAACTAAATGAAATACAAGGAGGGATGGGACAAATCCTCGAGGCTATTAATGTTATGAGAGCAAAGATGGACACCCAGGCCACTATGGTTTCTGAAATCATCACTACAATGGTAGAACCTACTATCGCCCCTATCATGAACCATACGTTGGGCATGCCAGGTGATTTTATCCGTGCTACAGTTCCTTTGTCAACTCAGCAAATAGTTCCTCTGATTAATGAGACTCTACAAGCTATTCCGACTTTTGCTCCGCCAGCGATACAAACACAAATGCATCCGGTTTTCCAAAACCACCATCCTTACGATTACGTTGATGTGTCAGAATAAGGGGATGATCGACACGAGAAATTAAGAGAAAGTGTTGAAATAATGCAGAGGAAGATGAAAGTGATGGAGTTAAGTAATGCATTTAGCACTGACATTAAGGACATGTGCTTGGTTTCAGACTTGGTAATTCCACCCAAATTCAAATTACCAAATTTTGAGTTGTATTCAGGGGCCACGCGTCCCAAATCTCATTTAATCATGTACTACCGAAGAATGGCCGCGCACGTACGTAATGACAAACTAATGATCCATTGTTTTCAAGACACTTTGAAGGGAACTGTTGCTAAGTGGTATTTACGTCTAGACCAGTCCCAGATCCATTGTTTCCAGGATGTGACTGATGCCTTTGTAAAACACTACAAGTACAATATGGATCTAGCCCTTGACCGTAGGCAGTTATTGAGTATGGCCCAGAACAGTACTGAGTCTTTCAAAGAATATGCACAACGATGGAGAGAAATGGCATCTCAGGTTGAATCTCCCTTGACCGAGAAAGAGTTGGCTGATTGGTTTGTAGACACAGTAAAGCCTGAGTTTTATGAGAGAATGATCAGCAGTGTCAGTGCTAATTTCGCCGATATTGTTGCAACTGGCGTGAAGGTAGAGGCAGGATTAAAGAGTGGAAAGGTAATCAGTTCTCCGAGCAGTTCAACTGGCGTCAGTGCTAAGAAATCCCGTAGTCACTCCCACAAAAAGAGAGAAGGAGAAACTAATGTCATCATGGCAAGAAAGACCCAGAGCCCTCGATGGAAGCAACTAATGTACCGGCAACAGCAGAGACCAAACTTCTCTCAGCATCCAATCTACCAAATGCAGTATGCTCAGCAACCCTACGTAGCTGCTGTCACACCTATTTTCAACCACCAAGCAGCGCAGCAGGCGCCAACTTATCAACAAGCAACCTATCAGCAATGGCCTAAAAATCAGAATTATCAACAACCAAGACAACAGGTTCCACAACAGAATTCTCCCCACAAAAGGCAAGGGGGAAAGCCAGTGTTTCCACCTATACCAATGTCATATACGGAGCTCTACCCTTCCTTAGTGGAGCAAGGGTTGATCGTTACTAGACCTTTGGGACCACCCACCTAGAAATCTATGTCTTTCTTCAACCCAAATGCGACTTGTGCTTTCCATCAAGGAGAGGCTGGTCACGACTTGGAGGGTTGTTTAGCGTTGAAAAATGTAGTGAAGGGGTTGTTGGAGAAGAATATCCTTTCATTTGCTGATAATCAACTGAATGTGAAAAATAATCCTTTGCCTACCCATGGGGCTACTAATGCCATCGAAGATGAAAAGGATGAGGTATTAGTTTTGGATGCAACAAAGATCAAAACCCATATCAAGTCTTTTCATGCTAAGCTGTTTAAAGCTGGGTTAGTTAAAGTTTTCCATGATGACTGTGAGGAATGTAATGTCAGTATCAAAGGCTGTCGTTTAGTCCAAGACGATGTTCAATATCTGATCAATGAAGGGTTTCTACAGGTGTTCAGCAAAGAAAAGGAAAACAGAGTTGCAGTAATCGAACCTGTGTTTAACCTACCAAAGCCAAGAGGACAGGTATCCGGGTCCAACACACCTAAGTCTGGGTATGTAATTCCTGTATTTAATAAACCAGTACCAGTTTTCAACAATCCTGGAACGAGTGATGCTTCCACTATCAATCATTCCAAGCAATGTGACACCCTACAACCTGTTTCATTTAGGTTCAAAGGGACCAAGGTCGTGCCATGGGTCTATGAGAATAGCAGGAGACGAGAAGACGTGATTCCAAGGAAAGAGGTGGGAATCGCTGTTGAAGACGTAGTTCCAAGGAAAGAGGTGGGAGCTACTGTTGAAGATGTGACCAATATAGTTGGAACTAGAAAGATGACCCGAAGTGGTAGAGTGTACACTCCTTCTTTCAAAGAAACTACACCCAGAGAAACTGTTGTCCCCACACCGTCTGGAGACAAAGGAAAAGAGTTAATTTCTAAAGAAGAAGATGAAGAGTTTCTAAGGAATATCAAGAGGAGTGATTATAGGGTGGTAGATCAACTCCATCAAACCCCATTCAAGATTTCGATCTTGTCTCTATTAGTCAATTCACTTATTCATAGATCAACTTTGCAGAAGGTATTAGCTCAGGCACACGTAGCCCAAGATATAACAGCTGAACAGTTTGACCATGTCATCGCCAACATTACAGCCTGTAACACTCTCAGCTTCAGTGACGAGGAGTTACCTCGAGCAAGAAGGAATCATAATCTTGCTTTACATGTATCTGTGAAATGTCAGGAGGATACAATGGCCAGAGTTCTTGTAGATACCGGTTCATCCTTGAATGTTTTGCCAAAAATAACTCTTGAGAAACTGTCTTACCAAGGAGCTATAATGAGACCCACTTCACTCATTGTCAAAGCCTTTGATGGCTCAAGAAGATCGGTGATGGGTGAGATTGAGCTACCTGTCTTGATTGGCCCTCAAGTATTCAACATCCTTTTTCAGATCCTGGATATTAACCCCGCCTACAGTTGTTTGTTGGGTAGACCATGGATCCATGAGGCTGGCGCTGTAACCTCTACCCTGCGTCAAAAGATGAAGTTCGTGGTCGAGGAAAAATTAGTTATTATACATGGTGAGGAAGACCTGATGGTTAGCAATTTATCCTCGTTTCGTTACATTGAAGCAGATGAAGATGCTTTGAAAACCTCTTTCCAAGCTCTTGACATAGCAAATTCCGTTATGCTTGATGATAAGGAACCAGTGGCCTCCGGTTGTCCATCTTTTGTTTCTCTTAAAAGCATTCAATCTGCTATACGAGGAGGAGTACTTGAAGGCTGGGGCTAGATCGTTGAAGTCCTAGAGAGAGAAAAGTACCAAGGGTTGGGTTACAAACCAACTCTTGAGGGAAGAGTTGCTCCAACAAAGGGAAGACCAAGGACCATTCAAGAGGTGTTCGTCAGTGGAGGACAGCAAATCCACGCCATTATTAAAGACGCTGAAGACGAAGATATCAACCATTTGGTGTTTCGGTGTGACACCGCTTTAAGTAACTGGGAAGCTATTGAGATACCTACTTTGTACCTTATGCCAGAGTAATTTATTTGCTTTTGTTGATGTTTTCAATTCCGCAGCCTTGCCCGAGGCTTTCGGACTATTTTGTATGGGCCACCGCTTTTAAATCTTATCAATGAAAGTGTTTGTTTTGTTAAAATTCCTTGTCTTTATTCTTGTTTTTGCTTTAAGAAAATGGCAATATTTTCAAAACTACAAATTTCTCTTTCTTGCGTTCATGTTTGTGCATTTTTAATAAAATAAATCCCTCCATCATGCAAAGTAAATCCCAAACCTGTTGTATTCAATGATCCTACTCCCACTATCGACTTTGATTTGCCTGTTTACCAAGCTGAGGAAGAGGAGGATTATGAGGTCCCCGATGATTTGGCAGAAATGTGTGAGTATCAGTACACGGATCTCCAGCCACACGAAGAAAAAGTTGACGTCATCAACCTTGGCACTGAAGAAAAGAGGAAAGAGGTCAAGATTGGGGCAGAAATCAGACAGCGGCTAGTACTGCTTTTGGAAGAATATGTAGATGTGTTTGCTTAGTCTTATCAAGACATGCCTGGCTTAGATACAGACATAGTAGTTCATAAGCTACCACTCAAGCCCGAATGTCCGCCTGTGAAACAGAAGCTCCGTAGAAGTAGACCTGATATGGCTCTCCAAATCAGAGATGAGGTTAAGAAGCAACTGGATGCAGGATTCTTAGCAGTTTCAAAATATCCGGAATGGGTAGCCAACATCGTGCCAGTTATGAAGAAAAATGGTAAAGTGCGAATGTGCGTGGATTACAGGGATCTCAACAAAGCTAGTCCCAAGGACGATTTCCCCCTACCGCACATCGACACTCTTGTGGATAATACAGCCAAGTTTGCAGATTTCTCCTTCATGGACGGTTTCTCTGGTTACAATCAGATCAGAATGGACCCAGCTGACATGGATAAAACTACATTTATCACCCCATGGGGAACCTACTGCTACAAAGTCATGCCCTTTGGTTTGAAGAACGCAGGGGCAACCTACCAGAGAGCTATGGTGACCTTATTCCATGACATGATCCACAAGGAAATTTAAGTATACGTGGATGATATGATTACTAAATCCCGAAGTGAGGAGGAACATTTGGACCATCTCTTGAAGTTGTTCAAGAGACTCCGGAAGTATCAGTTGAAGTTGAATCCGACCAAATGTACTTTCGGTGTCAGGTCAGGGAAGTTGCTTGGTCTTATCGTCAGTCAAAGAGGAATTGAAGTAGATCCTGACAAGGTACGAGCTATTCAAGAGATGCCAGCTCCGCAGACCGAATCTCAAGTAAGAGGGTTCCTGGGCCGTTTGAATTACATATCCAGATTCATATCCAACATGACTCCAATTTGTGAACCGATCTTCAAACTGCTCCGCAAAGACCAGACTGTAGAGTGGAGTTCTGATTGCCAACAAGCTTTCGAGAAACTCAAGAGCTATTTGCAAGAACCACCTATTTTGATTCCTCCTGTTCCTGGAAGGCCTCTCTTCATGTACATGACTGTGTTAGAAGGATCCATGGGTTGTGTATTGGGCCAGCATGATGAAACTGGTCGCAAAGAGCATGCCATCTATTACTTGAGTAAGAAGTTCGCTGATAGCGAAAGCCATTATTCACTGCTTGAGAAGACTTGTTGTGCTTTAGCATGGGCCGCCAAACGTTTGAGGCAGTATTTGATATGTCACACTACTTTGTTGATCTCAAAAATGGATCCAATAAAGTATATCTTTGAGAAGCCTGCTCATACAGGAAGACTTGCCCGTTGGCATATGCTATTGTCGGAATATGATATCCAATATGTACCTCAGAAGGCTATCAAGGGAAGTGTATTATCAGAGTACCTTGTGGATCAGCCTGTTTAAAATTATGAACCTCTCAAGTTTGATTTCCCAGATGAAGACATCATGGTAGTAAAGGATTGTGAAGAGTCTGGCCCTGATGAAGGTCCTGAGCCCGGTTTTAGATGGAAGATGATGTTTGATGGTTCTTCCAATTTCAAAGGACACGACGTAGGTGTTGTATTGATAAACCCCGGTGGTGGTTATACTCCTTTCACAGCAAGGTTGGACTTTGGATGCACGAACAATATTGTCGAGTACGAAGCATGTATTTTGGGTCTGGAAGCTGCAATTGACCTTGGAATAAATGTTCTTGAAGTTATGGGTGATTCTGCCTTGGTCATTTACCAAGTCAAGGGTGAATGGGAAACCAAGGATGAAAAACTCATTCCATATCGTGCATACATTATGAAATTGATTAAGTGCTTTGATGAAATCACTTTCCGACATGTACCTCGCACCGAAAATCACATAGCTGACTCCCTAGCCATGTTAGCTTCAATGTGGCAAGTCAGGTTTCACAATGAAGCACCTCTCATCAGTATCAAGCGCAGGACTGAACCCGCTTATTGCCAGTCAGTTGAAGAAGAGACAGGTGGAAAACCATGGTTTCACGACATCATGAATTATCTGAAGACTCAGGAATACCCTGCCAATGCTTCTAATCTTGATAAGAAAACTTTACGAAGATTATCATCCAAATTCTTTCTCAGTAATAACATACTTTACAAGAGGAATCATGACATGGTCTTGCTAAGATGTGTTGATAAGCGAGAAGCAGACTTGTTGATTCACGACATTCACGAAGGAGCCTTCGGCACTCACGCCAATGGGTACGCCATGGTTAAGAAAATCTTGAGGGCTGGATATTATTGGTTGACTATAGAAGCCGATTGTATCCAATACGCCAGGAAGTACCATAAGTGCCAGATCTACGCTGATAAGATGCACGTTCCTCCGACCTTGCTGAATGTGTTGTCATCCCCTTGGCCTTTCTCCATGTGGGGCATTGACATGATTGGAGCTATTGAGCCGAAAGCTTCTAATGGCCATCGTTTCATTCTAGTGGCCATTGATTATTTTACCAAGTGGTTTGAAGCTGCTTTTTACGCCAATGTGACCAAGCAAGTGGTTGCCCATTTCATCAAGAATAATATCATTTGTCGTTATGGAATCCCCAACAAGATCATAACCGACAATGGGGAAAATTTGAACAACAAAACCATGAAAGAGTTATGTGACAATTTCAAGATTGAACATCACAATTCCTCACCTTACCGTCCCAAGATGAATGGAGCTGTCGAAGCTGCTAATAAAAACATCAAGAAGATCCTGCAGAAGATGGTCAGGACTTATAAGGACTGGCACGAGATGTTTCCTTTTGCTTTGCACGGATACAGGACTTTGGTTCGAACCTCAACAGGGGCAACTCCTTTTTTCTTTTGTATATGGAATGGATGCGGTCCTCCCTATTGAAGTAGAACTACCATCTCTAAGAATCATGATGGAAACTAAGCTTGACGAAGCTGAATGGGTCAGAGAGAGATATGACCTACTGAATCTCATTGACGAGAAGCGACTAACGGCTATGTGTCATGGCCATCTGTATCAGAAAAGAATGAAAAGAGCATTTGACAAGAAGGTCCGTGTTCGGGAATTTCGAGAAGGAGAGCTTGTACTCAAGAAGATTCTGCCATCTCAAAGGGATGCTCGCAGAAAATGGGTGCCTAACTACGAGGGTCCATTTGTGGTAAAGACTGTATTTTCAAGAGGTTCTTTACTCCTCACAACAATGGATGGTGAATAACTCGTACACCCTATAAATGCCGATGCAGTACGAAAATATTACGCCTGAGGATCTAGGCTCTCTTGTCCACATCAGCAGCAAAGAATTCTAGAATTTTTAGTCATTAGGGGGGCAGTGGTCATTGAATATGATGTAATCCTTTCCCATTGCCATTTTTCAATTGTAATGATCCATGGAACTTCGCTATTGGCAAGTTACCATTCTAATGAAATCAGATTTTTGAGCCATTCTTTGTTTGATATTTATCATTACTCAGATATTTTCCTTGTTATGTAAAACTTCACTTATTTATTAATAACGATTTTAAAAGTGGAAAATGTTTTGAAAACTTTGAACTCTCTTTGTTACTAAAGAGGACTGGCAATATTTCCCTGAATTAAACATTTCAACAATGGCTGACCACCAATGCAAAGGATTTCCCACCAGTATCTTTACAAGATGTTTGTTGAAAAGATTATTCCCCAGCAAATTAAGGATGTTCTCACATTGGCTTCAAGACTGACTACCTGCTCAGATTTCAGTGTGATTCCTTGTAGTGGACACGGTGTCTTCCCTTTTGCTGTTCCCGGTCTGTCGTCTCTTGTCGGAGTTGTTTCTTGCATATTATTAAGCATTCGCATCATACCATAGCATTGAGCATCCTTGCATGTGGGCGTTTTGTTCGTGTGGTCTTTTTCTCTTTCTTTTTTTTCCTCTTTGTGGGTCTTTGGATCCTTGTCTTTGTTTTGCCTGTGTCCGGTCTTTCGCCTTTGTGCGCCAGATTTTGACTCTTTGTGCAGTATTCCCCAGGAAGTCTAACCTGCAACCCTGGTATCAATCTATCTGTTACTTAAATCACCTCATTTGGATACCTAAAGTCCAGTAACTACTGGCAATGTTTATATCAGGTTATCGTGAACCTAAACTTCAGGTTATCGTGAACCCGTTGTTTGATATCAAGTTATCGTGAACCTAAACTTCAGGTTATCGTGAACCCGTTGTTTGATATCAGGTTATCGTGAACCTAAAACTTCAGGTTATCGTGAACCTGTTGTTTGATATCAGGTTATCGTAAACCTAAAACTTCAGGTTATCGTGAACCCGTTGTTTGATATCAGGTTATCGTGAACCTAAACTTCAGGTTATCGTGAACCTGTCGTTTGATATTAGGTTATCGTGAACCTAAAACTTCAGGTTATCGTGAACCCGTTGTTTGATATCAGGTTATCGTGAACCTAAAACTTCAGGTTATCGTGAACCCGTCGTTTGATATCAGGTTATCGTGAACCTAAATCTTCAGGTTATCGTGAACCCGTTGTTTGAAATCAGGTTATCGTGAACCTAAACTTTCGGTTATCGTGAACCCGTCGTTTGAATCAGGTTATCATGAACCTAAAGTCGTGAACCCGTTGTTTGAAATCAGGTTATCGTGAACCCAAACTTCAGGTTATCGTGAACCCAAATATCAGGTTATCGTGAACCCAAACTTCAGGTTATCGTGAACCCGTTGTTTGAACACTGGTCAAATATAAACCTAAACCAAATTACAAATCCAGCTCATACTGGTTTTTCTCATAAAGCAAATTATTATTATCTCAACCAACTCATTTGAGTACCAGAGTCCTTTCTGGGCTCATTAACCTTATCCCGAGCTAAACTCCAGTGTTTTTTTTCATCATCTGGCGCGCAAAGTTCGTCTTTGTCTTTTCTAGTTTTTCTTGAAGATCCCGTTTGAACTCTTCGGTATAAGAAAATCCCAGGAAATCTTCGGATGTCTATCCTTTATTTTTTATCCCCAGTGGAGATCATGTCTTCTTTCTGGTTTCATGCCCAATAAGAATGTGTTTCTTTCCCCGGTGTCGTCCGATCACATTTGGACCTGTTGTCCATCTCCCTGGATCTTTCCCCAGTGGAGAATACCTTTCTGGCTTTTATCTCCAGTGAGGATCTGTAGGGTTTTCCCTTGGTTTCTTTTTTCTTTCCCCGGTGTTTCCTCAGAGTCTCCCTTTGAGTCTCTTTTGTTGGTTAGCCTGTATCCCCAGTGAGCTTGCCTCATGGATACTAACCTTCATCCTTCCCCGTAGGGCTCGCTTGTGTTTGTTTGCTTTCTTTTTGTCTTTTGGTGTCTTGTTTTGTTTGCATCTTTGCACTATCATGGCATCATATCATCATATTAGTAGCATTGCATATATTTGCATCTAAGGGCAAAATTTTCGGTTTGCTATATTTAAATACCTTTCACCTTGATGCCCCGAGGATTCCCATTCCTCGTGCCATCTGGTAAAGATATTTAAATAGGGGCAACTGTTGTACCCCAATTTTACCCTTAGATCCATTGATCTTTTGCATGTCATATTAGGTCAAGCATGTTGCATAGCTAACCCTTTTGTCAGGTTTTATTTGCTTTTGTTTCATTTGTGAATCAGGTCTTATTTCAAGAAGATTCAAGGGTTGATCAGTCAAGATGTTAGATAGAGCATTGAATCAAGCAAGTTCCTCATGTTCAAAGAGATATCTCCATAACCCTCTCCATAACAATTTTTTCTATCCATTTTATTCACCCTCAATTGTCATTCTTAATTCCAAACCAATTTCAATAGTCATCTATTAACCAAATTTTTATCCAATTTCATCTATATTTGTCAAAATCCATTTTCCTAAACCATAACCATTTCACTTACCAAAATTCACTTATTATTTATTTTCTTCCCTAAACCATTTCTTTTTGTAACAAAAAGAGGAAAACCAACCAAAAAACCTTTGTTCCTAAGCCCATCACCATAAGCCCACTCACGTTGCAAATAATGTTATGAAAATGATATTGGAAATGAGAAGAAACCATCTGATAAGGACCAATAGGAATCATGCAAGACGGTTTTGACTTTTCAACTCTATCCCTTCAGCCAATAAGGAGACGCCGCGTGGCTTGGAAAGAAGTAAAACAACCAAAAACATTTCTTCTCCTTTGTCGTGTCTTCGAGTTTGAGAAGAGAAGAAGAAAATTCAAGAGGATTCATAACCGGTTCAAATGCAAATCACTTCTATAACCCAATTCTTGGCTCGTTAATTCACTTTTGAAATCTCCAAATCACTTCCCGTTTGAGCTTTCATTGCCTTGATTCATTAAAAGTGGTTCTGAGGAGTTACTCGTTTCAGCATACGGACTGCTTCCACCTGCAGATACCCTTGCGCAATCCCAACCTTTGCCTCATTTGATACCCACCCTTATGACAACAAAGGAGGAGTTTTAAGCAATGCACGAAGTCATGAAATTGGCCCTGCATCTCTGAGGTTTTTGTGCAGCAAGGGAAGCGTATTTGTCTCCAAGGAATTGACCAAATTTGAATTTGAAAAGAGACGTTGCAAACCCTATTCTTCTTCAGCATACCATGTGTTTGTTCATTGGACTCAAAGAACCAAAGCCCATCTGCTCAGCCTATAAAAGGAGCTCACCTCAACACTTAAACTCACCAACAATTTCACAAAGCACTCTAAAAGTCTCTGAATTTTGAGTTCCACGAGTAAGAAAGAGGAGGAGGGCTTCTTTGAAGTCTTGCAAAGTTCAGAAAGGAGAGAAGCTAGCACACACTTTGAAGGTGCAGTGGACATATTCCACTTGGTAACAACCCTCTCCCTATTTAAATCCATGCTCATGTGTCACTGGCATTACCATTATTTCATAATTGTTTGTATAATGTGTTTGATGTTGCCATTTATTCATCCATGATGTGATAATAATGTGTATTTTGCTCTGTTTAACTTTCTTCCTTTGGTTATGATTTCGTGAGTAAGTTTGGTTTGGCTACTCTGCTGATGTATTGAGCCAGACAGTTGCATTACCTTTTGTTCTAATTACTATGCTTGAAATATCATTGTAATGATAATGCTCTTGTTTTGTTCATTAGCTGGTTGTAAGTCTATATGGCTTTATTTTTGGTTATACTGTCAAAACTTGGATATAAGAAGTGCCAGCAAATCTATGTTTGTTCTTGATGTTTGGATGTTATTATCTTTTGGTTCATTCTTGTTATTCTGAGATGCTCATATGTCTTGTGATTTATGAACCTATCTATCATTACTTGTCTTCTAAGTTGACATGTGATTAGAATGCTGCTAGCAAAAGGCTGCTTTCACTAAATACAGATTGTGCTTCTGTCATCATCAATGTATAATCAGTTTGTGTACATAAAATCATTGTCATTGCTTTGTATCCAAAGTCTTGCTTAGGTGTTGATGTTTGTTGAATCATGTTCTTAAGCATGGAAACTGTTTTTAACTTATGTGCTTGATGTTTGGTTATGAACTACTAAAATGTTTGATGTTGACTTGTCTAACTGGAAATCTGTTGCTAGTTTCATAAGTCAAGTTTTGATGACCTAACCATATACTTGTAAATGCATCACCTTTTGTTTGGATCTATGCACTATGTTGTTACTTGGTTATCTATTGGTGTTTAAATTGATTCATTTAAAACTGCAGTCTTATTAGAATTAAATGACCAAATGCATGCTGAATGTTTACTTGATATTTGTTTGCTGCTATGATATAGGGTCAGAAATCTTTCATCAAGCATGTTTATCTTTATTCTACCAGTTTTGATGCATAATATGCCATCCTTGTTTTGCTGCCAATGTGATTTATGATCAATTTGTAATCTTAAAATCCATGTTAGATGTGCCTTGCCATGCTTAAAACTTGTATTGTCCATATGCCATTGTCATTAGCATGCTGTCAGTTGATATCCCTAATTTATGTACAAGTTTTAAAGTGCCAAGTATGATGTGTGTTTGTCTGCCCTGTAACTATGCTTTAAATCAGAACTGGTTTTTGATCCATGCCTTTATGCTTATTTTTACATCCATTGAATGTTAGCACAAGTATTTGTTTTTACCATGCCCTGCCACTGCTTGTTTTGAGTGACATTATTTGAATGAACTTATTTGTCATACTGCCATGCCTTGTGCCCTGTTTTGCCTTGGATATATGTGTTTAATTCATATAACCCTTGACCATATGGATGTTATTCTTGTTGTGTATTCATCATTAGAAACATGACTGATCCTACTTGTATCACCTTGATGAGTGTGAAACCATTTGTTTATGCTTATATTCATGCTTAACCACTATTTGATTTGGATGTCTATATGTGTACAACCTCTATTTGAATCTTTGTTTTATGACAACATTGTGTATCTAAATGCCATGAACTTGATGTGTAATTAAGTTGCTCAACTATCATCATGTCTTTGTATATTAAACTATCATCGTGTCTTTGTATGTTATCCATTTGGAAGTTTGCCTGCTGCCTTGTTTAATAACCCTAATGTATCATGACTTTTGGATCTTGTTATTCGAATGGTGTGCTAGCATTAATTGGTGTACATTTAATCCTATGAACTCATTGCCTTGTGGAATGTACAATAACTGCTATAATGTCATTGTTGCTTGGCTGCACTGAATGTTGTTGTTTGTTGATGTTTTACCTTGATGCTATCATCCTATTTAGCACTCATTTAGCATATTTTTAAGGCCTGTCACGGATATTTGGAGTAGTCTTGGAATATGTCATTGCTTGATCTGTCCTTTTCCTATTTTCACAACTAGGTTAACATGTTTGAGTTGCTTCTGAATTTTAAAATCATGTTATTAAACTGATTGCATCATGCCTAACCATGTGCTTGCCATAGTTTCATCATGTTACTTTCATTTGATACCTGGAGTGAGTAATGCAACCGTCTTGTTTCTGATTAACCATGTGATACATGTATGCTAGCTCTTAAAACATTTTTGCTTTCATTCATTCAACATGCTCAGTATTAACTTCTGCTATTCTTGAACTCAATTTGTTGCCATGCTGTTTGAATCCTTTATCCGTGTGAATGTTTGTTTGATTATATCTAAGACACGTCCTTTTAGGATTTCCAATTGAGTATATTATGTGCTTGCTGAATCATTGTTGCAATACCTATGCTTGAGCCTGTTACACTATATATTCATAACCTGTTTCATTGTTCTTGCTGTATGTTTGCTTTACCAAAGTATGAACTTACTTGGATGCTTGGTGTGGATTGGCATTGTGTAGTATTTCATTTGTGTGGTAATTCATATGTTTGTTGAGAGTTTGATTAAGTGTTTCTGTTCTTCCTTATTGACAATGGTTTGCATGATTAAGGCGTGGTATTATGTCTGGGTTGGCTGGTGCATTTGGTTGCCTTGCTTGTTTTTTTGGTTATATGTGCGCAAGGGTTATGTATTTATTAAGTTATGCTTATTACCGGATGTAACAGCCACCCCAGTGGCAAGCACACACTAGCACGCGCCTATCTAACCCTTGGGATGGGGGTTCGAATCCCCCTCGCCCCAGTCCTTTTATTTTATTTTCTGAATCTCGCTTCACTTTACATATATACATGTGTTGCCATTGTTTGTTAAAGGTGCGCGCATGGTTCAGTTGGCTTTAGTTTTAAGCTTGCACACGCAGGGTCATGGGTTCAATCCCTAGGAATGCCCTTTCCTTCTTTTTTACCACTTGTTTGTCTTATTTATTTTTAAGTTTATGCTTTATTTTCAAACCTTCATAACTTGTTTATTTTTCATCCTTTTTCTTCCATTCTTTTTGCTATTTGTTTCTAATTGGATCCACTTGTTGAATATAAAAAGAAAGGGTTGAAAATGTTTAATCTTATTTGTTTTTATTCATGTGTAAATTGGAAATTCTTTTAAGGTTTTATTGCACTTTTTTTAATTCATCTCATGATGTTATCTTTGTTTATCATGTTTAAGCATTGTCTAATATGTGTAATTTTAACTTTGCATGATATTATGAACTTTGTTTTATTCTAATGTCTTGTTCATGTCTTTTACATCATTATGTTAAATTCATATAGCTCCTTACTTCATAGTAATTTTTAGAACTGTTATCTTCCCCCCATTCCAAAGGGAGATCCTCCTAAATTGACTCATGAGTCACTAAACAACCACCCTACCTTAACCTCATAAGTTTATCCCATTTCTTGGCCTCATGAGAGCCATGAAATCATAACTTAGTAATAGGTTAGAGTTTTGAACTCTATGTGATTCTCACCATCATGAGAACTCACTTTCCCCCTATAACTTAGATTTAGAGAGTTATCGTGAACTCTAAAATGAGCTCGTACTCATTTCCCCTTGGAACTTTGGCCATAGTCGATGGTTCATTTTTCACCCTTAGATCGGTGAACTACGGATACTCTGATTCCACTCACGTCAGGATACGTAAGCGCAAGGTGCGATACCTTGTCGAGTATACTTAGATACTAACCCCTAGGGTTTCAACCTTTAGCATAGAACCCTTAGCAAGTGAGCAAGACATAACAAACTAAACAAGAGGTTCCCGTAGAGTACTACGGACGTTTAGGATGCTAATACCTTCCCTAGGCGTAACCAACCCCCGAACCTTAGATCTCCCCCCTTTAGGTTTTCTCGATCTTGAACCTTTCCTTTGGATAAATCAAAGTCGGTGGTGAATTTTAAAAGTTATGGGATGCAAGTTAATTAATAGCTTGTTATCCGATTCTCACCGCAACAACCATATTTTATAGTTTTTATGAGTTGTATGAATATTTTAAAAAGTATATGAGTTGTTTAAATAATTTAAAAGTGTGAGATGATATAAAAAAATAGTAAGGTCAATTTAAAGAATAAAAATGGATTCTTTGAATGTGGATGCTCTAAAGCTTTTTTTTCACATATGAAAACTCTTTTCTTAAAACCCATTTTTCCAACAAATGTTTTGGTCATATAAAAAACATGAACTCCGCATCATAGTGTTGCACCCTAATTTTTGACCCTAAGATCCCTTTTCTTTTTGCATAGCATATTAGGTCAATCATTCGTGCATAACTAACCGCTTTATCTAGCTTTGTCTGCTTGTTTCTCTTTTGAGTACAGGTGCTGCTGCAGAAAGTTCGAGGTCTTGAAGGTTGTGTTGTGTGTGTGTTTGTGGAGGTTCCCTGGTCCTGCAAGATGTGTGTGAATTCCTGTGAGATTGTGCCCTTTCCCTTTCTGGTCCCTAAGCCACTATCAAGCCTTTTCTTCCTTCAGACTCCTCAGTTTTCCTCCCCAAAGAGTATTAAATACTTATACCCTCTGATTTGGAATTGGTCCCTCAGTTAGTACAAGTTTTTTCCTAAAGATCTCTCAGAAAGAACAGGAGGATTTAGGGTTTATGTACGAGGGGTATGACCGTGTAGGAATTGGTGGTGTGTTGCATGACAAGTGGTGTCCTCACTTTCAAATAATTCCCCAGAGTGTAGTTCGGTCTTATTCGTGAAGTTTGAATCGTGGTTCATGTGTCTTCGAATCTTAAGAGAAAATTTGGATTTTCTTGTGATGTGTGAATTGGTGAGTTTGAAAGAAATTTTAAGCAAGTTTTAACTTGGAGTGCCCAAAATGAAATTCAAGAATATGTTCAAACTGAGTTAATATTATTTCTACAAATTCAAAATTAAGAGATGATGTTTTCCAATCCATGAACTCCATCTTGAATTTGTAAAGTCCATGCTCAAGATGTCAAAGCTTCAAACTAAGTGTCCCCATCTTTGAATTTATGAGTTTTGGCAAGAGATTAGTATGGTAATCCACCATTTCAAGTTGCAAAAAGGGCGAGGATTTTTTCCATGCGACTTATGTCATGTTTTGATCATAAGGTTCAAGAAATCCATACGAGATTGAAAGAATCCTTATAATTCAATTGATTTGAAACCTTTTCAAAACTCAAGAGCCAATTAGTTCGAGATGCAAAACTAAAATTGATCTCAATATTTCAAAATGGACAAATAACTTCAAACCCAATTTCAAGTAGGCAAAATCCCCAAGAGGATTTTATATCCTTTCTTTGATCCAAATTCAAATTTCAATTAAGGATTGGATTCACAAATTACAAATTACCAAATTCAAAGAACAAAGATCATGACCAAGTTCAAATCTTTCTAAACCTGTTACAATTATCATACATAAATTTCTATAAAAAAAATCCTCAACAGTACATACACGTACAACCATTTCACAACTCACTCTGATATAAGACACCTACACAAATTCATATGAGCAGAGTGCAGGCGCTGCTGGCTGCACTGTGGTTAACATTGAAGCCTAAAACTACTTTGGGGAAGACCTACGACTTTACTCGATACTTTTCAGAATCGGGATGTTTTTTAATAGTCGTCGTTGGGCAGACCGGTTCTATGTTGATGGAAGACCAACAGTATAGTTTAACGCAGAAAATGCCGCGCCGCAGCTTATTTGTAATTTCCAACTTAAAGTGCCTGTTGTAAGTCAGTATCTTGCTTTATGGTTGTTGCCGGCATCACTTGTTTGTTTCTTTGTACGAGCTCACTGGAGAACTGGCATAGTTCTTGTCGAGACTTGTTATTGGATCAAGGAATAGAGAGTCAGTGTCTGATGTATGTGATTCTCGTGTTGAATTGATTTTGAAAGTTCAAAAGCTGGATGAAAAATGCGCATTCACGGCTGTTGGAGGTATCCCACCCTTGGTACAATTGTTGGAAGCTGGATTACACAGTTACGGCACAAAATCACTGCGGTAATGCAAGCAACATCAGTAGGCTGCTCGGAGACGTCATCGGTACGCGCTACTGCAGAACAAGAGAAGACCAAATTAGAAGTAAAATCTCAATAATTAAACGTCGGCACGTTTTCATACACGATAAGCATATAAAGAGAGAGTTCGACAAGCACATAGCAGCGCATGTTCAAGAAGTTGAAACCATTGAAACCGTAACGGGGTGAGATTGCGTTTCAAATTCGCAAATCTCAGGGACTACCATACAATTGCAAGAAGAAGCAAATCGTAGCACACGAGATTACTGGTGCTCACCATCATCATAAAATTTCAAAGGACCATGTTGTTTTTAAGGAGACCATACCTATAAAAGGCTCTGTTGCGCTGGAAAAGATACATCAGAATTGGCTATGTTGTTTGGCTCGAATATTAGGACGACAACACAAGAGTTATTGCCAGCTTAAAATCATCCACCACCACCCAGGACCCTGCATAATTGACGGGCATTCAAACTTTGTTAAGACAAGAAGATAAGAATTCCAAGCTAAAGTTATTCACTATGCTAAGATTCAAACCCAAGTGCATTGCGAGATCTCGAAGGATCGACCAAGAGCGTCATAAACTGTTGTGCTTAGGCTCTGCCGATAGACAAGCTTCCCAAAATTTTCGACGAGAAGCCGCAACAAAGTTTCATGCCCAAAACGATAGCATACAATGCCACACTTAATGCTTTCGGTAAAGTGAAGTTTTTCAAGAAAGAAGGCAGGGACTTCACCAACACGGCAAGGAATGTTTACAAAATGCAATCGGACAGCCACATAACTCAGTCTATTCTTTCCCCACCAGCAGCATCAACAACAGTTGCCTGCTCAGTTGCAAACACATCAAATGCAACAACTTCAGCAAACGAATGATGTAAATGACATGAAGCTGAGACAGGGAATGGGTGTTAAGCCATGAGTTTTTTTTTAGCAACATCTTGCCTCGAGTCAACGCTCTGTTTATCCTCATCAACAGATGAAGAATCCATACTACAACCGCGGAATTTCCAATGTGTGATCCAAATGCTGTAAGCGTATGATTACTACTCCAACAAAAAGCAGTTCCTCCTAGAATGCAGAATGGGGCCCCAAAGCAAAGAGAACCACCAGTTATGTTAGTAATCCGACTGATACATCCATGGCAGTCAATGTAGGAACTCGCCCAATCCTTGAACCAACCTGCACCAAATTGGTATGCAATTGGTTATAGTTCAAATAGCATTCATGGCAGGAACAATACAACAGTCGCAATTGGCCAAAGAGAAGAGTCAAACAAAATCATACGACATGTCTCAAGCACAATCAATGTAAAAAGGGAAATGAAATCACCGCCATCAAAACAACAAATTTGAATTGTAAAGCAAGAAAGGAAAGTAAGAATTCTACACGTTTGAAATGAAAAGTGGACAGACTCATTTCAAACTTCCCAAAACAAGTAAAAACAAAGTTAGACACAATACCAATTCTTTCCTAAACCGACTTCCAACATGCCTGGATTGAAATGGAGGGCCTTTAAGCCAAATATCATATTGTCAAGGCAGGAAGGCAAATCAACCAATATCATTATTACTCATTAAAAATCGGACACATTTTAAATTATTTCCAAATAATTATCAAACATGCCAACACAGAAAATGGAAGGAAGTTAATCACTCATCAATACGAAATCTCAGATTTCGTTTTTGAAGGGCCTATAAAAGAGACATTCACACGAACACAAAAAGGAGGAGAAGATTACATTAGAAAACCATTCACAAAACCAGTCCACATCTAAATCACAAAACCACAACAACAATATTGCAGATCGAAATCAGAAACACAACATACAACACGCAAGACCCAAAGAATTGAAGTAAACATCACACACGGCAGACATAAAGACAACAACAACAGGTGAAAATCAAAAGCAGAAAGAAAGAAACTCATCTCTTTGGCAGAGATCGTGAGTCCCGATGGCGCTTCTTCATCTTCAATCGTCGACGACGCTCCTCTCTTTTTTCCTTTACTTTTGAATAATTGTAATTTGTAATCAAATGATAATGAGAATGATGGGGGTATTGGGTCTGTTGGGGTTAGGGTTTGTGGTTGTTGATATTTGATTTGCAGAGATCGAGAGAGGTCGGGAGAGAACGAGTGAAATTGATCGAGAGGTAGCGGCGGACGTTGGGGGTTAGGGTTTGAAAATCCTTTATTTGAGAGAGAGGCGAGGACGGAGAGAAAGGGAGCGAGAGATGAGAACGAAAAGGGACTCCCTCGCTGTTTTTTTCTCTTTTCGTTTTTTTATTTTATTTTATTTTACAATTAAAACTTTTTTTATAATTAAAATCAAAACCCTTCATAATAATAATTAACATAAACCTTTTTATAATAATAATTAAATTAAAACCTTTTAATAACTAATTAAACCTTTTTTTATAATTTAAAACGAAACTCTTTAAAATTAATTTTTTGTATTAATAGTTAATTCCTTTTTTTTTTACTTACAATAATTAGTCCAAACATTTTTTACCAATTAAAATTTAAACCCTCCTTTTTATAATAATTGATTCAAAACTTTTTTATAATAATGAAAGTTTAAACCTTTTTATATAATAACTAATTCCAAACCCTCTTATAATAATCAAATTTAACTTTTAATCTAAAACTCTTTTTTTTATATATTAATTAAAACTTAAACCCTTTTATATCAATTAACCCATAACTCTTTTATATTAATGATCAAAGTTTAAACTTTTCTAATTAATTCAAACTTTTTTAAATAAAATAAAACTTTCACTAATTTTTTTTTTTCTAATCTAAACCCTATTAATATTTTTTTTAAAAAATCTAAAATTATAATGATAAAGAGAAAACTTTTTATAAAATTTCTCTAACCTTTTTCTCAAGTTAAATAATAATAATAACCTTTAATTAATTTCTGAATAAAATAAGTCTAAAATCAAAACTCTTTTCTTAACAAATCGCCCCCGATTAAGAATCTCCCCTCTTGCTTAGTCATAGATTCGTGAGCGGCCGTTTGATTTGCCTGATTTATTTGTGCTTTTATTTTGATTTATGTTATTATGTCTAAACCTTTTCAAACTTAAAAAACTCTCGATCCAACGTCGAGCCCATTTTCTACCCATGTAAGTCGATCGCCTTAGGGCATCGCATTCAACCTACCGGTCACTGGACACAAGTCTTGCATCACTTTGCTAGCACCCTCGCCTAAATAACAATAATTAATCGCATAAATATCCAAGGGAAAATCTCATGCGTGATAACCATGTTATTGTGCATGGTGCACATCATTTGCATTCATAATCGACACCCTTAAGTTAAGACTATTAGACAACTTAGGATAGATTTCCTAGGTTAGTCCCCCATAATTTTGGTTTTTAAACCAAACTTTAGCCCACCTAATTCTCCACACAAGAGAATTAGATGTTAATCATCTCAAAGAAGGGACATACAATCCCATACCCCACAAAATCCAAACAATTTTCAAAAACTGTGGTGGTTTTCTTAAGATGATGACTCATCTTTTCTCCTAAACCTTTAAACAATTTAGTATCCTTAATAAGAAACTACAAGTGCTCTGATTCCCTCCTGACAGGATATGTAGGCACAAGATGCGGTATCTTGTCGAGCACACTTAGGATTAAGAATAATAAATCACCTACCCTTAAACTCTTAGCAAACAGATAACAATAACATAATAATCAAGAGGTTTCTGTAGAGTACTACAGATATCTAGGATGCTAACATCTTCCCTAGGTATAACCAACCCCCGAACTTAGAATCTTAAGTGCATTTGCATTGCATTGTGGGAATTCGGTTTTTTCTCCCTTCCCTTGGATAAAATCAAAGACCGGTGGTGACATTAAAAAATGCGATCCTAGTTAACAAATAACTATGGTATCCAATTTTCACCGCGACATATAGGTAAAGAGAAATCAAAGTGACGCATCTTTAATAAGCATCAACCAAGTTGATGAGAAAACTAGATACATATCAACCAAGTAGAGTAGGAAACAAAAATACAAACAACCAAGTTGAGAAGGAAAGGAGACCACAAATATGAGGAGAAAATGAAACAATCGATCTTAAGAGAAAACAAGACAACATATCTGAGAAAAATGTAAGGACTCGTGTGCAGGTCTGAAGAGAAAACAAGACAGAGACAAAGTTCATTGTAGCACAAAGGAATTGCTCAGATAATGTTGTTGCAAAGGAATTGCTCAAATAATGGTGGTCACGATGATTGTGAAGAAGATATAGAGATACGTGGAATATAAATGATGTTCCTAATATTTTTGTCATATATGATCTTAGCTTTAACGACATTAGTAGCCAGCCTAGTAACTACGAGGCGTGTACCATTGCGTATACATTTTGATTGATCCAAATTTTGCAACAACATGATAGTTGGGCTAATTTACAATTTGAGTGAATGGTTATGCAATCCATACGTTTTAAGACAATTCAAGAATTCTGGAGTTAGGTGCTCAAGTGCATCAATGTCAGTAGATTTATATCTATCAATTAAATCACTACTTAGCTATTCCTTTTCCTCTCCTACAAAAAATATCAAATTGTTAGTATGAACAATGTATACAATTACTAATAATTACAAATTGGAATATAAAAGTAATGTGCAATGCAGTACCTAAATTAAGATTTGTGATGTAGTCATTTATATCATCTACTACTTCAATGGTTGAAGCAAAAATAGCTATACTTTAAAGAGGATTGGAATCTTTGTAGTTATTAATGAGATCGAGACAGGTACTTGTAACAATTAGTTTAATTGAGTTAGTAAAATTAGATATCAAAAACTCATGTTGAATGGTAATATCAACATAACCATCATTCGACTATGAGATAATTTTATCATAAATATTTAGTATCTACTCTAAAAAAATTCTTATATCTTCGCAGGTGGTATTTGTTAAACCAATTCCTAAGCGCATATTTTTTGTATACATTAGGACTTACCCAAATATATGAAGCATTATTGTTGCATGAATAATATTTGATCCAGTACCTCTTGGTATAATTAGAATAATTTGTCTAAAATCACCACCAAAAACAACGATTTTCCTCCCAATATTTTTTTAGAAGCCTGACTATCTTCAATTATAATATATTTCAAATTTTTGTCAAATTCCTCAAAGCAAAACTTGTATGTCATAGGAGCATCATCCCGTATAGTATATTTGTTATCTTTAGAAGCTTTTCAAGTTTAGATTCTTTTTAAATGTTGCAAATTGAATTTTCAATAGTAGAAACTCGAATCTTAAATTTAGAATGAGTCGCCCTTCATTCTAGTAACAATAAACTTGAAATCCCACTTGAGGCAACTAGTAAAATGATTTGTCTTTTTGAATAAAGTGCAGCTAACAAAGTGTTTCACATAAAAGTTTTACCAGTTCCGCCATAGCCATATAAAAAACACCCCTCCTTGTTGATTCTGAACAACTTGCATGATTTCAAAAAAGATGTTTCTTTGTTCATCTAAACCATAATACAAGTGTAATATAATAGTTAATAAGAAACATATATAAATTATGTATATGTTTAGAGGAATAAAAAACATGCTTAACTTACATGTCAGAGAGACAAATAATTCTTGGTATAATAGATTTTGAGCAATTGGATCATATTAACTTTCATCATATATCAATTTATTTTCAAGGAAGGTAAATACATAATCTTCTGGATATGGCATTAGGTTGAAGTACTTCAAACTTCGTTTATTCTTTTGTAATTGTGATTATATTGCCATCAATCTTAGTTGTTTTGTTTCTTCAGAACCCAACTTACACTACAAGAAAATTGGCAAATTGCGACGGTTCATTTTGACATATTACGACGGTTAGAACCGTCGCAATTTTTAAGTTACGACGGTTTCAGTTCTGTCGCAGAAACGTGCGTCGCGAGGCCGTATCGCGACGGTTGTAAAAACTGTCGTACAAACCGTCGTTATTTTCACGATGGGTAGCTAACTGACGTAATCACCATATTGTGACGGTTTCCAACCGTCTTAACTTGCTTAATATTTTTTTGCGAAGGTATATTATGGCGGTTTGAACCGCCGCAAGTTTCGAATATTTTAAAAAAAAAATCTGCAGCGAAGGTATATTATGGCGGTTTGAACCGCCGCAAGTTTCGAATATTTTTTTTAAAAAAATCTGCACTTAATTTTTTAGTATTATTATTAAAAAAAACAAAATAAAAAATAAAAATGATACGGAAATATCTGCTAGAAAAACAAATTAAAAAATGAAAAACAAAACACATCAAAATATAGTGAAGATGACAGAAATATCTGTCAAGTAACAATAAAATGATGATGCTCAGTGAACATTCAACACAACAGCAGGATCAAATCTCAATGTTCCATGTGAATATATAACAACACCAAGTACACTAATGGAAAGAATCCTATTTTTCTACACAAATTTTTATTGGTTGTGGCAAATAATTAGTTTGATTCTTCTATAACCATCAAGGACTTGGAATGGACCCTTCAGAATTAATTTGATCTTCTACAGAATTTCTGATCAAACATAGAAAAATCTGTATCAATAAGTTAAAGTAAATAATTGTGCTAGAATAAATGTTAGACAAGAGTTGCAAGCAAGGGTTGTGAACTGTGTTCACCTTAGGCACATTCAAAAATAGAAAAATTGGTTGAAAAAAATTAGTTGAAATTAAATAAAACTTGATGACTAACAAGAACAGGATATGTTTGTAGGAAAAAATAAACAATGGAATTTATTAACTCAATTGAAACCAAGAGCTTCTTCACAAAGAGTAGCATGACAGGGCAGCCACATTATTCAATTCATTTTCTACAACATTAACAAGGTGAACCAGTTATATTGTTACTAAATCTCATGTTAGATATGAAATGAATCAGAGTCTGTTTCGATTAGCTTATTTGAACTTTCTATTAACATAAAGCTTGTGAGATTGTTTGGGAGAGCTTACCGAAACAACTTATGACATGTCTACAAGTTCTTTTCAGCTTATTTCCCAAAGCTCTATAGAATATAGCATATGATAATAGCTTATAGATTTATATAAATTCAGTTTGACTTTGTTATATGTTTCGTTATAGAAATAGCCTATACATAATAACTTATATTATAAGCACTTCCAAACAGTGCCAGACCTTATAAGACTTGTAAAAGTAATATATATGAAGAAAAGGGGCTTCAACCATAACTCACCATTATTGAGATGGATATCAGGAAGAAGACCAGACTTGATAGGCTCCTCAATTGCGGAAGTTACAGCAACTGCATTGTTAAATTCATTCTGAGAAACTCCTTCAGATTCTTTGTGAGTAGTTGATGAAGCAACATCCACATTGTTCTCATCTTTTGATGCAGATACATTCTTTCGAGGCGGTTGTTTCGGTTTAGCCTTAGGCGCAAACCTGGCACCTGGTCTAGCTACAGAACAAAACAGTATAAAGAATCAACCAAAACGAATGCATAGATTGAAATGAAGGAGAGAAAAAAAAGGTTTGATTTGAAATAGCAGTTACCATGTGTAGTAGGAGTAGGAGCAATATCATCGAAAAGATTTTCCATGAATGAGTTAATTAGGCTTTGATACTCATTTATGTGAAATAACGGCTGTGTTGTGAATTAACCGATGCAACTGAGTTGGCATTGACAGGGGCGGTTATCGCGACGGAATTGCAACCGTGCGGGTGGTGCCGGAGGGTGGAAGGAAAATCGGAAATTTGGGGAAATGGAAAAGGTGGATCAAGTTTTTACTCGTTGTGATCAATAAAATAATGATAATAAATTGCAGTGATTGAAAATTATAGGAGGGATATTCAATAACATTCACCTTGAGGAGTCAGATTTTGCACTGCTATAGGAAATGTTCAGCATGAGAATCACCAAGCTAGCAATAAACAATTGCAAACCGAGTTGTTTAAACTTTTCTTGCAATCCAATGTCCTATAACCTAAAAATGCAAAATCACTCTCATTCACACAATGTTTCAAACACAACGAATGCAGTTCATATTAACAAAAACTTAAGCATAAAGCTTAGGCATAGTTGTTTGCTTCCAATCAAAATGCATACGATAGAATTTGCTTACAAATTAGTTAGTTAGGCAAAGAGACGATACCAAAAACGGCGGCGTAATCATTATTAAGTATGTTGGAGCAGGTGTCACCGCCGACGGGGCAAAAGAAATCGGAATTAGTGAGCTTAAGGTAAGCAAGATAGGAGGTTTCGATGAATCCAATTCCGGCAAGTCCTGAAATCAGCTTATAGGACTTATCAGTCACAATGAAGAAGATAAAGAAAGAAAATGTGAATAGAAATGAACATGTTACAGACATGAGTTTTGAAGAAAGAAAAGAAAGAGTGAACTGTGAAAGTGAGGAATGAGGATAGCCAAAATCATATTCAATTATAGTGTCAGTTCTAGAAAAATATATCTCGGAAAAGTTTCATTAAAGAATTCAACTATACTAGCAGTTAAACTTAAACATTCCTTTATTGTTAATACTGTTTATAATGTTTATATAAATCATGAGTTATCTAATGAATTTACTCTGCAATATAGGATGGTTATGTTCAACATTGGGCAAACCAGTCAGCTATAGTGTACTAATATTCAGAACTTTTCAAGACTATGTAAAGAGTAAATCAGTCAAAATATGGATATACGATAGTGTTCGAAAGAAATAACGTCAAGTAACTCTAAGAATTCCAACAGATGAAAGGAATCGAAGGAAGAGTTATGTTTCTTCCTTTGTAAACTTCATTCATCAGAAAAATGCTTACATTGCTATGTATATGATAAAAAAAATGTATTATATGGGTCTACCTTTGTAAACTTCATTCATCAGAAAGATGCTTACATTGCTATGTATAGATTTAACCATGATACTGATCTAATTTATAGAAAATTCATTCAATTATTATTGAAATATCCAGGAAAATATAGTTTACACTTATGATTAAAAGAATAAATAAAATAAATATGAATAATACATGAAATACTAATATGAATATAAGTAAGTTGAATATAACTAAGGAATTATTTGATATCTCATGGTCAAGCCTGTAGAGTAACATAAAAATTGAATCTTACAAGGAACCGTATGAAGGTTTGATAATAGCCTGTAGAGTAACATCCAAACCAAATTCACTTACTACACTTGATAACAAAATAATATCTCTCCCTAAGCATAAGCCTCGGGTTCAGTTTCGTACCTGGCTTGAAGAATATGGAGAGCCCAAAATTAATAGCTTTGAGAGGCGAATTCTCCTTCTTGTTAGCAAACAAGAAATCCTCCGGCTTAAGGTCACGGTGAATCACCCCATGCTTATGACAAAGTTGCACTACCTCCATAATAGTCCTCGCAACCGCTGCAGCGACACGCTCTATATAATGACCTCGCGCAACAATCCGGTCAAAAAGCTCACCACCTTCACAAAGCTTCATAACAAGATGAACAATATTGTAATCCTCACAAGCCTCCCGAAGAGTCACAATACTCGAACTCTTCGGCAAATGGCGCATAATAGCAACCTCCCGTCGCACATCATCAACATCAACAGCAAGCCTAAGCTTCCTCTTAATTGGACTCCATCCTTAGACGATGTGGAACTAAGGGTTCTCTCAAGTAAAACGACATACTGTTTATGCATAATATGAAACAAAGATACCAAATTGTTAGTGTACTACTACACATCTATTTACATTACAAATGTGGTTAAATACTATTTCTGCTAGCACGAGCGAAATCCAAGAACAAATGGCCCTAATATATTCTAAAACATCCCTTCACCCACAGCTTACAAAGCATTTAATTTGTTAAGTGTCAAATGGATATAAATTATAAAACAAAGAACACCATATAATTATGTAACCAACAAATCCAATGATGCCGCTAACAAATTCTCTAACCCTCTATACATTACATTCACTTGCCTAATGCTACTCCCGTAATTATGTAAGTGGTTCAATTCAAATGCAACTCCATATAATATGTTGTCAAAAGTCACAAACAGAACCAACATGAAACCCTCTTAAGTATTTACTCAAGTCCTAAATGTTCTCAACAAACTAGATACAAATAATTTATTTATGTATGCATGTCAAAGTTAGACTCGCCTACTTTGAACATTCATGAAGAGATCTTGAAATAGCAGAAGTTGAAGCTATTGTGTGACACATGTTGACATAGAAGTCATAATTTTCAAGAGGCGTAGCAAGCAATAAACTAACAATTTCTAGATTTCCAATTGATACAAATCTGACAGCACCAAATTTAAAAGGAATTGCAAGTGAGTATGTAAGTTGAAAAGCAATATTTCCTCTCAAAATATTAAAGCAAAAAAATTTAGAATGGTTTCTTGCACAGATGTTAACCATACATAGTAAAAACAAGTAGCTGAAAACGAATATACACCAGAATACACAAGTTTTAATTTTCAAATTTTGTATACCAATAATTAAGACAACTTCACAATTGAAGGCAATAATTGTTGGACTTTGAACTCAAACCAACAAGTATTATGAGCTCAATTGTTCCACTTTGTTGACACTAGTAGTTACTAGTTTGCAAACTACTTTTATGAACTTAATTGAGTAGAATTCTAACACAAGGTTTGCAAAAATAAACATTAAAATACACTTACAACAAAGACCATAGTGTCCAAAACCATAAAATAAACGCACAGATATATGCATCCCCATAACAGTTGCTTAAAGGAGAAAAAATAACACTTAAATTTAGGAAAATAACAGAAGGAATAACAGGAAAAAGGAAAGAAGATATGTACACATTCGTTAAAAAATCGAACAAGCTGAAGTGAAAAACCAACCTTACAAGTTACAACGTTGCCAATACCCGTACCCGATCTAACTCGAAAACCAATCAAACTTTTCATTTCCTGCACACAAAAATTACTGATAAACAACCAATATTGGCCATCAATTCCAGAATATTTTTTCAGTATAAAAATCCCTATTAATTTCCTAATAAAACCCTAAAACATCATAAAATAGTACATAGATTCAGTGACCTCTAAATACTACTCAACTTAAACAATTTTTACATGCCACAAATTCAAATATAAAGATAAAGATTGAACTTTTCTCACCTTTGAAATAAGGTGAGCAAAAACCCAGTTCTCGGTTCGGTGAAACAAAATAGAGAAAGATCTAAATGGAAGTAATTCAAGTGTTTGAATCGTTGTAGAATAGTTATTAAAAGAAATGGCATCCGAAGTGAAGCATGGTTAGCTTCTGTGAGACAGTGCAAGATATGGTGGTGGGTTTAGGTGAAGGAGGAGCACACGAGGAGAAAAGTGAATAACGAGTCTTTTAGAACCAAGGGCAATACCACTAATACAAACCGAGTTGATTTCATTAGTTATCACATTTTCTATCCACTTAGATCTGTGAGAGAGGAATTATCCTCTGCGAATACCTTGAGCAAAATAATATGAAACACCCGATGTCTTGCAGTGCACCGCATCACCTCCTAAATCCTCCGCAGAGACTTCTTCTCTGGTGGCAGCCTATAAAACCAATCAATTAATGTTAATTAAGTTATAGACACGCAGAAAAGACAATGTCTATGTTGGAGAGTCCGGGGACAAATGATGGAGAGGTCGTATAAGCGGAGGAGAAGAACGAGGGTTTCGAGTGAAGGAGAGCTTGAGGGGAAAACGAGGGTTTCGAGTGTTTAGGATTCTAAAGTGAAATTGTAATAGAAATTGAAATTAATTCTGAAATGAAATTGAGTTTGAAAATGAAAAAGACACTATGAGGGAATTAGAATTTTAGGAGGGAGATGAAAAAATTTAAGTTGGAATTGGGAAGGAAGACACGTAAACTTCTTCTTTTGTGAATAATCATATATATATATATATATATATATATATAAACATAGTGGGAAATAGAAAATATTTTACAATTATTTTAGACAAAAATATTAAGCTACATTGTCATGAAAATTATAATAATTATAATAATTATTTATTAAATTAATTAATTAAATTGAAAAGGTTGGAAAATAAAAATGAAAGAAAAAAGTGGGAAATTAAAGGAATAAAAAAATAGTGATTATGATTGGCTAAAGTAATTGCGACAGTTCGCCTTAACTGTCGCGAGTGTGGAAAGAGGGTGGTTTTTTGGTAACTGTCGCAATTATTTTATACAACATGCCTAAAAAATCTGCGACGGTTGACTTAAACCGTCGTGAGAACTGTCGTAGTCCAGGAATAAGGACAGTTTTTTGATAACTGTCGCAAAAAATCTACGACAGTTGACCCTAACTGTCGTGACAACCGTCGCAATCCAGGAATAAGGACGGTTTTATGATAACTGTCGCAACTCAAGTGTCGTAAATCTCCTTTTTTCTTGTAGTGTTAATCCCTCCATACAATATTTATACACGAGTGACTAAAGTTGATACTACGTGCAGTCACTGATACAGTTTGCATTCTTGAATATCTAAGGATGCTCCATTATCTTCTAGAGTGAGAGTTTTCTTGAGGAATCTTTTACCAGGAGCTGCATGAATTTACAAATAAGAAGAACAATCTAATCATAGATATGAAAATGTAGATAGGTATCATATAATACAACCACCATACCCATCTTATAAGATTTTTAGCATCTGAAGAAACAATAGGGCTAGGAGGGAAGATCAAATCAACATTTTTTATCCTGCACAAATTTAAATCTATTATCTCACACGCACACACAAAGACACACAGACATACACATGTATAAGTCCAAGCTCGTGGATACCTTTGGAAGGTATCAATTTGACTCTCAACCTCAAATGGAGTAGCACCATAAAGGAACTCATGGTAAAGGATACCCAGAGTCCAGTTATCAATAATCATGACCTTTATTTTCTGCCATTTCAGAAGCTAAATAATCCAATGTTACACACATAGTTTGTCTTTTCATTTTAGATTGTACAGACCAACCAAAGTCTGCAATCTTAATACGACCCTGTGACAAAAACCATTATCAATCAAACTAGTTGCTACAACAACTTCCCCTAATTAAAACTAATTCCCAACTGTTTTTTTATATATCCACAGTAAAATTAAAAAAAAAAGGATTGAAATGAAAGTGTTTTATATTTAATATTATGAAGGTAACTGAATTATTCAAACTATACTGACATATTAACACAAGCAACAAAAATAGGTAAAATAATAAAAATTGCATCATGGTCAAGCAACAAATTTTCAGGCTTGATATTCCTATGAATAACATGCTTCTCATGACAATATGTCAATGCCTCTGTAGGGCTTAAAATGTACTAAAATATTTAAATTTGAAATGAACAGAAGTAAGAATCAATATAATATAATGAATTGTTTCAAAAGGAAATACAATTAAAATATACTGATGTATCTCAAAATTTGGATAACAACATCCATGTGTTCCTGGCAAGGAGAATTTAAGAACTAGCTTACCACACTAACTACAAAAGAAATGTTTGGACGAGTGACCATGAGATAACTCAATTTTCTAACCAATCTCATATACCTTTCTGAGTCTGACAGAGGCTCCCCCTGATTGGGTAGGATTTTGAAATTTGGATCCATATGAGTATCAGTTGGTTTAACATTCAACAAACATGTTTCTTCCAAAATATTCATAGCATATTTCCACTGAGAAATCAGAAAACCATATTTAGATTCAGCTAACTCAATAACCAAAAAATAGTGGAGTTTACCAAGGTCTTTTGTCTAAAATTGATTTGAGAGATGTTGTTTCAACGAGAGTATTCTTTGTTGACCACTACTAGTTATGACAATATCATCTGCATACACAATAAGATAAAGATGCCCTTGGGGTGAGTGACAATAAAACACATAATGGTCAACTTCATTACAGACCATACCAAACCATTGTACTACAGTGCTGAATCTACCAAACTAGTCTCTTGGTGATTTCTTAAGACCATAAAGAGACTTATGTAGCCTACAAACCATAGTCGATGACTCCCCATGAGCAACAAACCCAGGTGGTTGCTCCATATATACTTCCTCTTCAAGATCACCATGTAAACATTTATTTTTGATGTCAAGTTGATGAAGAGGCCAATGTCGAATGACTCCAATGGCGAGGAGAAGTCTAAATGATGACATATTGGCTATAGGTGAGAAAGTATCATTATAATCCAATCCAAAAATCTGAGTGTATCCTTTGGATACCAAGCGAGATTTAAATCGATCAATCTTACCATATAAACCAACATTTACTGTATAAAGCCAACGACAACCTACCAAATATTTCCCATGGGGAAGAGTAGTCTGTTCCTAAGTACCACTAATTTGAAGAGCATATATCTCATCATTCATTTATTGCCTTCACTCAGGGTGAGATAACGCTTCACATTGAGTTTTAGGAATAGAAACAGAAGACAAAGAAGACAAGCAAATATAATGAAAAGGGGAAAGACGGTGATAACATAAATCAATATATTGTAGAGAAGGATTACATGTTTGATGTATACCTTTTTTAAGGGCAATCCGAAGGTCGAACTCAGTTTGCAGGATCGGATCTGGTGATGGTGGGAGCTTATGAGGAAAGTCTGCAATGACCTCAGGGACAGGTACAACTTCAGGACAAGTACAACATCAGGGACATGTACGACAGACGTTGGGTGACGATGCTAATATGTCAACCGTAAGAATATCTAGTGGGTAGAGATCCATATAATGGTGGGGAACAATGGTACGAGACATTAATAACTTCCAGAAGAGGTAGAAAGTACTTTATTGAAGGGGTTCCAGAGTTACGTGGCTGAACTCGAAATATGGAACATACTTGAAGAAGGTAACATCGATCGATATGAGGTATTGTTGTAAAGTATGTTAATAGAAAGAATAACCTTTTTGGGATCGATGATAAACAAGAAATACACACTTTAGTGATAGAGATGATAGTTTATCAAGTCCTAGAGATAGATTGTGTACAAAACATGTAGACCCAAAGACAATGGGAGGAATAGGATGAATGGGGGAATGAGGAAAAGGATTGAATGAGGGACTTTATTATTAAGGACAGATGAAGGAATGTGATTTATAAGGTAACATTTTGTTAGCACAACATCCTCTTGAAAATTGAACTTGAACATTATCATGGAGAAGTAGGGTTCACGTGGTTTCTATGAGCTGCCAATTTTTACGTTTGCTACCCCGTTTTGTTAAGGTGTATGAGGGAAATATATTTGGTGAAGAATACCATTGCATGACATAAAATATTGAAATTGTTGGGATAAATATTCACAGGTTTGTCACTTTTTAAGGTACAAATAGAACATAGAATTGAGTTATTATTTCTCGATAAAACTCATCAAAAATAGAAAATAATTCAGATATATTCTTCATTAAAAATAACCATGTGCAACGTGAAAAATCATCAATAAAAGTTAGAAAATACCTATACTCAAGAGTAGAGACAATACGCGAGGGAACCCAAATATTGGAGTGAACTAAAGCAAAAGGGGATGAAACCCGTTTATTGACTCCGTCTAAAAAGTGATTACGAGTGTGTTTCCCTAACTAACACGACTCACATGATAAATTAGATAACCATAATAAACTTGGAACCAAATTTTGTAGTTTGGGAAGACCTGAATGACCTAAATGAGCATGGATACTGAGTAGAGAATATGCGGATGAGCATGTCTTAGATGACACAGAGAGGTAGTAAAGGTCTTGAGACTCACATCTGAGGCCAATTGTCTGTCCCGAACTCCATGGTAACATTACTGTTAGTGAAGGTGATAATACAATCAAGAGAACAAGTTAAACGATTGACTGAAAGTAAATTAAATGGACAATCAAGTACATATAGAACAAAAGTAACATAGAGAGAATGTAAAATTTGAACAGTACCAATCTATTCGGATCGAGTTTGAGAACCATTAGAAGAAATTATAGTAGGTAAGAAACCAGAGGTAGAGAGGGAAGAGAAAAAATATTTATTACCGATAACATGATCAGACGCACCAGAATCAAGGACTGAATGTCCAAGAGAAGATGATTGAGATAGGCAACCAGATGAATTACTTGGGTGTGTACAACTCTGAAGAGAATGTGAGGTCTGAAGAGTATCTGAATGATTAATTTGAGTTGCATTCACCTAGTATGAAGGTATGTCATGCAACTTCCAACAATAGTCAATAGTATGCCCAAGCTGGTTACAATGTTCACACTTGGGATGAGGATTGGAGTTGGGTGACCCTCCTCAAATGCGATTCTTATTATTGTCACGAGATGCATGGGCAGCAGTGTCACCTGGTGCAGGGGCACATGATCATAAAAAACTTACTGTGTTGTTTGGCATGAATTGTCGCATCTTTTATTAAAGCATTAGGGTTGTGAAATTTGCTTTCGAGGCATCAAACCTACTCACATAGGCTTGCATATCCCTATCTCTCCAATTTCATAGAGTTTAGTTTGAGGATGACACTGTATATAGAATGAACAATGGTGAAGAAGACTTTCATGGCCTTTTACCAGGCATTATAGCAAGTGGTAAAGTCTTGGTACTGCTTTTGAAGATTAGGTGCTATAGAAAACCATAACACATTGCATAAAGAGGCATCAGTTTGTTTCCATTTAGCAAGTTTGATGGCGGGAACATCATTCAATTGTGTGGTTAAGAGATCTTCAAATCTCTAATCGTGAAACCACATCTTGACAACACCCGCCCATATGTTGTAGTTGGATGTCCCAATTATGTTTTCGCACATGATAAGCAGAACTTTGATAAATGAGACATAATCGATGTCTTCCATGGCTTGAAAATAAAATCTGAATGAAATAGAGGCTGTTTGAATAGCCAATCGTATTTCTGTAGATGTGAAAAAAAATTGAAAGCATATCTACAACCTTGATGAAAAATCGAGTGAAGTGGCGAAAGCGACAACTTGATTAGAGGTTGGATGCGACGTCACACACAACGGCAAGGGAGGCGCTTGAGGCCCATGCACAGAGACACTCACAACGTGTGTGGGCACGTGCAGATGTAGACACTAGATACCATATAAAAATATGAAAAAACGAGAGACATTTGAATAAAATCGTGTGTTTGAATAATACTATGAAAATTGTATTATATTTATTAATTACGTAGAGAATATTCTATTCTAGAATGAGACTAAAAAATATTTGATAAAATATCTTTTTTAGTAATGATTATTTAATAGAAAAAAAAATGTAATTAATACTAACTAATTTTAATAATTAACATTTAGTATGATGATTATTAAAAAATCAAATTAAAGATTAAATACATCGCGATCCGCGGTTACATGCGAGTATACAACTAGGAATAAGAAGAAAATCTTGCATATAAAACCCAAAAATTCTATCATTGCCGCTCTTTCCTTCCCTCCTAATACAACCACGCCTGCTCCCCCATCAGTCATCGCCGTAGATTTCTTCAACTCCGATCATCGGGGTTTTCTGTGTAAATCAAGTGATGGAACGGAGTAAACAAGACTTGGTTAGATTGGTATTCTCTTGGTCCCTTCAAGATATACTCAACGATGATCTTTTTAGAGACAAGGTCTATTCACTCCTTACTCTTTTTACCCTTTTTAATATACTCTTACTAATGTGATTGTCCAACTATGCTTAATGAATTTTGTTCTCGAGTATGGACTCCGACTCGGACACCAGGATAGATACTGACTCACTTCGACAATGATAATGTAAAAAAATTGATAGGCCGCAGACACGGCTACATATATGAATATTTGAGCTGACATTTATTCATAAATATAAAAACATTATAATCAAAATTAACGTCTTTAATTCTTCATTGATAATATTGCTTCAATAACCCTTTTATATGTATGTGGGGTTGTTGAAGCAAAGAAAAAACCAATTTCTTTTGAAACACTTGTCAGAATTATTATAAGAAAAAACACACATGTCGTACTGGTGTCATATAGATGTCAAGACACCGATGCGTGCAGGACACGTCTACTCTTATAGGTGTCTTCTTATAGTCTGTATAGCATTTTGATGGTTTCATATATCAAAGTTATTAATAGCGGCCGCTCTAGGTGCTATCCTGAGATTCTCTCCTAGTGCGGCAACCTCCGTTACGGAGGAGCGGTGCTCATCCCAGTTTTGGATAGCAGTTGGGAAAGATGGGATAACGGATTGCACCTTTCTCCATTGCATTTCTTCTATTCGCAGCTTCTCGCGTTTTTCGCGCGCTGCTTCTCTTTCCCTAACTCCTCCTCTGCCTCAACTGCTTCAAGCTTGTCTCTGTTCTTCTTCTTCTCTACTTTTGTTTTTTGCTTTTCTATTTTGTTTTCTATCCTGTTCTTCTCTATTCATTGTTTTGCTATTCGTTTTCATGTTGTTTTTTCTTTCGTATCATTGTTTTTTTTTTCTCTTTCGTTTAAAATATATTGATTATGAGATTAATATAGTAAGATTATTCATATAATTAGTCCAAAATGTTATTTGATCTACATTAAATATATAGGTATATTATTTATATAATTAGTTCAAAAAGTTATCCCGCTATCCACCATCCCAATATCCTATTTTTGGAGTCCACCACTCCGCTCCGCTGTCTGGGATTAATAACTCTGTCATCTGTCATATATGGTATTTATGTATTGTTGTTATTTAATGTACGGTTGCTGTAGCAGTAATTTGACACCATTTATAATTTATATACTATTTTTATGCTCATATATTTGCTTGCACGATGAAATATTTAATTTTAAAACCGTAAACTACCAGATTTCCTACAAACTCTTGTGTGTTAGAGTACTGAGTATTTCCATTGTACTGAAAACTTACGAAGGACGAACACAACACCAGACACAACATATTGACACTAACTGTGTTTGAAAAAGGAACTTTTATTTATTTCAACTTGCATATATTACAAGTTAGACGTTTCTCTGTGATCTGTAACTTGCTTGATTGTGTACTCAATGTTCATTTCATTCTGAAAATAAAATCAAAAGTATAATTTTTTATATCTTTTAGGTGAGGAAAATTCCAACAACATTCTCATCAGGAAGTCACTATCTCGACTCGTTTATTTTTCCGCTTATTGAGGAAACTCGTACGGAGTTATGCTCAAGCATTAAAATGGTGTCAAAAGCTCCAGCATGGGAAATAACTGATATTGAACTCTCCGACGATTACGAGCCTCCACTTAACTTGTTATACAAGATTGAAATCAGAACAGTAGCGGATAGTGATGAAAATGGGAGTATTTTTGAGCCTGAGACGGGGCAACTCATCGCTTTGACTGATAGGAGACCGACATGCATTGATGACTTGAGTAAGCCTGGAAGTCCCTATAATATTGCTTCCATTAAAAGGGTTAGAAAGAAGGACGATACTGAAGATGTATATGAGGCTAAAATACTAACCTCAAAGCCCATTGAATTGGAACAGCACTGGCAAAAGGATGACGCGTTTATATACGGTTTTGGTGTCTATCTTTGCAACATGACAACATTTATTCGTATATGGAATGTATTAAACTCAGATCCAGATGGCTCAAGCATCCATATCATTAAGCAACTTTTCCAACCTAATTCTGGTGTAAGAACAGTGATTTATACCTTGTAATTTACCATCTATTATTGTATATGAAGCTAGACATTTTCATATTATTTTCTCCCTTTTTATTCCTTACGTACTCACGGAAACCTTATTGATTGGATCAATGCATTTATATACTTTACATATTTTCATCTTCATACAGGTTGGAGAAAATTGTGCTCAATGTTTCTCAAGTGAAAAATATTCTATTGATACATCAAGACTTGGTGCAGTCATCCGCTCATTTGATTTGAATGATGCTCAGGAAGAGGGGGTTTT
This sequence comes from Lathyrus tuberosus, assembly GCA_022829125.1. Classification (NCBI taxonomy): domain Eukaryota; kingdom Viridiplantae; phylum Streptophyta; class Magnoliopsida; order Fabales; family Fabaceae; genus Lathyrus; species Lathyrus tuberosus. The sequence goes on from JALAZF010000193.1 coordinate 5,640,366, forward strand.
AAGTTGTATAGCTGCAAGGGAATGTTCTCATAAAAATACAGTGAAATTGATTTGGGGACCTCCAGGGACGGGGAAAACTAAAACGGCTAGTTCATTATTATTTTCCCTTCTCAAGAGGAGATGTAGAACGCTTACTTGTGCCCCAACTAATGTGGCGGTACTGGAATTGACGTCTCGGTTTCTGAGGCTAGTAATGAAGTCCCTTGATTATCTCACTTACGGTCTTGGAGACATAGTATTATTTGGTAACAGAAAGCGGATGAGGATTGACAATCTTGACGATCTTTTGGATATATTTCTTGATTACCGTGTAAGTATTCTTTCCAAATGCTTTGCACCTTTGTCTGGTTGGAAGCATCATTTAGAACTCATGATATGGTTACTTGAAAACCCTGAAAAACAGTATCTTGAATACTTGAATTCCGAGGTAAAGAGGGATTATGAGATAGACGATGATGATTGTTTGAAAGAAAAAAAGGAACTTGCTATTGCAAATCAACAAACAAATCAGGAGAAAAAAAATATCTGTTACCAGGATCCAAATATTTCTAAGCAAAATGAATGGAAGAGGATAGTTAATAAAACTTTAAAAGAAAACAGGTTGTTTTTTAAGGAGGGAAACAGAAGTAAATATGACAAAAAAGAGAAGAAGGATTGTATTTTTCATGAGAACGGAATAAAAAGATTGATGTTTCTTGAGTTTGTCAAGAAAGAATTGAATTCCATCAGTATGCAGATGAGGACATTCGCTGTGCAAATGTGTACTCATTTGCCAACTTCTTTTGTTTCGTTAAGAGTGGTGAAATGTTTATTTGAATGTCTTGATTGGCTCGAAGTCCTTGCAACGATACTATCAAACAATTCCATTACTGATAAAGGATTTAAACTTGCCCTTGCTACATTTTATACTGATGAATGTAAATTAAGTTCCTCTACTTGGCAGTATAAGCTGGATAGGACCAGGAAAGAATGCCTTAAAAGACTGAAATCTCTTCGAGATTTGTTGATTCTTCCTGATTTTTTTGATGAAAATTCAATTAAAAGCTTTTGTTTCAAAACATCCCGCATGATATTTTGTACTGCTTCAAGCTCTTCTAGACTGCACGCAGAAGGGCTAGGTAGACTAGAAATGTTAGTTATCGATGAAGCTGCCCAACTCAAAGAATGTGAGTCAAATATACCTCTACAACTTCCCGGTCTTCGCCATGTTGTACTTATTGGAGATGAGAAACAATTGCCTGCACTAGTCAAAAGTGAGGTACATTCCATTCTTGTTAGTTCCTGACTTCTAACTATGCAAGCATGTCCATTTGTTAAATTTGTGAGCAGTTTTCAATATCCTGGGATTTTTTTTGTTGCTAATGTGCAGATTTCTGATAAGGCAGGATTTGGGAGAAGTTTATTTGAAAGGCTTGCTCTTCTTGGTCATAAAAAACATCTTCTCAATGTTCAGTATCGAATGCATCCATCCATTAGCTTGTTTCCTAATATGCAGTTCTATGACAATCAACTTTTGGATTCTTCAAGTGTCAAAGATAGAAACTACGAGAAACATTTTCTATGTGCAGATATGTTTAAGTCCTACTCTTTCATAGATGTTTCTTTTGGAGAAGATGAATTGGATGAAGGGAATAGCCGAAGAAATATGGTGGAAGTAGCTGTGGTGTCTGGGATTGTTCACGACCTTTATAAAGGTAATGTGATCTAAGATATGAAGATGAGTAAAAGCAAACAATTGAGTTATAAATGTTCGTTATGACTTATGAGTTACTTTATTTGTATTATTAACCATACTTTTTCTACCATGTATTGAATCTTTACAGAATCAGTTTCCAAAAAACATACTGTTAGTGTTGGTGTCATATCACCATATAAAGCTCAAGTTTTTGCAATCCAAGATGCACTTGACAAAAGGTTTGGCGGTGATGTCAATGATTGTTTTTCCGTGAAGGTTTCCACTGTTGATGGTTTCCAAGGGGGTGAAGAGGATGTGATAATAATATCCACCGTCAGACATAACAACATGGGAGTCGTGGGATTCATTTCCAATATTCAAAGAACTAACGTTTCTCTAACAAGAGCAAGGTATGTGTGTTAAGAACCTAGTATACTTAATACTGCATAAGCATAACTTGAGAGTTTTCTCCTCTCTCTGACCAACAGCTCCAATTTCATATAAAAAATTAGAATTCATTGTCTCTCTCTTGAGTCTCAACCTCTCCTCTTAATTATAGGCAATATGCTTGCACGTTTGAATTAAATCCGGGTCCCCCCGTGCAGTCAAAGAATCACATGTTTTCCCTGTTGCGCAGTCTAGACCGATGTTCACGATTGGATGACTCATGTTTCAACTTTGTAATTCTGATTCAAAATGCCAAGTTGAAATGTGTGTGGTCTAATCTGACTATAGATGGTTCAGATTGTTTGATTTTGGATATCCTGAATGTAGGGAATCCAAACCCCTTTGAACATGCCAGATACTAGCTCATTCATGTTAAAAGAAGAATAAAAGAAAATATATGATTTTGTGGATGAAATTTTCTTTAACCTTGATCAGTAATGAAACCAGGAGGCCGTTAAGAAGATGAATATAAACTGGTGTTGCTCCTTTCATGATTTCGAAAGTTGGGATGTATTCCACCAACCAATCTGAACCATCTAGAGTAATCCCAATCTTCTCTCACTCTCACTTTATAGCTTTCTTCGCAAAACTCTAACTAACAACCACTAATCACTATAACTTCCCCAACTAATAATACCCAACCCAATATAGAAATCATCCCAACCCATTTGGACTTGCCTAATATAACAAGCTTGAGTCTCGTGGTTCTGGCAAGGGTAGTGGGTTGCCTAGCTTGCTCAACTATCAAGTTTACAGTTGATGTCGGTTCAAGTCAATTTGATGCTCCCCTCATTCCCATGTTCAAAGGTCGCGGCTTCCTCTCAAATGACACTGATACTTTCTCACTCTAACCTAAATGTATGTTCTGTACCCTGATATCGTACACACTATTTGTTCTAATTTTCTTTTTTCAAATTATGAATGTACTTTTCACAGGTATTGCCTCTGGGTTATAGGTAATGGTGAAACTTTGATGAATAGTGGCTCCATTTGGGAGGTATTAGTCGTTGATGCTATAGGTCGAGGATGTTTTCATAGTGCTGATGTGGATGATAGATTGTCTCATTTTATTACTACTGCCATGATTGATCTTGGTCAAGTTCGTGATCTACTGAATACAAATTCTTTGCTCTTTAGAAAAGCAAGATGGAAGGTATGCTGCTTGATATTGTTCGGGTTTTATTTTATTATTAAAGATGTCATTGTACTTTAAATTATACCCCCTAAAAGAAGCATAACAAAAGATACTAAACATATTCAACTAAACATGATTTGCCTACATATGTACAACTTTGTCGAAATATTTAGTTGTCCTCCGATCCTTATTTGCAGAAGAATACACATCATCAATTTGGACCTTAATCACGTTTTTTGTCTAAATTACATAGGCAATTCGTAGTCAGTCGATCAATGGATTTGCCATTTTTATCTCGTATAGAAAATTCTTAATTGTAACATGTTTCCTTGTTGTCCCGTGTATTATTAGCATCAAACACAATGTAGATGATCACTTGCAGAGGGCTCTTCTGATTGAGATGCAGCAGGCTGTAGACCCCTGATAAGACTAATATTTTAGCACTCGAGAAAAGCTTGAATCTAATGTTTTATACAGTTAGGAAAATCTGAAAATACATCTTTTACTTTCACTATCAACATCTACTCATGTTCATTCTTAACCTAGCTTAGACTTGTGCTCCGCCTGACCAATTAGTTTTGCTTAAACCCAATTTTTTTTTCACACCTTAAGTTTATATAATGATATTCATTACAATTCAATGGATTTATCATTCCTGAAAAAGGCACTAAAGTTAAACTCCTCTTTCGTTAAAGGAAAAAAAATATTGAATTGATGAAATTTAGCCATTTTTTAACCATTATGACAGATGCAGCAGATAAAAGTGTTCTCACGATTTTTTAAGCCGCTTAATCATTTTCATAATTTCATGTATTCTCAATCTTGTGACTATATATCCTAATTACAGGTTTACTTCAATCAAAGTTTTCTGAACTCTATGGCAAGAATCAAGAGCACCGAAGATTGCAAGAAAATATGTTCGCTGCTGATGCTTCTTTCAAGTGGATGGCATCAGCCTCACCAGGATATAAATATCAGAGTTGTAGATGACACTTCTTCCCAACTGTCGGGGCTGTGCAAAGTCAATGAGTTACTTTATCTCGTATGGACAATTAACATTCTTGAGGAAAACTCAAATTATGTTCAGGTTCTGAGGATTTGGGATGTTTTGCCATTATCCGAGGTATCCAAGATGGTGAGGGATATTAACCTCTTCTGCAGGATTTATTCTGTTGATATTCATAGATGCTGCAAAATCAAATGTTCTAACGGGTATAATTCTCCGATGAGATGGTCAACTAATTCGAATTATCAAACCAATCATAATCCGCCACAAGATGATGCAATGCAGTTTCTATGTAACCAACTTGCTTCGCTCCGACTGAGGGATATTTAAACTAGAATTAGAATTAGAATGAATTGGTATGTTGGTTTGTCTGTACAGTGCAGAAGAGGTTAGCTTAATGCAAATACAAAGAGATAGTAATAGAGCATTATGCTCATAAACATGAAATTCTAAGCATGTGACAATTAAGGGTTGAGATTGTGATTAAATAGGTGTTGTTTTAGTTGATTTGCTTATTTCTAGTTTAAAGATGAAAGTAAGATTTAGTACCAACTATCCATATTTTGATAACATACAAAGAATATCATAGTATTGATTAATTAAATTAGAGCATTTTTTAATACACCACCCATGTTTCTTAGGCACCACCTGAATTTCTATTTTTACTCCCTGATTCCGGATGTGCACATCCGGATGCACCAATTTTTTAAAAAACGTTGATGTGTTTCGGATATGCACATCCGGAAAAATCTCGGATCTGCAGATCCGGAAAAAAATAGAACTTCAATTTTTTTTTTAAAATCGGTTTTGTTGGTTGGTCGTATATGTTAATATATCGTTGCAACTTATATACATTTGACAACATCCATATATAAAATAAAATTATATATATATATATATATATATATATATATATATATATATATATATATATATATATATATATATATATATATAATAAATCTCTGTCAAAATACAGTACATACATGTAATAAAAATAGAATACATAAAGAAAAAAACTATTGCGTATGGCGAAGGATCTCTCCCGGCTCCCCTGCTCCTCTGCCCCGACACGCCGTTCTGGCTTGATGTCTGCGGTACTGCAGTGTCCCCTGAGCAATCTCAATAATCCTATCCACGACAAGTCTGACACCAGAGCCCTCAGGGAGGTGACCGTCCGCAATGGCCGTCCGCGCTATCTGCTCTATCTCACGACAGCGAGGTAGGACATCCTGAGTATGGTCCAGCTGAGACTGCCGCTCCTCTAATATCTCCTAATGAGCAGGTCTGGGTGGCGATCCCTCAGCAGTGGGCACCATGCATGGGTGTGAGACGGTGTAGAACCACATGATGTACTCGGCAGCAACGCTCCAATCTCTCCGCGCTCTGGTCGCCCGAGCCTCTTCCGGTACCAAGTGGGACTGGAAGTCAGCATATATCTCATCTATCTTCACGCGGGTCAAGCCTAGAGGAGCAGATTCATGAGGCATCCTGAGGATTGTCTGCGTGTAACCGAACTGGCGCAAGACGCGCTCCGGCAGGTATCAAGCAGTAATGGTCGAACTGCATGCCAACCATCCTGAGAACAGCGAAACCTCATCGAACGGGCGCGTCACACGGTGATCGGCATAGGGGTGATAAAAAACGTCCTCAGCAGCCATCCGATCAAGATACACTCTGTAGGGGTCGGGCGCCTGGTTCCCTCTGAGCAGGAGAAATGCAGCAGCACGTGGCATATCCTCAGTGTACCCGTCGACACTCCCCTAACCAGTAATCTTGGAAAAGTGTTGTAATATCCACGCCTGAAATGGAAAACATAACATCGGTGTCAAACATTATAATGAATATAGAAAGAAAAGAAATGAAAAAATGACTTAGAATATTAGATTGTTACCACGTAAAGCGTACAGCTGCCTGACATAGTCTTGGCTGCCAAGAGGCAACCATCTGAGAGCCTAGCATAGGTGTATGCCAGCGTAGCCGGCCCCCAGTTGTACCCATGGATCTCTGTGAGATCCAAAAGGTACCTGAGGTAAACGACATCAACATAATAGGCGCTGGTGTCCACAAACCGCTGGGTGCCGAGCAAAAACAGGTAGTAGCATCTCAGGGCACGCTGCTGCCTGTGGATCTCCACCTCAGCTGCATCCCCTGCTGCCCGTCGTGCCTCTTCAAGCTCCTCACCAAATCTGCGTGTCAAAAAGGAGAAGCGGACGTGTGCGCCTCTCAACTGGGTCACCTCCGCAAGTGCCTCCTTTGGGGTAGCCCCAAGCTCCTCAATCACTATCTCCATCGCGTCCCCCTTCGACATCCTACCGTGACGGAGAAGGGTACCCGTGATCGGTAGATGTAAAAGACATGAGATGTCATTGAGTGTGAACGTGATCTCGCCGTACGGTAGATGGAATGAGGATGTCTCAGGGTGCCATCTCTCAACAAAGGCCATCAACATGATCTGGGGATACCCAATCCTAGACAGGCCTCCAAGACCAGAGGTAGCAAGTGCAGACGTGAACCACTCATCCCCTGGCAGCGCCGCAAGCATGTCCATAACCTTGCCCCCATGGTTATAGAACTTCTGTGAATCCTTCTCCTGAAAATTTCCAAATAAAACAATGTTACAAATGAACATATTTTCAACGAAAACAATTCTATAAATAAACCGAGAAAGGTTACTTGTCCTAGCCAGACATATTTGGCAGTATGCTCAGAGTACCCCACGAGTAGGGACATATCAGACGGTCCCCCGGGGTAACCGTCCAGCTCATCGAAATCGTCATCGCCGTCACCACCCTCATGTGTTGGGTGATCACCCTTAGGAACAGGAAGAAGAATATGAGCAGTTGATGGAACTGGAGTCTCCCGACAACGCCTGCGTGGGGGCTGGGAACCTGATGAACCAACAGTAGAAGCCCGACGCCTCCGAGATGTAGAATCGTCGGCTGACGGGGGAGTGGCCTGAGCCTGTGATGTGGAAGTGGCATGAACCTGTGATGTGGAAGGTTGTGGTGTAGGATGTCCCTCAGCTGTAGGGGCTACCCCAACTCCCTCTGCGCCGGAAGCCTCGATTGTAGACTGCATCCGCTCACGTTGGACCGATGCGTGCTGAGTTGTCCGTCCATGTATGATACAATCGTCTCTGCCAGCCATGTAATCTGCAAAGCATAATAAATAAATTAGAATTTTTTAAAAATAATTTAAAAAAACAAACAAAAAAAAACCAAGTGTCTTCCGGATTTGCACATCCGGAAGTACACATAATATTTAACGTTGGGTGTTTCCGGATGTGCACATCCGGAAGCACTCAGAATATTTAACGTTGGGGGTTTCCGGATGTGCACATCCGGAAGCACTCATAATATTTAACGTTAAAATCTGTCCGGATCTGCACATCCGGTACGTATTTTCAAGTTCAAAAATAGCAGCCATGACTACTGTACCATAGAAAAGGGCATTTCAATGTTCTGGTCGTCTGTTTGAAGCAGCAAACAATTCCTACATTGTCTCTAACCTATGTTATTCATACTACCTAACAATTTCTACACCTAAAAGTCTACTCTAAATCGATTATTCGAAAATAACTCCGAAACTCTAAAGTTCGAAAACTTACCGATTAAATTGAGATACGGAGGATTTGGAGTGTCTTGATCGTTGTAGAAGTTGTTCTACGCCGAACTCGAGTGAAAAACGTCGAGATTTGTGGGATTTAGAAATTGAGAGTTTGAGAGAGTTTGGTTGTTTGGAAAATGAAGGGAAATGTGAAGAATAAGGGGGAGGAATAAGGTTTGACGCGAATTAATAAGAAATTGTTCCGGATCTGCAGATTCGGATTTTTTTCGGATATGCATATCTGAAACACATCAACGTTTTTTAAAAAATTGATGCGTCCGGAAGTGTACATCCGAAATCAGGAGGCAAACAAGAAATTTTACGTGGTGCCTAAGAAACTTGGATGGTGTATTAAGAAACTCCCTTAAATTAAACTAGTGTGGAACCCGTGCGTTCGCACGGGGACCCGTCGTTGTTGCGCGTTTGTTTCAGAATGTATTTGTTGTCATATTATTTATTTATTTTTAAATATAGAAATAAAAAAAAATTATAGTATTTGTGAATATTTGTTTAATTTAATAAATAAATATTATCAACATAAATAAATACTTGTGTTAGCCCGGGTACTGGTGTGACACGCACATTTTTGTTTTTAAAATATAATAAAACTATAAATAAGAAAAACTAAATTGTTTTACCAAAATAGTTAATTAGTTTTAAAGGAAAGACATATTTTTAAAATAACAACAAAATTATTTTACCAAAATATTTTTACATCAATAATATATATTTCAATTTTCCATACATTATGTTTAAAAAAATTGTATCTCAAATTAAAAATAATTTCAAATATATTCAATCATTTAGTTTTATAAATATCAATTAATAACATAGTATTTGAAAATATTATTTTAATTATATAAATAAATATTAGTAACAGAAATAAATAAAATATTCAAATCAATAGTAAAGTTGTTTCCATTATTATTTAATATTTAAATAATTAACTTAATATCAGTATGATACGCATGTACCATATCAGTACCCGTGTGTTTGTCTGCGTACTTGTGTGGTTCGTACACTTTTGTTTTTAATATGTAATAAAAAAAATAAGAAAAACACAATAGTTTTACCAAAATAGTTTATAATAAATAAAAATTAGAGTAATTATTGTTGTACCATATCAGCACCCGTGTGTTTGCTTGTGTACTGGTGCGTTGAATGAATGTTATGAAGAAGAATGAAGATGACGCGCATTTGTTCTCATAATGTATTTGTTTTCATAATGTATTTTTTTTCATAATGTATTTGTTCTTAGAATGTATTTATTTATATTTAAAATTTGAAAAAAAAAACAAAATGTAATAAAAATTAGTAAATTTCTTATTTACTAAAAATTAATATGATACCCGTGCGTTCACACGGGTAACCGACGGTGACGCGAATTTGTTTTCATTTAAAATTTTGAAAAAAAAAATACAATTAATAAAAATAAGTAAATATAAAAAAAATATAATTTATATTTAAAAAAAAATAGAATCAATACCCACAGACATCGGTTGGTATATTTGATAAAAATATTTAGGCAATGATTTAGTTTTATAAATATGAAATAATAACGTAGTCTTTGTAAATATTATTTTAATTTTATAAATAAATATTATTAATATAAAAAATTATATTTTATGTAAATATTATTACAAATATTTATTTCATGCGATACCCATATCAGTACTCATGTGATCGCCCGAGTACTGATGTGTTATGCAGATTTGTTTTTATTTTTTTTAATTAGAATTAATAAAAATTAATAAATACAAAAAATATAATTTATATTTAAAAAAAATCAATACCCGCAGGCATACTTTGATATTTTTTATAAAAATATTTATGCAATTATTTAGTTTTATAAATATCACATAATATCATAGTATTTGTAAATATTTTTTTACTTTAATAAATAAATATCATCAACATAAATAAATACATTTTAGGTAAATATTATTACAAATATCTATTTTGTGGGATACTCATATCAGTACCCGTGTGTTGACCCGGGCTAATTTATAAAAAAGAAAACTTTTTTTTCTCTCAAAGTTTAAGACAAAATAATAAATTTAATTTGAGTTATTTATTACTTAATAAAAATAAAAATTATTTATAACTCTTCTGTTATAAACTTTTGAAACTCTATAATTAGTGTCATATTAAAAAAAATTGAAACTCAGGACTTCGACTTGCAGAAGACCTTGGCGCAAAAGAAGTCAAAATCTTTACAGACTCTCAGCTCGTAGCATCACAAGTTCGGGGAGAATTTCAGGCCAAAAATGATAATCTTATTGAATACCTAACTTTGGTACAAGAAAAGTTGAAGAAATTTGTCTCCGCGGAGGTGGCTCACATCCCGCGCGAGCATAACACTCGAGCAGACATGCTCTCCAAGCTAGCGAGCACTAAGAAGAAAGGAGGGAACATATAAGTGATCCAAGAGATACTGACCCATCCGAGCATCAACAAACCTACCTCGACCACAGAGGTGAACGTTATCGGGGATGCAAACTGTTGGATGACTCCAATTTACGAATACCTGATGACGGGCATACTGCCCGACGATCCTAAAGAAGTTGGGATAGTTAGGAGGCGGGCATGTGCATACACCATAGTCGACGGTAAGCTATATTACCGAGGATTCTCCATCCCTCTACTCCGGTGCGTCGAGGAAAGTAAAGTTTCAGAGATTCTCCAGGAAATTCATGAAGGAATCAACGCACAACATCTAGGCGGGAGATCTTTAGCTCGAAAAGCCCTCTGAGCAGGATATTACTGGCCCACTATGCAACAAGACGCAAAGGAACACGTCAAAAAGTGCGACCGTTGTCAGAGGCATGGAGACATGCACCTCGCTCCTTCAAACGAGCTTAAATCATTGTCATCCCCGTGGCCCTTTGCGTGGTGGGGAATGGATATCCTCGGACCTTTCGTCGTAGGATCGTACCAAAATAAGTACCTCATCGTCGGGGTAGATTACTTCACAAAGTGGATCGAGGCGGAAGCATTAGCCAAAATCACTGTTTTCAACATATTACGTTTCTACAAGAGAAATATACTCGCCCGATTCGGCGTGCCTCAGGCCATTGTCACAGACAATGGGACACAGTTCACAGACGAAAACTTCCAAGACTTCGTTGCCAAGCTGGGTACGAAGCAACACTTTACATCGGTCGAACACCCACAAACCAATGGGCAAGCCAAAGCTGCGAACAGAGTAATACTCCGAGGACTCAAACGACGACTCGGCGAAGCCAAACAACGGTGGGTTGAGGAGTTACACAGGGTCCTTTGGGCATATCGAACTACCCCTCATTCCACGACCGGGGAGACCCCGTTCTGGTTAACATATGGAACCGAGGCAATAATTCCCGTGTAAATCAGGGAACCTTCAAGAAGGACAGAAACTCCTCTTGACGAAGAAGCGAACAACGAAGCCCTTCGCGAAGAACTCGACCTTGTCGAAGAAATAAGGACGGGCGCATCCCTCAAAGAAGCCTCTTTAAAACAAAAAAATAACTTTGCGTTATAATGACAAAGTCATCAAACGAGATTTCCAAGTAGGCAGTCTCGTCTTACGACGAAATCAGAAAAATTCACGTGAAGGAAAGCTGGCCGCAAACTGGGAGGGCCCCTACCGCGTCATTGCAAAGATGGGGACAAGTGCTTATTACCTCGAAAACCTCCAAGGTGAACAACTTGCTCGACCATGGAATGCTGAGAAGCTTAAACAATATTACAGTTGAACGCCGCATGTAACTATACAAAGTTGCCGTTACGGGGAGCGTGCCATGGTACAAACACGACACCTCTATATGCTAACGAAGGTCAAAACTCACGTTGTGTGTGCGTTAAACTTTTGGCCCGACGAGGAGTACTCTATCGAGCTCCGTCGTCGACGTACCTTGTAGGCAGAACACCCAGCTCGCGATGGGAAGTTCACGCCATGAAACTAAGACCTCGATCGACCTCTTAGCTTCATTGAAGGTCGGGGTGTACCTGCGGGACACTCCGATGCTTAAGTTAGTAAGTGCACAGTAAATACAGAGAAAGTGATTAAGAAGTTAACTTATCCTGACCCTCTCAAGTGAGAGGGTATTTATAGGAGACCCCCAGCGCGTGGCCAACAGTTACTTGCAACGGGTGGAACCAGCGTGTGACCCATTCCAAGTAACTGTTAGGGCTTACGTGTAGTAATAATGACCAGCTCGTGGTCAACACCCTAGTGTAACTGTCCCTTTAATGCCATTATTAGACGGTTACATGAAACGTATCTGTGTAGATAAGACCGTTGATGGGCTCCTCGGGGGGAGAATATACAATGTCGAGGAAATATGGTGGTCGTGGTCTGGATATGACCTAGCGGAGGAGAACCATGCTCGTCGAGGACCTCTGAGTCAACGAGATTAGGAGTATTCTCGCGGGGAGAAGCTAATCTGTCGAGAAGGTCCATTTCATCAGGGTGTGATATCTTCCTTTTCTGTTTGTCCTCGGATGCTCATGTGTCCTCGGATCCTTAGGGTGCCCGACATCCCTTTGGCCTCGCGTATGGCCGTCATGTGTCCTTCTCTCTAACTTTATTGGGCTTCTTCAAGTTGTATGGATTGGGCCTGTTTGAGTGTAGGAAATCACAGTCCAGTCCAGAACAGGAGCCCCCCCCCCCCAAGTCGTTGCTTTGAGGTATCAGAGTAATGACTTGAGGGTCAATAATCGTGTCGGGGAAATGTCAAGGGATGATCCGAGGAGGATATCAGCATAGTCGAAATTCCCATGATTATCATGACGTCGGGCATTGATATCATGCGGGCAATTATCATGAGGCGGACACTGACATTTTGTGGGCAACGAAGAGTTGCATTTGGTTGAAGTGTTGGGGAGATGAGAAGTTTTCATTTGAACGACGGGATGACGAAAGGACACGCGTGGATTTTTTGACCGGTGTTAGTGAGCCACGTGTCACTGGTCATCATTGCATAGGGTGGCTGCCTAGGGTAGAGTACTCGAGTGTCGCAGGCTTCTCGAGTTCCGTGATTTATCTATAAATACTCTCTCTTCCCTTCATTTCTCATTTTTCGCTCTTTCGTTCAAGAATCATTTCCTCTTCTTTCTCCGTTTTTTCATCTTCCGTTTGCCACCGTCGACCACCGCAAGTTCGCCGTGAACCGCCGTGCTACACCGTGCTACGCCGTGCCTGAACCCTATTCCACCATTTACAAGGTATTTTCTTCAAAACTGTTGTTTTCTCTGGTATCTTCTTTAAGTTTGACTTGCTTGAAATCGTTTCTCTGATGAACTGATGAAGTTCTCATGAGAAATGGAAGGATTCCTAGCGAGTACGGCAGGGATCTTTGGCTGTTTTAAGTGGAAGAGTGTATGAAATTTTCTCTGTTTCTATTTCCGTTGAATAAAACCGAGGAGCTGGATGAATATTCCGGGGACTTGTAGAAAATTTCCCGGGGAGTGTGATGAACATCGCGGGGACCTGATAACGTTTTGGGTCCCCAACAATTACTCTTTTTCGTTGATTTCACGGGGAAAAGGGGCAAGATTTTCCGGGGAAGCGATGAGTTTCCTGGGGATATCCGTTGTTCGTCTCCGACCGGTTAGTTTGGTATGACTCGTCGAATTCACCTGTTCCCTTCTGCTTTTCAGGTTGATGGACAGATTGGCTGCTGAAGTGGCCGTATGTGAATTTGAAGAGGATAACCAAACTGAAATTCCGATGGCCCATATGGCTTTTAGACAAGAGCGTCCGCTTGAGGACTGGGTGTGTGATGAGGCCTTCACTATGTCGTCCGTCTTCACATTCCCCGACGAAAATGGGTTTTGTACTGTTGAGCATAGGTTGCTCGGTTCTAAGCAATCCTGGAAAGTGTATCGCCCCAACGAGGACCAGCGTATATGTACACCTTATATGGGAATGCGCTTCCCGGTGTATGAGTTTATGTTTCAAGAGGCGGGGTGGCGGCTCCCCTTCACAGACTTCCAAGAGGGGGTCTTCAAGTGGTTAAAGTTGGCTCCATCGCAAATCCACCCGAACTCCTTGGCCTTTCTCCGGGCTTTTGAGCTCGTCTGCAAATATTTGGAGATCAGGGCAACTGTGCCCCTTTTCTTCCGAATTTTTCATCTGCAGCGGTCTACAACTGATGGTCGACACGGCTGGGTGTCGTTCAAACAAAAGAAAGCTTTATTTCATACCTACTTGGACTCTGTTCGAGATTTCAAGTGGCGTTATTATTTTGTGAAGCCGATCACTCCCGAGGCCATTAATTCGATATATGATCGGGTGACTCAAGAAGTGGATGGACTGTCTACAGAAGTGATGGTGCCAAAATTCCCCCTCTATTGGACAGAGGAGCATTACAAAGAGGGTGTCAACAAATATAAAGTAAGACATAATAAGCTCAATGTCGAGGATCGCGATGCTTATGGCAAGATTGTCGAGTATGTGGAGAGTTTGAATAAAATTCTGAGTGTATCCGAGGATTAAGAGACTTCGACAGGTGGGGAAGAGCAGATGACGAAGACCCGCCGCCTGATTAATACTCGTGTTCTGCTCGAGACTTTCTTCGATGAGAAGGCTGTCGAGCTCTTAGGTGGTGCAAAGTTCCTCGACTTAGATTTCTCTCATGTTTGTGTATCTTGTTTTACTAATATTTTTCTTTCTTTTTGTAGGGAAAATGGTCAAAGCTGCAGAAAGATATTCGAGGCTAAGGGCAAAGAGAGCTAGGGAAGAACAATCTCGTCCAACCGAACAAAGCACCCCTCAGCATATCTCTTCTACGACAGTGCCTGAGAGCGCTCATTCTACCGCAGTTCCTGAGGGTTCTGAGCAATCTCTTGTTGTTTTAACTGCAACTGTGAGTTCTGAGAATCAGTCCCCGGGGGCCCAAAGGGCATCTAAGCGGGCAAAGACTGTTGGGTCGCCCATTGTTGATGTGGAAGGGAGTTCCCCTCCCCCTCCTGCAAGCTTCGAGATTCCTCCGTGTTATCTCCAGCGTCGCTATTTCTCCGAGGTTACTTGTCTTCGTGTTGCCCCCGCTGAAGTCCAGGCTTTGTTGGGGAGTACTTCAGAAGCGAGAAGGAAGATAATTGTTGAGGATATGTCTTCCGTCATGCGGCTCTGTTCGGCTGCCCTCGTTCTAAATGGCGAGAGTTGCTATGCTGCTGAGCTTTCTCGACTGAAAGAAAGACTTCAGATTTTGGATACTGAACTGCTTGGCGTGCAGAAAGATTTTAAAGAATGCAGGGAGCTGAACAGAGAACAAGGCGAGCGGAAAAAACAGTCGGAGAAGAAGTTGAAGGAGGCTGAGGACGTGGCGAAGGGCTACCTTGCTCGGATCACTGCGTTGGAAGAGGAAGAGCAGCGTCTCAAGGACATGATAGCTGAGCTGGAAGAGGCTGTTCGGCCAACCGAGAATGAAAACGAGGAGGATAAACTATTGACCTCTCGAGCAGCCCTGATAGCCAAGCTCAGGGAAGTCGAGAAGGATCTTCGGTTGGCCGAAGATGATGCTCTAGAGTTTGCAGATGTCGGGTTCCAGAACGCTGTGGCGCAACTTAAACTCCTGAATCCGGACCTTGTAACCGATGGAGCTGATTCCAAGTTTGAGGTGATCGACGGCAAGATTGTGTTGCCCGGTCAAATAGTAAATGCTGATGGGGGGAACGGGGAGCAGGAGAATCCCGAGGCAGCTAATGCTGCTGCGGAGTGATATTGTAGTTAGTTTGGCCTGCGTGCCAATTTTTTGTATTGACTGGCCTGCGTGCCATACTTGCTGATTTGCCCGGCCTAAGAGCTAGGGCTTTATGTAATATTTTTACAATGGGCTTGCCCGACTTAGTGTTTCCATTTTGCCTCTTTATCTGCTCTGTGTGTGGTATTTTGCTTATTTCTATCTAAGTTATTTTGAAATTGCTGGATACTTGGGAGTTTGCTCGACTCTAGTGATCCTCGACTGCGAAGAGAGCTGGTCGAGCGGTCAGGGGTTGTACCCCGACCTTCAATGAAGCTAAGAGGTTGATCGAGGTCTTATTTTCATGGCGTGAACTTCCCATCGCGAGCTGGGTGTTCTGCCTACAAGGTACGTCGACGACGGAGCTCGATAGAGTACTCCTCGACGGGCCAAAAGTTCAACGCACACACAACGTGAGTTTTGACCTTCGTTAGCATATAGAGGTGTCGTGCTTGTACCATGGCACGCTCCCCGTAACGGCAACTTTGTATAGTTACATGCAGCGTTCAACTGTAATATTGTTTAAGCTTCTCAGCATTCCATGGTCGAGCAAGTTGTTCACCTTGGAGGTTTTCGAGGTAATAAGCACCTGTCCCCGTCTTTGCAATGACGCGGTAGGGGCCCTCCCAGTTTGCGGCCAGCTTTCCTTCACGTGAATTTTTCTGATTTCGTCGTAAGACGAGACTGCCTACTTGGAAATCTCGTTTGATGACTTTGTCATTATAACGCAAAGTTATTTTTTGTTTTAAAGAGGCTTCTTTCAGGGATGCGCCCGTACTTATTTCTTCGACAAGGTCGAGTTCTTCGCTAAGGGCTTCGTTGTTCGCTTCTTCGTCAAGAGGAGTTTCTGTCCTTCTTGAAGGTTCCCTGATTTCCACGGGAATTATTGCCTCGGTTCCATATGTTAACCGGAACGGGGTCTCCCCGGTCGTGGAATGAGGGGTAGTTCGATATTCCCAAAGGACGCTGTGTAACTCCTCAACCCACCGTTGTTTGGCTTCGCCGAGTCGTCGTTTGAGTCCTCGGAGTATTACTCTGTTCGCGGCTTCGGCTTGCCCGTTGGTTTGTGGGTGTTCGACCGATGTAAAGTGTTGCTTCGTACCCAGCTTGGCAACGAAGTCTTGGAAGTTTTCGTCGGTGAACTGTGTCCCATTGTCTGTGACAATGGCCTGAGGCACGCCGAATCGGGCGAGTATATTTCTCTTGTAGAAACGTAATATGTTGAAAGCAGTGATTTTGGCTAATGCTTCCGCCTCGATCCACTTTGTGAAGTAATCTACCCCGACGATGAGGTACTTATTTTGGTACGATCCTACGACGAAAGGTCCGAGGATATCCATTCCCCACCACGCAAAGGGCCACGGGGATGACAATGATTTAAGCTCGTTTGGAGGAGCGAGGTGCATGTCTCCATGCCTCTGACAACGGTCGCACTTTTTGACGTGTTCCTTTGCGTCTTGTTGCATAGTGGGCCAGTAATATCCTGCTCGGAGGGCTTTTCGAGCTAAAGATCTCCCGCCTAGATGTTGCGCGTTGACTCCTTCATGAATTTCCTGGAGAATCTCTGAAACTTTACTTTCCTCGACGCACCAGAGTAGAGGGATGGAGAATCCTCGGTGATATAGCTTACCGTCGACTATGGTGTATGCGCATGCCCGCCTCCTAACTATCCCAGCTTCTTTAGGATCGTCGGGCAGTATGTCCGTCATCAGGTATTCATAAATTGGAGTCATCCAACAGTTTGTGTCCTCGATAACGTTCACCTCTGTGGTCGAGGTAGGTTTGTTGATGCTCGGATGGGTCAGTATCTCTTGGATCACTGATTTGTTCCCTCCTTTCTTCTTAGTGCTCGCTAGCTTGGAGAGCACGTCTGCTCGAGTGTTATGCTCGCGCGGGATGTGAGCCACCTCCGCGGAGACAAATTTCTTCAACTTTTCTTGTACCAAAGTTAGGTATTCAATGAGATTATCATTTTTGGCCTGAAATTCTCCCCGAACTTGTGATGCTACGAGCTGAGAGTCTGTAAAGATTTTGACTTCTTTTGCGCCAAGGTCTTCTGCAAGTCGAAGTCCTGCGAGGAATGCCTCATACTCAGCTTGGTTATTTGATCTTTTG
The DNA here is from genome assembly GCA_022829125.1 of Lathyrus tuberosus. Lineage (NCBI taxonomy): Eukaryota > Viridiplantae > Streptophyta > Magnoliopsida > Fabales > Fabaceae > Lathyrus > Lathyrus tuberosus. The sequence goes on from JALAZF010000193.1 coordinate 5,658,077, forward strand.
AAAGATAGCTCTAGTGAGACTTCTATCAGGATACCCTCTTCGTTTTCAAGGATAATGCTTGCCCTGCTGCCCTTTGCACTGGAGGCTCCGTCGACGTAAATTGTCCATTTTTGGGAGCCATTGGTCGATGATTCGGGGATTTTCATTTCCGCTACGAAGTCGGCCAGTACCTGAGCTTTTAAGGCTTTTCTTCCTTTGTATCGAACGTCGAACTCGGATAGCTCGAGAGACCACCGGAGCATTCTCCCTGCTATATCTGGCCGACTAAGGAGCTGTCTGATAGGCTGCTCAGTTCTTACCACAACTGTGTGGGCCAGGAAGTAATGGTGTAGTCTTCTGGCTTCAGTTACGAGGGCCAAGGCGACCTTTTCAATCTGTTGATATCTCAGCTCGGGACCCTGAAGAGCTTTGCTCGTGAAATAAATCGGTTTTTGTCCGTCGGGGGTGTCCCGTATGAGGACAACACTTACCGCTTCGCCGGCGATGGCCAGGTATAAGAAAAGTGTTTCCCCGTTATCTGGTCGAGACAAGACCGGGGGTTGTGATAAGACTTGTTTTAGATGGAGGAGGGCTTGTTCGCATTCTTCGCTCCATTCAAATATTGCTTTCTGTCGGAGAAGTTTGAAAAATAGGAGTGCGTATTGGGCAGATTTAGCGATAAAACGAGAGAGGGCAGTTAACATCCCGTTAAGTGATTGTATCGACTTCTTTGACTTTGGAGTAGGAATCTCGGAAAAGGCCTTACATTTGTCGGGATTCGCTTCAATTCCTCTCTCCGTAAGGTAAAAGCCAAGGAATTTTCCTGCTCGGACACCGAAAGTGCATTTGTCGGGGTTGAACCTCATGCGACATTTCCTCGATGTGTCGAACACCTTTTTAAGATGAGCAGCGTGGTCGACTTCTTCTGCGGATTTGACGATCATGTCGTCCATGTAGACTTCGAGCATGTCACTAATTTCTGCTCGGAAGACTTTGTTCATCATTCGTTGGTAGGTGGCGCCAACATTCTTCAGACCAAAGGGCATTACATTGTAATAGTAATTGCCCGACTCAGTCATAAAAGCTGTGTGCTTTCTGTCGGCCTCATCCATGGGAATTTGGTTATATCCCGAATAAGCATCCATGAAAGACAACAGTTTAAATCCTGCAGAGTTGTCGACCAGTCGGTCGATGTTAGGTAGTGGGTAAGAGTCTTTCGGGCATGCCCGATTAAGATCCGTGTAGTCAATGAACATCCTCCATTTTCCATTAGATTTTTTAACAAGTACAACATTGGACAACCAAGTGGTGTACTTGGCCTCCGAAATAAAGTTTGCCTCTAGGAGGTCTTTTACAGCTTTTTCAGCAGCCTCCATTTTTTCTGGAGACTGCCTACGCCTACGTTAAACTACAGCCTTAGCATTTGGATCTATAGTCAGCTGGTGACAAGCCACTTGAGGATCTAATCTGGGCATCTCCGAAGCGCTTCAAGCGAACAAATCTGCATTCTCTCGGAGACATGCCTTCAGCTGCCTCCTCGTCAGGCCGGGGAGTCCACGGCCGATCTTCACAGTTCGCTCTGGGTCGTCACCAAGAGGGATCAGCTCGAAATCTCCGTCTGGGATGGCGCGTGTTGGGTAGGGAGGCTGCCCGTTGACTTCAACTGGGAGGTCTTTGCTTGCAACTTCTTCCTGTTCCCCGGTGAACCTGCTATCAAGGTCGACCGCGCTGACCGGCGGTAGTGGAACCTGTGCGACATATGAAGTTGCTCTTCTGGGGTGGACGCCACCGACAACACTTAGACCTTTGATCGCTGCATCGAAACATCTTTTAGCTGCTTCTATATCCCCGTGGAGGGTAACCACCCATCCACGTGTCGTGTAATACTTCATTTTTAGGTGGACAGTGGACGGTACAGCTGTTATTTCAGCCAAAGTGGTCCTTCCCAAGATGCAGTTGTAGAGGGAAGGGCAGTCGACCACTAGAAAACGCGTCTTCGCCTGTCGAGCTGTTTCACCTACTCCAAATATGACCAACAATTCTACATAACCTCGAGGTCTAGTAGATGCGCCGTTGAAGCCTTGCAGGTCAGATCCCACATATGGGGACAGGTGGTGCTTTGTCAGCTGGAGAGTGTCGAAGAGGTGAGTGTACATGATGTCCACCGAGCTTCCCTGATAGATCAGAATCCGATGCACATCAAAGTTGGCCATTTGTGCCCGAATTAGGAGGGGTATATTGGCATTCGGGGATCCACCTGGTAATTCCTCGAGATAGAAACTTATAGGGCATGATTTTCCGCGAGATAAGCTGAGAGTTGGGTCTCGAGGAGTGGATGTCCTTAGCTCGTCAAATTTCCTCTTTATTGAACCGACGGTCGCTCGTTCAGGGTTTCCGCCCAATATGACTAGGGCTTGGGGGAAACTTTCCCAGGTACTGCGAACACTTACTAGTTCTTCCGCCGGGAAGCTCTTCCACATGTTTCGAATAGCCTCGGCATCGCTAACATTTCCTTGGAAACCGAAGTCTTCAGGTCGTGTGATGCTTAAGGCAACCTGCAGTTTTCTAGTGTCCGGAGGGCTAGACTCCTCGGTATTTAAAGCTTCTTGGCCGGTGGGACGTGGAGCCTCGTCTTGTTTGGCGTACTTTTTCAGGTAGCCTTCTTTAATCAATGTTTCGATTGCGTCCTTAAGGTGGATGCAATGCTCAGTAACATGCCCGTGACTGCGATGGAACTGGCAGTATTTAGATTTATCAGTATTTGGTTTGGGAGCTGTTGGTTTTGGGAAGCGGATTCCCCTTTTCACGAACTCCGAATTTGCACATTCACTGAAAATGCGTGCACGGGACACGTTTAGTGGAGTGTAATCTTTGAAAAGACCGGCAGGTTCCCGAGATTCATGGGACTCTTTATTCCGATTTTCTTTTTTCCTCTCCCCGCCTCGCTTAGGTGGAGGGGAATCTTCTCTTCTCCTATCCCCTCCTCGCCTAGATGGAGGGGAGTCTTCCCTGTTCCGGCCGCGGGGGCCTTCTCTGCTTCTTAAATCAAGGGCAATCTGGGCTGCTTCTGCTTCTTCGAACTCAATGTGTGACTGAACTCGTTCGAGGAAACCTTCGAAGCTACGAGGACGGTGTAATCCGACAGATTCTGCGAACTTGGAACCAACCCGCAATCCTTTGATGATGAGATATAATTTTATATGGTCGGTCGTGTGGACCTTGACCGCTTCTTTGTTGAATCTCTCGATGTAGCTTCGGAGTGATTCTTTCTTTTCTTGGAAGATGGCCTCCAAGGAGGATATGGTTTTTGGATGTCTTCGAGAAGCTGTAAAATGCTTCCTGAAGAGTTCCCTCAGAGCCTTCCATGACGCTATTGATTCAGGTGCCAGGTTTTTATACCAAGCCATGGCTCCTTTCCGAAGAGTTGTAGGGAATAATTGACATTTGATAGCGCCGGAGACGTTTCTAAAGTCGAGAAGAGCCTCGAAGCTCTCGACATGGTCGTCTGGATCAGATGTTCCATCGTAAGTCCCCAAGGATGGAGGTCTCTCCAAGCCTTTAGGAATAGGAGCTTCCATTATTTGTCGGGATAGAGGAGTTTGGTAATCGTCGTCATCGCTGCCTCCCGGGGATGCAGAAGGAGAATGATGACCGCGAAAATAGTGACGTCTCGGGGAGTTTTTCTTATGACGGCCTCTTGGCTCCTCAACATCAGGCTTACTCTTCTTAGTCTTCGAGGGACGAGTTGGCCCTTTTGGTGGCGGGGAGCGATGATGCTTTTGTGGATGCTCGGTCTGGTTACGCTCCAAACGTGGCCTGCGACCTCTATTTACTAGGGAGGGGCTGCGAGATTCCACTGGAGATTGTGAATGTCCGGGATAAGGAGGTGGTCGGTGTCTTCGCGGGGAAGTTCGACCACGGCCTTTTTCTAGCTTCTCGATCCGTAAGTTTTGGTTGAAGATCATTTGATTGGTCTGATTGACCAACGCAAACAAGGCAGCAGTGTTCGGATCCGCATTTGGTGGTGGATCCACATGATGGTATGTGGGCTGGAAGATTGCTTCATGTCCATCTTGTTGAGCAGTCTCGTATTCTACCTCGTCGGAAGATAGGGAGGCGGTGATTCCATCTCTGACATCACTACTAGAAACTCCGGGTTTAGTGACCGATTTAGAGACCGAAAAAGCTTAAAAATCGGTCACTATGCAGTTTCGCGACCGATAAAGCGACCGTCAATTTTCAGTCGAAAAAGTGCTAGTCGCTAATGGGTTGTGGCCAAAATAGTGACCGAAATTTAGTGACCGATTTTGAAACTGCTATAGCGACTAAAATTGTGACCGAAATTTGTCATTTAAATAATTAATTTAATAGTATTTCAGTCACTAAATCGGTCTCTAATATTTTAATATTTTCAATTTTAAAAAATAAAAATATTTTTAAATATCTCTTAAAATATTTATCATCAATCAAAAAATCAATATATATATATATATATATATCTCACATGGAAATGAGAATGAGTTTCTCCCTTATGATAAGCTACAAAAAGACAACATATATTAATATAGTGAGTTTTTCATATAACACTCACATACAAGGAAGTTACAAAACTCTTGTGTTATCTTCACATGAAACTCTCACATATAAGAAAATTACTCTACAATTCTAGATTGGGAACAATACCAAAGACTGGACTTATTGCATGCATAACTTCTTTATAAAATACAAATTATTTTATTATGATACACTTCAAAACTTCATCACAGACTTATGAAATATTACACATTCAAATTTTATAAAATATATCTTGCCAATCAAATTTGAAATCTCTGCAATGATGTCTTGCCAACCAAATGCAAATTCTCTGCAATGAATATCTTTCCACCCAAATCTAAAATCTCTACGATGAATGCATTGTCTGCCAAATAATCTCTACAATGAATGCATTGACGACCAAATCCAAAATCCCCTGCAATGCATGTGTAAATTGTTTTTTTTGAACAAATCAAATACCAAACAATAAAAAAAAGATTCAGAAAGTATATGAAACATACATACCTAAAATCTCAGTGTAAATCTCAATGTGATCCATCTTCAATGAAGTAATACCTCACAAAATAGCTTAACCAAATTGAAAATTGAAAAATTAATTACAAGAGAAACAAATAAGTTAATTTACTACAGTATCATATTAACATGTAACATATTCAAACAAACTTAAATTTAGGACCCTAACAAGGATAATGAATTAATTTAACTTTTACTTATGCATATTTCTATTATATCTACTTTTATTATTATCTCTTTTCGATTAGAAAGCATTCTAAAAACATGTGTCATCATTTTCTACCAAAATGTGGATTTAATTCTGATTAGGTGTCATTGCAAAAGTTGTATCCACTAGTATTATATAAGTTGGTAGATGAATCATATAGCAGAGATCATTTGACTAAGTTAGAATAATTTAAAAATCACAAGAGTCAATACTATGAAGTATCACCTGAAAGAAATGTTCAACTTAACAACATTATTATTATTATTCTGAATTCCTTCACCTACACAAAAGAAAATTACTAACAGCAGAATCAAAGAAGAAGCAAGCAATTGATATATCTCTGTATGCATGTGTCTAGGAAATTATTTTTCATTATTTTTAGGACCTATCTTTCATTTTGACACGCTACTTGCTAAATCACTAAATTCAGTTGTATGAAACAATCTTAATAGAAATTTAGAATGGTCAAAATAAAAATGATACATTGAAAATAAAATCAACAAATTACCTATCTTGCCACTCCAAAATCATAGCAGTAAAAATTAAAAATAATAGTTTACCTGATACATTCTATTAAAACCAACAAATAACATACATGCCTGCATCACAAAAGCAAATTCTTTGGACATTATCAGCAAAAAATGGTTCGTCAAGGGGAAACAAGAATAGGCCCCCCATAATAGCTCAAACTCCTCTTTTCAAGCGTCACCAATAGCGTAATAGTCATAAACAAGCAAAAAACTACCATACATAAGGCAAAATGATCAAAATTAGTTCAATTTCAGTCCCCAATTACCCTCACATGAAACTGATACTAAAAATTTCAATAAGATAATTTTCAATTTGTATAAAATAAAACAGGAATTAAATTGGAGTTTATGAAATAAATGAAAGAGATAATTACCCCTTACTGGTTGAACGAACATCGTAGATGGAAAGTTGTATTGGAAGGTGAGTGTTGGGAAGCATCAACATTTTTATCTGTTAGAGAGTTTTTTAGAAAACGGTAAGTTAAGATGAAAGCTCTCGTTTAGAGGAATATGAAAACATCACTCTTTCTTTCGATCTAGTAACGAAGCAACTCAAAATAAGAAGTGGATGGTGGCGGCGCTAGGGTAAGGGTTGGAGGAGATAGGGTTTGTGATTTTAGGAGAGAGAGAGGATGAGGATGAATAATATGTTTTTAAAAAGGACGAGTTATAGTGGTGTGTCTGATTTTTCTTTTAATTTGGAATAAAATATAATATTTTAAGTATTAAATAAAGTTTCATAGACATTTTAATAAAATAAAATTAATAAATAAATATATGTTTTTGTGTTTGAGAAATACACAGAGATAAATTAAAATCTTAAAAATAGAAATTCGTGGAATTAATAACTTTATAAATGGGTACATAAAAAAAATAGTGGAAAAGTAAAAATATATATTTTATTTAGTGACCAAAATTGTTAAATAAATAAATAAAAGCGAATAAAAAAATTATTTTAGAGACCGAATTTTTGGTCACAAAACTTTGGTCGCTAATTGGGTGGCTAAATTTATTTTGTGACCGATTTAGCGACAACTAAAATCCTTATTAAAGTTTAGTGGCTAATTCGGTCGCCATAGTGACTGAAAATTTTCGGTCACTAATTTGGTCACTAAAAGCGAATTTTCTAGTAGTGCATCATTCTCCACGACAGGCTGAAGGGCATTGTTGTCGCCATGGGTGTTACCACCAAGTTGCGTGATGACATTTTCTATAGCTTGATTCGCCGATGGGTTGGCCATTGCTGGTGGTTGAATGAGGAAAGTTTGGTTTATCGCGAGGAAAACAGGGAAACTTATGAAGTTCCCACAGACGGCGCCATTGATCGTACCTGGATCAGACAGTTTGAAGATGGCCAACGATGTCTGGACTTGTTGTTGCTTCAATGATGATGAAAGACGGCCGGGGGGGGGGGGGGGGGTGTACCTGCGGGACACTCCGATGCTTAAGTTAGTGAGTGCACAGCAAATACAGAGAAAGTGATTAAGAAGTTAACTTATCCTGACCCTCTCAAGTGAGAGAGTATTTATAGGAAACCCACAGCGCGTGGCCAACGGTTACTTGCAACGGGTGGAACCAGCGTGTGACCCGTTCCAAGTAACCGCTAGGGCTTACGTGTAGTAATAATGACCAGCTCGTGGTCAACACCCTAGTGTAACTGTCCCTTTAATGCTATTATTAGACGGTTACATGAAACGTATCTGTGTAGATAAGACCGTTGATGGGCTCCTCGGGGGGAGAATCTACAATGTCGAGGAAATATGGTGGCCGTGGTCTGGATATGACCTAGCGGAGGAGAACCATGCTTGTCGAGGACCTCTGAGTCAACGAGATTAGGAGTATTCTCGCGGGGAGAAGCTAATCTGTCGAGGAGGTCCATTTCATCAGGGTGTGATGTCTTCCTTTTCTGTTTGTCCTCGGATGCTCATGTGTCCTCGGATCCTTAGGGTGCCCGACATGCCTTTGGCCTCGCGTATGGCCGTCATGTGTCCTTCTCTCTGACTTTATTGGGCTTCTTCAAGTTGTATGGATTGGGCCTGTTTGAGTGTAGGAAATCACGGTCTAGTCCAGAACAGATTATCCATCCATTCAATTTCTAACTCTATAAACAGTACATATTAAAAAAATTGAAACCTTAATCTTTTACTAATTAATATAAATATTTATCTTGCAATCAAAATTATAGAGCATTTATTTCTGACATTAAAACAATTTTAAAACAATAAATTAAAACAATTTTATGTAAGTATTATTACAAATATTTATTTCATGTGATACCCATATCAGTACTCATGTGATCGCCCGAGTACCCGAGTACTAATGTGTTATGCAGATTTGTTTTTATTTTTTTAATTAGAATTAATAAAAGTTAATAAATAGAAAAAATATAATTTATATTTAAAAAAAATCAATACCCACAGGCATCGTTTGATATTTTTTATAAAATTATTTATGCAATGATTTAGTTTTATAAATATCAAATAATATCATAGTATTTGTAAAGATTTTTGTAATTTAATAAATAAATATCATCAACATAAATAAATACATTTTAGGTAAATATTATTACAAATATATATTTTGTGGGATACTCATATCAGTACCCATGTGTTCGCCCGGGTACTGATTAATCTACAACACCACCGGCCTAATTTATAAAAAAAAACTTTTTTTTTCTCTCAAAGTTTAAGACAAAATAATAAATCTAATTTTAGTTATTTATTACTTAATAAAAATAAAAATTATTTATTACTCTTTTGTTATAAACTTTTGAAATTCTATTATTAGTGTCATATTAAAAAAAATTGAAACTCAATATCTCCTATTAATTATAAATGATTATCCATCCATTAAAAAAAATTGAAACTCAATATCTCCTATTAATTATAAATGATTATCCATACATTCAATTTCTAACTCTATAAACAGCACATATTAAAAAATTTAAAACCTTAATCTTTTACTAATTAATATAAATATTTATGTTGCAATCAAAATTATAAAGCATTTATTTCTAACATTAAAACAATTTTAAAACAATAAATTAAAAAATTCTTATATATTAGTGAGTATGACATTAAAACAATAAAAAATTTCACGATATTAAAACATTAAGATTTGATTAAAAAACCATTAAAACTTTCTTATATATTAATTCCTTTTTAAATGTGAGAATTTTGAAAACTGCTCATAAAAAGTATTAGTCATAGTAACATTTAATAGAAAATAAGAAATATATTACTCCCTCCGTTTTTTTTATAAGTCGTTTTTTACTTTTCACACATATTAAGAAATGTAATAAATGTAATATGGAAAAGAGAAATTATGAATGCTTTTACAAAATTGTCCTCTATTAATGATATTGGAAAGACAAATTTACATAATTGAAAGGAGAGAGAATAATAAATATTTAAGGGTATAGTAGGAAAAATAACATTAATGATTCATTGGTATTATAAAACGACTTATATTATGGTACAAATTTTTTTCCCAAAACGACTTATAAAAAAAAAACGGAGGTAGTTTATATATATATATAAAAAAAAAGAATTCCTTAAAAAAATTATCATTATTTACCCAATAAATTACTCAATTAATGATAAGGATATAGTACATTTAAATTACTATTATTTAATATGATATTAAAACAATAGTTTGCATTATACAGTATATGAATGGTTTTCTGTAATTGTTCTGTAATTGTTGTCATATTATTTATTTTTTTTAAAAATGTAGAAATAAAAAAAATTACAATTAGTTGAAGTATTTATAAATTAATTAACGTAAATTAATTAATTTGAAAGAGTTGTTGTAATATTTAAATAAACACGACTAAAATATAAACTAATAATTATTTGAAGTAAATAAAAATTAAAAAAAATTTAAGCAAAAGGAAAGCTCCCCTCCTTGCAATGTTGTTATCAGTTTGCATTGCTCTTTGTTACTGTTATCAGTTTGACATTAAATATTAAATTTATAGTATATCCAAGATGGAAAACATGTTTTGTTGCAACCAATGAATATGGACGGTGGGAATAGTAGTTATGGTTTCTGCTTTGTATCAGTCATGAAGAGATACTGCATAGCAGCTATCCACGTGGAGGAAGGGCAAGGGTGCCATGTGGAAGCTTGAGAAGATATCATAATTATTTTCTATAGTCTCCTTTCTGGTAAGCTTCCTTACGCATTCCACCAAAATTTCGGGAAAGGATTGTGCGCCTTTGGTTTTCTATACCTTTGTAACTTTATCACTATATGTTGCTTTACTATTCATTCTTTTGAATTTAATTACTATTTTAATCATACAATTGTCTTCTAATTTATACTGAAGGTACCAAATAGTAGGGGTGGACAAATTTGAACCGATTGATTGAAACCGAGCGATCCGTTGTCATTTTTGTGTAAATGAGTCGGGTCGGGTGCCGGGTTGATTCGGTTGCTTAATTTGAATATTATAGGGTTGTTTCGGTCGGGCTCGGATACTTATTTTGGATCCGACGAAAATCGAAACCGACCGAACTTAATTAATATATTTTTTATTTATTTTTATTATTATATGAATGACTCACTATAAAAATGAGATTTATAATATTATAGGATACTATCATTTTTATAAATTGATGATTGTATTATATACTCCCAAAAATACAAGATATGTAATATAAAATTTTGTATATTATTTAGTTTATCGGTTAAAGTATGATAATGATTAAAATTAATGTCAAATAATATTAAAAATATTATTCCGTAATAATAATTTTTATTAAAAAATAGTTTTATTTTAAAAATTTAATATTTTTTATACAAAAATTTAAAAAATTATTTTTATAAATTTTTTTTAATAAATATTAAACCGATTAAACCGATCCGACTTAACCGTCAAACCGACTTAATCGAATCCGACAAAAATTGAAATTTTATCGGTCGAAATTGGGCCATAAAAATAAAACCGTGATTTGCGTCGAATTTAAATTTTTAGCCCAAAACCGACCGTAACCGACCGATTGTCCACCCCTACCAAATAGTAAAGGCAACGGATCCTATCCCCAAAATTTCTAAGAAAGTAACCAATAATTTTACAAGAAACCGACCACTTTTTTCCATGCTCAAATCTTTGCTTTGTACTGTAGTTGACTGACGTCAATATCTTTGTACCTTTGTCCTGTAGTGTTCTTTGCTTTACACTATACAACTACAAGTACTATAATTATACTACAATAACCATTCCACACCACTTTCATTAATATCAACCCTTGTTTCTCCTTTAATTGTGACGTTTCTTGTATACGTCGTGTTGCTTTTTGTGACCGTAAAATAAGGTTCCATTAACTTAATATACGAGGAGAATCTTCTTTTCACTTTCATCACTAGTACTATGAAACCATGGTATACCTCATGAGCAAGTTTTCTGTTAACTATTTAGTTTCTTCAGGTCTAAGTAATTCTTTATATTTTCTCTTGTCCTTGTGTTTTGGTTATTAAGCATGTATAAAAAGAAGCTTTGAGGGATATTGTTGCTCCATGCTTTTGAGACTGTCTTGTTTAGAAAGAAGTGGTCATAAAAATAGAGAAAAGTATGGAGAGAAGTTTTAATGCTAAGAGGGAGGAAATTAATCTTGCACGTTTGGTAGAAACTGTATTTTCTTGGAGTTTCAACGATGTTCGCAACGAAAACCTCTGCAAGAACAAGGTTATTTTTCATTTCCTCGTATGAAAATTATTCGTTTTATGAAAACATGTAGCCTTAAACATTATTGTGTCTGTCTCAGGTGCAACAGATCCCACAAACATTCATGTCAGTAACAAATTACTTAAACTCATTCATTCCTTCGATGATTGAAGAAACTCACAGTGATCTCGCTTCAAGCTTGTATGGCGTGCAGCGCGCACCTTTTTGTGAGGTGTTGACAGCTGAACCCGAAAGATCCAAAAGCTACATACCAAGTAAGTTTTTGCTTTATCAAATCTCAGTGAGCAGAGCTAATAATGATTCAAAAGATGTTGGAAAATATGAACCAGAAGTTGGAGATCTCATTGCGTTGACAGACTTCAAACCGAAAACTGTGGAAGACTTAAACCGGCCTAGAAGATATTATCACATTGCTTATGTTTATGGGTCAAAAGAAAGTACAGGCAAGATCTCAGTTTTGTCTTCTAAATGCATTGACATGGAGAATAACTCTAATTACTTGAGGAGCAACAATGCACCAAAGCTTTATGCTATCTACCTTTTGAATCTGACAACAAATATTCGTGTTTGGAAAGCCCTGAACTCAGAGTTGGAAGGTGCGAGTATGAACATGATAAAAAAGGTGCTGCAGGCAAATTCAAATGTAAGAATCACTAAATTCAGACCAAGAAACATGTTTAATTTATTAAATAATTGACATGCGATTGCTTTGCATTTTACAGAATGGAGAAAACTGTCAACTTTGCATATCCGGGGAAAACCATATTGCAGCTTGTTCTAGAATACAAACCATGATCCAGTCTCAGAATCTGAATGAATCCCAAAAAGATGCCGTTTTAAGCTGTGTTTCCATGAGGGAATGTCATCACAGCGACAGTATTAAACTTATTTGGGGTCCACCAGGAACTGGCAAAACAAAGACAGTGGCTTCTTTGTTATTTTCCCTGCTCAAGTTTAAAACCAGAACATTGACATGTGCTCCGACTAATACTGCTGTGTTGGAAGTGGCTGCTCGTCTGCAGAATTTAGTTAAGAAGTCACTTGAGGATAATACCGAAACATATGGTTTTGGTGACATAGTGGTATTCGGTAACAGATCTCGAATGAAAGTAGACGATTACCGCTGTCTCCAGGATATCTTTCTTGATTATCGCGCAAGTAATCTTTTGAAGTGTTTTGCCCCATCCACTGGATGGGAACATCAGTTAGAATCAATGATCATGTTGCTTGAGGACCCCTCAAAGCAATTTGGTTTGTATAAGCTTCGTGTAGGAGCTGATATTATGTCATTAGAACAATTTGCAAAGCAAAAACAGAGTGATATAGATCTTGCATACAGTTCATCTAAGCAAGATGAGAAGAATGGTGATCCTATGACATTAGAGCAATTTAAGAAGAAAGAATACCTTTCCTATAAGGAAAATAAAAAGAATAGTGTCATGACATTGGAACAATTTGTTAAGCAGAGATTCAGTTACATGGGAGTTGAGCTCAGGGTATGTATGCAAACCTTGTATACACACCTACCAACATCTTTAGTTCCATTTGAGGAGATGAAGAAAATTCCTATAGCTATTGATTTGCTAACATCTCTTGAAAGCTCCTTGAGTAAAGCCAAGTTGAAACAAACACTCGACAACCATGCAACCGGAGAAAGCATTTTTAACTCCCTTGGAGGGTTAAACATCAAAAGAGAAGAGTGCCTTTGTTTACTGAGATCACTTCTTGAGACAGTTTCACTTCCAAAAGTTACTGACAAATATGGAATAGAAAAATTGTGCTTGATGAATGCAAGCCTGATTTTCTGTACTGCATCAAGTTCTACTAGACTTTTCGCAGAAGGAAATACACCGATAAAATTTCTAGTTATTGATGAAGCAGCTCAGCTAAAAGAATGTGAATCGGCTATTCCATTGCAGCTGCCAGGTCTCCACCATGCTATTCTCATAGGTGATGAGAGACAACTTCCTGCAGTAGTCAAAAGCAAGGTAATTGCTTTTCTGCTATTTTTTTCTGCAGTGCATCATTATAAAGAATATTTTCTTATATGATTATCGTTGTTGTCTAATCTAAAGGTTACTGAAGAGGCTGGATATGGAAGAAGTTTGTTTGAGAGGTTGGTATTGTTGGGATACAAGAAGCATCTTCTTAACACTCAGTATAGGATGCATCCATCTATCAGCTTATTCCCAAATAAAGAATTCTATGATGAGCAACTTGTTGATGCCCCTATTGTAAGAGAAATGGAATATAATAGGCGTTTCCTTGAAGGAAAAATGTATGCTTCATTTTCTTTTATAAACATAGCTAAGGGTAAAGAGCAACGAGGTCGTGGACATAGTTCGAAGAATATAGTTGAGGCTGCTGCTATCACCAAGATTATTGGAAACCTTGAAGAAGGCAAGTGTCTCTTTCTCCTTATCTAATGTCCATGTGTATGTATGAGTTTGTGAAAATTTAGTGTGCTGCGTTTTGTTCTCAAATAAGAATGCTTCTTCTTTTTGATACACTGTTTTGTTTTTGTTACAGAATTTTTGAGGACAAGGAAGAAAGTTAGCATAGGAGTCATATCTCCATATAATGCTCAGGTGTATGAAATCCAAGAAAAATTAAAGCTAAGCAATTCTGTTTCTGATCCAGATTTTTCTGTTAGTGTTCGTTCTGTTGATGGCTTTCAAGGTGGCGAAGAAGATATAATAATAATCTCCACAGTGAGATCTAATGGTGATGCAAAAGTGGGTTTTCTTTCCAATAGGCAAAGAGCGAATGTGGCACTGACTCGGGCTAGGTATGCTATTCTCTTATTATATATGATACTCATCCTACTTGCATGTTCTGATAACATGCATAAGTTGATTATAATCTCGGTGATTCTTGCAGACATTGCCTTTGGATATTAGGGAATGAAACAACTTTAGAAAATAGTGACTCTGTATGGAAAAAACTAGTCCTTGATGCCAAGGAAAGAGGGTGTTTCCATAATGCAGATGAGGACAAGAAACTGGCTGAGGCTATTGAGGATGCCATGCTTGAGATTGAACTACTTGACGAACCTGAATCGCCATTTAAGAAACTTAATCTACAGGACAGATCAGAAAGATTTGCCACCACCTCCAGGTGAGCATATGGAACAGAAGCCATAAATTTTTGCTTACACATTCATAACCAAATTGACAGATGAAAATGAAGAAAAATTACTTTTAACTCAAACCAAACATTTAAAAATCATAATAATGAGCATGTTATATTTGCCCTGTTCCTTTTCTGAAGAGCTAATTATATCTGTATAGCAGAGGTTCACTGTATACCAGAGGTTTCTCCAGGGGCAGGGGCAGGCCGCCACCACAGAGATCAAGGTGGTAAAGAATGGAGTTTCATGGATTGCACCTGGACCGGGTGAACAGTACAGGTTGAAATACTTTGACAGAATATGGTGCACCGTGCACCATTTTAAATCAACATCATCCAATATAATGTTGCTAAATGAAAGGTCGACAGGATGTGACTCAGTGCGAATCCCACGAACATGTGTAACAGAGACCTCTAGAGTTTAAAATACCAGTCAGAGTCTCGGAGACACTGATGAAAAATTAAAAAAAAAAAAAAAAAAAAACAAGGAAGAAGGATTATTAATCCACAATACTTCATGACTGGACACGAATTCAGATCCCTTCAATGCGGCAGAAAAATTGTGTTTTGACCTATTCTTTTACTTTATATTTTCTACCAACATATTTAATATAAATTTCATATTAATCCAATTGTTGTGTTTAAAAGAATATTATATAATCAAAAATACATTTAGGTTCTCCATTAGAACCTTGCGGACATTTGACTAAATGCAACTATTGTTTTCCACTATTGTTTTCAAACTGAATTAAACTCACAATAATAGACGTTAAAATAACCTATCAGAACTAGAATATATTCCATGATAACAAAAAACGAAACGGTAGGTAACTATGATCTCAACAACATTCACATAAAGTTTCTTTCTCCATTATACTGACTAGACTGTTTCTTGTTCTGGACTAAAAAGATTTTACATGCATTAGAAAAGGGGGCAAAGAAAAATTAATGATCACTTCCAATGAAGTTTTCTCTATTAAGTCTTACAATAGCTATAACGCCGTTAAAAACTTCTGAATCTTGGCCTGTGCTCGCTCCTTCTCTTCTGGCCCATCAAGATCGCCAATATTGTCATG
The DNA here is from genome assembly GCA_022829125.1 of Lathyrus tuberosus. NCBI lineage: Eukaryota > Viridiplantae > Streptophyta > Magnoliopsida > Fabales > Fabaceae > Lathyrus > Lathyrus tuberosus. The sequence goes on from JALAZF010000193.1 coordinate 5,673,755, forward strand.
ATATTCCTAAATCACATGAAGAAAAACAATTCAATCAACTAGAGCTTCTTCTATTTCTTTTGTTCAAAATAATGGATTTCTAGGGGTGATCCGCTGAATAGTAGTATTCAAGCACACCATAAGCAGAGATGCTGGGCTTGGTCAGTTAAAGGGAAGGGAATGTAATCACATTACGAAAATTAAAGTACAAAGGACAGGTACAGCGAAGACAAAGCACTGTTAAAGGACAACCCAGTTCCCAGACTCATTCAAATCTTCAAATTATTTAGTGGGAAAGGACTAATATATCATTTTTAAATCATGAAATAAAATTGCTAGAGCCTTGAAATATGGAAAAATATGAGAATTATTGCAAAACTGGTGTTTAACTTGGACTTGGGGTTGTGACTTCATCAATGCATCTTAATTACAAAAACTGACCAACAAGATATAAATACAAATTTGTTCAAACATAGCCAAAGAGGATATATACCTGAAGTATATCCTTGACGTGGTTTTTACTAAGTTTGTTCTGCTTGAGAAGTAGTTCAATTCTTCCTCTCATTTGTGGATGCCTAACCATGAATAATTCAATTAAGTCAGGCCAGGTGAAAAACATACATAACTAAAAGCTCCTAACTTTACCATATAAGGGTGCAAATACTTACTCAGAGCACCAAATATGACCCAAAATGACAGCAACCAACTGAAAAGTCCAATATAAATTTGTCAGTACATAAAAGGTGTTTAAGTAAAATCTTTTTTGGTTAATAATTATAAAGGTGTTTAAGTATAAAGAACAAATTCCAAACATGTTTTAAAAAAGATTAAAAGACTGGTATTTTTTGAAGTGGTTAGTCAGTAAAATAAACTTACCTGAAGAGTATAAAGTCCGGATTCTAGTTTACGATTGTACTTTTCATCTTCATCCATCTATAAAATACAGAAATATTAGATTTTGCTATTAAAAAAAGTTACTTCAATCTGATATATGCAAGCAGAATAAGTGAACTACCTCCAAGTCATCAAACTCAATTTGATCCAACCGTTCAGTTTCAGCTTTGACTCTATCCGAATATCTGGTGGAGAAAAAATTCAGTGTGCTCAAATGAAAAATAAATAATTCTACACATACAAAGATGTGTACTAACTTTAAACTAATACAGGATAGAACAAATGGATTAAGTTCAGCAAGCGTGAACATCATAAGGAGAAGAGGACAAGATCAACCTACCTGATGTATAGTTCCATTAGCCTATCTATCTTCTCGCATTCGTTTTCAACAAATTTACTTAATAATCTTTCTCTCCTAGAGCCCCTCAAGATACCACCTGGGAAGATATAGAGTATTGAAGTTCAACATCTAAGCAAGAAAAGATTAAGGTATACGCACATCACGTCAAACTAATGCATATTTCAATTCACACATGAATACACTAAATGTCACTTTGCAAAGTATTAGTTTTTATGATTCTCAGACCTCCTAAAATGCTATAGCGAGATAGCCGCTATTGCAAAGACTATCAATCAGTGTACAGAGTTTACATAAATATTCAAAAATAAAATATAAAAAAATACCCAAAATTAAAGATACCATCACATTTAATATAACTAAACTTAAAGTACAAAACTTAAACAGAGAAGAACATGACAGAACTGAACTAAAAGTAGAAAGAAGAACAAAACGATTGTACGTGAGCAAGGACATAATAGAATGAAGAACAAAACGATTGTATGTGAGCAAGGACATAATAGAATGAAGAACAAAACGTTACCATTAAAAAGGTTTGAATTGACATTTCTACCCTTAAAAGGGTTTAAAAAAATATGATTTGAGAAATTAGCAGACACGATAGCGGTTTGCGGCTGCTATGCAGACAGCTGCTCGCAGGGGCAATAGCAAGCGTCAAACCCTACCACTGCTATGCTATTCTGCTATTGCAGGATATTGACAACATACATGTTGTATCCATTGTTGTATTTTAAAATTCTATTGGTTTTTCATTTTATGGAAGAAAAAAAAGTATAAACTTGCCTATTTTCTCACTTATTTCAAACAAGTTAATCTTTCTTTCCCAAAACAACTCAAGATTCCACTCGTAGAGTCAGAGTATATGGTATACTGAAGTTCAATATCACATAACGCACAAGGGAAAAGAACAATGCAGTGTCAGTGAGTGCACGTACTATGTTAAAACTCAATTGAAACATGACTTGCCTGCTTACCGAATAATGAAGCAACCAGAGACACAATGCGCTCTTCTAACTCCTCCTGGTACCGTTCTTTCTTGTTCTTCTTACTAATGGGAATCTATGTACAATAAATACAACCCTTTTAGTACAAGTGCAGCTCATTTATAAGACAATAATAGCATCACATAATACAACAGATAAACTTCTGAAGGTTCTACAAAATCGGTAAAAGTGGAAAAAGCTGAAACACTTGCCTTACCCATAAAAGCTGCAAAGGCTGTCTTCAATCCCAAAACATCAACAAAACGTTCACAAGCAGGAGGGTAATTAGTCATTGCAAAATCAAGAGCCCTTATAGCAGAAGCATAAGCCAATTTCTTCTGTTTCATAATAATAATCATCAACTCAACCCCTTCTGCTTTCACAAACCTTTCTTTATTCTCCAAAGGCATCAACAAACAACACAAACAATCAAACAAATTCTCCACCATTTCCTCCTCATCCGAACTCTTAGGATCTTTGGACTTATACATCGCCACAGCCTGAAGCACCACATCCACACCATTCATCTGCCCCAACTTCTTCTGATTCACAGAACTACTCTGCAACAAAATCGCCAAAATCTCCGACGCATACTGCTTATTCCCATCAAACTCCCTCACCTTAATCTTCCCCAACAACCACTTCAACAACTTCGTCTTCTCGCATACCAACTCCGCCACAGCAGGTTTCACCTCAATCAAATTCTCAATGGTAGCAAGCGTATTATAAATAGCAGCATTCTCATCAGGATCAGACTCAGACAATCGGTGAAGATTCTGCACCAAAAGCTCCAACGCACTATTATCAACAATAGCATCAACAAGAACCCTAGCAGGCTCATCGTTTTCGTCAAGCGCGTCCTCATCCGTTAGGTCTTGAAGAAGCTGAACAACGTCTATAGCAATATCAGTGTTATCGTGGTTAAGCAAATCGACAATTGACGGAACAACATTGAGACTAACTAGGTCAGGGTAAAGCTCCGGTGCTCCGGCGAGGACTTTGAGTTTGTGAAGTTCTTCGTGGAGCTCCAATTCGGAATCCGCGAATCGATCAGGTTGGTTAGGGTACTTGAGCCGTGCTTCAATGTTTTCCTTCAAGCGGCGTTCGAAGGAGAGAACAAGCTTCTTTAAGGTTCGAGTGTCGACTGCTTCTATGGTGGTTTGTGATTTCTCGATTGCTTCGAGAAGGGATAGATCGACGCCGTTGGATGATGATGAAACGGTGTCGTTGAACTTGCGTTTGGAGCTTTGGTTACGGGAGTTGGATACTTCCATTGTCGTCGGAACTGTGACTGAACCCTAGCGTCTGTTTTGTGGGTTTTGGATGAAAGTGAAGAGAAAGGCAGCAAATAGGACGTCGTGAAAGTTACAAAGAAACAGTTCTACCGCCACTACTCATCTCAAAAACACAACAAATGGTTATTTTGATATTTTTTCTGAGGGATAAATGTACTCTACCCCCGCTAAAGTAGCGATATTTGTTTTTGCCCCTTTGAAGTTTTTTTTTATCCCCTCAACAAAGTAAGATTTCATTTCCCCACATCCCTCATGCTGAATGTTTCACGGAATCTTCCTATGTGGCATTGAATGTATGGTTGACTTTGAAATATTTATGCCATGTCATGTACTCAGTAGACATTATTTTGTGATACCCCCGTGAAAAATTAGGGTTCACTTCTCCTTTTTCTCCTTCTTCAACGAGTCTGCGCCATCTTCATATTTTCTTTCTTCACCATGTTTGGAAGCAAATCCAGTTCAAGCAGCAACACAAGTTTAATAGATTTTCATGGGTTACCTAGATGTGGATGCAACCGTGCGATGAAGATGTGGGTCTCTAACACAGTTCAAAATCGCAATAAGAAGTTTTGGAGATGTAGAAACGCAGGGGTAAGAATTTTGGTTTGGTATATGTTAGGTTTAGTAGGAAAATGTTTTTGTTTGTGTTAACCGGGTTTTACATTGTCAATGTTGATGTAGAATGGTACAGGCTGTGACCTATTTTTGTGGGATGATGAAATGGGAGATTCTTTGAAGGTACGTGAAGCATATTGTCAAAAGTGTGAGATACGTGAAGTGAAATTAGAGGCTACATTGCAGAAGTTAGATAAAGTGAAGATGAAGGTTGAAGGCCAAAGAAAGATCAATTTGAAGTTGAAGATGGCACTTGTTTTATCTTGAGTTATTATTGTAATGTTGTTCAAGGGTATATGATGTTGTTCATGGGTATGTGATGTTAGGTTGGGTTGATTTGTTACTGTAATGTTGTTCAAGGGTATATGATGTTAGGTTGGGTTGAAGTTTATGTATGAAAAGTTTAAAGTTGATGTAATGTTGTTGTAGTTTGAATTTTATCAATGAAAAGTTTGAATTATATCTGTTCTGGACTGGACCAATGGCTAGAATTGGCTCAATCCGCCTCTGCTCCAGAGCGGCCCAAACTGCCTAAGCCCAATCCACAGAGGGGCAAAATTGACATGTCTGCCCCTCCAACCGGGCAAGGAACGCAACGTTCCTCCCCGGCTTTAGTGCCCGTTACGCACGGCTTCCTCGCTGCCCGAACAGCAATGGACAGGTGCCCGGAACTGCGTCTTTGCCCGACATAACGGCTAGTTTCTGGCACGCTGCCCGACATAACGGCTAGTTTGGGCAGTTACCTATTCTTTGGGGAAAATGGTTATTTCGCCCCGAAAATAGGACTGTTGGCCACACGCTGGGGGCTCTATATAAACCCTCTCGCTTGAGAGGGTCAGGTATCACATTTTTCACCCTAAGAATACACTTTGTACTTGCCCCTTTTCTCTGACCCTTTCTTACTTGAGCGTCGGAGTGCCTTGCAGGTACACCCCCTCCACTCCTCATTCACAAGCCGAACACTTTGCACGCCTGACGACCAGCATCCATCCGAGCACCTCGCCATCTGACGACCAGCTTACGTGGACCCGTTCGAATACCCCGGATCAGTGGCGCCGTATGTGGGAACTCCTTGTTCTCCCCTTCTTTCTTTCTTCCTTGGAAACTAAAAGATCAAAACATACTTTCTTCGATCCGCCCACATATGGCCGCTCAGAACTCCGCGAAAGGTGTTGACGCTACGGTTCTCACTCCCGTCAACAAGGTGGACGCTGACGGCAGTTCGTTGCTACTTTCTGATCCCCGTTTCCTTCGGGACGGGGCCACTGCGTCTCCAACTCCTCCTCCCGCCGAGCAATGAGGCAAACAGCTACCGTTGGGGGAACGACCAATTCCTGGCCCTCCCAGCGCTGACCTGGCCGTTGCAGCCCTTCTGGAAGTTGTTAACCGCACAAACCTCCTTATCTTGCAGAAAGGAGAAAGGATAGGAGCCCTCGAGGAAGCATCTCTTCCAAGATCCTCTCCTCTCAAGAGTAAACACCAGAGATCAAGAAGACCGCCACCTAGGCGCGGGGAAGACCGTATGACGAGGCGTGAGCCTGAACCACAACGCGTTCGCAAGCGCGACCAGATCTCCCCGCGGGATCAGTCACCACCATGACACAAGAGAACGAGGCAGGACAGGCATTCTCCACCGGTCAGACCTCGCGACCGGCCACGATCACCCTCACCTCGCAGAGACCGTCGCCGTGAACGCAGACAACGGTCACCATCAACTCCAAGTTCAGATAGCGACGACGAGCCTCGCGGCCCGTTGTCCCGCAGGATCCTGGCCACCCGCCTCCCTAAAGGACTGGAGAAGCCTCCGTCTCTAGGGACTTACGATGGAACCACTGACCCAGACGAGCACATAGAAAACATAGATGCTCTTTTGGACTACAGAGGGGTACGAGGAGCCATTAAATGTCGCCTGTTCCCGACCACGCTCCGGAAGGGAGCAATGACCTGGTACAAACAGCTGCCAGAGGAATCCATCACATCCTGGAGGCAACTCGGGAGGATTTTCTCCCGTCACTTTACTGCATCGCGACGCCATCCAAAGACCGAGGCATCCCTCGGAGCTGTCGTGCAGGGAAGAGACAAGCCTCTTCGGGCTTACATTGAACGGTTCAACAAGGAGGCCGTCCAAGTGCCAACGACCGACGAGATGAAGAAATTCCTGCTCGAGCAGGGATTACGTTCTGGCTCAGACTTCGCGAAAGCCATCGGCCTCGATCCACCGAGGAACCTCAACGCCCTCCTCCACCAAGCCCAGTCGCATATACAGTACGAGGAGAAGGTTGCTGCCCACTCTGTCCGGGCCTCCCGACACCAAGAAGGTGTCCGATCATCCAGAGCTGAAGAGCCCTCGACATCCCGTCGAGGAGATAAAAGACGCGACGATCGGCCTCGCGATGCACGCGAACAGAAGGGACCTTCTGGGCGGTTCTATGACTATACCCCCCTCACTACCTCGAGGGAGAAAATCTTGTCCGAATGTGCCAACTCAGAGTTCAAACAGGCGGGAGTCCATTTCCCCAAACAGCTGCCGGCCAGGCCGGGTGTAGACAAGTTAGTATTGTCGCTTCCACAAGAGCCACGGCCATACGACGGAAGAATGCATCCACCTCAGAGATGCCATAGAGATCCTCATTCGCGACGGCCACCTGAAGCAGTTCGCGAAAAAGAAAAAAGCTCCCCGGCAAGAAACCCAGGAGAGCAAGAAGGTTGCAGAAGAGACTCTGCCCTCCGATGACACCAACGTACAGGTCGCTATGTCCATAACTCGGCCAGAAGACTTCTGCATCCCTGATGGTCTGCCCGTCTCCACGTTCCTCGGCGCTCACAACCCGTGGGAGGCCTTCCCGTCAGCCATGGTCATCTCCGGTGGTGGATTCAACAAAATCACGGTCGGTTCAGTCAAGAGGAAATTCGATCAACTGATCAGCAAAAGCTCCAACAAAGTCACCACGCTGGATACCACTCACAAAGGATTCACTCCCATTTCCTTCTACAAGGAGGAGCTTCTCGGTGGGGCACCGAACTCAAGCATCCCGCTACTCATCCGGGCAAGGATGGCGAACTTCGACGTTCGCAGAATACTCGTGAACTAGGGCAGTTCAGTTGATATCATGTACAACCACTTGTTCGAAACACTGCAGCTGGACGACTCTCACCTTACTCCATACGTTGGATCCGACCTGCAGGGATTCAATGGAGCAGTAACAAGGCCCCGAGGTTACGTAGAGCTCATCGTGACCTTCGGTTCAGGAAAGACAACCCGAGCAATCAAAGCACAGTTTCTAGTAATTGAATGCCCGTCACTATACCAGTGCATTTTTGGAAGGCCAACCCTGGCAGAGTTGATTGCAGTGCCTTCCACCGTACATCTCAAGATGAAGTACTACACTTCTGAAGGGATGGTCGCCACCCTCCACGGCGATATCGAAGCTGCCCGTCGATGCTTTGAGGCAGCATCAAAAGGACTAAGCACCATCTCCGCAAGACCGAGGACCTCTGGTCGTCCCCCTCTGCCCAGCAGCTCCGAGCAGCCAAAACCGCTCCCCCAGGTCGAATCTATCGACTTGGACAGCCGTTTCAGCAAGGAAGATCACGCCAAAGACCCGACGACTTCGGGAAGCCAGTCTAACAACAACGGCCATCTCCTACGTCCTATCCCAGATGGTAACTTTGAGATCGTTCCGTTCGGAGAAGACCCCCAACGGGGAGTGAGGATCGGAGCAGACCTCCCCGACCTGGCCAAAAGACAACTAAAAGCGTGCCTCCGGGAGAACGCAGACTTGTTCGCATGGAGCGCTGCTGAAATGCCCGGATTGGACCCCTCCGTCGCTTGCCACCAGCTTACAATTGATCTGGCCGTCAAAGCTGTTGCCCAGCACAGAAGGAAATAGTCCCCGGAGAAGATAGAAGTCGCGGAGAAAGCTGTCAAAGACCTTCTAGAAGCTAGGTTTATTTCTAAGGCCAAATACACTACATGGCTCTCAAATGTTGTACTTGTAAGAAAAAATAATGGCAAATGGAGGATGTGCGTTGATTATACCGATGTTAATAAGACCTGCCTGAAGGACGCCTACCCCCTCCCTAATATAGATAAGCTCGTAGATAACTCAGCAGGTTTTAAACTTTTATCGTTCCTCGACGCCTACTCGGGATACAACCAAATACCAATGGCCGCGAGCGATAAAACCTACACGGCCTTCATGACCGAATCAGGCAACTATTACTACAACGTAATGCCCTTCGGGCTGAAGAACGTCGGCGCCACATACCAACGGATGATGAACAAAGTCTTCCAAGGACAAATAGGCGACATGCTCGAGGTATACATGGACGACATGATCGTCAAGTCCCACGAGGAACTAGATCATGTCGCCCATCTTCGCAAAATTTTCGAGCAGGCGAGAAAATATCAAATGTGCTTTAACCCAGAGAAGTGCACGTTCGGTGTATGGGCAGGAAAATTCCTTGGCTTCTACCTAACCGAACGAGGAATAGAAGCTAACCCCGACAAATGTCGGGCATTCTCTGAGTTCCCAACGCCCGCGTCTAAGAAGAACATCCAGTCCCTCAACGGGGTACTCACCGCGTTGTCCCATTTCGTCGCAAAATCCGCCCAACACGCCCTTCCTTTCTTCAAGCTCTTGCGAAAAGAAGAAGTGTTTGAATGGACCGAAGAATGCGAGGCCTCCCTCCTCCACTTGAAGCAAGCTCTGTCGAAATCGCTCGTGTTGTCACGGCCAGATACCGGGGAAGCCTTGTTCCTATACCTCGTCATCACTGTCGAGGCCGTTAGCGCCGTTCTCATTCGCGAGAATCCTGGCGGGCAAAAGCCGGTATACTTCACGAGCAAAGCATTGCAAGACGCGGAATTGCGATATCAGTAGATAGAGAAGGTAGCATTGGCCCTCGTCAACGCTGCCAGACGACTGAGACACTATTTCTTGGCCCACACGATCGTAGTAAGGACGGATCAGTCCATCAAGCAATTACTGGGCCGACCAGACATGGCCGGTCGAATGCTCAAGTGGTCGTTGGAGCTGTCCGAATTTGACGTCCGGTATGAAAGCAGAAAAGCTCTTAAAGCACAGGCCCTGGCCGATTTCGTGGCGAAAGTAACCTTCTCAGACTCCTCGCCCCACATAGCAAACAGATGGACCATCTACGTGGACAGAGCATCCAGCTCGAGCGGCAGCGGGGCAGGAGTAATTCTGGAGAACGATGAAGGGACCATAGTCAAGGCTTCTCTCACATTGTCCTTTCCCACGTTGAACAACCAGGCTGAGTATGAAGCCTTCCTCGCCGGGTTGCGCCTAGCCGAAGACCTAGGGGCAGAAGAAATTATCATCTGCACGGACTCTCAGCTCGTAGTCCACCAGATATTCTGGGAGTATCAGGCCAAAAACGACAGTCTATCTGAATACCTCACCCTAGTCAAGGAAAAAATGTCAAAGTTCAGAACGGTAGAAGTCAGACATGTTCCACGCGAACACAATGTGCGAGCAGACGTCTTGTCCAAACTAGCGAGCACCAAGAGGAAAGGCGGAAACAGGTCAGTCATCCAAGAGATACTTCCCCGGTCCAACATCGATAAGGGGTCCTCGACCCTACACGTGCACGCGATCGGGGACAGCGACAGCTGGATGACGCCCGTGTACAACTACCTCACCAGGGACGAACTTCCGGATGACCCCAAGGAAGCCAGCACCATCAAACGAAGAGCTTGCTCGTACGTCATCCTCGAAAACAAACTCTACCGAAGGGGCTTCTCCATCCCACTACTCAAGTGCATATAGGAGGAGGTTGTCCCCCACGTACTACGAGAAATCCACGAAGGCATTAACGCCCAGCACCTGGGAGGAAGGTCCCTTGCCCGCAAGGCCCTCCGGGCAGGGTATTATTGGCCAACCATGCAGCAAGACGCCAAGGAGCATGTGAAGAAATGCGACAAATGCCAACGACACGGGGATATGCACCTAGCTCCACCTAACGAACTGAAGAGCTTGACCTCCCCGTGGCCATTCGCCTGGTGGGGCCTAGACATCCTAGGACCCTTCGTGACGGGGTCCAGCCAAAACAAATACCTGATAGTGGGCGTAGATTATTTCATAAAATGGATAGAAGCAGAAGCCTTAGCGAAGATAACAGCACTTAACATTCTACGCTTCTACAAGCGGAATATCCTTGCCCGTTTTGGGATTCCCCAAGCAATCGTCACGGACAATGGAACACAATTCACGGACAAGAAGTTCAAAGACTTTGTCGCCCATCTCGGAACAAAGCAACACTTCGCTTCTGTAGAGCACCCCCAGACCTACGGGCAGGCGGAAGCGGCCAACCGCGTCATCCTTCGTGGCCTCAAGCGAAGACTGGATGAAACAAAGAAAGCCTGGGTCGAGGAGCTCCACAGCGTCTTACGGGCATATCGCACTACTCCCCAGTCCACCACCGGGGAAACGCCTTTCCGCTTAGCATATGGCACGGAGGCTGTTTTACCCATTGAAATCCACGTACCGTCCAGAAGGACCGAATCGCCTCTAGACGAGGAAATGAATAACGAAGCGATAAGAGAGGAGCTCGACCTTGTCGAGGAAATCCGAACAGGAGCAGCCCTCCGCGAAGCATCCCTTAAGCAAAAAATAGTAATCAGGCACAACACCAAAGTCTTACGACGAGAGTTCGACGTGGGCAGCCTTGTCCTACGAAGAAACCACAAGGACTCTCGCGAAGGCAAACTAGCAGCCAACTGGGAAGGACCATACAGAGTCCGTGCCAAAACGGGAAATGGTGCATACTTCCTCGAAAACCTTAACGGGGAGGCACTCCCTCGACCTTGGAACGCTGAGAAACTTAAGCAATACTACAGCTAAAGCAGCCATAGGCTTCCTCGCATCAAAGGACCACCTAACGGTCATCATGCTCGTCCAGGTACAAACGACGCATACATACAAAGCAGAATCCCGCTCAAGTAAATGGGCCGGAACTCTGCTCGTCGGCGGTCCTCAACCGAGCACCGTCTTCGCCCAAGTACCATGATTGGCAGAACCCCAACTCGCGATGGGACGTTCACGCCGCGGCCTCAGGCCTCAATCGTGACCTGAGATCCGTAACTTCGCCAGGACCTTCCCCGGCTATCCGACCAGTTCTCCGCACTGGCGAATCAACACACAACGAGCTATCTTTCAAAAAGAAAACTCTGCTAACAGACACACCCTCCGACGGGCAGTCATAAAGTACAGCAATAATGTAAAGTACAACAAAAATTGTATAAATAACATCAACCGAGCATTAAATAAAAAGGCCACAAGGGCCAAAGATTGTGCATATTACATAAAAAAAAGGGGGGTCATTCCCCCCCAAATCAAATAAAGTTACAAATTAATCAACGGCACGCAGGCCGGACAAAATACAACAACATCAGAATAACCTAACTCATCATTCTTCCACATGCTCGGTCGACACGGGCTCAGGTTCTTGCTCCTCCACGGGCTGCTCCTCGGTCTGAACGTCGGGGGTATCAAGAACAAGGCCTGCGGGAAAGACGATGCGACCATCCTCCACTCGCGCAAGGTAGTGGATACCCTTGGTCGAAATGTCAAGCCCAGGGTTCACCACCCGCAACTGGGCCACGACACTTTCGAAGGACTCCGCTGCCACGACGATGCCGTCATCCTCGGCCTGCAGAATGTTGGCGACCAGCTCAGCCCTAGTCTTCAACACTTTTATCTCATCCGGTTCATCAGCACCCGGGGCACTGGCTGCCATCAGCTCCTTGTTCAACTCCTCGGCGGTCTTTTTCTCTGCTTTTAGCTGGGTGACCTCCTCTTTCAGCTTGGTCATCTCCTCTTCGGCTTTCTTCCTCGCCTCACGAGCACCCTTGACCTCCTCCTTCAAGGCCGTCTCAGAAGCCCGGGCAGCAGTAAGTTCGGCTTCAAGCGCAGTGTCCCCTTCCGCGTAAACGGCCGCCATCTCCAGCATCCTCACAAGGGTAGAAGCATCCTGGGCCACCAGCGCCCTCTTGGTCGCTCGGTCCATGCCCTCCAAGCTAAGAGACTCTGCTCGAAGAACGACCAGTGTGTTGCCCTCAAAAAATCTTCTGTCAAGGATGCACGGGGGGAGCTCAAATTTTCCCTTCTCAGGCGCCCGAGTCAGATCCACAACCTCTAACGTCTGTGGCCGCTTCGCCCGCCCGGTCAAAGGCAATGGAGAGTCCCGCGGACCAGGAGAGGGCGTAGAAGAGGTCCCCGGAGTAGTTTGAATAAGGGAAGGAGCACGAGTACCAGCAATAGTCTGGGTCTTAGGGGGAGCCGCTCCAGCCTTACCCCTCGCCATGGCGTTCCTCACCACACGATCACGAGCTTGAGGCATCTCACCTGCACAAATGAAACGAACACGTTAGCAATGTGGAAAAATAAATAATAAATAAAGTCTAAGTAACTAAGACTACCGAGCAACTTCTCGGCATCCCCGGGAGTCTTGCACTCCAGCAGGGCCTTCACGTTGATGAACCTACGCTCAACCCTCTGGCTCCCATCCTCCTCGATGATAGGATTACCCTTGCTCGTCCAGCAGCTCGCGAGACCAAAAGAGTTGACCCAGTTCACCAACCTCTCATAAGACACAGCCTCCTGCTGGCGTAGCGCGCTCGGCTCAAAAACATAAGCGCTGGGCTTCTTTGAGAAGTGGTCAGGTGTCCAGCGGATCGGGAACTTGTACACTCTCTCCCCGATATACTTCCCTTCCTTGTTGAGCAGCTCTTCTCCGTTCTCATCACACTCTACCTCCCAGGCGTACACGCTGTCCTGGGCAGCCTCAGACAATGGCTCGACGATGAAGTACCGTCCTTTGAACGTTCGGATGGACTCCGAGAATGGCTTGAACAACTTTCTGGGCTGCTTCAAAGAGACCCATTCATACCTTTTCCCCATCAGCTGCCGCTGTAGGTGGAAAACAGCGAAGAATAGAGGAAGAGTGGTCCCCAGAGCAAGGTGCTCGCACACCAACTCAAAAGCCCGTATAAAGGCCAGCGAATTGGGGTGGAGTTGAGAAGGCGCCAACTTCAGATGCTCAAACACCGACCGCTGGAAGTCAGTGAAGGGCAACCTCAGCCCCAATTCCTTGAAAGCATATTCATACATCGAGAAGCAGTCCCTGAAGCTCGAGCAGACCCGCTCGTCCAAATTAGGAAAAAGCACTCTCCATTCACCCGCTGGTCCCACCTCGGTAAAGACGTCCGCCGGAGACCTCGCGAACGTGGAAATATGCTCGGAGGGCTCGGCCACCTCCCACTCCTCCGGACAGAATCCTTCAACGTCTTCCTCCATAACGTCCACCTCTTCTCCCCCCTCAACTTCGCTCGCTTCCTCCTCGACTTCGCTCGAGGAGTTCGATGCCGACGAGCTCGAAGATGCAGAACTCGAGGCCGTTGTGCTGCTACTCTCCTCGGAGACAGTTTCCTCCTCGGATGTAACTGGGATAACTTCCCTCTCTGGCTCCATCGCCACTACGATCACCTGAAAAAGCAGAGAAAGATAGTGAATTCGACAGGAAATCAAATCCACCCTTCCACCACTAAGTCAAGTGAAAGGGCGCGCAGAAGGCTAAGGACAACGTCCCCGGCCTAAGCCCTGACATCGAACGAAGAAAGAAAAACCTCCTCGCGAGGAGATGCCCGAGACATACCATCTTCCTACGAGGAACCTCCCAGCGCTCGTGCCCAGATTCTGTTTGAAGCTCTGCCAGAAACTGCAAAGCTCCACCGGAATCTAGAAACGTTCTACCGGAAAATTCACCAATCCATCAGAAGATGGTAAGACGCTGTGGTCACGACTCGCAACCACGACGTGGACCACCATGTTCACCAAACGCGCTACCTACTCCGGCGAGATGCTTGATGTAGCAGAAGGGCAGAACCGCCGCCCACCACCAACACTCTTCGGAAACCTACCTATTTTGTCACCTAAAACTAACCCTAGCCGCATGCAATCTACCATTAACAATGAGAGAAAGTAAAACAAACGGGAAATCAAAAAACTTACTTGATTTAAGTAGAAGAGAAAGACTACTCGAAACTGGGTACGGTGGTCGGTTGCTCTTAAGACGGCGACGGGCAAGAACGCTGATGATGACGAAGAGAAATCAGAAGAGAAAAAGTGCAAAATGGGACAACCTTCCCCCTTTTATACTGAGGGGCACGTGCACACACGCGCCCGTAGGCAATAATGACTGCCCACTAGCCATAATTACCTATTAACTGCTACGCAGAGCTCGATGCACACGTGGCAGCCCAACGTTTCCCATTCTGTCTGACGCTTCATCTTCCCGAATACCGGGCAATAGGGTCACGACCACAAACATCACGGACACAAAGGGCCACGAGCACCTCGAGACAATCATCCTCGTCTCCAAACAACGACTCCGCGTTAGCTCCCCCGAGCGACGAGCAGTCCTTAAGTCATCACTCCCATGCTCGGGAGCAACGACTTGGGGGGCTCCTGTTCTGGACTGGACCAATGGCTAGAATTGGCCCAATCCGCCTCTGCTCTAGAGCGGCCCAAACTGCCTAAGCCCAATCCACAGAGGGGCAAAATTGACATGTCTGCCCCTCCAACCAGGCAAAGAACGCAACGTTCCTCCCCGGCTTTAGTGCCCGTTACGCACGACTTCCTCGCTGCCCGAACAGCAATGGACAGGTGCCCAGAACTGCGTCTTTGCCCGACATAACGGCTAGTTTCTGGCACGCTGGCCGACATAACGGCTAGTTTGGGCAGTTACCTATTCTTTGGTGAAAACGATTATTTCGCCCCGAAAATAAGACCGTTGGCCACGCGCTGGGGGCTCTATATAAACCCTCTCGCTTGAGAGGGTCAGGTATCACATTTTTCACCCTAAGAATACACTTTGTACTTGCCCCTTTTCTCTGACCCTTTCTTACTTGAGCGTCGGAGTGCCTTGCAGGTACACTCCCTCCACTCCTCATTCACAAGCCGAACACTTTGCACACCTGACGACCAGCATCCATCCGAGCACCTCGCCATCTGACGACCAGCTTACGTGGACCCGTTCGAATACCCCAGATCAATATCAATGAAAGTGTGCATTGAACTCATTTCTGTCATTATATGCTTAAAAACAGAAAATATGCCTTGTAGTCATATCTGTCATTACAATAGTGCACCAAAAGCGTGCATTGAAGTTTATGTTGAAGTCTAATTATAAGCTTAAAAACACAAAATATGTCTTGAAGTCATTTCTGTCATTACTGTGCACTAAAAGTGTGCATTTCTGTCAATACAAAAGAGCATCATGCTTAAAGAGTGCATTTCTGTCAATACAAAAGAGCACAAACAGTGTGTATTTCAGTTAACACAAAATGAGCACATACAGTGTGCATTAGATTCATTACAAAAGGAGCACCAAAAGTGTGCATAAAAACCCTACATAAACATTATAACAAAGTGTTCTACTCTTATTTTGCTTTCTTTGTGGCCTTCTTTGTAACTTGGGATCCTTGTCCTTCTTGAGTCAGAATGCCATCCTCTTCTTCAGTCAAATACATTGGTTGGTCTGGTTTTGAACCAGGACCAATGATTGGTTTTTGAAAAATCATAAGTTTAATTCTTTCACTAAAAGACTCGACTATGTTGTTCATTAGAACATCACATTTAGGATAAAAGCTGAAAGCATGCTTACACCATGATTTTGTAGGGACTCCCATAAGTCATTCCCAAGCCTTCTGATCCATTTGCTTCAACTCATTCATTTTCAGCATCCAGCCTTGATAGTAAGTGGCTTTGACTGCTCCCATCATGAGGTCTCTCATCAATGAACCACCACCAAACTTTTTTTTGAAGTTGGCATACAAATGCCTCAAACAAAGCCTATGCTTAATTCTTTATTCCATCTCTTCAAAAATAGCAGCCAATCCCTACAATAGACATTAACAAATGATTACAACCTTGGGCATCCTCAATTAAAATTAGATACACTATGGAAAAAATGAACAAATGATAACAACATATATAAAATAACTCACCTTTTGTTGATCTGATATGAACACAAATCTTTTGTTAAGTCCAACAACCTTCATTAACAGTTATATAAACCACCTCCAACTTTCTTTAGTTTCTGTTTCTACCACACCAAAGGCCAAAGGGAAATATTGGTCATTTGGGTCCCTACCCACAGCTATTAACAGTTGACCACCATACTTGGTCTTTAGATGGCACCCATCAACACCCACAAAAGGCCTGCATCCATTTATGAACCCTTTTTTGCACCCATCAAAACAAAAGTAAAAGGACCCAAATCTTGGTTGAATTGATGGTGTTGGTCTATCAATATTGATTTTCACTGTATTCCCAATACTTACCCTATGTAACTCAGCAGCATACCTCCACAATAAGGCATATTGCTTGTCTGCATCTCCTTCAATGATCTTCTTTGCCATCAACTTTGCTTTCCAGGCACGAGCAACAGTAATACCCACAGAATAATTTTGCCTCAGGTCTTGAATAATGTCACTAAGCTTAACTGTGTCAGAAGTTTGCATCTTCTTCACAACAAGTTTGGAAACCCGCCTTGAATTTGCAGGTCTGTTTCTAGCACATGTATGTTTGTCTTTTATAGTCTTAATGGCAAATGTGTGCTTATGACCCACCTTTGAGTATAACATCAAAAAACCACATTTAGCCCTACATTCCACCCTCACTCTATAGCTCTCATTTTTCACAAACGTAATTTCCCTACCATTCAAAACTGACCACTCATGGATTGCCTCTCTAAATTCATTTAGAGAATTAAATTGCATACCCCACTTAAACTTATATTTCTTATTAAGATCCTTTTTCCTATACTTCTCAAACTTATTCTCTTTCTCATTTTCAAAGGCATCTGGATCAGAACTATCTAGTTCTTCACTAACATAGTCATCATCTTCCAATTTTGTCTTGCTGGATCCAGTTAACAAACCAGCCACCACTGGTCCTTGTCTTATGGGAATAATCACATCAATCCCTTCAAATCCATCTAAATTAGCAGTCGCTCTTTCATCTTCACTATCATTCAAAGCTTCTACTTCCTCTACCTCACTTCCATCTGACTCAAATTTTTCATTCACACACTTAGGGCACCTAACTGAGATGTCATCACATTCATGTTCCACAAACAATTCCCCATCTACTTCCATGGCACAACAATAATGAGCTAAGTCATACGCAACATCATCGTTTCTAATCTGGAAAAAATCTTCATCAATATCAAGTATTTTGGTCCAAATACGAAAAGTCCCTTCTACGTAACCCCACCCTGCAACTAACTCACGCGCGGTACACAAACTCCATTTCTCAAAATGCAATGCAGAAACTAGAGTAGAAACCCCACACCTATAGATAACATCACCATCAGACAACCTCACAAACTCTCCACCATGATTAAAGACCACATTGAACAGTTGTTTGTTCTGAGAATAAAAAATGCAAAATCAATAGAGGTCCTACATGATTCGAGTAAAAATGAAGTGAAACCAAACTTACCGGTGATGAATCCTCTCCGCTATCCACCGTTGTCTTCATCTTCTCCGACGCCTTCCTCTTCTTCGATGACTTCCTCTTCTCTTTTCGCTTCGTTCGCGCCATGGATTTCCCCAAATTCCTAACCCTAATTTTTCACGGGGGGTATCACAAAATAATGTCTACAGAATACATGACATTGCATAAATATTTCAAAGTCAACCATGCATCCAACTTCACATAGGAAGATTCCATGGAACAGTCAACATGAGGGGTGTGGGGAAATGGAATCTTGATTTGTTGAGGGGGGATAAAAAAAAAGCTTCAAGAGGGCAAAAGCAAATCTCGCTACTTTGGCAGGGGGTGGAGTATATTTATCCCATTTTCTGAAAGTATGGTTATTTGAAATTGTTTTTTTTAACATAGTTATTTTAAATAAAAAAAATCTCACTATCATGTACTCGCTTCGTTTCTTTTTAAGTGTCATTTTTTGACTTTTTACACATACTAAGAAAGTTAATCAATATAGTTACTTTTCAAACAATAATTTTTCTTTTACCTATAATACCCCTAATTATTTATTATATTCATCTAACTTTTTCTCTCTCTATAATGATTACTTAGGGGTAATTTTGACAAAAATGCAATTAATATCACCTTGAACTTTACAAGTGACAATTAAAAAGAAATAAAAAATTATTCTAAAAATGACACTTTAAAATAAACGGAACGAATAAGTTTTTATGGTTGGTATATGGCAAATTTTGTTAAGCGAAAGTGTCATAAAAAATAGTTTCTAGATGATTAAGATTATTTTCATGTCTTAGATATCTTAATTTAAAGTGTGATATTCATTAAGACCAACTAAAAATTAGAATGAATTATATAAAGAATCTTTCATAGGAGTCCCAAATATCTCAAGGAAGGAGACTACATGATTAATGATTCAAAATAAAACAATGTAAATAAATATTAATAACATTGAACAAAAAAAATAAACTTAAAAAAATCCTTATTATATTTGAAATTTAGCAAGAACAAAAACAAAACTTAAGTTAATATGTATTTTAGATTTATGCAAAGACGAAAAAATCATAAGATATGAAAAGGGATGGTTAATGGATGATTTTCTGAATCAAAATAATGTTTTATTTATGGCATAATCATAGTTTTAATAAGTGTTTGACAAATGCGTTAACCCGATTAAAAATGACAGTTTCGAATGATGGATAACACGATCGTGTTACCCCTAACATATACTTCTTGTGTTTCGTATTAGCTTTGTTGATATTGATTGTCGTTGTTGTAAAACCTGTCGTCAATAACATAATAAAGTTATGAGATAAATATTGAGTTTCTTGTACAAAACAAGAAACCCTATTTAGGTTTACAAAAGATAGAGAAGAATGAAGAAGAATGAGAATTGGTTAAAACTGTTTTACTATTCATTCTCTCAATAAGGGTTCAAAGATTGCAAGTGAATAACAATAATTAACCTCTCTCAACAATTTGAGAGAACTAGTCTATTTATAAACTACTAAGCTCATTTAGACTACAAGTTAACTTAACAATTAGGCTTACAAGCAATGACCAATTCGACATGCTAACTTAAACACAAAGCTAACATATTTTGACAGTATGCTTGAACAGACTTCGACTACAGCAAGCACAACTCATGTCGAACCATGAAGCTACTCTTGGTGACACCAGAGTTCGATCCAAATACCACAAATCTTCACCTTGGAACAAACTCTACACTAACAAATGAACAAACTAGCTTTTATCATGTAACTCTATCAACTGCATACATTATCATCAGTTGAAACCTTCAGCACTTGGACTTCTCCACGCTCGATGTTCTCTCTAACGAAGTGCAACCTCACATCGATATGTTTGGTTTGCTCATGATATGTTGAATTCTTCGATAGGTGTATTGCACTTTGATTATCACATTTAACCGTGATAACTCGAACTTAAAGTTTCAGTTCCTTAGCAAAAGTTTCAAGCCACAATGCTTCTTTCATAGCTTCAGTGAGGGCGATATACTTCCCTTTAGTGGTTGATAAGGCAACATTCTCTTGAAGTGTTGTTTTCCAATTGATTGTAGTGGCAAATATAGTGAACACATATCCATAAATATATTTTCTGAAATCCATACAATTTGCATAATCAGACTCAACAAATCCTTCAATTTTGACTTTGCTATCATCACCACAGGCTCCACCATAAATCAGGACTCTGCTCAGAGACACATTGATGTACTTAAGAATCTATTTTAATGTTTTTCAGTGCGGCTTCCAGAATTGAACATATACCCGCTTACAAGGCTCATTTTGTACTCTATGTCTGGCCTCGTACAGATCATAGCATACATTAAAGAACCTAATGTACTAGCATATGAAATGCTATTTACATAGGCTTTTTCCACTTCAGTACTAGGACTTTGTGTCGTGCTCAACTTGTATTGAGGATTAGTCGGTGTAGAATAGGCTTTGAGTTTAACATACCAAACTTGTCGAGAATCTTCTTCAAGTACGTCTCTTGAGATAAGCATAATTTCGACTGTTTTTTTATCTCTCTGGATGTCAATCCCAATAATTCTTGAGCCAGCTCCCAAATCTTTCATGTCGAACTCCTTATCGAGTTCAACCTTTACCTTTATAACATTTTCAACATTGTTGCTTGCTATGAGGATGTCATCCACATAACACAATAAAATAACAAGTGAATTTCCATATAGAAATGTGAAGTAAACACAGTGGTCAAATTGACTCCTAGTGAAACCAATGTGTCATAAACTTGTCGAATCTCCTATTCCATTATCGAGGAAATTATTTCAAATCATACAAAGACCTATCCAACTTGCACACATAATCTTCATTTTCCTTTTCTACATACCCTTCAGGCTGCCTCATCGTGATTGTTTCATCTAGATCACCATACAAGAAGGCAGTATTCACATCCATCTGTTCAAGTTCTAGGTCGAATTTCGCCATTATGGCTAATAACATTCTAATGGATAAATGATTTACAACAGGTGAGAACACGTCATTGAAGTTGACACCTTCTTTCTGAGTAAACCCCCTAGCAACCAACCTTGCCTTAAAATGCTTCGACATCACTCATTCGGTTCCTTCCTTAACCTTGGAGATCAATTTACAGCTGACTAACCTGACCCCTGCAAGTTTCTCAATCATCTCCCAAATGTTATTATCATGAAGACATTTCATCTCATCATCCATGGCTTTCAGCCATTCAGTCTTATTTCGACTCCTCATAACTTCCTTATAGTCTCTAGGTTATTCATCCAGAACCTCACTTGCAGAAACTAAGGCACAAGCTATGAGATATGCATAACCAAGTCTCTAAGGTGGCTTGATGGCTTTTCTCAACCTGTTTGTTTCCAACAGGTAGTCATTATCAGTCTCCTTAGCTTTGAAAATAGCTTCTGCTTTTTCTTTGACTTCATCTGGGTCATGCAATTCAACATCACTATGCTCCACCTCAACAGAAATCTCTTCTTATTCAAGCTCTACTTTAGAGATCTTAAAACTTCGACCAATGTCATCGGTTTTCTTGAAAGCCATCTCATCTTTATTGAAAAATACATCTTGATTCTTGATACACCTCCTATGACCTGGCTCTAGGCACCAAAGCCTATAAGCTTTTACTCCTTCAGGGTATCCAAGGAACATACATCTCAGAGATCTAGGTACGACCTTGTCTTGACTAATGTGAGCATAGGCTATGCAACTAAACACTATAAGTCTGTCGAGATTAAGTGGATGTTTCGACCAAACTTTTTCAAGTGTCTTCATTCCCAAGGCAGTTGAGGGACATATATTTATCAAGTATGTTGCAGTCACAGCAGCTTCTGCCCAAAACTTCTTCTTAAATCCTGCACTAACTAACATGTATCTAACCCTTTCCTATATGTTTCGATTAAACCTTTCAGTCAAACCATTTGGTTGGGGAATTCCTACAATAGTTTTGTGCCTTGCAATACTATACGCAGTACAAAATCTTTTGAAAGCCTCATTGCAAAATTCAAGACCATTGTCGGTCCTCAACCTTTTGACCTTCCTGCCAGTTTGATTTTCTACCAGAGTCTTCCAACTTTTGAAATTTTCAAAAGTTTCATCCTTATTCTTCTGGATGAATACCCACAACTTTATAGAATAATTATCAACTATGGATAGGAAATACTTTGCACCTGAGTATGAAGGATTCCTTGCAGGCCCCTGAAGATCAGCATGAATGTAATCAAGGGATCCATGTTTTATTTTTTTACCTATGTTAAACTTATTCTACAACATTTACCAAATACACAAGGTTCACAAAACTCTAGTTTTTTGACCTTATCGCCACACAACAAATTTTGTTTTGACAATATGACCAGGCCTCTTTCACTAACACGTCCAAGTCTCTTGTGCCATAGCTCAATCTTTGAAACAGGTTTTGTGGATGCCACATTTGTTGAACCACTTACAACCCCAACCTCAAGGGTATACAAACCTTGTTTCTTCACGCCTCTCAAGACTTAATTTGCCATTCGTCACCATTAGGATACTTCGCTCTCCTTTGAAAACATATCACTTGTTGTTGAATTCACCAAGAGAAATCAAATTCTTATTAAGATCATGTACATACCTAACATCAGTCAATAACCTTATTGACTCATCATGGAGCTTGAATCTCACTGATCCAACACCTGAAATTTTGCAAGCTTTATTGTTTCCCAACAACATTGATTCACCATCTTGATCACACAATTCCTCAAACATGTCTTTGTTAGGAGTCATGTGCCAAGTACACCCTAAATCCATGATCCACTTATTGCTATAGTCGCTGCTTGAAACCACCAGGACATCAGATGATTCATAATCATCTTACATAATGGTTGCATTACCATTATCTTTTCCACCATGATTGTTCAGTCGATCAGGGCATACTTTTCTTGTATGACCATCTTTTTTACAATTATAACACTTAATAGTATAAGCATTACCACCATAAGAATTATGTGGAAATTTACCCTTATTTTTCTCAAACCTACCATCTTTCTTTAAGAATTTCCCCTTCACAAACAAACCTTCACCAACAGAAGATGGTTTTTGCTCATTTTGTTCGTTCAAATCCTTAGAGTACAAGACAGATTAAACATCTTTAAAGGTCAACAAATATCTTCCATACCAGATAGTTTCTTTGAAATGAGCATGAGACTTAGGTAAAGAACACAACAGCAGCAACGCTTGATCTTCATCATCAATTTTGACCTCGATATTCTCAAGATCAAGAATTAACTTGTTAAACATATCTAGCTTCTCAGCCAAGGCTTTGTCTTCACTCATCTTGAATGTATACAAAGCTTGCTTCAGGTATAGACAATTAACAAACGATTTCTTCATGTACAAATCTTCAAGTTTCGTCCACACACTTGCTGCAGTTTCCTCCTTTGAAACCTGTCGGAAACCCTTAGCACCAAGTCTAAATACAATGGCAATGTAGGATTTTTTGACCATCTTTGTCTTCTCCTTCTCTCATAGGGAAGCATCCATCTTCTCTTATCCTTTCAACGCTTCTAACAAACCCATTGAACAA
The DNA here is from genome assembly GCA_022829125.1 of Lathyrus tuberosus. NCBI lineage: Eukaryota > Viridiplantae > Streptophyta > Magnoliopsida > Fabales > Fabaceae > Lathyrus > Lathyrus tuberosus. Next base: position 5,696,985 of record JALAZF010000193.1, read on the forward strand.
TAAGGGTTTGCATCTTTAAGTTCCACGAACCAAAATCATTCACACAGGTTAATTTCCCAATCACATACTTTGTTGACGACGTCTTCTCCTCCACACTCACCGCATTAGTTTGTTGTGAAATGATATCGTTAATAACATAACAAAGTTATGAGATAAAGATTGAGTTTCATGAACAAACATAAGAAACCTTATTTAGGTTTACAAAAGAGAAAGAAGAAGGAATAATAAGAATAAGAATTAGTTAAAATTATTTTACTATTCACTTTCTCTATAAGGGTTCAAAGATTACAAGTGAATAACAACAATTAACCTCTCTTAATAACCTGAGAGAACTAGTCTATTTATAGACTACTAAGCTAACTTATGCTACAAACTAACTTAACAATTGGGCTTACAAGTAAGACCCAATTTGACATGCTAACTTAAACACAAAGCTAACATATTTCTACATCATGCTTGAATACACTTTGACTACAACATGCACAACTCATAGCAAACCATGAAGCTACCCTTGTCGACACCAGAGTTCGATCCAAATACCATGATCCTAACTTTTAGAGTTCTTCATATGTTCTTGTACGTGCAACATGGTCATGTTTCCCTATCACAACCTCACCATATTGTTGGTTTTTTCCTTCTATTTTCCACTTTTTCTATACCAACTTGACCCTTTTATCCAGCAATTTATCCATTGACTTCCTTTTGTAAGTATTTTCCTTTAGAAACGCCTTAAAATCATGCCTTGTTCTTGAAAAGCATGACCAAAGAAAAATTAGTAAAAAATTATTAAACTAAAACTAAATTCATTAACTTGGTTTACGGTGATTGGCATTAAAACCTCTTTTGGAAGATTTGCGAGAACATGTTGTATTTTGCATAAATGCATTGAGTTATAGGAGGAACTAGTGCGTCTTAGAGAAACAAAGTGAGTCATGGAGAAACACAATGTATTCATGCATTTTTAGAAACATAATGTGTTTCGTGTTTCTTGTGACACCTATAAAAGGCATTTTAACTCTTTTTGGGTGCAGAATTGAGAGATATAAAATCCTATAACATAATCATAGAGAAGAGAAATGATGGATTCTTGTGGTTCATCGTTTTAAGAATTAAAATACATTTAGAGGTATCTAAGGGGATTAATAAATACTTCTAAATACTTTTAATTTGTGTGTTTCATATATTTAGAGGATGAGAGATTCGAAAACACTTTGGTAGAAAATAGGGAATGTTCTTATGCACTTAGAAGACTATTTTCTTGTAACTCATCTCGTAATCTCTTGTAACAACTCTTGAAGTACAATGGGTCAATGACATCTTCTACCCATTTAATGTAGATTTAATTGATCAAATTGTGTAAACAAATAATGTGTATACTCGTCTTTTATTTTCTCTTTCTTCTTCTGATGTTTATGATTACGCTCTTTGGTAGATTAATTGTTTTTTATAAGGTCGTTTATTTTGATTATCATTGTTCTTTTGTTAAATACATCATTATTCCTGGCGGGTATGACCTTTCAATTATTTCAATTTCATAACTAGTGGCACCCACCGTGGGGAAATTGGGTTAATCTTACAAGTGAGCAATATGAGTTTTAAATGGGATATCAAGAAGTTTTCTGAAGACGACAATTTTGGGTTATGGAAAGTGAAAATGCGAGTAATCTTAATTAAAAAAAGGTGTATAAGCATTGAAAAATGAAACATTGACGCATGCAGGCCTTGTTGGGAAAAAACAAACAAAACATAGAGAAAAAAGAGGAACACAATAACAATATATAAAGTGGAACCGTAAAAAACCGGAGCACACGTTGTTCCACAATCCAACCTCTGTTTAATTTTTTATAGACATGCATCTATTGAGAGTGCATGCAATAATCATGAGAACGGATGGAAAAATCCTTCTTCTAGCCATGTCTAGTGCATTATACATATTGCAAAAAAAATTATGCGGGAAATCAAAGATAAGAACCTTCAGAAAAAAGTTGTGAATGCAGGGTGTTCTTGCTAAAAACACTAAAAGGTTTACTTCCTCATTCTAACTCGAGGAAAGCCTTAAAAGACTGGTTAAGGTGTCTGTTATGTATGTTTTTGCAGGTGGTGGCTTGCCTTTTCCTTTCAAACCCTCTTCTATTTATATGTCTCAACTTCTTCTTTCTTCCTATTTGTTTTACTATTTCTATTCCACATAAATATCCCTCAAGTAACGTTTTTTATCTCCTATAATTGTTAGTAACGCCTATCTCTTTAATAATTGTAACTCTTTAGTCACAATGCCTTATACCACAACTGTCTTTCGCGACCCTTCACATGGCATTCGAGCCCTGTCATCGGACTCGACATGTATGAGTGATATAGTTCTCGATTCATATGAGGTCGACTCCGCCTTGTTTATTTAGATACCCTTAACCAAAACCTGATTTATAGGCAGTAACATGACCTTCCGACATGTTAGTCTCCTCATGCTCGGCTATCCCTCCAACTCGGCCCCAGAGACTTTTTAAGACGTATAATCAGCTTTTCTGAGCTTATGCCTCAACTGGTCAACTAAATTCTTAGGATGTACATAAGCCCCCCGAGCATGAAGTCTGAAGGGTTGAAATGTTCGGAGAAAGAAACCTGAAAATACCATTCTCGTCTAAACCCTAAATCGGGATTTTTCTTCAGTCTCTTCGTGCTATTGTACTCATTTTTTAGTGTCGTGTCTTATTGTCTGAAAGTGTATCTTTGCCAGATTTCCTTTTAACTTCAGTGATGATGACTTTTTATGGGAATTTGATCCCATTCAATGATTCCAAACGTTTCGAGTTTCTTAGGATTTTAAGAGGATTTCCTCCAGATTGAAGTTATATATTCATCTTCTGGCTCATTATAGTCTTTTTCGAATCAAGTATCAGAATTTTCGTTCATTTTTCAAGATCAGGTACATATGCCTTTTATTTATTTGTTATGTGCTATTTTATTCAAATGGTTATTGTTGATGCATGTGGTAATGATACAAATATACTAAGAACCCTGAGTGCTCGAGAAATAAAAAATCTTTGGGAATTTTATGTGAGAGGTCATAGGGACACTTTAACCTAAACTGATTTCGATCGTTTTGTAAAGGAGACTTATGTCAATATTTCCATCCCTTTTAGTGATTCTGATTCCGAATCTTCTTAATCAAATTCATCACTAGAGGTGTTGATGGAGATTACGAACTCGTTTGACCCAAAAGTGATGAGTTACGATTATAGTTCTGTTGACGATTTAGATATTGCTAAACTTCGGTCTTTGAGGAACATTTCCTTAATTGGGAACAAAGATGGTGTCATTTTGGAACCTTGTATCACCGGGGAGCGTGTTTGTATAGTTTGTCATAGGGGGTAGAGAGGAGTATTTCCATTTTTATGTCGGGGTATTGGAAGATTGTAAGATTCAACTTCCCTTTACCGACTTCAAACCTGACTTGATAAGGGTCTTGAATACCGCCCATTATCAACTTCATCCAATAGTTAGGGGTTTATAAAAGCTTTCGAAATAGTCTATGAGGCCATAGATATAGAACCTACCATAGGTTTATGTTTCTCCTTCTTTGAAATCAAAGGTGTTGAGAAGGGTGGTTGGGTGACAATCAGTGGTCTTCCCAGTAGGAGCTTTCTCCAAGCTACACTACTAATTATAAAGGCTTTAAAGATCGGTTCCTTTGGATTAAGTGTGGCTCGAGATTCCCTTAGGTAATGTATGCGCTGGATGGATCCCACCACTTTCTTATTTATTGGACCGAAAATCCGCTCTGGGTGTTGGGTTTTGACTTTGACAAATTGAATGATAAAGAAATCAAATCTTTAGCCATATTATATTATTTTCAAATGATGAAAGTCTGGGATCTATTGTCGTTACTCGAGGAACAAATTCTATATTTTCTGGGTAATATTTATTTTCCTTTTTACATTATCTGGGTATCCCTTTTTTTCTTCTAACCTTCTTCCTCGTCTTTTCTGCAAGAAAAATGACTAACTTATCGGTGAAGGAACAGAAGAAGCTGATGTTAGAAGCTCGGGCGACGAAGCATGTAACGGGCCAAACTACCGCCAAATCAGATATGTTCGGCTTAGAAACCCGGATATTGAAGAAAAGGAAGTTAGCCCCAATCAAAACGGTCTCAAGCATCTCGAAGCCTCAAACTTCTACTTTTTCACCACAGAAAGGTACCCGTCCGGGCTCTCTAAAGTCTATGAAAACTTTGATGAGCAATGAGGTTTGTAAGGCTGACTGGGAAATCCTGTCCTTAATACGCGAGGCTAGGGGAAGTGACCAATCTAGGTCGTCCATTGAATGTAAGTTTTGGAATAATAGTTTTGATGGATTAAAATTTCTATATGATCATCTAAATTCTACAGAAGATGTGAACAAAGTGAAGACCATATGACGCCAGAAGTTGGCCCAAAATATCAGTTCCTATCTAATGAGGTGTGTTGTCCTCACTCGAGGTTTGTTTGAGTTTGGGGATGATTGTGAATGGAATGAGATCAAGCTTAAACAAGAAATCAATTAGCTAAGGAACAACAGAAGACACGGGCGGATAAAATATCCTATCTGGATAAACGATTATTGGAGGAGAAGACCAAAAGGGAGAAATTGGTGGCTACGAACCAAGAATTAAAGTCAGCTATTGACAAGCGGTCCAAGGAGATGAAGCTAATTCGATATTTAAATTACCAATTGCAAAGCTCTTTGCAGAAAGCTCAAATTGTCATTCTCGATGCGGATGATGCTGCCTTTGACAGGGAAAAGGCTAAAGTTCTATGCCTCTATCCCGACCTTGACTTGTGCGAGATGGACTTCTTCAAAGTCATGGTCAAAGGACACCTCGTGGATATGGAAGAGACAGAGTCCTCTCTTACTGGTGATCCGACCCAGGAAGAACGTGTTGTTGACACTAATCCCGAAGATGTCGATGAAGATAAAAATGAGGAATAGTTTTTAGTCTTTAGTAATGTTTTTAAGAATGTTTGTGTTTTTCCTTTTATTTTGTATTCAGGTTCTGTTATGACCCGTACTATGACAACTTATATATTTAGTTCCTAAGTGTGCTTTAAAGGTTGATTTCTCAATTTATTTTTACAATTGTCGTTTCTGTTCTAGTCCTTCCTAACAGCCCCAAGCGTTTGAAAAGTTCTCCGTCATGTTTCACGTAATCGAAAAACTTCACGGGGTGAATCATATTGAGATTGTTTACAAACCTATATTGATAGTTCCATAATTTTGGACCCGATAACTAGAGTTCGGCTAAATTTTTTTATGTTTTACTTATTTATCTTTTGCCATGATTGATCTTTAATTATGCCAAAAGCTCTACCTCACCCGCCCTACCGTAGCCGACTATGCCATATGCTTCAATCTTCATAGACTTTATTTAGGCCAAAGGTTTCAATTTTACCCAGCTCGACCATAGTCGATTATTCCAGTGACTTCAACTTGCTTGGACTTCGTTTAGGCCAGAGGTTTCAATTTTACTCAGCCCGACCGCAATCAATTATGCTAGACGATTTAAGTTGCTTGAACTTCGTTTAGGCCAGAGGTTTCAATTTTACTTAGCCCGACCGCAGCCGATTATGCTAGAGGCTTCAAGTTTCTTAGACTTTGTTTAGGCCATAGGTTTCAATTTTACTTAGCCCGACTACAGCCAACTATGCTAGAGGCTTCAAGTTGCTTGGACTTTGTTTAGGGGCTGTACTCTAGGATTATTTTATTAGCTTTACACAATACATTTGTTTTTTTTATGGGTGCCTCATTAAAAACTCTTATCCTTGCAAGGGAAAAAAGTGTATCCCTGTAATTTTATTTATGATGTTTATTATATAGTCTAGTTAAGATAAAACTCAAGATTCATTAGATTCCAGATCATATGTATCCTATTTTCCTTTAAACCTTATAACTTGTAAACCTCATTACTCGACCTCTGATTGATGTGAAAGGATACTTCCCAGCTTGAAGCTATTATGTTTTCTTTCTCGATGCCCTCCATCTCTTTTACCATCATATTTTCTTTGCAAAATCCTTTTTCCTCGATGTGGATATCAAACCTCCTGATAATTCTTTCTCCTGCTGCAAATTCTTTGATGTGGGACATTTTCCCTATTTTGTCTAATAAATCTGCTAAGCTGTCTAGGCCTATTGACCTGATGATTTTGTCAAAAGCATGATATCTCCAAGTCGGCGTGATGATCTTAATTAGCACTATTGCCTCAGCTCCATAACTTATCTTAAAAGGATACTCCAAATTAATCTAATGAGGTGTAATGTGGTAGGACCACAACATTTCATGTATCTTCTCGACCCCGATCTTCTTGACCTTATCGAGTTCCCCACTTGTTCCAGACACAATGATTTCGTCAATCATCCCTGCCTCTTCTCTCTTTGTGAAGCTGTCGACAACCCCTATTAAGTATTTTGTCCGTCCGATTACCACGGGCAGTGAGTTTGAAATATCTGACATCTGCTGACAGAGCATCCACAATGTGTTTAGTTGGTCATATATTAGTTGATGACAAATTGTGTTTAGATTAACTTTCATCTTCCCACCTTCATCCTTTGAGAACCGATTAATGTCAATCCGATACGTCCAGGATGATGGGATGCCATTATGTATTTTAGTCATACTTCCTTTGATTTCTGACCAACTTTCTAGTGTATCCTTTCTTGAGTTGATATCTACTAAGTTCCCTTTTAGTTGAACATCTTTGACGAGATTGTCGGTTGGACCTTTTCCTTTTAAGTCTCAGACTATATTTGTAACATTTCTTTGTTATTCCTTGATTGCCCTTTATTATTCCTACCCAGCCGTCCTCTGCAGGGTATTTTAATGTGAGGTGCAAAGTGGATAACTTTGCCTTCAGAGCATTGAATGATGGTATGCCAATAATAATGTTTTATGGGGATGAAGCGTTAACAATTAAATACCTTACCTTGATACTTGTCGCATTATCTACAATGCCAAAGGTTGTCATTATGGGTAAATGTCCAAGCACATGTACATGCTCTCCGGAGAATCCAACCAAAGTGCCTTTAAACAGTAGCAATTCGACGGTATCAAAATTCATCCCCTTGAATGACTCCCAATATAAAACATCTGTTGAACTTCCAGGGTCTATTAAGACTTGATTCACGTTCCAATCTAGTATCTGAACTTTGTTCACCATTGGATCGTTTTCATGAGCCAATACTCCTTCCAAGTCCTTCCTAGAAAAAATGACCACAATTGAGCTTTCATTTCCCTTTGACGATTGCTTTTGTTTGATGTGCATCATTGACCGAGCATATCTTTTCCTAGCCGAATGGGTTTCTCCTTCTCCCGTGAATCCCCCTGCAATGGTATTCGCATGACAAGTCACTCAGGCTTTGCGCACTTCTTTTGTATTCTTTCTTTTCTTATGCGTAGGAGTTTATGGGCTAGGATCTTCCCGAGGATGACTTATCTTTCCTGACTGTCCTTCAGCATCTTTAACATATGACAATAATCAACCTCTTTAAATCAAGATCTCAATTTCCTTCTTTAATTGGTGACAATTTTTGGTATGGTGTATGTGAAGTCTATGATATGCACACCATGCATTACCGTCTCTTCCCATTATAACGAATACTCCTTTTAGGCGTCTTGGTATAGGAAGTAACTTGAGATGATAAACTTCCCTTAAAATATCTTCTCGTCTGTTATTTAGTGGTGTGTAGTCCCGTTTCCCTCTCAAACGGACACCAAAATGGTCTTGGCGCTGGACAATCCCTGAGTCCATTCTTAGAGTATTCCTTCTTATGCCCCGATCCTTTTTCCTTAGTTCGTGTTTTTTCCTTGGAATCCCAAGATCTTTTTTCCATGTTACTTTTATCCCATTTGGTGTAGCATTCCGCCCGGGTAATGATTTCATCCATGTTGGATGCTGGCTTTTATGCTAAGGATTCATTAAACTGTCCGGCCTTGAGGCCGTGTTGAAATGCTCCGACGAACATTTCCTATTTTGGATGAGACACCTTGATAGTTTCTTCGTTGAACCTTGCCATATATTCTCTTATAGACTCCAAGTCTCCTTGTCGGACGTTAAACAAGTTGGTAGTCGACACTTTATGTGTTTACCTGCTGAAAAGTGTTGTACCATTTTCTTGGTTAAATCCTGATAGCTAATGATCGAGAATGTAGGCAGACTCATACCATCGTAAAGCTCATTCTTTAAAGGTTTCATCCATGAGGTTACACTTAAGGGAGTTAGAATCCCCTATAATTGCCATCTGATTATTGATCGTAATGATATGTTCCTGTGGGCAGGTTTTACCATCAAAAGATACTAGTGCCAGTGGCTTGAAGTTTTATTGAACTTTATCGTCCCAGATGGTTCCTGATAAAGGTTGGGAATCCAGGGGCACTTCCTCTGCATCTCGTTCCTGTTGGCTTTGCGTTTGCAAAACCTGGACGTTGTCTTGTAAAGTTTCATTTTGCTGACAGAGGGCATCCACCACTGCAAGCAACTGGATTAAATCTGGCGGCGGAGGCAGATCACTTCAGCTGTGAGATGATCCAGACATCGTTTATTGGATTTGTGTGGCCTGGGCAAGTTTTACCGAGGCCCCACGGTGGGCGCCAAATGCTCTTGCTAAAAACACTAAAAAGTTGACTTCCTTGATCTAACTCGAGGGGAGCCTTAAAAGATTAGTTGAGGTGTCTGCTATGTATGTTTTTGCAGATGGTGGCTTGCCTTTTCCTTCTAAACCTTCTCCTATTTATAGGTCTCAACTTGTTCTCTATTCCCATTAGTTTTACTCTTCATATTCCTCATAAATATCCCTCAAGTAACGTATGTCGTCTCTTATAATTGTTATGTAACACATATATCTTCAATAATTGTAACTCTTCAGTCATATTGCCTTATTCCATAACCGTCGCTTGTGACTTTTCACATGGCATTTGAGCCCTATCATCGGACCCGGCTTGTATGAGTGATATAGTTCTCGGTTTATATGAGGTCGGCTCTGTCTTGTTTATTTGGATATCTTTAACCGGAATTTGATTTATAGGCAGAAACATGACCTTCCGACTTGCTAGTCTCCTCATGCTCGACTGTCCCTCCAACTCGACCCTAGAGACATTTTAAAACGTATAATCAGCTTTTCCAAGCTTATACCTCGGTTGGTCAACTAAATTTTTGGGATGTACATAGGGTATGCTTTAACTCAACCATCATTATGATATACCTTGAGGAAATTATATTGTCAAATACAGATGCATTAAGGTGGGTGGATAATATTCCATTGGAAAAGTGGATAGGGGCATTTGACAAAGTACGTCGATGAGGCCGCGTGACAACAAACCTTGTTGAATCCATGAACGATGTCTTCAAATGGATCAAAAAACTACTGATAGACGCGTCGGTGAGAGTAACCTATTTTAGGTTGGGATCACTTCTTGTAACCAGAGGTGAAAAATAGAGTTCGGTGCTACAGTTAAGGCAATTATTCAGTGAAAGTTGCATGAAAGTGATGAAGGAGGAAACTCTTAAAGCTAGCACACATTCTGTTACAATATTTGATTATCATAGACACATTTTTAGTGTAAAGGAAACACAAGACCAAACCGAGGGGAGGCCGAATGAAGACTATCGGGTCAATCTGAATAGTGGTTGGTGCAATTGTGGTAAATTTCAAGCCTTTCGTATGCCTTGCTCCCATGTGATGACACATTCATATGCTCGCCAAGACACTTTTAAGCATATATCCGATGTTTACAAAGTCGTAATTGTTTCAACGTGTACAACAATAACTTCCTGATGGTAGCATCAAAAGATTATTGGCCTACATATCAAAGGGGCATAATTTAGCATAACGAAAATATGCGACGAAAGAAAAATGGTCGCCTTAACATTACACAAATTAGAACAAAAATGGGCATGACTGATAAAATGGTAAGATTATGTGGTTTATGCAGTAAGCCCAAACACAATCAGACAAATTTTCCCAATGTTAAAGCAAGTTATACATGAACATTTATTTTTTTCTTTAAATTTTTGTAACCTTGGTGTTATATATATATATCAGCTTTTGGTTACAACAAAAATAACATAAACTCCCCTTAAACACCCGTAAAAAAATAGTTTTCGTGCACGAACAACACACAACATAGTATACTAACATAAACATGCATAAAACAATAACACAAACAACAAATAAAAAAGATTTAACACCTCAATATGTATAAGAGATTACAACAATCAAAGCAATGCCATCTGCTGCAGACATTATATCCCTAACATCATCGTTATCTATAACTCGCATCCATATACAATGCGTAACATTATTGTCATCTACAATTGAGATGCACAAAATAAGCCTCTCGATACTTCTAATTATTTCCACATCATTAATCTCTTCGTCTAACCAATTTTTCAAACTCCTTACAAGATGCTCAAAAATTTGAATGTTCCGAAAAAGCATTTTCATCGGAGATTTCATTGCGGAATAACATTTAAATTTTCCCAATGTTGGAGCAAGTTATACACGAACATTTATATATATATATATATATATATATATATATATATATATATATATATGCCAAAGAAGGGCTTAGACAACGCTTAAAAGCGCTGCTTATTCTAGCGCTGCTATAAGTAAAGACAGCGCTGCTAAATGTCAGCTTTAGCCAGCGCTTTTACTTTGAAAGCCCTTTCTGGTTGTCACTTTAGCCAGCGCTTTGTCTGTAAAAGCGCTGTCTAAAGAACCCCTTTAGGCAGCGCTTTGACTTTAGACAGCGCTTTTGGTTATCTTTAGGCATTGCTTTAGACGGCGCTTTTCTTTAAAAGTGTTGTCTATTCTCTACTTTAAGCAGCGCTTTTTATTTAAATCGCTGTCTAAACCCCACTTCAGGCAGCGCTTTTTTCTTTGAAGCGCTGTCTAATATCCACAAAATTTTTTATATATAAAACTTAAAAAAAGTGTTGTCTGATATATACAATAAATATTTACTAGATTATCACCATATTTTGCACCAGGTTTTCACCACATTTTGCACCAGAATATGCATTTAGAATTTGCACCAATTTTTCATAAATTAGAGCTTCAATCCACTAAATATGCACCAAATTTGTCTATTTATATATACATCTTTAATCCAATAATTTATATATACAAAAAATTGATGACATTCAAGCTAAAAAACAACAACAATTCATATATCTTGTTAGCTACAAAAAATATGATATTCAAGCCAAAAAACAACAACAATGAACTTGTTAGCTCTATCTTCTACATCTCCACATATAACCTGAAACAAAACAACAACAACATTAGACAAAATATAGAAGAAAACAAAGAAGGCATTGTTCTTATCTGATATTCAAGCTGCAAGCATTGCCAAATCTGATATTCAAGCTGCAAGCATTGCCAAAAATGTCAACAAATGATCATGAGTTATTGAATATTGCCAAGTGCCTATGAAAATCAGTATATGTTTCCAACCTTCTATGGCCAAGATATCAATCAATATTTGGCAGCACCAACACAATTTATGATTCCTACCTTCTATAACAAACAACAACAACATTGCAACACAATTTAATATACTAATGACGACATATTATCTCATCAAAACTCAAACTTATATATACTCAAAATTCTCATCAATGAAAGAAAGACAATATACCTTATAAAACTCTTAGCTCAATAATGAATTGACACCATTCCTACTTAAGTTCATCCAATTGATCTTTTGAGTAATGAACACATTTGAATTCATCAAAGTACTACATAATAATATAACATAGTATGATTTAGCTAAAACTATTGAATTATATGAGACATATGTGGTAAATATTAAAATAATTCCTAAGTTAGAAATCCATACCTTGGATGGAATATCTATTCGATCCAAAATAAGAGTTTCTTTCATAAACCTCAACATGAAATATCTGCAATCTATTCCATTACGCTGACGAGGACACTACACATGGAAAGAAAATACGGATATATATCAGGATATACCCCTTAACTAGTTTTATCAAGTATCATCACTAATATAATCAAAATTGTGAAAATATACCTCCACTCTAATCCATGTAATGTTGTTGGCTTTGCTCTTTGGAACTTGAATATCTCTTTGTGATCGAAAAACTTGTATAATGCTAATAAAATATAAACGAATATTTAGAACATGTCACATAAATAAATAAATATACACATGAATATTTAGAACAATCTCACTTACGTATCAATCAACTTCTTCATATCTGGGTATGTTGCTTGATCATTGTGTAAAGAATCCAGATAATATACAATTTCTCTTATCGAATTAATTGCCACCAACAACCAATGTCCACTGTAAGATTAAACAAAGGTTAGATGGAAACTTTATACACAACTTCAAAAAACAAAAAATTATAATAGATGAAGTTAGAATGAAAATCTAACCCGTTGCCAGTATTATATGGTAAAAAGAACAACTTTTATGTATCTTTGCTGGCTATAAATAAACCGAGTACATACTGTATGACTTCATCGGGTTTCTGTACGATTAACCATGAGTTGATAGTCATGGGAGATAAGAAAGCGAATCTTTGTTCCAATCCACGCGGGCGCATCAATTTGTCATACAGAAACATTAAATAAAAACATCATTAACATATTAGACTGTTCATTTGAAATGAGTAAATAAATTGTTCAATTAATTAAACAAAGTTGATCGGAGTATACCTAATGTATGTATCGACAACACCGATGCCTATTTCCAAATGTTTAAAAACTTGCTCCATATCCTCTCTACCAATTGTTTCCGAATATTCAAAACCAAAAATACCTTCCTCCATAGGTATAAGCCGAGTACCACCATTCGGAATATCTGTTATAAGTAAACATGTCTGAAGGCACGACCTATACTGAGAAGTAGGTTTTTTTCTAGCTGCGGTCTTCTTAGCAACACCCTTTGTTTATGTGGGAATGTTGCTAATTTCAGGCATCTTACCCCTACTGACTTGTTCAATCTCGTTAGCCTGAATCTAAATATCATATAATTAGTTAGGTGAAGTATAAGATCACGAATTAACATTTTCCATGCATAAATATCATATAATTGTGTTGTACCACTTTTCTCGATGCAACTGACTCGGTTTACCGCATAATCCCCTTATCATTTGATTTGGATTTTGTTGGAGTCTAACATTACCATGTAAAAAAAATGTTAGTAAAATGCCCATAAAAAATTTGAATACCCAAAGGTTCATAATGGTTTTAAGCTTACCTTATCATCTAGGCAAATGAGGCTTGACGGCCATGCAACAAACGATCTTATGGCATCTCCCAACAATGTTGCATCCGAAACATCGTCAGGTAGTGGTAATAAGGCATCCCCCTCTAAAACAATATCAATCGATACTTTCAAAAATCCTGTGGGGAGCGGTTTATGGTGAAGCATTTCTCCCAAAGTGTTATGCACTTTTCCCTTGCCAACCATCCGATAAGTCGGTGACGATAAATAGAGTTGACAATGGGAAATGCCCTAAAACCAATAATAAATATGACATTGTTAATGTGTATATATGTCAATTAAATAAATTAAGCTAATTTAATTTCATAATAATATATATAATTACCTCAGAAATATTCGGTTGAAAATTACAATTGATATTATATTTCTCACTAGTATCTTTAAAAGCTGAAGCTTGATCTCTTTCTTTTTTATCTCTTTCTTTTTCCTTTTTCAATTCACGAACTTCAGATTGTAATGCTTCCAACTTTTCCTCTAGTTCTTTATTTCTATCCGTTTTTTTCTTTGGTTTTTTCAAGGATGTTGGAGTGATCCCATATCCCTTACCCCTCACACGACCAGAATACTCACGAACATCTAATGCTCGACTAAGTAGGCTCCTGCAATCATTGTCTTCACCTGGAGATATAGACTGAGATAGAGTCTCCTGAAATTCATATGAATATCGAAAATTTGACTTAATTATATGTTAATAAACTTTTGATTTAATTCAAGCAATAATGTTATACTTACACATTTCTCAAAAATTTGTTGAACATCTTCTTTAACAACTCCATCCTTACCCACACGGGCTTCCTTCCACAAAACATGTTCCGGAAGAGATGTTTCAGAACTTTTCTCCTTTGTTAACTACACATTAAGCCAAATAACATGATAAAAAATAACTCATGATGAACAAGTATATCATTGCAATTTATAGATACTTACTATAGATTATTGTAAGCGTGCATATCCCATACGCCCTTTTTTGTATGGATACGCGGGACTTGATGCTCGTTGCCGATTTATGTCACTTACACTCTCAAATTCTGGGGTTTTTCGTTTGGATTTAAAAGTTTCCCATTCATGAGGTGTAATCAAATCTGCATATTTCTATGGAAGCTCTGCATCAATAAATTTTTTATCCCCATCCTTAAGAAACTTGTTTGATAAAAAAGATCTAAACCCTCAATGTATTTTTCCGGCCAATCCGAGTATATAATCTTTTCTGGTATCATCAATGTTGAAAGACCTCTACGAAAATCATACACAGAGTGCGTTAGTATAAGTAATTTAAATACATAATCTTCATTAAAAACAAATAACATCACATATGGTACATGTATCTCAATCCATATTTTGTCTTTAGCGTCTTTCAACGCTTTGTTTCTCCAATCATCACAAGTAATTGGAACTTCTCTCCTTGCAAATGAACCAAGATAACTTGTCAATGTTGATCTGTTAGGCTCAATTAGTTTTTTATCTTGACTCCAATGCACATCATGTTTTATGCCTCGATCTCTATCACGAATGAGTCTCTTCATAATTGTTACTCCTCGTCTAATTTCCCTTTCCACTGCATTACCGGTCTCATCTCCATCATGAATAGAATCATCATGTAGGTGATCCTCGTTACTAGCCATCTAACCTGTAATAAGAGATTGTAATAGTTACAATTCCAACGAAAACTCATAAACATTTTTACTGAAACACTGAATTAGCCGACACTCTTATTGAGTTCTACTATTTCGTTTTGTTTTCTTTCCACAATCAACAGAACATAACAAATCGGAATTAAACTTCAAACAAACAAAAAACCTAGAGTTCAGAACAACAACATCAACAGAGTCAGAAAATGGGGAACGTTACAGTTCCTTTGATTGTGGACCCAGGATGGGGAATGTTACAGTTCCTAAATTGATGAACACTAAACTAAGCATAGAAATTAAGAGCCGAATCAATCAAAGAAAAAGTATACCGTGAAAAAGCTTCAGTTAAAAGATTGCAAATCTATCTTCTTCCTCTGATTGTGGAACCCAGGAGCCTCGTCGGAGAGAGCAAACAACCTTATGAAGGAGGTGCGCTTAAAGTTGCGTGAGAGGACGGAGGTGCGTGAGAGAAGAAGAGAAGATTTTTTCTGGGTTTAGGGTTTTTCGCGAGAGAAGAGAAACAGTTCTGAGAATAGAAAGAATGAATAGAATATGTTTTTTAATTTTAATTTTAAACGACTTTAGCCAGCGCTTTTGTGAAGCGTTGTCTAATGAGTGCTTTTAGCAGCGCTTTTGCTTTCTAGTTGGGCCTTTAGTTGCGCTTTGAGTAAAGCGCTTTCTAATATGGGCCTTTAGCAGCGCTTTTGAGAAGCGCTGTCTAAGGTGGGACTTTTAGCAGCGCTTTTGAAAAGCGTTGTCTAAGGTAGGCCTTTTAACAGCGCTTTTGAATAGCGATGTCTAAGGTGGGCCTTTTAGCAGCGCTTTTACACAATTTCGTACATACTTTCCGTGTTTTATTTTTTATTTAACTTATAGCAGCGCTTTTTTCCAAAAGCGCTGCCTAAGGTGCGCTGCCTAAAATCATTTATGGCGTAGTGTGTATATATATATATATATATATATATATATATATATATATATATATATATATATATTCATCTTGCCGGATCAAAAGAGGATCAACAGCCAGCACACGTCGTGAGCTCCTTAATTTGCTGGTGATGGAAAAGATGAGGGGTGTACCTGCAAGACACTCTGATGCTAAAGTCAGTTTTAGTAAGAGTGAGAAGGCAAGTACAGAAAGATGTAGAAAATAGAATATTTGACCCTCTAGTGATAAAGGGTATTTATAGTGAGTCCCTCAGCGCTGGGCCAACAGTTACTTTGCATTGGGTTGGATCGTCAGGCCCAAAACGAGTAACTGTCAGGGTCTACGTGGCGTAGGGAAGATCAGAATGTGGTTTTTGCCCTGGGTCAACTGCCCTGTGATCTTCAAAAGGTGGGTGCCCTGTTCTTCCGGACACGGGTAGCTACTTGATGATGTGTCCCCGCGTGAGCGGTACGTGGAGACCGTGCGGGAGACGCGTTGCATCTCCCTGTGCGACTTCATGAATTAGGCCTTCATTGGGCCCTCCCCGATGGGGGAGATGGGATGGGTTGTGCCCGACAATGGGACAGCCTCTGGCCTTGTCCAAAATAGGAGCCTCCTGAGTCGTTGCTCTAAAGCAGAGGAGTAATGACTTAAGAGTTTGTTATGGTGTCAAGTAGATAAATAAGGGCTTCCTGTAGGGGTATCAACCGTGCCCGAAGTGATTTAGCTCATGGGACGCTCACGTGCCTAGGAGCAGGGGTCGCTCGACGTAGTCGACCAAGCGTTCATGTGGTGGACGAGTGTTCGCGGGGATACATGTCCATCAGGTGCAGCCATGTCTCTTTTTCTGCTTCTCCCCGGGGAATGTTCTCGGTAGCGTAAGGGTCGGGCATTATGGTCAACGATGTGATGAAGATCGAAGGGAATGGGCACGCTTGGCCTCGGGCAGGAGAGGTACTTGAAAGGACGCGTGTGGCGTCTTCTAGGGCCACGTGTCATAAGCAATAAATGCCTAGGCCGGCTAGGCGTAGGGGTACTTGAGTGCCTAATGATGCTTTGCTTCCCGTGCTAGGGTTTATAAATAGGGGGAGTTTGCTTCATTCGCACTCTCCCCTCCATTCTACCTTAGAATTTCTCTCAAGTCTCTCAAAGCGTCTTCTGCTCTTCAAAGCACATCCGCCATCGCATCCACCGTCAACCTTCCCTTGCCGTCTAGAGTTCCCCATTCAAGTAAGTTCTTTGTCCCTTTGTCCAGATTCTATGCATTTTATGAGTTTTCGGGGATTTTTTGAATCTGGGATGAGTATTTCGGGTACTTATGGGGTTTTCGGCGGCTTTTCTGGGGAACCCATGAATTTTCCGGTGACTTCATGAAGTTTCTGGTGGGACTATGAAGTTTCCGATGAGGATTCTGGGAACGTCATAAAGGTTCTGGAAAAAGGGTGAGGGTTTCTGATGAAGGTCGCGAACACCCCACGAGGCCCCGACACCGGGGACACATCTCCCTGTGGCGCGAGCGCTCTGAGAGGACGTCTTTCATCGAGAAGGGCTCGTGTCAAGGGGGATCTTCCCTACATAGAGGATTTGCGCCCATGCCGAATTAGGTTTACTCGTGACCACACGCTTGTCGGCAAGGGGTCCGGTCGAGGACGTGTGTCGAACATACCCTCGCCCTTTCACATGATTTGTGGTGGAATGATGAATTTGATCTTATCGTCGAATTCACTGTTCCTTTTTGCTTTTCAGGTCAAATGGATCCCAAGTCCGAAGACGTTGTCATGCTCAACGAAGAGGCAGTCGCTGGCGAGGAGGTTGAAAAACAGCCCCAGGGACGTGAACGATGAGTCTCCCTCTGCCTAGGCCGGGCTGGAACCCTTGTCTGCGGTTTCGTGGTTTATCTATGATAACTCAGAAGTCTTCTCTACCGTCGAGAATTGGGCTGAGGGGACCCCGGCCAATTGGAAAGTTTACTGGCCTAAAGAAACCGACCAGACATGCTCGAGATATGAAAGGAAGCGCTTTCCCATGTATGAGTTTGTCTTTCGGGGAGCGGGTCTCTGCCTTCCCTTCACCGATTTCCAAGTGGCGGTGTTCTAGTGGATGAACTTGGTGCCTTCGTAGCTTCACCCTAACGTCATCGCATTTATGCGGGCTTTTGAGCTCACCTGTCAATATCTCGACGTTGGGGCCACACTCTCGTTGTTCTTCCACCTCTTCCATCCACAACGACAAACTCAACATGGTCGACACAACTGGGTTTCCCTGAAGCAACCGAGGAGGTTATTTAAAGTGTACTTGGACTCTGTCTGTTCCTTTAAGGACAAGTTTTTCATTGTGAAGCCGGTGACTCACGTCGCCGTCGACTCCTTGTTCGACCGCGTGGAGACGATCATTGATGGGCAGCCGGAAGTGAAATAGGAGGCCAAATTTCCTTTGGAATGGCAGAATGCCCACTTCAAAAAGGGGATTGAGAGTTATATCGCGAAGCCCCAAGACTTAGATGAGGATGATAGGTTCGCCTACGATAGGATTATGGGCTTCGTCGATAGCTTTACCCTTGCTAAGTGTGTGAATAAAGACAAGAGTTTCGTCCGGGAGGCCAACGGGGAGATCACCGTCGAGGCTCGTTTAATAAATACCAAAGCACTCCTCGAGTGCGGTTCCGACGAGGAGGAACAGAGGCTCTTAGGTAGTGAACAATTTTATCTGCTCGAGTGCTCGTTTCTCTTTGTTATTCTGACTTGATTTTTCTGTGTTGCTGGCCAGATGTCGAACCTTCAAGAGCGCGTGCTGAAGCTTGCGGCGACGAATGTCGAGAAGAAGGTTCCCCCAAGGGTCGTGTCTCTCAGATCCAGCAAGCAGTGAAGGTCGACCAACAACCAGGGGGTTCTACTTCCTCTCCTCGTGGGAGTCAGTCTTCGGGCTCTCAAGAACATCCGTCGAAAAGACCGCGGTCAGAGGAGTTCGGTCATGTCGACCTCACAGAGGGCGTTCTCGGGGAGAGGTTTATGATGCCTCCATGCCATCGTAATCAGGAGCTCTTCGTCGCGGAGGATTCTTTGATTGTGCCCGATGCAAAGGCCAAAGCAATTTTGGAGGTCGACCAAGTGGCCAGGAGAAAAGCGTTGTCCGAGGATGCGACATCAGTAATGAGGGTCCTCGAGACGGCCTTGGCTCTCAATGATGGGACCCACCCCCTTTCTGAGGTAAGGAAGCTGAAGGCAGAGATCGAGAACCTCTCTGCGGAGAAGGTCAAGGTGGAGAATGACCTTGTTGACTATAAGGAAAGGTACAAGATCCAAATCAGTCTCTACCGCGGCCTTGAAAAGATGTGACAAAAGATGGTTAAAGCCGAGGAGGAGAGGGAATAGTTCCAGGTGAGGGTCGCTGAGTTGGAGCTCGCGGCCAAGCCCGCTGAAGATGAAAGTGCCGAGGAGAGGCTCCTGGATACCCGGGAGATTTGGTATATTGGATTAGGGTGCTCGAGCAGGACTGCGTAGGCACTCTTGATCTTGGTTTCAACATGGATGTGGAGCAGCTTCAAATTGTCAACCCTGGGGTCCAGCTCGTTACTGACGGGGTCAGTGTTTTTCACCAGGTGGTCGACAGCCAAATAGTTGCCCCTCGACGCCCGACAGTGGATCTGGACAAAGCGACGGAGAGCCTCGTCCCGAGGAGGAAGCCGTTGTTTAGTTTCTTTTAGCTATTTGGCCTGCGCGCCACATTTTGATTATAGTTTTGTTCAGCGTGCGTGCCATGATTTTGTAATATGACTTTGCCCGGACTGCGTGCAATGGGTTTTGTAATGTCTGGACAACGGGCTTTGCCCATTTTAATGCATAGTTTCTTTTGTTTAATATGTTGGCATTTTGTGTGTCTTGTTGTATGTCGCGTGTTTTTCTTTCCTCGTGGATATGCAATATTGTGTTTCTTGTTTTTATGAAGTAATTGGGGCCTTTTCTCGACGTGATTATTCCTCGACAGTGCAGAGAACTGGCCGAGCGGTCGGAGTTGGATTCTGACCTTCGACGAAGCTAAGAGCTCGATCGAGGTCTTTGCTTCGGAGCGTGAACTTCCCATCCTGAGCTCGGCGTTTTACCTAATTGGTACGACAACGGTGGAGCTTGGTTGAGGCATCCCCGTCGGATCAAGAGTTCGCTCGTACACACAAGAGCGGGTTCTTGTCTTCTTGTCTCGAGTTTAGGAGTCACACTTATACCTTAGCGCGCTCTTGTGGCCGGGATGTTCTTTGTCGTGGTCGAGCCAGGTGCATCTCGGGAAGTGTTTAACTGTAGTATTGTTTAAGCTTATTAACATTCCATGGTCGAGCAAGTTCCTCCCCTTGCCGGTTTTTGAGGTATTAGGCTCTGGTTCCCGTTCTTGGGCGGACGCGATAGGGGCGCTCCTAGTTCGCGACGAGTTTGCCTTCTCGCGAATCTTTCTGGTTCCTTCGTAGGACTAGGCTGCGTACCTGGAATTCACGTTTGATTACTTTGTTATCATGTCGCAAAGTTATCTTCTGCTTGAGCGAGGCTTCACGGAGGGACGCCTTCGACCGAATCTCTTCGGCCAGGTCGAGTTCCTCCCTTAGGGCCTCATCATTCGTCTCCTCGTCGAGGGGGGACTCGGTCCTCCTGAAGGGTTCCCTTATTTCTATCGGAATCACTGCCTCGGTTCCGCAAGTCAGTCAGAACGGGGTCTCCCCGGTGGTCGGATGTGGGGTTGTTTTGTAGGCCCACGCTATGTAACTCCTCAACCCACCTTTTATTGGCTTCGCCCAGTCTTCGTTTCAGGCCTCGCAGGATCACTCTGTTCACAGTATCAGCTTGCCCGTTGGTTTGCGAATGCTCGACATATGTGAAATTTTGCTTCGTGCGCAGCTTGGTGACGAAGTCCTAGAAGTTCTTATCTGTGAATTGCGTCCAGTTGTCGGTGACGATTGCCTGGGGTACGCCAAACCGGGCAAGTATGTTCCTCTTGTAGAAACCAAGTATGTTATGGGCCGTGATTTTGGCGAGGGCTTCAGCTTCTATCCACTTTGTAAAGTAGTCGATGTCGACTATTAAATATTTGTTCTGGTATGACCCTATAGTGAAGGGCCCGAGGATGTCCATCCCCACCAGGCGAAAGGCCATGGGAACGAGAGTGTTTTGAGCTCACTGGGTGGGGCTAGGTGCATGTCCCCGTGTCGCTGGAACTTGTCGCACTTCTTGACGTGCTCCTTGGCATCTTGTTGCATGATGGGCCAGTAGTATCCTGCCCGCAATGCCTTACGGGCAAGGACCGTCCGCTGAGGTGTTGGGCATTGATCCCTTCGTGGATCTCCTGGAGTATGCTAGGGACCTTGGATTCCTCGACGCATTTGAGGAGGGGAATGGAGAATCCCCGTCGGTATAATTTGTCCTTGATCAAGACGTATGAGCAGGCTCGTCTCCTGACCACGTTGACCTCATAGGAGTTGTCAGGATGTTTCCCCGTGTTAAGGTACGCGTATACCGGGGTCATCCAGCAGTTGCTGTCGCCGATGGTATTTACGTCGACGGGCGAAGTGGGTTTCTCGATACTATCGTACCTCAAAAAATACGATCCTCGCAATGGACGTGGAAAAACATTCGAGCAGAGTCGCCACCGAACTTTATTCATTCTAGGGATGGAATAGGAAAATATCGATAAAACCTTTAAAGGATAAGAGAATGGTCATCGCAAACAAATTCTAGGTTCGGGAGTCGATTATGCAAGAGGGAAGGTACTAGCACCCTCTACGTCCGTTGTACTCAACGGGAACCTCTTGATTCGATTCGTGAGAAAATTTTTCTAGGTTTGTTTGTTTTCTTCTAAGGGAATAAGGATTAAAGGATATAGTTCTAAAAGGGAAATTGGTGGTTTTTATATTAGGGTGCTTGCCAAGGATTAAGACCCTTGTGCCTACGTATTCCCTAGTGCAATGGGAAAGTCAGAGCGTTCGTAGTTCGTGGGACTACGGTTGGTTGGTTTGTGTTTTTTAGTGAACTAATATTTAAGTCACATTCTAACTACTAAACATTGGCTCGTCTGCTCGCTAGGGGAGGCTGAAACACGAGTTTATATGCGCGGAAGAAAGGACTAAACAATGTTCTTTTGGAAAGGTTGTTTGAATTGATTAAAGTGTATTAAGGATTTTGATTGGGAAAAAGAGTTTGATTTGAATAGGCTTAGGGTTTCGATCGCACGAGAAACGAGAAAACGAGGTTCGATTTGTTAAGTAGTTGAAGGAGAATGACGATTATTCGATAAACAAGACGTCGACCTCGCAACCAATTAATCAGGGCATTATTGAGATGCTAGATCCCAACGACACCTTTTTCATTCGATTAATTATGAAATCGTGTTTGTTGGACAATGAACATATTTGTCCAAATAATTAGGGCAAGTTTTTTAGGAAAGAATGGTCGAGTGACACACATGTCAAGATGTGCGCCCCAAGAGCAGTCACTCAAGAATCCAAGGAGTGCGAGACTCCAAGAACTCAGTTCTTTCTTAATTTAATTAGGAAAATATTTTTGATTCGATGTGTTAGGTATTTTAATTGGTTTAAACACTTTAAAAGGATTATGTGTTTTAATCGGATTAAGATTTGAATGGATTAAAAGTTTTACAAAAGATTAAGTGTTTTTTAGAAATGAAAGATGGAACGAACACAACCCAAGGCGTGCGCCTCAAGAGCATTTGTTCAAGATTCCAAGGAGTGCTAGACTCCAAGAACCCACTACTTTCATTATTAATTAAGAAAACATTTTAGAAGTATTAATCAGAACGGATTATGATTTTAATTTAATTAAGAAAGTATTTTAAATTTACTTGTATTGAGAAAAGTTTAATTGGATTTGAAAATGATTTTAATTTAGTTAGGAAAGTATTTTTAAAGGTTAATTATAGATTAAGTATTTTAACTTGGGAAAAGATTTGAATGACTTAAGAGTGTGTTTGGATGAAGAATTTTAATGAGGGAAAGTAATTTTTTAAGGGAATTTGAAATGACTTGATCAAAATCTATTGTTTGGATAAAAAATATGGAGAATTGTTAAAATGATGTAAAAATTTATGGAGTATTTTATTCATGTTAAATTTAAGGAATTTAAAATGACACCAAAAAGTAAAGAATTTCCAATTGCTTCTTAACTTTATATAATATGAATGTTAAATTGTTTATTATTAATTTTTCAAATTTTGCAAGATGGTCCTCATATTTTATGAAAATTTCAAATTCACCCCTAAAATTTTCAAAAATTTGCAAATTAATCCCTAATAATTTTCAAATTGGTCCCTTCAAATTTTAAAAAATTACAAATTGGTCCCTATTTTTCAAATTTTAAATTTGACCCAAAAGCTTTAAAAATTAAGAAAATGACCCCAAATTTTTTACATTGAATCATTTTAATACTCCATCCAAACAAAAGAATTTAAAAATGAATGAATTTCAATTGAATCATTTGAATTACTTAAAATTTTAAATTCCCTAAAAATTTTCAAATTTCTCGTCCAAACACACTCTAAAAGTTTTTAAAAGGATTAAGTGTTTTAGTAGAATTGAGCATTTTAGAAATGAAAGATCGAAATGATCACACCCCAAAGCGTGCGCCTCCCGAGCGACCGTTCAATGACCCAAGGAGTGCTAGACCCCAAGAATCCATTACCTTCCTTGTTTAATTAAGAAAAGTTTTATAAATATTAATTAGAATGAATTATGATTTTAATAAAGATTAAGTATATTAAACAAAAATTAATTTTTTTAAGATTTGAATAAATTATGACTTTTTAAGTTAATTAAGACAATATTTTTGAAGGGTTAAGAATTTTAATTTAGATTAAATGTTTTCTTTTTAGAAACGAAAGACGGAACGAACACAACCCAAAGCTTGCGCCTCAAGAGCATTCGTTCAAGGATCCAAGGGGTGCTAGACCCCAAGAACCCACTAGGTTCGTCATTAATTAAGAAAAATATTTTAAGTTGTCTTGTATAAAGAAACTAATTAATTAATTAAGATTCAATTAAATAAAATGTTGTTTAAGTGTTGAAGAATGAATTGAATTAGGATAATTAATCGGGATTTAAGAAAAATTAACATTTAATACCAAAGCAAAAACAAATAGTAATTAAACTACAACTAAAAATGGTTGGGGTATGGACATAAAAAAGAGATAAGGCTTCTAAAAACGATCTATGAAGGCCCTATAAGGGCAGCCCAATCGCTACTAGCACTGGTTGGGCCCCAAAAGCCAAAAAAACCTCACTACTATTATCATCAGCACACAATAAAAAGGAAGGGAAAGAACAAATGGTGTAGCATAGGGGTCCGCGGGGCATCATAATGTGGCAACATAAATAGCAGGCCTTGGGAAAGAGAAACGACTGACATTCCACTTAGGGGTGTTCGCGGGCCGGTTTAGTTCGGTTTCGAGAGAATCCGATACCCGAACCAATGAAAAATAAATTGATTGGTTTGGATTGAATTTATATATTTTTGCAATAAAACCCAAACCAAATCGATCCGAAAAATAATGGATTGGTTTGGATTAGATTGATCGGATATATTAAAAATAAATATAAGAAAATATTTTTTCAAAATTATTTGTGTACACACTAAAATATGAAAAATAAATATTGAACACATGACACATTTTTTTAAACAAGTTATGACCACCATAGTCATATAGTTGTTGTATTTCACTTAAATATTCAATAACTTAAAACAATTTAACTCCCTACTATACTTCATCCGATAGGATAAAATTGAAGGTTTGCAGTTTACAGATACTTGTGATTTGAGGTTTTGCGATTTGGGAAAATGCTTGTGATTTGCGGATACTTGTAGTTTGCAATTTGTGAGTTTGATTTATAATGATTGTGATGTTTGGTTTCTCTATATATCATCATTGATTGACATGCTTGTGATAATTTGAAAGGCATTGTTCCGTTTTTCATTGGAAATGCCCGGAGACTATGTCTCTTTATTTCTTTCATTATGGTTTTTACTTGGTAATTCATATAACAATTATTCTCTTCATTCAAATAAATAAGTAATAACTCAATTAAAATTAATAATTTATTATATGAATTAATTATGTTGATTGTTATTGGTTTGGTTCGGGTTTATGGGTAGCAAATTAAAAATTTGTTGCCCGAACCAATTAATATCGATTTTAATTGGTTCGGTTTTTGCCCGAACTGGAAAAATGTCCAACACAAACACATTGGTTTGGTTTGGATTTCGGTTTGGTTCGGATTTGCCCGAACCAATGAACACCCCTAATTCCACTTAATGATTAATTAATGTGAATAAACAAAAGGACTATGTTGTTGGTTTTCAAAATAAATGATCGTTATTATTCAACAGGCCACGAATATTTTATTATAATCTGCTTAAAACAAACATGGTCAATAGTCATTAAATAAACAAATGCATAATGTGATAAATATGATAAGGGTCCAAATAGAACTCATAACCCAAACGAACTTTTCTTCAACCTCTCTTCTCTTTCTCTACAATTCCAAATTCCTCAAAATATGTTCTTCCTCGCCGAAGAAGGGGTGGTTGGCGGCGCCGCCGCCCCTCCTCTCCGGTCACACACCTTAAAACACCCTTATCTCTATACAAAACAACACCGAGTCCAAATTTGGACTCAGTTTTTGCAAAAAAAAAAAAAAAAATCGTTAAAACCCTCAATCGAAGACCAATTGTAACCCTAGATCTACAAAACCACACCAAATTGAGCAATTGCAAGAGGGATTCAATGCATCAAGATAAGGCGAGCAGAGATCAAGAAAAAGAAGACACTTACAAGATCGAAGCTAGTCCGATGGTTAATCCAGCGAGGTATTATCTTAAACTCCCTTTTGCTTTTCTCTTCTTCTTCTTCTTTAATCTTTCCACCGTTTTGCTGAATTAGTTTGGGGTGAGTAGCTCGGTTCCAACGAGTCTCGGTGTGAGGCTCGGTGAACCCTATGTCACGAGCTCTTGAAAGGGTATGGGGAGTAATTTGAGCATAGTTTCAGTAGGATTTTTGGGTCCTCCTTTGCCAATGATTGAGTCTTCAGTTATAGGGGAATTTTGGGAACAATTGGTACGTGTGAGTTAGGGAAAATTTCTGAGGAATATTCCCTCGTATGTGTGAGTGTGAGGTGTGTTTATTTCCATATCGTTAGAGGGAATTTTTGCTGAAAGATTTTGTGGGGACCAAGGCTGATAGTGACTCATCCTTGTTTGTCAGTAGTGTGCTTCTAGAATGTGTAATTTATGCCTTGATTTTTTACAGTGTGAATATGTGGCTTGTGGACCCTTTTACCATGCTGATGTGGTGGCCTTTTAACTTAATATTGCTTTCGAATGACTTGGTATGTCTCATGACTATTTGAATATTTCTGAAAAGCTTTGAACCTTGTTATGAATCTTGCTGTTAAAATTATAAATGCATTCCTTGATAATTTGGACTGGCTTGGTTTGGACGTTTTATTGGTAAGACTATTATTTCTGAGTCCTTGTATTCATGTTGAATTTCTGTAGGTTTTGGTTACAAGTTAAAGAAATGGAAGATTTGAATGTGGTTTTGAAGGAATTGGCAAGGTTGTGAATGGCTTGTGTTGTTCAGAAAGAACATTGGTTAGTACGTTTGATGTATAATGCCTTGGTGTATGTAAATATTTTAAGAAGCTTTTCTTTTTCATGAATTTTGAGTACCACCCAAGCCATTATGAAACTAATGCTCCCTGGTTGCTTGGTTGTTAGTGCAGATTCAATGAAAAACTCTATCACAACACTTTGGCTAAGTTTCTTGTGACCTTGTACTCTTGATGTCCAGCTATTGGCAGTATCTTGGTAAAGGTTGGTGCAGCTTGAGAATGATGGAGACTTAGTATAGAATTGGCACGAGGTTAGCTTGGGTGAGGCAAATTGGCATGGTGGGATTAGCACAAAAGAAAGAATCAAGGGCTGCTCTTTAATCTTGAAGAATGAGGCATATAAATTTAAGTATATTTAGCCATTGAATAACTTGTAGATTTAAGCCTTATGACATACTTGTAGCTTGGAATTTAATGCCATGTTTTTTTCAATTCCAATCTTTTGTAAAAACTTCTTTTGACCTTTGCTTCTTTTGGAGTGTCTTGAACTTGTTTTGTAATTTGAAAACATTGGAAAAAAGTTGTAAACCTGTTGTGTATGGAATTGGATCTTTAGATTCCAGTATCATTATTGACGTGGATTAAACATGAATGGCCTCATACGGCTCATACTGGCTTGCATGTAGCTTGAAAACAAATCCTTAATTGCTTAGCTCAAAAGGAAAAAGAAATAGCTTGGCTTAAAAACTCGGACATTGTAAACATAGCTTGAGAATAAATTGGTTGTGTCTTGAAAAATGATTCACATTTTGCCAATCTGAACTTCATGATCCATTGAGAAAACAAAATCCAACTTGAACTATATGAACCATAGCTTTTACCAATTTTAATTAAAGCTGGAAACCAATTTGAAGTTAGTCAAAAACGTTTATCCAACATGGTTTACCAACGGGCTCCAACTAATTCCAATATCATGTCTTGATTTATCACACATCTTTAGTAACCTTGAAACAATACTTTGGAATCCTTTTTGAAATGTATCGTAAAAGTTTACTGGTTATGGCTTGAATGAACTCTAAACATGGTCTTGAATCAACTTGCATTACAACTTGAAAATACATGGTTTAAGCTTGGAACAACTTAACCGATTAAACATGGATATGAAATAACTTAAGGATTTGATTGTGGTTTCCCATCGTCACTTGTAGCACACTCCACATTCCATTTAGCCACCAATTGATTAGGCTGTGATCCTATTAACTAAAAAACCCTCCATTAAACTTGCAACCAATTCAAACTTGGACCAAAACAAATATGACTTAAGGATGAAGCTTGCATAGTCATCTCTTGGAAAAATTTGCAACAAATCTAGCCAGGATTTAGCTTGATCAATTATATCACTTTGAGTTCAATCTTGAAGTATGGCTTAGGAGCAAAGCCTGATCATGAGAATGAGGGCCCATTCCTTTTTTAATTCCATATGAATTCAACAAAACTTGCAAGGGACTATAATCACAATGAGCACACACAAGGCCTTTTAAAATCAAAATCCTAGAAGATCATGGCCAGAGGCCAGATTATCATCTAGAGAAAGATCATGAATCCACACAAATACTTAGTATAAGGAAGTGAGAGGGTAAGACAAATTTGGGGTATAATAGATGCCCTATCTAATTGTCTTGAACTCAAGAGAATGAACTGTTGCATGGCGTTTATTTTTAGGGTAGAAGGCAATTAGATACAAGAAGACCCCGAAATTTGTCTGTCACGAAAGTAAAGTAGAATGCAGGCATGGAGTAAGATAGCAAAAGGGGATGGCAGGGTACAAAATGAACAGAATGACTTGAGGTTCTTTGGGTAGTCGAAGCAGCACCTTATGGGCTAAGGCTCTTCGCGATACCAAAGCGGCATTTTTGAAGGCATGGGATTCTTCGGCTGGTCGAAGCAGTACCTTATCCACTAAGGTTCTTCAATGATACCAAAGCAGTAATCTCTGAAGAAATGAGATTCTTCAGGTGGTCGAAGCAGTACCTTATCCACTAAGGTTCTCTGATGATACCAAAGCAGTATCTCTGAACACACGAGATTCTTCGGGTAATCAAAGTAGTACCTTATCCACTAAGATTCTCTGATGATACAAAAGCAGTATCTCTGAACAAATGAGATTCTTTGGGTGGTCGAAGCATTACCTTATCCACTAAGGTTCTCCGATGATACCAAAGTAGTATCTCTGAACACATGAGATTCGTCGGGTGGTCGAAGCAGTACCTTATTCACTAAGGTTTTCTGATGATACCAAAGCAGTATCTCTGAACACATTAGATTCTTCGAGTGGTCGAAGTAGTCCCTTATCCACTAAGGTTCTCCGATGATACCAAAGCAGTATCTCTGAAGGCATGAGATTCTTCGGGTGGTCGAAGTAGTACCTTATCCACTAAGGTTTTTCGATGATACCAAAGCAGTATCTCTGAAGGCATGAGATTCTTCGGGTGGTCGAAGTAGTACCTTATCCACTAAGGTTCTCCGATGATACCAAAGCAGTATCTTCTAAACACATGAGATTCTTCGGGTGGTCGAAGCAATACCTTATCCATTAAGGTTCTCCGATGATACCAAAGCAGTATCTCTGAACATATGAGATTCTTCCGGTGGTCGAAGCAGTACCTTATCCACTAAGGTTCTCCGATGATACCAAAGCAGTATCTTCTGAACACATGAGATTCTTCAGGTGGTCGAAGTAGTACCTTATCCACTAAGGTTCTCCGATGATACCAAAGCAGTATCTCTGAACACATGAGATTCTTCGGGTGGTCGAAGCAGTGCCTTATCCTCTAAGGTTCTCCGATGATACCAAAGTAGTATCTCTGAGCAAATGAGATTCTTTAGGTGGTCGAAGCAGTACCTTATCCACTAAGGTTCTCTGATGATACTAAAGTAGTATCTCTAAGCAGATGATATTCTTCGAGTGGTCGAAGTAGTACCTTATCCACTAAGGTTCTTTGATGATACTAAAGCAGTATCTCTGAACAAATGAGATTCTTCGGGTGGTCGAAGCAGTACCTTGTCCACTAAGGTTCTCTGATGCTACCAAAGCAGTATCTCTGAATAGATGAGATTCTTTGGGTGGTAGAAGTAGTACCTTATCCACTAAGGTTCTCCGATGATACCAAAGCAGTATCTTCTGAACACATGAGATTCTTCGGGTGGTCGAAGCAGTACCTTATCTACTAAGGTTCTCCAATGATACCAAAGCAGTATCTCTGAATATATGAGATTCTTCGGGTGGTCGATGCAGTACCATATCCACTAAGGTTCTCCAATGATACCAAAGCAGTATCTTCTGAACACATGAGATTCTTTGGGTGGTCGAAGCAGTACCTTATCCACTAAGGTTCTCCGATGATACCAAAGCAGTATCTTTGAACATATGAGATTCTTCAGGTGGTCGAAGCAGTAACTTATCCAATAAGGTTCTCCGATGATACCAAAGCAGTATCTCTGAACAGATGAGATTCTTCGGGTGGTCGAAGCAGTACCTTATCCACTAAGGTTCTTCGATGATACCAAAGCAGTATCTCTGAACACATGAGATTCTTCGGGTGGACGAAGCAGTACCTTATCCACTAAGGTTCTCCGATGATACCAAAGCAATATCTTTGAACAAATGAGATTCTTCGGGTGGTCAAAGCAATACCTTATCCACTAAGGTTCTCCGATGATACCAAAGCAGTATCTCTGAATAGATGAGATTCTTCGGGTGGTCGAAGCAGTACCTTATCCACTAAGGTTCTTCGATGATACCAAACCAATATCTTCTGAACACATGAGATTCTTTGGGTAGTCGAAGCAGTACCTTATCCACTAAGGTTCTCCGATGATACCAAAGCAGTATCTCAAGCAATAAATCTGTTGGGGGCAATAGTTTGAGCAAGACTCTTTTTGGAGAAAGTGTGCTATCTAAGTTCTACAGGGGAAAGGCTTGCAAGAAACTTTCTAAGATAACCTCTGCTTGGGGAGCAACAAAAATGCTGGGGATTACCATTATCAACTGCATGGTTGAAGAGTGACTTGCTGGGGAATAAAATTCCATGAGCACGTGCGGTGTATTAACTCTTTTCAGAGGAATACAACCGAATTTGAAGGAGGATTGGCCGGAATGCTTGTTGATTGATCCTAGATCCTGTTATGTTATTCCGTTGGGGATGGAAATGCCATGCATTGCATGATGCACGGATATGCAACTAAGATGCAACTGCTGGGGAATCTAATACATGTATGAATGCACGAGATATGCTAGTGCTTGATATGATTATGTACGATGTTATGCCTGCGTGTTATGTATGTGACAATACAAATGAACGAGCATGCTGGGGATAGGTTTCCCTCTTGAGGGTATCACCAGGGACTGGATTTGGTAATTGGACTTTGGTTATTTGGAATTGGTCTTTCAGGTGTTATGAGGATGCCAACAATGGTGGACTTTTAATGGTTGCCAATGAAAACTGGACTTTAAAGGGTAGATTTGAAGGTGCCAACGAGAGTGGACTTTTGATGGTAGCCAATAAAGGATTGGACTTTCAGGTTTTATAGGGACGGTGAGAGTGTTTGACTACTCGACCACCTAGATTTGGAAAGTTGTAAGTGACTGGGGAACACGATTGTCCCCGCTGGGCTTAAAGATTCACTACTGGGGATTACATTGAGGAGATCCCTGAAAAGCTATGATGCTTATGGTGACGAGCCAAGGCGGCTGATAACTGATTTGATGCTTTCATGTGGTGAAGTTTATTTGGAGACTATCTATTTCCCTTTAAGTTCTCCTAACACCAAAGCAAATTTTATTGTTTTTCAAATACTGTTTTTATTAACCGAAGTTTCTAAACACAGTTTATCAAAAATAAAATTAATTTGCAAACAATCAGATAAACTAAAGAGCGAGCACAATTTGGTGAGAAATCTCTCTTTTTATTGATTTGACCCTTAAATGGGTAAGTATGTACAAGGATGCAATTCCTTAATGAGGTAATTTCGGTGCAAGAAAAACATAATGGCAATACAAATTAATGAGGTTCCATTGAGTTTCAACACTGCTATGGTCCCTATGACTTCGAAAACTTCAACACCTTGCTTCGTAGAAAGACGGCTGGATCAATTTCTCTCTTCATTGGCACATTAGGATCAAGTCGACGTGCAGACAGGATACTTTGCCTTGGAATTTGTCTCTAACTTTTGCCTGGATCGCCCTTTCGGGTTTTCAATCCACCGGGACGCCCTTTTTTACTTGAGCCGCCCTTTCGGATTTTCAACTCAGCGGACCTATTTTTTTATTTTATCCCTAACTTTTGCCTGGACCGCCCTTTCGGGTTTTCAGTCCACCGGGATAGCCATTTTTGTCTAAGTCGCCTTTTCGGGTTTTCGACTTAGCGGCTCTATTATTCCATTTTTTAGGCGTAGTATCGTTTGACGGAGTCTGCATTCACCGGGTATGGTAATTCATCACCGTCCATAGTTACGAGTTTCAAGGCTCCACCAGAGAATGCCTCTACTACCACATACGAGCCTTCGTAGTTTTGCATCCACTTGCCCCTAGATTCGTTGTACATGGTCATGATCCTCTTGAGCACCAAGTCACCTTCCTGGAACGTCCGAGGATGCACCTTTTTGTCAAAGGCTTTCTTCATGCGTCTTTGATAAAGTTGGACATGACATATTGCTGCCAAGCACTTTTCCTCAATAAGGTTGAGCTCATCAAACCTTGTCTTTACCCATTCCGCTTCATCAAGCTGGGCTTCCATCAAAACTCTCACTGATGGGATTTCGACCTCTATCGGAAGAACCGCTTCCATACCATAAACCAACGAGTAGGGAGTTGCCCCTGTTGAAGTTCTTATTAAGGTACGGTAGCCATGCAGCGCAAAAGGTAGCATCTCATGTCAATCCTTGTAAGTGGCCACCATTTTCTGAATGATCTTTTTGATGTTCTTATTGGTTGCCTTGACGACCCCATTCATCTTGGGTCTGTATGGTGTTGAATTATGGTGTTCAATTTTGAAGCTAGCCCATAATTCATCCATCATTTTGTTGTTGAGATTAAACCTACTTCCAGTGATGATACGGTTAGGCACTCCATATCTGCATATAATGTTGTGTTTCAAGAAGCGGGCGACCACTTGCTTGGTAAAATTGGTATACAATGCAACCTCAACCCATTTGATGAAGTAGTCTATGGCGACCAGTATGAAGCGGTGTCCATTTGAGGCTTTTGGCTCCATCATCCCAATCATGTCTATCACCCACATGGAGAATAGCCATGGTGAAGTCAAGGAGTTC
Source organism: Lathyrus tuberosus (assembly GCA_022829125.1). Lineage (NCBI taxonomy): Eukaryota > Viridiplantae > Streptophyta > Magnoliopsida > Fabales > Fabaceae > Lathyrus > Lathyrus tuberosus. The sequence goes on from JALAZF010000193.1 coordinate 5,729,759, forward strand.
AAGGGAGTGGGAGGTACGTGGATCTTATTAGAGTATATCTGGCACTTATGGCAAGTTCGGGCATGATGGTAGCAATCAGCCTCTATGGTGAGCCAATAATAGCCTGCTCTCAATATCCTTTTTGCCATCGTATGCCCATTTGCGTGGGTACCAAAATATCCCTCATGAATGTCTTTTAGAATCTGCTCAGCTTCATGCTTTTCCAAGCATCTGAGTAGGACAATATCATAATTACACTTGTATATCACATTCCCATTGAGGAAGAAATTTGATGCCAATATGTGTAAAGTCCTCTTATCAACACCCAAAGCGCCCTCTGGATAATCTTGTTTTTCCAGATAACATTTGATGTCATAGAACCATGGCTTTTCATCTGACCCTTCATCGACAGTCAAACAGTGAGCGGGCTCTTCAAATCGCTGGAGATAAATAAACGGCCGATGATTGGGCTATATTAGTTTATACATGGAAGCTAGGGTTGCCAGAGCGTCTGCCATTTGGTTTTCCTCTCTGGGCACATGGGTAAACGTGATATCATCAAATCTAGGGAGTAACTTTGCCACATAATCCCGATATGGAACTAAGTTAGCATGTTTGGCCTCCCAATCACCCCTAATCTGGTGTATTAGTAGAGCAAAATCTCCAAACACATCAAGAGTCTTGATTCTCAAGTTGATGGCCTCTTCCAGCCCTAGTATACAAGCTTCGTACATAGCCATATTATTTGTACATGGAAAGCAAATCTTAGCTGTGAACGGCAAGTGGAAGCTCTTAGGAGATGTAATCACTGCCCCAATTCCATTCCCATAAGCATTTAAGGCACCATCAAACATGAGAGTCCATCGCTCTCCTGGTTCGGGCCCCTCATCTGGTTCTGGCTCTTCATAGTCTTTCAGTACCATGATATCTTTGTTTGAAAAATCAAACTTCAAGGGCTGATAATCATCCATCGGCTGATGGGCAAGATGGTCCGCCAATATACTACCCTTGATGGCTTTTTGAGCATATTAAATGTCGTACTCAGATAGAAGTATTTGTCATCGACCTATTCTGCCGGTGAGAGCAGGTTTCTCAAAGATGTATTTAATGGGATCCATCTTGGAAATCAGATAAGTAGTGTGGGTCAACATATATTGCCTGAGGCGTCTGGAAGCCCATGCTAATGCGTAATAAGTCTTCTTGAGTAAGGAATGCTTTGACACCCAATCATTAAACTTCTTGCTGAGGTAATTAATGACATGTTCCTTCTTGCCCGTCTCATCTTGTTGTCCTAACACACAACCCATAGATTCATTAAGCACAATCAGGTACATAATAAGTGGTCTTTCAGGTACAGGCGGTATCAGGATCGGTGGTTCTTGTAGATATTCTTTGATTTTGTTGAATGCCCCTTGGCAATCATCATCTCACACAATTGATTGATCATTTCTCAGCAGCTTGAAAATTGGTTTGCAAGTGGCAGTGAGATGTGAAATAAATCTAGCGATACAGTTTAATCCCCCCAGGAAGCCACAAACCTCTTTCTCTGTCCTAGGTGCAGGCATATTCTGAATTGCCCTCACCTTATCCGGATCCACTTAGATCCCTTTCTGACTCACTATAAAGCCCAGCAATTTTTCGGATCGTACCCCAAACGTGCACTTGTTGGGGTTAAGTCTCAGTCTGAACTTTCTCAATCAGGCAAACAACTTTTGCAGATTGATCAAGTGCTCTTCTTCGGTTTGAGACTAGGCAATCATATCATCGACGTACATTTCAATCTCTTTATGGATCATGTCATGAAAGAGCATTACCATCGCACGTTGATACGTTGCCCCAACATTCTTTAGTCCGAATGGCATCACCTTGTAGCAAAAGGTGCCCCATGGTGTGATAAATGTGGTCTTCTCCATGACATACAGATCCATTTTAATTTGATTCTATCCGAAAAATCCATCCATGAAAGAGAATATGGAGAATTGAGCTAGGTTATCAACCAATACATCGATGTGAGGTAATGGGAAATCGTCCTTAGGACTGGCTCTGTTCAAATATCGGTAATCCACACATATGCGGACCTTTCCATCTTTTTTCGGTACCGACACAGTGTTAGCAACCCATTGTGGGTACTTTGTTACTGCCAAGAATCCAGCATCAAACTGCTTTCGGACTTCTTCACGAATTTTGAGAGCCATGTCAGGATGGGTCCTCATTAACTTCTACTTGACAACATGACATTCCTCCTTGAGTGGTAACTTGTGCACAACCAGATCAATATCCAACCCAGGCATGTCCTGATATGACCAGTAAAATACGTCCGCGTACTCACAGAGGAGCTCTATTAACATGGCCTTGACTGCAACTTGAAGAGATGCTCCTATCTTCTCTCTTATATCTTCCTCGGTACCCAGGTTGATAACTTTGATGTCTTCTTGGTGCGGCAAAATGACGTTCTCTTCTTGCTTGAGCAACCTTGCCAACTCGTCAGGGAGTTCACAATCTTCCTCGCCTTCCTCTTCAGCTTGGTAGATTGGGTAATCAAAGTCATACAGACCCATAGCAGCGTCTATGTCAAGGGCCTCAGTAGTGTTTATACATGTTATGATTTATGCAGTTTATTTAGGAAAGTGCGTGCATGAAAATATTGCCATTTGTTAAAAGAAAAAATGAAAGAAAATACGTGAAAATTAAATGCAAACTAATATTTATTAATGATAATCAATGTTTGAAAACATCAGGTGGCCTATACAATGCTCCACTATGCCTTGGGCAGAGCGTAGGGTTTTTGATAAATAGTAAAATTATGTTTGGTGTGTGAAGAACTGAGGGACTTCAATTGTCTTCCAATTCTGAAGCTCTTCACCAGGCTTTGCTTGTCGAATCCAGCTTGCAGAAGCTTGCTCATCTCCCCCATAGTCTTTAATGATCATTGCTACTGGAGAACCAAAGATATTCCCAACACCGGTAAAAGTCTTCTTGACAGGAGGGATCTGATTTCCGTTGTATGGAATAAATGTTGAATCGGAAGATGGCCGATAACCTAGCCCAAATTTATCGAGCTTCTCAGTAACCTCAACCAACTTGCCCCAGCCTTGGGCACTTCCTCCTTCAATCATTTTTCTAGCTTCCTCGTATGAGGCCATTGATGATCTTGACTCTTGGCATTTTGGTACTCGTTGCATAGCTAGTGTACTCACCACCTCAAAGGATTGAAAAAGTGTTTCAACCATTTCACCTTTAACGTCAATGTAGTGGAACGATGTCAAATGACTTACCAGAGTGTCCTCTTCGCCGCCTATCATGACCATTTTGTCATTGGTAATAAACTTCAGCTTTTGATGAAGAGTGGACATAACAGCCCCTGCCGAGTGGATCCAGAGCCTTCCTAGCAAGCAATTGTACCCAAGATATATGTCCATCACTTGGAAAGTAATGGTAAAGATAGTAAGCCCAATCTTAATTGGTAAGTCTACCTCACCAATAACCGCTCGCCTCGATCCATCGAACGCCTTAACTATGAAAGTACTTGGCTTCATGCTCACCCCACTTATAGGCATCTTCTCTAGAGTTATCTTCGGGAGCACATTCAAGGAGGATCCATTATCTACCAAGACTCTGGATAATAAAGTGTCCTCACACCTAATGGAAATGTGAAGAGCCTTGTTATGATTCTTATTTTAGTAGTTAGTACATCATCATTAAACCCAAGAAAATTGCCAGTAGTAACACTGGATATCACATCATCAAACTGTTGTACAGTGATATCCTTGGTAATGTGCGCAACACTCAACACTTTCAGTAGAGAAGATCTACGCGCCTCAAAACTGAGCAATAAGGCGAGCATAGATATCTTGGCGGGTGTTTGATTCAATTGGTTGACTACCTTGTAGTCGCTCTTCTTTATAATCTTCAAAAATTCTTCGGCATCTTTCTGTGTGAATGCACCCTTTGGAGATGACAACCCTTCTTGTGATTCAGTACTCGGAGTTTCAATTAATGTAGCAACCGCCTTCCCTTTGTCATTGGTAGGCACATCCACTGGCTTTGCTATAAAGATTCGACCACTACGGGTTATTCCGCTTGGTCCTACCACAACATCACATTTAACCCCCATCATATTCAATGACTATCTTCCCTGGCCCTTGTTTACAAACTTCAGGCTCAGGAACATTAACATGATACTCAATAGTTATCGGATCAAGGCACACTTGTCTTTGTTTACTAACATAAGCTTCATCAAACTGAATAACCATTGGAGCCGGACGAGCTTGTTGTTGTGGACAAACTCTGGGCTCATCATACTGAATAGCCACAGGCGCAGGACGAACTAGTCTTTGTTGGAAAACATTAGTTTCATCATATTGGATAACTATTGGAGCCGAACAAGCTGGTATCTATTGACGAACTTCAGTATCATACTAAAGGTTAATGACAGCCACACTTTGATCTTTTCTGTCACAGCGTTCTACCTGAATCACACCTTGATCTATGAACTTCTGCAAATGCTTCTTAACCACTTCATCAGTCAAATCAGCAATTTCATCTTGAGGAATCATTCCACATTTCTTCAGTTTCTCTCCTATAACTACCATAGGAGTACGAATATCTTCGAACCTTGTAATCAGTCTATGCTCATTACTTTCTTCCACAACATTAACAGACGGTCTTCCATGCGTGGGCATGGGGTTGTTTTTAACATTTGCGCCTCGTGGGGTGAAAGTAAGATCTATGGACTCAACCAAGTCTTGAACTTAGTTCTGAAATGCATAAAAATTGTCTATTAAGTGTCCAAGAGCACCCTTGTGATACTCACAATGAGCATTGGCATTGTATCCTGGTGGATATGGGAAAGCTGGTGGCCTCAAATCTCTGAGTGTCAAATGTCCACTCTGATACAGTTGGGAGAAAATTTGGCTATACGACATTGGCACAGGATTAATATGCCTCCTTGGAGATCTTGGTCTTTGTTGCCGCTGTGGTGGGGCATTTTGATACTGTGGGGAGGAACATTCTGATAATTCGGCTGCTGAGCAGGCTGTTGAGGTGGAACTTGTGCAACTGCAGCCACCTGTTGATATGGTATATCTACTTGGGCTCTACCCCTTCGCCCTCTCATAACGACATTAGTCTCTTTGTCCTTTCTCTTCACAAAAGGCTCATTTCCTCCACTTATAGTGGAAACAGGAGCTTTGTTCTTCTTCAGCTGACTTTCAATTCTTTCTCCAACGGACACAATCTCAGCAAAATTAGGGAAACTAGCTCCCAGCATATGATCCAAGTATTGAGACTATAAAGTCCCCATAAACATGTCCATTAACTCTGTGTCCAACAGAGGTGGTTGAACACGGGCAGCCAGCTCCCGCCATCATTGAGCATATTCCTTAAACGACTCATTATTGTGCTGAGTCATGTCTTACAGCTGAGTGTGGTTTGGTGCCAGATTAGTATTGTACTGATAATGTAAAATCAAGCCTTTCCAAATTGGGTGTTTTGATGAAGTCAACATTTGTACATTGGATCAAGAAAAGTATGAGCAAAAGATTCAACTTTCATGAAGACTAAGTTTTGATCATCAAGCATGGTACAAGCCTTCAATTTAATCTTTGATATACTAGTGCTAAAAAATTCACTTAACATAAATTCCTTGCATCCCCTCTTGATAAAATATTTTGCATAATTTTTCATAAGTTTTTTCAAAATATTTTTTCACCACCTTCAGTGATGTAACCGATTACATCATTCAGGTAACCGGTTACATGAGCTTTTGTTTTGATTCTGCCCCTTTATGTTTACGTAAGTTTTTCTTGATGTAACTGGTTACATCATTCAGATAACCGATTACAAGGCCAAAAATTTTCAAAAATTTATACGTTACACTTGATGTAACCGGTTACATCATTCAAGTAACCGGTTACATCACTAAATTAGTGCCAATTTTCAGATTTCATGTTTTTAAACTTGCCACTGATTTACACCTTGAACCATTGCATTGTTTAGTCTTGCTACTCATTTTCAATAGGTGTAATTCTCTTATAATACCATCAAATTTCAGATTTTATTCCTCACCTTTTCCATAGCAATTAAACATCAATTTTTACTCTCTCTTATTTTCAAACAAAGTGTTTTGATACATAATTTTTCATTGAAATTTTTCTGCACATTGTCTCCATATCAAGTCAGAAATTTTTTTCCTCATTCAAAAACACTTGAGCATTAATATATCATTGAAAATTGTAATATTGGAAAAGAAGATCAATCTTGTGATTGATATATTCAAGAATCAAGTTTCAAACACTTCTACAAAAATTCAGATTTATTGTAAAAATCCTAAGTTCCAAGGATTGTTTGGATTTAGGTGTTGACTATAAGGAGAAGGATTGTTTCTCTTATAGGGTTGTTATATTCCTTGTTGTCCAGGTTTGTTGGAAATAAGAGGTTGATCTTGAGAGGATTGTTCTCATTTCAACTAAGTTGTAAAATCCAAGTGGTTGTTCTTGGTGTGTTGTTAGAGTCTGTATAGAAAGGCTAGGATAGTCTTGTCTTAGGATCTAACATTATTAAAAATCTCTTTCATGTTGAAAGGGGACTGGAGTACTCTCGGACTGTGAGGGGAACCAAGATATATCGTTGTGTCATTTACTTTCTGCACTTTACAACTTTTCATCACTTAGAAGCTTTAGGAAAGTAAAAATAAAAAACCGTTGAAAAATCGAGAAAATACTCTAAAGAAACTAATTCACCCCCTCCCCCTCTTAGCTGTATTCTTACTAACATTTGGCATCAGAGTAGGTTATAGGTAGCCTGTTCCTTCAAGATCCAGCATGACTTCCACAAGCGCAAATCCGGTTTTCAAAGATGGCGGTAGTAGTAACAAGCCCCCACTATTTTCTGGAGAATACTTTGATTTTTGGAAAATAAGAATGAAAGCACACTTAGAAGCACAAGGAGATGGGGTATGGGAAACTGTTGAAAATGGTCCACATCAACCAATGAGTGTAGTAAACGATGTTGCAACTCCAAAGGTTAAAAATGCTTATAATGAAGATGATAGAAAGAAATTGCTCGATGAAAAGAAATCCATTAACATATTACAAAGTGCTTTAAGTATGGATGATTTTTTCCGCGTTTCACAATGTAAATCCGCTAAAGAAATTTGGGACACTTTAGTGGAAACTCGTGAAGGAACCACTGAAGTTAAAAGATCTAGATTGAATACATTAAGTCAAAAATATGAGATGTTCCGAATGCAGCCTGGAGAATCCATCGTTGCATTACAGAAAAGATTTGTTCATTTGACTAATCACGTAATGGCACTTGGTAAGACATTTTCTAATGAAGAATTAAATCTCAAAGTTCTTAGATCTTTGACTAGAGAATGACAACCGAAAGTTACAGCAATATCGGAAAAGAAAAGTCTTTCTAAAATAACTTCCGCATCATTATTTGGAAAACTCCAAGAACATGAATTAGAACTTGGACGACTCGAAAAACATGAACATAAAGAAAAGAAATCCAAGGGTATTGCATTAAAAGTAGATTTAAAAGATAAGCAAAATGATGATTTTTCGAAGGAAGACGAAAATTTCATGCTACTAGTAAAAAGACTCGGTAAATTTTTTGGTAATAAAGACAAGTCCTTTAATTATGCTAAAAGAAAGAAACAGTTCAAGAAAAAGGAGGCTACCACTTCATCTCAAGATGTTACATGTTACGAATGTGGAAAGCAAGGTTACATAAAGCCCGATTATCTAAAACTCGCAAAGAAAGGAAGTTTAAAAGGCGAGAAGGAATCAAAAAATAAAAAGGTATATATTGCATGGGACGACAATGACATTAGTTCATCATCCGACTTGGAGAGCGATGAAAGCGCAAATTTGGAACTAATGGCTACACACAACTCCGATGATGAAAATGAGGAGGTTAGTAATGAATTTTCTCTTTATGATAATGATGCACAAGAAGCCATTAATGAACTCTTAAATGAATGTAAGGTTTTGTATAAAACTATATCTTCACAAAAGAAACAAATAACATCTTTAGAAGAAAAAGTTGATGTTATGGAAAAAGAATCAAAAAATGAAAAACAAAAGAAAAATAGTGAAGGAAAATAAGAGTTGGTATGTAAAAATTGTGAATCACTTTCTTTCCAAATTGTTCAATTAAAAAGAGTCCTTGAAAGATATGAGAAAGGACAAATTGGATTAGAAGCGGTCCTTAGTCAACAAAAATATTCAAATGATAAAAGTGGACTTGGTTACTCAAAGTTTTCTAAACCAAGTTCTAGTAAAACAACCGTTGTTAAGGCTAGTGACCAAACTTCTAAAGAGAAAGTGAACAAACCTAGGAATGTGCATCCTTATCCTAAAAAGAAAAGATTTCCTAAAAAGAAATCATATGTTCCAAGATATAAAAGAAATTTTGTTCCTACTTGTTTTTATTGTGGTATTATTGGCCATACACTTAATGCTTGCTATGTTAGAAACTTTAGTGCTGCAAGTGGGCGTTATGTGTGGGTAAAGAAATGTACTAATTATGAAGGACCCAAGGCAATTTGGGTACCTAACAAAACTTAATTTGTTTTGTAGGTTTGCTTGAAGACCACTTCGAATCTATGGTATCATGATAATGGTTATTCGAAGCATATGACCAGAGATATAAACAAATTTTCAAATCTAGTGCTTAAGGCCAAGGGTTTTGTTACTTATGGAGATAATAATAAAGGAAAGATTCTTGGCGTAGGCAAAGTTGGAGCACCACCTTTCACAACTATTGAAGATGTGCTTTATGTTGAAGGATTAAAGCATAACCTTCTTAGCATAAACCAACTTTGTGACAAAGGCTTCAAAATTAATTTCACGAAAGATGAATGTTTGATAGATGACAAAGTCACTAATGAGGTAATGCTTAAAGGTAAAAGAATTAACAATATTTTTATGATTTCCCTTAATGACGTTTCTTTGAAGGTTAAATGTCTTATGGCAAACAATAATGATTTATGGCTATGGCACAAAAGGATTGCTCACATTCATATGGAGCATTTGAATAAATTAATCAAACATAATTTAGTTATTAGCTTACCAAAGATAAAATATGTCAAAGATAAGTTGTGTGATGCATGTCAAAAAGGGAAACAAACCAAGTCAACTTTCAAATCTAAGGATGTGGTGTCCACTTCAAGGCCACTACAATTGTTGCATATGGACTTATTTGGTCCATCAAGAACAAGAAGCTTCGGAGGCAATGTATATGCTTTAGTTATTGTTGAGAATTTCTCTAGATATACTTGGACATTCTTTTTAGTGCAGAAAAGTGATGCATTCAAGGCGTTCAAGAAGTATGCAAAACAAATTCAAAATGAGAAGTCACTTTCAAATGCCTCCATAAGAAGCGACCAAGGTGGAGAATTCCAAAATGCTCATTTCGAAGAATTTTGTGAAGAACATGGAATATCTCACAACTTCTCGGCACCAAGAACCTGTGAGAGCAAGAGTTGTCTCTACAAGTCAATCTATGTTTTGATGATAATAATACGTATTTGTGAAAGAACCATTTTATGTTCTAACGTGTGTTGTGTGCATATCATATTCATAGAAGTTATCAGATCCAACAAGCACCAGCCAGATGAGCGTAATTGATAATATGCGAAGTTACTATGTGTGACACAAGTCGCAAGAAGAAAGAATGCTTCTGTATCTGATCATGATCAGTCAGATCCAAGGATGCCGATATTGCTGTTGCAATGCTCTTGTGGATGCTCTCTGAAAGTGGTCGAGATTCTGAAGATGGCGAAGCTTTTGAAGAAGAGAACCGAAGTGTTGAAGACTCTCATGACTTGAAGTTCTGAAGGCGGAAGGCTCTGAAGACCAAGTGCAGAAAGACTCTGAAGACTTATGTGTTTTAAAGATTACGGTTCCAGAAGTCAAGTGCTGAAGACTCTGAAGACAGATTCCTAATGGACGAGTTTTGAAGTTTCGGAAGACTTGAAAAAGTAAAGGATAAAGTTCTTAAAGACAAGTGTTGAAGTTCTGAAGATTGATTCCTAATGGACTTCTTCAAATGACTGAAGACTTGACATATCAGATATCCTATTAAGAAGACTCTACTCATGCTTCATCAATTTACCATCAGAAGCCTCTGAAGTTTGGAAGTCAAATGTTACCGTTGTGAGTAACTGTACACGACGCCCAAGAAAGATATATCCCGTCACTTCTCCCATAGTAAAAAGGAGATGCGTCAGTACAGCTAGTTATTACGCAACGTCTCTTTTCCAACAGCCAACAATATTTCAAACGACTATATTTCTACTGGGCTATTTAAAGGAAAGAGTATTCGCTTCTAAACGACGACGAAGTCCATGAATAATTCACTCCAGAAACCTCCACAAAAAGATGAATTGATCAAGTCATTGTGTGAAGATAGCAACAACGATGAGTTCTCGTTGTAACATTTAGAATATCCAAAGCTATCACCATTTACACATGGCCATTGTTGTTGAAGCTCAAAGATCATCATTCAACACAACAACAATGAATTTATATAGAAGCTGTTGATGAAGAAGACAACATTGCAAATCAGTCAAGTCATCAACCACCTTCTTGTCAACGCTACATTGAAGATCTAAAGCAAGGAGTTGTTGCTCAAAGCTTGCTCACCCAAGAAGACGAAGAAGAAGAAGATCTACAAGATGTCAACAACTGTCAAATCATTATACATCTCTGTAGTTTCTTAGGATTGGCAAGGAGCTGTTGTTCACATCTTGCTCGAACACTTGTGTGTTCTTTGTAATTAAACTTAGGAGAACCTGCTTATAAGGAAGCACCATACTCATCTCCAGTCTGCCAATTTGACTTAAAGAATTGAGATTCCTCCAGTGGACGTTATATCCTGATTGGATCACTGAACGGGTCACTGTTGATGGAAGCCTCAAGTAGATCACGAGTTGATCGGACTACTTGGGGAGACGGTGGCTGCTGGTCATCGTGAAATCCTGGCTAGAGATCTTAGAAGATCTTGGAATGTTGGGTCAATGATAGTCATATCTTAAAGAGGATCATGTGTTGATCAGACTTTTGTGGGATCCCTGATGGAACTCATTGTGATTCCTCCAGTGAACGTTATATCCTGATTGGATCCCTGAACGGTTCACTGAGAGAGATGCCTCAAGGGATCATGTGATGATCTGGGTACTTGAGATGACATTGACGTAAGTTAATGTGGGTTAGTCACAGTGTGGCTGTGTAGGTTGTTAGTCACCGGTTGTTGCCCGTGCATATGTAATCGAGAGTGATTATAGTGGATTAAGACCTTGTGTTCAAGGAAAAATCACCTGAGGAGGGTGGACTGGATTAGCCTTTGTGGTGAACCAGGATATATCGTGTGTTCTTTACTATTATGCTTAATGTCTTGTTTATATTTCTATATTAAGTATCAGAACCTTACACTAGCAAGTCAGAACCTTGCAACTCTGATAAGCTTCCGCTCTGCATGTTCTGAATGCTACGCATAATGTTCAGACCCTTGTTGGTTCTCATGCTTCATACATTGCAAGTCTGAACGTAACTTCGTTAGTCAGAGTCTCCCAACGAACTCTGATGTTATCCTAAGTGCTTTAACGACAAGAAGCGAAAAGTTGTTAAAAAGAGTAAATACACAATTCAAACCCCCTTTCTTGTGTCTTTCTCGCACCTTCAGAACCCCCCAACAAAATGGTGTTGTAGAAAGAAAGAATAGGTCATTGGTGGAACTTGCAAGGACAATGCTTAGCGACTCAAATCTTCCAAAGTACTTTTGGGCAGATGCGGTAAGCACGACATGTTTTGTAAGTAATCGTGTTAACATTATACCTATCCTTAAGAAGACCCCTTATGAACTTTTCAAAGGGAGGAAACCAAACATTGCTTACTTTCACATATTTGGATGCAAATGTTTTGTCTTGAACAATAACAAAGATAATCTTGGTAAGTTCGATGAAAAATCGGATGAAGGTATATTTCTTGGCTATTCACTTTCTAGTAAGGCATATAAAATTTATAATAAAAGAACTTTAACTATTGAAGAATCTATGCATGTTAAGTTTGATGAATCTAACCCCTCCAAGGAGGATATTGTTATTTGTGATGATGATGATTTCATAGAAGCTCTTCAAGAAGACTCCTCAAAAGTTAACAATGAGAATCAAATAGATCATCAAGAAGAATCAATTCAAAAGGAATATATTGTCAATGATCTACCGAAAGAATAGAGGACACATAGAGATCATCCTATTGACAAGATTAATGGAGACATATCTCAAGGAGTATCTACTCGATTAAATCTAAAAGATGCATGTCTCAATATGGCATTTGTTTCTCAAATAGAACCATCTAAAGTCCAAGATGTCTTAGATGATAATTAATGGATTTTAGCCATGCAAGAAGAATTAAATCAGTTCGAAAGAAATAAGGTATGGGATTTAGTTCCAAGACCAAAAGGTAAGCATATTATTGGCACTAAATGGATATTCAAAAATAAGCTAGATGAAAATGGTATCATTATAAGGAACAATTCAAGATTAGTAGCACAAGGCTATAATCAAGAAGAAGGTATAGATTTTGAGGAAACATTTGCACCGGTTGATAGACTAGAAGCAATTAGATTATTGTTAGCATATGCTTGTTCTTTGAATATTCAGTTGTATCAGATGGACGTTAAAAGCGCATTTATAAATGGATACATACTTGAAGAAGTTTATGTAAATCAACCTCCAGGATTTGAAGATTTCAAACATACTAATCATGTTTACAAACTCAAAAAGGCCTTGTATGGATTGAAGCAAGCACCAAGGGCTTGGTATGATAGGTTAAGTAATTTTATTTGCGAACACGGTTTCGAAAAAGGTAAAGTTGATACTACTTTGTCTATTAAAAGAATTAACCATCATACTATCTTAGTATAAATTTATGTAGATGACATCATATTTGGATCTACAAAATAATCCTTATGTGAAGAATTCTCAAAAATCATGCAAGGAGAATTTGAAATGTCCATGATGGGTAAGTTGAACTACTTTCTCGGGTTGCATATCAAACAAACAAAGAATGGGATATTCATCAATCAATCTAAATATTGCAAAGAACTTCTCAAAAGATTTGACATGGATACTTGCAAAGAGATAGCAACTCCAATGGGATTCGACACATATCTTGATCATGATGAATCCGAAATTCCAATTAATATCACTAAATATCGAGGAATGATCGGCTCTTTATTATATTTAACCGCTAGTCAACCTGATATAATGTTTAGTGTATGTTTATGTGCACGATTTCAAGCGTGTCCGAAGGAATCTCATCTCACAGCGGTGAAGAGAATAATGAAGTATCTTAAAGGAACTTCCAATGTCGGCCTATGGTACCCTAAAGGTAGTATATGTAGTCTTGTTGGTTTTTCTGATGTAGATTATGCAGGATGTAAGACGGACAGGAAAGGCACAAATGGAACTTATCACATTTTTGGAAATGCCTTAGTCTCATGGTCATGCAAAAAGCATGCATGTGTGGCTCTTAGTACTGCCGAAGCAGAGTATATCGCCGCCGGTAGCTGTTGTTCGCAAATACTTTGGTTGAAGCAACAACTTCATGACTATGGTGTGAATCTAGGATGCATATCTCTCAAATGCGACAACACCAGTGCAATCAATATATCAAAGAATCCAATCATGCATTCAAGGACCAAGCACATTGATATTGGACATCATTTCCTAAGAGATCACGTTCCTAAAGGTGACATCGAGATTACTTTTATCGATACTCAAAATCAACTGGCAGACATCTTCACAAAACCGCTTCCTCGGGACGCATTTTTTTAAGATTCGAAGAGAACTTGGTATTTTGGATGAAGGTGACATTTAAAATTTCAATGTTTATTCATTAAATGGTATAATGAAGCCAATGTACACTTATATTTTCCTTTTAATTTAGTTTTTAATATATTGTTATTTTTATTCTTTCTTGGTTGTTTAAATAATTGTTTGACATGTTTATGTGCAATAGATTTGCTTTATAATGAATAAAAATATGTCTTGATATTATTAGGGTTAAAATAAATATAAGATATATGTTGAACTGCCTTTGTTAAATGCTTTTTTCAAATTTTTTTCTCATGTAACCTGTTACATGAATGAGGTAACCTGTTACATGGCTGCGATTTGTGTTTTCCAGGAACGAGTTTTTGCTTCTGTTTCGTGATGTAATCGGTTACATCATTCAGGTAATCGGTTACATTATTGTTCGTGTGGTTTTTCCTTACTATTTAAAATTCATTTTTTTTGTCAAACAAATTTAATTCTTTTCTTCTTATCTCTTCCAACTACCTTCTAGGTCTCTTAACTCTTTTCAAACCTCATTAATCTCCACCCATAAACTCTCTTTTGACCAACCTAACTCATTAAACTCCATTATTCCACAATTATTTTTGTGTTTCCAACCCTTTCTTTTAAAAACCCATAAGTCATTTTCAAAAGCACTTATTTGTGCTCTCTCAATCTAAAACGTGTATCTACCTTAAAACCCTAACTCTTCTTCATCTTCAAAGCTTCTTCAATGGCACCTAACAAGAGAAACAAGGGAAAATCTATCATGGGTGAAGGATCCACAAACCCAAATGGAGATTCTAATTCCGAAATTGCTCCAAGAACTGTGAAATCCAGAAGATTATTGTTCAACTTTAACACAAGACCCTTAACTCCTTCGAAGTATGGTAATCTTAAATCCTTTCCTTCTACTAGCTTTAAGTTTCATCCTTTGTTAGCTTTTCAAAATATTAAGGATTTCATTCAAGAAGCTGGTTTTGTTTATCCGGACTTAGTAAAAGAGTTCTATGCAAATTTTGTGTTTACTAGTGATTTTATGATATCATCACTTGTGAAAAACAAAGAAATCCTGATGAGTTTAGAAGAATTTGGAAATTGCTTGGGTGTTTCATTTGAAGGAGTGATTTTGAAACATAATTTTGTATGTGCTGCTGCTGCTTTTAAGTAGGGGTGGCAAACAGGCATGCCCGCCCCGTTTAGGTCCGCCCGGCAAATGCCCGCAAAAAAATGGGGTGGGGCGGGGCAGTCATAGTTGAGGATGCGGGCCTAAAATCTAGGCCCACCCTACAAAAAAGTGAGGGTGGGCAGGGAAAGCCAACGGACACTGTACCTTTTAAGCCTAAAAACACAAAATTTTATGTAAATGCTTGTGCCCGCAAAAGCCCGCGAAGAAAACGGGGCGGGGCGGGGCGGACACATTAGAGGGTGAGGGCCTAAACCCTTGACCCACCCCGCACTAAAGTGCAGGGGTAAAACGGGCATGCCCAACGGGCCGGGCCCGTTTTGCCACCCCTACTTTTAAGGATTGTGAAAAATGGAAGTTTTATTATAGCATTAGTCGAGTGAAAAAGGCTGAACTTTTGAGCAAATCTTCTGCCTCTAACCGGGTTCACATTTTTTATTCCACACTTTCGGTTAGTGACCGAATACTGCATTATTTGATAGCATATATTCTCCTACCAACGCATTCAAACCATTCACAAGTTAGTGACCTTGACATGCAATTGATGTATGCATTGAAGAACAAGATTTCGGTGAATTGGGCATCCTTATTTGCACACAACATGTCTCATCAGAAGAAACTCAAAGGAGGTATTCCTTATGCTCGCCCAATTTCAAAAATTTTGGAGCATTGTGAAGTTGACTTGAAAAGAGAACCCAAGCTTGAAATGTTACAAAAAAACCTCTGAAATTAGCTCAAAGGTTGCAAATAAGAATATGGGAATTTATCAAGATGCTGATGGGATTTTTAAACACATTGAGACAAATCCTCCACGAGTTTCAAACCCCACTTCGGCTCAGGTTCCGCTTGAAGTTCCAGAAGGAGGCTACACTAATGAGTTTCTCTATCACTCAATAAGGTCTATGGAAAGCCGTATAAACACTCGTATTGATGACCTTCGTGAAGCCTTGTTTGAGGAAATTAGGAAATCGAAGAAGAAGATGAAATGGAAGAAGATGACGAAGAATAGACTTTTTAGTTTTGTTTTGTGTTTACTTATGTCTTAAGTTTAATTTTTATGTGTTTAAGTGTTATGTCTTTTAAGTAAGTTTTATGCTATGATGTTTGTGACTTGATTTCTAGTTCAAGACATTATGTGGTATGTTATATGGTTTATGAATGGTTGTTTCTATGTTATCTTTGTATTAGGTGTTGCAAGTTTTAAGAATTTATTCATTATCAATTATATATTTTCCCAATCCTTTTCGATAATGTCAAAGGGGGAGAAGATTGTGGTTTGATTTGCATGTGTTTAGTGTATTATGTATCTAACGTTTGCAGACCCCAAGTCATTTCAAATGTTTTGCATCAAAATTTTCCAAACCATTTGCATCTAGAAATATCAAATTTTTCAAAGGGACATGAAATTGCGGGGGGAGCAATTTTATGGCTAAATCATTGGAAACACAAACACCTCAAACATGAAGTGGTTGACATCATCAAAAAGGGGGAGAATGTAAAATCAAGCCTTTTTAAATTGGGTGTTTTGATGAAGTAAACATTTTTGCATTGGATCAAGAAAAGTATGAGCAAAAGATTCAACTTTCATGAAGACTAAGTTTTGATCACCAAGCATGGTACAAGCCTTCAATTTAATCTTTGATATACTAGTGCTCAAAAATTCACTTAACATAAATTCCTTGCATCCCCTCTTGGTAAAATATTTTGCATAATTTTTCATAAGTTTTTTCAAAATATTTTTTCACCACCTTCAGTGATGTAACCGGTTACATCATTTAGGTAACCGGTTACATGAGCTTTTGTTTTGATTCTGCCCCTTTATGTTTACGCAAGTTTTTCTTGATGTAACCGGTTACATGGCAAAAAAATTTCAAAAGTTTATACGTTACACTTGATGTAGCCGGTTACATCATTCAAGTAACCGGTTACATCACTGAACTAGTGCCAATTTTTAGATTTCATGTTTTTAAACTTGCCATTGATTTATACCTTGAACCATTGCATTGTTTAGTCTTGCTACTCATTTTCAACAGGTGTAATTCTCTTATAAATACCATCCAATTTCAGATTTTATTCCTCACCTTTTCCATAGCAATTAAACATCAATTTTTACTCTCTCTTATTTTCAAACAAAGTGTTTTGATACATAATTTTTCATTGAAATTTTTCTGCACATTGTCTCCATATCAAGTCAGAAAATTTCTTCCTCATTCAAAAACACTTGAGCATTAATATATCATTGAAAATTGCAATATTGGAAAAGAAGATCAATCTTGTGATTGATATATTCAAGAATCAAGTTTCAAACACTTCTACAAAAATTCAGATTTATTGTAAAAATCCCAAGTTCTAAGGATTGTTTGGATTTAGGTGTTGACTATAAGGAGAAGGATTGTTTCTCTTATACGGTTGTTATATTCCTTGTTGTCCAGGTTTGTTGGAAACAAGAGGTTGATCTTGAGAGGATTGTTCTCATTTTAACTAAGTTGTAAAATCCAAGAGGTTGTTCTTGGTGTGTTGTTAGAGTCTGTATAGAAAGGCTAGGATAGTCTTGTCTTAGGATCTAACATTATTAAAAATCTCTTTCATGTTGAAAGGGGACTGGAGTACTCTCGGACTGTGAGGGGAACCAGGATATATCGTCGTGTCATTTACTTTCCGCACTTTACAGCTTTTCATCACTTAGAAACTTTAGGAATGTAAAAATAAAAACCGTTGAAAAATCGAGAAAATAGTCTAAGGAACCTAATTCACCCCCCTCTTAGGTGTATTCCTACTAACATATAATGTTTAAGGAACGCCTCAGCAAGATCTCTCCAAGTACTGACCTGCTGTTCGCTGTTGATCTTGGCGAACAATCTCTGGTTTACCAGAATGGTGAAGTCTGGGTTACTTGCAGGATTAACCAAACAAATCCTAGGACGTCGGGCGACAACTTAAATCAACGTGATAATTTTAAGTCAAGGGTGATATCTTGGTGTTTGGTTTTATGTATTAAGTCTTTTAGAATGAAAGATTTCGACTAACTCTAGATAAAAGTCTGAGATAAAGAAAATGACTTTGAAAAGAACTTTAAAGTAAAATGGCGAAGGAAACATAAAGATGCTGATAATGTAAATAAATTGGTAAAAAGACTTTGATTGATAAAGAAATTGAAAGATGGTGTTTACACGTACATTTTTCCGGATAACTCTTTTCTCTCACACGGGTACTTTGAGTAATTTCAGGAAGTTTGTACAAGTTTTTCACACTGAATTCTAATAACAACTATCCTATTTATAGATAAACAAAATAACTGCTATTAACGACTAAATCCTAAAACTTCGACATCTGGCCTTCTGCATGTCTCCCTTTCGCCAGGTGCTTCCACGCGTCTTCTGCCAAACGTTATGATTCTCTTGAATTTGAATCTTTAAGTTATGTCGAACCAACGCGTCCTTTCAGACTTGTCGAATTGTCGAACTATCACAACGTTCTTCATACTTGTCAAAACCTTTTCCATTTGCAGAAATCTTTACTTGACGAAATGTCGAAACGTTGCCCCGTCGAAATGTCGAAGAATGTTGAAGAATATCTCCCAAGTAGATATACTCTTTCAGTTGTGCTTCTTTTGGCATGTACCTCCACTTGTCGAAAACAACTCTTTATGTGTTGAACTCATGGCGTCGAAAATACGCATATACACCTGCCCCTTCTCCAGTTGCATATACCATTTCAACGATGCCCCACTGAGGCTATCCTGGAAGTAATGAATGAGGAGTAGGTTGTTGTTAATACGAGCAGCCATCTTGCGACAATATGCTCGTAGGTGAGTTTTGGGACAGCTGATTCCCTTGTACTTGTCGAAATTCATCACTTTGAACTTTTTAGGGATCACAATCCTGGGTATCAAGCACATATCAACAACATCCAAGCCAGGAGTAGTTTGCACCTCCAAGGACTTGAATTTTTCTTCCAATGTACGCAATCTATCAGCAGATGGATCATATACAGCATGTTAGGGAGGTGGTGGTAGTAAGAAGAAGGCGTCAAACTGCTCATCCACGTCACTCACAGAACCATGTTGAGCAGTTGCGGTAGAGTGTTCCGACACGTCCACATGAACGGGAAGAGGAATTCCCTTAGTTACTCCAGAAGATTCCACCTTTTCGGCGAGCTTTTTGGAATCAGCCTAAATTTCAGCATTGTTCTCTTTCTGAGCTAACATCATCATAGTCTCCAGCAGTTGATCCACTTTGGCTTTAAGCGAGTCAATGTCATTCCTCATCATGTTTTGATTTTCTTCAATTTGCTCTAGTGTCATTTTGAAGTTACGGCGGGTCTCGTACCGGTGTCGAGTAGTCAGCTTTTTCTGAAGAAGAAAGGGTAGAGTGTATGAATTGGTGCTCAATGCATATGGGATGCGGATGCAAAATGCTTTTATACTTATGTTTTTTATTTTGTTTTATATTTAGGGAATCATTCATAAAGTTGTTATTAACAAGCATTCAAAATAACACAAAGACAAGAAAATAAAGGATATCTAAATTCTCATTCATCCATTCATTCATTACATAGTTCTGAGGTACAAATGTTTCAACCAATACAAGCCGAATACAAATAACAAGAAACAACAGGACAATGATCTTCAAGCTACAGGCTTTCGTGCTTCACGCTCCTCAAGTTCTTCCTTAAACCTTTTTAGTATAGCCTTGTAAAGGTAAATGAATTCGCAGATAGTCGGAGGAGTAGAGTCTTCTAGTGCTTCTAAAGCATCTCTGTGTTTCCAAATCAGGTCCTTAGCTAGCCAGTTACAAAACCCAATCAAACTGTTGAGCTTGCTGCGGTACACGTCTCGGTTGTCCCTTAGGATATGCATAGATTGCTCATAACCGTCATAATCATGGAACACATTTTCTCTTTCTGCCGACCATATGGCTTTGTCCTTGAGGATTGCCCTCATCTGATTTTTCTGATTTTCAGCGATCCTTTTGACATTATCTAACTCCCTGCGTATCTTATCCCAATTAGCAGGCCTAACCCAGGTTGTTGTCATGGAGTCCTCCTTAAGCTGATGCTCTCTCTCTCTTCAATAGGCCTTGACAAATGTAGGTCGATACTCAGTTTTTGAATTCTTGCTCCCAGTTATTCTCTGAGTTCCTTGTTCTTCCTAGTGGCAAGGAGCCAAGAATCTTCGTTTTCCACACATTTCATGTGAGCTCTATCCAATTCCTCCTTAACCCTCTCTAGAATCCATGGTTGATACTGCACCCTAGGTGCACCATCCCTTTTCCTCAACTCGAACCCCTTAGTATGAACCTTCTTCTAGGAGCGTACAATCTTATAAAGGAGTAAAGGATCTTTAGTACCCCTGTCACGAAGAATCATTTCTTCCAAATCGTTGTCTCCAAGTTTTCCAATATAGGGCATTCAAACCGTCGTATAGCTAGTATATGATTGTAGCTTATACAACCTTTTGACTCAATCAGTGGCACATTGCAGAAGCCCCCATAACTCATAATGATCTCATCAACATCCAACTTGTCGGGATACTATGTGATATTCCTTTCAGAGAGGGACACTAGCAATTGAGCCCATTCCCCACTATTTAAATCAGGGACGATGGCGTGGCGCTTGAACACATGAGAAGTGAGCCACTTATAGAGGAGAGGAATATAGAATGTCAGCACTGAACCCTTTCTTTCATGGCGGAGATGTAAGTTATAGAAGATGTCAGCTAAGAGTGGATGCACTGGGCTTTGTCCTTTTCTTCGAAACTGCCTAAAACACAGTGATGGCAGCAGAGTCCATGAATTCTTCAAAATTGTGGAAAAGCACTAGCCCATATATGAGGAGAGCCAATACGTTCACCAGAGCATCCCATTGTTTATTCTTCAACAACCTTACCGCTTCTTTTTCCAGAAAAGTGCTTAGAAAACCAAAAAAATCTTCTTCTTTTTCCAACCATCCTTAGCTTTTGAAATAGGAATTTGGAGAGCTTCGGCTAGTTCTTCTACCTCGAGTGTCTGACCAATCATAGTGTAGGGTGCCCTAACCTTCACGGAGAAACCCAAAAATCCTTTAAATTCTTCAATGGCAGGAGTCAAGTAGAAATCTTGGAACAGAAAACTTCTCATTGGTGGGTCGTAGAACCGTGCTAAGGTCGTGACAACAGGAACTTGAACCTTGACAGTAAGGAGATCGAGAACCTGAACAAATCTTCCCACTAGAGTTTTTTTGAAGAGATGAGGCATTTCCTTTAAACAGTTCATCACAACGGTAATATCTGGCATGATTGCTTTCAACTGCAGAGTTTTCCTTTTTCCTGAATTCATGGTTACTTTGAATGCAAGACAAATTGTAGATACAAATGATTCTCTGAAAATAAAAGTTTTTTTTGTGTAAGTCATGATGTATATGTAAATGATTATGAATGCATGATGTTGGATCCAGGTTATCACAAGTACCCTCCTAATAGGTAGGCTTTAAGGATAGTTCTAGATTCTTTACCCATAAACCCACTCACGGGATAACTTCTACATTGATGGATAAGGTTCCCAGGATCGCGAACACTAATCGCATCAACATCACGCAACGTGCTAGTTGCATTATGACGAGGATACGAAAAGGTCTCTCCTGAATGGAGTCCTCATGCTAGGCCCATGAGGAGCGAGTCCGCAGAGACTAACACTAACGACCACCAAGATAGAAACTGGTTCTAAGAGTAGTTCCCAGAGTCACGGACCCTTCATAAATCAAGTCGTACGACCGACTAGATGCGTTACGACAAGATCTTCGAATAGGTCTCCTCAAGGGGAAGCTTTCATGCTAGGCACACAAGGAGCAAGTCCTTGGGGACTAACACTAATTACTTCCAAAATCTAAACTAAGTGTCCCCTCTTATTTTTCCAAGACTCGGGTATAGAGCCTTACTTGTGATATCATCCCAAGATCCAATAGACAAGTATGATAAATAACACATAATAATAAGAGAGAAAGCAATAAAGAAAAATAAATAAGCAATAGGAGAAAACAAACAAGAAGAAACCAATCAAGCGAAGCTAACTCTCGCGAATCAAATCAAGTTAGGCTTGAATCTCTCTAGCATATGGCAATGCATATCCCCAGCAGAGTCACCAGCTGTCGTACCTTGAAAAATACAATCCTCGCAATGGACGCCGAAAAAACGTTTAAACAGAGTCGCCACCGAACTTTATTCATTCCAGGGAAGGTATAGGAAAATATCGATAAAACCTTTAAAGGATAAGAAAATGGTCATCGCAACCAAATTCTAGGTCCGGGAGTCAATTACGTAAGAGGGAAGCTACTTGGACCCTCTACGTCCGTTGTACTCAACGAGAACCTCTTGATTCGATTGTGAGAAAAGTTAGCTAGGATTGTTTGTTTTCTTCTAAGGGAATAAGGATTAAAGGATATAGTTCTAAAAGGGGAAATTGGTGGTTTTTATATTAGGGTGCTCGCCAAGGATTGAGGCCCCTGTGCCTACGTATTCCCTCGTGCAATGGGAAAGTCAGAGCGTTCGTAGTTCGTGGGACTACGGTTGGTTGGTTTGTGTTTTTTAGTGAATGAGTGTTTAAGTCGTTTTCTAACTCCTAAACGTTGGCTCGTCTGCTCGCTAGGGGAGGCTGAAGCACGAGTTTATATACGCTGAAGAAAGGACTAAACAATGTTCTTTTGGAAAGGTTGTTTGAATTGATTAAAGTTTATTAAGAATTTTGATTAGGAAAAAGAGTTTGATTTGAATAGGTTTAGGGTTTCGATCGCACGAGAAGCAAGAAAATGAGGTTCGATTTGTTAAGTATTTGTTGGTGAATGACGATTATTCGATAAATGAGACGTCGGCCTCGCAACCAATTAATCGGGGCATTATTGAGATGCTAGATCCCAACGACACCTTTTTCATTCGATTAATTATGAAATTGTGTTTGTTGGACAATGAACATCTTTGTCTAAATAATTAGGGCAAGTATTTTAGGAACGAAAGGTCGAATGACACACAACCCAAGGCGTGCGCCCAAAGAGCAGTCACTCAAGAATCCAAGGAGTGCAAGACTCCTAGAACTCAGTTCTTTCGTAATTTAATTAGGAAAAGATTTTTGATTCGATGTGTTAGGTATTTTAATTGGTTTAAACGCTTTAAAAGGATTACGTGTTTTAATCGAATTAAGATTTGAATGGATTAAAAGTCTTACAATGGATTAAGTGTTTTTTAGAAATGAAAGACAGAATGAACACAACCCTAAGGCGTGTGCCTCAAGAGCATTTGTTCAAGAATCCAAGGAGTGCTAGACTCCAAGAACCCACTACTTTCATTATTAATTAAGAAAACATTTTAGAAGTATTAATCATAACGGATTATGATTTTAATTTAATTAAAAAAGTATTTTAAATTTACTTGTATTGAGAAAAGTTTAATTGGATTTGAAAATGATTTTAATTTAGTTAGGAAAGTATTTTTAAATGTTAATTATGGATTAAGTATTTTAACTTGGGAAAAGATTTGAATGACTTAAAAGTTTTAAAAAGGATTAAGTGTTTTAGTAGGATTGAGCATTTTAGAAATGAAAGATCAAAATGATCACAACCCAAAGCGTGCACATCGGGAGCAACCTTTCAAGGACCCAAGGAGTGCTAGTCCCCAAGAATCCACAACCTTCCTTGTTTAATTAAGAAAAGTTTTATAAATATTAATTAGAATGAATTATGATTTTAATAAAGATTAAGTATATTAAACAAAAATTAATTGTTTTAAGATTTGAATAAATTATGACTTTTTAAGTTAATTAAGACAATATTTTTAAAGGGTTAAGTTTTTTTATTAAGATTAAATGTTTTCATTTTAGAAACGAAAGACGGAACAAACACAATCCAAGGCGTGCGCCTTAAGAACATTCGTTCAAGGATCTAAGGGGTGCTAGACCCCAAGAACCCACTACTTTTGTAATTAATTAAGAAAGATATTTTAAGTTGTTTTGTATAAAGAAACTAATTAATTAATTAAGATTCAATTAAATAAAATGTTGTTTAAGTGTTGAAGAATGAATTGAATTAGGATAATTTATCGGGATTTAAGAAAACTTAACATTTAATATCAAAGAAAAAACAAATAGTAATTAAACTATAACTAAAAAGGGTTGGGGTATGGACATAAAAAGGAGGTAAGGCTTCTAAAAATGATCTATGAAGGCCCTATAAGGGAGACCCAATCGCTACCAGCATGGGTTGGGTCCCAAAAGCCAAAAAATCCTCACTACTATTATCATCAGCGCACAACAAAAAGGAAGGGGAAAGAACAAATGGTGTAGCATAGGGGTCCGCGTGGCCTCATAATGTGGCAGCATAAATAGCAAGCCTTGGGGAAGAGAAACTGTTGACATCCCACTTAATGATTAATTAATATGAATAAACAAAAGGACTATGTTGTTGGTTTTCAAAATAAATTATCGTTATAGTTCAACAGGCCACGAATATTTTATTATAATCTGCCTAAAACAAACATGGTCAATAGTTATTAAATAAACAAATGCATAATGTGATAAATATGAAAAAGGTCCAAATAGAACTCAGAACCTAAACGAAATTCGCTCTGTACTCTCTTCTCTCTCTCTCTCTCTACAATTCCAAATTCCTTAGAAAATGTTCTTCCTCGCCGGAGAGGGAGGTGGTTGGCGGCGGCACCGCCCCTCCTCTCTGGTCACACACCTTAAAACACCCTTATCTCTATACAAAACACCATTGAGTCCAAATCTGGACTCAGTTTTCGCAAAAAAAAGCTTCCTTTAAAACCCTAAATCGAAGACCAATTGTAACCCTAGATATACAAAACCACACCAAATTGAGCGATTCCAAGAGGGATTCAATGCATCAAGGTAAGGCGAGCAGAGATCAAGAAAAAGAAGACACTTACAAGATTAGAGCTAGTCCGATGGTTAATCCAGCGAGGTATTATCTTGAACTCTCTTTTGCTTTTCTCTTCTTCTTTTTCTTTAGTCTTTCCACCGTTTTACCCAATTGGTTTGGGGTGAGTAGCTCGGTTCCAATGAGTCTCAATGTGAGGCTCGGTGAACCCTATGTCACGAGCTCTTGTGAAAGGGTGTGTAGAGTAATTTAAGCAGAGTTTCAGTAGGATTTCTGGCTCCTCCTTTGCCAATGATTGGGTCTTCATTTATAGGGGAATTTTGGGATCAATTGGTACGTGTGAGTTAGGGAAATTTTCTAAGGAATATTCCCTCGTATGTGTGAGTGTGAGCTGTGTATATTTCCAAACCGTTAGAGGAAATTTTTGCTGAAAGATTTTGGGGGACCAAGGCTGATAGTGACTCATCCTTGTTTGTCCGTAGTGTGTTTCTAGAATGTATAATTTTTGCCTTGATTTTTTACAGTGTGAATATGTGGCTTGTGGACCCTTTTACAATGCTTGTGTGGTGCCCTTTTGACTTAATATTGCTTTCGAATGACTTGGTATGTCTCATGACTATTTGAATATTTCTGAAAAGCTTTGAACCTTGTTATGAATCTTGCTGTTAAAATTGTAAATACATTCCTTGATAATTTGGACTAGCTTGGTTTGGACGTTTTATTGGTAAAACTATTATTTCTGAGTCCTTGTATTCATGTTGAATTTCTACAGGTTTTGGTTATAAGTTGGAGAAATGGAAGGTTTAAATGTGGTTTTGATGGAATTGGCAAGGTTGTGAATGACTTGTGTTGTTTAGAAAGAGCATTAGTTGGTAAGTTTGTTGTACAATGCCTTTGAGTACCAGCCAAGCCATTATGAAACTAATGCTCCCTGGTTACTTGGCTGTAAGTGCAGATTCAATGAAAAACTCTATCACAACACTTTGGCTAAGTTTCTTGTGACCTTGTATTCTTGATGCCCAGCTATTGGCAGTATCTTGGCAAAGGTTGGTGCAGCTTGAGAATGATGGAGCTTTGTTTAGAATTGGCACGAGGTTAGCATGGGTAAGGCAAATTGGCATGAAGGGATTATCACAAAAGAAAGAATCAAGGACTGCTCTTTAATCTTGAAGAATAAGCCATAGAAATTTAAGTACATTTAGGCCTTGCATAGCTTGTAGATTTAAGTCATATGACATACTTGTAGCTTGGAATTTAATGCCATGTTTTTTTTCAATTCCAATCTTTTGTAAAAATTTCTTTTGACATTTGCTTCTTTTGGAGTGTCTTGAACTTGTTTTGTAATTTGAAAAAATTGGAAAAAAGTTGTAAACCTGTTGTGTATGGAATTGGATCTTTAGATTGCAGTATCATTATTGTTGTGGATTAAACATGAATGGCCTCATACGACTCATAATGGCTTGCATGTAGCTTAAAAACAAATCCTTAATTGCTTAGCTCAAAAGGCAAAACAAATAGATGGGCTTAAAAACTCGGGCATTGAAAACATAGCTTGAGAATAAATTGGTTGTGTCTTGAAAAATGATTCACATCTTGCCAATCTGAACTTCATGATCCATTGAGAAAACAAAATCCAACTTGAACTATATGAACCATAGCTTTTACAAATTTTAATTAAAGTTGGAAACCAATTTGAAGTTAGTTAAAATCGATTCTCTAACGTGGTTTACCAACGGGCTCCAACTAATTTCAATTCCATGTCTTGTTTGATCACACATCCTTAACAACCTTAAAATAACGCTTTAGAATCCTTTTTGAAATGTATCTTAAAAGTGTACTGGTTATGGCTTGAATGAACTCTAAACATGGTCTCGAATCAACTTGCATCACAACTTGTAAAAAACGTGGTTTATGCTTGGAACAACTTAACCGATTGAACATGGATTTTAAACAACTTGAGGATTTGATTGTGGTTTCCTATCATCACTTGTAGCACACTCCACATTCCATTTAGCCACCAATTGATTATACCATGATCCTTTTAACTAAAAAATCCTCCATTAAACTTGCAACTAATTCAAACTTGGATCAAAACAAACATGACTTAAGGATGAAGCTTTGCATAGTCATCTCTTGGACAAATTTGCAACAAATCTAGCCAGAATTTAGCTTGATCAATCATATAACTTTGAGGTCAATCTTGAAGTATGGATTAGAAGCAAAGCCTGATCATTAGAATGAGGGCTCATTCCTCTTTTAATTCCACAGGAATTCAACACAACTTGCAAGGGACTATAATCACAATGAGCACACACAAGGCCTTTTAAAATCAAAATCCTAGAAGATCATGGCCAGAGGCCAGATGATCATCTAGAGAAAGATCATGAATCCACACAAATACTTAGTATAAGGGAGTGAGAGGGTGGGACAAATTTGGGGTATGACAGATACTTGGTCTAGAAAGTACCTCTTGGATGACGGACTTGTTCCCACATTTCTTCTTCGTGCTCACCAGCTTAGACAGAATGTTCGCCCTGGTATTATGTTCGCGAGGGACGTGACTCATTTCTGCCGAGTCAAATTTTTTCATCTTCTTTTTCACCAGGGCCAAATACTCGATGAAGTTGTCATTCTTTGCCTGGTACTCTCCCCGTACCTGGGAGGCGACGAGCTGGGAGTCAGTAAATATTTTTACCTCCTTTGCACCAAGGTCCTTTGCCAGGTGTAGCTCGACGAGGAAGGCCTCGTACTCAGCCTGGTTGTTTGATGTCGAGAAGGATAAAGTGAGGGATACCTCGATTAAGATGCCTTCTTCATTTTCTAGATTGATGCCCGCTCCGCTACTCGTCGAGTTAGATGCCCCGTCAACGTAGATTGTCCATTTCCGGGATCCGTCAGTCGAGGAGATCGGAGCGGTCATTTCCGCAGCAAAGTCGGCTATCAGTTGACCCTTCAGGGCCTTCCTACCCTCATACTGGACGTTAAACTCTAAGAGCTCGAGCGACAACTTGATCATCCTGCCCACCATGTCGGGACGGTCTAGCAGCTGCTTCATGGGTTGGTCCGTCCTTACCACGATTGTGTGGGCCAGAAAGTAATGTTGCAGCCCTCTGGTCGTAGTGATAAGGTCCAGGGCGACCTTCTAGATCTGCTGGTACCTAAGCTCGGGGCCTTGGAGGGCTTTGCTGGTGAAGTATATAGGCCTCTGTCCCTCAGTGGTTTCCCGGATAAGAGTCTCGCTGACTGCCTCGATTGCAACGACGAGGTACAAATACAAAGTCTCCCTGACCTCTGGCTGTGAGAGGACCGGGGGCTACAAGTGGACTTGTTTGAGGTGGATGAGGGCTTGTTCGCACTCCTCGGTCCACTCGAACATGGCCTCTTTGCGCAGGAGCTTGAAAAATGGGAGTGCGTGCTGGGCAGATTTGACCACGAAGCGAGACAGCGAGGTGAGCATCCCGTTTAGATATTGGATTGATTTCTTCTAGTTCGGCTCGCCGATCTTCACGTTCCTGTCTGGGTCATCGTCGAGTGTGATGAGCTTGAAGTCACCATCTGGAATGGGGCGCATGGGATGAAGAGGTTGCCCGTTGCCATTTGCTGGAGGGGCATGATCTGTTACCTTATTCTGCTCTTGTTTGTTGGGGAAGCAGATGTCGAGGTCGACCGCGTTGATGCGCGGGAGTGGCTTCTGCCCCTCGTCCTGGACTGACTTTCCAGTGGTCTTGGACTTGATGTTGATCGAGTTTAGCCCCTTGGTAGCTGCCTCAAAACAACTTCTAGCAGCCTCGATGTCCCCTCGGAGAGTGACGACGCGACCTCTGGTCGTGTAGTACTTCATCTTCAGATGGACTATAGACGACATAACTGTTAGCTCGGCCAGGGTTGGCCTCCCCAGGATGAACTGGTATAGAGAGGGGCACTCTATGACCAGGAAGCAGATCTTGACTTGTCGGGCAGTCTCATCGTTCCCAAAGGTGACGATTAGCTCGACGTAGCCCCAAGGTCTTGTGGTGGTGCCATTGAAACCCCGTAGTTCGGAGCCGATGTACGGGGTTAGATGCGTCTCATCAAGCTAGAGGGTGGTGAACAGGTGGGCATATATTATGTCCACTGAGCTCCCCTAGTCGACTAAGATATGGCGGACGTCGAAGTTCTCTATCTGCGCCCTAATCAGGAGAGGGATGTTGGAATTGGGAGCGTCGCCTGGTAACTCTTCGAGGTAGAAGGTAATGGGGTTTGATCTTCCCTGGACCTTGTCGAAGGTGGCGTTCTACGCAAAGCTCGTCTCTATCAGCTCGTTGAACTTCCGCTTTACCAACCCCACAAAAACCTTGTTGAATCCTCTGCCAGATATGACCATGGCGGCGGGGAAGCTTTCCCATGGGCTACGAGCGAACACGGGCGTGTCGGGCTCGTAGGGAAGGTAGAAGTCCTGTGTCCTGGAGACGCACAAAACGACTTGCAGTCTGTTATCGCCGGATGATGGGGTCGCCTCCTCGACCCTCTTCGTCTCCCGACCCTCCTTTCTGGGGGCTTCGCTCCTCCTGGTGTATTTCTTCAGGTTCCCCTCCTTAATTAGGATCTCGATGGCATCCTTTAGATGAATGCAATCCTCCGTGACGTGCCTGTGACTCCTGTGGAACCAGCAGTACTTGGACTTGACGTTGGGCTTAGGGGGTGTCGGCTTCGGGAAGCAGACACTGCCTCGTTGGAACTCTGAGTTGATACACTCGTCCAGGATGCACTCGCGGGGAGCTGTGAGTAGTGTATACCCAATGAAATGGTATGCTAACCCCCTTTGGTCTCGGAGTCACAGGGCCGGTTTTCTCTTCTTTTCTCCCCGCCTCATCGGGGAGCGGTGGAATCTTCGTGCTTGGAACTCCTGGAACTCTCCTGGTTCCGCGAGTCATGGGCGCAGTTGTCGGCCTCCTTCTCCTCATATTGTATGTAGGGTGGGCCTTGTTGAGGAGAGCGTCTAGCATGTTGGGCCTTTCAATGTCGACTGCTTTGGCGAACTCAGTGTGAGGTCGTAGTCCTCGCTCAATCAGATACATCTTTATGTCGTCCGAGGTAGCTACCTGGATGGTTTCTCAGTTGAATCTCTCTATGTAGTCCTAGAGAGATTCTTCCTTCCCCTGAATGATGGCCTCCAAGGATGCTTCCGTCTTCGGGTGGCGTCGGGAAGTGGTGAAGTTCCTAGAGAACTGCCTTTTTAGCTCTCTCCAAGAGGTGATGGACTCGGACTCGAGGCTTTTATACCACGCCATTGCACCCTTCCTCAATGTCGTGGGAAAGAGCCTGCACTTTATGGCCCCCGGACGTTCCTATAGTCGAGCATCGCATTGATGCTTTCGATGTGGTCGTCCGGATCGGTCGTCCCATCGTAGGTAGCTAGGGCGGGGGCTTCTCCATCCTGATGGGCAGGCGAGTCTCCATGATGGCCTTGGATAGGGGACCGCGAAGGTCATCTTCATCGCTCCTGATGGGCGAATGTGACGAGGATCGATCGTACCTTGGGCTCCTGCCTATGCGAAGAAGACTCTTTGGCCGACTCTTAGATTTATCCACGTACTCATCGGCTTTGTTTCTCTTATGGACCGGGGAGCGTCACTCCTTCCGGGGAGGAGATCGGTCACGCTTTTGGGTGACCACGGGTTGAGGCCTTTCCAGTCGCGGGCGACGCCCCTGTTGTCGCGGAGAAGGGCTCCAAGGCTCATCATGCTGTAGCCTCCGTAGGGGAGGGGAATGATGGGTTTCTCGTCGTCAAGGGGAAGGACTAAGAGAAATGGGGCGACGATATCTCCGTGGGGGAGAGTGTGATTGTCGCTCCTTCTTCAGCATCTCGATCTGCTCGTTCTATTGAAAGATCATCAAGTTTTCCTAATTAATCATCTCGAACAGAGCCACCATGGTCGGGTCAGCGTTGGGTGGCATGGGGATTGGCTGGAAGACATTCGGGCTGTTGAAGCGTCAGGCGGCATTGAAGGCCGCATCGTTAAGGGAGGGAGAGGCAGTACGCCCGTCCTTAACGTTGCCTTCTTCGACGTGAACGATCACATTGGGATCATGACTGTTGTCATTGGTGAAAGTGGTGAAGGCGATTTCTGGAGCATTATCCTCAGTGTGTGGGCTAGCCATAATCACCAGAGATTGAAGAAATGCTTTGGTTATTGAGTTTCTATGTAAGAAAGAACGGGGAAGCAAGGTTTCCCACAGACAACACCACCGATCTTACCAGATCAGAAGAGGATCAGCAGCCAGCGCACCTCGTGAGCTCCTTAATTTTCCAGTGCTGGAAAAAAGGAGGGGTGTACCTGTCGGTTGTGGGTTATTGACCCCTAATTTTTTATTCAAAGTGCCAGGAATTTTCCCTGTTTTGAACCCATTCTCAATGCGTTCCCCGATGGTCACAACATCAGCAAAATTGGAGGATGAGCTACCAACCATCTTCTAATAGTACAAACCATGAAGAGTGACCGTGAATATGTCACCTCTGAGCGTATTCTCTGAATGATTCACCGACTTTCTGAGCTTGATTTTGTAGTTGCAACCTAGTGGGAGCCATATCCAAGTTGTACTTGTATTACTTCAAGAACGCTTTGGATAGATCTTTCCAAGTTCTGATCTTACCTTGCTCAAGGTTCATGTACCAATTCAGGGAAGCCCCAAATAGGGTATCCTGGAAACAGTGGATAAGCAAATCATCGTTGTCTATATAGGAAGCCATTTCTCTACAATACATTGTAATGTGGCTTCGTGGACAACTCAACCCTTTGTACTTAGGCAAATCAGGCACCTTGAATTTCTGGGGTAGCACAATATTTAGAACCAAGCACAAGTCTTTGGCGTCCATGCCAAAAGCATAAAATCCTTAAATATCTCTGATTCTATCCTCTAATAGTTTGTAGTCTTCAGGTCTGTTCTGATCAGCAAGTCTGACAAGAGTCTATGGATTCAAAAGCTGAGACGCGGTCGAAGCAAGTACTTAAGGAAAAGTAAACTGAGATGGATGTACCAGTCCAGGATTCACCATCTGACCAGAATTCCAACCCATATGAAAACCATATTGATAACCTGGAGGAGGTACCACGTCAGTTGAGGATGCCCCAAGATAAGGCATTCCAGAATAAATATTCTGAACAACATTTTGGGCAGATTGAGATAAAACTGGAACATGAATCAGAGGACCTCTGTAAACATGCTCATTCTCATCAAAAGCCTCAACATCAGTAGATCCAGAATTCTGGCGAGTCTGTGCCTGAGGAATTTCATGATCATCACGATTCTCCACTGGATGCGAAATCGGAGTAGGCATGCCCCATGGATAAGCAACAGAATTCGCATTGGGCATGGGTGCAACAAAAAGTTGATACGACACAAAGGCACTACCACTAACGATCCGAGGAGTGAAATTCGGGGGCATTCCCCAAGGATAAGCGACAGGCATCCGGTTTGGACCAGACTGAGAGCTTGACAAGTTGATAGTAGGTTGAACAACAGTCTTAACTGGCATTTCAACAACAACATGAGAAGAAGTAACAACAGGAGTGACAATAGTTTAATCAGTGACAATTGCGACAGCAACAGAGGTAACAATGATATCCCTCCGAGTACGAAGGAGTTCCATGATGGCATCCATGTTATCCTAGAATTGACCCATCTTGCCCTGGAACTGAGCCAAGGTTTATGTGTAAGCGGATTCTCATAATCAGCCATGATTCCTGACTTGTTGGATCTGATGGAGTACCGGTGTCGAGTCGTCGTTGTCTTTTGGCTGATGAAGGGAAAAAGTGAGCTTTTTCTGGTTTGGATGTATGAAATGCAAATGTATATACGCATTGTAACACCCCAAAATCAGTAAAATATTTATTTAATTGATTTATTATAAATATTCATATTTTCGGTGAATTTTTTGGTGAATTATCGTGATGTCTGATGATTGATGTTGGGGGGGTATTGACGATGTTAAGGGTGTGTTGATGATGTTAGGAGTATATGATTTATTAGGGATTATTTTGATAATAATAATAATAATAATAGAATAATGTGACAATGTTACTTAAATTATTATTATTATTATTATTTTAAAAATAAAAGGGAGGGATAAGTGGTATTTGTGCGAGAATTAGTGAGGACAATGTTGGAAAAGAATATTAGGGGTCCTAAGGGTAAGTTGGACAAAAAGGAATTAGAGGAATGGAGAAGTCATATTTGGTACGATCAGTTTTGGAGAAATGCTCTGAAGAAAAGGAGAAGAAGGTTAGGGCTTAGAGAGGTTTCAGAAGAACTCAGAGAGGAGATTTCAGAAGCGATTGTTCTAAGGTATGGGGAGAATCTTTTATCATTATATTTGATATAGGTGTAGAAGCATGCATGTAATAGGTTTTCCGGGTAAATTTGACGAGTTAATGACAAAATTGGTATTTTTAGGATGGATTAGATGTTAGAGATAAAACCTACAATGATGAATTATTGTTGTTATTGTGTTGTATCTGTGATGAATTGTGAGGATTTTGGACTGTGAAGTTTTGGAATCGCAGACCTTTAGGGTCTGATGCAGGTGCAGAACTGCAACTGCGAAGTTGCATAATCCCGAGTTTTGCCGGGCGAAAGTCCCGTCTCGCCGAGCGAAGCGAATTCGCCCCAACCTCGCCGAGCGGAAGTGGGAGCGAAGGAAAGGTGGAAAAATGTGAGCTACTGGATTTTGTATGAGAGTGTGGGATTCGCCCCTGCTTCGCCGGGCGAAGATTGTAACGCCCAAATATTTAATTATTTATTTAATTGAATATTTAATTATTTTTTTGTGATTATTTGGTCGATTTTGTGTTGTGATAAATTAAGTCGGAATATTAAGTCGGAAAGTCGTGGAATAATATTAGTAGTAATATTATCGTTGTTGGAGTGTTTTGGTTTCGTGGGCTTGGATTCGTGTCGAAATTAGTAATAGAGGGGTGTATGTTGTTAGGCCCATTAGTAATATTAGTAGAATAATAATATTATATGATAAAAACAAATAATAGAAAGAAAACAAGTGAGGTTTATCAGTAAGTGGAAGTGGAAGAGGAACTGAACGTGAGAGAAGAAGTTGGGAGAGAAACTGCTACCGGTGCCAAATCCCCAGAATCCGATCGAACCTAGAGCTGCCTTTAATCCAAGGTAAGGGTGGGTTCGACTATTATAACCGGGTTATGATGAATGATATAAGGGTTGGGGATTATATGACTGTTTTCCATTGATTTTCGTTGTTGTCTGTGTGGAAATGGATATTGATGTTGTGGAATTGTGATTCTGCTGTTGTGATGCTGTTTCTGTGTTAATACTGATGAATCGATGTTGTTAAATGTTATCGTTGGATTGATTTTGTAAACATTGCAGTGAAATTGATTGATTCTGTGAAAATGTTAATTGGTCGATTTTTGTGAAATTTGTTGCTGGTGATTTTATGAATGTTATAGTGGAGATTTGATTTTCTGGGAAACTTTGGTTGGGACTAATTGACGTTGTTCACAGATGCACGGGTGGCGCAAGCCACCCATCCCTCACAAAGGGGTGGCACACGCCACCCAGAACAAAAGAAAACACATGTGGCGGGGGCCACAATTTTACATGGTGCAAGCCATGGTATCCTTACCAAGGGCGGCGCAAGCCACCCATATGTGTGGGGTCCCCTTTATTTGTTTATACCTTAATAACCTATTTTTCAATGAATCCAATACTACTGTTAGCCTTTTTCCTTGTTTTTAAAATAAAATATTACTAAATAACTATCAGTTCTCTTCATGGAATAAACTAGTATGAATTGCAGTGTTAAGTTTTAATAGAAATAAATTGGCTCTTGGCAGAAACAGAAAGATGCAATTTTCATGACAGATGATTTTAAACTATAGCAGAGTATTGTATCAAAAACCAGAAAAGTCATAGAATTTTCTAATAAACTAGTATTAACAGCAGAAGTGAGAATAATGCAGTATTAGTCGGTTTAGCCGATTTAGGCGGAAAATTTAGTCGCTCGGAATTTAACGAAAATTGACGGGGTATGTCGAGTAGTTTAGTAGATGATTTTCGTTGATTTGTTTTGTTGAAATTATGTCAGAAAAGTTGATTTGCAGGTACAACTGAGTTGTATTGTTTCGTTCCGGTATACGGACAAGTTTTAAGTTGTAGGCTCGATAGCCAACGTTGTATAAGTTGTTATGTTGTTTTAAGTTGATTATGTTGTGGATGTTGTTG
Organism: Lathyrus tuberosus; assembly: GCA_022829125.1. NCBI lineage: Eukaryota > Viridiplantae > Streptophyta > Magnoliopsida > Fabales > Fabaceae > Lathyrus > Lathyrus tuberosus. Next base: position 5,764,861 of record JALAZF010000193.1, read on the forward strand.
AGTTGTCTATGTTGATGAGTTGTGCATGTCATAAAGCATACATTGCATTTTATGTTGGAGTCGTTGCTCACACCACGTTGGTCTGGATTGGCACAAGTTGAAAGTTGAAGGCTTATGCCTTGATGCCTCGATAAATTGGCAATTTTAAGTTGGGAGTTTTACTCCGATGGTACCACATGCATAACATAGTCGAGTCGCATTAAGTTGCATTCTTCAAGTTGTTGTTGATTTTGTTGGTTGTTGATGTGAAGTGGTGATATTTGTATGATTCCTATCTATGTATTATTTATCATACTTCATTTATAAAATTCGATATCTCACCCCTTCTGTTTGAATGTTGTCCCTATGTTAGCAACGTGCAGGTAATCAAGAGGAGTAGCCAGTTACCTTAGTTCGAGTCGGTGGTTGTCGCTCTGATACGTAGCACTCGGGGGGGCGATGACGCACGTCTTTTGTCTATTTGTTTACATGCTGAATTTTAGTGAAATTGCCGAAAAATACTTTGTTGTTTAATTTAAAGTTGTTTTATGTTGGATAAAGATGCTATTACGATGATTATGAATCCGCTGCGTTGCATTTGCTAAAGTTGAATAAAGTTGAAGACTATTTGTTGGTTTATGTTCCCTTGAATTGCTATGTATCTTTCATGATTAAATATTATGTGATTGATTTTAGAGTTGAAAATGTGATATCCCGTTTTATGTTGAAAATTTTATAACTCTGATTTTAATAAAATTATCGGGTAGAAAATGGGGTGTTACATTAGTGGTATCAGAGCAGGTCGGTCCGTCCGGCCAAGTGTCGAGTCGTAGTTGTTTAACAATTTAGTATTGTTATTTGGTTCTAACTTTTGTTTGTGTTTTAGTGATAAGTTGAGATGGCTGGAAGGAACGATGCTGCAATGGCTGCTGCAATGCAAGCAATGGCTCAGGCTGTGCAGAATTTACCGAACGCTGGCGAGAATGATGGATCCTGTAGTCTGGCGACTTTTCAGAGGGAGAATCCGCCTACCTTCAAGGGCAAGTATGACCCTGATGGAGCGTTGGATTGGTTGAAAGAGATTGAGAGGATCTTCCATGTGATGGACTGCACTCCAGCGCAGAAGGTTCGTTATGGGACTCATATGCTAGCAGCCGAAGCTGATGACTGGTGGCTAGAGACTCGTCAGAGGTTGGAGACTACAGGTGAGGTTATCACTTGGGAGGTGTTTCGAAGGGAGTTTCTGAGGAAGTATTATCCAGAGGATGTTCGTGGTAAGAAGCAGATTGAGTTTCTTGAGCTGAAGCAAGGAACTATGTCGGTTACTGATTATGCTGCGAAGTTTGTTGAGTTGGCTAAGTTTTATCCGTACTATACCGGGGATGATGCTGCATTTTCTAAATGCATCAAGTTTGAGAGCGGGGGTTACGCTCTGAGATCAAGAAAGTTGTTGGGTATCAGAAGATTCGTGTCTTCTCTGATTTGGTTGATAGTTGCAGAATATATGAAGAGGACAACAATGCTCACTGCAAGATTGTTAGTGATAGAAGAGGAAAGCAACAACAGAACCGTGGCAAGCCTTATGATGCTCCAGCTGGAAAGGGTAAACAGAGAGCGACTGAGGGCAAGAGGACTAGTGGGGGAGATGCTCCTGCTGGCATAACTTGTTTCAAATGTGGAAAACCTGGTCATAAGAGTAATGTGTGTACTGCTGAGGTGAAGAGGTATTTCCGATGTGGTAAGGTTGGACATGCAATATCTGATTGCAAGCACAAGGAGATGATCTGTTTTAACTGTGGTGAAGAGGGGCATATTGGTAATCAGTGTCAGAAGCTAAAGAAAGCTCAGACCGGGAAAGTGTTCGCGTTAGCAGGAACTCAGACAGCTAACGAGGACAAACTTATCAGAGGTACATGCTTCATTAATAGTACTCCTTTAATTACTATTATTGATACTGGTGCCACACATTGTTTTGTTTCTGCTGATTGTGTTCAAAGATTGGGTCTTAAGTTATCCGCTATGAATGGAGAATTAATCGTCGAGATTCCAGCTAAGGGATCGGTGACTACTTCTCTTGTGTGTTTAAGGTGTCCTTTATCGAACTTCGATAAAGACTTTTATGTTGATTTGGTATGTCTGCCTCTGACCGGAATGGATGTAATCCTAGGTATGAACTGGTTAGAGTATAACTACGTTCATATAAATTGTTATCGTAAGTCGGTGAGGTTTTCTACTCCTGAAGAGGAAGGAGTTGGGTTGTTATCTTTCAGAGAGTTGCAGCAATTAATGAAAGAAGAAGCTCAGATGTTTTCATTGATGGCAACGTTGTCTATTGAGAACAAAGCTAAGATTGAGGAATTGCAAGTGGTGAATAAATTTCCTGAAGTTTTCCCTGATGAAATTCCGGATGTGCCGCCAGAGAGAGAGGTTGAATTTGCGATTGATCTTGTACCTGGTACTAGACCTGTTTCGATGGCACCATACAGAATGTCGGCATCCGAGTTGTCAGAATTAAAGAAGCGGTTGGAGGAATTACTTGAGAAGAAGTTTATAAGACCAAGTGTATCGCCGTGGGGAGCTCCAGTGTTGTTAGTAAAGATGAAAGATAGAAGTATGAGACTTTGTGTTGATTATAGACAGCTGAATAAAGTAACAATTAAGAACAAGTATCCACTTCCGAGAATAGATGATTTGATGGACCAGTTGGTGGATGCTCGCGTGTTTAGCAAGATTGATTTGAGATCGGGTTATCATCAGATTAAAGTGAAGGATGAGGATATTCAGAAGACGGCGTTCAGAACACGGTATGGACATTATGAGTATTCGGTGATGCCTTTCGGTGTTACTAATGCGCCGGGAGTATTCATGGAATACATGAACCACATTTTTCATACTTATCTGGATCGTTTTGTGGTTGTATTCATTGATGATATTCTGATTTATTCTAAGTCGGAAGAAGAGCATAAGGAACATTTGAGAACAGTGTTGGAAGTTTTGAAAGACAAGAAGTTGTATGCGAAGCTGTCCAAGTGCGAGTTTTGGTTGAAGGAAGTCAGTTTTCTTGGTCATGTGATTTCAGGTAGTGGTATTGCTGTGGATCCTTCTAAGGTAGATGTTGTGTTGTAATGGGAAACTCCAAGGTCGGCTACTGAGATTAGAAGCTTTCTGGGACTAGCTGGTTATTATAGGAGGTTTATAGAAGGATTTTCGAAGTTGGATCTTCCGTTAACTAAGTTGACTTGTAAAAGTAAAGCTTTCGTGTGGGATGTTCAGTGCGAAGAAAGTTTTACCGAACTGAAGAAGAGGTTGACGTCAGCTCTAGTGTTGACATTACCTAATCCAGGAGAACCGTTTGTGGTTTATTGTGATGCTTCGTTGATGGGTTTAGGAGGTGTGCTTATGCAGAACAATAAGGTAATTGCTTATGCGTCGCGACAGTTGAGGACTCATGAAAAGAACTATCCTACGCATGATCTGGAACTTGCTGCAGTGGTTTTTGTGCTGAAGATTTGGAGGCATTATATCTATGGTTCTAGATTTGAAGTTTATAGTGATCATAAGAGCTTAAAGTATTTGTTTGATCAGAAGGAGTTGAATATGAGACAGCGAAGGTGGTTAGAATTGCTGAAAGATTGTGATTTCGGTTTGAATTATCATCCGGGAAAAGCTAATAATGTGGCTGATGCTTTAAGCCGAAAGACCTTGCATATGTCAGCAATGATGATTAAGGAATTGGAATTAATTGAGCAGTTTCGAGATATGAGTTTGGTTTGCGAAGTGACACCGCATAGTGTTATGTTGGGTATGTTGAAGATTAACAATGATTTTCTGGACAGTATTCGAGAGGCTCAGAAGCGGGATGTGAAACTAGTGGACATCATGAATAATGGTGGTCAATCGGATAAGAGTGACTTTAAGATTGATGCACGAGGTGTGTTGAGACTGCATGATCGAATTTGTATACCAGATGATGCAGATATGAAAAAGAAGATTCTTGAAGAGGGTCATAGAAGTAATCTGAGTATTCATCCAGGAGCTACTAAAATGTATCAAGACTTGAAGAAAATATTTTGGTGGTCCGGAATGAAAGAAGATGTGGCACGATTTGTGTATGCATGTTTGACTTGTCAGAAGTCGAAAGTTGAGCATCAGAAGCCTGCGGGGTTGATGCAACTGTTAGAAGTTCCAGAGTGGAAATGGGATAGCATTTCTATGGACTTTGTGACAGGGTTGCCTATTACTTCAAGAGGACATGATTTAATTTGGGTGATTGTTGATAGGCTTACGAAGTCGGCTCATTTTATACCTATTAACATCACATATCCGATTGCGAAGTTGGCAGAGATTTATATCCGAATAATTGTGAAGTTGCATGGCGTCCCTTTGTGTATCGTGTCGGATAGAGATCCGAGGTTTACGTCGGAGTTTTGGAAGAGTCTACAAGAAGCGTTGCGTTCTAAGCTGAGGTTGAGTTCGGCATATCATCCTCAGACGGATGGTCAAATTGAGAGGACTATTCAATCGTTGGAGGATTTTTTGAGAGCTTGTGTTCTTGAGCAGGGAGGTTAGTGGGATACTTATCTTCCGTTGATCGAGTTCACTTATAATAATAGTCATCATTCTAGTATCGGAATGGCACCTTTTGAAGCGTTGTATGATCGGAGGTGTAGAACTCTGTTGTGTTGGCATGAATCTGGTGAAAGTGTAGTACTTGGACCGGAATTAGTTCGAGAGACTACCGAGAAAGTGAAGTTGATTAGAGAGAAAATGAAAGCTTCTCAAAGTAGACAGAAAAGTTACCATGACAAGTGGAAGAAGGATTTGGAATTTCAAGCGGGTGATCATGTGTTTTTGAGAGCCATGCCTGTGAATGGTGTTGGGAAAGCTTTGAGGTCTAAGAAGCTCACTCCTCGTTTTATTGGTCCGTATCAGATTTTGGACAGAGTTGGGAAAGTTGCTTAACGAATGGCGTTACCGCCAAATCTTTTGAATCTGCATGATGTGTTTCATGTGTCACAACTTCGGAAGTACATCTCAGATCCGTCTCATGTGGTTAGTATGGATGATCTGCAAGTACGGGATAATCTCACGGTGGAGACGAAGCCTGTGCGAATCGCGGATCGTGAAATGAAGACTGCGAGGGAAAGAGACCGCGTTGGTGAAAGTTGTCTGGTTGGGAGCTACTGGAGAAAGCATGACGTGGGAATTGGAGAGCAAGATGCGAGACTCCTATCCCGAGCTGTTTGAATCAGGTAAATTTTCGAGGACGAAAATATTCTAAGTGGGGGAGAGTTGTAACACCCAAATATTTAATTATTTATTTAATTGAATATTTAATTATTTGTTTGTGATTATTCGGTCGATTTTTTGATGTGATAAATTAAGTCGGAAAGTCGTGGAATAATATTAGTAGTAATATTATCGTTGTTGGAGTGTGTTGGTTTCGTGGGCTTGGATTCATGTCGGAATTAGTAATAGAGGGGTGTATGTTGTTAGGCCCATTAGTAATATTAGTAGAATAATAATATTATATGATAAAAACAAATAATAGAAAGAAAACAAGTGAGGTTTATCAGTAAGTGGAAGTGGAAGAGGAACCGAACGTGAGAGAAGAAGTTGGGAGAGAAACTGCTACCGGTGCCAAATCCCCAAAATCCGATCGAACCTAGAGCTGCCTTTAATCCAAGGTAAGGGTGGGTTCGACTATTATAACCGGGTTATGATGAATGATATAAGGGTTGGGGATTATATGACTGTTTTCCATTGATTTTCGTTGTTGTCTGTGTGGAAATGGATATTGATGTTGTGGAATTGTGATTCTGCTGTTGTGATGTTGTTTCTGTGTTAATACTGATGAGTCGATGTTGTTAAATGTTATTGTTGGATTGATTTTGTAAACATTGCAGTGAAATTGATTGATTCTGTGAAAATGTTAATTGGTCGATTTTTGTGAAATTTGTTGCTGGTGATTTTATGAATGTTGCAGTGGAGATTTGATTTTCTGGGAAATTTTGGTTGGGACTAATTGACGCTGTTCACAGATGCACGGGTGGCGCAAGTCACCCATCCCTCACAAAGGGGTGGCGCACGCCACCCAGAACAAAAGAAAACACATGTGGCAGGGGCCACAATTTTACATGGCGCAAGCCATGGTATCCTTACCAAGGGTGGCGCAAGCCACCCATATGTGTGGGGTCCCCTTTATTTGTTTATACCTTAATAACCTATTTTTCAATGAATCCAATACTACTGTTAACCTTTTTCCTTGTTTTTAAAATAAAATATTACTAAACAACTATCAGTTATCTTCATGGAAAAAACTAGTATGAATTGCAGTGTTAAGTTTTAATAGAAATAAATTGGCTTTTGGCAGAAACAGAAAGATGCAATTTTCATGACAGATGATTTTAAACTATAGCAGGGTATTGTATCAAAAACCAGAAAAGTCACAGAATTTTCTAATAAACTAGTATTAACAGCAGAAGTGAGAATAATGCAGTTTTAGTCGGTTTAGCCGATTTAGGCGGAAAATTTAGTCGCTCGGAATTTAACGAAAATTGACGGGGTATGTCGGGTAGTTTAGTAGATGATTTTTGTTGATTTGTTTTGTTGAAATTATGTCGGAAAAGTTGATTTGCAGGTACAGCTGAGTTGTATTATTTCGTTTCGGTATACGGACAAGTTTTAAGTTGTAGGCTCGATAGCCAACGTTGTATAAGTTGTTATGTTGTTTTAAGTTGATTATGTTGTGGATGTTGTTGAGTTGTCTATGTTGATGAGTTATGCATGTCATAAAGCATACATTGCATTTTATGTCGGAGCCATTGCACACACCACGTTGGCCTGGATTGGCACAAGTTGAAAGTTAAAAGTTGAAGGCTTATACCTTGATGCCTCGATAAACTGGCAATTTTAAGTTGGGAGTTTTACTTTGATGGTACCACATGCATAACATAGTCGAGTCGCATTAAGTTGCATTCTTCAAGTTGTTGTTGATTTTGTTGGTTGTTGATGTGAAGTGGTGATATTTGTATGATTCCTATCTATGTATTATTTATCATACTTCGTTTATAAAATTCGATATCTCACCCCTTCTGTTTGAATGTTGTCCCTATGTTGGCAACGTGCAGGTAATCAAGAGGAGTAGCCGGTTACCTTAGTTCGAGTCGGTGGTTGTCGCTCTGATACATAGCACTCGGGGGGGATGACGCACGTCTTTTGTCTATTTGTTTACATGCTGAATTTTAGTGAAATTGCCGAAAAATACTTTGTTGTTTAATTTAAAGTTGTTTTATGTTGGATAAAGATGTTATTACGATGATTATGAATCCGCTGCATTGCATTTGCTAAAGTTGAATAAAGTTGAAGACTATTTGTTGGTTTATGTTCCCTTGAATTGCTATGTATCTTTCATGATTAAATATTATGTAATTGATTTTAGAGTTGAAAATGTGATATCACGTTTTATGTTGAAAATTTTATAACTCTGATTTTAATAAAATTATCGGGTAGAAAATGGGGTGTTACAAAGATAGCAGCGAGGGGAGAGTATGAAAAGTGAGGTTCTGGATTTTGTATGGGGGAACTTGTTTCGCCCCTGCTTCGCCGGGCGAACCCAGTCGAGTGTGCTGCTTTACCGGGTGAGCTCCAGGCGAGCAGGAGCAATAATTTTTGTTTATTTTGATTTTCTTTTCTGCTGCCTATGCCTTGTTGTTCGTAGGCCTTGTGTAATTGATATGTTGCCTTTTGATGAGTAATATATGATGAGGTGATAACATGATGATTTATGTTGATTTTTGATGCATGATGATGATGTGATAACATGATGATTTATGTCGATTTTTGATGTATGATAATGATATGTTACCATGATGCTTGATGAGAGTTTATGAATGATGATGCAATTGACGATTTTGTGATGATGACGATTATGACGTTTGCATCATGCATTCATAGCATCCTAGGACTTCGATTCAGTGACGGTTTTTAGGACTTCGGTCCAGTGGTAGCTTCAATCCCATTTTACGGATTAGAGTGTATGACATTGCTCCGTTTCTTGTGTAGAATCGATACTATTGGTGGGGATCTTTGGAGGGTGATGGCCCAGTGTCTATCAAACATGACGAATTGGTACCACGTGCATGAGTCTATATTGTGCATTTAATAATTAAGTGGCATTGCATGGTGTTAATTTATGATGTTTTGGTGACATGATTTATAAGATGTGTGACGATGACGATGTGTAATGATGATGTTGGTTTGTTGCGATGAATGCTATAGTACTGTTTCTTATCTTATATGTTGTATAATGGTTTATGATTACTCACCCTTCCCGTTTGAATGTTACCTCCACGTGGGTAACGTGCAGGTGATCAGGATTAGCTTTTTGGTGCGTGAAGATCTGACTTGGAGTATTTTGATTATTTTGGTCGAGTAGAGGGTCTTGCTCTAATATGTAACATCGGTTCGGAACGTTTGAGTCGAACCATAGCGTTCTTTTATTTTGATGATATTATAATGGTTTGAATTTATTTTAAAAACCTTTTGATGTTATAACTTATGATGTTTTTTTGAAGTTTTCCGCTGCGTAGTAAACGATTTAATTTTGATGATTATAACCCGTGTTACAGAGCAGGATGTTATTATTTGATGTTTTGTGACTAAATGTGACGCCCTTATGGGATTTTACTCTGATAATTATTGTTATATTATTCGTGAATGTCTATTGGGTAGAAGGGTGTTACATTATTGGTATCAGAGCAGGTTGGTTTGTCCAACCAAGATTTATGATGTCAATTCCCTGCTAGTTGATGAGTGTGTGTACACTGTTGATGTTTTGTTTCTTCTAACTTTGTTGGTGATATGCAGAATGGCTGGGAGAAACGATCGTGCTATTGCTGATGCGTTGGAGTCGCTTGCTCAGGCGATGCCTCAGAACAATCAGAATGGTGAAGCTCCTGACGAGTTCCGTGCTTTGGGGAAGTTTCAGAGGAACAATCCGCCAACTTTTGTGGGCACTCATGATCTGGAGAGTACGCAGAAATGGCTCAAGGTGATTGAGAAGATCTTCTGGGTGATGGGGTGTACGAATGCTCAACAGGTTCAGTTCGAAACTCATATGCTGTCGGAGGAGGCTGAAGATTGGCGGGATAACACCCGTCAGAGGCTGGAGGATGTTGGTACCGAGATAACATAGGTTGTGTTTAAAAGAGAGTTTTGGGGAAAATATTCTCCTGAAGATACTCATGGTAAGAAGGAGGTAAAATTCCTTGAGCTGAAGCAAGGAAACATGACTGTGGCTGAATATGCGGCGAAGTTTGAAGCACTGGTGAAGTTTTGTCCGCATTATAATCGTGCTGATGCTGAGATGTCCAAGTGCCTTAAGTTTAAGAATGGGCTGACACCAGAGATCAAGCAGGGTATTAGTTACCAACAGATTCAAAGGTATGTCGAGCTGGTGGATAAGAGTAGAATCTATGATGAGGATAACCGAGCTCGATCTGCTCACTACAAGCAACTTAGTGAGAAGAAAGAGAAAGGATAGTTCAGAGGAAAGCCTTATGTGACTCCAGCTGACTAAGGGAAACAAAAGATTTCAGATGGGAAAAAGACAAGTGGGGGAGCAGCTCCCGCTTCTGTGAAGAGTTACAGGTGTGGCAAGCAAGGCCATCGTGCTAAAGTTTGCAACAACAGTGTGCTGTGGTGCTACAGACGCGGTAAGAGAGGTCACATAGTTACTGACTGCAAAGATTAGGGTCTAACTTGTTTCAACTGTGGTGAACAAGGTCACACCAGTACACAATGTAAGAAACCGAAGAAGACTGCTACTGTGGCTCAGACTAATGGCAGAGTGCTTGCTTTGAGTGGTGCAAAAGTTTCTAAGAAGGATAAATTGATTCAAGGTACTTGTTTTATCAATAACTGATCGTGAAGGCTGGATCAGATCCTGTAGAAGTGGGCCACCAAGTGCATCAGGGATGCTGGTCGTATGGAGAGGAGGGGGGTGTACCTGCAAGGTACTCTGACGCTCAAGTAAGAAAGGGTCAGAGAAAAGGGGCAAGTACAAAATATGAGTTCTTAGGGTGAATATTGGATACCTGACCCTCTCAAGCGAGAGGGTTTATATAGAGCCCCCAGCACGTGGCCAACGATCCTATTTTTGGGGCGAAATAACCGTTTTCCCGAAGAATACGTAATTGCCCCAACTAGCCGTTATGTCGGGCAGGGGTGCCCGAAACTAGCTGTTATGTCGGGCATAAGCGTGGTTTCGGGCACCTACCCTTAACTGTTCGGGGATCAGTGAAGCCGTACGTGATGGGCAGTAACTCAGGGGAGGAGCGATGTGTTCCTTGCCCGGTTGGATGGCAGAAAGGTAACTTTCTCCCCTTCGTGGATTGGACTTAGGAAATTTGGGCCGCTCTGGAGGAGAAGCGGATTGGGCCATGTCTAGCCATTGGTCTAGTCCATAACAGGAGACCCCTAAGTCGTTGCTCCCGAGCATGAGAGTGATGACTTAAGGACAGCTCGTTGCTCAGGGGAGCTAGCATGGAGTCGCCGTTTGGAGACGAGGAGGATTATCTCGATGTGCTCGTGGCCCCCGGTGTCCGTGAAATTCGTGGTCGTGACCTTGTTTCCCGGTGCCCGGGGAGACTAATGGTCAAACAGAATTGGAAATGTCGGGCCGCCACGTGTGCCTAGAGCTCCGTGTAGCAGTCACTAGGCAATGATGGCTAGTTGATAGCCATCATGGCCTACGAGCGCGTGTTCACACGTGCCCCTTTGTATAAAAAGGGGAAATTTGTTCCATTTGGAACTTTTTGCTCTGATTTCTCTTCGTTTCCTTCAGTATTCCTGCCCGTTGCCACCGTCTGCTTACTCCGACCACCGTTCCAAGCTTCGAGCAGCCACTTTTATCTTCTTACAACAAGTGAGTTTTCTGATCCTTTGTATGTTTTACTCTTTTTTGTCGTCAATGGTAGATTGCATGTGGTTAGGGCTAGGTTTAGAGGATGAAATAGGTGGATTTTCGATGATTGTTGGTGGTGGATGGTGGTTGTGCCATTTTTTCACTTCTGACATGTCGCCGGACGTGTTAGTATGTTCTAGCAAGGAGGGCAGTTCACGGCGTCGCCGTGACAGCTATGCATGCGTGACCGTCGTGTTCGTTCATCTTCTGAGTGGGCGATGAGTTTTCCGGTAGAACATTTCCAGATTCTGGTGGAGCTTTGCGATTTCCGGCGAAGCTTTAACGGAAACTGGGTACGAGTGCGAGGAAGCTCCTCGCTTGGGGATGATTTGTTTCGAGCGTCTCCTCGCGGGGAGGTTTCAGTTTTCCTTTTGATGTTAGGGCTTAGGCCGGGGACGTTGTCCTTAGCCCTTTGCGCGCCCTTTCACTTGACTTAGCGGTGGAAGGGTGGATTTGATATGTTGTCGAATTCACTTGCTTCTCTGCTTTTCAGGTGATTGTTATGGCGACGGGGCCAGATAGAGAGGTTATCATAGATACGTCCGAGGAAGAAGCAGGCTCCGAGGATAATAGTAGCTCGACGGCCACGAGTTCGACGACTTCGAGTTCCCCCAGTGATGTTGGGCGGAGAATTTATAAGTTCCCCATCCACTGGGCTCCCGATCATTTCGCCAAGAAGCCCAGTGACTATGTTCTTCAACCGAGCGAGCTACACGGGCAGGACGTTGTGGCGTACGAGGTACTGGTGAAGTGGGTCAACTCCTTCTGGCTTGCTGAGTGCTGGACGAGCAAGGGTAATTCGGTCTTCGAGGAGGACGGGAGTCAGAGGGTTGAGTGTCGATTTATCAACATTAAGGCACTGCTGGAGTGCAAGACTCCCGAGGATGCCGAGAAGCTGCTTCGTAGTCTTAGTTATTTAGATTTTGTTTGTGTCATTTCTTTTCCTCATATCTAACATGTTCATATTTTGTTTGTGCAGGTGAGATGCCTCAAGCCCACGACAGGGTTGTGAGGAACGCTATTGCGAGGAACAAGGCCAGAGCAGTTCCTCCGAAGTCTCGGTTTACTGGTGCTCGTGCTCCTTCTCCGGCGCAGTCTGCTATAGGGGCCTCTTCCTCTCCTACTCCTGCTCCCCGGGGGTCTCCTCTTCCTTTGACCGGTCGATCCAAGTGGCCAAGTATTACTGACGCTGTGGATCTCACTCGGGCACCTGAGAAAGGGAAGTTTGAGCTTCCTCCTTGTATCCTTGACAGAAAATTCTTCTAGGGGAACTCTCTGATCGTGCCTCGGGCGGAGTCTCTTTGCTTGGAAAACATGGACCGCCCGAGCAAGAGGGCGTTGGTGGCACAAGATGCTTCAGCTTTGGTTAGGATGCTGGAGATGGCAGCCGTTTACGCTGAAGGGGACTCCGCAACTGAGGCCGAACTTAATGCTGCCCGTGCTACCATGGCATCCCTCAAAGAAGAAATCAAGGGTGCCGATGACGCTCAGAAGAAGGCCGAGGAGGAGGTAGCTCGGTTAAAGAAGGAGAACTCCATGCTGGCGGCAGAGAAGAAAGTTGCTGAGGAGCTGGTCCAGCAGCTGAGGGCAGCCAATGCCCCGGGTGACGATGAGCCGAAAAATGTGAAAGAATTGAAGACGAGATCCGAGCTGGTTGCCCGTTTGCTGACGGCCGAGGATGATGGTATTGCCGTCGCAGAGGAGTCTTTCAGAAACGCCGTGGCTCAACTGCGGGCGGTGAACCCTGAGCTTGACTTTTCTATCGAGGGTACCCACTATCTGGCGCACGTTAAGGATGGCTGGATCGTCATGCCTGATACTTTCCTTGAAGGGAATAACGAGGATCAGCCCGCGGAGGACCAGGGGCCTCAGTCCGAGCCTTCCGAGCACGTGGATGAGTGAGGAGTTTGTGTTTTTGATGTTGTTGTAATCTGTCCGGCCTGCATGCCGAGTAATTGCTTGTAATTTATTATTTTTGGGGGGCGTGGCCCCCGTTTTATGTAACTCAGTACAATCGTGGCCCTTGCGGCCACATATTATGTTAAATTATTACATGTTTGATTCTGTTATCCGCATGACTTTACTTGCTTTTATTTTTTGCTAAGTGTTGTACTCATGCTCGTTGTGAATGTGTGTCTGCCCCTGATTGGGAGTATTTGACTTGTGCGAATAATTTAGGGGGATTGCTCGATGTAGATGTGTTCGGCAATGAGGGGAACTGGTCGAACGGCCGGGGAATATCCTGGCGGGGGTGCGGAGCTCAGGTCACGTTTGAGGCCTGAGTTCGCGGCGTGAACGTCCCATCATGAGCTGGGGTTCTGCCTGTCATGGTACTTTGACGACGGCGGTGCTCGATCGAGGACCGCTGTCGAGCAGTTACCCGGCTCGTTACTGAGTGGGGTTCTGCTTTATTCGTATGCGACGCTTGTACCTAGGCGTACATAGTTGTCGGTAGTAGATGTCCGTCGTTGTGACAGTCGAACCGAGAATCCGGGCCTTAGCTATAGTATTGTTTTAGCTTTTTGGCATTCCATGGTCGAACAAGTTCTTCCCCGGTGAGATGTTCTAGGTAGTAGGCCCCATTTTCCATTTTTGCTCGGACGCGGTAGGGTCTTTCCCAGTTGGCTGCTAGTTTGCCTTCGCGAGAGTCTTTGTGGTTTCTTCTTAGAACAAGGCTTCCCACGTCGAACTCTCATCGTATCACCTTGGCGTTATGCTTGATGGTAATTTTTTGTTTCAGTGAGGCTTCACGGAGGGCTGCCCCGGTTCGGATTCCTCGACAAGGTCGAGTTCTTCTCTCAATGACTCGTCGTTCATCTCCTCGTCTAGGGGCGACTCTGCCCGCCTAGTGGGCACGTGAACTTCGACGGGAATTATAGCCTCGGTCCCGTATGCTAGGTGGAAAGGTGTTTCCCCGGTCGTTGAGTGTGGAGTTGTGCGGTATACCCATAGTATGCTGTGCAGTTCCTCGACCCATGCCTTCTTTGTTTCGTCCAGCCTTCGCTTGAGGCCTCGAAGGATGACTCGGTTGGCTGCTTCAGCCTGCCCGTTTGTTTGAGGGTGCTCCACGGATGCGAAGTGCTGCTTTGTGCCTAGTTGGGTGACAAAGACTTGGAACTTCCTGTCTGTGAATTGCGTCCCATTGTCCGTTACTATCGCTTGGGGGATACCGAAGCGTGCAAGGATGTTTTATTTATAGAAACACAGGATATTGAGGGCAGTTATTTTGGCTAGAGCTTCCACTTCTATCCATTTTGTGAAATAGTCTACGCCCACTATTAGGTATTTGTTCTGACTTGATCCTACCACGAAGGGTCCTAGGATGTCTAGGCCCCACCGGGCGAATGGCCATGGGGAGGACATAACCTTGAGCTCGTTAGGCGGAGCCAGGTGCATGTCCCCGTGCCGTTGGCATTTATCGCATTTCTTCACGTGTTCTTTCACGTCGTGTTGCATGGTCGGCCAGTAGTATCCTGCTCGGAGGGCCTTTTGAGCAAGGGACCTTCCGCCGAGATGTTGGGCGTTGATTCCCTCGTGGATTTTGTGCAGGATGTGTACGACCATTTCCTCCTCGACGCATTTGAGCAGCGGAATGGAGAATCCCCGCCTGTAGAGTTTATCTTCGACCAAGACATAAGAGCAGGCTCTTCGCCTGACTATGCTGGCCTCCTTTGGGTTGGACGGAAGTTCGTTTTTGGCGAGATAGTTGTAGACTGGGGTCATCCAGCAGTTGTTGTCGCCGATTACCTGCACGTCGAGGGTCGGGGAGGTCTTCTCGATGCTAGGTCGAGGAAGTACTTCCTGTATGATGAATTTGTTTCTGCCTTTCTTCTTTGTGCTAGCTAATTTGGATAGCACGTCTGCTTGCACGTTATGTTCGCGGGGAACGTGTTTCACTTCCACTATTATGAACTTCGCCATCTCCTTCTTGACTAGGGCCAAGTATTCGGCCAGGTTGTCGTTTTTGGCTTGATATTCTCCCTGGACCTGGAGGGCCAAGAGTTGTCAAATGACGACTTCTTCTGCGCCCAGGTCCTCGGCAAGGCGTAGCCCAGCGAGGAAGGCCTTATACTCAGCCTGGTTGTTGGAGGTTGGGAAGGACAGGGTGAGTGATACTTCAACGATGATTCCTTCGTCGCTTTCCAGTATGATGCCTGCGCCGTTCCCTGCCGAGCTTGAGGCACCGTCAACGAAAATGGTCCATTTGCGCACTTCGCTTGCGGGGGAGTCTGCGAATTTCATTTCTGCGGCGAAGTCGGCCAGAGCTTGGACCTTGAGGGCTTTTCTGCTTTCGTATTGGATGTCAAATTCGGACTATTCTAATGACCATTTGAGCATTCGGTCGGCCATATCTGGTCGTCCGAGCAGCTGCTTTATGGGTTGATCTGTTCGAATCACGATTATGTGAGTCAGGAAGTAGTTTCTTAATCTTCTGGCTGCGTTGATGAGGGCCAGTGCCACCTTCTCTATCTGTTGGTATCTTAACTCTGGTCCTTGTAGCGCTTTGCTCGTGAAATATATGGGTTTCTGCCTGTCAGGTGTCTCGCGGATGAGAGCGGCGCTCACTGCTTCGGTTGCTACGACCAGGTACAGGTACAATATTTCGCCATTGTCCGGGCGAGAGAGGACCGGCGGCTCTGAGAGCGCTTGTTTCAGATGGAGAAGGGCCTTGTCACACTCCTTGGTTCATTCGAATGCTGCCTCTTTGCGGAGGAGTTTGAATAATGGTAGGGTGTGCTGGGCAGACCTGGCCACGAAACGAGATAGTGACGCGAGCATCTCGTTGAGGGACTGGATGGATTTTTTGGACCTGGGCGTAGGAAACTCGGAGAATGCCCGGCATTTGTCGGGATTGGCTTCGATTCCTTGTTCCGTCAAGTAGAAGCCAAGGAATTTGCCTGCCCGGACACCGAACGTGCACTTCTCTGGATTAAAACGCATTTTGTATTTCCTGGCCTGTTCGAAGACCTTCCTTAAATGGGCAGTATGATCGGTTTCCTCGTGGAATTTTACGATCATGTCGTCCATGTAGACTTCGAGCATGTCGCCTATTTCTCCCCGGAATACTTTGTTCATCATTCGTTGGTACGTTGCTCCGGCGTTCTTCAGGCCGAAGGGCATTACGTTGTTGTAACAGTTGCCTGATTCGGTCATGAAGGCCGTATATTTTTTATCGGACATTGCCATCGGAATTTGATTATAGCCCGAGTAGGCGTCCATGAACGATAAAAGTTTAAAACCAGCAGAATTATCAACGAGTTTATCAATATTGGGGAGGGGTAGGCATCCTTCGGGCATGCCTTATTGAGATCGGTGTAATCAATACACATGCGCCATTTTCCATTAGATTTTTTAACTAGTACAACGTTGGACAGCCAAGTGGTGTACTTGGCCTCTGAAATAAATTTGGCCTCGAGGAGGTCCTTTACAGTTTTTTCAGCAGTCTCCGTTTTCTCTGGAGACTGCTTTCTCCTACTTTGTGCTATGGCCTTGACGACCGGGTCGATTGTCAGCTGGTGACAGGCGACGGACGAATCCAAGTCGGGTATTTCGGCGGCGCTCCATGCGAAGAGGTCGGCATTCTCCCGGAGGTATGCTTTGAGCTGCTTCCTCGCAATGTCGGGCAGGCCTGCTCCAATCTTTACTCCTTGTTGGGGGTCTTCGCCAAACAGAACGATCTCAAAGTTACCATCCAAGATAGGGCGCATCGGATGGGAGCTGCTGCTGGACGATGTAGACGGGTTGGCAGAAGCTGCTCGTTCCTCTGGTTGGTCTTCTTCGGGGAAGCGATTGTCGAGGTCGATGGAGTCGACCTGGGGTAGAGGCTTGGCTTCCTCGGAGCTGCTTGGCAATGCTGGCTTACCCGACACTTTCGGCTTGGACGCAATGGCGTTGAGCCCCTTTGTAGCTGCCTAAAAACACCGTCGTGCAGCTTCGATGTTGCCGTGGAGGGTGGCGACCATTCCCTTTGAAGTGTAATACTCCATCTTCAGGTGGACTGTTGAGGGCACCGCTACCAACTCGGCCAGAGTTGGCCTTCCGAAAATGCACTGGTAAAGCGACGGGCAGTCGATTACTAGAAATTGCACCTTGATGGATCTGGCGGTCTCAGCTGATCCAAAGGTCACGATCAGTTCGACGTATCCCCACGGCTTGGTCACTGACCCATTAAATCCCTGTAAATCGGACCCTACATAGGGCGTAAGGTATGATTCGTCCAGCTGAAGTGTCGAAAACAGCTGGGAGTACATGATGTCGACCGAGCTGCCCTGGTCAATGAGTATTCTGCGAACGTCGAAGTTCACCATTCAGGCTCTGACGAGTAAAGGTATGCTTGTGTTCGGGGAACCCCCGAGGAGCTCCTCCCGGTAGAAGGAGATGGGGATGGAGCCCTTCTGGGCCTGATCAAGTGTGGTCACCTTGTTGGAGCTTGTGTTGATCAGGTGCTCGAACTTTCATTTCACAGAGCCCACAGTGACTTTGTTGAAACCCCCGCCAGAGATGACCATGGCGGAGGGAAATGTCTCCCACGGGCTGTGGACCGCGAGATAAGCAGGGGCGCTGAGCCCGTTCGGGACGCAGAAGTCCTCTGGTCGCGATATGGACATAGCGACCTGCATATTGGCGTCTTTTTAGGAGGGTACCTCCTCCTCTATCTTCTTGGACTCCTGGGTGTCCTGCCGAGGAGTGTCCTTCTTCTTTGCGAACTGTTTCAGGTGGCCTTCCCTGATCAGTATCTCAATGGCATCCTTCAGATGGATGCAGTTCTCTGTAGTGTGGCTGTGACTCTTGTGGAAACGGTAGTATTTTGATTTGTCCACGTTTGGTCTGTTCGGCAATTGCTTGGGGAACCGGAACCCTGCCTGCTTGAACTCTGAATTGGCACATTCGGACAATATCTTTTCCCTGGAGACGATCAGGGGGTGTAGTCATGGAACCGCCCAGAGGGTCCCTTGTTGTCACGGGAGTCACGAGGACGGTCCTCGCGCCTCCGTTCGCCCCAAAGAGATGTCGAAGCTTCCTCTCCTCTGGATGCTCGAGCATTCTCCTGATGGCGTGATGCTCGGACGTTGCTGGTCGCAACCTTCTCTTCGTACTGAATGTATGATTGGGCTTTGAGGAGGAGGGCGTCTAAGTTCCTCGGTGGTGCGAGGCCAATGGCTTTAGAAAACTCAGAGCCTGGGCGGAGCCCTTGCTCGAGTAGAAACTTCTTCATTTCGTCCGTTGTAGGAACCTGTACAGCTTCCTTGTTAAACCTCTCGATATATGCATAGAGAGGTTCGTCTTTTCCTTGGATTATGGCCCCAAGGGAGGTCTCAGTTTTGGGGTGGCGGCGAGATGTTGTGAAGTGCCGTGAGAACATCCTGCCCAGTTGCCTCCACGAGGTAATGGACTCCTCGGGCAGTTGCTTGTACCATGTCATCGCTCCCTTTCAGAGTGTGGTCAGGAACAGTCGGCCTTTGATGGCGCCTCGTATGCCGCGGTAGTCTAACAGCGCATCGATGTTCTCGATGTGCTCGTCGGGGTCAGTGGTTCCGTCGTACGTGCCCAGTGACGGGGGTTTCTCCAAGCCTTTTGGGAGACGGGTAGCCAATATCTACTGGGACAACGGGCCGCGAGGCTCATCCTCGCTGCTAGAACTGGTGTATGATGAGGACCGAAGGGGATGCTTGTGGCGGCGGTTCCTCCGGGGAGAAGGGGAGCGGTTCCTTCGCGGAGAAGGTGAGCGGTTCCTTCGAGGAGAAGGTGAGCGGTCCCGGCCTTTAGACTTGACCGGGGGAGATTGCTCGTTCCTTCGAGTCCTCTTGTGGTCGTGAGCGTGCTGGTCATGCGGGGAGATCTGGTCGCACTTCCGGGCTGCGCGAGAATCAGGCTCTTGGCGCAGTCTTCAGTCGATGTCTCTCTGAGGCCGCGGGCTCCTTGATCATCGCTGGTTCCTCCACGGGGGAGGGGATCTTGGATGGCTGGACTCTTCTAACGCCCCGATCCTCTTGTTTTGCTGCAGGATCAGGGTGTTGGTTTTGTTGATCGCCTCCAGAAGGGCCGCCATGGCCGGGTCGGCGTTGGGCAGAACAGGAACGGGCTGGACGTCAAGTGAAGGCTGATCGTTATTGTGATCAGCAGGGGTAGGGGAAGGAGAAGCAGTGGCTCATTCCCTGAGGAAACGGGTATCTCGGAGGAGAGATGAATGGCCGTCAACGTCAAATTTGTTGACGGGGAGGATGGTGGTTTGGAAAGCATCCTTGGTGCGATCTTGGGAGGCCATGATCATGATGATCTTTGAGAATTATTTTGATCTTCGGTTTCTGAGGAAAGAAAGATGGGGAGAACAATGGTTCCTACAGACGGCGCCACTGATCGTGAAGGCTGGATCAGATCCTGTAGAAGTGGGCCACCAAGTGCGTCAGGGATGCTGGTCGTATGGAGAGGAGGGGGGTGTACCTGCAAGGTACTCCGACGCTCAAGTAAGAAAGGGTCAAAGAAAAGGGGCAAGTATAAAGTATGAGTTCTTAGGGTGAATATTGGATACATAACCCTCTCACTTGAGAGGGTTTATATAGAGCCCCCAACGCGTGGCCAACGGTCCTATTTTCAGGGCAAAATAACCGTTTTCCTGAAGAATATGTAACTGCCCCAACTAGCCGTTATGTCGGGCAGGGGTGCCCGAAACTAGCCGTTATGTCGGGCATAAGCGTGGTTTCGGGCACCTACCCTTAACTGTTCGGGGATCAGTGAAGCCGTGCGTGACGGGCAGTAACTCCGGGGAGGAGCGATGTGTTCCTTGCCTGGTTGGAGGGCAGAAAGGTAACTTTCTCCCCTTCGTGGATTGGACTTAGGCAATTTGGGCCGCTCTGGAGCAGAAGCGGATTGGGCCATGTCTAGCCATTGGTCCAGTCTAGAACAATAACGTTGAGTTGGTCGCTATTATTGATACTGGTGCTACTCATTTGTTTATTTCGCTTGAATGTGCTAATAGATTGGGTTTGAAATTGTCTGATATGAATGATAGTATGGTAATAGAGACTCGTGCTAATGGTTCTATTACTACTACTTTTGTGTGTCAGAGATGTCCTTTGATGATTTTTGGGAAGAGTTTTGTGATGGATTTGGTGTGTTTGCCCTTACACCAAATCGATGTAATTCTAGGAATGAACTGGTTGGAGTTCAACTATGTTCTCATTAACTGTTATAATAAGACTATGGAGTTTCCTGAGTTTGGTGATAATGGGGAGTTTATGTTTTTGTCTGCTAAGCAAGTAGATGAACTCTAGAAGATGAAGCCTTCATGTTTGCGCTGTTTGCATCGTTGCAAGTTGATCGCGAGACTGCGAGTGTCGAATTACCTTTTGTTCGTGAATTTCCAGACGTGTTTCTGGATGACATAAACGATTTGCCTCCAGAACGTGAAGTAGAGTTTGCAGTTGGTTTGATACCTGGTACGAGTCCGGTGTCAATGGCTCCTTATCGAATGTCAGCTTCTGATCTAAGTGAATTAAAGAAACAACTGGAAGAATTGCTTGAGAAAAAGTTTGTTCGACCGAGTGTTTCTTTGTGGGGTGCTCATGTGTTATTAGTAAAGAAGAAAGATGGTAGCATGAGGTTTTGTGTGGATTATCGGCAGTTGAATAAAGTGACGATCAAGAATAAGTATCCACTTCTGAGAATTGAAGGTTTGATGGATCAGCTAGTGGGCGCTTGTGTGTTCAGTAAGATTGATTTGGGGTCTGGTTATCATCATATTCGTGTTAATTCGGATGATATTCCGAAGACAACTTTCAGAACAAGGTATGGTCACTATGAATACACTGTGATGCCGTTTAGTGTATCCAATGCACCAGGTGTATTCATGGAATATATGAATCGAATTTCCATGAGTATTTGGATAAGTTTGTGGTGGTTTTCATTGATGATATTCTGATATACTCTAAATCTGAAGAAGAGCATGCTGAGCATTTGAGGACTGTGTTGCAAGTATTGAAAGAGAAGAAGCTATATGCAAAACTTTCGAAATGTGAGTTTTGGTTGAAAGAGGTGAGTTTTCTTGGCCATGTGATTTCAAGTGGTGGAATTGTTGTTGATCCTTCTAAGATCTATGTTGTGCTACAGTGGGAGACTCTGAAGTCTGCTACTGAGATACAAAGTTTTATGGGGTTGGTAGGTTACTATCGCAAGTTCATAGAAGGTTTTTCTAGATTGGCATTATCATTGACGTAGTTGACTCGTAAGGGTCAGGCTTATGTGTGGGATGTTTCTTGTGAAGAGAGTTCTGTGGAATTGAAGATGAAATTGACGCCTGCTCTGATTTTGATTTTGCCTAATCCGAATGAATCTTTTGTGGTGTATTGTGATGCCTCGAAGATGGGTCTTGGTGGAGTATTGATGTAGAATGGACAGGTTGTTGCTTATGCTTCGAGACAATTGAGAGTTCATGAAAGGAATTATCCTACACATGACTTAGAATTGGCAGTTGTGGTGTCTGTGTTGAAAATTTGGATACATTACCTTTTTGGCTATAAATTTGAAGTGTTCAGCGATCATAAGAGTTTGAAGTACTTATTCGATCAGAAAGAGTTAAACATAAGGCAGAGGAGGTGGTTGGAATTGTTGAAAGACTATGATTTCTATTTGAATTACCATCCTGGTAAGGCAAATATGGTGGCCGATGCATTGAGCAGGAAGTCATTGCATATGTCCATGCTTATGGTGAGAGAGTTAGAATTAATTGAGTAATTCTAAGATTTAAGTTTGGTATGTGAAGAGACTCCTGACAGTGTGAAGTTGGGTATGTTAAAGTTGACTAGTGGTATTCTGGAAGAGATCAGAGTGGGACAACAATTTGATTTAAAACTGGTTGATCAGGCAACTTCGATTAACCAGGGTAACAGAGGTGAATTCCGGATTGATGAGAGTTGTGTGATGAGGTTTAGAGACAGAGTATGTGTCCCAGACGTTCCTGAAATTAAGAAGAGTATTCTTGAAGAAGGACATCGAAGTAGATTGAGTATTCATCCTGGTGCTACAAAGATGTACAAGGATTTACAGAAATTATTTTGGTGGCCAGATATGGAGAAAGATATTGCGGAGTTTGTTTATGCATGTTTGATTTGTCAGAAGTCCAAGATTGAACATCAGAAGCCTTTGGGTATGATGCAACCATTGAATATTCCAGAATGGAAATGGGATATTACTTCCATGGATTTTGTATCGAGATTACCGAAGACTACGAAAGGAAATGATTTTATCTGGGTGATTGTAGACACGTTGACTAAATCGGCTCATTTCTTACTGATGAAGATTAACCATTCTATGCAGAAGTTAACTGAGATGTACATTGAGGAGAATGTGAAGTTGCATGGGATTCCTTTGACTATTGTGTCGGACAGAGACCCGAGGTTTACGTCGAGGTTCTGGAAAAGTTTACAAGATGCTTTGGGTACTAAGTTAAGGATGAGTTATGCATATCATACGCAGACAGATGACCAGACAGAGAGGACTATCAAATCTTTGGAGGATTTGCTGAGGGCTTGTGTGTTGGATCAAGGAGGATCTTGGGATATCCATTTTCCGTTAATTGAGTTCACATACAACAACAGTTTTCATGCTAGTATTGGGATGGCGCCGTATGAAGCTTTGTATAGAAGGAGGTGTAGAACTCCTTTGTGTTGGTATGAGTCAGGCGAGAGTGTAGTACTCGGACCTGAAATTGTGCAGGAGATGACTAAAAAGATTAAGATGATCCAAGAAAGGATGAAAGCTTCGCAGAGTCGTCAGAAGAGTTACCATGATAAGAGGAGGAAAACACTTGAATTCCAAGAGGGAGATCACGTGTTTTTGAGAGTTATGTCGGTGACTGGTGTGGGATGAGCTTTAAAGTCTAGGAAGCTCACTCCATGCTTTATTGGTCCGTATCAGATTTTGCAGAGGATAAGGGAAGTGGCATATCAGATTGCTTTACCGCCGTCACTTGTGAATTTACATGATGTGTTCCACGTGTCTCAGTTGAGGAAGTATATCCCGGATCCATCACATGTGATTCAGATGGATGACATATAGGTGAGGGATAATTTGACAGTTGAAGCATTACCTGTGCAGATAGGTGAAAGAGAAATGAAGCAACTGCGGGGTAAAGATATATCTTTGGTGAAGGTGTTATGGGGTGGACCAGCTGGTGAAAGTCGGACTTGAAAACGCGAAGATCAGATGAGGGAGTCGTATCCGACTCTGTTTTCTTTAGGTAATTTTTTAGGACGGAAATTCTTTAAGTGGGGAGAGTTGTAACACCCCAAAATCAGTAGAATGTTTATTTAATTGATTTATTATAAATATTTGTATTTTCGGTGAATTTTTGGGTGAATTATCGTGATGTCTGATGATTGATGTTGGGGGGTATTGACGATGTTAAGGGTGTGTTAATGATGTTAGAAGTATATGATTTATTAGGGATAATTTCGATAATAATAATAATAGAATAATGTGACAATTTTATTTAAATTATTATTATTATTATTTTAAAAATAAAAGGGAGGGCTAAGTGGTAATTGTGCGAGAATAAGTGAGGACAATGTTGGAAAAGAATATTAGGGGTCCTAGGGGTAAGTTGGACAAAAAGGAATTAGAGGAAGGGATAAGTCATATTTGGTACGATCAGTTTTGGAGAAACATTCTGAAGAAAAGGAGAAGAAGGCTAGGGCTCAGAGAGGTTTCGGAAGAACTCATATAGGAGATTTCAGAAGAAATTGTTCTAAGATATGGGGAGAATCTTTTATCATTATATTTGATATAGGTATATAAGCATGTAGGTAATAGGTTTTTCGGGTAAATTTGACGAGTTAGTGACGGAATTGGGATTTTTAGGATGAATTAGATGTTAGGGATAAAACCTACCATGATGAATTGTTGTTGTTGTGTTGTATCTGTGATGAATTGTGAGGATTTTGGACTGTGAAGTGTTGGAATCGCAGAACTTTAGGGTCTGATGCAGGTGCAAAACTGCAACTGCGAAGGTGCAGAATCGCGAGTTTCGCCCCAACCTCGCCGGACGGAAGTGGGAGCGAAGGAAAGGTGGAAAAATGTGAGCTACTGGATTTTGTATGAGAGTGTGGAATTCGCCCCTGCTTTGCCGGGCGAAGCCCATCGAGCGAGTTGCTTCGCCGGGCGAAGATAGTAGCGAGGGAAGAGTGTGAAAAGTGAGGTTCTGGATTTTGTATGGGGGAAGTTGTTTCGCCCCTGCTTCACCGGGCGAACCCAGACGAGCACACTGCTTCGCCGGGCGAGCTCCAGGCGAGCAGGAGTAATAATTTTTGTTTATTTTGATTTTATTTTCTGCTACTGTGTTGTCTGTGCCTTGTTGTTCGTAGGCCTTGTGTAATTGATGTGTTGCGTTTTGATGAGTAA
Source organism: Lathyrus tuberosus (assembly GCA_022829125.1). Taxonomy (NCBI): domain Eukaryota; kingdom Viridiplantae; phylum Streptophyta; class Magnoliopsida; order Fabales; family Fabaceae; genus Lathyrus; species Lathyrus tuberosus. Next base: position 5,789,201 of record JALAZF010000193.1, read on the forward strand.
TATGTGATTAGGTGATAACATGATGATTTATGTTGATTTTTGATGCATGATGATGATGTGATAACATGATGATTTATGTCGATTTTTGATGTATGAGAATGATGTGTTACCATGAGGCTTAGTGAGAGTTTATGAATGATGATGCAATTGACGATTTTGTGACGATGACGATTATGACGTTTGCATCATGCATTCATAGCATCCTAGGACTTCAGTCAAGTGACGGTTTTTAGGACTTCGGTCGAGTGGTGGCTTCAATCCCATTATGCGGATTAGAGTGTATGACGTTGCTCCGGTTCTTGTGTAGAATCGATCCTATTGGTGGGGATCTTTAGAGGGTGATGGCCCAGTGTCCATCAAACATGACGAATTGACACCACATGCATGAGTCTGTGTTGTGCATTTAATAATTTAGTGGCATTGCATGTTGTGAATTTATAATGTTTTGGTGACATGATTTATAAGATGTGTTACAATGACGATATGTAATGATGATGTTGGTTTGTTGTGATGAATGCTATAGTACTGTTTCTTATCTTATATGTTGTATAATGGTTTATGATTACCACCCATCCTGTTTGAATGTTACCTCCACGTGGGTAACATGCATGTGATCAAGACTAGCTTTTTGGTACGTGAAGATCTGACTTGGAGTATTTTGATTATTTTGGTCGAGTAGAGGGTCTTGCTCTAATATGTAACATCGGGTCGGGACGTTTGAGTCGAACCATAGTGTTCTTTTATTTTGATGATATTATAATGGTTTAAAGTTGTTTTAAAAACCTTTTGATGTTATAACTTATGATGTTTTTTTTCAAGTTTTCCGCTGCGTAGTAAACGATTTAATTTTGATGATTATAACCCGTGTTACGAAGCAGGATGTTATTATTTGATGCTTTATGACGAAATGTGATGCCCTTATGGGAATTTACTCTGATAATTGTTGTTATATTATTCGTGAATGTCTGTTGGGTAGAAGGGTGTTACACATATGTTATTTATGTAGATGAAATGCATATGAGATATGTAACACCCATTGATGCAAAGATTTGATGATGCAATAACATAGGCTCAACAATGCGGTATGTACAATGATGCCATAACTCACGTTCAAAAGTCCGGCATACATGATGATGTAATAACAATATGCAATAATGTAAGTCAGAGATGTAACATCTTCTGGATAATTTGCATATGTAACTGTGTAGTTGCAAAAATCTGACATGCGTGAGAGACCAAAATGTATGAAGAGTTTTAGTTTCCTGCAAAAACCCGACATCCCTCTCACAAGTGTGATTTAGGCTCTACAAGGTGGTCCCTAGAAGGTCTCCCAAACCATTGGACTGTAGCAAATTCTCGCAGGATGAAGGTATTCTCAAGCGAATCACAGTTTGGGATGTGGCTCTCGTGACAACCCAACGCGCGAAACGCATGCGTCACGACTATTCATGTTCTATCTTATGTGTATGCTCAAGCCCAGTGATAGAGCTTATCTCTCCAATAATATCTATCCATCCCAACAACAACAGAAAATATAGCAGATATCTAGAATATACAACATATGAATATTTAAAATAGTAAAGAAATGCAGTAAATAAACATAAAGATAAAGCAAGTAAAGCATACAGATAAACACCCAAACAAGCAAGAAAGAAAACAAAACTAGGCGAGACCCCAACTTGCAAGAGCAAAGACTCCCCAACAGAGTCGCTAGGTGAAGTTATCGGGATTATACCTGAGTGAATCGCACACTTAAAGATACAACAGAGTCGCCACCGAACTTTATTTAGTCCCAAAGAACCGGGAAAATATTGATAAAACCCAAAGGGAAGAGAAACGGGTAAGGGGGTCGGTTATGCGAGAGGAATTTATTAGCACCCCACGCATCCGTCATGCTCGATGAGAACCATTTCGCTTGCTTCTAGGCTTGGATGGGTTATCTATCTAAAGGCTTCTAACTAAAAAAGGAGAAAGAAAAGAGACAATGCTCGCGGAGGATTAGGGCCCTCGTGCATACGTACCCTCATAATGCAATGAGAAAGTTAGAGCTCCGTAGTTCATGGAACCAGGGGAAAGAAAGAAGAAGGTGGAAGTTGGCTCGCCAAGATTTCGCAATCTCGTGCCTACGTATCCTCATAGTGCAATGAGGAATTCAGAGCCTACATAGTTCAGAGAACAAGGAAAGAAGAGGAAAGTGGTGTCAAAACCAAGAGCAAAAAGAGGTAAAAATACTCCACCAGGGAATGCAAAAGACTGGTGTCAGAACCAAGAAAGTAAAACACTAGAATAAGTGACAACTCTGCTGAGGATAGAGCGAAAGAATGGTGTCAAAATTGAGAGGATAGAGGAGCAAAAGAATATTAGCGACTTTACTGGGGAGTAAATAAAGAGGATGGTGTCGAAACCAAGAGGATAAAAGAGCAAGGGACATTGAATCAAGACAAAGTAGGATTCATTAAAGATTTGGTATATTAACTGACAGGCAATGGTTAACCAAAGAAAAAGAGAGTATGACCTTGGTGGGAAAAAAGGGTTGGTGTCAACAGACGGACTGTGATAAACCAAAAGAGAGTATTGAACCAAGAAAATGTGCTTGTTTATGAGGGGATTTTGGTATATTAACTGATAAACAGTGGTTAACCGAAAGAACGGGTGTGGAACCATGCGAAGGTTGTGACCCAAAGGACAGGTGTGGAACCAAGCGAAGGTTGTGACCAAAATGTGTATTGGTTTTAACATAAAGACTGTGATAGACCAATAATAAATGAGTGCTTAACCAAGAGAAGGTGATTAACTCAAAAGAAGCTCAGTGTGTTAATAGATGGACTGTTGTTAACTGAGGAACAGGTGATTAACCAAGAGAAGGTGATTAACCCAAGAGGAACTCAGTATGTTAACAGACAGACTGTGGTTAACTTAGAAAAGGAGCAAATTGGTATTTTAACTGATAGACAGTGGTTAACCAATCAAAATGGAGAAAGATCCAAGATAAGGTTGTGAACTTCGTTAGGGATTAGGTGTTTAATAAGAAAACTGTGTTTAACCGAAGAAGTAAATTAAGAGTCTTCTGGGGAATCAACAAGTAATGATTGAACAAAAGAAAAGGATGTTTAACCCAAAAGGAGGTTGTTAACCCAAAGTGACAAAGATCATTAACCAAGAGAATGGTGATTGATAAAAAAAGAGGGATTGAAAGGGCAGGAGTGATCAAGGCTTGACTCGGCTGGGGATTGGGAAACACTATAGTCTGGAGATAGAGACGATTATTCCAGGCACAAGGTCATTCGTCCCCTACCCAAAATAATCAGAATGAATGTAGGAATTCTCCACTCTCATCGCTTCTCTAGCACCAAAGTATAGTGCGGAAATTGAAACCGACAGAGCAACAGCGCCAACTTGTACAGTGCTCTAGTGCGTTGTGCGGACTTTCGAATTAGCAGAGGATTAAGAGAATAAGGCTCTAAATATCCTAAAGAGAGAAGAAAATGGAGATCAACTAATCAAAACAAGGTTTCGATCAATCGATCAAGGGAAATGATCAAGCTAACAATCTTCCAAACGGATCGGAAGATCGTCAAAGCAAGCGTGCAAATTATTGATTGTACAAGATTAAATTTGCTCAATAATGGACAAACTTAATGCAATCAAGAATGAAGTTGCAAGGCAGTACCAAACATCAATTAGCATGCATCACACATTATGTTATCATGTAAGCAAAAATGTGCAAGAATCAACATGATCATGCAATGTCAAAAATGCAAACAATTCCAAGAATCGACAAATCGTGCATCGAAAGTTTGCATACAGGCTTCAAACAAAAGTTAAACCGCTCATAAAACATCCACAAATATCACGCATATCAAGCCATGGAAGTTAAGTGAGGAAAAAATATCAAACAAGCTTGAAAAAGCAGAAAAATGGCCTTCTGTCACAGTGGTAATCGATTACCTATATATGGTTAATCGATTACCGATTTGAAATTTTCATAAAAACGTGAAAAAAGGCTGGGTAATCGATTACCCATATATGAGTAATCGATTACCACAGTCACAGTGGCAGAAAATCAACTTTTCAGAAGCACTTCTAGCAACTAATCACTTATCCAATCACCCATATGTTATGGCATGCATTTGTGCACGAAAATTACATCAAGTAAAAGCAATTAATCACCAACTGAAAGCATTAAACACGAAGATCAACAATCAAACAATCACATGATTAATTAACACCGAAAAGCTATCAGAACTACATTGCTAACTTGCGAAAGTGATCGAAAACAGTAAATCGAGCGAGAATTACCAACCTACAAGGTAGAGGATTACCTTGGTGATTGTTGTGAGTAAAATGTAGTGAGAATAAGCCAAGAAAACCAGAGGATCCAAGCTTGAGATTAAATCGTAGCGAAACCGATCAAAACGCAATAAAAGCTCCAAAATTGAATTTGCACTGATATGATTGTATAGATCACTTGAATTGAAGTAGAAGTTAATGTAATTGCAGAGATCCAAGAAGAAATGCAATGCGATGAAGGTTTAAGCTCAAGAGAAAAGCAATTTAAATGTGAAATTTGCTACTCTTCAATCGTGAAAATTGAGCTCTAGTGTAGTTTTGGGAAGAAGATGAAGATGAATGTGAAGAAATTGCAGAAAATGCAGAGAGAATTGAGAGAAATGAAAGAGTGAAAAGTGAAGAATTGTGAGAATGGTTAAAGCCCCTTTTGTGAAATGGCGAAGATTTTTTATATAGAGGCTAACTTTGGAGTGGGCTAGGTTTGGAGTGTGCTTTGAGGCTTGCTTTGGAGCTAGCTTTAGAGTTAGTTACACTTAACTCACTGAGTCGGAAGTTGACTCGATTAGATATTTGTTAACTCAGTGGAGCAATCCCAATGCATCCTAACAATCCAAAGGTTCACATACTTGGAAATGAAGTTACATGATAGTCTTGATTCAAAGTGATGTATTGAAATAAATGCCTTGGAGTGTCTTGAAATGTCTTGAAGTGTCTAGAATATTCCACACAATGCTAGAACCAAGTAAACCCTAAAAAAGTAGAGGAAAAGTTGTTGTCATGAAAATGCAGCAAAATCTGCCAATTTACCTGTGGTAATCGATTACCACAGGCAAAACTTGCCCAATTTGCTTTAAAAATGTGCTATGGCCATGATTCCAACTTTTAACCTTTTGCTTTGATGAATAAGCATGGAAACCCTTATGTTTTTCTTGTGTTGATGATGTGATGACCTTGTGAGAATGTGACTAATCAGGCTTGAAAACCCTGAGAAATTCGGAACACTCCTGCAACAAATCCACAGAGAAAAAATGCTTGTACGTATGCCAACGATGCGAATGCACATGCTTATGAAAAAGGCAAAAGAGGAGGTCAAATTTGGGGTTACGACAGCTACCCCTATTTAATCCTCTTGGACCTGAATGCTCAAATTGCGATAGCTTTTCGATGATTCGAGGTAGAAGGGGATTGAATAAAAGAGTAGCTAAAAAATTTGGCCGACGGGGAACTGACTACCAGACGAGAACTGGATTTTAAAGAGACAAGTCAGACGAGAACTGACTACCAGACGAGAACTGGATTTTAAAGAGACAAGTCAGACGGGAACTGACTACCAGACGAGAACTGGATTTTGAAGAGACAAGCCAGACGAGAACTGACTACCAGACGAGAACTGGATTTTGAAGAGACAAGTCAGACGAGAATTGACTACTAGACGAGAACTGGATTTTGAAGAGACAAGCCAAACGAGAACTGACTACCAGACGAGAACTGGATTTTGAAGAGGCAAGTCAGACGGGAACTAACTACTAGACGAGAACTAGATTTTGAAGAGACAAGCCAAACGAGAAGTGGATTTTGAAGAGACAGGCCAGACGAGAACTGACTACCAGACGAGAACTGGAATTTGAAGAGACAAGCCAGACGAGAACTGACTACCAGACAAGAACTGGATTTGCATGTTTGGTCCTGTATGGTGTAATGCTCCATATTGATGGATATGCTACACGTTTGAGGATGCAATGCTATGTGATGATGATTACTATATGCAGAATGTTAGTAATCGGGTTTTGAAGAGATGTCACGTATTACCGGGCTTATGTCAAGGCTTCATGCTATGCCAAATGCATGAGTGAAGCGACATGGTTGTTGTGGGAGGTGGAAGAGTTAAGGTTAGGGTGTAGGCCGTAAAGGCGTGGTTCCCCGACACCTACTTCAGGTTCAACATTTACCGATGGACAATTACTCTTTCCTTAAAATAGGGAGAGAGCTTGTACCTGGGTAGATTGTCCTTGCCCCAGTGTATTGGGTAACTACATGGATTGCCCCAGTCACAAATTATGAAGTGACCTTGTGATCTGACCTTGACTTATCCAAGCATATCGGAACAAAGCTCCCCTGATTAATCGTCTCTTGGAGAGGTTGGCTTCTCGCGCTCTTGAGGTGGTCTGCCCCAATGTGAGCCTCGAAGTGATTTTACCCATGGCTGAATGATCTTTGGAGGAATCCCCCTGACTAACTGGTCTTTGAGATTTGTCGAGTCTTGTCGCGATTCTCCCAGATTGCTTAATCTTGAGGCATCCAGGCCCTTTCGCTTAACGGGGTTTTCAAGCATTTTTCCCCTTGAGATGATCAAACTTTCCATTATGGAAACTTTCTTGATGTCAAGTGCTTGTTCACAAGTAAAAAGTGTTTGTTTCGAAAATGATAATGCTAATGCCATGCATATGTCAGTTTTGAAATCCAAGTATGTTCACTGAGATTATGACATATAGTGAATGGATCACCATTTAGAATGCCCCAGCACAAATGATAAGCAAATATTTAGGAGTCAGCTTTGATGCGATTTTACCGTAGTATGCTTTCGAAATAAACCATGCTTCAATTAGGTATTTTGCGGGTTGTAACGTGGCATGGTTCACGATTTTAGAAAGAAAGGATATAAGGTTCAAAATTATTTTAACCCACCTATTCTCCTTGATGCTCTCCAGTCCTACGTTCAGCTAGTTTGACACAAGCGTTCACCTTTCAAAAGGATTTCGAATGGTAAATGTGATGGTAGAGGAACCGACGAGGGTTTTGGAGTGGCAGTCACTTACCTTTTGTTTTTGTCATATGTGATCTTAAGAACTTGTTCTTATTTAGGATTTTTCTTTTGATTCTTGGTTTTGTTCTTTTTGTTCTCCCTAATTTTTGCGTAGACTGATTATTTTGAATTTGCAGCCTACCGGGAAACCCTAACTTTTGCCTAAGTCTTTTGTTTTTGACATAGATGGTTTTTTTTTGTTTTTGTTTTTCCTTCTTGCTTTTGTGATTTTGAAATTTGTTTTTTTTTTTCCGGAACAAATCGTGCGACATTTGTTTGTTTTGACAGGGTTGTGACTGCCTCGCTCCTTTGATCGGCGAGAGACAACCATTGTGGATTTGTGATTTTTCGACCTCTTGCAAGGGATATAGTGTGTTTGATCTGCATATGTGGTACTCCTCTTTTGAAATTTGAACACTAGGTCAAACTAACTGAGAACTACCCTGCTCCTGGTTAAGATTGAGGGTTTTTTGGTGTACAGAAAGAACCTCCTACTTCAAGGCCCAAAAGGGTTAGCAATGGATGATCTTCCTTATACCTCCGATGTTTGGGGATTTGAACAAATGCCTTACATCACCAACAAGGTTTTATTCAAAAGCATATAGACAGTGATCTCATGTCTTTATTATTTCATTATTCTCTTTTGATTTTGCTTGATCAAACGTGTGATACTGATAAAAGTATGAGTGAACACGAATGAATTTATTCAAAACATGCATATTTATTTCATTATTATGATTATTTGAAAACAAACAAGTTTTACAAATGAACAGTGCTAGACAAACAAAAAGATTACAAATGGAAAAGATGGAGTGACATAATGATTGCCAATGTTGAGGCGGTGCTCTCAGGCTTGACCAATTATTTCAAGGGATGATTTTGCAATCTTAGCCCCTACACGGACAAGGGACTTCCGTTCACCCACATTTTCTCACCTTGAATAGTTAAGTGTTTCTTGTCAATCAACTACTGGACTTTAGCTTTGAAAGCGTTGCAATCCTCAGTCGAATGCCCAGCTGACCCAGCATGATATCAGCATTGTACATTAGGATTGTACCCTGGTGGGAATGGTTCTGGTGGGGGTTTCAAAGCTTTGGGAACCACCAGCAAGTTCTGAATCAGATATGGGAGAAGTTGACTGTATGTCATAGAAATCAGATCTAAATGAGCATTTCATCGTTCTAGATTATTTCGAGGTTTGTGTTGGTTCTGATGCTCTCGGTCTTGGACTTGTTGATTATGAGACTAAGGAGACTATTGATACGGTGGTTGTTGGCACTGGGCAACAGCAACATATGGATACATACAATATGGCATAAGAGCCATGGGGGTTTGCGCTTGAATGTCGACATTTGCCATGACAACATTTGTTTCCTCTTCCTTTTCTTTAGAAAACCCACCTTGTGGCTTATTGACCCCTGATTGTTGATTCACAGTGCCAGGATTTTTCCCTGTTTTGAACCCATTCTCAATGCGTTCCCCGATGGTCACAGCATCAGCAAAATTTGAGGATGAGCTACCATCTATCTTCTCATAGTACAAACCCTGAAGAGTGCCCATGAATATGTCAATCAACTTTGCATCAGATGGAGCAGGCCGGACTCGTGAAGCCATCTCACGCCACCTCTGAGCGTATTCTCTGAATGATTCACCGACTTTCTGAGCTTGATTTTGTAGTTGCAACCTAGTGGGAGCCATATCCAAGTTGTATTTGTATTGCTTCAAGAACGATTCAGATAGATCTTTCCAAGTTCTGATCTTACCTTGATCAAGGTTCATGTACCAATCCAGGGAAGCCCCAGATAGGCTATCCTGGAAACAGTGGATGCAGATCATCGTTGTCTATGTAGGAAGCCATTTTTCGACAATACATTGTAATCTGGCTTCGTGAACAACTCAACCCTTTGTACTTAGGAAAATCAAGCACCTTGAATTTTTGGGGTAGCACAACATTTGGAACCAAGCACAAGTCTTTGGCGTCCATGCCAAAAGCAGAAAACCATTCAATAGCTTTGATTCTATCCTCTAATAGCTTGTAGTCTCCAAGTTTGTTTTGACCAGCAAGTCTGACAAGAGTTTGTTGATTCGGGAGCTAAGAGGCGGCTGAAGCAAGTACTTGAGGAGAATCAAACTGAGATGGATATACCAGCCCAGGATTCACCATCTAACCAGAATTCTGACCCAACTAAAAACCATATTGATAACCCGGAAGAGGTACCACGGCAGCTGAGGATGCCCCAGGATAAGGCATTCCATAATGAACATTCTGAACAGCAGTTTGGCCATATTGAGACAAAACCGGAACATGAATCAGAGGACCTCTGTAAACAAGCTCATCCTTATAAGAAGCCTCAACATCAGTAGATCCAGAAGTCTGGCGAGTCTGTGCTTGAGAAATTTCATGATCATCAGGATTCACCACAGGATGCAGAATCAGAGTAAGCATGCCCCATGGATAAGCAACAAAATTCCCATTGGGCATGGGTGCAACAAAAGGTAGATACGGCACAAAGACACTACCACTGACGATCTGAGGAGTGAAATTCGGGGGCATTCCCCAAGAATAAGCGGCAGGCATCCGGGTCGGACCAGACTGAGAGCTTGACAAGTTTACAGTAGGTTGAACAACAGTCTCAACTGACACTTCATCAACAACAGGAGAAGAAGTAACAACAGGAGTGACAACAGTTACATTAGTGACAGTTGCGACAGCAGCAAAGGTAACAATGGTATCCCATGAGTACGAAGGAGTTCCATGATGGCATCTATGTTATCCTGGAATTGACCCATCCTACCCTGGAACTGAGCCAAGGTTTCTGGGTAAGCGGTATTCTCATAATCAACCATGATTCTAGACTTGTTGGATCTGATGGAGTACCGGTGTCGGGTCGTCGTTGTCTTCTGGTTAGTAAAGGGAAGAAAGTGAGCTTTTTCTGGTTTGGATGTATGCAATGCAAATGTATGTATGCATATGTTATTTATGCAGATGAAATGCACTACGTACCCTCATAGTTCAATGAGGAAGTTAGAGCTCCGTAGTTCATGGAACCAGGGGAAAGAAAGAAGAAGGTGGAAGTTGGCTCGCCAAGATTTCGCAATCTCGTGCCTACGTATCCTCATATTGCAATGAGGAATTCAGGGCCTACGTAGTTCAGAGAACAAGGAAAGAAGAGGAAAGTGGTGTCAAAACCAAGAGCAAAAAGAGGTAAAAATACTCCACCATGGAATGAAAAAGATTGGTGTCAGAACCAAAAAAGTAAAACACGACAATAAGTGACGACTCGGCTGAGGATAAAGCGAAAGAATGGTGTCAAAATCGAGAGGATAAATGAGCAAATGAATATTAGTGACTTTACTAGGGAGTAAACAAAGAGGATGGTGTCAAAACCAAGAGGATAAAAGAGCAAGGGACATTGAATCGAGACAATGTAGGGTTCACTGAAGATTCGGTATATTAACTGACAAGAAATGGTTAACCGAAGAAAAAGAGAATATGACCTTGGTGGGAAAAAATGGTTGGTGTCAACAGATGGATTGTGATAAACCAAAAGAGAGTATTGAACCAAGAGAAGGTGCTTGTCTCTGAGGGGATTTCGGTATATTAACTGATAAACAGTGGTTAAGCGAAAGAACGGGTGTGGAACCAAGCGAAGGTTGTGATCCAAAGGACGGGTGTGGAACAAAGCGAAGGTTGTGACCAAAATGTGTATTAGTTTTAACAGAAAGACTGTGATATACCAAGAAGAAATGAGTGTTTAACCAAGAGAAGGTGATTAACTCAAAAGAAGCTCAATGTGTTAATAGATGGACTGTGGTTAACTGAGGAACATGTGATTAACCAAGAGAAGGTGATTAACCCAAGATGAACTCAGTATGTTAACAAACAGGCTGTGGTTAATTGAGAAAATGAGCAAATTGGTATTTTAATTGACAGGTAGTGGTTAACCAATCAAAAGGGAGAAAGAACCAAAAGAAGGTTACGAACTCCGTTAGGGATTAGGTGTTTAACAGGAAGACTGTGTTTAACCGAAGAAGCAAATTGAGACTCTTCTGAAGAATCAACAAGCAATGATTGACCAATAGAAAAGGATGTTTAACCCAAAAGGAGGTTGTTAACCCAAAGTGACAAAGATCATTAACCAAGAGAATGGTGATTGATCAAAAGAGGGATTGAAAGGGCATGAGTGATCCAGGATTGACTCGGCTGGGGATTGGGAAACACTATAGTCTGGAGATAGAGACGATTATTCCAGGAACAGGGTCATTCGTCCCCTGCCCAAAATAATTAGAATGAATGTAGGAATTCTCCACCCTTAACCCTTCTCTAGCACCAAAGTATAGTGCAGAAATTGAAACTGACAGAGTAACAGCGCCAACTTGTATAATGCTCCAGTGCGTTGCGCAGACTTCCGACTCAGCAAGGGATTAATAGAACAAGGCTCCAAAGATCCTAAAGAGAGAAGAATGGGGAGATAAACTAATCAAAACAAGGGTTCAATTAATCGATAAAGGGAAATGATCAAGCCAACAATCTTCCAAACGGATCGGAAGATCGTCAAAGCAAGTGTGCGGATTATTGAATATACAAGATTAAATTTGCTCAATAATGAACAAACTTAATGCAATCAAGAATGAAGTTGCAAGGCAATACCAAACATCAATTAACATGAATCACACATTATGTTAGCATGTAAGCAAAAATATACAAGAATCAACATGATCATACAATGTCAAAAATGCAAACAATTCCAAGAATCGACAAATCGTGCATCGGAAGTTTGCATACAGGATTCAAACAAAAGTTAAAACGCTTATAAAACATCCACAAATATCAAGCCATGGAAGTTAAATGAGGAAAGAATATCAAACAAGCTTGAAAAAGCACAAAAATGGCCTTTTGTCACAGTGGTAATCGATTACCTATATATGGTTAATCGATTACCCACTTGAAAATTTCATAAAAACGTGAAAAAAGGCTGGGTAATCGATTACCCATATATGAGTAATCGATTACCACTCTGACAGTGGCAGAAAATCAACTTTTCAGAAGCACTTTCATCAACTAATCACTTATCCAATCACCCATATGTTATGGCATGCATTTGTGCACAAAAATTACATCAAGTAGAAGCAATTAATCATTAATTGAAAACATCAAACATGAAGAACAACAATCAAACAATCACATGATTAATCAACACTGAAAAGCTATCAGAACTACATTGCTAACATGCGAAATTGATCGAAAACAGTAAATCGAGCGAGAATTACCAACCTACAAGGCGGAGAATTGCCTTGGTGATTGTTGTGAGTAAAATGTAGTGAGAATAAGCCAAGAAAACCAGAGGATTCCAAGCTTGAGATCAAATCGTAGCGAAACCGATCAAAACGCAATAAAAGCTCCGAAATAGAATTTGCACCGAAACGATTGTATCGATCACTTGAATTGAAGTAGAAGTTGCTGTAATTGCAGAGATCCAAGAAGAAATGAAATGTGATGGAGGTTGAAGCTCAAGAGAAAAGCAATTTCAATGTGAAATTTGCTACTCTTCAATGGTGAGAATTGAGCTCTAGTGTGGTTTTGGGAAGAAGATGAAGATGAATGTGAAGAAATTGTAGAAAATACAAAGAGAATTGAGAGAAATGAAAGAGTGAAAAGTGAAGAATTGTGAGAATGGTTGAAGCCCCATTTGTGAAATGGTGAAGATTTCTTTACATAGAGGCTAGCTTTGGAGTAGGCTAGGTTTGGAGTGTGCTTTAGAGCTAGCTTTAGAGTTAGTTACACTTAACTCACTGAGTCGAAAGTTGACTCAGTTAGTTATTTGTTAACTTAGTGGAGCAATCCCAATGCATGCTAACAATTTAAAGGTTCACATACTTGGAAATGAAGTTACATGGTAGTCTTGATTTAAAGTGATGTATTGAAATAAATGGCTTGGAGTGTCTTGAAATGTCTTGAAGTGTCTAGAATATTCTACACGGTGTTAGAACCAAGTAAACCCTAAAGAAGTAGAGAAAAGTTGCTGTCATGAAAATGCAGCAAAATCTGCCAATTTACAAGTGGTAATCGATTACTTCATTTTGCCTAATAAAGTGGTAATTGATTACCACAGGCAAAACTTGCCCAATTTGCTTAAAAAAAGTGTTATGGCCATGATTTCAATTTTTAACCTTTTACTTTGATGAATGAATAGGTATGAAAACTCTTATATTTTGCTTGTGTTGATGATGTGATGATATTGTGAGAATGTGACTAATCAGACTTGAAAACCCTGAGAAATTCTGAACACTCCTGCAATAAAACCACAGAGAAAAAATGTTAATGCGTATGCTAGCGATGCGAATGCACATGCTTATGCAAAAGACAAAAAGAAAAGTCAAAATTTTGGATTACGACACCGACAGAGAAGATGTGTTAGATCGTGCTTGACAGTGGTTAATTTTCTATCGTGTTAACTTTTAAATGTTTAAATAATACTATGTATCTTTTATATTGAGTTACTATACTAAAAAAACCGGTTTTAAAAAATTATGCTACAACTCATATTTCAACTCGAAGGATATCAAACAAATGGCAAAACCAAATCGTGGACGGCAGGATTCGAACCTGCGCGGGCAGAGCCCACATGATTTCTAGTCATGCCCGATAACCACTCCGGCACGTCCACTTGATTGATACCTTGGTCATTTTAACAAGAGTATCTTTACTTTATTTATCCTTGTTTTCTATCACCGCTTCAAAAATCAGTAGCATTGCAATCATCATCATCCATGGCTCCCAAAAGGGTTCTTCTCCTTTGCGGTGACTTCATGGAAGACTATGAAGTAAGTACTCTTCATTTTCCTTCACTTCACTTCATCACCCACTTACTCACTTTTTCTCTTGCAGGGTATGGTTCCTTTTCAGGCATTGCAAGCATTCGGTATCACCGTCGATGCTGTTTGTCCCGGTAAAAAATCCGGTGATGTCTGCCGCACCGCCGTCCATATTCTTTCCGGTGGCCAGGTCTGTCTCCATTCTTTTATTCCTTTGCATTCAACGTCAAGTCAGATCTAATTTTATAAGGCCATATTTTGATAAACAACTTAATCAAGCACTTATAACATAAGTGCTTATGCATAAGCTATTTTTATGCTTAATCTTGAGTAATAGCTTTTTGATGGTTTCAGACATATACTGAGACAGTTGGTCACAACTTTACGCTGAATGCAACTTTTGATGAAATTGATCACACACCTGTCTTGCAAAGGTACGGGTACTGGTACGGAATACGTCATTTTTAAAAAAACTAAGGTACGGTACGCGAGTATAAATTCATATGTACTCTGATTTTTCTTAACTGAAGATGAAGAACTTGGTTGTGCGAGCAGTTTCAATGCAACAGATTGAAGTTTAGCAATTGAAGATCCATAAGTTATCAACCATTCCTTTGGTTTCAAGATCCACCGATCTTGCAACGAATCACATTGGTCAAACTCTACATCAGCACTTGAAAATCCCATTAAAAAAAGTATAAAACTATACCATTTGAAGAAAAAAATTGAGTTCACGTACCAAATATGTACCCAATATGTACCCGTTGGAGTACCAACTTAAAAAACAATAAATAAAAAATAGGTACGGTGTCGGTACGTACCATACGAGTACCGTACGCGTACCGGTACCCGGTAAGTACCCGGTACCGGTACTTTATCTAAAATGGAGTACCCATGCTTCACAGTCACACACACTATGATGGGTTGTGGTTGCCGGGAGGAAGGGCGCCGGAGTATCTTGCTCACATTCCTAGTGTTGTGGAGCTGGTTGCCAAGTTTGTAAATTCTGGAAAACAAATTGCATGCATTTGTCATGGCCATTTGATTCTGGCAGCTGCTGGTGTCGTTGAAGGTCGCAAGTGCACAGCTTTTCCTCCTGTCAAACCGGTATTGGTTGCTGCTGGTGCTCATTGGGTTGAACCTGAGACAATGTCAACAACTGTGGTGGATGGTAATCTCATTACTGCACCTACTTATGAAGGGCACCCGGAACTTCTTAGGCATTTTGTGAAGGCATTAGGAGGCAAAATAAGTAGCTATGATAAAAAAATTCTCTTTATTTGTGGGGTATGTTCATATGTTTTTCGTTTTACCTTTATTGCTGTGCTGGTTGATAAGACACGTTTTAACAACTTTTAATCACAGGATTACATGGAAGATTATGAGGTTAAGGTTCCTTTTCAGTCTCTTCAGGCTTTAGGATGCCATGTTGATGCAGTTTGCCCCTCAAAGAAGGCTGGTGATACTTGCCCAACTGCTGTTCATGATTTTGAAGGAGATCAAACTTACAGTGAGAAGCCAGGACACAGTTTTGCTTTAACTGCTACCTTTGATGGCGTTGATCCTTCAGCCTACGATGCTCTTGTCATCCCTGGAGGTCGGTCACCTGAGTACTTGTCATTGGATGAGTCCGTTATTTCCTTGGTGAAGCATTTCATGGAAGCCAATAAGCCAGTTGCATCAATCTGCCATGGCCAACAGATTTTAGCTGCTGCGGGTGTTCTGAAGGTATTATTATTGAAAACTCATTATTGACACCATTTTTTGTTATTTATGCTATTAACCAGCATTTCAGCGAAGTAGCTATTAATATTCCTTGAACTCATGTTCACTCTACACCTATATCTATCCGTAATCCATATTTCATTTGAATTGTTGGGTTACAGAGTTGTAATAAGCAAGGTCTTAGGATTCCAATTAAGAAACTTGGGCCTAAAGAGTGGTGTGGGGAAAATATAGGAAAAAGGAGGGAATTAGGCGACATGGCAGATTTAGAAAGTCTGTTATAAGGAGTGCGAGGAGAGTGAGAAGTATATCATTCAACAACTTTTCTGTTAGAACCTTCAAGGTTGGTTAATGAGAGAATCTTCTCTTCTTGGAGGAGCACTTACTCTGGGATTACAGAGGTTAGCCTTCAAGTGTTGTTATAGATTGCACTTCTGTTAGCATATACGATAATTAGTAGTTTATTAAGATATGGTTTAAGAGGCGATTTTGTTAGGATATGAGATAAGAGGAGTTAGAAACAATATAGGACAAGGAGAAGTTAATTCGGGAGGTTAAGTTAGAAATATCAGGTATAAATAAGAGAACACAATGGAAAGAAATCATCTATTGAATATTGTAAAGTTTGTGAAAAAAATATCAACTCTATTGTGAAGGGGAAATCCTTGGAGGAGAGATTCTCTCCTATTCTATCACCTTTCTAAAATATTGTTTTCTTTCTTTGGAATTCAAATCTTGGGTTCCTAACTACTTCTGGTCTAAATCATCATAATGTCATATTAATTTCTCAATGCTCACACGTCCTTGAAGTTTTCATCAATACATTAGTGTATATTCTTGTAGCCTTCTTTTCTTCTACTTTGCCATGATTACTCTTATACTTGGTGGACAAGCTGCTTTGTGAATCTTGTCATCCTGACTTTTTACCTTATCCTCATTCTAGAGGTACTTATTCTTCTGTGGTATGAGGGTAGAGACATACATTATGCATGGATTGAGAATCACGACATTTGTGATATATCCCCTGTTGTGTATTTGTGTTTATGAAATGCTAGCATGACTTCTGCTACTCATTTATTCTTAGTTTTTCCTCATATTTGTGGATAATTTTTTTATATATTATTCCTCTTATTTCATTTATTGATAAGGAACCTTAATACCTAGTACACTTTTGGTTACAGGGAAGGAAATGTACTGCTTATCCAGCTGTGAAGCTTAATGTGGTTTTATCAGGAGCAACTTGGGTGGAGCCTGACCCCATAAGCCGCTGCTTCACTGATGGGAATTTGGTTACTGGAGCAGCATGGCCAGGGCACCCTGAGTTCATTGCCCAGTTGATGGCACTACTCGGTATTCGAGTATCTTTCTATTAGCCTTTTGTAATATAGTATATTATAGTATAATAATGAATAAAAATCACCACACTTGTCCATTTAAATGGGCTCGATATAAGTGGAGATGTGTACTGTCACCGTGTTGAATTTGAAGGACATGTAATGTGCTGAGCATGCAAGCACTTTGATGAAAGTGTCTCTTTTTGGCTATGAATTATTCTCTCTCCTAATGAAGCGATACATTGTGTATTTATATTACAAGAAAAATAAAAAAAAAGGAAAACTCCTTTGTAACAAACTAACTAGCTCACAATAGGTCCATAACAAACACACAGCTGCAACTTTTTATCTGCCTAATGTCTAATACTATTTCTTAATTATATTGTTGTAATCGAACACCACATTAGTCACTATTTCCCATTATATTTTCTACCTATATGATTGGTGAGCAATTGGAATCAATGAAGAGTAACCCTCATCTGGTTTATTCTGTCACCTTTTTGGTTCAATTCCCTTTACTGCTGCATATAATCATCGAGCTGATAAAATTGAAAAGGAGGCAGTAGCATTAGATGTAGAAGAACCAGTTGAGGTAGAGTGTCCTTCACGAGACCTAAGATTCGTATCTACAAACACAGGCATAGTTGGTTGTAGGTGCTTCACTAAACTCCTGGTTTGGAGGAGAACTACTACCTCAGACATTGTCGGTCTCATTCCTGCTGATGCTTGAGTGCATAGTAAAGCAATCTCTATCATTTTCTTCACTTCTTCTCCATCGTAGTCAATAGGGTCTAAAGCCTTGTCCATGAGCTCCAAGTGCACGCCTCTCTCATGCAGTTTCCATGACTGTTAAGTGAAAATCAAACACCATATGGTAAAATATTAGGACATACTCCCTTCGGTTCTTTTAAAATGACTAGAGAGGTAATAACCAACAATTCCTAGTTATGACTTGTGAGAAATTGCTTACTTTTTGAAGAAGGTATTAACCGTCACCATCTTCCTTTACTTCTGTACTCTTTTGACCACTTATGATTTCTAGGACTACAATACCATAGCTGTAGGTATCAGCCTTTTCTGATAATTGACCATGAATTGCATACTCAGGTGCCGTGTATCCCCTGACAAATGCATATTATACATTCCAAAATTTATACATGACAGAGACTTAGTTCTCTCTTTTATAACATATGCTGCTCAATTAAATGTAATCTAGGTGAATGAAATTGCTGTCTTACAATGTTCCTGCAAATCCTGTGCTTAGATGTGATCGATCCCCCGGCAGAAGCCGCGCCAATCCAAAATCAGCAATTTTGGGGTGAAGATTATCATCAAGGAGGATATTGCTTGTCTTTATATCTCTATGTATAATGGAAATGTGGAATTCCTCATGTAGATAGGCCAGTCCCCTTGCTGTGCCTAAAATTATATCACACCTTTGTTTCCAATTGAGGGAACCTTGTTTGTCACCTATTTAATCAACAGGTTTATATACTCAAGGTTATGAAAAATGGTAGAAGAAGAAGCATTCAACAAGTTAAATGATTTATGAGTGTGGTAGAATTGAAGTGATTTACCGAATAAGAATTTGTCTAGGCTGCTGTTTGCCATGTATTCATAAACAAGGATTCTCTCTTGTTTTTTACTGCAACAACCAAGAAGTCTAACAAGATTCCTATGATGAACATTGCTTATAAGCTTTACTTCACTTTCAAAATCTTTGTCTATCTTGCTGGATTTTCCCAAAACCAGTTTCTTGACTGCTACAACATTTCTATTTTTCAGAGTACCCTATTACAACAGCATGGTTGAAAAAACATTCACAGAATCATTATCGTCTTTGAACATGCTTCTCGTTGAAATTATATAAAAAACTTTCAATATATATTTTAATTAATCTGATTATTTGATATAATCGAATAATTTTGATAATTAATCTTAATTACCCTAATTAATTGATTTAATCATACTTTAATTGATTAATTTTGTTAATTAAAAACTGATCATTTCATTTTGAAGCCATTTTCATGTTTCATTTTCAATAAGCAAAACTCTTGGTCCAACGCCAAGTGGGTTCTTTTTCTCAAACCAATCCATTTCGATTCAAACTATTTCAAAATTGTTCAAACTCTTTTCACAATTACTTGGTTGAAAAAGGAAGGAAGGTGTAGACCTTCTCCTTCCCCGAATGGTTGGACAATGTTGTAGAGCTCTATGCCTGAACGTTCGTCATCCATATTAAAACACAATAAATACTTGAATTAAATACCTTACCTTGATACTTTTCGCATTATCTACACTGTCAAAGGTTGTCATTATGGGTAAATGTCCAAGCACACCTGTACATGCTCTCTGGAGAATCCAACCAAAGTGCCTTTAAACGGTAGCAATTCGGCGGTATCAAAATCCATCCCCTTGAATGCCTCCCAATATAAAATATTTGCTGAACTTTCAAGGTCTATTAATACTTGCTTCACGTTCCAATCCCATATTTGAACTTTGATCACCATTAGATCGTTTTCATGAGCCAATACTCCTTCTGAGTCCTTCCTATAGAAACTGACCACATTCGAGCTTTCCTTTCCCTTTGACAGTTGCTTTTGTTCAATGTGCATCATTGACTGAGCATATATTTTTCTAGCCTAACTGGTTTCTCCTCCTCATGCGAATCCCCTACAATGGTATTTAACGTATGACAAGTCACTCGGGCTTCGCGGACTTCTTCTATATTCATTCCTTTTTTCTGCGTAGGAGTTTACAGGTTAGTATCTTCCCGAGGAGGATTTCTCTTTCTTGTCTGTCCTCTAACGTCTTTAACATATGACAATAAACGACCTCTTTGAATCAAGATCTCAATTTCCTTATTTAACTAGTGACAATTTTCAGTATGGTGTCCGCGAAGATGATATTCACACTATGCGTTCTCATCTTTTCCCTTTACAACGTATACTCCTTTTGGACGTCATGGAATGGAAAGTAACTTGAGATAATGAACTTCCCTTAAAATATCTTCTCTATTGGAATTTAGTGGGTGTAGTCCTGTTCCCTCTCGAACAGACGCCAAAATGGTCTCGGAGCTGGCCGATCCCTGAGTTCGTTCTTAGAGTATTCCTTCTTATGCCCCAATCCTTCTTCCTTAGTTCGATTTTTCTCCTTGGCGTCCCAGGATATTTTTTTTCCATGTTAATTTCTTCCTCTTTGATGTAGCATTCCTCCCGGGTAATGATTTCATCCATGTTGGATGCTAGCTTTTGTGTTATGGATTCATTGAACTGTCCGACCTTGAGACCGTGTTGAAATGCTCTGACAAATATTTCCTAATTTGGATGAGACACCTTGATAGTTTCTTCGTTGAACTTTGCCAAATATTCTCTTAGAGACTCCGAGTGTCCTTATCGGAAGTTAAACAAGCTGGTAGTCGGCATTTTCCTGTGTTTATTTGCTGAAAATTGTTGTACCATTTTCTTGGTTAAACCCTGCTAATTATAGAAAACCTAGGCAGACTCATATACCATCATAAATCTCATTCTTTAAAGGTTCCGACCATGAGGTTAAACTTAAGGGAGTCAGAAGCCCCTACAATTTCCATCTGACTATTGATCGCAAAGATACGTTCTTGTGGGTCGGTTTTACCATCAAAAGATACTAGTGCCGGTGGCTTGAAGTTTTATGGGACTTGATCATCTCAGATAGTTTATGACAAAGGTTGGCAATCCAGGGGCTCTTCCTTTGCATCTCCTTCCTGTTGGCTTAGCGCTTGCAAAACCTGAACGCTGTCTTGTAAAATTTCATTTTGCTGACAGAAGGCCTCCACCATTGCAAGCAGCTGGGTTAAACCTGGTAACGAAGGAAAATCACTTCGACTGGGAGATGATCCAGACATCGTACAATTGGATTTGTGTGGTCTAGGCAAGTTTTACAGAGGCCCCACGGTGGACGCCAAATGTTCTTGCTAAAAACACTAAAAGATTGACTTCCTCGTTCTAACTCGAGGAGAGCCATAAAAGACTAGTGAGGTGTTTGTTATGTATGTTTTTGCAGGTGGTGGCTTGTCTTTTCCTTCCAAACCCTATCCTATTTATAGGTCTTAACTTCTTCTATCTTCCCTTTTGTTTTACTCTTCAAATTTCTCATAAATATCCCTCAAGTAAGGTCTGCTATCTCTTATAATTTCTATGTAACGCCTATCTCTTCAATAACTATAACTCTTCAGTCATAATGCATTATTTCGTAATCGTCTTTTGCGACCCTTCACATGTCATTCGAGCTCTATCATCAAACCCGACTTGTATGAGTGATATAGTTCTCGATTCATATGAGGTCGACTTCGTCTTATTTATTTGGATACCCTTAACTAGAATCTGATTTATAGGCAGGAACATGACCTTCTAATTTGTTAGTCTCCTTGCCGTAACCCGAAATTTGACCTCCTTCTTTTGCCTTTTGCATGAGCATAAGCATTCGCATCGTTAGTATAAGCATTCACACTTTTCTTTGTGTGTCTCCTGTTGCAGGATATTCAGGTTTTCCAAGCCCGATTAATAATATCCTCACAAGATCATCCCATCATCAAGATAAGCACAAAATGAAGGTTTCTATGCCTATTCATCAATACAAGAGGTGGAAAATCAAAGTCGGGACCGCAACACCTTTTTTTAGGCAAATTGGGCATATTTTGGCCTGCTTAATCGATTAACCATTTGCAGTACAATTGTGTTAATCGATTAACACAGGCAGAATAGGCACAATTTGCTGCTTTTTCATGACAGCACCTTTGCACACACTTTGGTCTTGGATTCTACAGTATTCTAGCAGCATGTAGAATATTCTAGACATCTCTAGACATCTCAATTCATTCCAAGTGCATTTGCTATAATACTTCACTTCAAATCAAGTGCACCATGTTCCTTGTTTTCCAAGTAATGTGGATCTTTGGATGTTGAAGTTCACCTTAGGATTGCTACCGAGTTGGTTCTAACTAACCGAGTTAACCACCTTGACTCGGTGAGTCAAGTCCAACTAACTCCTAACCTAGCTCCAAACCTAAAGCTAATTCCAAACCCAAAGCTAATTCCAAACCAAATTCCAAACCATCTCACACTCCAAACCTAAAATCTATATAAACACACCTTCACTCACTTTTCAACACTCAATGACACTCTACCATTTTTGCACAACCATTCACACAAACTTCTCACATTTCTCTCTCAATTCTCTCACATTCTCTCTGATTTTTGCTACTTCATTTTCATCTTCATCTCAATTCTCTCCCAAAACCTCACTAAAAACTCTTAATTCTTGAAGAATAATCACTTTTCACATTGAAAGTGATTATTTCTTGAGCTTAACCTCCATTGCCATTCCATTATACTGGTTTTTTTTTGGAGTTCTAGTAGCTTTTGGATTCATCTCAAGTGATCGATTCAAGTTTCTTCGGTGATAATTCTCATTTTGGAGTTTTCGTCGCGATTTAATCGGTTTCGATACGTTTCGGCAATAATTGAAGATTCCTCTGGTTTTCTTTGATTATCTTCATCAAGATCACATTGCAACATTTACCAAGGCACATCTTAGCCTTGTAGGTTGGTGGATCTCCTTCATTTTATCATTTCGATCGTTTTCGTATCGTTTGCGATGTAATTGCGATGTTTTTGCATGTGAATTGATTATACTTTTGCTTGATCCATGATCTTGATTGTTTAATTGATTCTATTGTTGATCATTTACTGCTTCTAAACTTGATTTTTCGTGCATAATTGTTTGCCCTAGCATTGGAGTGATTGCACAATCAAAAAGTTGACCAAAAGCACTTTTCAAAAATGATTTTCTGCTCTCTGTCCAGTGTTAATCGATTAACACATTGCAGTGCAATTATGTTAATCGATTAACACTGAACCAGAATGCCATTTTCTTGCATTTTCAAGCTTGTTTGCCATGCTTTCTTTATTTTAACTTCCATTGATTGTCATGCTTGATTTTATGGATGTTTTAAATGTCATTTAACTTCCGTTTGAAACTTATTCATGAACTTTTGTTGCACACTTTCAATTATTCAAATTGTTCATACTTTTGGTATCATGTGAATATAATCATTCTTGCATTTCTCTTTGATCACCATAGCATGACTTTGTGTTGCATATTTGTTGATCATTTGGTACTGTTTTGTACTCTCTTCCTTGGTTTTGGATTAAGTTTCATTCTTCATGGATGAGCTTAATTTTGTATAATCAATAATTCCCCCTTTTGCCTTAATGATTTTTCATCCCCTTTGGAAAATTATTGGCATGGTTTTCCCTTTGATTAATTGACCGAAACCATGTTTCGATTAGTTGATCTTCCCCTTTCCTCTCTTTAGGCTTCCTTTAGAGCTTTCTCTCTCGACCCTCCGTGGAGTTGGAGTTTCGCGTTGCGCCTTGCATCGGAGCACTGTACAATTGAAGCTGTTACGCTGTCCGTTTCTCCACGCAGAAGCACTGTACAAATGGAGCTGTTACGTTGTCCGTTTTAATTTTCGCACTATACTTTGAGTGCTAGAGAATGAATGAGGAAGGAGTTGTCCTACCCTCATTCTGACTATTTCTTGGGTAAGGGCGTTGGTCCTCTCGCTGAGAATAGTCACCCCTATCCTTAAACTGTAGTGTTCCTCCATCCCCGGTTGAGTTGATCCCTGATCACTTTTATCTTTTTCAATCTCTCTTTTGATCAATCACCATTTCTCTTGGTTAAAGATCATTGTCTCTTGGGTTAGCACCCAACTCTTACCCTACTCTTTTCTTGCAATCATTGTTCTTTTGATTCCCCTGGAGAGTCTCTTTCCTCTTTTTTCGGTTAAACACAATTTTCCTGTTAAATACCGAAACCCCTGCGGAGTTCGCGACCTTCTTTTGGTTCTTCTCCCTTTGTTTGGTTAATCACTGCCTGTCAGTTAAAACACCAATGTTTGTCTCTTTTCTCAGTTAACCACAGTCTATCTGTTAAAATACTGAGTTTCCTTAGGTTAATCACCTTCTCTCGGTTAATCACCCTTTTCTTCAGTTAACCACAGTCCGTCTGTTAAAATACTGAATCCCTTTTTTTTTTGAGTTAATCACCTCCCTTTGGTTAATCACTCATTTTTCTCGGTTAATCACAGTTCTCCTGTTAAAACTGAACCCCACAGTTGGCAACCTTTATTGGTTCGAATACTTGGACCCTTGGGCTAGTAACCTCTTTTGGTTCAATACCCTTTTGGGTTACGACCTTCGATCGGTCCTACACCCGCTCTTCTGGTTGATCACAGTTTTCTCTGTTAAAACCAATGATTCTCTATCCCCACAGAGTTGCAATCCTTGTTTCCTCGGTTAACCACTATTTATCAGTTAACATACCGATGTCCCCTCCGAGTCAAACACCTTCTCTTGGTTCAACACTCTCTCTGGGTTTATCACAGTCCGTCTGTTGACACCAGCCTCTTTTCCCCACCAGGGTCTTACTTTCTTTCTTCAGTTAACCACTGCCGCCCAGCCAGTTAATACACCGAGTCACCCTTTTCTCTTGGTTTTCACCACTATCCCTTTATTTGGATCCCCAGCGAATTCTTTTCTATACCCTTTGCTCATACTTTCTTGGTTTCGACACCAATTCCTTTCTGTTATCCCCAGCGGAGTTTCTTTCCTTCTTGGTTTTGACATCATTCTTCTCCTAGTCTCTTGTGAAATTGCTCTTACTGTGTGGTCTTCCCCAGTAGAGTTTTTCTTTCACTCTTACTCTTGGTGTTGACACCACTTCTTTTGTTTTCCTGTTTCTTTCTTATTTTGTTTTCCGTTCAGTTCCCCGAACTACGGAAGCTCTGATTCTACATTCGTTCGAATGTCAGATACGAAGGCACGAGGCGCGATGTCTTGGCGAGCACACTTCCACCCTTCTTTCCTTCTCCCTTTCTTCCTTCTTTTCTGTCCCCTGGTTCCATGAACTACGAGGCTCTGATTTCCTCATTGCACTATGAGGGTACGTAGGCACGAGGGTCACAATCCTCCGCGAGCACTTTCTTTCTTTTCTTTCTTTTTCCCCTTTCTCTCTCTCTCTCCTCCTTCTCTTAGCTAGAAGCCTTTAGATAGTTAACCCATCCAAGCCTAGAAGCAAGCGAAATGGTTCCCGTCGAGTACGACGGATGCGTTAGGTGCTAGTACCTTCCTTTCGTATAACCAACCCCCGTTCCCGTTTCTCTTCCCCTTGGGTTTTATCGATATTTTCCCTGTCCTTTGGGACTAAATAAAGTTCGGTGGCGACTTTATTATATCTTTGAGTGTGCGATTCACTCAGGATGTAAACCAGCCATCTTCAGCTGGCGACTCTGCTGGGGACAGGTTGACCTCTTGTTGGTCCATCCCTTGAGTGGTCTCGCCTAGTTTTGTTTGATCTCTTGCTCGTTTAGGTGTTTATCGTTTGCGCTTTACTCGCTTTATTTTACTTGCTTTAGCTTTCTGGTTATTTACTGCTTTTCTTTACTGCTTTAAATATTCATATGTTGTATATTCTGCATGTCTGCTGTTTTCTTTGCTGTTGTCGGTTGGGTGGCTACTTGAGAGATAAGCCCACTACCCAAGCTTGAGCATACACATAGGTATTAGCGTGGGTAGGCGTGACGCTCCCGTGGTGTTGGCCACGCCGGGGGTTTACGAGACCTACAACCAGACGAGATTCTATCGGGAGATATCTGCTACTATATGTTGATACAGGCCAGTAGTTATTCTCTTGAGGAGTTGTCGACTCTGGTCCAGTCCCGAGGACTCAGTTGAGGCACTCCTCCCAAGGATCGATAATGGCAGACCAGAAATGGCAAACCCATTACGCTTCTTGATCTGAGGACCCAAAGCTGGGAACTTGCCATAGGACCTTTTTTCTGGGGGAATCAGTGGACGACCTCTTTGTTTGGCGATAATATTGTACCCCGAGGGATAAATGTACTATTGCTTCTCAAATCGAGAATCCGAAACTGAGAATCCCTCTTTCTATATCATACCTGTGAGGGGGATATTGGGTTTTTCTGCAGGAAACCATCACTCTTCCAACCTTTGTTCTCTCATTGTGTCAGATCTCGCACCAACACAGCACTACCTTTGTAGATGTTCAGATTTGACTATTCAGACTATGCTGGCTTGTTGATTATGGTGTTGCATATCATCTCATCATGTCAAATTAATTTTTGCTTATGCATAAAACTTTATTTTTGCATGCATATCATACATTCATATGCACGTCCCTTCATCCGAAACCGTTGCTCATCCTTGTCCGCCTTCCTTGTAGCAAGACGACGACTCGACATCGGTATTTCACTCGCTCAAGCAAATCCTAGATCATGGCTGACTTTGAAGCTGAGAACGCTGCTTATAAGGAAACTCTGGCTCAATTCCAAGGTCGGATGGATCAGTTCCAGACGAACATGGATGTCATCATGGAACTCCTTCGTGCTCAGAGGGACGCCGCTACTGCTGCCACTGTTGTTGCAACCCCTACTGATGCAACTATTGGCACTCCTGTTGTGACTATTCCTCCTGTTGTTACGGCTACTCCTGTTGTTGTTGTTCCTTCTCCTGCTATGGTTGAGGTACCAGTTGAGCCTGTGAATCAGCCTGTTGTTCAACCCGGTTTGAACCAGATGCTCGCTGGTTTTCCCTGGGGCATGCCTCCGAATTACACTCCTCAGATTGCAAATAATGGTAGTGCCTTCATGCTATATCAGCCTTTTGTTGTGCCCATGCCCAATAGGAATGCTGCCGCATATCCATGGGTTATGCCTACTCTCGTCCCACCTCCAGTGTTGAATGGCGATCTTGAGAATCTTCAGGTTCAAACTCATCAAACTTCTGGGTTGGCTGACAATGAAACTCCTGACGAAGAAGAGCATGTGTATAGAGGTCCTCCTATTCATGTTCCGGTTTCATCTCAAGCTGCTCAAACTGCTGTTCAGAATGTTCATCCTGGGATGTTCTACCCTTGGGCATCTTCCTCAGCTGCTGGGGTACCTCCTCCGAATTATCCGTATGGTGTTCTGATGGGTCAGAATGCTGGTCAGATGATTAATCCGGGTTTGGTATATCCTTCTCAGTTTGCTACTCCGCAAGTGAATGCTCCTGCTGCTTCTCAGCTGCCAAATCCTCATATTCTTGTCATGCCTATTAATCAAAGTATATCTGTTGACTACAAGTTGTTGGAAGACCGTATCAGAGCTATTGAAGGGTTGTCTGCTTTTGGCTTGGAGGCCAAAGATTAGTGTCTGGTTCCAAATGTTGTGCTGCCGCAGAAATTCAAGATACCTGATTTGCCAAAGTATAAAGGTTTAAGCTGCCCGCGTAGTCACATCACTATGTACTGCAGGAAGATGGCATCCCATATTGATAATGATGAATTGCTTGTTCATTGTTTTCAATATAGTTTGTCTGGGGCTTCATTGGATTGGTACATGGGCCTGGAGCGCAGTAAAATCCGTACTTGGTGTCGCACCCTAATTTTTGACCCTAAGATCCCTTTTCTTTTTGCGTAGCATCCTTAGGCCATGCAATGCATTGTGTTTTTTTTTTTACTAACAAGTGTGTATAGGGTCACTGTTGAGACCAGATTATCATGGGCAGGAGGATTAAAGTTTGAAGATCTTTTGGGGTCCCATATCAAGATTACAAATTCATCAGTCTATTCCAAGTTCAAGGATCATTATCCTTTACAAAATTCAAGTTGACTCATTATTTTCTACAAAGATCAAAGTAAAAGCATAATTCAATTTATACAAGAACTCCACTTTTGGTTTCCATCAAGTGACTTCAAGTGCTAATCAAAGTACAAGACTTGGAAGGGTTCAAAAATTCAAAATCAATATCAAGTTTAATTCCAAGGCCTATAGTGAACACAGAGTACACGCATACATGCCCAAAATCAACTGTATTCGTCCTGTACAGAATATCACAAGTGGCATCTGGAAAATCTAAAGCGTAGAAGCATGCTGCCAAATAGTTTGTACCATTCACAAAATAAGTTTACAAGGTTTCATGTGAAGCAATCCATGACTTCACATAATTGTCAAAGGTTGCCAAAACCAACTCAATTCATACAAAAATCAACACTCATCTAGAAGGGCATTGATCTTAAGGAGGAGAAAACTTATACAAAATTTGGTCTAGCAAGAGAAGTGTATATTTCTTAATACGAAGTACATGGCAGATGAATTTTGAACCATTTCGAACCATGCTTAAGCCACCTAGCACGTCATGTTACACTTCCTACGGACTATTACAAAGGTAAAACCAAAGTCAATATATGTCATCACAAAATACTGCCAGCTATGATACAACATATGCTTCTCCATCACAACTTAGCTCTGAAGCTATTCTGCAACAGAAAGTCTGGCCATTCTGATAACCTTCAAAGGATTTGGAAATAACAGCTTTTGTTCCGTCCCACTTGCTGACGGTATTCGTCTCCCTGCAAATTGGCAAAATCATCTTCAACAAAACAACAGTTTTGAATTATAAAGCGAGAAAAGAATCCAAGTTGAGGAAAGCTTCGAATCGTCAAGCCACGAACTAATTAGAGCATATTTATCTAAAAAATTTGATCACACTTCTAAGCTACGGAAGAATTCCAAATGAATCCTTCATGGATGTACTTAAGAGCAGTTTAGAAGATGCTGACCATAAGCGTGCTGCTCTCAAAGTTCTGTCTACCCTGGTGAGATGAACGAATACATCGCGGCAGGAATGATTTGGATCAGTTTCATCGAGGCACTGCAAGCACAAAGCACAACAGAGGAAAGTAGAAGTACAATCACAAAATCGTGAATCATGAATCTTCAATTCCCTCCAAAAGGATACAAAGCAAGACTAGCATTACCTCAAATAAGTACAGCAGTTTCTTCGGTTACTGATCTTGGTAGCTGTCCACATGCCAAGAGGGCTTCAGGAATTGTAGCTACTGAAAAAGTTGTACACATGCTCATTGGACTTGGTGTGGAAACCAATGTTGAAATTGAAAACTTTATATCAGCTGAAGACTTGCCATCACCCTTAAATTTGTCACAGCCGAGTGCTTCCAAGTACGAATAACGCATCTGAAAAGAATTGGTTAAGCCGCCAACATTAGTTTCGGTACACAAACACAAATGGACACAGGAAAATCAAGAAAACACATATCTAATACTATTCAAGTTCAGATTATGCGATAAGAAGGAATTGAATGCTTACCAACAGTTGAGAGGTATCTTCCTGTCAGCATTGGATTTCTATTGTCGGTAAATAGAAGAGAAATCTCGAGAGGAATCTTAATGGCTGCGACTGATTCTTCAAAGAGTTTGATGCTCTGCAGTATTGTTCACAATCCTCAACAGCAGTACAATACTAACCTGCAGACAATCATCAACATCCGAGTAGAATCATAATTTGATCATAGGGGATGTAAGCCATGTAATTGACTTAATCTGAAAAGCCTTACATCAATATCATCAAGTCTTGAATCATTCACAACCTACTTATACCGTGGGCCTCCAACAAATGCGGATCTCCAAGAGTGAACACGATGAACAGTCTCGTTTCTAAGTTAGCGGCGATTAAATTTGCTATTCACGAACAGCTCCCATCTACCAAGTATACAGAAGCATAATTTAACAACATCACCATTGGTATCTTCAATATAACAATAGTACAATAACAAAACCAAAGTGGAAATACAAGGGAATCTTACGTGAGCAGCCCATCCATGAGAAATGGTGCATTGAGACGCAGGTCTCATTTGAATCCATCAAACCAAGG
Source organism: Lathyrus tuberosus (assembly GCA_022829125.1). Classification (NCBI taxonomy): domain Eukaryota; kingdom Viridiplantae; phylum Streptophyta; class Magnoliopsida; order Fabales; family Fabaceae; genus Lathyrus; species Lathyrus tuberosus. The sequence goes on from JALAZF010000193.1 coordinate 5,818,945, forward strand.
TTGAGAAATCAGAGCCTCACCATCACGCATTCGATTTCCAAGCATCCTCAGCTCTAGAACTTTGCCAAATGCTTCAAATTTCTACCTGTAAAGCATCAACAAAAGCATGTCATGTTAGTAAGGCAGCTGTGAATATTTATGAGTACTACGTCACCCTTTTCCATTCACCTAAATTCAGCCCTAACATCAAAACAGTTGTATCACTACAAGAATAGTTTTGAAGCTATGAGCGTTAACTTACTTGCTCTTGACAAAAGCTGTCGGCATCAATAGAAACAGCAGGAAGACCACCAATTTGATGATCCCTCATAATCCTGAGAGTTTCAAGAATCAATTCATCAATCTGGACACTGATAATATAATCAAAATGAGATAAGATGAGTCTAAACTCATGAGCCGAGGGAACCTATAAAAAAATTGTATGAAATCGTTATCTCGCCAGAAGACATAAAAGGAATTCCAAAATCATATATTCAACAAGCAAAGTATCATACGCGTGGCGGGTTATCTTCTTTTAAAACAAGGTTCAACGAATTCCAATGGATAGTGTTCAAGAAGTTTTCAAAGTCAGACATTATTTCTTTCCAAAATTGTAAAGAAGTATGCCTCAGAAGTTTCCCGATTCAGAAATTCATTTTCACCGTTATCAGAATAAATTTGAAACATCGTCACAATGATTACTGGACTTTTTTGTTCCTAAACCAGAAAGGACCCTATCTCCTAAAAGATTTATTCCCAAAATAGAATTGGATGAGAATCATAGGCATCAAGTTTGAATTTCATTTCAAGACATCATGAAATTTTAAAGAGGTTTCCAAACTGAGTAACACATATCAGACAGAACCGAAACTTTCCAAAACCGAAATCGGACAAAATCAAAGAGCATCAAGTGTAGAAATCACGCTTTCAAAGCGGCCTTCAAGGCTTTCAAAAGTTTCCAAAAACAGATCAGGCAACAAGTTATTTCCTTCCAACACAAGAATCACAAAATCAAAAACTTGCAAAGATTGAAATCGTGACTTCAAGACAGCATTCAAGAGTTTTCCAAAAACAGACTCATCATTGGCCATCTATAAAAAGGGACGCATTCTCATCAGAAGGGGGAGGTATAATACGAAACCAACAACATAAAAAAAAAACATCACGAATTCACTACCAAACAAATCCATCAGAAGTTAAAACGCACAGATCAGAAACATTGTTCATCATTTCACATAGGGAAACATTCAAACCAGAAATCACACCAACAGACGTTAATCATCAACATTAAACCAAAAGAAGAAGAGGAAAGCCAAGAACAACACAAAAATTTTGAATCGCAAAAAGGTAAAGAGAAGAGGAAAGAAGTTCTTCCCTGAAAGAGATCCACGAAGCTACTCGCACCATCGTCCGCCATTTCTTTTCGATTTCTCGCTTTTCAATATGTAATTGTAAATGTAACTAAATTATAGTGAAGCTGAGGTATGGGCTGTGTGGGGTGGGGTTTCCTTGTTGTGTTTTTTTTTATCGAGAGAGACGAGAGAGCAGCGGCGCAAATTAGGGTTCCAAGAACCCTATTTGTGTTTGAGAGGAGGATATAACGAGAGAGAATGGTGAGAATCGTTTGCCCTTTCTTTTTTTTATGTTCCGATTGATCATGTACACATGCACACACGCCACATCTCGTGCACCCTTCGTTTTGTCCGTTGGATCACGCCCTGCTTTCATCATAAGGTTGAGATTTGAGGGTCCACGGTAGACTCTCTCTCCCTAGCAGGTACCTGATCACTCCGTTTTGTTTAATCAAATCCTCTTACTTTAATTTAACTTTTTATTAAAATAATTCCATGTTGTTTTTTCTAAATAACTAAAATTTGTTTTTTTAAAAAGGCAAAATACCCTTTTTAGTTCTTTAACTTTACCTCGGGGTTCATTTTGGTCCCTTAACTTTAAAAAATGTCATTTTGGTCCCTTAACTCTTCGAAACGTTCCATATTAGTCTTTTTGTCTTATTAGCGACGAATTTAGCGACTGGTTTTTAAATTTTTCCGTCGCTAATAAGACGAAAAGGACTAATATGGAACGTTTTGAAGAGTTAAGGGACCAATTTGACACTTTTTAAAGTTAAGGGACCAAAATGAACTCCGAGGTAAAGTTAAAGGACCAAAAATGGTATTTTGCATTTTTAAAACTTAGTCAATCCTCTTAAAAATAACATGTAGAACTTTTTATTATAACCTTTTTAAAATATAACCTTTTATTTAAAATGTCACTTTTCTTTTTCTTATAATAAAATATAACTTTTAAAAAATAATAAAATACTTTTTTGATAAAACCTTTTTCTATTAAAATATTAAAATTAATCCTTTTTTTAATTATTAAGATAAAAAAACCTCTAATAAAATTTTTCTCTAAAAATCATAATAACTTTAATATAATAACTTTTAAAATAAAGAAAATATAATAAACCTTTTATTAATTAATCAAACTCTTTTCTTTAGTAAATCGTCCCCCCATTAGAATCCATCATCTATCGCTTGAGTGTTATTATCTTGTCTGTATTTGATACCATGCCTTATTTATTCTTTTATGTACTTGATGTATGCACCTCCTTGTTTGCTTGGTTGTTCTCAAACCTTTCAAAACATTAAAAATTCTCGATCCAACGTCGAGCCCATTTTCTACCCATGTAAGTCGATTGCCTTTAGGCATCTCATTCAACCTTTTGGTCACTAGACACGAGACTAACACCACTTTGCTAGCACTCTCGCTAAAGCTAATACAATCGATTGCATTAATATCCAAGGGAAAATCCCATGCATGATAATCAAATTATTGTGCATGGTGCATAACCATTTGCATTGCATACTTCCCTACAAGTCTCTATACCCTTAAGATAAGATAATTTAGACAACTTTAGGATAGACTTCCTAAGTTAGTCCCCAGTAGTTTTGATTCTATAAATCAAAACTTAGCTCACCTAATTCTCCACACAAGAGAATTAGATGTGAATCATCTCAAGGAAGGGACATACAATCCCATACTCCACAAAATACAAACAATTTTCAAAACTGTGGTGGTTTCTTAAGATGATGACTCATATTTTCTCCTAAAACTTTTAAACAACTTTAGTATCCTTCAAGAGGACCTACATGTGCTCTGATTCCTTCCCGACAGGATATGCAGGCACAAGATGCGATATCTTGTCGAGCACACCTAGGAATAGATCTTTAGGTCTTCCTACCCTTAAACCCTTTAGCAAACAGATAACAAGAAATAACATAATAAAACAAGAGGTTCCTGTAGAGTACTACAGATATCTAGGATGCTAACACCTTCCCTATGTATAACCAACCCCCGAACTTTAGAATCTTAGTTTGCATTTGCATTGCATTGTGGGTAATTCGATCTTTCTCCCTTCCCTTGGATAAATCAAAGACGGCAGTGAAATAAAAGAAATGTGATTCAAGTTAATATAATAGCTTGATATCCAATTCTCACCGCGACACTTGGAGGGATCTATCTGAAGCGTTCGTGAAACACTACAAATATAACCTTGATCTGGCGTCAACTAGATTGCAATTGTAGAATCAGTCTCAGCGCTCAGCTGAAACATTCAAGGAGTATGCACAAAGATGGCATGAGATGGCATCTCGTGTGCGACCGGCTCTCTCTGACAATGAGTTGGTTGACATCTTTATGGGTACCTTACAAGGATCTTACTACGAGAAAATGGTGGGTAGTTCTTCGTCGAACTTCGCTGATGTTGTAACAATTGGTGAACGGATTGAAAATGGTTTAAAGACTGGAAAGATTCCTGGAGCTGCTTCCCAGCAGCCGACCACTCAGAAATCTCAGAACAGCCAGTCCAAGAAAAAGGATGGTGAAGCCAACACTGTGACAACTCAAGTTTCTCCTCAGTATCAAGCTCTCATGGCTCCTATGCCGTATTATCCATATCTATACATTGCTGCTGCACAGTATCAACAACCTCCATATCAGTACCATCCACAACAACCAGTTTAGAATGCTCAGAATCAGCAACAGACTCAACAGAACAAAAATCTGTAGAATCAAAACCGTCAGAACAACAACAATCAAGGAAACCGTAAGCGTCCGAATTTTGACAGAATTCCGGCGTCATACACGGAATTGTTTCCTTACTTGGTTCACCAAGGGGCAATTGTCCCCAAGCAGATTGCACCTGCAATTGCTCCATTTGGCCCGAAGCATAATCCAAATGCGTCCTGTGCTTTTCATGCTGGATACATAGAACATGCAACAGAGGACTGTTTTGTTTTCAAAACCAAAGTTCAGGAACTCATTGATAAGAAGGTTCTGACTTTCGCCGAGGAAGGACCTAACATTCAAAATAATCCGTTGCCGAATCACGGTGGACCTGCAGTTAACATAATTGGAGATAGTTCAAGGGCTAAATTGATCACGGATGTCGACGAAGTAAAGACTCCGATGGTTGTGGTTTTCATGAGGTTGAATGAACACGGGCTCTTGAAAGGATTGCATGGTAAGTGTCAGATTTGTGACGATAATCCTAACCAGTGTCGAAGGCTGAAAGGCTGTGTTCAGATTCTGATGAACCGTGGCAAAGTTCAATTTGCCAGATCTAAACCCGTAGAGGAAGTTGCTGTCATTGAGCTGTTCACCATTGTCTATAGGAAGGTTCCAGTTGAATTCCCTAAGCAGAAAAGGTGCAGTCCATCATTGTTTGTCCGCCGAAGCCGTTTCCGTATCAGAATTCTAAGGAGGTATCTTGGAAGTATGGGTCTACCATATTTTTTGGAGGTCAAAAGATAAGGTTCGCCAAATCTGAGATCGTAAATGTTACAACCGATGGAGGTATGACTCGTAGTGGACGAGTGTTAGCTCTGAAGGTCACTACGAAGCTTGTGAAAATTCCAACCGTTGTTCCTCCCAAGGAGACACCTGCAACTGCAACCCCTGTTGTTCAACAAGGGGCATCTACTGCCATTCCCGTACCGACTATCCCGTCTGAGGATGTTTCAAAGAACAAAGAGACCCTTGATGATCAAGAGTTCCTTAAGGTGATCAAGAAAAATGACTTTAAGATTGTGGATCAGCTGGGTCAGACTCCCTCGAGGATCTCAATTTTGTTCTTACTTATGAGTTCGCCTGCGCACAGATCAACTTTGTTGAAAGTCTTAAACAGAGCCCATGTCATGCAAGATATATCTGTCGTCGAGTATGATGATGTAGTGGCCAACATAACTGCAAGTCGGTATTTGGGCTTTAATGAATCAGAATTGCCTCCTGAAGAAACTGGCCACAATAAAACGCTGCACATATCTGTAACCTGCACAGACATCCTGTTGTCTCGTGTTCTAGTGGATACCGGTTCTTCCCTCAATGTGATGCCCAAGGGCACATTGATTTAATTACTGGTGGAGGGAAACGAGATGAGACCAAGTGCCTTAGTTGTCAGAGCCTTTGACGGGTCTCGAAGGCAAGTTATTGGAGAAGTGGACTTACCCATCAACATTGGGCCGCATTTGTTCACCATTACCTTCCAGGTGATGAATATCAATCCGGCATACAGTTGCCGATTGGGTTGTCCATGGATCCACGCCGCAGAGGCAATTACCTCCACTTTGCATCAGAAGTTGAAGTTCATGTTTGATGATCAGCTTGTCATTGTCTGTGGTGAAGAGGATTTTATTGTAAGCGAGTTATCATCTTTTCGATACGTCGAAACCGAAGAAGGCATAACTGAGGTGCCGTTGCAGTGTCTCGAGTTCGAAGATGTCAGCTCTGCTTCAACTAGTTAAAGTAGATCACCACAATTGACTTTAGCGTCCGCTAAAAGTTCTAAGGAGACTATCCAGAAAGGTGCTTTGTCCGGTTGGGGGCATGTGATTGATGTGGTTGAGAAGCATAATCATTTTGGATTAGGTTATCGTCCTGGTCATCAATCTAGTTCCTCTGGTCAAAAGCAGTGCAACTTAATCAAGTTCAATAGCGCGGGTTTCCAGCAAGGTGACATCGTGGCAGCTACTATGATGCTGGTCCCAGTAATCAGACTTCATGCTTTGTGCGCAAGTGTCCGTCGGGTTTCAAGCTCAACAATTGGACATCTATCGTGATTCCTGTGGTTTTCCCATATAAAATGTAATGCATTTTGCTTTCTCATTCCCTCGTCCTCGCCCAAGATGAGTGGGTAGCTTGTAAAGGGCCTACGTTTTTGCAATATTATGTGATCAATAAATAAATTTTGTTTTGCATTCAAAATCATGCTCTATTTTGTTTCTTTATTTTACTTTTTCACAAACAAATGGCAAAAGTTTCTTTTTCTTTTCACTTTTCAAAATAGCTCATTCTATTAATAAACATGCAGAAATAATAAAAGCATTGATAACAACATGGCAAACATGCATTGTAATTCTGGAATTCCAATTAACCAAGCCGAAGAGGATGGTGAGGAAGATTGTGAATTACCGGCTGAACTAGCAAGGCTCCTTGAGCATGAGCGTAGAGAGATTCAGCCACACAAAGAGCCAGTGGAAGTTGTCAATCTTGGTACTGATGAGGTCAGAAGAGAAGTCAAGGTTGGCGCATCCCTTGCAAAGCATGTACACTCCGAGTTGGTCAAGTTGTTAAAAGAGTATGTTGATATCTTCGCCTGGTCCTATCAAGATATGCTTGGGTTGGATACCAACATCGTTGAACATCACTTACCACTTAAGCCCGGATGTCCTCCTGTCAAGCAGAAACTCATAAGGACTAGACCCGACATGGCACTCAAAATCAGAGAAGAGGTAAAGAAACAGCTTGATGCTGGGTTCCTAGCCACTTCCGAATATCCTGAATGGATTGTCAACATCGTCCCGGTTCCTAAGAAAGATGGTAAAGTCAGAATGTCTGTGGATTATCGAGATCTCAACAAGGCAAGCCTGAATGATGATTTTCCTTTGCCTCATATTGATGTCTTGGTAGACAACACAGCACAATTCTCTGTCTTTTCCTTTATGGACGGTTTCTCAAGATATAATCAGATCAAGATGTCCCCAGCTGATATGAAGAAGACTACTTTCATCACGCCGTGGGGTACATATTTCTACAAGGTCATGCCATTCGGTTTAAAGAATGCAGGGGCAACATACCAACGTGCCATGATAACCCTCTTTCACGATATGATTCATAAAGAGATTGAGGTTTACGTGGACGATATAATTGCCAAGTCCAAAACTGAGGATGGTCACCTGGTCCATCTGAAGAAACTGTTTGACAGACTCTGGAAGTTTAGATTGCGGTTGAATCCTGCGAAGTGCACCTTCGGAGTTCGATCTATTAAACTGTTGGGCTTTATTGTTAGTCAGAAGGGCATTGAAGTTGATCCTGATAAGGTTCGGTTAATTCAGAACATGCCGTCTCCCAAAACAGAAAAAGAAGTCCGTGGCTTTCTGGGCAGACTCAATTACATTTCAAGGTTCATTTCCCATTTGACGGCTACCTGTGAACCAATGTTCAAATTACTAAGAAAAAATCAATCGGTTGAATGGAATAATGATTGTCAGGAAGCATTTGACAAAATAAAATAATACTTGCAAGAACCGTCGATCTTAGTACCACCGGTCCTGGTAGGCCTTTGATCATGTATCTCATCGTTCTCGATGAATCAATGGGATGTGTATTGGGTCAACATGATGACACTGGCAGAAAAGAGCATGCAATATACTATCTGAGCAAGAAGTTCACTGATTGTGAGACCAGATACTCACTCTTAGAGAAAACTTGCTGTGCTCTGGTCTGGGTTGCTCAACGCCTACGACAATACATGATTTTCCATACTACTTTGTTGATATCCAAAATGGATCCGATAAAGTATATATTTGAAAAGCCTGCTGTCTCTGGAAGGATTGCTCGGTGGCAGATGCTGTTAACTGAGTATGACATCCAACATGTTACCCAGAAAGCAATAAAAGGGAGTGTCGTGTATGACTACCTTGCCCATTAACCTGTAGTGGGTTATCAACAGATGAAGTTTGACTTTCCCGATGAGGATGTTTTGTTCATCAGAGATTATGAGACTCCAGACACTAACATAGGACCCGAACCAGGGGCACGGTGGACACTCGTGTTCGATGGTGCATCCAATTCTAAAGGTCGTGGAATCGGTGTTATCCTCATCTCTCCAACAGGTTTTCACCTTCCCTTCACTGCCAGGTTATGCTTTGCATGTACCAATAATATGGCTGAATACGAAGCATGCATCTACGGTATTGAAGCGGCTATCGACATGAGAATCAAGATTCTTGAGGTCTATGGAGATTCTGCCTTGGTCATCGGTCAAGTCAGAGGGAATTTTGTGACTCGGGATTCCAAGCTGGTTCCTTACCAACAACACATTGTGAAGTTGATTCCTTACTTTGATGAGATTTCTTTTCATCATATCCCCAGAGAGGAAAATCAACTAGCTGATGCTCTTGCCACTCTAGCATCCATGTTCAAGGTCAAGTGGAAGAATGAAGCTCCTCATATCCGCATTGATCACTTGAACGAACTAGCACACTGTTTAGCAATCAAGGAAGAGTCTGATGACAAGCCTTGGTTCTACGACATTAAAAGATATCTGGAAAAACAGGAATATCCCGAGGGTATCACTATCACTGATAAGAAAGCTCTTAGGTGGCTTTGCGCCAAATTCTTCTTAAGTAATGGTATACTGTACAAGAGGAATTATGATTCCGTGTTGCTCAGATGCGTGGATAGACACGAAGCAAACACGATCATAAGGTCCATACATGAGGGTTGCGAGGGTGTACATTCTAAAGGTCCTGCTATGGCCAAGAAGATCCTTCGGGATGGGTATTACTGGACAACAATGGAGGTAGATTGTTACAACTTTGCCAAAAGATGTCACAAGTGCCAAATCTACGGAGACAAGATCCATGTGCCTCCAACTCCATTGAATGTTTTGACTTCACCTTGGCCATTCTCTATGTGGGGTATAGATATGATTGGAATGATCGAGCCGAAGGCTTCCAACGGTCATCGATTCATTCTGGTTGCTATCGACTACTTCACCAAGTGGGTTGAAGCTGCTTCTTATGCAAACGTTACACAACAATTGGTTGCCAGATTCTTCAAGAAAGAGATAATTTGTCGTTATGGCATTCCTAGCAGCATTATCACGGACAATGCAAGCAACCTGAACAACAATATGATGAAGGAGTTGTGTCAAGAATTTAAGATCGAGCACCACAACTCTTCACCATATCGGCCCAAGATGAATGGCGTCGTTGAAGCAGGAAACAAAAACATTAAGAGGATTGTCCAGAAAATGGTCAAGACTTACAAGGATTGGCATGAAATGCTTCCATTTGCACTACACGGCTACCGAACTTCAGTTCGCACTTCTACTAGGGCAACTCCGTATTCGCTAGTGTATGGTATGGAGGCAGTTCTACCCATTGAAGTCGAAATTCCTTTGCTCAGAGTCATCATAGAAGCAGGTCTTGACGAAGCTGAATGGGTTTAATCCAGATATGACCAGCTGAATCTCATCGAACAGAAGCGCCTTACAGCCGTTTGTCATGGTCAATTGTATCAGAGACGCCTCAAACGAGCTTTTGACAAGAAAGTTCTTCCTCGAACATTCTGTGAAGGCGAACTCGTGCTCAAGAGATATTCACTTGTTCACTCGGATCCACGAGGCAAATGAACTCCCAACTACGAAGGACCCTTTGTTGTTAAGAAGGCTTTCTCAGGCGGAGCCCTGATCCTCGCCACCATGGATGGGGAGGAGTTGCCGTTGCCCGTGAATTCTGATACAGTCAAAAAAATATTATGCCTGAAAAAAATGGATAAGAGTCCGCTAGATTGACATCCGCAAGGACAATCTAGGCAAAAATGGACATCCCGGTGGACCAAAAAAAAGAGATGTCCATGCAAAAGTTAGGGACAGTAGAAAAAAAAAACAATAATAGCCCGCTAAGTTGAAAACCTGAAAGGGCGACTTAGGTAAAAATGGGTATCCCGGTGGACGAAAAAAATAATAATATAAAAACATGTCCAGGAAAAAATTATGGATAAAGGCATTGACTGTGAACACTTGAGCCTCTCTTCATCACAGCTAGACCTCAGACGGTAACAGAACATTCAAATCATCATCAACAGGTGCAAGGCGTTGGAACCTAGACTTACAGTGGATGGTGGTCAATGTTGTAATCAATGCAAAGCATGATTTCCCTTTGCCATTTACACTTGTTTTTCAATTTTATTGCAAAATTCCTCATCAAGGATTTTGCATCCTTGTACACACTTTATGTACAAAATTTTACATTCAATAAAATGCATTCTTTGTATTTTGTTTGCAAAATAAACAATTATTTGCGATCACATAATACTATAAAGCATTGAGAATAATAAAAAGTTGAATCAATCGAGAAAGCATTATGCATTGCATGTGTTATTGGTAATTCATCCAGGATAATCGGTAATATCCATTGGTAAGCCTAACGCCTGGCCAGAAGTGTGATGGTTCTATGAAGAAGTTGTTGTTGCCTCAGTAGTTCCTCAGCAGGGTCATCATTCTCCCCAGCAAGCGCCATTATGATTTGTCGAAAAGCTTATTTGTTTACATATCTTTTCTTCGACAGATTTGTAATGCCTCTAGGAAGGTTGCCAAAGTGTTCCCAGCAAAGACACTTTGCTCTCTTTTCCCCAACAAGGGTTGTACATCCACTCAAGTAATTTGAAACTATCTGTCTCCAGCAGCAGTGGGTTATCCTCAGCAAAGTCAACATGATTTGGAAAGATGTTTTTCCCCACACAGAGCCAGTCTTGGTAGGAAGGATCAAATTTGATCCCCAGCAGGGACAACCATGGTGACTTAGAAACCGGAGGTGTTCTCGGTTTCTTTCCCCGACAGAATCATCATCCTTTGTGAACTCTCTTCTCCAGCAGAGTTTGTCTTCATCTGCGGGTCCTCTCCCCAACCGAGGGTATCGAAGTCGTTTTGCTATGATTTCTGCCTAACCACTTCACATTATGCCTTATCTTGCGCCTTTGCATTGTATGGTATCAAGCATCATGTAGAAACGCATACATAACATATGCATCGATCATACTCCCTCTCTTTTTGCCTGACTTATCTCCCAGCAGATTTTTCAGCCAACTTTGCACTTATCTATTCTTTCTTAACACTCTTCTTTTGTCGTCGTCGGCCAAATTCTCGAGCTACTCTTTTATTTAATCCCCTTTTACCTCGAATTATCGACAAGCTGGTACAATTCGTACATTCAGGTCCAAGCGGATTAAATAGGGGCAGCTGTCGTAACCCGAAATTGACCTCCCTCTTTTGCCTTTTGCATGAGCATAAGCATTCGCATCGTTAGCATAAGCATTCGCACTTTTCTTTGTGTGTCTCCTGTTGCAAGATATTCAGGTTTTCCAAGCCCGATTAATCATATCCTCACAAGATCATCCCATCATCAAGACAAGCACAAAAAGAAGGTTTATATGCCTATTCATCAATACAAGAGGTGGAAAATCGAAGCCGGGACCACATCACCTTTTTTTTAGGAAAATTGGGCATATTTTGGCCTGGTTAATCAATTAACCATTTGCAGTGCAATTGTGTTAATCGGTTAACACAGGCAGAATAGGCACAATTTGCTGCTTTTTCATGACAACACCTTTGCACACACTTTGGTCTTGGATTCTACAGTATTCTAGCAGCATGTGGAATATTCTAGACATCTCTAGACATCTCAATTCATTCCAAGTGCATTTGCTATAATACTTCACTTCAAATCAAGTGCACTATGTTCCTTGTTTTCCAAGTAATGTGGATCTTTGGATGTTGAAGTTCACCTTGGGATTGCTACCGAGTTGGTTCTAACTAACCGAGTTAACCACCTTGACTCGGTGAGTCAAGTCCAACTAACTCCTAACCTAGCTCCAAACCCAAAGCTAATTCCAAACCAAATTCCAAACCATCTCACACTCCAAACCTAAAATCTATATAAACACACCTTCACTCACTTTTAAACACTCAACGACACTACCATTTTTGCACAACCATTCACACAAACTTTTCACATTTCTCTCTCAATTCTCTCACATTCTCTCTGATTTTTGGTACTTCATTTTCATCTTCATCTCAATTCTCTCCCAAAACCTCACTAAAAGCTCTTAATTCTTGAAGAATAATCACTTTTCACATTGAAAGTGATTATTTCTTGAGCTTAACCTCCATTGCCATTCCATTATACTGGTTTTTTTGGAGTTCTAGTAGCTTTTGGATTCATCTCAAGTGATCGATTCAAGTTTCTTCGGTGATAATTCTCATTTTGGAGTTTTCGTCGCGATTTGATCGGTTTCGATACGTTTCGACAATAATTGAAGACTCCTCTGGTTTTCTTTGATTATCTTCATCAAGATCACATTGCAACATTTACCAAGGCACATCTCAGCCTTGTAGGTTGGTGGATCTCCTTCATTTTATCATTTCTATCGTTTTCGTATCGTTTGCGATGTAATTGCGATGTTTTTGCATGTGAATTGATTATACTTTTGCTTGATCCATGATCTTGATTGTTTAATTGATTCTATTGTTGATCATTTACTGCTTCTAAACTTGATTTTTTATGCATAATTGTTTGCCCTAGCATTGGAGTGATTTCACAATCAAAAAGTTGACCAAAAGCACTTTTCAAAAATGATTTTCTGCTCTCTGTCCAGTGTTAATCGATTAACACATTGCAGTGCAATTATGTTAATCAATTAACACTGAACCAGAAGGCTATTTTCTTGCATTTTCAAACTTGTTTGCCATGCTTTCTTCATTTTAACTTCCATTGATTGTCATGCTTGATTTTATGGATGTTTTAAATGTCATTTAACTTCCGTTTGAAACTTATTCATGAACTTTTGTTGCACACTTTCAATTATTTAAATTGTTCATACTTTTGGTATCATGTGAATATAATCATTCTCGCATTTCTCTTTGATCACCATAGCATGACTTTGTGTTGCATATTTGTTGATCATTTGGTACTGTTTTGTACTCCCTTCCTTGGTTTTGCATTAAGTTTCATTCTTCATGGATGAGCTTAATTTTGTATAATCAATAATTTCCCCTTTTGCCTTAATGATTTTTCATCCCTTTTGGAAAATTATTGGCATGGCTTTCCCTTTGATTAATTGATCAAAACCATGTTTCGATTAGTTGATCTTCCCCTTTCCTCTCTTTAGGCTTCCTTTAGAGCTTTCTCTCTCGATCCTCTGTGGAGTTGGAGTTTTGCGCTGCGCCTTGCATCAGAGCACTGTACAATTGAAGCTGTTACGCTGTCCGTTTCTCCACGCAGGAGCACTGTACAAATTGGAGCTGTTACGCTGTCCGTTTCAATTTTCACACTATACTTTGAGTGATAGAGAATGAATGAGGAGGGAGTTGTCATACCCTCATTCTGACTATTTATTGGGTAAGGGCGTTGGCCCTCTCGCTGAGAATAGTCACCCCTATCCTTAAACTGTAGTGTTCCTCCATCCCCGGTTGAGTTGATCCCTGATCACTTTTATCTTTTTCAATCTCTTTTTTGACCAATCACCATTTCTCTTGGTTAAAGATCATTGTCTCTTAGGTTAACACCCAACTCTTACCCTACTCTTTTTTTGCAATCATTATTCTTTTGATTCCCCTGGAGAGTCTTTTTCCTCTTTTTTCAGTTAAACACAGTTTTCCTGTTAAATACCGAAACCCTTGCGGAGTTCGCGACCTTCTTTTGGTTATTCTCCCTTTGTTTGGTTAATCACTGTCTGTCAGTTAAAACACCAATGTTTGTCTCTTTTCTCAGTTAACCACAGTCCGTCTGTTAAAATACTGAGATTCCTCAGGTTAATCACCTTCTCTCGGTTAATCACCTTTTTCTTCAGTTAACCACAGTCCGTCTGATAAAATACTGAATCCCTTTTTTTTTAGTTAATCACCTCCCGTTGTTTAATCACTCATTTTTCTCGGTTAATCACAACTCTCCTGTTAAAACCGAACCCCGCAGTTGGCAACCTTTATTGGTTCGAATACTTGCACCCTTGGGCTAGTAACCTCTTTTGGTTCAATACCCTTTCTTCGTTGGTCAAATGATGTTTGTTCAGTCAATACCAACACCCCTTTTGGGTTACGACCTTCGATCGGTCCTACACCCGCTCTTCTGGTTGATCACAGTTTCTCTGTTAAAACCAATGCTTCTCTATCCCCACAGAGTTGCAATCCTTGTTTCCTCGGTTAATCACTATTTATCAGTTAACATACCGATGTCCCCTCCGAGTCAAATACCTTCTCTTGGTTCAGCACTCTCTCTCTCTCTTGGTTTATCACAGTTCGTCTATTGACACCAGCCTCTTTTCCCCACCAGGGTCTTACTTTCTTTCTTCGGTTAACCACTGCCGGCCAGTTAATACACCGAGTCACCCTTTTCTCTTGGTTTTCACCACTATCCCTTTATTTGGATCCCTAGCAGATTCTTTTCTATACCCTTTGCTCTTACTTTCTTGGTTTCGACACCAATTCCTTTCTGTTATCCCCAACGGAGTTTCTTTCCTTCTTGGTTTTGACACCATTCTTCTCCTAGTCTCTTGTGCAATCGCTCTTACTGTGTGGTCTTCTCCAGTAGAATTTTTATTTCACTCTTGCTCTTGGTTTTGACACCACTTCTTTTGTTTTCCTGTTTCTTTCTTGTTTTGTTTTCCGTTCAGTTCCCCAAACTACGGAAGCTCTGATTCTGCATTCGTTCGAATGTCAGATACGTAGGCACGAGACGCGATGTCTTGGCGAGCACACTTCCACCCTTCTTTCCTTCTCCATTTCTTCCTTCTTTTCTGTCCCCTGGTTCCATGAACTACAACGCTCTGATTTCCTCATTGCACTATGAGGGTACGTAGGCACGAGGGCCACAATCCTCCGCGAGCACTTTCTTTCTTTTCTTTCTTTTTCCCCTTTCTCTCTCTCTCTCTTCCTTCTCTTAGCAAGAAGCCTTTAGATAGATAACCCATCCAAGCCTAGAAGCAAGCGAAATGGTTCCCGTCGAGTACGGCGGATGTGTTAGGTGCTAGTACCTTCCTTTCGCATAACCAACCCCCCGTTTCCGTTTCTCTTCCCCTTGGGTTTTATCGATATTTTCCCTGTCCTTTGGGACTAAATAAAGTTTGGTGGCAACTCTGTTGTATCTTTGAGTGTGCGATTCACTCAGGATGTAAACCAGCCATCTTCACTCCTCAAGCTCGAATGTCCCTCCAACTCGGTCCCAGAGACATTTTAAGACGTATAAATGGCTTTTCCGAGCTTATACCTCGGCTGGTGAACTGAATTTCTGGGATGCACACAGGGTATGCTTCAACTCAACCATCGTTACGATATATCGCGAGGAAATTAGATTATCAAATGCAGATACATTAAGGTGGGTGGATAATATTCCAATGGAAAAGTGGACAAGGGTATTTGACGAAGGACGTCGATGAGGCAACATGACAATAAACCTTGTTGAATCCATGAACGATATCTTCAAATGAATTAAAAACCTACCGATAACCGCGTCGGTGAGATCAACCTATTTTAGGTTGGAATCACTTTTTGTAACCAGAGGTGAAAAATAGAGTTCGGTGTTTTGGTCAAAGTAATTATTAGCCTGCATATCAAGGGGGCATAATTTAGCATATCAGAAATATGCGACGAGAAAAATGGTCGCCCTAACAGCATGCAAATTAGAACCAAAATGGATATAGCTGATAAAATGGTAAGGTTATGTGGTTTATGTCGTCTGCCCAAACACAGTCAAACAAATTCTCCCAATGTTGGAGCAAGTTATACATGAACATTTATTAGTTTCTTTAAATTTTTGTAACCTTGGTATTTATAATATAGGCAAAATAGGCTTTTTCATCTCGTATGTTTAGGTCGGAGTTCATTTTGGTACTTTAATTTTTATAAAGGTCATTTTAGTCCCTCAACTGTATTATATATACCACGTTTATCTTATGGAGACAAAACACACTAACAGTGTTAAACATGACAATGTTAACTGCCATGTCAGCTCCACGCAGGATAAGCTTTTCTCTAAAAATGTCATAATGAGGAACACATCTTGTTCATGTGTATTAAGGTTTCTTGCATTTGCCTTCATCTTCTTCTGTAAAATATTTTCCGCGACTTCATCTTCTTATGTAATATCTTGTTCATGCCTTCATCTTCTTCTGTAATATCTTGTTGACGCTGCAAAACATCATTTGTAAAGACTAGTGGCTCATAAAAGTTCATCTCCATCGCAAAAGGGTGTGGGTATGGTGGAGATGTGAGTTACAATTCCGAATCTAGGGTTGATTCTTCATCTTTGAAAAATTAATGGAGACCTAACTGTTAGTGTGGTGATTTTGCTGTACTCAGAAGGGTAAAAACAATCAAAATTATCGGGAAGAAATTTTGGGGATGTCCACATTATAAGGTACGATCTATCTTATTAAGTTTGCAATTGCGATTTTGCACAGTGGTTAATGTTGTGTGTAACCTGTGCATGGGAATACAACTAATGGATGTGATTATTTTGATTGGTTTTGTGCTGAAGTGAAAGATGTCAGGGACATGTTTATCAAGAATAAAAAAAAGAGGTTGGAATGCTTAGCCAAAGAGAATGAATAATTACAACAGAAATTGATTAAATCTGAAGTACTAGTTAAAGAACTTAAGGGGGCTGTCAATAACACAATGAAGTGGAAGAAACTTTGGATAAATTCATTTTTTGTTGCTTTACATGTATTAATCTACAATTTGTTAATGTAATTGTACTTCTCCAAAGGTTGTTCTATGGGATGAATGACTTGTATTTCTACAATATTGTTTTATGAGATCAATGAAATGGAATTGTGCAATGTTGTTTATTACATGGTATGTTGTTTTTAATGGTATAATTTATTTGTCAAAATGGAATTGTGAAATACATTAATTTGTCTATCACCTAACTAGTATAATTTGTACCTAAACATAACAGAATATTTGCAAAATGTCTTTCAATATAGTACCAATATAAGCCTAAAACATGTACCATTGTAAGCAAAATATGTCTTTCAATAAGCCTAAAACATCAAGAACTAAATATAAGCAAAATATGTCTTTCAATAAGCCTAAAACACAACAGAATATAAGCAAAATATGTCTATCATTATAGTACCAATATGTCATAATAGAATTCCCATATAAGGCTTACAACATAACAACAAAACATATACCATAGTACCAATAGGTCATAACAGAATTCCCATATAAGGCATACAACATAGTACCAATATAAGCCTAAAACATGTACCATTGTACCAAAACATAGGAGTAAAACATAGTACAAAACATAGACCTAAGACAACACATTGTACAAAACATATACCTAGCACAACACATTGTATCATAACAGAAATATCTATTTTTTCTTCTTGCTCGCTTGAGATGAAGTGAGCCTAGCTGTAGGGCCTGCCACATTCCTTGATGTAGTTAACCTAGTTGTAGGGCCTGGTGTCCCGACCCTTCTTGTTGGCCTCCTAATGGGTAAATTGTTTACTATAGTCCTGGAACCACATGCTTTAGCCTTGGTGTGAGCTTTAGCCTGAGATTGTTTTGTCTGAGTCTGAGTTGGTTGTGTCTGAGCCGCAGATTGTTGCGTCTGAGCTTGTGATTGTTGTGTCTGAGCCTGAGTTGGTTGTGTCTGAGCCTGAGTTGGTTGTGTTTGAGCAACAAATTATTGTGTATGATTCTGATATTGTTGTGTCTGAGTTGATGGATGCTTGCAAGTAAGCTTGTTATGACCATTTTTTTTGCACTTACTGCATTTAATAAGGAGTCCAGTCCTTCTTAGTTTTCGATCAGATCCATCAACTTCACCTTGCTCCAAATTCCTTTTCTTTTTCGTCCTTCCTGGCATTTTTCTAAAGACTGGTGGTTACACATTATTGTAGCTGGTCCTTTCCCAGAGGTTAGAACCATTAAAAAGATAGATGACATGGTTGTATACCTTATGATATTTTCCTTTTTTGTACAAATTTGGTATGTAACTTTCTACCTTGAAGTTTCCACTTTTCATGGAAGTAATTGCATGCACACATGGCAAGGCTGTCAAGTGCCATTTCTTACATGTACGACTTAGTATATTTCCTCGTTCTACTGAGTGAGTTTGAGAGAGTGAGTTTCAGACAAGTATGAGATAAGGGTAAAAAGTCTGGGCATATCCCTTTTATATATTACATTGTCATGTCATAAAAAAATAATACACGTGTGTGTCAACTTTGCATCTCAATTGAATTTGACTAACGTTTTGGACGACAAGGATAAACGTGAACCACTTTGAAAAGCTAAGGGACCAAAATGATCCTTTTTAAAATTAAGGGACCAGAATGAACCCTACACAAAAGATAAGGGACGAAAAATTGTATTAAGCCTAATATATATAGCAACTTTTGGTTACAATGAAAATAACATAAATTCCCCCTTAAACATATGTAAAAAACAATTTTCGCGCATGAACAACGCACGATATAGCATACCAACATAAATACGCATAAAAACAACAACACAAACAACAAATAAAAAAGACTTAACACCACAATATATATAAGATATTGCAACAACCAAAGCAATGTCATCTGCTGCAGCCATCATATATCTAACATCATCGTCATCTCTAACTCGCACCCACATACAATACGTAACATTATTGTCATCTGTAATTGAGATGTACGAAACAAGCCTCTCGATACTTCAAATTCTGTCCTCATCATTAATCTCTTTGTCTAACCAATTTTTCAAACTCCTTTCAAGATGCTCGAAATTTTGGATGTTCCAAAAAAGTATTTTCATCGGAGGTTTCATTGCGGAATAACATACATGCCCATATCTTTTAACAATCATGATAGAGCTAATGAAGAAAATGAAAGAAGAATTTAAAATGAAGTATGAAGTGAAGTAAATGGTAAGAGGCATCTCTATTTATACTAAAAAAGTTCACAATATACACTGCTGTCAGGCCAATTGGCGTGTTTCCTTTGCCAATTTATACACTAACGACAATAAGGTTGGCAACACTAGTGTGTAGTCGCCAATCCAATACGCGCCTCCTTTAAAAAATTAAGTGTTGTCGTTAATTCACTTGCAACACCACTTTGTCCCAATTTTTTTGTTTGTTTAAAAGTAGGGTAGATTAAGATCTTTTTTAAAACCTGAGTTATTTTAAAAATAAATTTGTAAAAATGAATTATTTGAATAGAAAATTTGAATTGTTTCGTTTATCTTTTTGAAAAAAACTATTTTGACACTATTTTAGACATAATATATATATATATATATATATATATATATATATATATATATATATATATATATATATATATATATATATATATATATATATATATATATATATATATATATATATATATATATAAGAAAATGCACTGACACTGTCAAATATTTTACACTATCAACCAATCACAATCATGTATTAGAATAAAACATATTTTTATTTTAAAAATACTGATAGTACATGGCAATTATAAACATTTTAATTGGTTGTATGTGTAAATCTATCTTACACTGACACTGTACTATTTTTAAACCCTATATATATATATATATATATATATATATATATATATATATATATATATATATATGAAATAAATAATATTTAAAAAAAATATTTTTCTATCGTGTTAACTTTTAAATGTTTAAATAATACTATGTATCTTTTATATTGAGTTGCTATACTGACAATCCTTTGTTTAGTAAAAAATCGGTTTTAAAAAATTATGCTACAACTCATAATTCAACTCGAAGAATATCAAAGAAATGGCAAAACCATTTGAACCGATTTGATGAAAAATAATTCCATTAAAAAAATTGGGGGTGTGCATTGATCATAAATCAAACCAAATTGAACCATATATATGGTTTGGTTTAGATCTTGAAACTGTTTTCATAAAATCGATTTATTTTTTTAAACCTGGTTTACAAATCGATCAGTTCAGTTCTAAATCAGTTTTTCACAATAACTAGTTTAAAAAAAACCGAGTTTAAACCGGTTTCTCTCAAAACCAATTTTTTTACTTTCTTTAAAAAAACCAATTTTATAAAAAAAAAAAATTTAAAATCAGTTTCTACATTAATTTTTTTTTACAAAGTGGTTTATAATTTGTGAGTAAGTCATAACTAACAATTGATTTATATACTAATTCAAATTTAAATGCAAACTAAATGTAACTAAAATTAAACTCATATACAAACTCACAAGTTAAGATGAATTACATTTAACATTTACATCAAATCAAACATCTTTTATCAACTAAAGCATTTATATTTTAATTAATATTATATTGTTTTAAAATATTTGTATTGAGAAAAAAATTAAGGTTTATTCGTGTAAGATAAACGACTGCATACAATTGTTAAGTAAAAAAGTAGTTTGATGCGAATCTAAAAAAGTAAACAAAGAGATTTACTGATGCAAGAGAAAAATCATAAAAACGGTTATAGAAATAAACATATAAATTTAATCCATAAAGAAATTTGAATATCCAATTAATAAACCACATTATTATTTGGATAATAAAATAGATATCCGCATTTATATTTTAACATTTGATTTGAATTTTTAAAAGTGAAATAATTTGAATATTAATTTGGGTAAGAGTAACCGATTTTTTTGCACACCCAAAAAGAAAGCAAGAAAGACTAGCAAACAAGATAACAATATAATATCATTATTTAAACCACTTATTGTTTTAATGTCCACACTCGGTGCACCATACGAATAATCTTTGGCTGAAAATTTTTACCTCATACCCCATCATTTATTCCTCTACCCATACCTTATATTTTTTTGGACCAAAATATCCTTATATAAATAAGTGTAAAATTTTCCTGATTTAATTATTTGATTTGGAATTTAATATATAAATCTATCTTTAAACATTATTGATTAATATTCTCAACAAACATGGTAAGTATTATATACTTTCTAATAAATTGGTTATGTTAAATATTAAAAAATTATTTTCAAATATATATATTTTTTATTTTAACATGTTCTTTTTATATATGTGTTCTAATGTGTTATAGAAGTTAAAGTATTTAATTAAGATTTATTTTTATGTTCACGTATAATTATTAAATAATTTATTTTATAAATTTTAGTATGCTGAAAATAAAGAATTTTTTTAAAAAAGGTAAAATATTGTATATTTAAAAAAATGCTCATTAGAATATATTTTTAAATTTTTTGGTTTATTTGACAATCTTATTTAATCTCATTCATAGAAATAATTTCTATATTTTAAATTTAAATAATTTTGACATTTTTCTTACATTTTAAAATTGATGTTATGTCTATTTTTTAATGACATTTAATTTATATATTTTATATTTAAAATTTTTTGAATGTTGATAAACTTCATTCTCATGATTTTTTAATGTATAATTTATAGCTTTTATCTTTAAAGTTATACAAAGATTAGTATATGTTGATTTGTAATGTTTTACAAATGATATATGGTTAAAAATTGAATACATAATCGATTTTAAGCAAAAATAAGAGACCGAGAACAAAATTATTTGAATTTTAAATAAAAAAACTAATTTAATGAATGAGGTAAAAAAATAGGAGACAACGTTATAATTAAATATTTTAAATATTTTTTTATTGAATTGTTTTTGCTCCCACGAAATATTTTTTTAGTATAATTTTCCTTTTACTAATACTATTCGAAACTTTAATTGACGTGTACACAATGACAGATTGAGAAATTCTATTCCGTGGGAGCAAAAACGATTCAATAAAAAAAATATTCAAAGTATTTAATTATAATTTTGTCTCCTATTTTTTTACCTCATTCATTAAATTAATTTTTTATTTAAAATTCAAATAATTTTGTTCTCGGTCTCTTATTTTTGCTTAAAATCGATTATATATTCAATTTTTAACCATATATCATTTGTAAAACATTACAAATCAACCTATAATAATCTTTGTGTAACTTTAAAGATAAAAACTATAAATTATACATTAAAAAATTATGATAATGCAGTTTATCAACATTCAAAGAATTTTAAATATAAAATAAATAAATAAAATATCATTAAAAAAATAGACATAACATCAATTTTAAAATGTGAGAAAAATGTCAAAACTATTTGAATTTAAAATATAGAAATTATTTTTATGAATGAGATAAAATAAGATTGTCAAATAAACAAAAATTTTTTAAAAAAATATTCTAATGAGAATTTTTTGAAATATACTATATTTCACCTTTTTATAATTTTATTTATTTATTTTTAGCATACTAAAATTTATAAAATGAATTATTTAATAATTATACGTGAATATAAAAATAATTCTTAATTAAATACTTTAACTTCTACAACATATTAGAACACGTCTATAAAAAAAATATGTTAAAATAAAAAATATATATATTTGGAAATAATTTTTTAATATTTAACATAATCAATTTATTAGAAAGTATATAATATTTACTATGTTTGTTGAGAATATTAATCAATAATATTTAAAGATGGATTTATATATTAAATTCTGAATTAAATAATTAAGTCAGAAAATTTTTACAATTATTTATATAAGGATATTTTGGCTTGGCCTGTGAAAACAAAACAACATGTAACAAGATTAGAATTAAAAAAATCCAAAGAACCTGCGCGGGCAGAGCCCACATGATTTCTAATCATGCCCGATAACCACCAGCACGTCCACTCTGTTGATGCTTTGGCCTTTTCAATAATTGTATCTTTCAATTTTACATAATGTAATCTGTTTGTTTATCCTTATTTTTCTATCACCACTTCAAAAATCAGTAGCATTGCAATCATCATCATCATCCATGGCTCCCAAAAGGGTTCTTCTCCTTTGCGGTGACTTCATGGAAGACTATGAAGTAAGTATGCTTCATTTTCCTTCACTTCACTTCACTTCATCACCCACTTATTCACTTTTTCTCTTGCAGGGTATGGTTCCTTTTCAGGCATTGCAAGCATTCGGTATCACTGTCGATGCTGTTTGTCCCGGTAAAAAAACCGGCGATGTCTGCCGCACCTCCGTCGGATTTCTTTCTGGTGCCCAGGTCTCCCTTCATTCTTTTATTCCTTTGCATTCAACTTCAAGTCAGATCTAATTTTATAAGGCCATGTTTGGATAAACAATTTAATCAAGCACTTATAACATAAGTGCTTATGCATAATCTTGAGTAATAGATTTTTGGTGGTTTCACTTTCAGACATATACTGAGACAGTTGGTCACAACTTTACGCTGAATGCAACTTTTGATGAAATTGATCACACACACTATGATGGGTTGTGGTTGCCGGGAGGAAGGGCGCCAGAGTATCTTGCTCACATTCCTAGTGTTGTGGAGCTGGCTGCCAAGTTTGTAAATTCTAGAAAACAGATTGCCTGCATTTGTCATGGCCATTTGATTCTGGCAGCTGCTGGTGTTGTTGAAGGTCGTAAGTGCACGGCTTATCCTTCCCTCAAACCGGTATTGGTTGCTGCTGGTGCTCATTGGGTTGAACCTGAGACCATGTCAACAACTGTCGTGGATGGTAATCTCATTACTGCACCTACTTATGAAGGGCATCCGGAACTTCTTCGGCATTTTGTGAAGGCGTTAGGAGGCAAAATAAGTGGCTATGATAAAAAAATTCTCTTCATTTGTGGGGTATGTTCATATGTTTTTCTTTTGTATTTGTGTTCTTTCACTAATTGTTTTACTTTTATTGCTGTGCTGGTTGATAAAACGTGTTTTAACAACTTCTAATCACAGGATTACATGGAAGATTATGAGGTCAAGGTTCCTTTTCAGTCTCTTCAGGCTTTAGGATGCCATGTTGATGCAGTTTGCCCCTCAAAGAAGGCCGGAGATACTTGCCTAACTGCTGTTCATGATTTTGAAGGAGATCAAACTTACAGTGAGAAGCCAGGATACGGTTTTGCTTTAACTGCGACCTTTGATGACGTCGATCCTTCAGCCTATGATGCTCTTGTCATCCCTGGAGGTCGGTCACCTGAGTACTTGGCATTGAATGAGTCCGTTATTTCCTTGGTGAAGCATTTCATGGAAGCTAATAAGCCAGTTGCATCAATCTGCCATGGCCAACAGATTTTAGCTGCTGCTGGTGTTCTCAAGGTATTATTATTGAAAACCCATTAGAGATACCATTTTTTTTTAGTTCACGTATGCTATTAACCAACATTTCAATAGAGTTGCTATTAATATTCTTGAACTCATTTTCATTCTACATCTGTTTCTATCCATCTTTCTTTTGAATTGTTGGGTTACAGAGTTGTAACAAGCAAGGTGTTAGGATTCCAATTGAGAAACGTGGGCCTAATGAGTGACCCGGGGAAAATATAGGAAATAGGAGGGAGTTAGGTGACGATGCAGATTTACCAATTCTGTTATAAGAAGTGTGAGGAGAGTGAGAAGTATCATTCAACAACTTTTCTGCTAGAACCTTCAAGGTTGGCTAAAGAGACAATCATCTCTTCACTCTTCTTGGAGGAGCGCTTACTCTGGGATTACAGGGGTAACGGCGCTGTTGTTCTGATGGGGAGAAGAACCCATGATTCGTTTTTCGGGAAATTTCCAAACAAACAATTTCAACGAAATCTTTCAATTTCTTATTTTACTATCTTCAACTCTATGTATTCCTCTATCCGTAGAGTACATTGAATGTACAGAAATGGCTATAACAGAGTTTCTGTTATTCATATTAACCGCTACTCTAGGAGGAATGTTTTTATGCAGCGCTAACGATTTAATAACTATCTTTGTAGCTATAGAATGTTTCAGTTTATGCTCCTATCTACTATCTGGATATACCAAGAAAGATATACGGTCTAATGAGGCTACTATGAAATATTTACTCATGGGTGGGGCAAGCTCTTCTATTCTGGTTCATGGTTTTTCTTGGCTATATGGTTCATCCGGGGGAGAGATAGAGCTTCAAGAAATAGTGAATGGTCTTATTGTTAGCCTCAGTAATATTTTCTTTTTAATCAATAATACTACATATTTTTGCTCTCTTTAATTTGGGTTCCTATCTCAAGGCCCAGCAAGTAGGAAGTTATCATTGACAAGGATACAATAATTTCCTTAAATAAGTCATGTAGACGTAGTACAATAGTGGTGTTATAGATTGCAATTCTGTTAGCATATAAGATAATGAGTAGTTTGTTAAAATATGGTATAAGAGCGAGTTTGTTAGGATATGAGATAAGAGGAGGTAGAAACAATATAGGATAAGGAGAAGTTAATTCGGGAGGTTAAGTTAGAGATATCATGTATAAGTAAGAGAACACAATGGAAAGAAATCATCTGTTGGATATTGTGAAGTTTGTGAATAAAGTATCAACTCTCAACTCTATTGTGAATGGGAAATCCTCGGTGGAGAGATTCTCTCCTATTCTATCACCTTTCTAAAATAAAGTGTTCTTTCTTTGGAATTCAAATTTCTTGATGCTCACTCGTCCTTCTGGTCTAAATTATCGTAATGTCATATTAATTTCTTGATGCTCACACGACCTTTTAGTTTTCTTCAATACATTAGTGTCTATTCTTGTATCCTTCTTTTCTTCTTCTTCTTTGCACGATTACTCTTATACTTGATGGACAAGCTACCTGTGAATCTTGTCATCCTGGCTTTTTTCTTTATCTTCATTCTAGAGGTACTTATTCTTCTGTGTACGAGGGTAGAGACATACATCATGCATGGATTGAGAATCACAACATTTGTGATTTATCCCCTGGTGTATATTTGTGTTCATGAAGTGCTAGCATGACTTGTTACTCATTTATTCTCAGTTTTTCCTCATATTTTTATGGAGAATTTTTTTTTAATATATTATTCATCTTATTTCATTTATCGGTACGGAGTCTTAATACCTAGTACACTTTTCTTATAACAGGGAAGGAAATGTACGGCTTATCCAGCCGTGAAGCTTAATGTGGTTTTATCAGGAGCAACTTGGCTGGAGCCTGACCCCATAAGCCGCTGCTTCACTGATGGGAATTTGGTTACTGGAGCTGCATGGCCAGGGCATCCTGAGTTCATTGCCCAGTTGATGGCACTACTTGGTATTCAAGTATCTTTTTAGTAGCCTTTTGTAATATAGTAAAAACCACCACACATGTCCATTATCAATGGGCTCGATATAAGTGGAGATGTGTACTGTTACCGTGTTGAATTTGAAGGACATGTAATGTGCTGAGCATGCAAGCACTTTGATGAAAGTGTCTCTTTTGGCAATGAATTATTCTCTCTCCTAATGAAGAGATACATTGTGTATTTATATTACAAGAAAAATAAAAAAAGGAAAACTCCTTTGTAACAAACTAACTAGCTCACAATAGGTCCATAACAAAAACACAACTGCTAACATTTTATCTGCCTAATGTCTAAAACTATTTCTTAATTCTATTGTTGTAATCGAACACCACATTAGTCACTATTTCCCATTATATTTTCTACCTATATGATTGGTGAGCAATTGGAATCAATGAAGAGTAACCCTCATCTGGTTTATTCTGTCACCTTTTTGGTTCAATTCCCTTTACTGCTGCATATAATCATCGAGCTGATAAAATTGAAAAGGAGGCAGTAGCATTAGATGTAGAAGAACCAGTTGAGGTAGAGTGTCCTTCACGAGACCTAAGATTCGTATCTACAAACACAGGCATAGTTGGTTGTAGGTGCTCCACTAAACTCCTGGTTTGGAGGAGAACTACTACCTCAGACATTGTCGGTCTCATTCTTGCTGATGCTTGAGTGCATAGTAAAGCAATCTCTATCATTTTCTTCACTTCTTCTCCATCGTAGTCATTAGGGTCTAAAGCCTTGTCCATGAGCTCCAAGTGCACGCCTCTCATGCAGTTTCCATGACTGTTAAGTGAAAATCAAGTTTCCATGACTGTTAAGTGAAAATCAAACACCATATGGTAAAATATTAGGACATACTCCCCTCGGTTCTTTTAAAATGACTAGAGAGGTAATAACCAACAATTCCTAGTTATGACTTGTGAGAAATTGCTAACTTTTTGAAGAAGGTATTCACCATCACCATCTTCCGTTACTTCTGTACTCTTTTGACCACTTATGATTTCTAGGACTACAATACCATAGCTGTAGGTATCAACCTTTTCTGATAATTGACCATGAATTGCATACTCAGGTGCCGTGTATCCCCTGACAAATGCATATTATACATTCCAAGATTTATACATGACAGAGACTTAGTTCTCTCTTTTATAACATATGCTGCTCAATTAAATGTAATCTAGGTGAATGAAATTGTTGTCTTACAATGTTCCTGCAACTCCTGTGCTTAGATGTGATCGATCCCCCGGCAGAAGCCGCGCCAATCCAAAATCAGCAATTTTGGGGTGAAGATTATCATCAAGGAGGATATTGCTAGTCTTTATATCTCTATGTATAATGGAAATGTGGAATTCCTCATGTAGATAGGCCAGTCCCCTTGCTGTGCCTAAAATTATATCACACCTTTGTTTCCAATTGAGGGAACCTTGTTTGTCACCTATTTAATCAACAGGTTTATATACTCAAGGTTATGAAAAATGGTCGAAGAAGAAGCATTCAACAAGTTAAATGATTTATGAGTGTGGTAGAATTGAAGTGATTTACCGAATAAGAATTTGTCTAGGCTGCTGTTTGCCATGTATTCATAAACAAGGATTCTCTCTTGTTTTTTTACTGCAACAGCCAAGAAGTCTAACAAGATTCCTATGATGAACATTGCTTATAAGCTTTACTTCACTTTCAAAATCTTTGTCTATCTTGCTGGATTTTCCCAAAACCAGTTTCTTGACGGCTACAACATTTCCATTTTTCAGAGAACCATATTACATCATAGTTGAAAAAACATTCACAGAATCATTATCGTCTTTGAACATGCTTCTCGTTGAAATTATATAAAAAACTTTCAATATATATTTTAATTAATCTGATTATTTGATATAATCGAAACTTTTTGATAATTAATCTTAATTACCCTAATTAATTGATTTAATCATAATTTAATTGATTAATTTTGTTAATTAAAAACTGATCATTTCATTTCAAGCCATTTTCATGTTTCATTTTCAATAAGCAAAACTCTTGGTCCAACGCCAAATGGGTTCTTTTTCTCAAACCAATCCATTTCGATTCAAACCATTTCAAAATTGTTCAAACTCTTTTCACAATAACTTGGTTGAAAAAGGAAGAAAGGTGTAGACCTTCTCCTTCTCCGAATGGTTGGGCAATGTTGTAGAGCTTTATGCTCGAACGTTCGTCATCCATATTAAAACACAATAAATACTTAAATTAAGTTGATTATCCTATAGAAGAAAAAGTGTAGACCTTTCCCTTCCTGATTATTTCGGCAACGCTGTAGTGCTCCCTGTGTGAATAACCGTCTTCCATACAATGAACCTTAACTTAATACGTCACACAATTTCTATAATCATTGAGAAGAAAAAGGAATGGTGGTGTAGACTTTATTCTTCCCCGATTATTTGTGCATTGCTGTAGGGCTCACTACATAAATAATCGTCTTCCATCAATGAATCATGATTTAATTCACCACACATTCTTTCATAATATTAAAGAAGAAAAAGGAAGGGTGGTGTAAATTTTCTTCTTCCTTGATTATTTGAACATTACTGTAGAGCTCCATGTTTGGATCGTCGTCTTTTGCCTAAAAGATATACAACACATCAAACATATCTTTTCTTGTCCCATGTGATCGAAATCTCATTAAACCCAATTACTCGCCCCCGTGCGATCCACAGTTAAAACTCTTTTCAAAAGAACATTGTTTAGTCCATTCTAATGCGAACACGAACTAGCGCTTAAGCCTTCGCCGCTAGCAAACAAGCCAATGTTTGATCGTTAGAATGCGATCTAAACACTTGTTCATTAAAAACCCCAAACCAACAAAACTGTAGTACCCTGAACTACGTAGCCTTGAATTCTCTATTGCACCTGGAGATACGTAGGAGTAAGACCCGCAATCTTGTCAGACACCCTTAGTAAAAAACTTTTTGTGGTTTCCTTTCTTTTTTAAATCTTTTTATCGCTCGAAGAAAACAAATGACATTAGTTAAATTCAATCACAGATTAAACTAAGAGGTTCCCGTTGAGTATAACGGATGTGAGGGGTGCTAATACTTTTCCCTTCTGCAATCGACTCCCGAACCTGAATCTGGTTGTGACGACCATCTTCTTTTCTTAAAGGTTTTATCGATACTTCTCTATTCCTTAATTGGGAATAAATAAAGTTCAGCGACAACTCTGTTTGAACTAATTTTCTGCAATTCATATCGCGAAGGATCTTATTTTTTGAGGTACGACACTTGGTCGTCCTCTAGAGAGTATTTTAATGTGAGGTACAAAGTGGATAACACTGCCTCCAAAGCATTGAACGATGGTCTGCCAATAATAATGTTTTATAGGGATGCGACGTTAATAATTAAATACCTTACCTTGATACTTTTCGCATTATCTACATTGTCAAAGGTTGTCATTATGGGTAAATGTCCAAGCACCTGTACATGCTCTCTGGAGAATCCAACCAAAGTGCCTTTAAATGGTAACAATTTGGCGATATCAAAATCCATCCCTTTGAATGCCTCCCAATATAAAATATTTGCTGAACTTCCAAGGTCTAGTAATACTTCCTTCACGTTCCAAACCCATATCTAAACTTTGATCACCATTAGATCGTTTTCATGATCCAATACTTCTTCTGAGTCCTTCCTATAGAAACTGACCACATTCGAGCATTCCTTTCCCTTTGACAGTTGCTTTTGTTCAATGTGCATCATTGACCGAGCATATCTTTTCCTAGCCTAACTGGTTTCTCCTCCTCATGCGAATCCCCCCACAATGGTATTTAACGTATGACAAGTCACTCGGGCTTCGCGGACTTCTTCTATATTCTTTCTTTTTTTCTGCGTAGGAGTTTACAGGATAGTATCTTCCCGAGGAGGACTTCTCTTTCTTGTCTGTCCTCTAACGTCTTTAACATATGACAATAAACGACCTCTTTGAATCAAGATCTCAATTTCCTTATTTAACTGGTGACATTTTTCAGTATGGTGTCCGCGAAGTCTATGATATTCACACCACGCGTTCTCATCTTTTCCCATTACAACGTATACTCCTTTTGGACGTCATGGAATGGAATGTAACGTGAGATGATAAAATTCCCTTAAAATATTTTCTCTATTGGCATTTAGTGGGTGTAGTCCTGTTCCCTCTCGAACAGACGCCAAAATGGTCTCGGAGCTTGCCGATCCCTGAGTTCGTTCTTAGAGTATTCCTTCTTATACCCCAATCCTTCTTCCTTAGTTCGCCTTTTCTCCTTGGCATCCCAGGATATTTTTTCCATGTTACTTTCTTCCTCTTTGATGTAGCATTCCTCCCGGGTAATGATTTCATCCATGTTGGATGCTAGCTTTTGTGTTAAGGATTCATTAAACTGTCCGACCTTGAGGTCGTGTTAAAATGCTCTGACAAATATTTCCTAATTTGGATGGGACATCTTGATAGTTTCTTCGTTGAACCTTGCCAAATATTCTCTTAGAGACTCCGAGTGTCCTTGTCGGACGTTAAACAAGATGGTAGTCAACATTTTCCTGTGTTTACTTGCTGAAAAATGTTGTATCATTTTCTTGGTTAAACCCTGATAGCTAATTATAGAAAACCTAGGTAGACTCATATACCATCATAAATCTCACTCTTTAAAGGTTCCGACCATGAGGTTAAACTTAAGGGAGTCAGAAGCTCCTACAATTTCCATTTGACTATTGATCGCAATGATACGTTTATGTGGGTTGGTTTTACCATCAAAAGATACTAGTGCCGGTGGCTTGAAGTTTTATGGAACTTGATCATCTCAGATAGTTTCTGACAAAGGTAGGCAATCCAGGGGATCTTCCTTTGCATCTCTTTCCTGTTGGCTTTGCGCTTGCAAAACCTGAACGATGTCTAGTAAAGTTTCATTTTGCTGACAGAAGGCCTCCACCACTGCAAGCAGCTGAGTTAAACCTGGTGACGAAGGCAGATCACTTCAACTGGGAGATGATCCGGACATCGTACAATTGGATTTGTATGGTCTGGGCAAGTTTTACCGAGACCCCACGGTGGACGCCAAATGTTCTTGCTAAAAACACTAAAAGATTGACTTCCTCTTCTAACTCGAGGAAAGTCGTAAAAGACAAGTTGAGGTGTCTGTTATGTATGCTTTTGCAGGTGGTGGCGGCTTGTCTTTTCCTTCCAAACCCTATGCAATTTATAGGTCTTAACTTCTTCTATCTTCCCCTTTGTTTTACTCTTCAAATTTATCATAAATATTCCTCAAGTAAGGTCTGCTATCTCTTATAATTGCTATGTAACGTATATCTCTTCAATAACTGTAACTCTTCAATAATTGTAACTCTTCAGTTATAACGCCTTATTTCGTAATCGTCTTTTGCGACCCTTCACATATCATTCGAGCTCTATCATCCGACCTGACTTGTATGAGTGATATAGTTCTCGATTCATATGAGGTCGACTCCGTCTTATTTATTTGAATACCCTTAACCATAATCTGATTTATAGGCAGGAACATGACCTTCCAATTTGTTAGTCTCCTCATGCTCGAATGTCCCTCCAACTCGATCCCAAAGACATTTTAAGACGTATAAATGGCTTTTCCGAGCTTATACCTCGGCTGGTGAACTGAATTTACGGGATGCATACAGGGTATGCTTTAACTCAACCATCGTTACGATATATCGCGAGGAAATTAGATTATCAAATGCAGATGCATTAAGGTGTGTGGATAATATTCCATTGGAAAAGTGGACAAGGGTATTTGACGAAGGACGTCGATGAGGCCACATGACAATAAACCTTGTTGAATCTATGAACAATATCTTCAAATGAATTAAAAACCTACCAATAACCGTGTCTGTGAGAGCAACCTATTTTAGGTTGGGATCACTTTTTGTAACCAGAGGTGAAAAATAGAGTTTGGTGTTATGGTCAAGGTAATTATTGGCATGCATATCAAGGGTGCATAATTTAGCATATCAGAAATATGCGACGAAAGAAAAATGGTCGCCCTAACAGCACGCGAATTAAAATTAAAATGGATATGGCTGATAAAATGGTAAAGTTATGTGGTTTATGTCGTCAGCCCAAACACAATCAAACAAATTTCCCAATGTTGGAGCAAGTTATACATGAACATTTATTAGTTTCTTTAAATTTTTGTAACCTTGGTATTTATAATATAGGCAAAATAGGTTTTTCCGTTTCGTATGTTTAGGTCGGAGTTCATTTTGGCCCTTTAATTTTTAAAAAGGTCATTTTAGTCCCTAAACTGTATTATATGTACCACACTTATCTTATGGAGACAAAATACACTAACAGTGTTAAACGTGACAATGTTAACTACCATGTCAGCTCCACGTAGGACAAGCTCTTCTCTAAAAACGTCATAATGAGGAATGCATCTTATTCATGTGTATTAAGGTTTCTTGCATTTGCCTTCTTCTTCTTCTGTAAAATATTTTTCACGACTTCATCTTCTTATATAATATCTTGTTCATGCCTTCATTTTCTTCTGTAATATCATGTTGACGCTGCAAAACATCGATTGTGAAGACTAATGGCTCATAAAAGTTCATCTCCATCGCATAAAGGGTATGGGTACGGTGGAGATGTGAGTTACAGTTCCGAATCTAGGGTTGATTTTTCATCTTCGAAAAATCAATGGAGACCTAACTGTTGGTGTGGTAATTTTGTAATACTCAAAAGGGCAAAAACAATCAAAATTTTCAGGAAGCAATTTTGGGGATGTCCACATTATAAGGTATGATCTATCTTATTAAGTTTGCAATTTTGATTTTACACAGTGGGTAATGTTGTGTGTAACCTGTGCATGGGAATACAACTAATGGATGTGATTATTTTGATTGGTTTTGTGCTGAAGTGAAAGATGGCAGGGACATGTTTATCAAGAATAAAAAAAGAGGTTGGAATGCTTAGCCAAAGAGAATGAAGAATTACAACAGAAATTGATTAAATCTGAAATACTAGTTGAAGAACTTAAGGGGCTGTCAATAACACAATGAAGTGGAAGAAACTTTGGAGAAATTCATTTTTTGTTGCTTTAAGTGTATTAATCTACAATTTGTTAATGTAATTGTACTTCTCCAAAGGTTGTTCTATGGGATGAATGAGTTGTATTTCTACAATATTGGTTTATGAGATCAATGAGATGGAATTGTGCAATGTTGTTTATTACATGGTATGTTGTTTATAATGGTATAATTTGTTTGTCAAAATGGAATTGTGAAATGTTATAATTTGTCTATCACCTAACTAGTATAATTTGTACCTAAACATAACAGAATATTTGCAAAATATGTCTTTCAATATAGTACCAATATAAGCCTAAAACATGTGCCATTGTAAGCAAAATATGTCTTTCAATAAGCCTAAAACATCAAGAACGAAATATAAGCAAAATATGTCTTTCAATAAGCCTAAAACACAACAGAATATAAGCAAAATATGTCTATCATTATAGTACCGATATGTCATAATAGAATTCTCATATAAGGCTTACAACATAGCAACAAAACATATACCATAGTACCAATAAGTCATAACAGAATTCCTATATAAGGCTTACAACATAGTACCAATGTAAGCCTAAAATATGTACTGTTGTACCAAACCATAGTACAAAACATAGACCTAACACAACACATTGTACAAAACATACACCTAAGACAACACATTGTATCATAACAGAAATATATATTTTTTCTTCTTGCTCGCTTGAGATGAAGTGAGCCTAGCTGTAGGGCCTGCCACATTCCTTTATGCAGTTAACCTAGTTGTAGGGCCTGGTGTCCCGACCCTTCTAGTTGGCCTCCTAATGGGTAAATTCTTGACTAGAGTCATGGAACCATTTGCTTTATCCTTGGTGTGAGCTTTAGCCTGAGATTTTTATGTATGAGTCTGAGTTGGTTGTGTCTGAGCCGCAGATTGTTGTGTCTGAGCCTGTGATTGTTGTGTCTGAGCCTGAGTTGGTTGTGTCTGAGCCTGAGTTGGTTGTGTCTGAGCAGTAGTTGGTTGTGTTTGAGCAGCAGATTGTTGTGTATGATTCTGATATTGTTGTGTCTGAGTTGGTGGATGCTTGCAAGTAAGCTTGTTATGACCATTTTTTTGCACTTACTGCATTTAATAAGGAGCCCGATCCTTATTAGTTTTCGATCAGATCCATCAACTTTACCTTGCTCCAAATTCCTTTTCTTTTTTGTCATTCCTGGCATTTTTCTAAAAACTGGTGGTTACACATCATTGTAGCTGGTCCTTTCCCAGAGGTTAGAACCATTAATATGATAGATGACATGGTTGTATACATCTTGATATTTGCCTTTTTTGTACAAATATGGTATGTAACTTTCTACCTTGAAGTTTCCACTTTTCATGGAAGCAATTGCATGCACACATGGTAAGGCTGTCAGCCGCCATTTCTTACATGTACAACTTAGATCTAGCAAGTTGGCACTGAACTTATCTCCAGCATTTTCAAGGTGTCTAACCTCAAAGATATGTTCAGCTACCATTCTGGAAAATAATACATAATCTAAACAATCATGACATTCTGAGTATATATAACATATCATTATGAGTAAACAGAACATAAGATTATGAGTATACCTTACAATCCACATGTTGGTGTAGTCATTAATCCTTCCAATCCTAATAGCCAAAACTTAGCGATTTATCAAAAATTAGCCAAATCTCAAAACATAGCAGTTTATCAAAACATAACCAAATCTCAAAACATAGCAGTTTATCAAAACATAGCCAAATCTCAAAACAAAGCAGTTTATCAAAATATAGACAAATCTCAAAACATAGCAGTTTATCAAAACATAGGCAAATCTTAAAACATAGCAGTTTATCAGTAACGTTTACCAATACTAATACAGAACCTACACTACCTCTTCATTATGTTGGGCAAGATGTCATCATCAGTAAGGTTTGCAAATCGTATTCTATTTTTTCCCACCTTTACATTAAGTATGTTCTGATCTCT
Source organism: Lathyrus tuberosus (assembly GCA_022829125.1). Classification (NCBI taxonomy): domain Eukaryota; kingdom Viridiplantae; phylum Streptophyta; class Magnoliopsida; order Fabales; family Fabaceae; genus Lathyrus; species Lathyrus tuberosus. The sequence continues at coordinate 5,854,110 of JALAZF010000193.1, forward strand.
TCAAGCATTGTCACTATAAGCTTAGCTCTTGTTTCAATAATAATACTGTTGAAGGCATCTGACATGTTGTTCAACACACTATTACGCTTAGAGGTTGTCTTGAATTGAGATTTGCTCCAAAACCTATGAGGCCTTTTCATCATGTGCTTGAACGTTTCCTCATTAACACCTCTCATTTCTTTCATTTCCCTTTCCTAAGATTGTGGATATGTTGACTTTGCAACTTTCTATATAATCTCTTTCAGCTTCTTTCCAGGAAATATCTTCCTAAAATTATTGTACAAATGGCGTACACAAAACCTTTGTTCCACACTCGGTAAGAGCTCATCTATAGCTGGCAAGAGATCCTAAGAAATAAATACAAGAGATTATAATCATGCACAAAATAAATACAAGATAAATACAAGAGATTCAGTATCACAAATTCAGTACCTTCTGTTGGTCTGATATGAAAGTATATGTACAACATTAGCTTCTACCTCTATGATCATCAATCAATATTTCTAGAAACCATGACCAACTGTCCTTTGTTTCACCTTCAACAATTGCAAAGGCTATTGGCATCATTTGGTCGTTTGAATTTCTTCCTATGACTGCCAAGATTTTTCCTCCATATAGGCCCTTCAAAAATAGCCATCAAGCCCAATTATAGGTCTACATAATTTGAAAATCTCTTTGAAAGCCTTATAACAGATGTAGATCCTTTGGAAGTGAGGCATATTATCACTTGCATTGCCTGGACCAGGATTTGCAGGCTGAACATTAATCTTGTCAGTTGATCTAGGATTTGTTTTAAGGATCTCATGTGCACAGTCATAAATTCGTGTATACTGTTCTAGAAATGACCCATCAACCAATCCTTTTGCTGCACACCTAGCCCTAAGAGCCTTAGTCTTGTTTACACCAACATTCCATTTCCTTTGGGCTTTTTCCTTGATGTCCCTGATTTTCAAATTTGGATTATCTTTCAAAGAGTTTTGAATTCTTTTACTTAACCACTTTGAAGCCATGAGCTTCACATTATATGATCTACTACAGTTATGCTTATCCACCAATTTCCTCAATTGTTAAGAATCTTCATTTGGTAACTTGCCATAGTATGCATTCCCTTTGTTTATCATTTTTAGAGAACCTCAAATCCCTTCCTGACTGAACATCATATGAAGTAATTGTCTCTTTAATCATTATTTATTGCAAAATAGGTTCCTAATTCCCATTTGTAGTCTGACATGTTCTTGGCCATTTTGAAAACATTACACTTCTTCTTATGTCAGTTACTTTCATCATTAGTCTCACACCCACTCTCAAATTCCTCATTACCACATACACCCTCGTCTTCACCTTCCTCACTACCTTTTTTGCTAGCACCTTCACCTTCCTTGCTGTGTTTTTTTCCTTTACCTTTACTTACTGCCTTTTTATCATAACCCAACAAATTTGTAATATCCTCTTTCACTAAACCATCATTATCTTCATCCGAGTCTTGAAAGACAACATCTAAGGCACTGTCATATTGGAAGCTGACATCATCACTATCACTCATATCCTCATCCACGTTAAGCTTAACATTATTATCTCCTACCTCACCCTCACTCATATCCTCAGCCCCATTAACCTCAACATTATTATCTTCTACCTCACCCTCACTCATATCCTCATCTCCATTAACCTTAACATTATTATCCCTTACCTCACCCTCACTCATATCCTTAGCCCCATTAACATGAACATTATTATCCCCTTCCTCACCCTCACTCATAACCTCTGCCCCGTTAACATCAACGTTTGTGCCTCAAACCCCATTCTTATTCAAGTCACTTACATTATCTCCTTTACCATTGACAACTTCTTCAACCAATTTTTCAATGATATCTTCAGTTTCATCAACATTAATACATCCTTACCTATGTTTTTAGTCCTATCCTCTACAGGTCCATCATAATAATCAGGTTGCGAAACAGAATGTTTCACTTACAAATGAACAACCTTGTGTACCTTACATAAATCAACTATCTCTAAGGCACCTTTATCATCACTCAAAGTAAACAAACCAAATGTTGGGTCCTTATATATTATTGTTCCTGCATCCTCATATCCCAATTCTTTAACAATCCCTAACACCTCAAAATAGCTCCACTTATCAACATCAGCAACTGAACCCCCATAACTTGACTCATCACCACCTTAAAAAAAACCCCATTGTGTATAACTACATGAACATATTCATCCATAACAAACCTAAAAATTACAACATTTGGAATCAGGTACGCAAAACCCTAAATCCATGACAAACCCTAAAATGCAAACACATATGAACCCTAAAATAGAATGAACCCTAAAATAGAAATGGGTGAAGATTAAAAACAAGTAATATAACATTACCAATATTCTCTTCAGAAATCCCTTGTCTTTGTGCTTTATGCGTTCTTCACTTCCTTTGTAAAAACCGTCTTCCTCGTTCTACTGAGTGAGTTTGTGAGAGTGAGTTTCAGACAAGTGTGAGATAAAGGTGAAAAATCTGGGCACATCTCTTTTATGTATTACATTGCCATGTCATAAAAAAATAATACACGTGTGTGTCAGCTTTGCATCTCAATTGACTTTGACTAACATTTTGGACGACAAGGATAAACGTGAACCACTTTGAAAAACCGAGGGACAAAAATGGTCCTTTTTAAAATTAAGGGACCAGAATGAACCCTACACAAAAGATAAGGGACGAAAAACTGTATTAAGCTTATAATATATATAGCAACTTTTGGTTACAATGAAAATAACATAAATTTCCCCTTAAACACCTATAAAAAATAATTTCCGTGCACGAACAACGCACGACATAGCATACCAACATAAATATGCATAAAAACAACAACACAAACAACAAATATAAAAAACTTAACACCACAATATGTATGAGATATTGCAACAACCAAAGCAATGCCATCTGCTGCAGACATCATATACCTAACATCATCGTCATCTCTAACTCGCAGCCACATACGATACGTAACATTATTGTCATCTGCAATTGAGATGTACGAAACAAGTCTCTCGATACTTCAAATTATGTCCTCATCATTAATCTCTTTGTCTAACCAATTTTTCAAACTTCTTTCAAGATGCTCGAAAATTTGGATGTTCCAAAAAAGTATTTTCATCGGAGGTTTCATTGCGGAATAACATACATGCCCATATCTTTTAACAATCATGATAAAACTAATGAAGAAAATGAAAGAAGAATTTAAAATGAAGTGTGAAGTGAAGTAAATGGTAAAAGACATATCTATTTATACTAAAAAAGTTCACAATATACATTGCTGTCAGGCCAATTGGCGCGTTTCCTTTGCCAATTTATACACTAATGCCAATAAGATTGGCAACACTAGTGCGTAGTCGCCAATCCAATACGCGCTTCCTTTAAAAAATTAAGTGTTGTCGTTAATTCACTCGACAACACCACTTTGTCCCAATTTTTTTTTTGTTTAAAAGTAGGGTAGATTAAGATCTTTTTTAAAACTTGAGTTATTTTAAAAATAAATTTGTAAAAATAAATTATTTGAATAGAAAATTCAAATTGTTTGGTAATCTTTTTGAAAAAAACTATTTTGACACTATATATATATATATATATATATATATATATATATATATATATATATATATATATATATATATATATATATATATATGGTTAAATAAGTATAAGGTCCCTATAAATATTCCAACTTTCAGGTTTAGGCCCTCCAAAATTTTCCTTCAAACAAGGGTCTTCTGAAAGTTTTCCGTCCCTAACTTTAGTTTCTCTCGTTAGTTTCCACTAACGGTGGCTTATGTGGCCTGTCATGTGAAATTTTTTTGATGACGCATGCTGACATGTATGTCACATGTCAATTGTTTCAATTTTAATTTTTTTTATATTAATAACATATTTAAACTCAGAAATGGTAGCTAATCTGCAGCTACTTCCTAACAAATTTAAACACACAATTCTAATAATCAGTAATTAATTCCTAACTAATCTCTAAAAAGCATTGGTAACATTGTTAAGAGTAACCAAAAATCTTAAGCTTTGCCAACCATTCTCTCTGGGTTAACTGAGGCTTTTTTCATACCACAGTCACTAATTTATTGTCATTGACATTACCAATTTTTCACACTATATGAAATATTTTAAAACTAAAAAAAATATATTGTTTATAATATTTATATCTATAATATTAATATATTAAATAAATAAATAAATAGATAGAGTAAATTTATTTATCATCACCAAAGTAACAACATCTCACCTTTTTACCTTTGAATTTGAATTCACTCTATCTAACCCAACAGGATGGTCCCATCCCCATGTCTTTGTGCAGCCTATGTTTTACTGCATTTCAAGAATAGCCTGCTGCTCCGCCGCATGCTCACCGTTTGCCACAAAATCACTGACATAAAGTTTTCACTTTTACAACCATCTTTATATAGTGGCATTTACAAAACTACCCATCAATTGGTTATTTTATTAAATATGTTTAATAATTTTTTGACAGAATTTAAGAGGTTGTCTTTGGCAATACATGTGTTACTGTTTGACATGATAATGTAACAATTGTCACACAATACTAGTTTCTTCAACTTTGAACAACCACATGATTCTTTTTCACAACATGCTTGTTCTTTTTCACTATGGATTCTAATAGATTTTCATTCTTAGAACCATTTCTATCACATAGAAGAAAGCTTTTTCTAAGTTTAGTTTATGCGCCGAAGCTTCTTTGCTTTTGTGTTCTCTTTTCTTTTTAAGCGATTAGAATTTCTTTAATTAAGCTGTTTTTTATTAGGTGGGATCAGATGCAATAGTTTTTTTCTTTCTCTAAATTTTCATGTCACTTACTATCAATAATATACTAGTATCTCACTTCAATAATACATGAAAGGAGACAAACACATGAGACATATGCTGACATGTAATTGATGTTGAAAGTACTATATGCCATGTACTTATTGAAATGTTGATTAAGTATTCACATACCTTAGTATGATGGATATTTGTTAAAGCGGTAAAATGCCAAGCAACAAAAAGATTTGGAAGTATTTTTTCGAGAATTTACCGTGTCCATAGAGATCGGTACTATTGAACTGTCGTTCGACAATTTAAATGTTAAAGAATTTGATTTAAAATGTTTAAAACATAAAAGCAGAAAAATAAATATTAACACAAAAAGAATGCATTAATCAGAGAGAAGAAACATATCCGACATGCATATAATCTACTCCTCACAAACTTAAATTTACCGACCAGTTATACTCAACCTACAATACTCCTCAATATCATCCATCATCGCTCACAACAGTGTCTATCTCTGACACACTGAGCTGAGAGAACAATCGTGTTACCCTCGTCGACGCTCTCGCACCCAACTCGAGATACGGAGGCATTAAGCTTCGACACCCATAAAGATTGTTAGCTCTAAATCTATCTCTAGCATCCAGAAACTAACAGATAATCATTCCTAATCAAAGTTTGCGATGTTTATCTCTAACACAACCCAAACTCCGAGCATAAAGCAAAAATCAAGGATAATCATCAATAAAGATTTGTAAAGCACATTAAATACAACGCCATGAGCGATAAATATACATCAATTCAAAGTAAATACATATACAACAACCCAACAAAGAAGAAATACACAAAGAAGAAAAGAAATAAACCAAACATCTCGCGGATTGTCAGAGCCGATTAATGAGAAATCCACCCTGAATCCTCCGTGTGCAAGCTTCCATGTTGTTTTCTAAGCTAATCTACTGAAAATGAATTTGATGGAGTTGGGAGCAAAAAACCCCAAAACCATAACCTAAAAAATGACTGAAATGTCTTATATACAATTTCAAAATCCGTCAAGTTCGCAAAGTGAACTTTTATTCGCAAAGCAAACATAAAAAATTGGCACTTAAGTGCCTCAAAATAGCTAAACCGCCTTTGCATTTCTGCAGAAGTTCGCAATGCAAACTTTTATTCGCCTAGCGAATATTCGCTGGGAAGTTCGCATTGCTAACTTTGGTCCATTTTTCTACTGCCTCAAGTCTGGGAGCATTCGCTGGGAAGTTCGCAAAGCGAACATTCGCTGGAAAGTTCGCAAAGCGAACTTGACAGCAAACCAACCCTTATTTGGACCACAACTTCTGAACCGTAACTCGGATTAACGCACGGTCGAAAGTGCTGGAAAGCTTATTCAATGCTCTTTATGAATATGGAAAGATATCCTTGATTGAATACCTGCAAAAATAAGAGAAAATCAATTAAACTTAATGATATTTACACGATACGCAATATATACACTATAATGTAAAATAAACGTATTTACAAACAAAACGGGGTTTATTCGAACGATATTAACAAAAAGTATCGATAAGTGCAACAAAACTTATATACAAAAATAAATACAATTTGCACTTATCAAACTCTCCCCAACTTAAACTTGTTTGTCCTCAAACAAGAATCAAACAACTCAAATAAACAAAAGTAACAACCAAGCAATCACAAGTCAACAAGTTTTGAAAAACGGAAACAAATGAATGGTTCAAATGAAAAACGGTACACACAAAGTAAATACTTACCACTAAACTACGACGATAACATAGTCACGAAACAAATGCAAAATACAAAAATCATGCCAAACATCCTAAAACAACACAAGTTCAAACGTGAATCACACCTAGCAAAAACAATCATTGGTAGATGAAAAACGTGAATCACACCTAGCAAAAATAATCATCGGTAGATGAAAAACACAAAATGAGGTACTTTTCACTCACACAACAATCTTGCAAACAAAATACTAAATTATGCAAACATCCAAAAATCATATTGAAAACATAAAAGCAAGAATCACAAGGGCTTTCAAGGTTGTAGTGTGGTCGAGTAAACAAACAAGGGGCAATTTCTAAAGGTAATTGAAACAAAAACTTGCCTAAACCTAAGGGAGTGATCAACTCACAAAGACTCAAACACACAATTCCAATCAACTTCTTCCAAAATCCCAAGGGTTACACAAAACACAATACTTATTTAGCACAATTATATGAACACTTTTTGTTTCCTTTCACAAGGATTTTCTTTTTCTTTCTTTTTTTCCTTTTCTTTTCTTTTTCATATTTTTCTCTTTTTTCTTTTCTTTTTCAACCTCATAGAAACCAACCAATGAGTAAACAATCATTCTTTCCCCAACTTGAATTCAACCACATCATCATGTGAATACTCCATACTTTCTAAGGCAAGGTAAAAATTCATACAACAACACAAACTTGAGGGTTCAAGAAAAACAATCAATCTAAGTCCATACAAAAAGTGAATTCAATACTCATAGACAAGCATTAAGTTCAAACAACATGGATAATGATAAAAAGGCACAAAGGGGTTACAAATGATCACACACTCACAAGGTGAATTGACTATTTGGCTAGGTAGTTGTGCTCAAAATGAAACAAAATGCCTTGATCCTTTTCATGCTTTCATATAATCAACACAAACAAAAGATTAAGCATAATAAAATCCAGTTAGAACAAGAATGTTGGTACTCCGCGCATATATGAACAATGGAAAGCTACTTCACAAAAAGGGTGGGAACTAAAGTGATTCACATCAAGAACAAGTATACAAAAGAATGAATGGCATGGAAGTTTGTAAAATGCCTGAGTATCATGAATATGCTAAAGTCTAGAAAGCGATAAACACATACCTTGGACGTGTACAAAATTTAACAATATCATTACCATACATCCGCAAGTTGAAACGATCAAACTTGGAACATCACCTTAAGTTTCCTCAAGCTACTCAAAACAAGCTCTTAGACAAACACAAAAACTATTAATATAAACAAACTTAAAGACCGGGTGAAAATGGATTAAACAAGTTGTAAAGTGAAGATTTGAGAATTTTACGGACAATCCGAGTACAACTTGTTTAATGAAAGCTCACCACACTACCTAAGCTAGAATGAAAAAGTAATAACGAAACAAAAAACACGATAAAACATGTTTTTTTACGTCGTAAGCTCGACGCCTTTACTGTGCTTAGCTAGTAACTTCCTCCCTTCATGCCATGGTGATGCCTCACCGCGCAAACCAAAAGCAAGTGTCCTAACCAAACACTTGAACAAATGTTACGGGAACAAAATATACAAGTATCAGTATAAACAAGTGAAAATATACAATATGTACGATATCTACAAAACTCAAAAACAAAGAAACTATTGCAATACGATTCAATAAAAACACCAATCCCCAGCAACGATGCCATTTTGTTGAAGCGGTAAAGCGGCATGCAACAAAAAGATTTGGAAGTATTTTTCTGGGAATTTATCGTGTCCACAGAGATCGGTGCTATTGAACTGTCGTTCGACAATTTAAATGTTAAAGAGTTTGGTTTAAAATGTTTAAAACATAGAAGCAGAAAAGTAAATATTAACACAAAAATAATTCATTAATCAAAGAGAAGAAACCTATCCGGCATGCATATAATCCACTCCTCACAAACTTAAACTTACCGACCAGTTATACTCAACCTACAATACTCCTCAATATCATCCAACATTGCTCACAACAGTGTCCATCTCTGACACACTGAGCTGAGAGAACAACCGTGTTACCCTCGTCGACGCTCTCACACCCGACTCGAGATACAAAGGCATTAAGCTTCGATACCCATAAAGATTGTTAGCTCTAAATCCTATCTCTAGCATCCAGAAACTAACAGATAATCATCCCTAATCAAAGTTTGTGATGTTTATCTCTAACACAACCCAAACCCCGAGCATAAAGCAAAAATCAAGGACAATCATCGATAAAGATTTGTAAAGCACATTAAATACAACGCTAAGTAAATACATATACAACAACCCAACAAAGAAGAAATACACAAAGAAGAAAAAAAATAAACCAAACATCTCGTGGATTGTCAGAGCCGATTGATGAGAAAGCCACCCCGAATCCTCCGTGTGCAAGCTTCCAAGTTGTTTTCTAAGTTAATCTACTGAAAAATGAATTTGATGGAGTTGGGAGCAAAAAACCCCAAAACCATAACCTAAAAAATGACTGAAATGTCTTATATACAATTTCAAAATCCGTCAAGTTCGCAAAGAGAACTTTTATTCGCAAAGCGAACATCAAAAATTGGCACTTAAGTGCCTCAAAATAGCTAAACCGCCTCTGCGTTTCTGCAGAAGTTCGCAATGCGAACTTTTATTCGCCAAGCGAATATTCGCTGGGAAGTTCGCATTGCTAACTTTGGTCCCTTTTTCTACTGCCTCAAGTCTGGGAGCATTCGCTGGGAAGTTCGCAAAGCGAACATTGGCTGGAAAGTTCGCAAAGCGAACTTGACAGCAAACCAGCCCTTATTTGGACCACAACTTCTGAACCGCAACTCGAATTGACGCACGGTCGAAAGCGCTGGAAAACTTATTCAATGCTCTTTATGAATATGACAAGATATCCTTGATTGAATACCTGCAAAAATGAGAGAAAATCAATTAAAATTAATGATATTTACACGATACGCAATATATACGCTATAATGTAAAGTAAACGTATTTACAAACAAAACGGGGTTTATTCGAAGGATATTAACAAAAAGTATCGATAAGTGAAACAAAACTTATATACAAAAATAGCTACAATTTGCACTTATCAATATTCCATTTTCATTCCATGACTCCAATATTTTCAATAGACATGAAAATGAGTCAATATCATGACACACGCAAATATGTTAAGTTTTTAAGAATATTTTTTCTTGTATCTAGCACCTTCTTTTCTTATTCCTTATTCTCAATTCAAAATAGCAATGTGTGACAGAATTGAAATGCATATTGCATGTTTTTATTCTTTTATTAAACTCAATCAACATGATAACATGCACAACTTAAACCATGTTTGCTATTGCAAGTTGTTCTCATGATAAACCTCTTTTAACTTTGAAATTATCTTCTTCTCTGTTTAAGTAGCGATGTGAGGGGTGCAATTGAGAAAGTTTTGGCTATTGATAAAGCTTATCCACTTCCTTTGTTGGGAGGAAAAATGCTTGAGAAATTTCCATCCAAATTTGAAGTTTCTTGTTGGTGGCCATGGGATAGGAAAATTACTAGAGTTAATTACAATAAGATAGAGAGCAATAATGGGTGGAATTTGGAGATGGAGAATGAAATGAAGGAGATTATTGAAGTGGTGAAGAGAAAAGATATTGAGGATTATGAGATATTGGGAAATATTTTCTTTAATGGTGTGTTTAAATTAGCTAGGAATTATCTGAGAATTAGCTAGAAATTAGCTATGAATTTTGAGTTTATTTATCATGTTCATCTTAGTGACGGATTAGCGACGGACTTTCCGTCACTATAATTTTAATTAATATAAAAAATTTAAAAAATGGAAGAATGTGCCACGTGACATCCACGTCATCGTTTCTTGCCACACTAGCATTGCCACGTGTATGCACAGTCATAAAAAAAGTTCCACGTGGCATGCCACATCAGCTTCTGTTAACTGCCGTTAGCAGGATAGGCCAAAATTATGGACGGAAAATATTATGAGGGTCTTTCTTTGAAGGAAATTTTTAAAGGGACTAAAAGTAAAAATGACAATATTTAGAGGGACTAAAAACATATTTAACCTATATATATATATATATATATATATATATATATATATATATATATATATATATATATATATATATATATATATATATATATATATATATAAGAAAGTGCACTGACAGTGTAAAATATTTTACACTGTCAACCATTCAAAACCATGTATCAGAACAAAACATATTTTTATTTTAAAAATACTGATAGTACATGGCAATTGTAAACATTTTAATTGGTTGAATGTGTAAATCTGTCTTACTCTGACAATGTACTATCTTTAAACTATATATATACACACTACAAGGAAATCAGAGATTAGCTACGTCAAAAATCATAGCAAATTTGAAGCGAAACTCTATCAAATAGAGTTAGCTAGAGATTAGTTGCGGATTAACTACAGAATATGTCGTAGCTTGGATTGGGTGGCTAATTATCTAGAGCAAATTTTTCTAGCAAAACTCAAACTAATATTTTGTAATTCACAGCTAATCCACATTTAAATCGTAGCAAAATACCTGTCTTTTATTATGTTTCCAAACAAAACAGCTATGTTGTACCCCAAATTTTACCCTCCGATATTCTGATCGTTTGCATATCCTTTTCATTGGTCTCTGTTTTTCCCTTTTAGTAAACATATCAATAATCATGCATTTTTTGTTAGAATTTAATTTGTTTTATTTCTTTTTTTTACTAACTATTTTCAATTATCTTTTTTATTATTTTTAGTTTTATTATTATTATTTCTTTTTTATTATTATTATTATTATTAGTTTTATTATTATTAGTTTTATTATTACTAAGCTTTATTATTATTATTATTATTATTATTACTTTTATTTTGTTTATCTTCATGGTAAGTGGAGACCACTCAATCATTCTAACACTTCACATGGATTGTCAACTTGGATTTATCAATGACCAAAAATCATTCTCACACTTCACTCATCAATGGCCAAGAATCATTCTCATAAAGTCACATGGATTGTCACATCAACACTCTCACTTTATTCACACTATAAATAAAATCTCTCTTTCTCTCATTTGACACACCAGATTCACCCCACACAAAGGGTGAATACTCTCTTAATTTTCTCCCTCAATTATTCTTGCAAATTTTCTGGAGAGAAGGCTCGTCTTTATTTTTCCATAACTCGTGTCATTGAAGAGGCAGTGGACCGTCTCCACTAGGTAACATTCACCTCTTTTATTTCTCCGTTTTTAAAGTACCATGATCATTTATCTATGCTGTTATCAAGTTCATTAGCATGTTAATATTTTTCTGGAAAGATTATTGTAATATCCTATAATTTTTGTTTGGTTTTATTATGAATGATGTTTAAAAGATAAGATAAAAATTCAAAAAGACAAAAAACATGCTTCATCACCACCCTTTTATTATTTCATACTATTTTTATTTTATTTTCCATTTATTTCTTAATTTTGTTTCTCTAGTTTTTATTTTAGGAGCACTTTAAATTTTTAGTTTCAATTTATAATGTTATTTCTTGAATTCATAATTTTTTTTTTTCGAATTTTGTTTTGATTTTTATTTTTCGCTTACGATCTTTATTTCGATTTTTAGGGCCAATGATATTACAAAATCATGACTTAGTTGATTTATGCAAAATGACTAAAAAGTCTTGATATGTATGAGGCTCATTTCTTTATTTTTGTTGGTCAATGAAAGTCGAATATCAAAAGATTATCGATCCTCCGATTAAATCTTGATCAAGATGAGACTAACTTTATTCTTCATTTCGAGTCCATTTTCTTTACTTTAGGCCGATGACATTGCACAAATCTTGACTTTGATTATTTCAAATCAATAAAGTCTTGATAAATATGAGGCCACTTTTTACTTATTTTTATTGGTCGATGAAAGTAAAAAATATAAGATTATCGATTTATCGATTTAAATATTGATTAAGACGAGACCAACCTTATTTTTTCATTCCGGTTTCATTATCTTTATTTTGGTCGATGACATAACAAACTTCATGGTTTGGTTGACTTCATTGAATCAACAAAACTTTGATCAATATGACAACCGCTTTCTCTTTATTTCAGTTTCATTTACTTTTTAATTGATGAAAGTCAAGAATCATTGATTATCGATTTCTCGATTAAATCATGACTAAGACGAGACTATTTCTACTTCATTTCAATTTTAAGTTATTTGAATACTAACTTTTTCATTTCTCTCTTTAATGAGACTTGTAAATATTTTCTGATAAAGTCTTGTGGACTACTATTCTGGTTGCCTGTTTCATTTGACACATCCTCGATACTATTCCAAAGGAAAGTTCTCCTCAGTTGACTCATAAGTCAATAAACCAATCATACCACCTTGGCCTCATAAGAGCCTTTCCCTTTCCCTGGCCTCATAAGAGCCATGGAATCATAACTTAGCAGTAGGTTAGAGTTTTGAATTCTATGTGATTCTCATCATCATGAGAACTCACTTTTCCCATCATAACTTAGATTTAGAGAGTTTCTTAAAACTCTAAATGAGCTCATACTCATTTCCCCTTGGAACTTTGGCCATAATCAATGGTTCCTCTTTCACCCCTAGTTAGGTGAACTACGGTTGCTCTGATTCTTTAGTCAGATACGTAGGCACAAGATGCGACGTCTTGGCGAGCAAACTTAGTGTACATACCCTTAGGTCTTTACCTTAGCAAGCAAACATAACATAACACAAACTTAAACAAGAGGTTCCCGTAGAGTACTACGGATACTTAGGGTGCTAATACCTTCCCTTAGTATAACCAACCCCCGAACCTAGATTCTTTTTAGGGTTTTCGATCTTTACCCTTTCCTTTGGATAAATCAAAGTCGGTTGTAAGAGAAATATGATGCAAGTTAATTAATAGCTTGTTATCCGATTTTCACCGCAACAAGCTACAACCTCGCCTCAAAATAATCATAGCAAATCTCAAGCTAAATAAGGCTATATTAGTTTTTTAATTTTCTAATCAAAACCGATTAGGCATTAAAATATAAAAAATTATTCCTAAAAAACTACTTTCGAAGGCATCATATTTGTTGATAATTAAGCATTGGTTTAAATAAAATAATCTAAAATTAATAATTTTTCATTTAAGATTATATTTAATTAGTAGAATGAGAACACTAGAAGCAATTTCATATTAATATATCTTCAATGGGACAATGACTAATCCATTAATCAACTACAAGATACATATTTATCCTCATCTCAAAGAATATTCTAAGAAGAATCTTAGTGTTCACCATTCAGATGTTCTAAGAAGAATCAACAATAAGGGTTATGTTCAAACCATTATGCGCTTGAACATTAAAACTCAGAGCATGATGCAAGTAAAATCAACTCTGAACACTTACAACAATCATTGCTTCTTCTTCTCTCGTTCTCTTCCAATCCATTATAATCTTTTGAATATTTTCTTCGGCAATTTCAGTTCGATTTTTTTGGCAAGGTTTGCAGCTACTAACAAAATCATCTTTCTGGCTCGGAATTTGGCTTACTGTTTCTTCATGAGCAGCCATTTGTTTGACAAATTCACTATTAAGATATGCGATGAGATCTCTATACTTTCCAAACTCCGCTATTTTTCCATCTTTCATAACCTAACAAAAAGTATATAAATCGGTGAGACGCGAGTTCAGTCAAATAGGCGCAGAAATTTTCTACGACGACACACAAGTGTTCAGTATAGCCTATCAAAATAAGATCAGCAGCTTCCAAGAATTCTAGTTAATGTGTAGCATAGACAACAGTTTTATCGTATAAAAGTTTCATATGACATTCCTGCACAAAATTTTCACTTCTTGTTAAGTTCTTATAATGTAATGAAAGTGTAATTAGAAAATGCATGAAAGAAGAAGAAAAAATAGTCATTGGCACCACTAACCTTAAACAAATGACATTAGAAACTATTGGTCCATTATTGATATCAAACTTTTTTCAGGTTGGCATGGATATTTGTTGCAGTGAAATAGAGAACTTTGAGAAAATTGTAAGACCCATCACCGAGAATCAAGGCAATGGAAATGAAAACCTGGAGCAAGGGATAAAATCTGATAAGGTCTAAAAACAAATACTCCATTGAGGTCCTTTAATTAATTCTATAGCTAAACATAAACCTTATAACCATTGAGACTCTTCATGCTACTTTCTTTTATACTTGCAGGGAACCATTCTCCTTTTAGTCCTCTGATTAATGGCCACATGATGCCCCATGAAACCACAACACCCAGAGGTAATGCTAAATTTACAAGATGAGAACAGATCATTCCTGCTCCAACATAAGTCATACTAAAATCGAAGTAAAATCTGCAAAATTATAGCGTTTTAATCAGCAACAATTACATAATTATTTCACATGTAGTTGAGAACTTTTAGTACTGCTAGTAGTAGAACATAAAACAAGGGAGAACTCACGAGTTTTTCCATGCTTGCACTCTAAAAGTAGGAAATTGAACAAATCCACAAGTATATCCACCAGTAAAGAACCACTGAAAGAATGCCCAGACAAAGGTTGATGCAAGAATTTCATGAATCCATGAACCTGCTTCCTGCAAAAGAAGTTAAACTAGTTCGAGAAACTCCAAAAAGTTGAAACTAAAATAAAAGAAAAGACAAAACATGTTCATACTTGGCCATGAAATCTCCTTTAGGCGTATGGAATCCATTAATTTAGTTCTTATACTTGGACAGATTGCATCCATGGACTTTGTGGTACATAGCTTCTAGTCCCATAAACTTTAGTTGCTGCACCAGAAACCATTGAAATCTCGCCAAGCATACTACAAAGCAAGCTCGATTTTCCAGACCCTACCGGACCACATACCAGAACCTTTTGACCTTTGTTTATAATTAATTTTTCCACAATATGAATTGTTGGTTTCTTGAGAATTTGATCATTTTCTTCCCATGCATATTCTCCCGGCTTTACTTCAACAGCAACCGTTGAAGTTTTGGAAGCATGCTTATTCATGAACTGATTTTGATCTTCCTGTATGCATAAGCTAATATACGACCTAATGCATCAGCTACTCTTGGGTGTCTTTTAGAAACCTCAATTAATTCGTCAACTCCATTCTTAAACTCTTCTGTTACTTGGCCATTATTATTCTTTCTTCGCCTCATCCAACTTCGATCGGGTCTCATGATTACAAAGAGCTATCTGTGAGATAAAGTCAAAGCAATTTTTATACAATATCAGCCAAACAACAAAATGATATCAATGCATGATCCTTTCTAGCCCCAACAATTTTGAATGAAGGTGTGTTTGATGTCTACCAAATGTTCCTGACACACACATGACTATAGTGATAAACAGGGCATACTGTCTCTGTAAATAAATATGTATAAACTAATATTATCATAAAATAATCTGATAGATCCATAATAGAAAAGAAATCATATCATGACACGATACACATACCTAATAGACTTAACTACATAATACCATTAATAAGAGAATAGAAATTTCAGAAATCCACAACAATTGAAATATTATTTTTCAGAATATATAGAAATAAATAGACATAGGATTGCATATGAAAATTGTTCATACACAAGTTAAAAATATAAAAAACAAGTGAACTCTTTAAAAGAAAGTAAATCGAGAAAACTCACTTAGGAACAACAATAGCAGTCAGAGCTAATATTGGTACATCTGGTAGGTGGGTTCTCAGAGTTGAAAGCTTTTCGTAGCTAGACATGTCCTCAAATACAAAATTGTAGCAACAAAAGTACTAAATCACTAATATCAGGAGAAATATTGTAGCAACAAAATCACTAATATCAGGAGAAATATTGTCAATTTTTACAATATCATTGAAGCCTCAAAGAGTATCAACAAATCCATACCAAAGGAAATTATATATTATAAAATATGGGAGATCAACCCTTGTTTGTTCTTGTTCTCAATAATCCATTCCAATTGATGATGTAATAGCTTACAGAAATAATAATATTGTCTTTTGTTCTATTGTTTACAAAAGACAACAATTGAATAAAACGCTCATAACTAAGCTCATTTCTACATACTTTAGCAGAATAATACGTTAATAACAATATTGTCAGATGGTGTTTAATCAAATGATACTAACTTGTAAATCTTAGAAATTTTGAGGAAAATAACAAATATTAGAGTAGACCTTGTAGAAAAGCACACTAGCAAGTAATTATAATACAATATCAATCTCTCTGAATTTTCAACTTACTATGAAAACAATTTCTTTTTCCCTTTCACTGAACTACATATATATAATTTTACAAATGATTGAGGAGGGTATGTATGTTGCAACTATTAATTAACTGCTTAAGCATATTTCAGAGTTTTTCAACCGGAAATCCAATAACAGGCTTAATTTTGGAATTATTTCAGTGATCTACAAGCCAGTTCAGAGATACCTAAACAGAATTATTTCGTAAGATTTATGTTCTCATCACTGAATGTCTCAGAACAAACATTACACTAATGTTTCAAATATTCAACATAGTATGAACCTGTGTAAAAGTTTTGTTGTATTTGTCTCCTATTTTAGTGATCTTGTTCAGCAAAGGTTTGAGCCGCGATATAAAAATGCAAAAGCACTTTAGGAAGTTAGCAATATTGATAAAATTTATTGGATCTTCAAATTTCAGAAAAATAGTAATGGATGTGTACCGTTGTAAGAAATTCTGGAGTATAAATTCTGCCTCGAGGTCCACTTGGGGGCTTTTCAGGAGTATACTTTCCGGTTAGAACACCTCACAAGACTTATTTACACTAAGTGACTGAAAGAATTCAGAAATATACAATTGGCTTTTTGCAACAAAATCAGTAAATTTGATAGAGCCCCTGTGTCCAATACAATTGGCTTTTTGCAACAAAATCAGTAAATTTACCAAGGAATAATATAATTATACAACATATTAGGGCCAACCTTAGAAGTTAGAACATAAAACTACTTGAAAGACTAAATTCAAATATATAATTATGAGACTACAACTCGTACGGAAGACAAATCGAACATAAGGGATCAGCCAGTTGTTAGCATTATTTCAGATTAGATTAAAATGCTGCTGCAGCTAACATACAAATCAAAATTTGATCTAAATACAAGCTAATCACATTCTTCAGTTTCACACAGCTTCAGTAACTTATAAAATAACATGAAAACACTAAATACTTGCACATTCTTTAGTTGTTTACATTTCTAACTTAATATAAAAATTCATTATACAAAAAATCTAATGAAATCATGAAGTACATAGAGAGAGTACGCATACTCTTTGAGGAGCTGGTTGAAGAACAAGAAGACATACATGATTAGAAGTTCTTGCTGATGATCCTTGAAGAGTTGGTCAAAATGTGGTTCACACTAAAGAACACCTTCCATTGAAGAATAATTACTCAGCTGAAACAGAAAAAGATCAAAGCATCAATTCAAGAGTTCAACAACAATCAACAACAATAACAGAAAATTCAGCATCACTATGCACATCAAAACAGAAGCGAAAAGAAGGAAGAAACCAGTTGAAACATTTTGTCGAACATGTGACGCACGAGATATGGTTGAGGCGTTTTATCGAACACCTAGCAGCAAGACCAAAAGCCGTATTTCTGCATTTTTAACACGTAAACTTTCCTCCATTTAGCTTCATAATGTTGTATGCTAGTGTTAACTTAATTTAGAATCAATACTGAAACAAAAAACCAGAGAAACCAATTGAAAGTGTAATCAACATGAAACCGTGAAGCTTACCGTCAGGGCCGACCCAATCAACTCGGAGGCCCCGTTCTAACTTAAAAAATAGGCCTAAAGTTTTTTTTTTTAAAATACAATTAAAATAAATAAAAATAACATATAAAAATATAATTATATATTTATTAAAAATAAATTTAATGATAATTATTTTGACTTTAAATTCATCAATTTTTTTATGTATAGAATTTTTATCATAATATTTTTTGTTTAATTAAATTTTTATTATAATATTTTTATATCTGTTAATATTAATGGTAAAAAAAATTGCACCTTTCAAAAATTTGGGGCCCTCCAATATTTGGGGCCCTGTGCTGTAGAGCTTGTTACTCTTGCACAGGGCCGTCCCTGCTTACCGTAAAAGTGCACCAAACCATGAGCATTCTGAACCGAAAAACCAAAACGTAAGTGAACGATACAATGAGATTACGAATCGCGTTTGGGTTTGCGAAGAAGCAATCCGGCTGTAAAATCGCGTTTGGGAAAAAGCACTTTCGCATTGGAGGCCTTCCGGGAGAATCGCGTTTGAAAAAGAAGCGCGTTTGCAAAAAAAGCGCTTATGTGTAAAGTTCTTCGAGTTTTACCGTTTTCGAATGTTTTGCTTCTTTCAAGTAGTGTTTCAGCAAATTATTTCCTCTTATGTTTCTTGTAACTAAAATAAGTAAATAAAATTAATAAAAAAGAATTAGTGATGGTTTTTGTAGTGATTATATGATTGTCTTTTAAATAGGAATTAGCTACAAAATTATTTTGTAGAAAAATTATGGTGTCCTACATTTTTTTTAGTGATATATATATATATATATATATATATGAAATAGATAATTTAAAAAATATATTTTTCTATCGTGTTAACTTTTAAATGTTTAAATAATACTATGTATCTTTTATATTGAGTTGGTATACTAACAATCCTCTGGTTAATAAAAAAATCGGTTTAAAAAAATTATGCTACAGCTCATAATTCAACTCGAAGAATATCAAAGAAATGGAAAAACCATTTGAACCGATTTGATGACAAAATAATTCCATTAAAAAATTAGGGGTGTGCATGGATCATAAACAAAACCAAATTGAACCAGATATATGGTTTGGTTTAGATCTTAAAACTGTTTTTATAAAATCGATTTATTTTTTAAAAACCGATTTACAAATGGATCAGTTTAGTTCTAATCTGGGTTTTCACAATAACCAGTTTAAAAAAAAACGATTTTAAACTGGTTTTTCTCAAAACCAATTTTTTTTCTTTCTTTAAAAAAATCAATTTTATAAAAAAATAGTTTTAAAATCAGTTTCTACATTATATTTTTTTACAAAGTGATTTATAATTTGGGAGTAAGTCATAACTAACAATTGATTTATATACTAATTCAAATCTAAATGCAAACTAAATGTAACTAAAATTTATCTCAAATACAAACTCACAAGTTAAAATGAATTATATTTAACATTTACATCAAATCAAACATCTTTTATCAACTAAAGCATTTATATTTTGATTAATATTACATATTGTTTTAAAATGTTTGTATTGAGAAAAAAATTAAGATTTATTCGTGTAAGATAAGTTACTGCATACAATTGTTAAATAAAAAAAGTAGTTTGATGCGCGTCTAAAATAGTAAACAAAGATTCACTGACGCAAGAGAAAAATCATAAAAACGATTATAGAAATAAACATATAAATTTAACCCATAATAAAATTTAAATACCTAATAACTAAACTATATTATTATTATTACCTGTTTATATTTAAATAATAAAATAGATACCCACATTTATATTTTAACCTTTAGAGCATCCACATCCATACCACCCAACTTGGTGGTTAAAATGGACCCATCTAATATAATATATTATTTCACATTTTCCAATTAATTAAACCACTCAACTATATTTTTCAAATATCCATACCACTTATCTAAAATTTTAAAATGGGTCCTACTAAAATTATAATATATTTCAAATTTATATTTTATATTAACATATAAATATATAATTTAAATAAATTTATTCAATTATATTAAAATTTATTAAAAAGAAAACAACATATATTTAGAATAAATTAAAATATTCAAAAATAAAAAAAAATAAAAAGGAGGGTGGCGCAAGCCACTAGTAGGGTGGCGCAAGCCACTTCAAGTTGTGGCGTCAGCCACCTTGCTGTAGTGGAATTCTCATACACGTATTAATGATATTATATACTTTTTATTATATTTATTGTTTAAAAATTATCTTATAATTTATAATGCTACGGTGCCAAACAAAGCTACTCTTGTAATATTTTACCACGCATGAATGAATAGTATATATGCTGCCACATATTGCATGGAGCTTTGTGTGGCACTCTCCGGAACGTCCACTCTGATGATGCTTTGGCCTTTTCAGTAAGTATATCTTTAAATTTGACACAATGTAATCTGTTTGTTTATCCTTGTTTTTCTATCACCGCTTCAAAAATCAGTAGCATTGCAAATCATCATCATCCATGGCTCCCAAAAGGGTTCTTCTTCTTTGCGGTGACTTCATGGAAGACTATGAAGTATGCATGCTTCATTTTCCTTCACTTCACATCATCACCCACTTACTCACTTTTTCTCTTGCAGGGCATGGTTCCTTTTCAGGCATTGCAAGCATTCGGTATCACCGTCGATGCTGTTTGTCCCGGTAAAAAAACCGGCGATGTCTGCCGCACCGCCGTCCAATTTCTTTCTGGTGCCCAGGTCTCCCTTCATTCTTTTATTCCTTTGCATTCAACTTCAAGTCAGATCTAATTTTATAAGACCATGTTTGGATAAACAATTTAATCAAGCACTTATAACATATACTGAGACAGTTGGTCGTTTCACTTTCAGACATATACTGAGACAGTTGGTCACAATTTTAAGCTGAATGCAACTTTTGATGAAATTGATCACACAAACTATGATGGTTTGTGGTTGCCGGGAGGAAGGGCGCCGGAGTATCTTGCTCACATTCCTAGTGTTGTGGAGCTGGCTGCCAAGTTTGTAAATTCTGGAAAACAGATTGCCTGCATTTGTCATGGCCTTTTGATTCTGGCAGCTGCTGGTGTCGTTGAAGGTCGTAAGTGCACGGCTTATCCTTCCCTCAAACCGGTATTGGTTGCTGCTGGTGCTCATTGGGTTGAACCTGAGACCATGTCAACAAATGTCGTGGATGGTAATCTCATTACTGCACCTATTTATGAAGGGCATCCGGAACTTCTTCGGCATTTTGTGAAGGCGTTAGGAGGCAAAATAAGTGGCTATGATAAAAAAATTCTCTTTATTTGTGGGGTATGTTCATATGTTTTTCTTTTGTATTTGTGTTCTTACACTAATTGTTTTACTTTTATTGCTGTGCTGGTTGATAAAACGTGTTTTAACAACTTCTAATCACAGGATTACATGGAAGATTATGAGGTCAAGGTTCCTTTTCAGTCTCTTCAGGCTTTAGGATGCCATGTTGATGCAGTTTGCCCCTCAAAGAAGGCCGGAGATACTTGCCTAACTGCTGTTCATGATTTTGAAGGAGATCAAACTTACAGTGAGAAGCCAGGATACGGTTTTGCTTTAACTGCGACCTTTGATGATGTTGATCCTTCAGCCTATGATGCTCTTGTTATCCCTGGAGGTCGGTCACCTGAGTACTTGTCATTGAATGAGTCCGTTATTTCCTTGGTGAAGCATTTCATGGAAGCTAATAAGCCAGTTGCATCAATCTGCCATGGCCAACAGATTTTAGCTGCTGCTGGTGTTCTCAAGGTATTATTATTGAAAACTCATTATTGACACCATTTTTTGTTATTTATGCTATTAACCAGCATTTCAGCGAAGTAGCTATTAATATTCCTTGAACTCGTGTTCACTCTACACCTATATCTATCCCTAATCCGTATTTCATTTGAATTGTTGGGTTACAGAGTTGTAATAAGCAAGGTCTTAGGATTCCAATTAAGAAACTTGGGCCTAAAGAGTGGTGTGGGAAAATATAGGAAAAAGGAGGGAACTAGGCGACATGGCAGATTTAGAAATTCTGTTATAAGGAGTGCGAGGAGAGTGAGAAGTATATCATTCAACAACTTTTCTGTTAGAACCTTCAAGGTTGGTTAATGAGAGAATCTTCTCTTCTTGGAGGAGCACTTACTCTGGGATTACAGAGGTTAGCCTTCAAGTGTTGTTATAGATTGCACTTCTGTTAGCATATACGATAATTAGTAGTTTATTAAGATATGGTTTAAGAGGCGATTTTGTTAGGATATGAGATAAGAGGAGTTAGAAACAATATAGGATAAGAAGAAGTTAATTCGGGAGGTTAAGTTAGAAATATCAGGTATAAATAAGAGAACACAATGGAAAGAAATCATCTATTGAATATTGTAAAGTTTGTGAAAAAAATATCAACTCTATTGTGAAGGGGAAATCCTTGGAGGAGAGATTCTCTCCTATTCCATCACCTTTCTAAAATATTGTGTTCTTTCTTTGGAATTCAAATTTCTTGATGCTCACACGTCCTTCTGGTCTAAATTATCGTAATGTCTTATTAATTTCTTGATGCTCACCCGACCTTTTAGTTTTCATCAATACATTAGTGTATATTCTTGTATCCTTCTTTTCTTCTTCTTCTTTGCACGATTACTCTTATACTTGATGGACAAGCTACCTGTGAATCTTGTCATCCTGGCTTTTTTCCTTATCTTCATTCTAGAGGTACTTATTCTTCTGTGTACGAGGGTAGAGACATACATCATGCATGGATTGAGAATCACAACATTTGTGATTTATCCCCTGGTGTATATTTGTGTTCATGAAATGCTAGCATGACTTGTTACTCATTTATTCTCAGTTTTTCCTCATATTTTTATGGAGAATTTTTTTTTTACATATTATTCATCTTATTTCATTTATCGGTACGGAATCTTAATACCTAGTACACTTTTCTTGTAACAGGGAAGGAAATGTACGGCTTATCCAGCCATGAAGCTTAATGTGGTTTTATCAGGAGCAACTTGGCTGGAGCCTGACCCCATAAGCCGCTGCTTCACTGATGGGAATTTGGTTACTGGAGCAGCATGGCCAGGGCACCCTGAGTTCATTGCCCAGTTGATGGCACTACTCGGTATTCGAGTATCTTTCTAGTAGCCTTTTGTAATATAGTATATTATAGTATAATAATGAATAAAAATCACCACACTTGTCCATTTAAATGGGCTCGATATAAGTGGAGATGTGTACTGTCACCGTGTTGAATTTGAAGGACATGTAATGTGCTGAGCATGCAAGCACTTTGATGAAAGTGTCTCTTTTTGGCTATGAATTATTCTCTCTCCTAATGAAGAGATACATCGTGTATTTATATTACAAGAAAAATAAATTAGGAAAACTCCTTTGTAACAAACTAACTAGCTCAAAATAGGTTCATAACAAACACACAGCTGCAACTTTTTATCTGCCTAATGTCTAATACTATTTCTTAATTATATTGTTGTAATCGAACACCACATTAGTCACTATTTCCCATTATATTTTCTACCTATATGATTGGTGAGCCATTGGAATCAATGAAGAGTAACCCAAATCTGGTTTATTCTGTCACCTTTTTGGTTCAATTCCCTTTACTGCTGCATATAATGATAAGGTAAGATCACAACTATTTTCTTACATCTAGGGTTTCTTCCAAAATACACACAAAACATAAAAGAAGGAGACAATAATAAATTTCAACTTAATTCCTACTCCATCCAACAAGTCAATAGCTTAAATACAAAATATAAGCTCTACTGGGCTGAATACAAAGCAGGCCCAAATAAACAAAGACAACATAATAATAATACTAAAATTTGGAAAATTCCTATTATTATAAATTGTAGTCTATCATCCACTTGGTTTGTTTTTAATCCTCTTGGGCCTACTAACATATAATCATCGAGCTGATAAAATTGAAAAGGAGGCAGTAGCATTAGATGTAGAAGAACCAGTTGAGGTAGAGTGTCCTTCACGAGACCTAAGATTTGTATCTACAAACACAGGCATAGTTGGTTGTAGGTGCTCCACTAAACTCCTGGTTTGGAGGAGGACTACTACTTCCGACATTGTTGGTCTCATTCCTGCTGATGCTTGAGTGCATAGTAAAGCAATCTCTATCATTTTCTTCACTTCTTCTCCATGATAGTCATTAGGGTCTAAAGCCTTGTCCATGAGCTCCAAGTGCATGCCTCTCTCATGTAGTTTCCATGACTGTTAAGTGAAAATCAAAGACCATATGGTAAAATATTAGGACATACTCCCTTCGGTTCTTTTAAAATGAGAGGTAATAACCAACAATTCCTATTTATGACTTGTGAGAAATTGCTTACTTTTTGAAGAAGGTATTCACCATCATCATCTTCCTTTACTTCTGTACTCTTTTGACCACTTATGATTTCTAGGACTACAATACCATAGCTGTAGGTATCAGCCTTTTCTGATAATTGACCGTGAATTGCATACTCAGGTGCGGTGTATCCCCTGACAAATGCATATTATACATTCCAAGGTTTATACATGACATGAGACTTTTTATAACATATGCTGCTCAATTAAATGTAATCTAGGTGAATGAAATTGTTGTCTTACAATGTTCCTGCAACTCCAGTGCTTAGATGAGATCGATCCCCCGGCAGAAGCCGCGCCAATCCAAAATCAGCAATTTTGGGGTGAAGATTATCATCAAGTAGGATATTGCTAGTCTTTATATCTCTATGTATAATGGAAATGTGGAATTCCTCATGTAGATAGGCCAGTCCCCTTGCCGTGCCTAAAATTATATCACACCTTTGTTTCCAATTGAGGGAACCTTGTTTGTCACCTATTTAATTTACATGTTTATAACTAAAGGTTATGAACAAAGTAGAAGAAGAAACATTCAACAAATGATATGAATGTATGAGTGTGGTTGAATTGAAGTGTTTTACCGAATAAGAATTTGTCTAGGCTGCTGTTTGCCATGTATTCATAAACAAGGATTCTCTCTTGTTTTTTACTGCAACAACCAAGAAGTCTAACAAGATTCCTGTGATGAACATTGCTTATAAGCTTTACTTCACTTTCAAAATCACTGTCTATCTTGCTGGATTTTCCCAAAACTAGTTTCTTGACTGCTACAACATTTCCATTTTTCAGAGTACCCTATTTCAACAGCATGGTTGAAAAAGCATTCACAGAATCATTATTGTCTTTGAACATGCTTCTCATTGAAATTATATAAAAAACTTTCGCTTACCTTGTATACATCGCCAAAGCCTCCTTCTCCCAGTTTATTTTCTTCGCTGAAGTTTTTTGTTGCAGCTTTCAAATCACTATACTTGTAGTTAACCGGACCTTTCAACTCAGTTGCTCCCAATATGTTGCCTGCCAAGGAACACATGAGTTTGAAGGCAGAGCCAAAATCAGAACCAAACATCACAGAGAATACAGTAGCTACACAAACCTCTAGGAGCTCTCTTGGGTTTTCTGTATTGTCGCCAAGATAAAATTGCAAGAATGACCGCAACAAGACCTACACCGCCAACAACACCACCTATAATGGCCCATTTGTTGCTTGAACCACCTTCATACCAGAAACGAACAGTTTACACCAGTTCCAATGAAATGAGGTACTACTAATCTATCATCAATGAAAAGTGAACTTTATATTATATTTTATCTATACCTTGATTTAAATAGGTTGTGATATCAATGGCCTGATAATCCGCAAAGAAGGGTGTTTCTGAGTATCTCATAAAACACCCTGCATCAAATGCTCTACCATCTGTATTAGGAAGACAAGTTTGCAGGCTGTTGAATCCATCTGTCATGCAATCAAGACAAGTGCTTTCTGTGGCAGTTTCAACACACTGTGCAATGGCATAAATTGAACTATTACTACCAGGATTCACCACTGTTTTGGTAGCTGCAAAAAAGCCTTTGATTTTTGGTGTTGCTAATTGAAGATCCTTTAGCACTTTTCGTCCAATTGTTCCAAAAGAGGCACCTTCCTTTGCAGTCTTGTTCCCACATAATATACCACGCCCAGGTTGATTTGTTTGATCGTAGAATCTTTCACTCTCGTACCTTAATAATTGTCATTGTCATGTTTAGTAGTTACACACCATGATTTATGGAATTATATCAAGAAAGTGTATATAAAGTATTTAATGGGAAATTCATTATCTCACGTCACATTTTCATCCCATAAAATATCTATCATTGGTAAAAAAAAGAAAAGATAAATACTTTATTAGAACACCAACAAAATCATCTCCAATTTGGGCAGAATGAACAACTTGCCTTGTTCCGTTATAAAAATTTTCAAACATTGGAATGAGACATTCGTTCTATTCCGCTCCTACTCCACTCCATTCCGCTCCGTTCATTTTGTGATATCCTAACATAGCCTGAGTTTGTCTATTATACTGTTATTATTTTCTGTTGTAAATAATTAAAGTGTTACTTGATCGATTTAGTGGTTAGTCATTGTTTGTTATAACCACCTTTAATTTTATATATTTTTTATGTAAGTTGTTTATTGTTGTGATAAACGCCGCACCAGAAACGAAGTAATCCTGTGAGATAGAGAGATCTTCTTGAACAAACACAAGAAACTGATTCAGTTACGAAGAGAGAGAGAGAGAAAGAGAAAGAGAGGAGAGAAGAATACAAAATTGATTATAACAATTTTTCTATTCACTTTCTCTAAAATTAGAGTTTACATTTTACAAGTGAATAACACACCTACTCTAACACACTAGGGTATAGTTTATATATAGACCCCTAGTATATGTATGGCGTGTATGATAATACTACTCATACATGACATACATAACTATTACATAACAAAGTACATAATTAACTTAAGTCATTTGCATGCATAAATTAACTTCAACTACATCATGCACATCTTCGACTACTGCATGCTTAAATTGACTTCGACTACAACATACACAACGCAGTCGAACCATGAAGCTTCCCTTGCTGAGACTAAAGTATGATCTAAAATACCACAAATCTCCACCTTGGAACCAACTCTAAAGTATCAAAGGAACAAGGTAGATATCATCATGCAACTTTATCAACTGAATACAACGAAAGAACATTCTACTAGGCAATAATTAGATGATCATATTAGCAAAATTATCTTCATTTAAAACCTTCAGCGCTTTCACTTCTCCTTTCTTGATTTTCTCCATGACAAAATGCAGCATAACATCGACGTGCTTAGTTCTCTCATGATAGGCTGAATTCTTCGACATATGTATGACATTTTGACTATCACATTTAACAGTGATAACTTGACCTTGAATTTTCAGTTTTTTTGACAAACCCTTCAAGCCACAATGCTTCTTTCACTGCTTCAGTAAGGGCAATGTATTCGGCTTCAATGGTTGATAAGGAAACAACTTTCTGAAGAGACGTTTTCCAATTAATAGTTGTGCCAAACATTGTGAAACATATCTAGAAAGAAATTTTTTGGTATCCATACATCCTGCATAGTCAGAGTAGAAAAATCCTTCGATTTAGAATTTACCATCGCTTGTGGCTCCACCATAAATCAGAACCCGACTTAGGGATCCTTTTATGTATATAAGAATCCACTTCAAAGCTTGCCAATGTGCCTTCCCAGGATTGACCATATACCTGCTTACAAGGCTTACTCTGTACACTATGTGTGACCTTGTACAAACTATGTCATACATCAAAGAACATACTATACTAGCATGTAGGGTGTTATTAAATAGCCTCTTTCAACTTCAGTACTAGAACTTTGAGTCATACTCAACTTGAATTTAGGATTTATCGATGTTACAATAGGTATTGTGTTGTTCCTATTAGATCGACCCTTTGGATTGGCCGCATTTAAAAAAAACAAAAACTTGGAGAAATGTCCAAGTATTCAAGATTGGTGTAGCTTGCTAAAGCTGTATGAAGAGCACACGCTGTGCACGATGTTATAACACATGGGTTCGACATCTGGGCCTTGTGCAATAGGCACCAGATTGTTACGTTTTAATAGAATCTTTTAAGAGGATTCAATTATGTTTTATTGATATTTATATTAGCAATATGATTATATGATTTGTGGAGAGCTGAAAGATCAAATCAAATTTAAAAGATATTTAAATTTGAATTTGTAACAAACTAAATCATATCTTACTGTTGTAGATATTCAAGGAGAAAATTAAATATCCAATAGATTCTGCATTAATTATGGATAGAATTCAATCTCAAATCCATGAAGAAAAGTCTAGAGTTATTTTGTTATATAAGAAGATCAAAACCTACATTGGAGAGCAAACACTTCCATTGAAGATATTAAAGTGTTAGGTTTTATGTCGTGTATTCCATGCTAATGCCCTAATAAGATTAGTGAAGAATCTTTATGTACACCTCTATGTTTAAGTAACTTGGCATATATGGTTTGTCTAATTTAGTTGTAATCAACATTGTTATGTACACCTCTTTGTTTCAGTAACATGCATAGAAGGTTTGTCTAGTTGAGTTGTAATATTCCACATTAGTGGCTGTTTTCCCCTATCACTGTTTTTTTTGGCAGAGAATAAAGCGAGTATGTTCTCATATTTAGGAGGATGCTCTAAATAGAAAGTCATTAGGTAGTTTTAGGAAGAGGCATTAAACAACAAAGGATTTGTTGTTGCTTGTAAGTCTAATTGTACTAAACTGCTAATAGTGAATTTCCTTTCATGGGTTATGGACTCTGTCCCCCAGACGTAGGTGTAGTTTCACCGAACGAGATAAACAATTGATTGTGTTCTTTATTGTTTTTCTGCCCCATCATCTATTACTTGTTATTATAGTGGTTCTGGTGTATCTTGTCGAACTTGTTATTGAAGCATCGAGGTCGACATCTATCTTTTGAGGAAAAGAATTTCAATTGACATCAGAGCAGGCACCCTGGCTTGAAGATAAATTATGCTTAAATGGAGACAATAAATAATGGAGGATTAGTTACCAACCCCCCAATTTTGAATGACACCAATTATGATTATTGGAAGGTGATAATGATGGCTTTTCTCAAAACCATGGGAAACAATGCATGGAAAGTTGTGATCAAGGGATGGAAACATCCAATGATTACCTCTGAAGATGGTACAACCAGCCTAAAACCAGATGCTTAGTTGACTGATGCTGAAAATGTTGAAGCTCTTGGGAATTCCGAGGCATTGAACGTGATTTTTAATGGTGTGGACAAGAGCATGTCCAGAATGATAAACACATCTTTAGAAGCTAAAGAAGCACGGGAGATTCTGAAAACAGCTCACGAAGGCACATCCAAGGTTCATATGTCAAGGTTGCAGCTCTTAACAACAAAATTTGAGAATCTGAGGATGAATGAAGACGAAACTGTGAGTTTTAAATTAGATTGCGTAACATTGCCGACACATCCTTTGCCTTAAAAGATAAGATGACTGGAGAAAATATTGCTAGGAAAATTCTTAGATCTTTGCCTAAGAGGTTTGATATGAAATAAACAACTATTGAAGAAACTCATGACCTAAGTAGTATAGAGGTTGATGAACTCATTAGTTCTCTACAAACCTTTGAGATGTCTATCAATGAAAGATCAAATAAGAAGAACAAATGTATAACCTTTGTGTCTAATTCTGAAGAGAGCCAAGGTGACAAAGAAGAGAACTGGGCTGAGGATTTAGCTTATCTTGGGAGAAAGGTCAACAAATCCTTCAAAAATCTGAACAAAAAATGGAGAGCAAATGTCCAGGACATGAAGCCAGAGATTAGTTCCAAGAACAAAGGCTGGAATGAAGATAAAACCATTGATGACAAAAGTACTCAGTGTCTTGAGTGTAAAGGTGTTGGGCACCTCAAATCAGAATGTCTTACCTTCCTCAAGAAACAAAAAGAGGGATTATCCATCACTTGGTCTAACTCTGAAAGAGAAAAAGAAACAATCAACTTTGTGAAAGCTTACTCAGGAAAACATGAAACTGAAAGTGAATCCAATAATGAAGACATGTCAAATGAAGAGATGGCTGGAAATTTCAAAATGGCAATCATCAAGTGGAAAGAATCCTGCATGAAAAGAGAGAAACTAAAGAGAACTATCAAGGAAATACTCCGAGAGAAGGTAATACAAGATACTACCATCTCTGGTCTTGAAGAAGAAGTTACTTTGCTGAACACCAAGTTGGAAAATATGACAGATTTTGTTTGTATGTTGAATAATGGATCTGATATGCTTGATGAGATATTGGAAGTTGGAAAAATATCTTGAAACATGAAGGGAACTGGATTTGACCATAAGCCTACGAGCAGGAAGGACAAAAATCTTCCCAAGAATTCTGTTTTCCTCGAGAACAAATCTGAGTTCTAGATGTTAGACCCTATGGCTCAGTATCCCGTGCGACATATGTATCACTATTATTGAAAGAACAAAAACTCTAACATAAGATGAGGACGATGACACTCAAGAAAAGAAGAATAAGTCAACTGACCAGTCCCATAAACGAAGAGAACAAAACCTCAAGAAAAGAAGAATAAGTCAACTAATCAGTCCCATAAAACTGTGATCAATCTTGACGGAGAAAAAATGAGGATGATGACACTCCTCTTGTTAACATCATGGAAGGGATCAAGAAAAATAATGGAATTAAAGATTATACTCAAAACACCAAATCTCTGATTAGCAAAGCCTCAGGCAAGCACCACAAAGTGAGTCCATAAAAGAAGAAAGCTGATGTGGTGAATCAAAAGGATCAAATGGAAAGAAATACTAAAAGAAGATTAAAAAAGAGGAAACTTATTGTGACCAGTGATTCTGAGACATATGCTCAAGCAGATGTCCAAGACATCATAACTTACGCAAAGAAAAAGGCTGGAGGAAAGAAAATTCCTGCAAATGTTGCTACTTCCCCTCTTAGAGTGTTAGGGTTTGTGTCTGTATTCCATGCTAATGCCCAAATATGATTAGTTTAGGATCTTTATGTGCACCTCTATGTTTCAGTAACTTAACATACATGGTTTGTCTTGTTGAGTTGTAATCAACATTATTATGTACACCTCTATATTTAAGTAACTTAGCATAGAAGGTTTGTCTAGTTGAGTTGCAATCAATATTATTATGTACACCTCTATGTTTAAGTAACTTAGCATAAAAGGTTTGTCTAGTTGAGTTGTAATATTCAATATTTTTTCATCTCGTGAAGATTGAAGTTGATCACTAGGGTTTAGCAGTTGTTTTCCCCTGTCACTGGTTTTGTGGCAGAGAAGAAAGTGAGTAGGTTTTCATATTTAGGGGGAGGCTCTAAATAGAAAGTCATTGGGTAGTGTTCGGAAGAGTAATTGAATAACAAAGGGTTTGTTCTTGCTTGCAAGTCTAATTATACTGAATTACTAATAGTGAATTTTCTTTCTTGGGTTGTGGACTCAGCCCTCCAGACGTAAGTGTAGCTTCACCGAACTGGGTAAACAAAATGATTGTGTTATTTATTGCTTTTCCGCTCCATCATCTATTACTTGTTAGTATAGTGGTTATGGTGTATCTTGTTGAACCTGTTGTCGAAGCATCGAGTTTGATATCTGTCCCATGAGGAGCACAATTTCACTTTGAATTAACATACCAAATTTGTCGAGAATCTTCTTCAGGTATGCCTCTTGAGATAAGCATAATCTCGATTACTTTCTATCTCTCTGGATGTCAATCCCAAGATTCATGCTGGAAGCTCCCTTCTTATCAAGTTCAACCTTCATGTTCACTACATCCTTAACACTGTTGCTTGCTATGAGGATGTCATACCATGTGTTCCATTCTTGATAAGTATTTAAGGGTGCTATTGACAAATAAAAGCTCATAAGAAAGAATATTACTATTATATCATAGATCATGTTAGTTATAAACTTATGGCTTGAAAAACTAACAAATTATAGTTTCCGATGGATACTCTAGATGATAGTCTCACGAGTAAAGAATTGGTTGAAATTTTTTGTCTTGTTCATAAAGATGGATTAAGAAATTGTAGTTTGACACTCATATTAGAAAGCTAGTCAACATGCATGTGTGTCAGTAAATGGGAGGAGATCTTCTCTGGTGAAATAGGCCTCCAGTAAAATCTATACCACATATTTAAGTATAAAACACACACACACACACACACACACACACACACACACACACACATATATATATATATATATACACATTTAATGGTTAGGATGATTACTGCTATCTCCTATGAAATTCTCATAGGAAAGAATTCTTTTTCGTCAATAAATATGCTCAGTAAAATTTGATATTTGTTATTATATATAGATCGTATCGATTCAATTTAGTCATTTATTAGATGTTAATACTATGAAAATATTTGTTTCTTAATTGATTTCATTGTAGTTTTTGTTAGTGCAACTGCACTTAGTGAAGAGAAAGAGAGAATATGCAAAATGTCAGAGAATATGTCTAGGGCACGTGTAATAAGAGGTTGTATTATTATTGGAGAAGTTAGTTTAAAATGAAACCCAACACATTTCTTATATACAAATGTTGTGTGACTTGTAATCTAAGTAACCGACCCAAATAACTACTAACTAACTAACTAACTAGCCACCTTCTAACTACCTTAAATGGATTAACTAACAACATACCCCCTTATAATCCATTCTAAGTATTACAACAAAATATCAAAGCAACAAAACAATCTAACTATTGAATTAAACTACTCCTACCTTTTGCTTAAGAGCAAAAAATCTGACAACTTTCAATCCTTTGGTGAAGATGTCATCCAGTTGAGATTTACTTGAACAATACCTTACTTCAAAGTTTCCTTGAGTCACCTGCTTCCTCAAGAAATGAAACCTGGCTTCTATGTGTTTGCTCTTGCCATGAAGAACAAGATTCATTGCCAAGTTGATAGTTGGCCTGTTATCCAATTGAAGAACAAGTGGTTTTCTAACTGTAACATTTAATTCCTTCAACATTGATTCAATCCAGATTTCTTGGAATGCTGCATAAGATCCTGTCATGTATTCAGCTTCACATGAAGACAATGCCACAACTGGTTGCTTTCTTGAGCCCCATGAGATGGTTCTCCAAAAATCTTGAAAAAATAGCCTATTGTACTTCTTCTGTCAGAGCTATCTCCACACCAATCGGAGTCTGTATAACATGTAATTACTGCATCATTATCATTTGTGTTTCTAGGAAACAAGAGGCCATAATTCATAATTCCATTTAGGTACCTTAGAATTCTCCTTGCAGCTTGATATGTGATATCTTTGGATCATCCATGTATATGCTTACCAAGACAAATGTAAAACCTATGTCAAGTCTACTAGTGCATAGGTATCTCAATGAGCATAACTTAAACAGAGTTGCATTGATCTTGTCCTCATCTCTATTCTTCTCAAGTTTCAAGTTTGCTTCAATAGGTGAAGTTACAGAGCTATATTCAAGCATGTTAAATCTCTTAAGAACTTCTTTAACATACTTTTTTTGATGCATAACCATACCTCTTCCAATTCTTAGAAATTCCATGCCTAAGAAATACGATAGATCTCCCAAATCTGATATTTCAAATTCCTTCATCATCAGCTGCTTGAACTTTTCCAGATCTTTGATATTGTTTCTTGTTACCAACAAATCATCAACATACATACATATGATGGTTATGTAACCTCCTTTGAATTGCACATATATAACATATTAAGATCTACATTTGGTTAAACCCAATTCCACCAAGTTTGAGTAAAATTTCTTATTCCATGCCCTTGGTTCCTGTTTGAGGCCATATAGGGCATTGTGGAATCTCTACACCATCTTTTCTTCCCATTCTTTCATAAATTTAGAGGTTGTGTGACATAAACCTCTCCATCTAATGGTCCATTGAGAAATGTAGATTTCACATCAAGATGGTATGTCAACTAACTTTTCTT
Organism: Lathyrus tuberosus; assembly: GCA_022829125.1. Classification (NCBI taxonomy): domain Eukaryota; kingdom Viridiplantae; phylum Streptophyta; class Magnoliopsida; order Fabales; family Fabaceae; genus Lathyrus; species Lathyrus tuberosus. The sequence goes on from JALAZF010000193.1 coordinate 5,888,398, forward strand.
GTAGGCCAAGGAAACTACCAACCTAACTGTTTCCAATCTAGCAATTGGAGCATGCACTTCTGAGTAGTCAATACCTAATCTATGCATAAATCTTCTTTATACTAGCCCGTCCTTATGCTTAGCTATTGAGCCATCAAGGTTGTGCTTTAACTTATAAATCTGTTTTACCTTAATTGCTTTTGTGTTGGCTGGTAACTTGACAAGTTGCCATGTATGATTCCTTTATATTGTTTCCAAGTCTCCCACCATAGCATTATTCTATGCTTCACTCTTCAATGATTCATTATGGTTGATAGGTTCTACATAAGCTAGTATGGCAAAATGAACAAGATCTCCATCCTCTGTAACCTCATTGTTAGCAATGACCATACAATCTTATAATCTTGTTGGGAGTATCCTTGTTCTTCGAGGCCTCTAAATGACCACAAGTACATCTTCATGCAAGCCAGTGGGTATAACATCTTCTTCTTCTTTTTCTTCTGACTATTCCTCCAACCCTTAGTTCAACAAAGGTTTACTACCTATGCTATTTGATGTCCAGTTTCATGTTTCATTTTCATCAGTAATAATGTCTCTACTGATTATAATCTTCTCAGTGATTAGATTAAACAATCTATAAGTACCGGTTTTGTGATAACCAACCATAATCAGGGCTTTACTCTTATCATCAAGCTTTTTCCTTCTAGCATCAGGAAAATGTTTGTAACAAACTAAGATAAACACACTGATTCACAAACAGTTTCTTGCCACTCCATACCTCTTTTGGAACCTTATTCTTTAATCACCTTGTTGGACATCTGTTTAACACATATGCAGCAGTAGTAACTGCTTCACCCCATAATGAGTTAATCACACCTTTTTGCTTTATCATACACCTAGCCATATTTAAGATGCTTCCATTTCTCCTCTCATATATACCATTATGTTGATGGGTATATGGAGTTGTCACTTAACGATCAATTCCATTATGAGCACAAATTCTTCAAATGTGTTGGAAGCATATCTGTTCTAAGCATTTTGATCTTTTTCGCACTTTGATTTTCCACAATCAACTTAAATCTTCTTAAGACTTCAAATACTTCATCTCCGTGCTTGATCAAGCACACCCAGAGCTTTCTACTATGCTCATCCACAAAAGAAACAAAGTATATGTTTCCACCAATTGTGTGGTCTTCAAAAGGGCCACAAACATTTGAGTGTACAACCTCAAGAATGATTGTTGATCTCATAGGAAAATAGGACTAGAATGAATGTCTGGATTGCTTTCCTACCAAGCAACCTTCACACAATTTCTCATGCATTGAGAATTTTGGAATACCAAGCACCATCTCTTGTGTCACAAGCTGATTGAGAGATCTGAAATCTAAATAACAAAATCTCAGATGCCACAACCATCTTTGTTTGTTCTCAGTCACCACCTACAAACATTGAACTTTTATTGAACTAATCAGAGTCTTGAATGTCCTATTCTTTGACAAAGGAGACCTCAAAACCAAATTGTTGGTTTGATAAAAAAGCTCAAAGGCTTCATTTTTCATAGTTACTGAGTATCCTTTTTCAATAAGCTGACCAACACTCAACAAGTTACACTTCATGCCTTGCACATATAATACATCTTCAATTATGGTTGGCTTACCATTTCTCCTTGTGATCACCATGTTACCTGCTCCTTCTGCCTGTAGTGATCTACTATCTACAAGTCTGATTTTGCTCCTTCTCGAGTCATCAAACTTGATACACAATGACATATAAACTGTAATATAATTTGAGCAACCTGTGTCTAAGAACCAGGTTTTAGAATCTGAACCTTCATCAGAAACTACAACCATTAACACCATAGTTTCAGAACCATCTGAATTTTCATGTGCTATATTTGCCTCATTGCCATCTTTACTTTTGGAAACTTCTTTTTCTTTGTTGTACCAATAATCTTTGGCCATGTGACCCAATTCTCACAATTAAAATATTGAATTATCTCCTTATCAACCTTTCCTTTATGATGAGAAATACCTCCTCTATTAGAAGATTCAATTTTATCATCATTTGATTGTTTTTGTTTGTGAGACCATATGGACCTTTCTTGGTATTATTTTTGTCAAAATGCCCTTGAATTTGCCACTGCCACCATGCCATTTCCAGGTCTGAGCTTGCAGAGCCTGAATGACATCTTGAACTCGTTTTCTTTCTAGAATTTACATCTCACATGCTTCTAAGGAACCTACGAGATCCTCCAACTTCACGGTGGACAAATCACTAGCCTCTTGAATTGCCACGACAACATGATCAAAATGAGAAGTAAAAGTTCTCATCACCTTCTCAATGGGCGTTCTATCTCTCATGGTTTCACCACACCCAATCATAAAGTGCACAAGATTTTGTACCTGTACACATACTGCAATTTTCTTTGTCTCTCCCATATGCAGTAATTCATACTGCCTGCGCAACGATGGTAGTTTCACACTTTTAACCTTTTCACCTCCTTCGTAATACTTGACAAGAACATCCCATGCTTCTTTTACAAATTCAACATGAGCGATTCAATCAAAATTTGCACCATCAATTGCATATCGGATGTGATAAAACGCCTTGCAATCTTTCTTCTTAGCATCTTTGTGAGAATTGTGTTGAGCTTCAGTTGCATTCACTACAAGCTCCACCACAACACTAGTGACTACCTCAAGGATTTCTTGAAAGTCAAACAAAGACTTAATTTGTTTGCTCCAACGACCCCAGTTCTTGCCATCAAGAATAGAAAGAGAATGTTAAATGCCATTTCTTCCAATCATCGTTGATAAACTAGCCAAGAACCACTGTCCAAGAGGTTCAAAATCTCCTTCAAATCCAGGAGCTATGGATACCAATTTGTTAGTGCAATTGCACTTAGTGAAGAGAAAAAGAGAATATGCAAGACGTGGGAGAAGATGTCTAGAACATGTGTAAGAAGAGATTGTATTATTATTAAAAAAGTTAATTTAAAATAAAACTCAATATATCACTTAGAGAGCAAAGGTAGCGCACTGACAGTGTAAACTTATTTTACACCATCATCCAATAAAATTATAACATTTCGCCATGTCATATCAGTATTTTAAAATTAAACTTGTGATTTGGCGGGATACATGTCTGTAATTGGTTGACGGTATAAAAATATTTTACACTGTCGGTGTATAATCTTTTTTCTCTATCATTTATATACAAATGCTTTATAATTTATAATCCAAATAACCGACTAAAATAACTACAACTAACCACCTTCTAATTATCTTCAATAAATTAACAAACAACAGTTTTCTTATTTTAGGCTTTTATTCTTTATAATAAAAGATAAAATAAAAAGGCATCTTATTTTCGTTTGTATTTCAATTAATTTTCAAATATTTATATTATATTGTTTAGTTTTTTTGTAAAAGAAATATCTGTAATATCGGTATCCATAATATATGATAAAACAGTAGTAAAGTTTCATTTCTAGTTTTCCGAATTAAAAAAATATATTCATCTCTGCTCACTAATTTTTTGAGATAACTAAGATTTATTATAATAGATTAGATTAGATGTTTTTTTTTTAATTTCATAATCATGTATTCCGATTAATTTTTTTTTATAATATATATAAGATAATATTTTTTATCATTATATAAATACACCTTTTATTTTATTGTGTTTAATTGATATGCACTGACAGTATAAATTTTTTTTACACTGTCATCTAATAAAAATATAACGTTTTGTCATGTCATATAAATTTTTTAAAAATTACAGTCTGACTTGGCGGGATTCATGATCGTGATTGGTTGACAGTGTAAAATCTTTTGAAAAATGTTATTCTTACACCATTTCCTACACCTACACCGTATTTCACTGTTCACCAACTTCATAATATTGTGTTATTCATAGTATTAAATATATTTTAAAAAAATATTATTTTTTATTTTTGAATTAAATAATACTGATATGAAATTGTGTTATTAACCAACTTCATAACTTTATTAACCAACTTTTTATATTGCATTAACCAACTTTGTTTTACTACTAAAATTATTTTTACATCTGGACATTTATTAACCAAGTTTATAACTTCATTAATCAACTTTTTACATTGTATTAACCAACTTTATTTTACTAGTAAAAATTATTTTTAATATCTGGACTTTTATTAACCAACTTCATCACTATATTAATCAAGTTTGATTTACTATTAAAAATCATTGTTCACAGATACTATGTATAGACACTGTTCACGACACTGTTCATGCACGGTTTTACTGTTCACGGTCACTGTTCATGTATGGTTTTACTGTTCACGGAACTGTTCACAGTATTTGTGAACAGTGCATACGGTGTAGTGTAAAAAAGTATGTAAAGATAGCATACCTAAAATCTTTTTACACGGTCAGTGCATCACTTATTTTCTCTATTTTCTTAAACTCAAAATACACCTCTTATTATATGAAAATGAAGTTGCGTGTTTTTTTAATCTTCTTTCCTTGTCTCACCAATAAAAATACACCAATCAAATTAGTAATAGATTTAAAAATTAATTACAAGGAAAGAGATATTTTTGTAATTAATATTTTGGTTTTGATTTTGAAAAGATAGAGAACTCGACAAGAAAGTTTCTATCGTATTATGACATAAACCAGCTAGGCTAGTTATCAAATTAAAATTAAAATGTTTGAAACAAATTTGTATTTAGATCTAACAATTTAAATATAAAATGATATAATTAAAAAAAACTTCAAATAATACCTTAAGAAACATCCATCGTAGACGAGTCTAGCACCATTGGAAGCAGAGCAGTTACGAATTTTAGTAGAAGCAGTGTTGAAGCAAGCAACACAATCCTTTCTGGAGAGGTAATTTCTGCATTGAAAAAGAGAATATACTATCACCTCTCCTCTTGCTTCTTGTGCTGTTGCAAAGTGTTTGCTTCCATTGCTAATTTGATTTCTCAAATCAGAAAATGTTCCATTAATGTTTGCATAGAACTTACGCAAATTTGTTGCGTTATAGGTGCTGCATCCACTGGTTAGTACAACACTTGTTTGTGAATCTCCAGCTACATAGTTATAACTGGTTATTATGTTCCAACACACCAACGTTGTTAAGACTAGCTGAAGTTGTAGCAACATCCTTATATGTTTGTTTCTAGTCTGAGAGAGATGAGATAAGATGACTGATGTCTTGTGGTAGTAGAGGAATAGAAGTACGATGTTTGCCTTATTATTCTTGAGAATGCTATAAATATATACACACATAAATGAAAAGATTCCAATAAAATTCTTTCTTTTTTAAATAAATAAGGTAGAAGAAAATAATAATTGAAATAATTAAAGTGATATTAAAAATTATTATACAATTATTTTTAAAGATCTTTTAAGACAACAAGAACCGATTAATGGGTCAAACAACCTAAATTAGAGTTTTGTGTATTAAAGAGTAAAAAAGAGGTCTCTATAAAACTCAATTTAGCTAAAATATATAATATGATAGATTAATTATAGATGTCCGCCTAAATTGATTAGTCAATATGAAGGTCATATATATCCAAAACTTGATTTTTCTATATGTCTTCGTATTTTTTTAAAAAGACTTCAAGTAAAATTTAATGGTGTTCCTAATCCTTGTTGTCTTTGGTGAAGGGTGTTGTGTGTGCGAGTGGGGAATGAAGATTATTAACTTTTAATGAAATACAATAGAATGAGAGACATTTTAATAAAAGTAGGGGTGACAAACAGGCATGTTCGTCACGTTTAACCCCGTCCTGAAAAAACCACAAAAAACAGGGCGAGGCGGGGCGGTCATAGTTAAGGGCGCGGACCTAAAATCTAGGTTTGCTCTGCAAAAAAAGTGAGCAGGGCGGGAAAAAATCCTCGAACACTGCACTTTCAAAGCCTAAAAATGCAAAAATTTATGTAAATCTTTGTGCCCGCAAAAGCCCGAGAAGAAAACGAGGCGGGACGGAACGAACACATTAGAGGGTGAAGGTCTAAAACGTTAACCCGCCCTGCACTAAAGCGCGGGCAAAACGGACATTTCTGTAACGCCCCATTTTATTTTAATTAATTGAAATTATCTAGTGTTGTGTGTATGTATGTGTTTATGTGTGTTTCGTTATGTTGGGGTACCTTGCGGTAAGGGATAGTGACCTTAGTGTTAATGACCTTAAGGGTGAGGGGTGTGTGCCTAATTTTGTAGAATTTGGTGGTGTGGTGAGCATGATTAATAAAGTAATATTAGTAATATTTGATTAATATTATTAATTTAAATAATTTAGAGATATTGTTATTATTATTATTTAAGTTGTAAAATTATTAATAATAATAATATTGGAATAATAATAATAATAATAATAATAATAATAATAATAATAAAGAGAATATGAGGCAGAATTGGCAATTGAGAGAATATTGAGAACATAATAGAGAGTTAGAGAAGTAGGTGAGGGTATAAGAGGCAAACCATAGAAAGGGCCATAGGGTTAAACAAGTAAAACAAGGAAAGAGAATTCATTCTGTATGATCGTAACATTTGAGAAGAACGGAAGAAAGGCAAGGGTTGAAGAAGAAGAAGAGGGAACCACCAATTGTGAAGGTTTAGAAAGCTCAATTATAAGGTAAGGGTGGGGTTCTGATCTTCTAAGGGATATTATGTTGAATAATGGGTAAAGGTTTAGGTCCTTACATTATGGGTTGTTGTGTTCTTCTATGCTATGAATGTTGTGAAGTAATGGATGATGATATTGTTTAATATATCAATATGTGATGAATTTTCGTTTGCCTATATTTGTGATAATCTGTTTTGGATTGTTGATAAATTTCCTCCATTGTTGAGTTTTGAAGGTTTAAGTCGTAGGTATGAAATTGATGATGATAGGATGTTAATCCATGAGTAAAACAAGGGATAATTGAGTTTTAGGATGTTAATATAGTATAAAATTGAGTCTATGTTAATGGAGTTTCATAGCATAGGTGCTGGTATGATAAGCTAGTGTGAAAGTGCTTTTTAAAAAAATGATTTTTGAAATTCGTAACAGCATGCGTCGACTTGAAGGTCCTGTGCGTCGACATGAAACTTCCAAAAATGAATACTTTGAAAACCGTAACAACATGCGTCGACCTGAAGGTCCTGTGAGTCGACCTGAAGCTTCGACACATAGTAAAAAAATGCTAGAAACGGTTTTGATCATAACTTTTTAACCGTATATCCAAATGACGAACTGTTTAAAGCGGTGGAAAGCTAATAAGTAGAACTTTAACATGGTATAATTAGGTGAATTGTTTTCCCAATATTTTTATGTCTAATATGTTGAGGAATGTGATTATTACTAGTTGTGTATGTTAAGAAGTCTTGTTGTAAGTGACGAATCTTGAGTGTTGTTATAAAGATGTTGTTGTGGTGTTAATGGTAGTAATATGAGTATGTTTTAATGATGTTATTGTTATTGCAATATATATATATATATATATATTCTATGAAATATATTTTTATGCTTGTTGGCCAATTTGGGCGGTGTACAATAACCATGGTAGTGGGTTATTGTGCACGATGGTGTTATCGTTGTTGTATGCATAAATAGTCGCATTGCATACATTTGTGGACAAATAGTCTGTTGTTGGTGAGCCTAAAATCCCATTGTGTGGATTGAGCCGGTAGTTGATTCAGAGGTGATGAATCAGTGAGTGGTTCTGATCCTAGGAGGTGGGGATCAGAATGGTGAATCTGAGTGTTCACGAAAATTGGTACCACATACATAAGCATTGAGTCAGGTGTGAGTCTCATTGCATTAGATATTATCTATGTTGCTATGTTGCTAAATATATGGTGTTGTGTGATTAATTGGACTTGCTATGGTGTGATTTCCATGTTGGTTGGGGAACAATTAATAATGATGTTGTTAGGTGATTAATATGAGATAATTAGCTGAATTATTGTTGTGTTATCTTTATGCTTGGATAACTTAGTGTTGGTGTTAGGCGTGTTGTGTTGTAGAATGGGTGATAATGCATGTGTTAACCTAATGCTTATCATGCTTTCCTTTTTATTATAATGATATCTCACCCCTTCTGTTTGAATGTTGCCTCCACGTGGGTAACACACAGATGCTCCAGGGTAGCTTATAGAAGCGTTGGAGATAACTTTGGAGTACTTTATTAGTTCCCGTTAATTAGAAGGTGTCTTGCTCTGATATGTAACATCGGGTTAGGAAGGCCAGTTATGCGAATGTTGTGTTTCCTTGAGTAACATATTTTTTTATGATTTTGAAGATGTCGAACTATTGTAATTCCAATTCAGATGATATGATATGTTGTTAACATATTTCATGAGTTTGAAATGTTAAATTGATTTAAATTTCAACTTTTGACGAGACTAAGATATTTTGATATTATGAAGATGAATGAAGTTCAATTTATGTGTTGAAGTCATAAAAGAAAATGATGGTATAGATGTTGTAACCCGTTGTTGCGGTGAGAATCGGATAATAAGCTATTAATTAACTTGCATCGCAAAACTTTGAAGTTCACCACCGACTTTGATTTATCCAAAGGAAAGGTTCAAGATCGAGAAAAACCTAAAGGGGGAGATCTAAGGTTCGGGGGTTGGTTATACCTAGGGAAGGTGTTAGCATCCTAAGTATCTGTAGTACTCTACAGGAACCTCTTGTAAGTATTTGTGTTATGTTAAAGTTTGCTTGCTAAGGGAAATGTGCTAAGGTAAAGACCTAGGGGTATATACACTAAGTATGCTCGCTAAGACATCGCATCTCGTGCCTACGTATCCTGACGGGAATGGAATCAGAGCATTCGTAGTTCCCCTCACTATGGGGTAAAAGGGTACAAAATGAAAAGGCAAAATCCGAGAAGGCATCGGATGTAAAGGTAAAATGTGGAATCCAAGAAGGCATTGGATATAAAGGAAAAAGGTGGAAAAAGAAAAAGGTAGCTCGCTAGGATCTCGCAATCCTATGCCTACGTATTCTCAAGATGAACTTGAGAAATCAGAGCGTCCGTAGTTCCCCTCAATACGGGGGTAAAGAACTCTTGACTGTGGTCAAGGTTCCAAGGGAAGGTAGGGTCTGACAGCAAGACACCTACGTGGAGTGCGGCGACTCCAAACCTAAGGCTAGGTTAAGAGGAAAGGTAAGTTTTGATCGCGCGGTGGTGTGAGATAAGGGAATGATGGACAAAGCTATCTTAAATGACATGACAGTCAACTATAGGGTCCTTTCCTTTGGAATTGAGTAAGCAATAGAGGAACAAAGAGGAAAACCTTGGGTATCCGGAATGAAATGAATAGCAATATATACGGTAAATGCAATGATGGTTAGATGAAAAAATGAGTATTATGAAATGGCTAGAATGAAAACATAGAAAATGTCAAGATAAAGTTAAATGAAATAAATAGAAATCTAAATAAATAAGACCTAGCCAAAGCTAATACAGGTTAAAATTTAATTAAAATCTAGTTAAACTAAATTCTAAAAATAACTTATTAAGTAAATAAAGCTAATTCTAAAATCTAACTTTAAAATACTATATAACAAATTCTAATTAAAAACTAATAGCTAATTAAACTAAATAAATTAAAAGTCTAATTGAAAGCTAATTAAATCTGATTAAAAACTAAATGAACTAAATTTAAAAAACTCTAATTAAATTTTGATTAATCTAAATATCAAATATTAATTAAAATCTATTTAAACTAACTAAAGAAGATCCTAGCTAAACTTATAATTCATTAAGCTAAATTCTCAAAACAAACAACACAAGAAAAATGAGGAACACGGGCCAGGAATTGAAATGAAGCAGCAAAAGCCCAAATAGGGTGCCTGGGTCGTGTTCTACCCGGGTTGGGTCAAAACAAAGCAAGGAAGGGTTGAAACCTAAAAAACCTAAATACGGCCGCATAAGGAACTGAAAAAGGGAAACACGCTTTAGATGAAAATCCTCTGATTCTCCCTCCCTGAACATGAGCGAACTCACCATCAAAATGTCTCAACTCAATCCACCTCTCTCGAACGGCATTCACATTATCAACTCGCTCTATTCTTCTCTTGGATTCCATTTCCACAACACAATATTCAGAAGTGAAACCGCACCCTCAATCTATCACCTTCTTTCTTTGTTTCCTCCTAAATCATTCCCAAAACCGCCATTGAAACATAAGCTATCACTAACCTAAACCGTGAATTTGAAACCAAACCTCTCTTGTTGGCTACCTCTCCATCGTGTCTCAGTGTCTCTCTCGACCAATCGCGATCTAGAACGAGCCACAACTCTCCTAGTCGCAAATCAACTCGCTCATCTCCGTCCTCTCTGTCCACGACGGACGAATTTCCGTTCCAAGAGCAACGCCGATAAGAAAACACTTCCGTCGCGCTAATGGCTTCGTATCAACAGTGACATAAGAAGTTTTGGCATTTCAACCTTATGTAGAACGATGCACAACAACCAACAACAATGTAAAGAAAAGAAATTTGAAGATAAAACTCACCGAATCAAGGTAACGATGCCGCTACGATGTATTGTTGCTCGTGATTTCCTACAAGGGATTTTCTGTTCTGTTGTTGTTCTGGTATTCCCTCTGTGTGTATCTGTGAATTTTCTGGTGTGGAACTGGTTTGAAGGAGAGTTAGAGGTTTTGCTGTGATGAGTTGTTGTTACTGAATTTTTGCAGAAAATGGAGGGAGCAATATGGAAGGTCGGAGATTGAAACAGATGGTGGTGAACGGTTGCTGTTATGGTTTCTTGAAGTTGCTGCGTGGAGGATTTGCAATGATTTTTAATGGAGGCGACTGATGGAATGGTTTCAAAATGAATACATGGTGGGAAGCAAAAGATGTGTTTTTTGGAGAGATGGAGGGTGGATTGTTATGTGAGTCTTTTTGAAACTGGTATAGATTGATGGTTCTGAGAGTTTTGTATTTTTTGAGGAACTTGTGTGTTTTTTTCTCAGCTGTGTATATGTGTGAGTTTTGGTGTTGGTTTTCTTTGTTGCCGAATTTCGATCCCCCTCCTCTTCTTTTAAATTCAAAATAAACTTGTAGACTAAGTTTCTGGTACAAAGGTTTTGTCTTGATATGTTGATACCTCACTTTCAATCGCAGGTTTGTGTAGCAGTGTGAAGTGAGTTGTTGTTGTTGCTTGAAGCAGGATTATTGTTACAGGGTCTGTTTGGAGTGTAGGCATGGTAGCAGAGGTTTTGTCTCGGGTAGAGTAGAAGGCGCAAGGACTGGGTCTGTGAAGCAACATTTTTTTGAGTTATGTGGTACTCTGTGGCATTGAGAGTAGTATGGAATGCAGGAACCTATTTTGTGAAAAACCTTGTTGGTGGGGCCTTGTGTGGGATGCTTTGGTACAGGTGTACATACGGTTTTAGCAGAAAGGTTTTTTGAGGCTTTGTTTTGGAGTGATTTGGGATTGACTTCAACGAACTTCTCTGTTTTTTTTTGTATTTTTTCTTTTTATTGTAATAATTTTGTAGATAAGAAGCAAAGATAATTAAACTAAAAAAAATGAAACCTAATCTAAATTAAAAACTAAATAACTTAAATTAAATTTAAATTAATTGGAAAATAAAGTTTCTAACTAAAAAAGAAATAGAAGTAGAAAATAAACTAAATAAATTGAAATTAAAAATATAAATTAGAAATATAATATAAATTGAATTAATCAAACTAAAATTAAAATAATACCTAATTAAAATATAAACTATATTAAAATCAAGATTAAACTGGATTAATTCTAAATAATTCAGAAATAATTACTTAACCAAATATGAATGTATAAGTAAATAAAATCAAGAATGACATGGAGTAAAAAAATGCATGATTAATGATCAATAAAATGTTTAACAAAAATTGCAAAAATTGCTGACTTAGAATGATATGTAAAAGATCAGAATATCTGAGGGTAAAATTTGGGGTATGACAGTTGCCCCTATTTAAATATCTTCACCGGATGACATGAGTGATAGTTCTCGTGAAATCATGGTGGAAGGTATTTAAATATAGATAACCGAAAATTTTGCCCTTAGATGCAATGACATGCTATGCTATGGACAAAAGAAAACTAAATCTATAATGCTGACATGCTAAGACTCTAATATGATGATAGAATGGTAAATGCAAAGGTGCAGACAAACATATCACCAAGGATGAAGGGAAATTCACCACAGGTAAGCTTACTGGGGAAGGATAAGGTTAGTATCCATGAGGAAAACTCACTGGGGATACAGACTGACCAACATAAGAGACTCAATGGGGAGACTCTGAGGAAACACTGGGGAAAATAAAAGCACACTCTTTACTGGGCATGGAACCAGAAAAAAGACATGATCTCTACTGGGGATTAATTTGGAATAAAAGGATAGACACCAACAAAAGATTTTATGAGATTTTCTTATACTGAAGAGTTCAAACGGGATCTTCAAGAAAAACCAGAAAAGACAGAGAAAGACACATCCGGAAAAACATCAGATGGCAAAAGAAACCAGTCATCCAATAATGGCTTTGAACAAAAGGTACAAATCATAATATCTAATAATGGCTTTAAACGAATGTGAACAAAGACTCGATCTGAAAAACATCAGAAAGAGAGACACATCCGGATAGGCATCTGATGGTAGAGAAACTGGACATCCAATACTGGTTTTGAATGAAAGGTATAAATCACAATATCTAATAACGGCTTTAGATAAAGTGAACAAAGACTCGATCTGAAAAACATAAGAAAGAGAGACACATCTGGATAGGTATCAGATGGTAGAGAAACCGGACATCTAATACTGGCTTTGAATGAAAGGTATAGATCACAATATCTAATAACGGCTTTAGATAAAGTGAACAAAGACTCAATCTGAAAAACATCAGAAAGAGAGATACATCTGGATAGGCATCAGATGGTAGAGAAATCGAACATCCAATACTGGCTTTGAATGAAAGGTATAGATCACAATATCTAATAACGGCTTTAGATAAAGTGAACAAAGACTCGATCTAAAAAACATCAGAAAGAGAGACACATCTGGATAGGCATCAGATGGTAGAGAAACCGGACATTCAATACTGGCTTTGAATGAAAGGTATAGATCACAATATCTAATAACGACTTTAGATAAAGTGAACAAAGAAGACTATATGGCATTGAATAAAAGGACACTAGGCATTCAATAATGGCTTTGAATGGAAGGTACAAATCATAATAGCTGAGAATGGCATCGAATTATAGCGAGAAAGACATCCAGGAATGGAACTGAATGCAAAGGAGAAAACTCATCTAGGAATGACACTGAATGGACAAATAAGACTTTCAGGAATGGCACTGAATGAAAAGGACAGGTAACGTTTTGGTAAGGTAAGACGTGGACAACGACACGACCTTGGGAGAAATGCAAATGAGGATGAAACACTCATGATATGCATATGTATATGAATTATGCAGATGATATATGATCAAATGCAAATGTCGATGCTGATGACACTGCTCGACTCTTTTAGTAAGAAGACAAGACTGGAAGACTGATTCCTCAACACAGAGATCACTGTTATTCTGCTTGGGGACTAGGGATGCTATTATTGAACACATCTCTGCCACTCTGGTAAACTGTATCAAGTGATGATCCTTGTAGGGAGGATGAAGAGCTGTTTGGGGATTCTTCAAGTTAACTGCCCCAGATTAGCTGACTGTTGTAGATGAACTGATCATTGCTTCAACTTGATTGATTCTGGAAATGACTGTTTCATGGTGCTCTTAGAAAGCTTGCCCCGGTCTGAGTCTTGAAAGATGATTGTTTTACTGTACACTGGGAAGGCTTGCCCCAATATGAGTCTTGAAAGGTTTTTTGGATAAACCAAATCTGAGAAGTCGCCATTAAACCACAAATCTTGAACTGATTCTCAACAGGATATGGAAGGAACTTGCCCCTGATTGTATCACCGACCAAGTTTCTCAAATGTTTGAAAATTCCTTAAGAAGAAAACTAGTTTGCAAACAAAAGTATTTGTACAAACATGGTAAATGCAAAGTTCATGCAACTTTTGAAATCAAAATCATTTTGAAAGAGGTGCAAAGTATATGGGATACTAGTCAGAACACGGTGGTTCAAGACATTAAAGTGAAAAGTTTAAGCAAAGGGTGTCATGCCCAAAATAGATGATCTGCAAAGATCTTTTGGAGTCAGTTTACGCAACCTTGCTGTAGTATGCTTTCAAAATAACCTCGCTTCAATTAGGTCTTTTGAGGGTTATAACGTGGTCTGGTTCATGGTTTAAGAAACAAAGGATAAAGGCTCAAAGTTTATTTGTGACCCTCCCAATCTACGTGATGAACTTCAGTCCTATGCTCAGTTAACTCAAACTATGCACTCAAATTCCCATGAGTTAGGAATTACACTGATGATAGCGATGATGGTTCAAAATTCAATGGACTTGAGATGGCGATCACTGCTTCCTTACAAATTTTGGATGTCATACAAGCTTGTTCTTTCTTCTTTTTTTTTTGCTGTTGTTGTTGTATAAAGTAAGGTCTTGAGCTTCCTACCTTTCTTAGCTTTTGCCTCGAAATGGACTCTGCTCATTCTTTGGGTAAGGATTTCTTGACGATCCTTCTTCATTTATCACTTTGGGAACAACTTGTACTACATTTATTCATTTAATTAGGAGGATTTGAAAGGTTGTGAACGTCTGGCTTAATAACTACGGTGAACCATCATTGGTGTTTGAACTAAAAAGACATCTTCGACACTTGTTTGTTGTGCGCGAAGGAAAATTTGTGAATGCAACCTTTTGTTGAAAGGCGTCTTGAATGCAACTCTTGTATTTGAATGCACAATCAAGTTACTGAGAACTACCCTGCCCCAGGTTAAGATTGCGGTTTTTATTTGTAAAGAAAGAAACTCCTACTTCTAGGCTCGAAGGGGTTAAAGAGGGGTTAACTTCCTTATTTCTCCAGTGTTTAGGAGTTGAAACAATGCCTTACATCGTCAGCAAAGTTTTGATTTGAAAGCATACCAACAGCGATTATGAGTTTTTGTTTTCATCATCCTCTCTCCAATCTTTGCATAATCAAAAGAAAGTGGAAAAGGGATAAAGTATTTTGCAAAAGAAAGCATAGAGATGTAAAAATGAATTGAATAAAAAGTTGCAATGCTCATTTCATTAATTGCGAAAGTACAAACATAATTTGAAAGCAAACAGCTATTACAAAATAAGGAAGATGCAAAAAATAAGAAACAAGGCCTAGTGACTAATCAAACACAAGGATGAGCTGTCCTGTCTTTAAGAAGTAACTGGGCTGAAGTCGACTGAAGCTTCACTTGGCGTGCTCTGGCAGAGGGTTGTTCAGAACATTGGGATTGTCCTTAAAGGAGAGGATTTTGTTTCTCATCAGCTCTTGTACTTTAGCCTTCAATGCAAAACAACCTTCCAAGTTATGGCCTGCACCACCTTGATGGTATTCATAATGAAGATCAGCCCTATAGCCGACTGGAAGAGGATTTGGAGGAGGAGGCATATGCCTTGTGGTAATCAAACCTTGCTCAACCAGACTAGGATACAGTTCAGTATACTTCATGGGAATAGGGTCAAAATGATTTCTATTACGGTACTAGTTTTGTCCTGCAGTCGGACGTAGAGGAGCTTTAGCTGGCATGTCAGTCTGACCAACCATAGCAGTAGATGCAAGAGGTGGAGAATAATTGTGTAGCAAACCAAACTCTGGCCAAGTTGAAGGTGGCACCTGAACAGGCTGAGGATCAAAATTTGAAAACTCCTAGATAACAGTCTTTTGGGGTTGCTCTCCTCTAGCAATCAAGACTTGAAGCATCTCAGAGAGCTTGGTCACGCTTGACTTAAGGTCGTCGATCTCCATTCGGATCTCAGCATTATGTACCTCTTGCTCTAACATCTTGCGTCTGTAGTCAGCTCTAGTCCGGTATCGATGTCGAGGAATCAGCTTGACGACTCATAGATGATACTAGAAGATAGAGACCACTGGAAATGAGTAACTGGACAAACAAACACATGCAATGAATCATGCATAGATGCAAATGATATGCAATGCAATGTAAACAGGATGCAAAACACATGCAACATGATCAAAGGTTCGAGATCACAGCATGAAGTCTGGGTAAATAACCAACCACATGGTGTGTACTAGGGTTTTTGTATCTGTAAAACAGGGTTCTAAGAAGTTCCCAGATTCGAAAACCCATCTTTCGGATATTATCGATTTCCTGAATGACTCTGTAGTCAATAATATTCTCAAGAGAATCTCGTCTGAGTGTAGTATCGCGTGATAACCATTTCAGAAATAGACTCCCTTATGGTCACCGCACTACGTCCTGAAAGGCCAAGTGGGGTTAAAGGTAACTACGGTTCTCAGTATCGACGACACCTATGTCGAGAGTAGCACGTTTTCACGAATAAACTCGTTCAACATGACTAGACTCGCAAGAGGGCCTCACTGAGTGATGGTGTCTCAAGTCAACTTTTTTGGGAATCGACTTCCTCAAAGCCTCCTTGAATATACCATCGTCCTATCATAAATGCACTCAAGTCCGGGTATAGGACATATCCTCACCACTAAAAGTAACCACCCTGCATACAGAAAAACCTAAGCACAACAAGTATATATACAGATATAAATATGTACAGATATACAAGCAAGCAAACATGTAAGATAACACAAATACAAACAAGATAGGCTTAACCCTCTTAGGGGATGTCCCCAGTGAAGTCACCATTTCTGTTGCGGTGAGAATCAGATAACAGGCTATTAATTAACTTGCATCGCAAAACTTTGAAGTTCACCACCGACTTTGATTTATCCAAAGGAAAGGTTCAAGATCGAGAAAAACCTAAAGGGGGAAGATCTAAGGTTCGGGGGTTGGTTATACCTAGGGAAGGTGTTAGTATCCTAAGTATCTGTAGTACTCTACAGGAACCTCTTGTAAGTATTTGTGTTATGTTAAAGTTTTCTTGCTAAGGGAAATGTGCTAAGGTAAAGACCTAGGGGTATATACACTAAGTATGCTCGCTAAGACATCGCATCTCGTGCCTACGTATCCTGACGGGAATGGAATCAGAGCATTCGTAGTTCCCCTCACTACGGGGTAAAAGGGTATAAAATGAAAAGGTGAAATTCGAGAAGGCATCGGATGTAAAGGTAAAATGTGGAATCCAAGAAGGCATTCGATGTAAAGGAAAAAGGTGGAAAAAGAAAAAGGTAGTTTTATTAGGATCTCGCAATCCTATGCCTACATATTCTCAAGATGAACTTGAGAAATCAGAGCGTCCGTAGTTCCACTAAATACGGGGGTAAAGAAGTCTTGACTATGGTCAAGGTTCCAAGGGAAGGTAGGGTCTGACAGCGAGACACCTACGTGGAGTACGGTGACTCCAAACCTAAGGCTAGGTTAAGAGGAAAGGTAAGTTTTGATCACGCGGTGGCGTGAGATAAGGGAATGATGGACAAGGCAATCCTAAATGACATGACAGTCAACTATAGGGTCCTTTCCTTTGGAATGGAGTAAGCAACAGAGGAACAAAGAGGAAAACCTCGGGTATCCGGAATGAAATGAATAGCAATATATACGGTAAATGCAATGATGGTTAGATGAAAAAATGAGTATTATGAAATGGCTAGAATGAAAACATAGAAAATGTCAAGATAAAGTTAAATGAAATAAATTGAAATCTAAATAAATAAGACCTAGCCAAAGCTAATACAGGTTAAAATTTAATTAAAATCTAGTTAAACTAAATTCTAAAAATAAATAATTAAGTAAATAAAGCTAATTCTAAAATCTAACTTTAAAATACTAAATAACAAATTCTAATTAAAAACTAATAGCTAATTAAACTAAATAAATTAAAAGTCTAATTGAAAGCTAATTAAATCTGATTAAAAACTAAATAAACTAAATTTAAAAAACTCTAATTAAATTCTGATTAATCTAAATATCAAATATTAATTAAAATCTATTTAAACTAACTAAAGAAGATCCTAGGTAAACTTATAATTCATTAAGCTAAATTCTCAAAACAAACAACACAAGAAAAATGAGGAACACAGGCCAGGAATTGAAATGAAGCAGCAAAAGCCCAAATAGGGCGCCTGGGTCGTGTTCTACCCGGGTTGGGTCAAAATAAAGCAAGGAAGGGTTGAAACCTATAAAACCTAAATACGGCCGCATAAGGAACTGAAAAAGGGAAACACGTTTTAGATGAAAATCCTCTGATTCTTCCTCCCTGAACATGAGGGAACTCACCATCAAAATGTCTCAACTCAATCTATCTCTCTCGAACGGCATTCACATTATCAACTCGCTCTGTTCTTCTCTTGGATTCCATTTCCACAACACAATATTCAGAAGTGAAACCGCACCCTCAATCTATCACCTTCTTTCTCAGTTTCCTCCTAAATCATTCCCAAAACCGCCATTGAAACATAAGCTATCACTAACCTAAACCGTGAATTTGAAACCAAACCTCTCTTATTGGCTACCTCTCCATCGTGTCTCACTGTCTCTCTCGACCAATCGCGATCTAGAACGAGCCACAACTCTCCTACTCGCAAATCAACTCGCTCATCTCCGTCCTCTCTGTCCACGGCAGACGACTTTCTATTCCAAGAGCAACGTCGATAACAAAACACTTTCGTCGCGCTAATGGCTTCGAATCAGCAGCGACATAAGAAGTTTTGGTATTTCAACCTTATGTAGAACGATGCACAACAACCAACAACAATGTAAAGAAAAGAAATTTGAAGATAAAACTCACCGAATTAAAGTAACGATGCCGCTATGATGTATTGTTGCTCGTGATTTCCTACAAGGGATTTTCTGCTCTGTTGTTGTTCTGGTATTCCCTCTGTGTGTATCTGTGAATTTTCTGGTGTGGAACTGGTTTGAAGGAGAGTTAGAGGTTTTGCTGTGATGAGTTGTTGTTACTGAATTTTTGCAGAAAATGGAGGGAGCAATATGGAAGGTCGGAGATTGAAACAGATGGTGGTGAACGGTTGCTGTTATGGTTTCTTGAAGTTGCTGCGTGGAGGATTTGCGATGATTTTTAATGGAGGCGACTGGTGGAATGGTTTCAAAATGAATACATGGTGGAAAGTAAAAGATGTGTTGTTTGGAGAGATGGAGGGTGGCTTGTTATGTGAGTCTTTCTGAAACTGGTATAGATTGATGGTTCTGAGAGTTTTGTATTTTTTGAGGAACTTGTGTGTTTTTTTCTCAGTTGTGTATATGTGTGAGTTTTGGTTCTGGTTTTCTTTATTGCCGAATTTCGATCCCCCTCATCTTCTTTTAAATTCAAAATAAACTTGTAGACTAAGTTTCTGGTACAAAGGCTTTAGCTTGATATGTTGATACCTCACTTTCACTCGCAGGTTTGTGTAGCAGAGTGAAGTGAGTTGTTGCTGTTGCTTGAAGCAGGATTATTATTACAGGGTCTGTTTGGAGTGTAGGCATGGTAGCAGAGGTTTTGTCTCGGGTAGAGCATAATGGCGCAAGGACTGGGTCTGTGAAGCAACATTTTTTTGAGTTATGTGGTACTCTGTGGCGTTGAGAGTAGCAGGGAATGCAGGAACCTATTTTGTGAAAAACCTTGTTGGTGGGGCCTTGTGTGGGATGCTTTGGTACAGGTGTCCGTACGGTTTTAGCAAAAAGGTTTTTTGAGGCTTTGTTTTAGAGTGATTTGGGATTGACTTCAACGAACTTCTCTTTTTTTTGTATCTTTTCTTTTTATTGTAATAATTTTGTAGATAAGAAGCAAAGATAATTAAACTAAAAAAAATAAACCTAATCTAAATTAAAAACTAAATAACTTAAATTAAATTTAAATTAATTGGAAAATAAAGTTTCTAACTAAAAAGGAAATAGAAGTAGAAAATAAACTAAATAAATTGAAATTAAAAATATAAATTAGAAATATAATATAAATTGAATTAAACAAACTAAAATTAAAATAATACCTAATTAAAATATAAACTATATTAAAATCAAGATTAAACTGGATTAATTCTAAATAATTCAGAAATAATTACTTAACCAAATGTGAATGTATAAGTAAATAAAATCAAGAATGACATGGAGTAAAAAAATGCATGATTAATGATCAATAAAATGTTTAACAAAAAATGCAAAAATTGCTGACTTAGAATGATATGTAAAAGATCGGAATATCTGAGGGTAAAATTTGGGGTATGACACCCGTGTTATGGAGCAGGATGATTATTATGATGTTTTCTATGAAGTGTGACACTATTGAGTGGTGAATTAAGCTGAATTATCCTTATTATTTTGCGAATTATTCTTTGGGGTTAGAAGGGTGTTACATTAGTGGTATTAGAGCAGGTTGGTCCTTCCGGCCAGGTTGTTTAATTATGTTTGTCCCCTAGTATGCGACATGTGTGTGAAAACACCATCGATGCTTGTTTTGTCTTCCATTTGCAGGTTGGGAACGAAACAAGTGGGGGAGAAGCTTGTGCTTCTCCAAGATGCTTCAAGTGTGGAGTGATGGCTCAGTGTGTCGTTGGACGCTATTATAGTTTGGTAAAGGTGCTTCTCCAAGATACATAATTTTATATATATATATATATATATATATATATATATATTCAAATTGTTATTTTTTGGAAAAAAAATATAAATTCATACATTTTTTGTTTTTTACAATTTTTTTTTTTTATGAATTTTGTTTCTAATATATTTTGTTTTAAGTGAATTTTGTTTTTAACAATTTTTATTTTTTACACCATTTGTTTTATATGCCAAATTCATCTTTGTTTACATAACATAAATTTTTTTTGTTTTACATACATAAATTTTTTGTAACAAACTTTGAAAGAATCTAAATATTAGACTTTGCTTTCTCTTAGTCTTCTCCTATCTTCACTTAGCTTAAGCCTCAAGTCACTTTTTTACTATAAATAGGCATGGTTAGAAGCATGAAAAATTACACCAAAATAATTGCTCCTATGCTTGTTTTCAACACTCTCTCCCTCATACAAACCCTCTTAACTGCTGCAACAACAAACCGAGCCAACATCCATCCAACAAAGCTCAAGGAGTCTTTCTTTCTCTTTTGGAACTCCATTGAAGAAGCCTTGGACTTTTTCCAAGAGGTAAGTGTTCTTACACTTTGATATCTTTGTACATGCATCATTCTTGAACATTTATTTAAGCAAAAATGTAGTTCTTAACGTGTTTGTTATGGTCCTCCTACTGTTTGCACTTTAACATGTTTATATGTGAAGTTTGTGTAGTTTAAAAAGAGTTCAGTTCTGGTTTTTTGATTCATGTGTTTTGTACGTTGAGTTTCAGTGTGTATGAGTGGTACCATTAGACTCCTTGCGAAAAGTAGAGCAAATTAGGTTCTTACGGTTTTTAATTTCATGAAAAAATGAAGAAGTTATGAAGCTTAGAAGATTGGCCATGGTGGAAACGCGTAAGAAAGAAGAAATGAGTTTTGCTTTTGATTTGTCTTGCTTCTGATCTGTTCTGATGATTATCTGTCTTGCTTCTAATCTGTTTTGCTTCTAATCTGTTCTGCTTCTGATCTGTCTTGCTTCTGATCTTTCTTGCTTCTGATATGTTTTGCTTTTGATCTATTCTGCTTCTGATCTGTCTTGCTTCTGATTTGTTTTGCTTCTGATCTGTTTTGCTTCAGATCTGTTCTGCTTGAGATCTGTCTTGCTTTAGATCTGTTTTATGTCTGTTCTGTTTTGCTTCTGATCTGTCTTGCTTCTGATCTGTTTTGCTTCTGATATGTTCTGCTTCTGATCTGTCTTGCTTATGATCTATTATGCTTCTGATCTATTTTGCTTCTGATGTATTTTGCTTCTGATGTATTTTGCTTCTCATTTTTGCTATTTTTCACATATTTTATGGTTTTTATTAATTAATTCCAAAATTAATTTCTCTCTCTCAATTTTAATTATTTTTGATTGGTTCTTTTTGCAAAAAATCACAAAAATGTTAAAATATTTTATTCCACAAAAAAATCAAATTTATATTATTTATCTAATATAGTTGATATTTTTGTAAATAATTTCATTTTTTAGTTGTTTTTAAACATTTCAAAAATGAATTTTCATCTTGAATTTTCAAAACCAAATGAGTTTTAATTCATCTTGTGATTAAAACATCATTTTTCAAACCCTAACAAAAAAATCACAAGTTGTTTATTCAAACTTATTTGGAGTTTTTATCATTTTTAACTAATTTTCTTTGAAAAATTACTTTAAAAATGAAATTAGGGTTTCTTTGATTTTGATCTTTATCAAACATTTTAAAACCTTTTTGGGCCTCTCCTTGAGTTGTAAGACCCATCTTTTTGTAGATAAACCATTTTGGGCCTCCGTCATTATATAAGTCCCAATACGTAAAAAAATCTCGGCGCGATCGCCATTTCCAAACAAAGTCGTTGGGCCTACCCACGTGTTGTAAGTCCCATTTTTATTTCTTTTAAAATCATTTTGGGCCTCTAATAGAGTGTAAGACCCAATCCTTGTTGTACATAAATGATTTGGGTCTCAGTCGTTGTATAAGTCCCGTTGTGTTTTCTAAAAACCGCGGCGCGATCGTCACCTTTTAAACAAAATAAACTTGGGCCTACCCTTAAGTTGTAAGTCCCATTTCTTTTCTTTTTTTAAACACTTTGGGCCTCTAATAGAGTGTAAGACCCAACCCTCTTTTGTATATAAGTAATTTAGGCCTCAGTCATTGTATAAGTCCCAGTACAATTTTCAAAACAACGGTGTGATCACTGTTATTTCTGGGCCTCTCCTTGAGTTGTAAGCCCCATCCCTTATACAAAAATAAATTTTTTGTGGGCCTCTAATAGAGTGTAAGACCCATCCCTTGTAAATAGAAAACCTTTTTGGGCCTCAGTCATTGTATAAGTCCCGACTAGATTTTCAAAATAACGGTGCGATCGTTGTTTTTCATCTGGGCCTCTCCTTGAGTTGTAAGCCCCATATCTTGTACAAAAATAAACTTTTGGGCCTCTATTAGAGTGTAAGACCCATTCCTCGTAAATTAAAACCTTTTTGGGCATCAGTCATTGTATAAGTCCCACTGTGTTTTCAAAAACCTCGGCACGATCCCCGTTTTCAAACAAAAATCAATTGGGCCAACCCTTGTGTTGTAAGTCCCATTTCTTTTATTTTTCAAAAACTTTGGGCCTCTAATAGAGTGTAAGACCCAACCTCTTTTGTAAATACAATAAATTTGGGCTTCAGTCATTGTATAAGTCCCGGTACAATTTTTAGAACAACGATGCGATCACTATTATTTCTGGGCCTCTCCTTTAGTATAAGCCCCAATCTTCTTTCAAAATAACTTCCCTTTTGATTTAGGTTCAAATTCATAGTTGTTATCAAAACTTTCTTTAATTTCTTGAACAACTAACCATACAACTGTTACAATGGAAGCTTGCTCACCTGTAAGTTTTAAATAGTTTTCTTTTACATACTTGCACACACACACATATATATATATATATATATATATATATATATATATATATATATATATATATATATATATTTGTTTGTGCTGGAAGCTTGCTCACCTGTAAGTCCTCCTACTCTCTTTTACATACAGTATATATTTCACTTGTATATATATGCCTGTATATTATCTGCTTAGAGTTTTCTCCGGCAATTAGGTCTAGAATTAGATAAAGCCAGTGGTCACTCTTTCAACAGTCAAAACTAGTTTCCCATAGGAATTCCAGATACAATCTTGCCTCCTCTTGGGCTTATACAACATGGAACAAAGAGAAAGGCGTTATTCCCAGTGAAACTTTTTTCAGACTGTCACTAATAGAAAATTTTCAAAGAAATTCATTTCCCCCCCAGAGAGGATTGATTCCCGGTGAAACCTCTCTTGAATTTCTTCAAACCCTAGAACTGTTCATTAAAAAAAAGATTATTCCCGGTGAAACTTTTCTTGAACTCTTCTTAAGTTTGGAGCCACAGGCTTCCTAAAAGCATCCCAGCCTCCTCTTGGGCTTTGTACAAGGACCCTCAGGCTTCTTAGAAGTTCTCATGCCTTCTCTTGGGCTTAATACAAGAACCCTGAAGACCTCTTAAAGGTATGAGACAGAACTTAGCCTTCCTTTGCTAGAGCAGTCTTTCCAAAGTGTCAAAACCTCAGATCAATTAAGGGTTGATTCTCATCCCTTAAAAACACCTGCCTCTTCTTGGGCATCATACAAAGACAAACTCTTCCATACCAGTAGACTTGGACTGTCTAATCTCCTATGGGATCTCAAAGACATTCTCAAGTTCCCTATAAATACAGGGGAAACCCTGATCATTCGATCAATCTCCAGTAGAGTTAAAACCCGTGGATTCTAAAACTCAATCTTTCATCCTAAATTTCCCCAGCTAGGGTCAACTTATCATCAAAACCTCAAGGCATCTAATACCTCAACTCTTTTGTAACCCTCAGCAAGAGTTGATTCCCCATTTTGGACCCACCTCTGGATCTCAATAATCCTCAGCAGAAGCTAGCCTCCTCTTAGGCTTTGTATAATGACTTTCCTCAGCAGAGTTAGCCTCAAAAGCACTCTCTTGTTGAGACCATCACTTTTTCGGTACTCTCTTATTGAGTGACCCCTTTCAGCCTCAATCTTGGGCTTTGTACAAGACAAACAAAGCACTTTCTTGTTGAGTCAATTTCTTCCTTAAAGCACTCTCTTGTTGAGTCAATCACTTTTAGCCTTCTCTTAGGCTTTGTATAAAGATCTTTCCTCACTCTCTTGTTGAGTCAATCTTCTTTCTTAAAACACTCTCTTGTTGAGTTAATCGCCTCCCAGCCTCCTCTTAGGCTTTATACAATGATCCTTCTTTTCCTCAGCAAAAGTCAGACTCAATCTTGGGATTTGTACAAGACACCATAAATATCCTCAGTTGAGTGAGTCCATCATCTTTTAGCCTCAATCTTGGGCTTTGTACAAGACACCATATAAATCTCCCTAAGAGTTAATCCCCTTTTCAGCCTCAATCTTGGGCTTTGTACAAGATAAATCATACTCTCCAGCAGAGTCAATCTTCTTTCAGCCACAATCTTAGGCTTTGTTCAAGACAGATAAAACCTCTCACCAGTAGAGTCAGTTTCCTCTTTTAGCTTCAATCTTGGGCTTTGTACAAGACAGACAAAATATTTCCCCAGAAAGTCAACTTTTAGCCTTCTCTTAGGCTTTGTATAATGATATCCCCCAAAGAGTCAGTCTCTTTTTAGCCTCAATCTTGGGCTTTGTACAAGACAGATAAACACTCTCTTGTTGAGTCAGTCTTTTCCAGTCTCCTCTTAGGCTTTGTATAAGGACTTCCCCAGTGGAGTCAATCAATCTCTTAGCTTCAACCTTGGGCTTTGATCAAGGCACATACAAAAACCACCATCCCTTCAGAGGAAATCAAAAACCTCTCTGTAGGAAGATACTTCTCTATATATCACATATCGAAACAAACATTCAAAACAAACCCCCAGATAACTGCTATAAGTGGCACACTTGTTGATTCAAATATCCAAGCTGTAGTCCATCTCTTATCCTGATAAAACTCCTCTTTCATCTAATTGGTGTAAGTGGCAAGCCTCTGGATTATTTACATCCACGCCACTGTCCCTCTCTTAGCATGAAAGATTCCTAAGGAAAAATAGCATTGCTCAACACAGAGTTAAAGTTTTCTCCTTCAGGATAAATCCCTCATAAAGGAAATTATGGCATTCAACAAGACACAAATACTCTCCCAGTCAAACCTTTTAGCTTCAATCTTGGGCTTTGAACAAGACACAAATACCCATTTAGCTTCAATCTTGGGCTTTGAACAAGACACCAAAACATATTTTCCCATAGAATAGGAGGAACTACGATTGCTCTGATTTCCCTGTTTATCTTTAACGGGAATACGTAGGCATAAGATTGCGAAATCTTAGCGAGCATACCAATCAAAAACTTTAGGTCCAGTACCTTCACACATTCATAAAAAACATCGGAAAACCCGAACATCAACAAAAACTCTCTCTCTCTCTCTCTCTCAAAAACCTCCCCAAAAGGAGAAACTTTCCCAACCCACAACAGAAAAACACCAGTAAGTAGAAAGTAGTAAAGAAAATTGCTAACAACATGTGGATAACCACATATAGAATGGGTAATTGACAACTCCCCATTGTATAACCTGACCCCGAACTCCCCGAATCTCTTAAAGCATTTGTTCAGTTAAACATTTGCGTGCAAGGTTAGTTTTAGATAGCTTCCCTGTCCTTTCCAACTTCATAGGATAAATAAGAAATCAGAAAGTAGCACCCTACTCCTACCATTGCGGTGGTGAGGAACCCATTGCGATAAGGTGGCCGCGTCACCGATAAAAATCGCACGCTACAGTAAAATGACGGCTCTGCTAGGGAGTCATTATTAGGATCTGTCTTACCTTAGTCATCATTCGTCACCATTTTCCCAACAGTAAAATGGCGACTCTGCTGGGGAATCATTTTGTCTGTCTAGGACTAGGATTAGAATTCCTAAGAGGTTTAGGTTGTTAGAAATTTTCTACATACTATATATATATACTACTTTTCCTACTTGATATCCGTGTTTATTTTTCTATCAATGGGAATGCGAGTGATGTCGCATGTGGAAAGTTTGAGAGAACCCTAAGATAGGTGATGGCATAGATGGGTGGTCTTACAGGGAGTGATTCCCAAATAAGCGATCCTAGTAGACCATCAAATCAGGTGAGGGCCCGTGTGGATACTATGTTGAACGACTAACGTCGTGAAAATAGACACTATCCCAGTGCGGCACCCGTGGCCCTGAAGATTTAGTAGACATTAACCATGTGGCTGTTTGGTAGTACGGTAGCTATCGGAAATAGTTGACACGCGATACTACACCCAATTTGAGATTACCCTAGGATGCTACAGCTCGCTCGGGTGAACCAGCTTGCTGTTATTATCCCTAAGGGGTCAATGATTTTGGGAACCTTTAACCCGTTCTACAGGTACAAATTTACCTGAATACAACCTTTGGGGATGGGTAGAGCCATGACTCCATGCTCGTGACGTTGAACCCTTGAACCCATGTTTTTTCAATGTTTCTGTGTGTTGCATTCATGCATTCATGTAAAAAATTCTTAAACAAAGAAAAAAACCTCTCCTTCCTCTTTCTCTTTTTTTTCAAAATAAACTAAAACAATAATTACAAATATCAGAGAGAAAGATTGAGTTATGGATTTTGGTAGAAGAAAGACGCATAAGTACACCTTCAGGGATCCGAAACTAGAGGATTTAAGAAGGCTGGCAAGGATGATTACCAACCCTGATGCTTTCAGAGCTAAGCACGGAGGGTTGTTTTCTCTGTTAAGGGTACATGTAGTTGAAGGAATACTATCTAAGTTAATTCAGTTTTACAATCTGGTTTATCACTGCTTCACATTCCCGGATTATTAACTAGCACCAACACTGGAGAAGTACTCTCACCTGACTGATTTTCCCATCACTGACCAAGCTCCCTTTTCTGGACTGGAAGAAATTCCAAAAGATCAAACCATTGCAAGAGCAATCTATTTGGACGAGTCAGAAGTCAGGACTCACATGACCACTAAGGAAGGAATCCAGGGTTTACCAGCTAAATTCCTGACGGAGAAAGCCCTATACTTTGCCAGTGTAGGAAACATAATTGCTTTCGAAGATATCTTTGTTCTGCTCACATATGGGTTATTCCTTTTTCCCAACATCGATAACTTCGTCGATACCAATGCCATTAAGATATTTCTGATTGGAAACCCCGTACCAACTCTGCTCGCAGATGCTTATCATTCTATGCACTTAAGGAATTTGTACAGCGGAGGAATGATCACATGCTGTGTACCCTTACTTTACAAATGGTTCACTTCCCATTTACCCAAGTCTGCTATTTTTTGGGACCGTAAGAGTACTCTATGTGGTCACAGAGAATCATGTCTCTCACTAACTCTGACATAAATTGGTACAATAGGATTTATGAGGGGATAAAGATCATCGACCGATGCGGAAATTTCCCTAATATACCCCTCATATGAACTAAAGGACGAATCAACTATCATCCAATTTTAGTTCACCGTCAACTCGGATACCCGATGAAGCATATCCTGCGTAATGTTCATCTGTAAGGTTTTTTCTGCAAGGAAGGAGAAAATGACAGGGCACTAAAGAAGGAAATAGTGCATGCCTGGCAATATGTTCACAAGAAAGGAAGAAAGTCTCTAGAAAAACCAGACTGTATCTCTGTGGAACCTTATCTCCACTGGGTACAAACTAGAGCTCTCAAGCTGAGGATGCCTTACCCTCGTCAAGAAGTTCTTCCGTTAAAAGAATTTGTCCTTTAATTTATGTCTGATACGGAAAAACTCCAGGTCGCTCTCAACAAAGTTCAACGGGAGAAAAGCTCTTGGTAAAACAAGTACCGAATCCTCAATGTGGAGTGTACCAAAATTCAGCAGTTGTTAAAAGAAAAGGATGCTCTGATTAGGATATTAGAGCAACATGTTGTAGAAAGTCAGGAAGACCGAAGAAATCTGCTCGCTCATTTCACTTTACAAAGGACTGACAACCCGACAACGGTTGAAGAGCCTCGGTCAAATAAAAGGAAAATACCAGAACCAGCATCTGAGATATCTTCATAGAGGACTCATGATCCATGAACTTAGACATTTCCTTTTACAACACTTTGTAAAATACTCTATTTTACATTTCTGCAATCTTTCAAATTCAATAAAAAAGGGGTCTCCCCACTGTATGATATTTGCAATCTATTTGTTGAAGTTTCTTTTTAATTAAAGCAAAAAATAAAAAATATATATCATTGCATTCATCATTCTCACATAACGCGTTCTTCTTATCTTCGAATCTCACGTGTGTGTTATGATTCTAGAGTCAAACTGTCTCACTCATACAATACTCGGGCCAATCGACAAAAGAAAATTGACGATCTCGAGGAAGAGAACAGAGAGCTGAGAGAAGAAGTCGACGCTCTAAAGGAAGATCTGAGGAAACTTCACAGTGACATGCAATCTCTGGCAGCAGCTCAGAAGTAACAACAAAGGACTGTGATCTCAGAGATTACATCTACGCCCATAGTGGAGACATATGATCCTCGGTACAACATGCCTAAAGATCGCCCCAGGGGCATGCCTATCAGCTTTGTCCCTGAAGGATACATTTCGTCGGTCACTGAAGACCTAGAAACTGCAGCAGAAACCGCTGGGCCTGAAGGTTACAAACTTCGGGAAAGCAAAGACGCAAGAGTTATGACGGCAACTCCTGAAGGTTACAAACTTCGGGACAGGGAAGCACCAAGAGTCACCGCCGTAATGACTATACCACAACCAGTGGTACACACTGTCCCTGAAGGACTGATTCCACAAATAATCTCTGGTGGAAACAAAAATATGTACGAAAGAATGAATGAGTTCCAGGAGCAATTCCTGGAGATGCAGAAGGAACTGCATGTCATTCGCAGTTAGGATTTATTCGGAAAGGACGCCGCAGACCTTTGTTTGGTCCCCAATGTGAAAATCCCGCGCAAATTCAAGGTGACTGACTTTAAAAAATACAAGGGCAACTCTTTCCCTCAAAGTCATTTGGTGATGTACGCTCGAAAGATGTCAACTCAGACTGAAAATCAATAGCTACTGATCCATTACTTCCAAGACAGTTTAACCGGTGCCACACTCAAATGGTACATGGGTCTAAACCGCACCAAGATCGTCACTTTCAGAGATCTTGGTGCAGCCTTCGTTCAGCAGTATAAGTATAACCTGAACATGGTACCAGACAGAGATCAACTCAGAGCAATGTTGCAGAAGGAAAAGGAAACTTTTAAAGAGTATGCTTAGAGATGGCGTGAAATTGCCGCCCAGATCTTTCCCCCTCTTGAGGAAAAAGAGATGACAAAGATCTTTTTGAAAACCTTAAGCTCATTCTATTATGACCGAATGGTCGCCAGTGTGCCCAGCGACTTCACCGAAATGGTGAACATGGGAGTACGCCTTAAAGAAGCAGTCCGAGAAGGACGACTGGTCAAAGATGTAGAGCCATCAAGCAGTACCAAAAGATACGGTAGTGCTTTCCCAAAGAAAAAAGAGCAAGATATTGGTAATATCTCTCTCGGAAAGCAAAGGCGAAGGTATCAACCAGTAGCAGCGGTAACTCCTGCTATCAACCCTGCACCGGCTCCAACGTATCAACCTCAGGTTTCTAAGAGCCAACCAAATCAACAATAGTATCAGCAAAGGACACAACAGCCTCTTCAGCAGGATCGTCCTCAGTACAACAATAACAATCATACAACACGACCACCAGGGTTCGGTCCTATACTGATGTTATACGCAAAACGGTTTCCACTACTACTGGTCAAGGGGCACGTCCAAACCATATCTCCTCTTACAGTACCGGAAAATCCGTCTTTTTGGTTTAAAGCGGATCAAACTTGCCCTTATCATCAAGGAGGACCGGGGCACAACATTGAAAACTGTCTCAGTTTCAAATTGATGTGCAGAAGCTTGTCAGGAACGGGGTCTTATCTTTCAAAGATACTAATCCAAACGTTCAGACGAACTCATTGCCTCAACATGAGAAGACTGTAGTAAATTTGATATCAGAGGAATTTAGCCGCAGTTATCAAATTCATGATGTACTCCTACTAGGAACAAATCTGGTCAGGATGCATTGTAGGCAGAGTGGGTACGACCATGTACCGCCTCACAATTATCACCAGTGTGATATCTGCTCAAAGAATAATCAAGGATGTTTCGTAGTGCAATTAGCTCTACAAGAACAAATGAATCTCGGATGGATTCAAGATCATCGAATCCATGAGGTCAATATGGCTCACGCAAATCCCAACATTATTCAGAACCATAACATTTCGATGATGAACGTCAACTTGCACTCAAGGAAAAGTCAATATCATGATCTGCCATAACACGATTACAATTCCTGTCTGATCTGCTCAATAAATAATCAGGGATGCTCTTTTGTACAAGAGGCCCTCCAGCGTCAGATGGATCTCGGATGGATTCAAGACTATCAAGAGAGAAATAACCATAAAGTCAATATGATTCAGATCTTTGATATTCGCTTGATGAATACCAGTCTGGTAGAACTACATGCTAAGTAGGCCAGGCTCGGTTTTCTGGCTTCACATGATTATCAAGACTGTAAAGTGTGTCGTAAAGACGACCAAGGATGTGCGCTTATCCAAAGAACACTTCAACACTTATTGGACCACTGGTGGCTTCTAATCTACTTGGATGAAGCTATACAACAGATCAGTATGACTAACGAGAATCCTGATAGGTATCAAAGTCAGGATGTCCGCTCGATGGAAACAGATCTAGTGAAGTTGTAATGCATACAAAGAGGACGTGGCTGCGTGCCACCACACAATTATGAGCACTGTAGAGTTTGCTCGGAAAACAACCAAGGATGCTACCTTGTGCGAGCGGCTCTTCAAAATTAGTTGGACCACAAAGAGATCTGACCATGTTCAAGTTCTGGGTCGACCAACGAGATACCCGGTTATCTCCCTGATCAAAGCAAAGACGTTGTCTTAATCTCTAAGCATGAAAGGACCAAAAACGTATATGCCATAATCCCTCTACTCCATGAATCAAGAGTTCCTCTTGATAGTAAAAAGATTCTCAACCTCGAACCAATTGAGGCTGCCTACGATGGTCAGAAAAATCAAAAGGCTCTTGTGGTTATCTATCTGCCGGGTCCAATATCGTACAAATTCGATAAGGCTATCCCTTACAAGTACGGTGCAACAACAATCGAAAATAGAAAGGAAACTCCATTACCCTCCGTCATAAACATTGCTGACATCAGTCAAGTGACATAGAGCGACCGAATCTTCAACAGAGGAGTTGGAGAACCCACCAAAGAAAAAGAACCTCTAACAGAGGTTCCTAATCTTCCAGTCGGGCAATCCAGTAATCCCGACCTTTCAAAGAACAACGATGAGATGCTGAAGCTCATCCAAAAAAGTGAGTACAACATTGTAGACCAACTGTTGCAAACTCCATCAAGAATCTCTGTGCTATCTCTCTTGCTCAGATCCAAAGCTCACATGGAAGCTTTATAGAAAATCTTAGAGCAAGCTTTCGTGGAGCAAGATGTGACGATAAGACAGTTTGACAACATCATCTCCAACATCACTTCCTGCAACAACTTAGGATTCAGTGATGAAGAACTGCCAGAAGAAGGCAAAAATCACAACATGGCGCTTAACATTACAGTCACCTGCCAGGACGATGCTTTAGCCAGCGTACTGGTAGATACCAGATCAGCTATGAATGTTATTCCAAAATCTACTCTGGTGCAACTATCATTTCAAGGAGCCCCGATGAGAGGCAGCGAGTTCGTCGTCAAAGCCTTTGACGGATCCACAAAAACAGTTATCGGCGAAGTCGACCTTCCCATAACTATCGGTCCTCACACTTTCCAAGTCACTTTCCAGGTCATGGATATCCGGGCAGCATACAGCTGTTTATTAGGAAGACCTTGGATACACGAGGCTGGGGCAGTCACTTTGACACTTCACCAGAAGCTGAAGTTCGTCAAGAATGACAAGCTAGTCACAGTATGTGGAGAACATGCCTTAATCGTAAGCAACTTATCATCATTATCCTGTGTGAAACCCGGGGAAGTTGTTGGAACCCAGTTCCAAGAACTCTCGGTGAGCAATGAGAATCAATCAGAAAGAGGAACATCAATTTCCTCATACAAAGACGCTCTCAAAGTGATCGAGAGTAATAGCGCAAAAGGATGGGGACAGCTTGTCATACCTACTGATAACAAGACAAAGAAAGGTCTTAGTTTCTCCTTAACCTGTACCCAGACTGCTATTAACGATGCAAGTTTTCATCCCATTCAGAACTTCTTCCACAATGGAGGTTTCCTCCACCCAGTGTCTCAAGAAGTACATACCATCAATGAGGGTGACTCCTCCAATATAGATGAGGAGTGAAAGTTCTATCTCAACGAGGACAATAATATGTCTCAGGGAGAGGCGCATACGCCATTTTGCTTTCCCACGCAAAGTTCGAGATATATACCAAGATCAGACGTCAAGATGATGTACGGAGATTGTGGTCCGGAAGGATGTCGTGCTCCGCCCAACTCATTAGAGGAGGACACTCTGATGAAAGACAACTTCGACTGTGACTATTATGACCCACTGGATGACTTGCCTATCTGGCAGCCATACCCAGAAGACTTGGGGCAAAAGAGTCAGCCCAATGATGCTTATCAGCTGACCAATATTGAAAAGAATACCTGCGTCCCCACCAAATCATGGGATTATTACTCAGGACATTCTGAAGAAATCCAGCACAACGATGAATCTGCAAAGATTGCAGGACAAGAGTTCATTAACTATGCTTTTCCTGAGGTCAACGTCATTGAGAAGGATGACTCCTTCATTCCCGCAGAAGTATGGGATACCTTAGGACAGCCGAGTGGCAAATACGACTTCTTGGTCAAGTACACCGCTCCTGAAAGCTCTCGTATCAGGCTCAAAGACATCCAGCCAACTGGAATGAGAGATCTGCCTGAGAATGAAAACACTGTGCAAGATACAACAGAAGAGTTCGGCTACGACAACTCTTCCTGGGATGAAGACTCCAAAGATCCTGCTCCGCCAGAAATCAGCGTCATTTCTGAGGACAAACCAAGAAAGAAGGTACCAGACTTTGTGATTCACCGAGGAGTTCGCCGCCAATGGGTTGCTGTCGATGTCCCGAAAGTCGTCCATAAGTCTAAGTAATTGCCATCTTTGTTTTAACCTTTCACCCTACCCAGGTGAAACAGATGTTTTCATAGGGCTCACTTTTCTGTAAATGTCCCTCTTTGCTTTGCCCAAAGCGACAGAGTTTTGTTTTATAGGGCTGTAGTTTCAAGAATTGATAAAATCATAAATAAATAAACATCATTATGTAATTTCCACATTTATTGCTGTTTTCACTTTTCGCTTTTTTCAAAAAATAGTAATCCTAAAAACAACTCAAAATAAAAACAAGCATTTTTTCGAAAATACACTGCACACACTCTTGCATTCTCTCTATCTCTTCTAAAAAAACAAATCATCACGCCATGCAGATTGCTTGTTTTAAACCCTGTTGAAACATACGATCTAATGCATTCTCCCAACTTTGAATTCCCAGTATTTGAAGCTGAAGAAGAAGACGGAGAAATTCCAGAAGAGATCTCCTGATTACTCAGACAAGAGGAAAGATCCATTGAACCTCACAAAGAGCTGTTGGAAACGGTAAAATTGGGTTCAGGAGATGAAAGGAAAGAAGTCAAGATTGGGGCACTGCTCAGTCCGATTGTCAAAGAAAGCTTGATAAGACTTCTCAAAGAGTTTCCAGATGTGTTTGCTTGGTCCTGTCAGGACATGTCAGGGTTGGATACCAACATCGTGGAACATCATCTACCGTTAAGATCAGAATGTCCTCCGGTGAAACAAAGGATGAGACGGACTCACCCGGATATGGACATCAAAATCAAAGAGGAAGTGCAGAAACAGATTGACGCAGGTTTCCTCGCCACCTCAGAATTTCCTCAATGGTTGCCAACATAGTGCCAGTTCTGAAAAAGGATGGAAAAGTCAGAATGTGTGTAGACTACAGGGATCTGAACAAGGCCAGTCCGAAGGATGACTTTCCCTTACCGCACAAAGACATGCTGGTAAACAGTACAATAAAGTTCAAAGTTTTCTCCTTCATGGATGGATTCTCGGGCTATAATCAAATCAAAATGGCGCCGGAAGATATGGAGAAAACTTCGTTCATCTTCCCATGGGGCACCTTTTGTTACAAGGTAATGCCATTCGATTTGAAGAACACCGAGGCAACCTATCAAAGGGCCATGACTACTCTGTTTCATGACATGATGCACAAAGAAATTGAAGTGTATGTCGATGACATGATTGCCAAATCTAAAATAGAAGAGGAGCATGTGACCCACCTGTCAAAGCTATTTAAGCGTCTGAGAAAATACAAACTCCGCTTGAATCCTAACAAGTGGACGTTCGGTGTCCGCTCAGGAAAATGGCTAGAATTCATCGTCATCCAGAAAGGAATTGAGGTTGATCCTGACAAGGTAAAGGCCATTCAAGAAATACCTTCTCCAAAGACTGAAAAACAAGTCAGAGGATTTTTGGGACGTCTGAATTACATTTCTAGATTCATATTCCTCATGACCGCGACATGAGCGCCAATCTTCAAACTACTAAAAAAGAATCAAAGTTGTGTATGGACAGAAGACTACCAAACAACCTTCAATAGTATCAAGGAATACCTGTTGAATCCACCGATTCTATCTCCTCCAGTGAAGGGAAGACCATTGATCATCGTTGTGTACTTGGCCAACAAGACGAAACAAAAAGAAAAGAGTCTGCCATCTACTACTTAAGCAAGAAATTCACAGACTGTGAAACGCAGTACATTATGCTCTAGAAAACTTGTTGTGCTCTGGCTTGGGAAGCCAAACGTCTTCACCAGTACATGATTTATCACACTACTTAGTTAATCTCTGAAATGGATCCGATCAAGTATGTCTTTGAAAAACCTGCTCTCATGGGAAGGATTTCCTGTTGGCAGATGTTGTTATCAGAATATTACATCGAGTACCATGCTCAGAAAGCGGTCAAAGAAAGTATTTTAGCCGATCATTTGGCTCATTAATCGATTGACGATCAGGAATCAGTTGGATTTGACTTCCCAGATGAAGATGTCATGTATTTGAAAATGAAAGATTGCGATGAACCGCTACCCAATGAAGGGCCAGAACTAGGTTCCCAATGGGGACTAATCTTTGACGGAGCTGTCAACACTTATGGAAATGGAATTGGGGAAATCATCGTAACACCTCAGGGTACCCATATTCCTTTCACTGCCATACTGACTTTTAAATGCACAAACAACGAGGCCGAATACGAAGCTTGTATCATGGGTCTCGAAGAAGCTATTGACTTAAGAATTAAGAACTTGGATGTATATGGAGACTCAGCCCTGGTTATCAATTAAATCAAAGGAGATTGGAACACAATACCAATCAGGACTGATTCCTTACAAAGATTACGCGAGAAGGTTGTTACCATTCTTCAACAGAATCAAGTTTCATCACATCCCTCGTGAAGAGAATCACATGGCTGATACACTAGTCACTCTCTCTTCCATGATTAGTGTAGGTCAATGGAACGACGTACCTAAGATTGACATAATGCTCCTTGATAGGCCCGCTTACATCTTCACGATTGAAGTAGTCATAGACGACAAACCTTGGTA
The DNA here is from genome assembly GCA_022829125.1 of Lathyrus tuberosus. Taxonomy (NCBI): domain Eukaryota; kingdom Viridiplantae; phylum Streptophyta; class Magnoliopsida; order Fabales; family Fabaceae; genus Lathyrus; species Lathyrus tuberosus. The sequence continues at coordinate 5,924,745 of JALAZF010000193.1, forward strand.
TCACGATATCAAATGATTCCTTCAAAAACAAGAGTACCCACCAGGGGCATCAGGAAAAGATAGGAAGACTCTCAAAAGACTGGCTGGAAGCTTCTTCATAAGCGGTGATACACTCTATAAGAGAAACTTTGAATTGGTCTACTCCGATGCATAGACAGTCCAGAAGCAAACATGTTGATAAAAGAAATTCACGAAGGTTCCTTTGGCAGTCATGCAAACAGACGCACAATGGCAAGAAAAATTCTAAGAGCAGGGTACTATTGGTTGACCATAGAATCCGATTGCTACAAGTACATAAGGAAGTGTCACAAGTGTCAGATATACTTAGACAAAACCCATGTACCGCCAATGCATCTCAAAGTTCTTTCTTCCCCATGGCCTTTTTCCATATGGGGAATCGACGTGATTGGCATGATCGAACCCAAGGCTTCAAACAGACATCAGTTTATCCTGGTAGCCATTGACTAATTCACCAAGTGGGTCAAAGCAGCGTCATACACCAATGTAATCCGACAAGTCATGGTCCTCTTTATAAAAAACAATATCATCTGCCGTTATGGTGTTCCAAGCCAGATAATTACTGATAATGGATCTAACTTAAACAATAAGATGATGAAAGATTTGTGCGCTGAGTTCAAAATCAAACACCATAACTCATCTCCCTACCGACCCAAGATGAATGGAACGGTAGAAGCGGCTAACAAGAACATCAAGAAGATCGTTCAAAAGATGGTTATAACCTACAAAGACTGGCACGAGATACTACCCTTTGCTCTCCACGGTTATCACACATCTGTCTGCACTTCAATAAGGGCAACCCCTTTCTCTCTAGTTTATGGCATGGAGGCAGTGCTTCCTATAGAAGTAGAGATCCCATAATCCGAGTATTGATAAAAGCTAAGCTAACAGAGGCTGAATGGTGTCAAAGTCGACCCGATGAACTAAATCTGATCGAAGAAAAACGAATAACGACTTTGTGCCACGGTCAGCTATATCAGCAGAGAATGAAGAAAGCGTTCAACAAAAAGGTCTGACCTCGCGTCTTCAGGAAAGGAGACCTCGTGCTCAAGAAGATACAATCATTCCTCACTGATTCCCAGGGCAATTGGACTCCGAATTACGATGGCCCCTATGTGGTCAAGAAAGCCTTCTCAGGCGGCGCCTTGAGACTCGCAACCATGGACGGAGAGGAATTTGCCTACCCCACAAATGTTGATGTAGTCAAGAAATACTTCGCCTAAAAAAAAGTCTCGGTGGATTGAAAACCTGAAAGGGCGGTCCAGGCAAAAACTAGAGACATAAGCAAAAATCATCCCGATGGATTGGAAATCTCAAAGTACAATCCAGGCAAAAGTTAAGGATTCATGGAAAGTAACTACGTTCGACAAGGTTAAATCCCCAGCGGTAACACTGTTCGTCGAAAAACTTCAGTCAAGGTCATCTTCGACAGAAGCTCAGGATGTCCAGAATTCAAAGTTGGTAGAAGGATAACGGTCGTTATGTTTCAATGTAGCCCTTTTCCCTTAAATTACCATTTTCTAAACTTTATAAACACTCTATGGGATCATGCGCTTGGTTGATTTCTATTCTATCAATAAAATTTGAGCCCTAGTGCTTTTGTTCATAATTCTTATTTGTTTTAGCTTTACAGAATGACATTTTTAACATGATCAACGATTCTTGAAATAAAACAAAAATGAAATTGCTTGTCAAAATTTTTCTACTTTTAAAAATAAAGATGTCAATTCTTTTGACTGTTGAACACCGAAAGAACATCGATAGCTTCTCCGGAAGTGATTATACCTCATTTGCAGAATCAAAGTACTCCTTCTAAACCAGTACGCCTGAATGAAGGATCAACTGTGTCAGCGACCATGTTTCATCTGACATCCCCGACAGAGTTCGTACCTCTTAAGACCAATTGAACAATTCTTTCTCCCCACCGGGACCGTCTCTCCTAAGCAAGACAGGATTGCTATTTTGGAACATTGATACTTTTCATCCCCCATCGTGGCCGAGTATCCAGTCGTGTTCATCTATTAATCTGTATGTCCCGTCAGTTTCGTCAGTATAAACATACATACATCATGCATTATTGATTCACATTCATAATCATATTGCATTACTATCACTCTGGCCAGTCTTACTCCCCAAGTGATAAAAGTCATCTTAATTAATCGAGTTGTCAGTTCTTTCCTCATCAGGAAATGTTTTGTCTGAATAATCTCTCTCCCCCCAGTTTATTTCTGGATTGGAGACGGTCCTCGACCACTTTGGTAACTTGAACCTCTGAAAGGCAAAAAGACACCTTCGAAACATCACTCTTCACCATTGAAGATGATATTATTGCTTTCCCGGATTAAGGAAAATCCCCAGAGAAAGCCTCTCAATCGAAGACTCTAAGCAACACATCGATTTTTCTCCCAAGAAAGTCAATGTTAATGAAGTCATCAGCACCTCAAAATTGGATTACATCACATGGTATTTCTCCGAGAAGATCTCGAAGAAAAGTATGATGTAATATCCCCAAGCGAAAAGCAGTCTCTCAAGAGATTCGTTTTCCCCCAGTAAAGACAATAAATGACGTCTCCAACAGAGAAGTTTGCACACCACTACAACTCAGACAAATGGGTATCCCCCAGCAAGTCTGGCCTCTTTTTTCCGTCAAATGGCATCTCCCCGATAGAAAAGAAACTTATATCAGTTCCTTGGCTGAAGACCAGGATCGAGGGGAAGTTTATATCAGAAAATGAGACCAGTTCCTTGGCTGAAGACCAGGATCGAGGGGAAGTTTATTTAAGAAACTTAGACCAGTTCCTTGGCTGAAGACCAGGATCGAGGGGAAGTTTATATCAGAAACTGAGACCAGTTCCTTGGCTAAAGACCAGGATCGAGGGGAAGTTTGTTTCAAAGAAAACTGAGATCAGTTCCGTGGCTAAAGACCAGGATCGTGGGGAAGTTTATCAAGAAACCGAGACCAGTTCCTTGGCTGAAGACCAGGATCGAGGGGAAGTTTTACCTTTTTCTAAGTAGCATTGCTTAGCGAAAGAAGATGGATGAGCAAACTACTATCCATATAACCACTGTCAAAATTTCGGGTATTCCGATATTTAATCCTCTTGCACCCCGAATGCCTGAATACCTTCACCATTCACACCTTTGGGTCCAAGAAGATTAAATAGGGGCGTCTGTCATACTCCAAATTTTGACCACTCGTTGTTTATTCGACTGTGTTTTCACTTCGCGTCATCTGCATATCATATCATCTATTTTTGTGATGCATATTGTTTGAATTTTCAGTCGGAATATACACGTTGAAATCTCAGTCATTTTTGGTTAATTATGCGAAAAATCAATGAACGAACATGTTTTTCAATTAACCTCGTAAATGTTCATTCTTCGTCTATCTTTCGCACAATTCGGTATGATATCTTTTTTTTTTACCAATATAAAATAAAGATGAAAATGTATACATATAGATTCAAATTGTTATTTTTTGGAAAAAATAATATAAATTCATACATTTTTTGTTTTTTACAATTTTTGTTTTTTTATGAATTTTGTTTCTAATATATTTTGTTTTAAGTGGATTTTGTTTTTAACAATTTTTGTTTTTTACACAATTTGTTTTATATGCCAAATTCATCTTTGTTTACATAACATAATTTTTTTTTGTTTTACATACATAAATTTTTTGTAACAAACTTTGAAAGAATCTAAATATTAGACTTTGCTTTCTCTTAGTCTTATCCTATCTTCACTTAGCTTAAGCCTCAAGTCACTTTTTTTACTATAAATAGGCATGGTTAGAAGCATGAAAAATTACACTAAAACAATTGCTCCTATGCTTGTTTTCAACACTCTCTCCCTCCTACAAACCCTCTTAACTGCTGCAACAATAAACCGAGCCAGCATCCATCCAACAAAGCTCAAGGAGTCTTTCTTTCTCTTTTGGAACTCCATTGAAGAAGCCTTTGACTTTTTCCAAGAGGTAAGTGTTCTTACACTTTGATATCTTTGTACATGCATCATTCTTGAACATTTATTTAAGCAAAAATGTAGTTCTTAACGTGTTTGTTATGGTCCTCCTACCGTTTGCACTTAACGTGTGATCGTACCTGGATCAGACAGTGATTGTGACCAACGACGTCTGGAACGGCAGCTCCGGTGGTGGTGAGAGACGGCCGGGGGGTGTACCTGCAAGGTACTCCGACGCTCAAGTGAGAGAGTGTACAGAATATCAGCAAATACAAGAAGTGAGAATGGTGGGAAGAAAAGTGTCTAACCTAACCCTCTCAAATGAGAGGGTATTTATAGAGAGCCCCCAACGCGGGGCCAACGGTTACCTACAATGGGCTGGATCAACTAGGCCCACTCCAGGTAACTGCTAGGGCTTACGTGTAGTAGTGAAGACCAGCACGTGGTCTTCGCCCTAGGGTAACAGCTCCTAGATTTTCGGAAGTAGGGCAGACCGAATCTTTCGGAAATGGGAGGTTACTTGGAACGTGTCCACGCGGGGTGGACCGTTGGGTGCTCCTCGCAGGGAGGAGCCTTCTATGTCGAGGAGAGATGAAGCTCGTAGAATGGGTATGGCCTCGCGGGGAGGAATTGTGTCCGTCGAGGTGTATTGCGTAGCATACTCGCGGGGAGAAGCTGGTCTGTCGAGGAGGCACATCTCAGTAGGGTGTGATGCCCTCTTCTCTTTCTGCCAGGTGCCCGACGATGACTCAGTGCCCGACTAAACTGTGGTGTGCGCGTGGCAGTCACGTGTCCGCAGAAGGACCTTATTGGGCCTCTCCAGGCAGTATGGGTTAGGCCTGCTCGACTGTTGGGCAGCCTCGGCCCAGTCCAGAACAGGAGCCCCCCAAGTCGTTGTTCTGAGGTGTCAGAGTAATGACTTAAGGCTTACTGACACGTCGGGGATACGCCAAGAGGGGAGCCGAGGAGGCCATTCTCATGGTCGACGTCCATGCGGTCGCACATAAGTCGGGCATCATTCAGTCGCGTTTGGTCGGCACGCCGGGGAGATGAGGGGTCTCAGATTAAAAGCGTTGGGGATAACTGGAATAACACGCGTGGGAAGACGCGCGGTTGCATGCGTGCCATGTGTCGCCTGCCATTATTACCTAGGGAGGCTGGCTAGGGTAGCGCACTCGAGTGCCCTATGCCCCTCGAGTTTCGCGAGAATCACTTATAAAAGCCGCTCCTCTCGTTCATTTTCCACTTTTGCCTTTCTCTCTCAAGAATCCCTCTCCTTCTCTCTCTACCCTCTCTAGTTGCCGTTCGCAGCCGTCAACCGCCGGACATTCCGTACCAGAAACCCAGTCTTTCCGCTCGCCGCCGTAAAGCCGCCGGAAATTCCGTGCCGGAACCATAAACCGCTACTCACAAGGTACTTGCTTCGAGATTGATCTTTTTCTTACATTTCTCTTTAATTTCATCTAGTATATGGCATTTCCTTGATGAACTGATGATGTTCTCACGAGAAATGAGAGGATTCCTGGCGAATACGGCAGGAATCTTTAGTTGTTGAGAAAAGGGGTTCTAAGAACTTCACCCGCTCTCGTTGAATATTTCGGGGACTAGGGATGAACACGTCGGGGACCCGTTGAATGTCTCAGGGTCCTCAATAGTTACTCTTTTCATTTGCGTCGCGCAGACACGGGGGCAGAATCTTCCGGGGAGACGACGAGTTCCCCGGCGAACATGTCGACCCTCGGCCGGCTATGTCGGGGAACCGAGAGAGCCTTGCCCCTTCCTCGCCCGTTCGCTTGAACAGCGGTGGACGAGTGAATTTGATACGACCCATCGAATTCACCGTTTCCTTCTGCTTTTCAGGTAAATGGACGATTTGTCTACGAAGGTGGCCGTAGGATCATTCGAAGAAGACGACGATCAACCCGAATCCCCCATGGCCCACATGGCTTTCGCACGGGAGCGCCCGCTCGAAGAGTGGGTCTGTAAAGAAGCCCTGGAGATGTCGTCTATCTTCGTTTATAAAGACGTGGACGACGCGTTCTGCACCGTCGAGCACAGACTCATCAGGTCCGACAAATCTTGGAAAGTTTTTTGTCCAGAGGAGTATCACCGGATATGCTCGCCTTACCGGGGAATGTGCATCCCCGCCATGCCCAAAGGTTCCAGTCAGTCCCAGCCTACTGCCACTGTGTCGGAGATTTCGGAGAGGCGGACACCTCCTGCTGGGAGCCAGTCTCCGGGTACTCAAGGGACGCTAAAACGGCAACGGGTCTCGAGTGTGGAGATCGTCGACCTAGGCCACGAAGACAGTCCCCCACCTCCTTCAAGGTTTGAACTTCCCCCGTGCCATCAAAAGCCTCGCTTCTTCTCCGAAGTCATCTACCCTCGTGTCCCTCCCTCTGAAGTCCAAGCTGTGTTGGGAGCAGCCGCGGAGGCGAGGAGGAAGACGATATTCGAGGACCTGTCTGCAGTCATGCGGCTTTGCTCGACCGCCATTATCCTGAACGATGAGACTCGCCCTGCTGCTGAGTTTTCTCGACTGCAAGAAAAGCTCGAGAAGTTAGATGCTGAGATACTCAAACTGCGCAAGGAGTTGAAGGAGTGCAGGGACCTGAATAAAGAACAAAGCGAGCAGCAGCAGCGGGCTGAGAAAAAGATGAAGAAAGCCGAGGAAACGGAGAGGGCCACCTTGCCCGAATCGCCGAGCTGGAGGCGGAGGAGAAGCGGCTCAAGGAGCGGGTCGCCGAGTTAGAAGATGCAGTGTGGCCAGCCGAAGGCGAAACCGAGGAGGATATGCTGCTAACAACTCGAGCAGCGTTGGTGGCTCAACTCAGGAAACTCGAGCAGGATCTCCGACTAGCCGAGGATGATGCTCTTGAAACTGCGGGGATAGGGTTCCGGAACGCGGTGGCGCAGCTTCAGGTCCTAAACCCCGACCAGGTGACCGATGGGGCAGATGTTGACTTTGAGGTGGTCGACGGCCGGATAGTTCCGCCCGGGCAAGGAGGAGACGCCAACGAGGGAGGTGGGCCGGACGCCACTGAGACTGTCACGGAGTAGGGACATAGTTTGCTTGGCCTGCGTGCCATTTTGTTTTTGCCCGGCTTGTGGGCTTATTTGATGTATTATTAGCACAATGGTTATTTTCGCCCGGCTTGTGAGCTTGTATCCGTAACATTTTTTGTACTAAGGGTTTTGCCCGATTTTCCTGCTTCGTTATGCCTCTTTATTAATTTTGCTTGTGTGTGATATTTTATGCCTTACTTATTTTTGTCTAAGTAGTTGAGATCACTGGCGCCTTGGGATTTTACTCGACTCAGATGATGCTCGACTGCGTAGAGAGCTTAGCCGAGTGGTCAGGGGTTGTACTCTGACCTTCGACGAGGCTAAGAAAGCGGTCGATTTCTTAGCTTCGTGGCGTGAACTTCCCATCGCGAGCTGGGTGTTCCGCCTATTTGGTACGTCGACGACGGAGCTCGGTTGAGGTCTCCTCGCCGGGCCAAAAAGTCTCACGCACACAATTCGTGGTTTTTGGCCGCCGAGTGCTATATAGAGGTGTCGCGCATGTACCGTTGCGCGCCCCCGTGTTCGCGACGTTGTATTGTCCTGGACAGTGTCTAACTGTAGTATTGCTTGAGCTTCTCAACATTCCATGGTAGAGCAAGTTGTTCGCCGTGGAGGTTCTCGAGGTAATAGGCACCAGTCCCCGTCTTGGCAGTGACGCGGTACGGGCCCTCCCAGTTTGCGGCCAGTTTTCCTTCGCGTGAATCTTTTTGATTTCTTCGCAGGACAAGACTGCCTACTTGGAAGTCTCGTTTGATAACTTTGTCATTATAACGCAGAGTTATTTTTTGTTTTAAAGAGGCTTCTCGGAGGGAAGCGCCGGTCCTTATCTCTTCGACAAGGTCGAGTTCCACGCACAGGGCTTCGTCGTTCGTTTCATCGTCGAGGGGAGCTTCTGTTCTCCTCGAGGGTTCCCTGATCTCAACGGGGATAACCGCTTCAGTTCCGTACGTTAGGCGAAACGGGGTCTCCCCTGTCGTTGAGTGTGGGGTTGTTCGATACGCCCAAAGAACGCTGTGCAACTCCTCGACCCACCGTTGTTTGGCCTCGCCGAGTCGTCGCTTGAGTCCCCGGAGTATCACTCTGTTCGCTGCCTCGGCCTACCCGTTAGTTTGAGGGTGTTCGACTGACGTGAAGTGCTGCTTTGTGCCCAATTTGGCGACGAAGTCTTGGAAGTTCCTGTCGGTGAACTGCGTCCCGTTGTCCGTGACAATGGCTTGGGGTACCCCGAATCGGGCGAGGATGTTTCTCTTGTAGAAACGGAGTATGTTGAAAGCAGTGATTTTGGCCAGCGCCTCGGCCTCAATCCACTTCGTGAAGTAATCCACCCCGACTATGAGGTATTTGTTTTAGTACGACCCCATGACGAAGGGTCCGAGGATATCCATTCCCCACCACGCAAATGGCCACGGGGACGATAATCTCGTTTGGGGGAGCGAGGTGCATGTCTCCGTGCCTTTGGCAGCGGTCACATTTCTTAACGTGCTCTTTCGCATCATGTTGCATAGTGGGCCAATAATACCCTGCTCGGAGTGCCTTTCGGGCTAAGGACCTTCCGCCGAGGTGCTGGGCGTTGATTCCTTCGTGGATTTCTTGGAGGATCCCCGACACTTTGCTTTCTTCGATGCACCGGAGCAAGGGGATGGAGAATCCTCGACGGTATAGCTTACCTTCGACGATGGTATACGCACATGCCCGCCTCTTGACTATCCCTGCTTCTTTAGGATTGTCGGGGAGTTTGCCCGTCGTCAAATATTCGTAAACCGGGGTCATCCAACAGTTTCCGTCCCCAATGGCGTTGACCTCGGTCGTCGGTGCGGTTTTGTTAATGCTTGGCTGGGTCAGTATCTCCTGGATAACTGATTTCTTCCCTCCTTTTTTCTTGGTGCTCGCAAGCTTGGAGAGCACGTCTGCTCGTGTGTTGTGCTCGCGCGGTATGTGAACCACCTCCGCGGAGACGAATTTCTTCAACCTTTCTTGCACCAAGGTTAGGTACTCGATGAGACTATCGTTTTTGGCCTGGAATTCTCCCCGCACCTGCGATGCCACGAGCTGTGAGTCTGTAAAGATTTTGACCTCTTTTACGTCGAGGTCTTCTGCGAGTCGAAGTCTCGCGAGGAAGGCCTCGTATTCGGCTTGGTTATTCGATGTCTTGAAGGAAAGTTCGAGGGAGACCTCTATCAGGATGCCCTGTTCGTTTTTGAGGATAATGCCCGCTCCGCTGCCTTTTGCGCTGGAGGCCCCGTCGACGTAAATCGTCCATTTCTGGGAGCCGTTGGTCGGGGATTCCGGCGTGGTCATTTCTGCTACGAAGTCGGCCAGTACTTGGGCTTTCAAGGCTTTTCTTCCTTTGTATCGAAGTTCAAACTCGGATAGCTCGAGAGACCATCGGAGCATTCTCCCTGCCATATCTGGCCGGCTGAGGAGCTGTCGGATAGGCTGCTCCGTCCTTACCACAATTGTGTGGGCCAGGAAGTAATGACGTAATCTTTTGGCTGCGGATACGAGGGCCAAGGCGACCTTTTCAATCTGTTGGTATCTAAGTTTGGGGTCCTGAAGAGCTCTGCTCGTGAAGTAAATCAGTTTCTGTCCGTCGGGGGTCTCCCGTATAAGGACAGCGCTCACCGCTTCGCCGCTGACGGCCAGGTACAAAAAAAGTGTTTCCCCGGTATCTGGTCGGGATAAGACCGGGGGTTGAGACAAGACTTGCTTTAGATGGAGGAGGGCTTGTTCGCAGATTGCCTTCTGCCGGAGAAGCTTGAAGAAGGGGAGTGCGTACTGAGCGGATTTGGCTACGAAATGGGAGAGAGACGTCAGCATTCCATTGAGCGACTGGATCGACTTCTTCGAGTTCGGGGTGGGGATTTTGGAGAACGCCCTACATTTGTCGGGGTTCGCCTCGATGCCCCTCTCCGTGAGGTAGAAGCCGAGGAATTTCCCTGCGCGAACACCGAAGGTGCATTTGTCGGGGTTGAACCTCATGCGACATTTCCTCGCCGTGTCAAACACTTTTTGGAGATGAGCGGCATGGTCGATTTCCTCTGTGGATTTGACGATCATGTCGTCCATGTAAACCTCGAGCACGTCGCCGATATCTGCCCGGAGGACCTTGTTCATCATCCATTGGTAGGTGGCGCCAGTGTTTTTCAAGCCGAAGGGCATTACGTTATAGTAGTAATTGCCCGACTTGGTCATGAAGGTTGTATGCCGTTTGTCGGCCTCGTCCATGGGGATTTGGTTGTACCCCGAATAAGCGTTGTAACACCCCAAAATTTGCCTTGTTGTTTTTAGATAACTGGCTTATGTTTCTTTGCATTTCTTGCATTAGCATTTGTGCGTAGCATTGGGTCCTAGCATGGGATCAAGGTACTTGGTTTAACTCAAAGGAAGAAGAGGTTTTTCAGGTTTTCAAACAACAGTTCATGTGCTTTGTCCAAGGGGCTAAGAGGAGAGAAAATTCTTGATGCTATCAATTCTTGAACCACAAATGAGCCTTGAGCCTCAAGGTGTTTTATTTGGTCCATCATCTCATCACAAGATCAAGATTGGCAGGGGAATTCAAAAGAATCACACTCTCCTAACTTGGTTTCTTAAATTAGGGTTTTGGAGATTCTGAGATTTAACCCTTAAATGAGCAAGCTCTTTGATTGTTTATTATCTCCAAATGGCACATATCATCATTGGTGGACATGACACACCTCATACTCAGAGGAATTTGAATTTGGAGGATGTGCTGATTTCTCCTAACCAGAGGAGCCAAAATTAGGGTTTCCTATAGAATCAGTTTATTTCTGATTTTTAGGACAAGACTCGACCTCATCGTATTCCTCATGTCCTCAAGTGTCTAGGATTGGAGAATTGTCCATCAATTTGCTTCAGAAGGTTTTCAATTGATCAGAAATTTGAAAATCAGGAGAATTGGGAATAAAGTCAACTGTGCAGTGGAAAAGTCAACCCCTGACTTTTTGAGGTCAACATCATGATTTTCAAGTCAAATATGGTCCATGGACAAGATTTGGTCAAGAAATGTTCAAAGGTTCATAAAAAATCAAGAATTTGGGAAAGTTGCTAAAATTGGAAAATTAGGTTTTTTAGAAACTTACTATTTTTAGTAAGTTTTTAATCACTTTCTAAGCCATTTTTCACCATTTTCAAGGCCTCATTCAAAAACCTTTTCCACATGGAAGTTGTAGATTGAAGTTTTCCCTTCAAAATGAGCACAAGAACCATGCCATTTGGATCATTTTTGAGAGAGTTATGATGTTTCAAAGATGGAGGTTTTAAGTTGTAAAAACTTGAAAACTTAGAATTTTTTCTAAGTTGTTCTTGGACAGTTTGGTGCACTCATGTTCATGCTCACTTTTGGATGACTTCCAAGCCTTGGATTGAGAAACTTCTAACATAAGAATTGTAGAGTGAAATCTCACCTTTCCAAAGGGTCCAAGTTTATTTCATTTGAATCATTATACATCAAGTTATGGTTGATTAAAGTGAGACACTTACAACTTGCAAAAATTCCAACATTTAGATTTTTTTCTAAGTCTTGTTGGGCAGCTTCAAAGACACGATTTCAAGGCAAGGTTTCATGTGTTTACAAGTGTTATTTAAACTTGATTCCAACACCATTCTTGTTCCTCATCATGTTAACTTTATAAAGAGCTCAAGATTGTCTCACTTGGATCATTGTGGTGCAAGTTATGGTCATTCAAACCTCAAGGTTTCAAATGAAAAATGGTGATGATTTAGACTTATTTTCAAGTTTGCTTTGTCAGATTTTGGGGACATCTTTTCGTGATCATCTCCTTTTGGATTCAAATGATATTTTAAGATCTTTCAAACATGTCATTCATTCTATGATTTCCTTAGTTTGATTTGAGCTAGAGAGTTCACGGATTGGTAAAGAATTCATCAACTTATGGTTATTTGAATGTGCTCCCATGATGATTGTGATAACTTTGCATACCATGGCCAAAGGGTACCAAATTCTGCATTGTACCTCACTAATCGTACCAGCCATCATCCTTTGATCCCATATGCCAAAATCTTGCCTAAATGAGCCAAACAATGTCATTTTCTTACCATGCACGTATGTGTACTATCATGCAAAAAAATAGGAATTGAAAGAATGGAATTCATAACAAACTTGATGCTCTCACGTGCTCATCCAATGATCCCACTCACATAAGAATTTCCATTGCCAAATCATCATTCCAAACCTGGCTCCAAGGCTGAAAACAAACCATTACCCGTGCCATGCACATGAGAAGCTCCACCCTCATTTCTCTTTCCAAACCAAAGATAACCACTTCAGGTCATGTGCTTCGTTTCCAGACCTCTCTCCAACCCTAAAACACTCATTTATAAGCTGCTCAACTCCAAACCTAGAGAGCATTCTTCATTTTCAGATCTGAATCAAAAAAATCTCTCTCATCTTCGAATTCTTTTTTATTTGAGAGATTTCTGCATTTTCTTGGCTGGATCATCATCTATCATACATCATCTAGCTTCTGTATGCGAAGAATCACTTCTGGATTCATTGTTTGAAGCTCTGCAAGCTCATATTCTTCACTATCGGTTTGAGTTGGTTTGAAGATTTTCAACAACTTTCTGGACAGATTAAGCTTTGATCTATCTCCTACGAGGCATTTTGAAGTTTTCCATATCGTTTCCTGAAGCTAATAGCTGCTGAGAAGAGTCAACAGAACTTCTCCGTTAGGTAATACTCTTCCCTTCGAATCTGCCATGATATACGTCCACCATGCTTGTTGCTAGTGATTCTGAAGTCCTACCACTGGGTAGGCACTGTTTGAATGTGTGTTGTTTTAGTTTGAAAGAGTTTCAGTTTGGACATGTTTTATTTTTCGCTTCGATTCGTGGTGTTTTTGCGGTTGAAAATTGTTTTTGAGAGTGGATTTGATATCTCCTTGAAATTCTATGCAAGATGTTGTACTCTTTTATTCATTTTGGTGAAATTTCATCCAAAGCTCCGGCGAGCCTCCCGGAGAAGATGACCGGAGCTAGGGCTCCGGCATCTGACGTGTTGTTGCGCTGACCGGTTGACCAGCCAATGGAAACAAGGTCAGCACGCGTGGACTGCCAACATGGCCGTGTTAGGATCCAAACACATCGTTTCATTTATTTTATTTTTGTTTTGTTTGATTCTGAATGAACAATGATTTTGGGCTTAGCATTTTGTTTTTCACACCCCATCATTTGAGGCCCATTGCGCGTTTAACTGTGTTCCTTTTGATCCAATAATTGCTGATGTACCCCTGGCTTCATTTCATTTTCTTTTTATTTTCTATTTTCGTACCATTTCATAATTAATTGTTAAAAATACTTGTATGTGCTAAAAAATTCCAAAAAAATTCATCATCTCTCCTCACTATTAAAATTAATATTTCACATTTTATTTTATTATTTTTGCCTTAAATTTGCATTAAATATTAATTTTCCAAATTAATTTTTCTCATTTGCACTTCATATTGCATACTTCGTGTTGGATTTTTTATTTCTCTCATTTAGAAAGTGATTTGATCCTGATTCTTTTTGGGTTGTGTTCATAACATGTTGAAGTATGTTTGAGATTTTTGGAATGATTTTTAGGTCCTTTTTGGATGACTTTTGATGTGTTGCTTTGAGCATGAATGTATGAAATCCTATTGATGCTTTGACCTAATTGTTGATTGACTTTGGTTCTGATTCATTGCTTGTGGATTTGATATGTCAATTATACATGTTTGAGATGCTTGAATACTGAATGACATAAATTTTGAGGCATTTTTGTTATTTCTTTGAAGCATGAACTTTAACTTGTCCAACTTGTGAATGTATGCTTCATGTTTGGTTTGCTTGGTCATGAAGGCACTTGTGCCATGATTTGGGGTCTTGTTTGAGAATTGATAGCATGTTAAGTGACCTCTGGTTGTGATATTTGGATCTCATCTTTGCATGTTTGATGTTTACCTTGCACCTTAAGTCACTTGTTTCACAAGAATGAATCATGCTTCACTTCACTTCACTTCTTCTTCTTTGCTTCTTAATTGATTGTGAAAGTGTTTGTATGACTTGAATGATGTTTGAAGATCTTGTTTAGGCACACATTTAGGATTGTGTCACTTCTGGATTTGGTTTGCTTTGTGGAATTTTGACTTGGTTGCTTCACATGATCACTTCTTTTCATCTCACTCCTTCTTTAATGACTTGAATGGTACTTGAGTGACTTCTCCCTTTTCTTTTTGACTAATTGTGCATGATTAATATTAGAGGTCAGTAGGACCATTAGGTTCTGAACTTGATGTTTGATTTACTTTAGAACTTGTTTCTTTATGGCCTTATGCTTGTTTGAGTTTCATTTTGTCATATGTGAATACTTCTAACATTTTCAGGGGCAAATGGTAAGTTGTTTGAATGTGGATATGCTTCCACATTTTACTTTCTTCCTTTATCTTTTAACTTTCATACTTGTGTTTGAAGTGAGCTTAGGCCACTTGTGTTTCACTTCTCTTTCTCCTCCTTCACTTTCACTCTTTTCATTCCTCGAGTCTCAAGACTTGTTTAAGTCTTGGATTCTCTCCCTTTAGAGCTACCTAGTCCAACTTAATTTTCGATTAAGCTTGGAGTAGGATTAGCATTAGGTTAGGTAGTCGTCTCTCCTAAACCTCACTAACCATAGGACATCCATGCATGATGACATTAGGACTCTTAGTTTCCCTTTAGAGTTTCCTCTTGCGTCGCTTCTCTTCTCATCTCAAACTTCTTGAAAACACTTAATAAAATATAACGTATATTGCGCTCGAGCCTTAAGTGTAGGAAGTGAAGAACGAGGGGTCTCCTCTCTTCTTCTAGGGTGTTTAGCATACGTCTCATTCGGGGGCGACCATGCGACTCACTCGTTCCCGCATGGTAGACTTTGGTGCAATGTAAGTTACGAACTAACTAAAACTCTTCTGTCTAAAAAACACCAAACAAATTCAAATCTTTTTTATCCTTCGGGATTGTTGGGTTTCAAGTTTCTTCTTTCAGAAAAGAGCTCGTCGCTCGCGTAAAAAACACTTACCCATCCGTGGTCGTACCCACGAACTACGTCAGCTCTGATTCCTCTCTCTCGTCCGATTGAGGATACGTAGGCACAAGACAGCGATTGTCTTGGCGAGCAACCTTCCCCCACAGTTCCCGTCCGAACTACGTTGACTCTGACTTTCCCATTGCACTGAGGGAGTACGTAGGCCTAGGACAACGATAATGTCCTAATCGAGTCACTTTTTTTTTCTTTCTTTTTTTTTCTTCTTTGTTTCTCCGTTCTTTCCGTTCTCGTTTCTTCGTCGGTTCAGTAGCAGTGGAGTTCCAGACGACGACACCCTTTGATGCAGACAACAAGCGTGGATCCCATCGAGTACGATGGACGTGTTGGGTGCTAACACCTTCCCTTCGCATAACCGACTCCCGTACCCGTTCTCTTGGTCGCGTGACCGTGCTCTTTCCCTTCTTTCAGGTTTATGCAGTGTTTCCTTTCCCTCTCTTGGGATAAATACACTTTGCTGGCGACTCTGTGTTCTTTTGCGCCACTCTCGCGTTTGTACCGTCGGATGTGAATCTTTTCGGGAGCGACAGCTGGCGACTCTGCTGGGGACTCTGGTTGACCTATGCTGGTCCTTCCCCTTTAGCGAGTCGATCCTAGCGCTTGTCTGTTTATTTTCTCTGGGTGTTTGTTTTTATGGTGTTTTGCTTTGTTGTATATTACTGTATTTACTGTCTTATTTACTTTACTGTATTTACAGCTCTTTATTGCATTGCATTGCATTTCATTACTGTCATATTGGATATTGCTGTATTGTTCTGCTGCTGGTTTTTCTGTTTGCAGGGTGGGTTGGATTCATGAGAGAAAAACCCAATACCAAGGCTTGAGCATACACCTATGATTAGCGTGGAAAGTAGTGTGACTTGTTTGGCATTTGGCCAGACGAAGTATACATGAAAACTCCACATCCAGACGAGGTTTTCTTGGTAATATTCTGTCCTGTCCATTTGGGGCAGACGATGGAATATAACCTGGAAAGCTGTCGACTCTGGCGACCATTCCCGAGGACTCAGTTGCGGCACTCCTCCCGAGATATGACAGTGGCAGCACACGTTCTGTGGTAAACCCATTGCACATTCTCGATCCGAGGACCCAATGCTGGGAACTTGCTATAGGATTTCCCTTTTGTAGTGAATCAGCGGATGACCTCTTTGATTGGCGATAGCATTGTATCCTTCGGGCTGAATGTGCTATTGCTTCTCAAACCTCTGAAGCTGAGGATCTTTTGTTTTGGAGAATCGGTTGAGGCCTCCTCTTTTGATGATGATGCCAAACCAGAAATGGTGAACGTATCATCATTTCTCGACCTGAGAGCCCGGGATACTGAACATCCTAGTACCCACATGTGAGAGGGGATGGGTGTTTGCAGGTTTGCAGGTAACTGAGACCTTCAACCTACCTGGTTTCTGGGTTTCTCATCAGTGTACTATTATTATCCTGGCATTCTGGCAGTTTGATTGGGTTGTTATTCTGGATTTTTGGGTTTCTGGTATTCTGGGTCTTATTCAGTCAGCAGAACAGCAGCAGTTTGAGCATTTTGGATACCTTGATCCCATGCTTGCATTTTGCATCATCTTTTTTGCATTCTGACATGTTTGCTCATTTGTAGGGTTGCATCCTAACTTTGATTCCGGTTGTCTGAAGACTGTCCATGATGAGTATTAGCGCTGATAAAAGAAAGAACATCATCCCGTATAAGTTCCCAGAGCTTCATCTAGACGCTGTGCACAAGATCTCGGCTATGGCAAAACCAGAGGTATTGGCAGATTTTAGAGGAGAATATGGGAGGATTCTGAGTTTCGCCCGGAATGTTACCAATTATGAGTTCAGGGCCCTGCACACTCTGGCACAGTTCTATGACCCTCAACTTTGGTGTTTTCTATTTGCTGATTATCTTTTGGCTCCAACGTTGGAAGAATTTGCTCTTATTTTGGATGTTTCGGTCAAAGAGGGAGCTCCCTTCTATCCTTCTAAGGAGTTTCCTGATTTGGAAAGGGTTGCTGCTACTTTACGTTTGGATCAGTCACTGTTGAAGAAAAATATTGCTAGTAAAGGGGGTTATCAAGGTTTTCACACGAAGTTTTTGATCGAACAGGCTGCTACTTGTGCTAAGGCTAAGTGTTGGTCAGTGTTCAATGCAATTCTGGCTATGTGTGTTTATGGAACAACGTTATTCCTTAATGTGAAAGATTTTGTAGATGCACATGCTGTCCGGATATTCACCACGAAGAATCCGGTACCTACCTTGCTTGGGGATCTGTATTATTCGATACACTATAAGAATGAGAAAAGGAGAGGCGGACCTCTTTATTGTTGTGCTTCAATTTTCTATAAGTGGTTTGCTGATCGTCTTCCCAAATCTGGGGCATTCGAAGACACTAAAGGAACTTTAGATTGGGCAAAGAGATTAATGGGGTTAAGGGCCGACAACTTAGTTTGGATCAATCGTGAATTGTTGGGCCGAGAGATCCTGGTTAGTTGTGGAGGTTTACCTAAACGTACCTTTAATAGGAAGGAAGGGGGGAATTAACTACAACCCCATTCTTGCTATTAGGCAATTTGGGTATGCTTTAAAGGAGCCGCCAAAAGGCCAAGATGTGCAAGAGTCTCTATTTTTGGGTGAGGAAGCCAATCTGGAGGTGTTGAAAGAAGCTGCAAACGCTTCGAGAGATCGCCATAACAAAGGAAAGACTTCTTTTGGAAAGTGTAACAACAAAGCTTTTCTTGCGTATGAAGACTGGGTCCAAAGCAGAGTAGAGAGTGTACTTTTGCCATTCTGCAGGGAACCTCCTTCTTACCCTTTGCTGATTGAACCCCCAACCATGATTGAGATGGAAAAGTATAACCAATTATGGGCTGAAAAGGAGAAGATTCAAGAGGAGAACCGTGAGTTGCAAAAGGAAATCTACCAGTTGAAACATGAGCGAGGTGAGGCTGTTCATATCGCCAAGCTGAAGACAGAACGTCTCGCTGAAAAAGAAAAGGAGCTGGTTGAAGAGATAGCAGCTAGGAAAAGGGTAGGACAAGCTCTAAAAGGCGTTTGCAAGACTCTCAAATCCAAGAAGGATGACTTAGCTAAGGCTTGGGAGAAGATTCGCAGGTTCAATGCTTACCGAGATACTGCAATCACGGCCAACAAGCAGAAAGAAGATAAGCATTTGGAGCAGATTGAGAGTCTGAAGTTGAAGCTCAGGAAGAAGGACGAGGAGATCTTGTCAGGGACGTTCCGAAGACACGCAGTTGAAGAACGGCTCAAAGAAGCCATAGCAACCATGGAAGAGCTGAAAATACAAGCAGGAGTGAAGAGGTCTAAGTGGGAGTGCTCTAGCTAAGGCAGTGGCCCTCATACGGTGCAAGATCCTTGAAGGGAACTTTACTCAGTAGTTTGTATTTTGTTCTTTCTTTGTATTTTGGGTCACCACCAGAATTGTTGGCTGGGACCTCTGCTTATTTTTGTTTCAGGCTATTTTTTTGGTACCTTGGGTTGTAATTTCTGACAGTGATTCACTCTGATTTATATGAGCAGCAGTTTCATCCTATTTCACCTTTAAACTGGAATCAAGGGGTGGATCACCCTGCAAATATACAAACATGTTTGCATTTGCATTTGCATAATCATAATCATTTTTACATTGCAGGTTATCTTGGTTTCTCTGGTTTTCTTATGCTCTCTTTTTCTTTCAGTCAGGATTGATCAACCAACTCATCGTTATTCTACTCGGCTCAATCAAAACAGAGTGATGGACAAAGTTCAGGCAGATATGGCCGCTATGCAAGCTCGCATCGACCAGTTCATGGAAATGATGCAGGGTGTGGTGCAAAGTCAGAACGAGTTTAGAACTCTGGTTCAGCCGTTAGTGGCGCAGGTCGACGAAAATGGTATCCTACACGGTGGTCTTATTAACCGTAATATCCCTCCGGGCGGAGTTGG
The DNA here is from genome assembly GCA_022829125.1 of Lathyrus tuberosus. Lineage (NCBI taxonomy): Eukaryota > Viridiplantae > Streptophyta > Magnoliopsida > Fabales > Fabaceae > Lathyrus > Lathyrus tuberosus. Next base: position 5,943,797 of record JALAZF010000193.1, read on the forward strand.
TGCTGGTGGACAGGGCAGAATTCCTATAGTGGTTGGAGAGGGAAGTACTGTTCGGGCTATCCATGGCCATCATTTTGATGATCAACAGGACGATGTGTTCTCGGTCAGGAGTTTAGATGCTGCCCTTCCTGTGGTCAGTGATGAAAGAATCCGTTTAATCGAAGCTCAATTGAAAGGAGTGGTGAAACAGGATGATTTAGGGATTGATTTGGACGACCTAGGGTTGGTCCCTGATGTTGTTATTCCACACAAGATTCAGATTCCTACGTTAGAAAAATACAATGGTTCTACCTGCCCAATGACTCATGTGAAGGCCTATACCAGGAAGATGGCTGCTCACGCTAAGGATGAAAAGTTAATGATGCACTTCTTCCAAGACAGCCTGTCTGGCGCGTCTTTGGAATGGTACATGGGGCTAGAAAGCAGAGATGTTCGTACCTGGAGAGAGCTAGCTGCAGCTTTCATCAAGCATTATCAGTACAACACGGACATGGCTCCCAACAGAACTCAGTTGTTGAGCATGTCCCAGAAGAATGATGAGAGTTTCAAAGAATACGCGCAAAGGTGGCGTGAGTTGGCGGCTAGGGTGCAGCCACCAATGCTAGAGAAAGAGATGCTAGATATGTTCATGGACACACTGCCTAAGCACTACTATGAGAAGCTTTTGCCTTGTTCTCTAGGCAAGTTTGCAGATGTGATTGCTATTGGGCAGAAGATAGAGGTCGGAATTAAGGCTGGGAAGGTTTCTAGCGGTGATGGATCGTCTTCCGGACAGGGAAAAAAGCCGTTTGATAATTATAAGAAGAAAGGAGAGACCAACGCTGTATCATCCCACAGGGGAAAAGGGAAACAACGCCAGTTTAACAATCAACAGGTAGCATCAGTAACCATTCCAGCAACTTTACCCCCACCACAGCAGCAAAGGGGTAATGCTAATCAGAATAGGCAGCAGGGTCAGTATCAGAACAGACAGAGGAATGCAGAGAGGCATTTTGATCAACCCCCAATGTCATATGCACAGTTGTTGCAACATTTATTGCAGTTGCGTCTAGTTGAGCTTCGTACCCTGGCTCCACCAACAGGGGAACTCCCACGAGGCTACGATGCTAACGCACACTGCGATTTTCATTCTGGTGCTCCGGGGCACACGGTGGAGAAGTGCAGGGCATTTCAGCACAAGGTGCAGGACCTTGTGGACTCTAAAGCCATCAATTTCTCGAATGACAGACCCAATGTTATTCAAAACCCGATGCCTAATCACAATGGGCCAAGGGTGAATGCTATAATCGAAGACTGTGAAACTTTGAATTTGATCATGGATGTGGAGGAACTGAAGACTCCGTTGGTGGTGGTTAAGAACAGGTTATTGAAAGGTGATGTCTATCGGGGCTGTGGTAAGAACTGCTCAGATTGTTTGATAAAGGCTAATGGTTGTGATTCGTTGAAAAGGGGTATTCAGAATCTGATTGATGAGGGCTGTTTACAATTTGACAGAGGTAATCAGCTAGAAGAGGTTGTTAGTGAGAAGGTTGCCACTATCACTATTCCGTTCAAAACAATTACTATTTCTGGTCCAGCAAGGCCACCTCCAGTCATTATCACAAGGGCTGGACCCATTCCGTACGAGAGTTCCAAGGCTATTCCATGGAATTATGGTGCAGAGGTGTTTGTCAATGGGCAAAAGTAAGAGCTAATGAATACTTCACCAGTGGGTTCTAGTTCAGGGGTTAAAGTTGAGACTGCTGCTATAACCAGAAGTGGTAGAGTGCTCCCTCCGGTTAATGATCAACCCAGTACCTCCAGGCAAGATAGAGGAAAACAGGCGATGGATGGTTCTGTTCAGACTCCAGTGATTGTGGAATCTACAGTGAAGCCGGTTGATGATGCTTTTTCGAAAAATGTAGAGGAATTTATGAGGCTCATCCGAAAAAGTGATTATAAGATCGTGGACCAGTTACATCAGACCCCGTCCAAGATCTCTATTCTGTCTCTGCTCTTGTGTTCTGAGGCTCACAGGAATGCTCTTTTGAAGGTTTTGAATGCAGCATACGTTCCTCAAGAGATTTCTGTTAATCAGCTGGAAGGGGTTGTAGCGCACGTGAACGCGGGTAACGGCCTGGGTTTTATAGATCTTGACTTGACTTCTGCTGGCAGGAATCATAACAATGCCCTGCATATTTCGATCGAATGTCGTGGCTCGCTGATGTCACATGTCTTGGTTGATACTAGTTCATCGTTGAATGTATTGCCCAAGAAAGCGTTAATAAAGTTGGATACTCGAGGACTTATTTGTACGCCAAGCGACTTGGTGGTGCGAGCTTTTGATGGCTTGAAGAGGTCTGTTTTTGGCGAGATTGTGCTTCCAATCAAGGTTGGACCGGAAATCTTTAATGCAACGTTTTACATTATGGATATTCAGCCAGCGTACAGCTGTTTATTGGGCCGTCCTTGGATCCATGGGGCAGGTGCTGTAACTTCCACTTTGCATCAAAAGCTGAAGTATATGGTTGATGGTCACATAGTGACAGTGTGCGGAGAAGAAGACATAATGATCAGTCAGCTGTCAACCTTCAAATACGTGGAAGTGGATGGGGAAATCCACGAGACGTTGTGCCAGGGATTTGAGAAGGTGAAAGTTTCCGAAGAAGTTGTTCAGTCTGAAGCTGTAGTGCAGCCCGTAGTGGCAAATCAACCTGAGGGTTCCATGTCTTCGTTGAGAGACGCCAAAGCTGTGGTTGAAGCTGGTAGCTCACAGAGGTGGGCCAGGTGGTTGAAGTCCAGAAAAAGAAGGATACTTATGGATTGGGATATAAGCCATCCAAAAGAGATGAGGATCCCCCAAAATTCTATGGCCCTGTCCGGTTCACTAGCGCTGGAGTTTTCTTCGACAGAGTTAATGCTATTGAAGAAGAAGGAGACAGTGATTGTGACATGGATAGCTGGATCCGTCCTTGTGTCCCAGGGGAAAGTCTGCACAACTGGTCTTCCGAGAAAGTCATTCAAGTGACAGGCTTCGAGTAATTGCTTTGTTTTCCTATTTTGTTAATCCTACGTTCTGCCCAAGACGTAGTGATTCTGTTTGTAGGGCTTTTAACTGTCGCATGTTTTGCTTTATCATCAATAAAGGACTTTTCACACTCAAATATTTTGATCTCTGTCTTTCTGTTTTTATTTTTATGCATTAAAAAACCCACATCAAAATGGTAATGTGTTTCTTTTGTTGCATCATAATAAAACATACCTCATAAATCATTGCAGGTCTTTTTGTTCAGATGACACCGATCATGACTCAGCTATAGCTCGGTATGACTTTGACAATCCAATCTATCAGGCTGATGAAGATTGTGAACTGCCCGAAGAGTTGGCCAGACTGTTGAAGCAAGAGGAGAGAGTCATCCAACCTCATCAGGAGGAAATTGAGATTATAAATCTGGGAACCGAGGATGCTAGAAAGGAAGTAAGAGTAGGGGCTGCATTGGAAGACAGTGTCAAGGGAAGATTGATTGAAATGCTCCGAGAGTATGTTGACATCTTCGCCTGGTCTTACCAAGATATGCCTGGGCTCGATACTGATATTGTCGTACACTGGCTACCGCTCAAAGAAGGTTGTGCTCCGGTCAAGCAAAAGTTGAGAAGAACTAAACTGGAGATGTCTGTCAAGATCAAGGAAGAGGTTCAGAAGCAGTTGGACGCCGGATTTCTTGCCGTAACAAATTATCCTCCATGGGTTGCTAACATCGTGCCTGTACCTAAGAAGGATGGGAAGGTCAGGATGTGCGTTGATTACAGGGATTTGAATAGAGCAAGCCCAAAGGATGATTTCCCGCTCCCTCACATTGACGTGTTAGTTGACAATACTGCTCAGTATTCTGTGTTTTCCTTCATGGATGGCTTCTCTGGGTATAACCAAATCAAGATGGCCCCGGAGGACATGGAGAAGACTACATTCATAACACCGTGGGGAACTTTCTGCTACAAAGTGATGCCCTTTGGATTAAAAAATGCAGGGGCAACTTACCAGCGGGCGATGGTGACTCTCTTTCATGATATGATTCACAAAGAGATTGAAGTTTATGTTGATGACATGATTGCGAAGTCACAGACGGAAGAAGAACATTTGGTGAATCTTCAGAAGTTATTTGAAAGGTTAAGGAAATTCAGACTGAGGTTGAATCCAAACAAATGCACCTTCGGGGTGAGATCAGGAAAATTGCTGGGGTTTATTGTTAGTGAAAAAGGTATTGAGGTTGATCCTGCAAAGGTAAAAGCCATACAAGAGATGCCTGTGCCGAAAACAGAAAAAGTGGTTCGTGGTTTCTTGGGGAGATTGAATTACATTGCTAGGTTCATCTCGCATCTCACAGCCACGTGTGAACCAATCTTCAAGTTGCTAAGAAAAGATCAAGCGGTCAGGTGGAATGAAAATTGTCAAAAGGCGTTTGAAAAGATTAAAGAATACTTGCAGGAACCTCCGGTCCTTATGCCGCCAGTGCCAGGAAGACCTTTGATTATGTATCTCACGGTTCTTGAGAATTCAATGGGTTGTGTGCTCGGTCAACAAGACGAGTCAGGTAAAAAAGAGCACGCCATCTATTACCTGAGTAAGAAGTTTACTGATTGCGAGTCAAGATACTCGATGCTGGAGAAAACATGTTGCGCACTCGCGTGGGCCGCTAAGCGTTTGAGGCAGTATATGTTAAACCATACAACCCTTTTGATTTCGAAGATGGATCCGATCAAGTATGTGTTCGAGAAGCAAGCACTTTCTGGTAGAATAGCCCGTTGGCAGATGGTTCTGACAGAATATGATATTCAGTATGTTTCCCAAAAGGCCATTAAGGGAAGTGTGTTGTCAGAGTATCTTGCCGAACAGCCAATTGATGATTATCAACCGATGAAGTTTGAGTTTCCGGATGAGCACATCATGTATCTGAAGATGAAGGATTGTGAAGAACCTTTGCCTGATGAAGGACCTGAGATTGGGTCTCAGTGGAAGATGGTTTTTGATGGAGCTGTTAATTCATATGGCAACGGAATCAGGGCAATCATTACGACTCCACAGGGTTCTCATATACCCTTTACTGCCCGATTAGCGTTCATATGCACCAACAATGAGGCGGAGTATGAAGCATGCATCATGGGGTTAGAAGAAGCAGTTGATTTGAGAATCAAGAACCTTGATGTTTATGGTGATTATGCGTTGGTGGTTAATCAGATCACAGGTGAATGGGAGACTCGTCAAGCAAATCTTGTTCCATATAACAACTATGCCAGAAGGTTGTTACCTTTCTTTGACAGGGTAGACTTCCATCACATTCCCTGGATAGAGAATCAGATGGCTGATGCGTTGGCAACATTGTCATCAATGTATAAAGTGAATCTTTGGAATGAAGCTCCCTCAATCAGAATCATGCGCTTGGATAGACCTGCTTTTGTATTTGCAGTAGAAGGGGTATCAGATGGCAAGCCTTGGTATCATGACATCAAAGTCTTCTTGAAGAGTCAGGAATACCCAGCTGGGGCATCTTCCAAGGATAAAAAGACATTGAGGAGGTTATCAGGAAACTTCTTTTTGAACAAGGATGATGTGTTGTACAAGAGAAACTTTGACATGGTCTTGCTACGTTGTGTTGATGAACACGAGGCAGGCTTGTTAATGGAAGAGGTTCATGAAGGTTCCTTCGGTACTCATGCCAATGGGCATGCTATGGCAAGAAAATTGTTGAGAGCGGGGTATTATTGGATGACTATGGAGTCTGACTGTTTTAAATACGCCCGGAAATGTCATAAATGCCAGATTTATGCTGACAAGGTGCATGTACCGCCTACTCCTCTAAATGTTTTGTCGTCACCTTGGCCTTTTGCTATGTGGGGCATTGACATGATTGGGAAGATCGAGCCGACCGCTTCAAATGGACATCGTTTTATCCTGGGGGCTATTGATTATTTCACGAAGTGGGTGGAAGCAGCATCGTATGCCAACGTCACCAAACAAGTGGTAGCCCGGTTTATTAAGAAGGACATCATCTGCCAGTATGGAGTCCCGGAGAGAATCATTACTGATAATGGTTCAAATCTGAATAACAAGATGATGAAGGAGCTATGCCAGAGCTTTAAAATCGAACATCACAATTCTTCTCCCTATCGTTCGAAGATGAATGGGGTTGTTGAAGCGGCTAATAAGAACATAAAGAAGATTGTGCAGAAGATGGTAGTAACATACAAAGACTGGCATGAGATGTTGCCTTACGCTTTGCATGGATATCGTACTTCAGTACGCACCTCGACTGGGGCAACTCCTTTCTCACTGGTGTATGGCATGGAAGCAGTCTTGCCATTAGAAGTTGAGATTCCTTCTTTGAGAATTCTGACAGATGTGAAGCTGGATGAAGCGGAGTGGGTGCGTTCCCGGCTGAATGAATTGAACCTCATTGAAGAGAAGAGATTGAAAGCCATTGCGCATGGCCGGTTGTATCAGAGCAGGATGAAGAAAGCCTTTGATCAGAAGGTGCGTCCTCGGTGTTTTCAAGCTGGTGAATTAGTTCTGAAAAGGATCACTCCTCCTCAAACAGATCATAGGGGCAAGTGGACTCCGAATTACGAAGGGCCATATGTAGTAAGACAGGTTTTCTCTGGTGGAGCCTTATTACTCTCAACTATGGATGGCGAAGATTTTACGTCCCCTGTGATCGCGGATGTAGTCAAAAAATACTTTGCATAAAAGAGACCCGCTGAGCATAAAAAGGGAGGGTTCAGGCAAAAAGGGGGCATCCTGGCGAACCATAAAAAGAAAAGGTTCGAGCAAAAATTAGGGATAGAAAGAAAAGAATAAACCCGCAAGGTTGAAAACCTGAAAAGGCAACCTTGGCAAAAATGGGTATCCCGGTGGATTGAAAACCCGAGAAGGGCGATCCAGGCAAAAGTTAGGGATTTTAAAGCAAAGACTACGATCCGCGTTCGATCTGTGATCATTGTTCGCACTTGGAAAATTCGAAAGAAAGGAATCAGTCTAGTTAGTCGTCTTCGAAGGCCAAAGTATCTGCGGATGAACAAGTCATATGGGTTATAGCTGAGTTGAGTCATGGTGGATGTCTGTTCCCCACATTGCCGACATTTGTATTTTCTTTTGTTTTTTTGTGCAATTACCTCTTTTCAGGAATTGCTTCCAGATGTAAATGCCTATTCACAGGCCAATTCATTCAATAAAGTTTGCATTTCAGTTAAAGAGCTTTTGTTTTCGGTTTTACCTATTTTGTTTGTGAAAATGTCCGATATTTTTGATAAAAACATTACATGCTAAAACGTTGAGCTTTATGACACAAGTTGGAAAACAGTGGCAATTGCTTAGGCGACAGTCACCATGTGGATAATCAATGTATTCATTCTTGCACGTAGACTTTTTGTTGGTTTTGCAGGATGACAGGTGTACTTCCCCTAGTAGAGTCGCTCTCTCCGTCTTTGAAGTCTGATCGTCCTCAGCGATTGGATGCTTTCCCCAGTAGAGTAGAGCTCTCCTCAACTTTGAAGTCTGATCGTCCTCAGCAGGTTATTACTCTTCCTCATCAGAGTATCGAGGGTCGTCTTCCTCAACCAGAGTATAAAGAAGTAATTCCCTAAGCGGAGTCGTTAAGGATCGTCCTCCTTAGCAGGATATAAGAGGTTTTTTTCCCAGGCCAGAGTTGTGACTTGTCACATCTTTCTTCAGTAAGTGGTGTTTCCCCACGGAGCATGGGACAACTATTTGTTCCCCAGCTAGTCAGGAAGCATGTGTTATCCCCTAGCAGGTGAATGTTGACAATTACTTTCTCTCCCAAGCAGAGTCGTTGAGGATCGTCTTCCTCAGCAAAGTACAGAGGATTGTATACCCAGCCGCAGTCGTGTTTGGATTATTATTCGCCAGCAAGTACTCAGAAGTTGATTGCTTTAAGGTGAGTGTTGCCGTACCTCCAACAGGAAGTTTGTGGACGAAGATGTTATCATCCCCACAGGGTCCTGGTGTCTACTTTCCTCGGTTGGTCAGAAAGTATAGTCTCGACGACAATGGTTTGATCTAGTACCCAGCAGGGTGAGGGTAAAGTTACTTCCCTAGCAGCAGATTAAGCTCATTTCCCCAAGCAGAGTCTGGTGGTGAGGGGTATCCCCAGCAGGTCTTAAGGCCGATCGTTTTTGGCAGGCACCGAAGCCAAGTTCTGAAATAGTTGGTCGTCCCCAGCGGTGGAATTTCCATCTTCAGTATTCATATCTCTCCCCAGCTGAGTGGGTATTCTCTCGGAGCTTCGTCCATCTCCAGCAGAGTAGTTGATCTTGATATTCCCCAACAGAGTGGATATCCTCTTGGAGTTTTGTCCATCTCCGACAGAGTTGGTGATTGGGTATTCCCTAGCAGGGAGAAGTTTTCCTCAACAAGTTTTCCTTTGTTTCAGGGGCAATTTAGTTTGCCGTCCCTAGCGGAGTTACTTCTGGTCTTCAGCATTTATTTTGCTGGGGCGTCTCTTTTGCATTGCATAAGCATTTGTTTTGCATAGCATCCTCCCAAATGCGTAGCATTTCCACTTCATGTGGGGCATTACGGCAAAATTCAAACATATGCATCCGAAGCGTAAGCCAGGTTTGAGTTTTCCTTCGTCAGGAAAGCCGGATTTCAGAAAGATGTCTTTACTCCACAGGTGTTGGGTTAGGCAATATTTGACAGTTCCCCGACAGAGTGTCTTGCCAGGATTGTTTATCCTTGATTTTATTTGTACCCCTTCGTCCAGGTGGTCCTTCGGTTTTTTTTCCATCGAAATTTTTACCGACAGACACTCGTCCGTGTTTCTTTCAGCACCCGTCCGTGTTTGAACATTTGATTTCAATACCCGTCCGTATTGACCTTCTGATGACACTCGCCTGTGTTGCCTTCCATTCCCCCAGCGAGTTTAATTCCCGATAAAGTTGCTTTACACCCTTTTTAGTACCCGTCCGTATTGAAACCTTTTACACCCGTCCGTGTACCTTTTCGATACCCGTCCGTATTGAATCCTTTTACACCCGTCCGTGTACCTTTTCGATACCCATCCGTATTGAAATCTTTTACACCCGTCCGTGTACCTTTTTCAGTACCCGTCCGTATTGAATTTTCGACACCCGTCCGTGTACATTTTCAATCCCCAGAGAGGTCATCTTGAACCTTCTTTTACCCCCGTCCGTGTACCATTTTCAATACCCATCCGTATTGAAATCTTTTACACCCGTCCGTGTACCTTTTTCAATACCCGTCCGTATTGAAATCTTTTACACCCGTCCGTGTACCATTTTCAACACCCGTCTGTGTTTGAACTTTTATTTCAATGCCCGTCCGCATTGACATTTTACACCCGTCCGTGTATCTTCTTAATACCCGTCCATATTTGATATCCTGGATTCTTTGACACTCGTCCGTGTTTATCCCCGGCGTAGCTAACACTCGTTTGTGTTTATTTCAAGACTTTTCAATACAGTTTTGGTTTCCAACACTCGTATGTGTTGTGACAGTGCAACACTTTTTGTTTGTTCCCCCAGCGGAATCGTCCCTCCTTTGAGGATTGCAAATTTCAGGTTTCTTATGGTATTCAATCTCCGTGAATCCTTGGAACGCATGATAGCCGTCACTATCATACCTTCAGGATCAAGTTGATTGAATAGGGGCAGCTGTAACACCCCAAAATTTGCCTTGTTGTTTTTAGATAACTGGCTTATGTTTCTTTGCATTTCTTGCATTAGCATTTGTGCATAGCATTGGGTCCTAGCATGGGATCAAGGTACTTGGTTTAACTCAAAGGAAGAAGAGGTTTTTCAGGTTTTCAAACAACAGTTCATGTGCTTTGTCCAAGGGGCTAAGAGGAGAGAAAATTCTTGATGCTATCAATTCTTGAACCACAAATGAGCCTTGAGCCTCAAGGTGTTTTATTTGGTCCATCATCTCATCACAAGATCAAGATTGGCAGGGGAATTCAAAAGAATCACACTCTCCTAACTTGGTTTCTTAAATTAGGGTTTTGGAGATTCTGAGATTTAACCCTTAAATGAGCAAGCTCTTTGATTGTTTATTATCTCCAAATGGCACATATCATCATTGGTGGACATGACACACCTCATACTCAGAGGAATTTGAATTTGGAGGATGTGCTGATTTCTCCTAACCAGAGGAGCCAAAATTAGGGTTTCCTATAGAATCAGTTTATTTCTGATTTTTAGGACAAGACTCGACCTCATGGTATTCCTCATGTCCTCAAGTGTCTAGGATTGGAGAATTGTCCATCAATTTGCTTCAGAAGGTTTTCAATTGATCAGAAATTTGAAAATCAGGAGAATTGGGAATAAAGTCAACTGTGCAGTGGAAAAGTCAACCCCTGACTTTTTGAGGTCAACATCATGATTTTCAAGTCAAATATGGTCCATGGACAATATTTGGTCAAGAAATGTTCAAAGGTTCATAAAAAATCAAGAATTTGGGAAAGTTGCTAAAATTGGAAAATTAGGTTTTTTAGAAACTTACTATTTTTAGTAAGTTTTTAATCACTTTCTAAGCCATTTTTCACCATTTTCAAGGCCTCATTCAAAAACCTTTTCCACATGGAAGTTGTAGATTGAAGTTTTCCCTTCAAAATGAGCACAAGAACCATGCCATTTGGATCATTTTTGAGAGAGTTATGATGTTTCAAAGATGGAGGTTTTAAGTTGTAAAAACTTGAAAACTTAGAATTTTTTCTAAGTTGTTCTTGGACAGTTTGGTGCACTCATGTTCATGCTCACTTTTGGATGACTTCCAAGCCTTGGATTGAGAAACTTCTAACATAAGAATTGTAGAGTGAAATCTCACCTTTCCAAAGGGTCCAAGTTTATTTCATTTGAATCATTATACATCAAGTTATGGTTGATTAAAGTGAGACACTTACAACTTGCAAAAATTCCAACATTTAGATTTTTTTCTAAGTCTTGTTGGGCAGCTTCAAAGACACGATTTCAAGGCAAGGTTTCATGTGTTTACAAGTGTTATTTAAACTTGATTCCAACACCATTCTTGTTCCTCATCATGTTAACTTTATAAAGAGCTCAAGATTGTCTCACTTGGATCATTGTGGTGCAAGTTATGGTCATTCAAACCTCAAGGTTTCAAATGAAAAATGGTGATGATTTAGACTTATTTTCAAGTTTGCTTTGTCAGATTTTGGGGACATCTTTTCGTGATCATCTCCTTTTGGATTCAAATGATCTTTTAAGATCTTTCAAACATGTCATTCATTCTATGATTTCCTTAGTTTGATTTGAGCTAGAGAGTTGATGGATTGGTAAAGAATTCATCAACTTATGGTTATTTGAATGTGCTCCCATGATGATTGTGATAACTTTGCATACCATGGCCAAAGGGTACCAAATTCTGCATTGTACCTCACTAATCGTACCAGCCATCATCCTTTGATCCCATATGCCAAAATCTTGCCTAAATGAGCCAAACAATGTCATTTTCTTACCATGCACGTATGTGTACTATCATGCAAAAAAATAGGAATTGAAAGAATGGAATTCATAACAAACTTGATGCTCTCACGTGCTCATCCAATGATCCCACTCACATAAGAATTTCCATTGCCAAATCATCATTCCAAACCTGGCTCCAAGGCTGAAAACAAACCATTACCCGTGCCATGCACATGAGAAGCTCCACCCTCATTTCTCTTTCCAAACCAAAGATAACCACTTCAGGTCATGTGCTTCGTTTCCAGACCTCTCTCCAACCCTAAAACACTCATTTATAAGCTGCTCAACTCCAAACCTAGAGAGCATTCTTCATTTTCAGATCTGAATCAAAAAAATCTCTCTCATCTTCGAATTCTTTTTTATTTGAGAGATTTCTGCATTTTCTTGGCTGGATCATCATCTATCATACATCATCTAGCTTCTGTATGCGAAGAATCACTTCTGGATTCATTGTTTGAAGCTCTGCAAGCTCATATTCTTCACTATCGGTTTGAGTTGGTTTGAAGATTTTCAACAACTTTCTGGACAGATTAAGCTTTGATCTATCTCCTACGAGGCATTTTGAAGTTTTCCATATCGTTTCCTGAAGCTAATAGCTGCTGAGAAGAGTCAACAGAACTTCTCCGTTAGGTAATACTCTTCCCTTCGAATCTGCCATGATATACGTCCACCATGCTTGTTGCTAGTGATTCTGAAGTCCTACCACTGGGTAGGCACTGTTTGAATGTGTGTTGTTTTAGTTTGAAAGAGTTTCAGTTTGGACATGTTTTATTTTTCGCTTCGATTCGTGGTGTTTTTGCGGTTGAAAATTGTTTTTGAGAGTGGATTTGATATCTCCTTGAAATTCTATGCAAGATGTTGTACTCTTTTATTCATTTTGGTGAAATTTCATCCAAAGCTCCGGCGAGCCTCCCGGAGAAGATGACCGGAGCTAGGGCTCCGGCATCTGACGTGTTGTTGCGCTGACCGGTTGACCAGCCAATGGAAACAAGGTCAGCACGCGTGGACTGCCAACATGGCCGTGTTAGGATCCAAACGCATCGTTTCATTTATTTTATTTTTGTTTTGTTTGATTCTGAATGAACAATGATTTTGGGCTTAGCATTTTGTTTTTCACACCCCATCATTTGAGGCCCATTGCACGTTTAACTGTGTTCCTTTTGATCCAATAATTGCTGATGCACCCCTGGCTTCATTTCATTTTCTTTTTATTTTCTATTTTCGTACCATTTCATAATTAATTGTTAAAAATACTTGCATGTGCTAAAAAATTCCAAAAAAATTCATCATCTCTCCTCACTATTAAAATTAATTTTTCACATTTTATTTTATTATTTTTGCATTAAATTTGCATTAAATATTAATTTTCCAAATTAATTTTTCTCATTTGCACTTCATATTGCATACTTCGTGTTACATTTTTTATTTCTCTCATTTGGAAAGTGATTTGATCCTGATTCTTTTTGGGTTGTGTTCATAACATGTTGAAGTATGTTTGAGATTTTTGGAATGATTTTTAGGTCCTTTTTGGATGACTTTTGATGTGTTGCTTTGATCATGAATGTATGAAATCCTATTGATGCTTTGACCTAATTGTTGATTGACTTTGGTTCTGATTCATTGTTTGTGGATTTGATATGTCAATTATACATGTTTGAGATGCTTGAATACTGAATTACATAATTTTTGAGGCATGTTTGTTATTTCTTTGAAGCATGAACTTTAACTTGTCCAACTTGTGAATGTATGCTTCATGTTTGGTTTGCTTGGTCATGAAGGCACTTGTGCCATGATTTGGGGTCTTGTTTGAGAATTGATAGCATGTTAAGTGACCTCTGGTTGTGATATTTGGATCTCATCTTTGCATGTTTGATGTTTACCTTGCACCTTAAGTCACTTGTTTCACAAGAATGAATCATGCTTCACTTCACTTCACTTCTTCTTCTTTGCTTCTTAATTGATTGTGAAAGTGTTTGTATGACTTGAATGATGTTTGAAGATCTTGTTTAGGCACACATTTAGAATTTGTGTCACTTCTGGATTTGGTTTGCTTTGTGGAATTTTGACTTGGTTGCTTCACATGATCACTTCTTTTCATCTCACTCCTTCTTTAATGACTTGAATGGTACTTGAGTGACTTCTCCCTTTTCTTTTTGACTAATTGTGCATGATTAATATTAGAGGTCAGTAGGACCATTAGGTTCTGAACTTGATGTTTGATTTACTTTATAACTTGTTTCTTTATGGCCTTATGCTTGTTTGAGTTTCATTTTGTCATATGTGAATACTTCTAACATTTTCAGGGGTAAATGGTAAGTTGTTTGAATGTGGATATGCTTCCACATTTTACTTTCTTCCTTTATCTTTTAACTTTCATACTTGTGTTTGAAGTGAGCTTAGGCCACTTGTGTTTCACTTCTCTTTCTCCTCCTTCACTTTCACTCTTTTCATTCCTCGAGTCTCAAGACTTGTTTAAGTCTTGGATTCTCTCCCTTTAGAGCTACCTAGTCCAACTTAATTTTCGATTAAGCTTGGAGTAGGATTAGCATTAGGTTAGGTAGTCGTCTCTCCTAAACCTCACTAACCATAGGACATCCATGCATGATGACATTAGGACTCTTAGTTTCCCTTTAGAGTTTCCTCTTGCGTCGCTTCTCTTCTCATCTCAAACTTCTTGAAAACACTTAATAAAATATAACGTATATTGCGCTCGAGCCTTAAGTGTAGGAAGTGAAGAACGAGGGGTCTCCCCTCTTCTTCTAGGGTGTTTAGCATACGTCTCATTCGGGGGCGACCATGCGACTCACTCGTTCCCGCATGGTAGACTTTGGTGCAATGTAAGTTACGAACTAACTAAAACACTTCTGTCTAAAAAACACCAAACAAATTCAAATCTTTTTGATCCTTCGGGATTGTTGGGTTTCAAGTTTCTTCTTTCAGAAAAGAGCTCGTCGCTCGCGTAAAAAACACTTACCCATCCGTGGTCGTACCCACGAACTACGTCAGCTCTGATTCCTCTCTCTCGTCCGATTGAGGATACGTAGGCACAAGACAGCGATTGTCTTGGCGAGAAACCTTCCCCCACAGTTCCCGTCCGAACTACGTTGACTCTGACTTTCCCATTGCACTGGGGGAGTACGTAGGCCTAGGACAACGATAATGTCCTAATCGAGTCACTTTTTTTTTCTTTTTTTTCTTCTTTGTTTCTCCGTTCTTTCCGTTCTCGTTTCTTCGTCGGTTCAGTAGCAGTGGAGTTCCAGACGACGACACCCTTTGATGCAGACAACAAGCGTGGATCCCATCGAGTACGATGGACGTGTTGGGTGCTAACACCTTCCCTTCGCGTAACCGACTCCCGTCCCCGTTCTCTTGGTCGCGTGACCGTGCTCTTTCCCTTCTTTTAGGTTTATGCAGTGTTTCCTTTCCCTCTCTTGGGATAAATACACTTTACTGGCGACTTTGTGTTCTTTTGCGCCACTCTCGCGTTTGTACCGTCGGATGCGAATCTTTCGGGAGCGACAAGCGTCCATAAAGGATAGTAATTTAAATCCTGCAGAATTATCGACTATTTGGTCGATGTTAGGTAAAGGATAAGAGTCCTTCGGGCATGCCCGGTTAAGATCCGTGTAGTCAACGCACATCCTCCATTTTCCATTATTTTTCTTAACGAGTACAACATTTGAGAGCCAAGGTGTGTACTTGGCCTCGGAAATAAAATTTGCCTCTAGGAGGTCTTTTACAGCTTTTTCAGCAGCCTCCATTTTTTCGGGAGACTGCCTACGCCTACATTGAGCTACGGCCCTAGCGGCCGGATCTATAGTCAGCTGATGACAAGCTGCTTCAGGGTCTAGTCTGGGCATCTCTGCAGCACTCCAGGCGAACAAATCTGCATTTTCTTGGAGACATGCCTTCAGCTGCCTCTTCGCTAGGTCTGGGAGTCCAGAGCCAATCTTCACGCTTCGGTCTGGGCTGTTGCCGATAGGAACCAGCTCAAAATCTCCATCTGGAACGGGGCGCTTGGGTGGAGAGGCTGCCCGTTGACTTCAAGTGAGAGGTCCTCGCCAGCAGCTTCTTCCTGCTCCCCGGTGAATCAGCTGTCAAGGTCGACCGCGCTGATCGGCGGGAGTGGAGCCTGCACGACGTCTAGAGGTGTCTCGGCCTGAGTCTTAGATTTGATGCCGCCAACGACGCTCAGACCCCTGATTGCTGCGTCGAAACATCTTCTGGCCGCATTAATGTCTCCGTGGAGAGTAACCACACGTCCGCGCTTCGTGTAGTACTTCATCTTCAGGTGGACCGTCGATGGTACGGCCGTTAGTTCCGTCAACGTGGTCCTCCCCATTATACAGTTGTAGAGGGACGGGCAGTCCACCACCAAGAAACGCGTCTTCACCTATCGGGCAGTTTCCTCAATCCCGAAGGTGACCATCAACTCAACGAAGCCCCATGGTCTGGTGGTCGCGCCGTTGAAGCCTTGTAGGTCCGACCCCACGTACGGGGACAAGTGTTGCTTAGTCAGCTGGAGGGTCTCGAAGAGGTGGACGTACATGATGTCCACCAAGCTCCCCTGGTCGACCAAAATTCTATGGACATCAAAGTTGGCCATCTGTGCCCGGATCAAGAGGGGGATGTTGGCGTTCGGTGCCCCACCGGGAAGTTCCTCGAGGTAGAAGGTGATCGGATTTGACCTTCCCTTGACTCGCTCGAGGGTAGGCGCTCGAGGAGTTGTCGCCTTCAGTTCGTCGAACTTCCTCTTTATCGACCCCACGGTCAAACGGTCAGGGGCTCCGCCAGATATGACCAGTGCCTGGGGAAAAGACTCCCAGGTACTGCGGGCACTTATCGAGTCCTCCACTGGGAAGTTGTTCCATATGTTTCAGACAGCTTCGGGGCTGTCGAGCTCTCCAGGAAAACCGAAGTCTTCGGGCCGCGTGACGCTCAACGCGACCTGCAGCGATCCGTTGTTGGGAGAGGGAGTTGACTCCTCGACATTCTGGGTCTCCTGGCCGCTAGGTCGGGGGGCCTCTTGCTGCTTGGCGTACTTCTTCAGGTACCCCTCTTTAATCAGTGTCTCGATGGCGTCTTTAAGGTGGACGCAATCTTCAGTAACGTGCCCGTGACTGCGATGGAACCGGCAGTACTTGGACTTGTCAGCGTTTGGTTTGGAATCCGTCGGTTTCGGGAAACGGATTCCCCCTTTGACGAACTCTGAGTTGGCACAATCGCTGAAAATGCGCGAGCGGGACACGTTCAGCGGTGTATAATCTTTGAAAAGGCCAGACGGTCCCCGCGATTCGCGGGGCTCCTTGGTCCAGGTCTCTTTCTTTCTTTCCCCGCCTCGCCTGGGTGGAAGAGAGTCTTCTCTTCTCCTGTCTCCACCTCATCTGGGTGGAGGGGAGCCTTCTTCCTTGTTGCCGCGGGGGCCTTCTCTACGCCTCGAGTCGAGCGCAATTTGTGCGGCTTCAGCTTCCTCGAACTCAATATGCGATTGAGCCCTCTCGAGGAGGCCTTCAAAGCTGCAGGGACGGTGTAGTCCGACGGATTCTGCGAACTTGGACCCTATCCGCAAACCCTTGATGATGAGGTACATTTTGATGTGGTCGGTCACGTGGATCTCGACTGCTTCCTTGTTGAACCTCTCTATGTAGCTCCGAAGAGGTTCATCCTTCCCCTGAAAGATGGCTTCCAGGGAGGTTATCGTCTTCGGATGTCGACGAGAGGCCGTAAAGTGTTTTCTGAAGCGCTCCCTCAGGACCCTCCACGACGTAATTGATTCAGAAGCTAGGTCCTTATACCAAGCCATGGCCCCTTTCCGAAGAGTCGTAGGGAATAGTCGACATTTGATGGCGCCGAAGACGTTCCTGAAATCGAGCAGAGCTACAAAACTCTCGACATGGTCATCAGGATCGGATGTCCCGTCATAGGTTCCTAAGGATGGGGGTCTCTCCAGGCCCTTAGGGATAGGGGCGTCCATGATGTACCTGGCTAGAGGGGTCCGGTAGTCGTCGTCCTCGCTGGCTCCTGGGGACACGGAGGGGGAGTGTTGCCCATGAACATAGTGGCGTCTCGGGGAGTGGTCTCTTGGGCATCCTCTCGACTCCTCGATTTCCGTCTTGCTCCTTTTATTTTTCGAGGACCGAACCGGCCCCTTCAGTGGCGGAGAGCAGTGGCGTTTCTGAGTCTGTTCTGGCTGGGCACGCTCTAAGCGTGGCCTACGAACTCTGGGAACCGGGGAAGGACTACGCAATGCCTCTGGGGATGGAGAACGTCTTGGAAATAGCGGTGGTCGGTGCCTTCGCGGGGAAGATCGACCACGACTTTTCTCCAACGCCTCGATCCGTATGTTCTGATTGAAGATCATCTGGTTGGTCTGATTGACTAACGCAAACAGGACGGAGGTGCTCGGATCCGCATTTGGCGGCGGGTCCATGGGCTGGAGGATTGTTTCCTGTCCGTCTTGGTGAGCTGTCTCGTACTCCACTTCGTCGGAAGAAGGGGAGGCGGCGAGTCCGTCTCTGGCGTCGTTCTCCACGACGGGTCGGGAAGAGTTGTTGTCGACATGGTTGCCAGTGCTGAGCTGTGCAATAACATTGTCTAGAGCTTGATTTGCCGACGGGTTGGCCATGATGGTTGTTGGACGGAGAAAGCTTTGGTTTGTCGAATAGAAAAATGGGGAAGCTTATGTTTTTCCCACAGACGGCGCCAGTGATCGTACCTAGATCAGACAGTGATGGTGACCAACGACGTCTGGAACGGCAGCTCCGGTGGTGGTGAGAGACGGCCGGGGGGGGTGTACCTGCAAGGTACTCCAACGCTCAAGTGAGAGAGTGTACAGAATATCAGCAAATACAAGAAGTGAGAATGGTGGGAAGAAAAGTGTGTAACCTGACCCTCTCAAATGAGAGGGTATTTATAGAGAGCCCCCAGCGCGGGGCCAACGGTTACCTGCAATGGGCTGGATCAACTAGGCCCACTCCAGGTAACTGCTAGGGCTTACGTGTAGTAGTGAAGACCAGCACGTGGTCTTCGCCTTAGGGTAACTGCTCCTAGATTTTTGGAAGTAGGGCAGACCGAATCTTTCGGAAGTGGGAGGTTACTTGGAACGTGTCCACGCGGGGTGGACCGTTGGGTGCTCCTCGCAGGGAGGAGCCTTCTGTGTCGAGGAGAGATGAAGCTCGTAGAATGGGCATGACCTCGCGGGGAGGAATCGTGTCCGTCGAGGTGTGTTGGTAGCATACTCGCGGGGAGAAGCTGGTCTGTCGAGGAGGCACATCTCAGTAGGGTGTGATGCCCTCTTCTCTTTCTGCCAGGTGCCCGACGATGACTCAGTGCCCGACTAAACTGTGGTGTGCGCGTGGCAGTCACGTGTCCGCAGAATGACCTTATTGGGCCTCTCCAGGCAGTATGGGTTGGGCCTGCTCGACTGTTGGGCAGCCTCAGCCCAGTCCAGAACAGTGTTTATATGTGAAGTTTATGTTATTTAAAAACTAGAGTTCAGTTCTGGTTTTTTGATTCATGTGTTTTGTACGTTGAGTTTCAGTGTGTATGAGTGGTACCATTAGATTCCTTGCGAAAAATAGAACAAGTTAGGTTCTTACGGTTTTTAATTTCATGAAAAAATGAAGAAGTTATGAAGCTTAGAAGATTGACCATGGTGGAAACGCGTAAGAAAGAAGAAACATGTTTTGCTTCTGATTTGTCTTGCTTCTGATCTATTCTGCTTCTGATCTGTCTTACTTCTGACCTGTTTTGCTTCTGACCTGTTCTGCTTCTGATCTGTCTTGCTTCTGATCTAATCTGCTTCTGATCTGTCTTGCTTCTGATCTATCATGCTTCTGATCTATTTTGCTTCTGATCTGTTCTGCTTCTGATCTGTCTTGCTTCTGATCTGTTTTGCTTCTGATCTGTTCTGCTTCTGATCTGTCTTACTTCTGATCTGTTTTGCTTCTGATCTGTTTTGCTTCTGATTTTTGCTATTTTCACATATTTTATGGTTTTTATTAATTAATTCCAAAATTAATTTCTCTCTCAATTTTAATTATTTTTTATTGGTTCTTTTTTCAAAAAATACAAAAATGTTAAAATATTTTATTCCACAAAAAAAATCAAATATATATTATTTATCTAATATATTTGATATTTTTGTAAATAATTTCATTTTTTAGTTGTTTTTAAACATTTCAAAAATGAATTTTCATCTTAAATTTTCAAAACCAAATTAGTTTTAATTCATCTTGTGATTAAAACATCATTTTTCAAACCCTAACCAAAAAAATCACAAGTTGTTTATTCAAACTTATTTGGAGTTTTTATCATTTTTAACTAATTTTCTTTGAAAAATTACTTTAAAATGAAATTAGGGTTCTTTGATTTTGATCTTTATCAAACATTTTAAAACCTTTTTGGGCTTCTCCTTGAGTTGTAAGACCCATCCCTTTGTAGATAAACCATTTTGGGCCTCCGTCATTGTATAAGTCCCAATACGTAAAAAAATCTCGGCGCGATCGCCATTTCCAAACAAAATCATTTGGGCATACCCAGGTGTTGTAAGTCCCATTTTTCTTTCTTTTAAAATCATTTTGGGCCTCTAATAGAGTGTAAGACCCAATCCTTGTTGTACATAAATAATTTGGGCCTCAGTCGTTGTATAAGTCCCACTGTGTTTTCTAAAAACCGTGGCGCGATCGTCGCCTTTTGAACAAAATAAACTTGGGCCTACCCTTGAGTTATAAGTCCCATTTCTTTTATTTTTTTAAACACTTTGAGCCTCTAATAGAGTGTAAGACCCAATCTTCTTTTGTACATAAGTAATTTGGTCCTCAGTCGTTGTATAAGTCCCAGTACAATTTTCAAAACAACGGTGCGACCACTGCTATTTCTGGGCCTCTCCTTGAGTTGTAAGCCCCATCCCTTATACAAAAATAAAATTTTTTTTGGGCCTCTAATAGAGTGTAAGACCCATCCCTTGGAAATAGAAAACCTTTTTGGCCCTCAGTCATTGTATAAGTCCCGACTCGATTTTCAAAATAACGGTAAGATCGTTGTTTTTCATCTGGGCCTCTCCTTGAGTTGTAAGCCCCATCTCTTGTACAAAAATAAACTTTTGGGCCTCTAATATATTGTAAGACCCATTCCTCGTAAATCAAAACCTTTTTGGGCCTCAGTCATTGTATAAGTCCCACTGTGTTTTCAAAAACCTCGGCGCGATCGCCGTTTTCAAACAAAAATCAATTGGGCCCACCCTTGTATTGTAAGTCCCATTTATTTTCTCTTTCAAACACTTTGGGCCTCTAATAAAGTGTAAGACACAACCTCTTTTGTAAATACAACAAATTTGGGCCTCATTCATTGTATAAGTCTCGGTACAATTTTCAGAACAATGGTGCGATCACTGTTATTTCTGGGCCTCTCCTTGAGTATAAGCCCCAATCTTCTTTCAAAACAACTTCCCTTTCGATTTAGGTTCAAATTCACAGTTGTTATTAAAAATTTCTTTAATTTCTTGAACAACTAACCATACAGCTGTTACAATGGAAGCTTGCTCGCCTATAAGTTTTAAATAGCTTTCTTTTACATACTTGCACACACACACACACACACAGAGTCAAAACTAGTTCTCCATAGGAATTACAGATACAGTCTTGCTCACATGTAAGTCCTCCTACTCTCTTTTACATACAATATATATTTCACCTGTATATATATGCCTGTATATTATCTGCTTAGAGTTTTCCCCGGCAATTAGGTCTAGAATTAGATAAAGCCAGTGGTCAATATTTCAACAGTCAAAACTAGTTCTCCATAGGAATTCCATATACAATCTTGCCTCATCTTGGCCTTATACAATATGGAACAAAGAGAAAGACATTATTCCCGGTGAAACTTTTCTCAGACTGTCACTAATAGAAAATTGTCAAAGAAATTCATTTCCCCCCAGAGAGGATTAATTCCCGGTGACACCTCTCTTGAATTTCTTCAAACCCTAGAACTGTTCATTAAAGAAAAGATTATTCCCGGTGAAACTTTTCTTGAACTCTTCTTAAGTTTGGACCCACAGGCTTCCTAAAAGCATCCCAGCCTCCTCTTGGGCTTTGTACAAGGACGCTCCGGCTACTTAGAAGTTCTCATGCCTTCTCTTGGGCTTAATACAAGGACCCTGAAGACCTCTTAAAGGTATAAGACAGAACTTAGTCATCCTTTGCTAAAGCAGCCTTTCCAAAGTGTCAAAACCTCAGATCAATTAATGGTTGATTCTCATCCCTTAAAAACACACGCCTCTTCTTAGGCATCATACAAAGACAAACTCTTCCATACCAGTAGACTTGGACAGTCTAATCTCCTATGGGATCTCAATGACATTCTCAAGTTCCCTATAAATACGGAAGAAACCCTGATCATTCGATCAATCTCCAGTAGAGTTAAAACACGTGGGTTCTAAAACTCAGTCTGTCATCCTAAATTTCCCCAGCTAGGGTCAACTTATCATCAGAAACTCAAGGCATCTGATACCTCAACTCTTCTGTAACCCTGAGCAAGAGTTGATTCCCCATTCTGGACATGCCTCTGGATCTCAATAATACTCAGCAGAAGCCAGCCTCCTCTTAGGCTTTGTATAATGACTTTCCTCAGCAGAGTTAGCCTCAAAAGCACTCTCTTGTTGAGACCATCACTTTTTCAGCACTCTCTTGTTGAGTCACCCCTTTCAGCCTCAATCTTGGGCTTTATATAAGACAAACAAAGCACTCTCTTATTGAGTCAATCTTCTTCCTTAAAGCACTCTCTTGTTGAGTCAATCACTTTTAGCCACCTCTTAGGCTTTGTATAAAGATCTTTCCTCACTCTCTTGTTGAGTCAATTTTCTTTTTTAAAACACTCTCTTGTTGAGTTAATCACCTCCCAGTCTCCTCTTAGGCATTATACAATGATCCTTCTTTTCCTCAGCAAAAGTCAGCCTCAATCTTGGGCTTTGTACAAGACACCATAAATATCTTCAGCCGAGTGACTCCATCATCTTATGAATTTTATGTTCTGGGTTTGGTATTATGTATGCATACTATAATTTTGGATATTTTCCAAATTAATAAAGTTTGATATTTAGCATTTTATATTTTGTACGATAAAGTTATTGAATGATCTTACCAAAGTAAAGTATGACCAGTTGAAAATCGACATATACATATCAACTTCATGTGATTTTCATACTACACATTTCATGATGAATCTATATCATTTAGTTGTGTCAATATCGGTGATCATTGATGGGTTTAGTTATGATCAATATAATAAAAATCACCTTGGTTCTGAATAGTTGCATGATTAATGGACAAGATAATTTGTATATGCTTGAAGTATGTAATGACAAATTTTGAGCTCATAAAATCTAACACGCATGTAAAGTTACATATGTGACCAGTGGGGGATTGTTAGAATTTTGGGTCACAAATGTAAGGGTGGCAAAGCGGGCGGCCGGCCCCGTTTAGGCCCGCCCCATTTAAGCCCATTCAAAAGCGGGACGGGGCGGGCCAACTTAGGCGTCCGAGCTCAAAAGTTAAGCCTTCCCCGTTTACTAACGAGTTGGCGGGCCGGCCCGCCAATGTTTTTTTACAATTTGATTTACTACATAATTTACAAAATTGTTAATCATTATAAAAGAGGCCGACAAATTTTAACAATGCATAGTAAAACTTTAACAAGTCTTAATGCAAATGTCATATTCTTCAACATAAACAAACAACGTAACTATAATACCAAAAATTTAAAACAAACACATTAAACCCCAAAAATCAAAACTTTATTATCATAATCAGAAACAAACCCCGTTGTGCAAAACTTACCTTATAGCTTTAGAACCCGACTCCAATGACAACGAGAAAAAGAAAATAGAAAAGAATGTCTTCTCTATGTTTTGCAATAAAGACTTTTCCTAGTATGAGTGAAAATACAGAACGAAGCAAAGACCAATCAGTGTCTTCAAAATGAGGTGTTTGTGGTTATGTGAAAAATGAATATTAGGGTTTGAATAAATTAGGGGTATTTTAAAAGTATGTCTAATACATACCATGTTAATCTTATTTTAATTCCAAGTAAAAATAAATAAATTTTTTAAATAAAAAGTCCATGGGTAAAATCCACCCCGCTCCGCCCTCGACCCGTTTAAAATTGGGTTAGGTGGGGCAGACCAACTTAAGACACCGAGCTGAAAACTTCGTCCGACCCGCCAAAAAGGGTGGGTTAAATGGGTTAGCCCGACGGACCTAACCCGTTTTGTCACCCCTACACAAATGTAATATTTAAGGTGTTAATGCCATTATTTTAATTAGTCAGAACTTAAAGGGGTCTAATTAATATAATATTAAGTTTGTGGCTAAAAACATAAATGCCATGAAATGTCAGGTTATTGTGTAGATACCATAATCCAATATCTAATTTGAAGAGGGGAAAAATTAAAATATTAAAAACTAAGAAATAATCCTAGGATTATTTAAATGGCAAATTCAGATACGATTCCACCTTCATTCTTTAATTGAATTCTGGTATGGGTTTAAGGGTTTAGAATTCTGTTGTTGATTTCTATATTAATAAAAAGGGTTAATACCCCTTTTGCCCCCTGCCATATGAGCGAAATCCCAAAAACAACCCTGTAAAAAAAAACACAGATTCCCCCCTTGTCATTTGAAGATTCTACTGTTTTGACCCCTCTTGAAATCCAGTCAACAATTTCTATGATGTGGCAATGCTTTTTTATTTTTTATTATTATTTGTAATTACGTGGAAGAATTATGTGGCATTTTTTATTATTTTTTATTTTTTAAATTTCATGTGGCATTTTTTTTGTATTATTTTTTATTTTTAATTTAATTCTATTTTTTTTTCAAATTAATAATTTAAAAATTATTTTATTTGGGCCCAAGTACATATTCCAAATTTATTAGCCCAAGTATTTTTCTATTTAATATACATTACACAAGTGTCTTATATAAAGCCTATATTTTTTCCTACATCAAACGATGTGGGACAACAGTTCTCTTCATCATCAATTTGCATCGCACTGTTCATCAATTTTTCCTGCATCAATTTTCAAAATAGTATTTTCTTGCTGCTGCTGCTGCAATTTTTTTTACAATCTAAGAAGAAAGTGTTTCTATCTCACTTTATAAACCCAATCCTGTGATTAGCCTTCCCATTTTTATCTTAAGACCATCATCTTTGGGATTATTGACTGGACGCATTTGTGTATGATTGGCTATAACTTTTCTCCCTCGCATGCTTGATTTTATCTCCTTCAGACACTCTTTCAACCAATATTAAAACATGGAAAGATTTCCTTCCAATTATTTTTTCCAAATCTTATTAATGCTATCACTCCAATTATTTTTTCCAAATCTTATTAATGCTATCACTCCAATTATTTTTTCCAAATCTTATTAATGCTATAACGAGATGTTTTATATTGACCCTCACCCTACTTTCTGTATTTGGTGAGTATTGCCATAAAAGTATGTGTAGTTTATTTTGTAAATTGTTCATAAATAATTTGTTTTAAAATATTTGTGAGTTTGTTGAGTGTTGTATGTTTGTGTTTATTTTTTTATGTGAGTTCTTTGTGTTGTGTCAGTTTTCAATTTTGCAGTGCGTTTGGATTGTGATTTGTGCGTGAGGAATTTTGTGTTTATGGTGCAGGATTGCTGAAGGTGATTTGAAGATGAGGAGAGATTGAGGATGAGTTGATGAATTTGTTTGTGTAGTGGATGTTGAATGACGTGAAGAAGAGAGGGTCTCAGCTCACGTTTTCAAGGGTAATGCGTGAAGAATTGTGACCACATGCTGCACTGAATCATGCTTTAGGGGATGTTTTCATTTGGGGGAAGGCACAGGTGATGGTGTTGTCCCACATCGTTTGATGTAGGAAAAAATATAGGCTTTATATAAGACACTTGTGTAATGTATATTAAATAGAAAAATACTTGGGCTAATAAATTTGGAATATGTACTTGGGCCTAAATAAAATAATTTTTAAATTATTAATTTGAAAAAAAAATAGAATTAAATTAAAAATAAAAAATAATACGAAAAAAATGCCACATGAAATTTAAAAAATAAAAAATAAAAAAAATGCCACATAATTCGTCCACGTAATTAAAAATAATAATAAAAAATAAAAAAACATTGCCACGTCATAGAAATTGTTGACTGGATTTCAAGAGGGGTCAAAACAGTAGAATCTTCAAATGACAAAGTGGGAATCTGTGTTTTTTTTACAGGGTTGTTTTTGGGATTTCGCCCATATGGCAGGGGACAAAAGGGGTATTAACCCTTTTATTAAATATGTTTAATAATTTTTTTGACGGAATTTAAGAGGTTGTCTTTGGCAATACATGTGTTACTGTTTGACATGATAATGTAACAGTTGTCACACAATACTAGTTTCTTCAACTTTGAACAACCACATGATTCTTTTTCACAACATGCATGTTCTTTTTCACTATGGATTCTAATAGATTTTCATTCTTAGAACCATTTCTATCACACACAAGAAAGCTTTTTCTAAGTTTAGTTTATGCGTCGAAGCTTCTTTGCTTTTGTGTTCTCTTTTTTTTTTAAGCCTTAATATAAAATTTTTTGTACGGTAAAAAAATACCAGTGATTAGAATTTCTTTAATTAAGCTATTTTTTATTAGGTGGGATCAGATGCAATAATTTCTCTCTTTCCCTAAATTTTCATGTCACTTACTATCAATAGTATACTAGTATCTCATTTCAATAATACATGAAAGGAGACAAACATATGAGACATATGCTGACATGTAACTGATGTTGCCATGTATTTATTGAAATGTTGATTAAGTATTCACATACCTTAGTATGATGGATATTTGTTGAAGCGGTAAAGCGGCAAACAACAAAAAGATTTAGAAGTATTTTTCTGGGAATTTATCGTGTTCATAGAGATCGGTGCTATTGAACTGCCGTTCGACAATTTAAATGTTTAAGAGTTTGGTTTAAAATGTTTAAAACATAGAAGCAGAAAAGTAAATATTAACACAAAAAGAATTCATTAATCAGAGAGAAGAAACCTATCCGACATGCATATAATCTAATCCTCACAAATTTAAACTTACCGACCAGTTATACTCAACCTATAATACTCCTCAATATCATCTAGCATCGCTCACAACAGTGTCCATCTCTGACACACTGATCTGAGAGAACAATCGTGTTACCCTCGTCGACGCTCTCGCACCCAACTCGAGATATGGAGACATTAAGCTTCGACACCCATAAAGATTGTTAGCTCTAAATCTATCTCTAGCATCCAGAAACTAACAGATAATCATCCCTAATCAAAGTTTGCGATGTTTATCTCTAACACAACCCAAACTCCGAGCATAAAGCAAAAATCAAGGGTAATCATCGATAAAGATTTGTAAAACACATTAAATACAACGCCATGGGCGATAAATATACATCAGTTCAAAGTAAATACATATACAACAACCCAACAAAGAAGAAATACACAAAGAAGAAAAGAAATAAACCAAACATCTCGCGGATTGTCAAAGCCGATTGATGAGAAATCTACCTCGAATCCTCCGTGTGCAAGCTTCCATGTTGTTTTCTAAGCTAATCTACTGAAAATGAATTTGATGGAGTTGGGAGCAAAAAACCCCAAAACCATAACCTAAAAAATGACTGAAATGTCTTATATACAATTTCAAAATCCGTCAAGTTCGTAAAGTGAACTTTTATTCGCAAAGCGAACATAAAAAATTGGCACTTAAGTGCCTCAAAATAGCTAAACCGCCTTTGCATTTCTGCAGAAGTTCGTAATGCGAACTTTTATTCGCCTAGTGAATATTCGCTGGAAAGTTCGCATTGCTAACTTTGGTCCATTTTTCTACTGCCTCAAGTCTGGGAGCATTCGCTGGGAAGTTCGCAAAGCGAACATTCGCTGGAAAGTTCGCAAAGCGAACTTGACAGTAAACCAACCCTTATTTGGACCACAACTTCTGAACCGTAACTCGGATTGACGCACGGTCGGAAGCGCTGGAAAGCTTATTTAATGCTATTTATGAATATGGAAAGATATCCTTGATTGAATACCTGTAAAAATGAGAGAAAATCAATTAAACTTAATGATATTTACACGATACGCAATATATACACTATAATGTAAAGTAAACGTATTTACAAACAAAACGGGATTTATTCGAACGATATTAACAAAAAGTATCGATAAATGCAACAAAACTTATATATAAAAATTGATACAATTTGCACTTATCAAACTCTCCCCAACTTAAACTTGTTTGTCCTCAAACAAGAATCAAACAACTCAAATAAACAAAAGTAACAACCAAGCAATCACAAGTCAACAAGTTTTGAAAAACGGAAACAAATGAATGGTTCAAATGAAAAACGGTACACACAAAGTAAATACTTACCACTAAACTACGACGATAACATAGTCACGAAACAAATGCAAAATACAAAAGCCATGCCAAACATCCTAAAACAACACAAGTTCAAACGTGAATCACACCTAGCAAAAACAATCATTGGTAGATGAAAAACGTGAATCACACCTAGCAAAAACAATCATCGGTAGATGAAAAACACAAAATGAGGTATTTTTCACTCACACAACAATCTTGCAAACAAAAGACTAAATTATGCAATCATCCAAAAATCATATTGAAAACATAAAAGCAAGAATCACAAGGGCTTTCAAGGTTGTAGCGTGGTCGAGTAAACAAACAAGGGGCAATTTCTAAAGGTAATTGAAACAAAAACTTGCCTAAACCTAAGGGAGTGATCAACTCACAAAGACTCAAACACACAATTCCAATCAACTTCTTCCAAAATCCCAAGGGTTACACAAAACACAATACTTATTTAGCACAATTATATGAACACTTTTTGTTTCCTTTCACAAGGATTTTCTTTTTCTTTCTTTTTTTTCTTTTCTTTTATTTTTCATATTTTTCTCTTTTTCTTTTCTTTTTCAACCTCATAAAAACCAACCAATGAGTAAACAATCATTCTTTCCCCAACTTGAATTCAACCACATCATCATGTGAATACTCCATACTTTCTAAGGCAAGGTAAAAATTCATACAACAACACAAACTTGAGGGTTCAAGAAAAACAATCAATCTAAATCCATACAAAAAGTGAATTTAATACTCATAGACAAGCATTAAGTTCAAACAACATGGATAATGATAAAAAGGCACAAAGGGGTTACAAATGATCACACACTCACAAGGTGAATTGACTATTTAGCTAGGTAGTTGTGCTCAAAATGAAACAAAATGCCTTGATCCTTTTCATGCTTTCATATAATCAACACAAACAAAAGATTAAGCATAATAAAATCCAGTTAGAACAAGAATGTTGGTACTCTGCGCATATATGAACAATGGAAAGCTACCTCACAAAAAGGGTGGGAACTAAAGTGATTCACATCAAGAACAAGTATACAAAAGAATGAATGGCATGGAAGTTTGTAAAATGCCTAAGTATCATGAATATGCTAAAGTCTAGAAAGCTTTAAACACATACCTTGGACGTGTACAAAATTTAACAATATCATTATCATACATCCGCAAGTTGAAACAATCAAACTTGGAACATCACCTTAAGTTTCCTCAAGCTACTCAAAACAAGCTCTTAGACAAACACAAAAACTATTAATATAAACAAACTTAAAGACCAGGTGAAAATGGATTAAACAAGTTGTAAAGTGAAGATTTGAGAATTTTACGAACAATTCGAGTACAACTTGTTTAATGAAAGTTCACCACACTACCTAAGCTAGAATGAAAAAGTAATAACGAAACAAAAAAATGACAAAACATGCTTTTTTTACGTCGTAAGCTCGATGCCTTTACTGTGCTTAGCTGGTAACTTCCTCCCTTCATGCCATGGTGATGCCTCACCGTGCAAACCAAAAGCAAGTGTCCTAACCAAACACTTGAACAAATGTTACGGGAACAAAATATAGAAGTATCAGTATAAACAAGTGAAAATATACAATATGTACGATATCTACAAAACTCAAAAACAAAGAAACTATTGCAATATGATTCAATAAAAACACCAATCCCCGGCAACGATGCCATTTTGTTGAAGCGGTAAAGCGACAAGTAACAAAAAGATTTGGAAGTATTTTCTGGGAATTTATCGTGTCCACAGAGATCGGTGCTATTGAACTGCCGTTCGACAATTTAAATGTTAAAGAGTTTGGTTTAAAATGTTTAAAACATAGAAGCAGAAAAGTAAATATTACCACAAAAAGAATTCATTAATCAGAGAGAAGAAACCTATCCAGCATGCATATAATCCAGTCCTCACAAACTTAAACTTACCGACCAGTTATACTCAACCTACAATACTCCTCAATATCATCCAACATCGCTCACAACAGTGTCCATCTCTGACACACTGAGCTGAGAGAACAACCGTGTTACCCTCGTCGACGCTCTCACACCCGACTCGAGATACAGAGGCATTAAGCTTTGACACCCATAAAGATTGTTAGCTCTAAATCTATCTCTAGCATCCAGAAACTAACAGATAATCATCCCTAATCAAAGTTTGCGATGTTTATCGCTAACATAACCCAAACCTCGAGCATAAAGCAAAAATCAAGGACAATCATTGATAAAGATTTGTAAAGCGCATTAAATACAATGCCATGGACGATAAATATACATGAGGTCAAAGTAAGTACATATACAACAACCCAACAAAGAAGAAATACACAAAGAAGAAAATAAATAAACCAAACATCTCATGGATTGTCAGAGCCGATTGTTGAGAAACCCACCCCGAATCCTCCGTGTGCAAGCTTCCATGTTGTTTTCTAAGCTAATCTACTAAAAAATGAATTTGATGGAGTTGGGAGCAAAAAACCCCAAAACCATAACCTAAAAAATGACTGAAATGTCTTATATACAATTTCAAAATCCGTCAAGTTCGCAAAGCGAACATAAAAAATTGGCACTTAAGTGCTTCAAAATAGCTAAACCGCCTCTGCGTTTCTGCAGAAGTTCGCAATGCGAACTTTTATTCGCCAAGCGAATATTCGCCGGGAAGTTCGCATTGCTAACTTTGGTCCCTTTTTCTACTGCCTCAAGTCTGGGAGAATTCCCTGGGAAGTTCACAAAGCGAACATTCGCTGGAAAGTTCGCAAAGCGAACTTGACAGCAAACCAACCCTTGTTTGGACCACAACTTCTTAACCACAACTCGGATTGATGCACGGTCGGAAGCGTTGGAAAGCTTATTCAACTCTCTTTATGAATATAACAAGATATCCTTGATTGAATACCTGCAAAAATGAGAGAAAATCAATTAAAATTAATGATATTTACACGATACGCAATATATACGCTATAATGTAAAGTAAACGTATTTACAAACAAAATAGGGTTTATTCGAACGATATTAACAAAAAGTATTGATAAGTGAAACAAAACTTATATACAAAAATAGCTACAATTTGCACTTATCAATATTCCATTTTCATTCCATGACTCCAATATTTTCAATAGACATGAAAATAAGTCAATATCATGACACACGCAAATATGTTAAGTTTTTAAGGTTATTTTTTCTTGTATCTAACACCTTCTTTTCTTATTCCTTAATCTCAATTCAAAATAGCAATGTGTGACAGAATTGAAATGCATATTGCATGTTTTTATTCTTTTATTAAACTCAATCAACATGATAACATGCACAACTTAAACCATGTCTGCTATTGCAAGTTGTTCTCATGATAAACCTCTTTTAACTTTGAAATTATCTTCGTCTCTGTTTAAGTAGCGATGTGAGGGATGCAATTGAGAAAGTTTTGGCTATTGATAAAGCTTATCCACTTCCTTTGATGGGAGGAAAAATGCTTGAGAAATTTCCATCCAAATTTGAAGTTTCTTGTTGGTGGCCATGTGATAGGAAAATTACTAGAGTGAATTACAATAAGATAGAGAGCAATAATGGGTGGAATTTAGAGATGGAGAATGAAATGAAGGAGATTATTGAAGTGGTGAAGAGAAAAGATATTGAGGATTATGAGATATTGGGAAATATTTTCTTTAATGGTGTGTTTAAATTAGCTAGGAATTATCTGAGAATTAGCTAGAAATTAGCTATAAATTTTGAGTTTATTTATCATGTTCATCTTAGTGACGGATTAGCGACGGACTTTCCGTCACTATAATTTTAATTAATATAAAAAATTTAAAAAATGGAAGAATGTGCCACGTGACATCCACATCATCGTTTCTTGCCACACTAGCATTGGCACGTGTATGTACAGTCATCAAAAAAGTTCCACGTGGCATGCCACATCAGCTTCTGTTAACTGCCGTTAGCAGGAGGGACCAAAATTGTGGACGGAAAATATTAGGAGGATCATTCTTTGAAGGAAATTTTTAAAGGGACTAAAAGTAAAAATGACCATATTTAGAGGGACTAAAAACATATTTAACCTATATATATATATATATATATATATATATATATATATATATATATATATATATATATATATATAAGAAAGTGCACTGACAGTGTAAAATATTTTACATTGTCAACCAATCACAACCATGTATCAGAATAAAACATATTTTTATTTTAAAAATACTGATAGTACATGGCAATTGTAAACATTTTAATTGGTTGAATGTGTAAATCTATCTTACACTGACAGTGTACTATCTTTAAACTATATATATACACACTACAAGGAAATCAGAGATTAGCTACGTCAAAAATCGTTGCAAATTTGAAGCTAAACTCTATCAAATAGAGTTAGCTAGAGATTAGGTGCGGATTAACTACAGAATATGTCGTAGCTTGGATTGGGTGGCTAATTATCTAGAGCAAATTTTTCTAGTAAAACTCAAACTAATATTTTGTAATTCACAACTAATCCACATTTAAATCGTAGAAAAATACCTGTCTTTTATTATGTTTCCAAACAAAACAACTATAACTTCGCCTCAAAAAAATCATAGCAAATCTCAAGCTAAATAAGGCTATATTAGTTTTTTAATTTTCTAATCAAAACCGATTAGGCATTAAATTATAAAAAATTATTCCTAAAAAACTACTTTTGAAGGCACCATATTTGTTGATAATTAAGCATTGGTTTAAATAAAATAATCTAAAATTAATAATTTTTCATTTAAGATTATATTTAATTAGTAGAATGAGAACACGAGAAGCAATTTCATATTAATATATCTTCAATGGGATAATGACTAATCCATTAATCAACTACAAGATACATATTTATCCTCATCTCAAAGAATATTCTATGAAGAATCTTAGTGTTCACCATTCAGATGTTCTAAGAAGAATCGACAATAAGGGTTATGTTTAAACCATTATGCGCTTGGACATTAAAACTCAGAGCACGATGCAAGCAAAATCAACTCTGAACACTTGCAACAATCATTGATTCTTCTTCTCTCGTTCTCTTCCAATCCATTATAATCTTTTGAATATTTTCTTCAGCAATTTCAGTTAGATTTTTTTGGCAAGGTCTGCAGCTACTAACAAAATCATCTTTTTTTACCAATTGAAAGCGTAATCAACATGAAACCGTGAAGCTTACCGTAAAAGTGCACCAAACCATGAGCATTCTGAACCGAAGAAGTTCTGAACCATAACCAAAACGTAACTGGACGATGCAATGAGATTACGAATCGCGTTTGGGTTTGCGAAGAAGCAATCCGGCTGCAAAATCGCGTTTGAGAAAAAAACAATTTCGCATTGGAGGCCTTCCGGGAGAATCGCGTTTGAAAAAGAAGCGCGTTTGAGAAAAAAGCGCTTATATGTAAAGTTCTTCGAGTTTTACCGTTTTCGAATGTTTTGCTTCTTTCAAGTAGTGTTTCAGCAAATTATTTCCTCTTATGTTTCATGTAACTAAAATAAGTAAATAAAATTAATAAAAAAAGAATTAGTGATAGTTTTTGTAGTGATTATATGATTGTCTTTTAAATAGGAATTAGCTACAAAATTATTTTGTAAAAAAATTATGGTTTCCTACATTTTTTTTAGTGATATATATATATATATATGAAATAGATAATTTAAAACAAATATTTTTCTATCGTGTTAACTTTTAAATGTTTAAATAATACTATGTATCTTTTATATTGAGTTGCTATACTAACAATCCCCTGTTTAATAAAAAAATCGGTTTAAAAAAATTATGCTACAGCTCATAATTCAACTCGAAGAATATCAAAGAAATGGCAAAACAATTTGAACCGATTTGATGACAAAATAATTTAATTAAAAAAATTAGGGGTGTGCATGGATCATAACCAGATATATGGTTTGGTTTAGATCTTAAAACTGTTTCTATAAAATCGGTTTATTTTTTAAAAACCGGTTTACAAATGGATTAGTTCAGTTCTAAACCGGGTTTTCACAATAACCAGTTAAAAAAACCGATTTTAAACTGGTTTTCTCAAAACCAATTTTTTTCTTTCTTTAAAAAAAACCAATTTTATAAAAAAATAGTTTTAAAATCAGTTTCTACATTATATTTTTTTACAAAGTAATTTATAATTTGGGAGTAATCATAACTAACCATTGATTTATATACTAATTCAAATCTAAATGCAAACTAAATGTATCTAAAATTTAACTCAAATACAAACTCACAAGTTAAGATGAACTATATTTAACATTTACATCAAATCAAACATCTTTTATCAACTAAAACATTTATATTTTGATTAATATTATATATTGTTTTAAAATGTTTGTATTGAGAAAAAAATTAAGGTTTATTCGTGTAAGATAAGTTACTGCATACAATTGTTAAATAAAAAAAGTAGTTTGATGCGCATCTAAAATAGTATACAAAGATTTACTGACGCAAGAGAAAAATCGTACAAACAATTATAAAAATAAACATATAAATTTAACCCATAATAAAATTTGGATACTTAATAAATAAACTATATTATTATTATTACCTGTTTATATTTAAATAATAAAATAGATACCCACATTTATATTTTAACCTTTAGTTACGTGATTTCTAGTCATGCACAGTAACCACTCCGGCACGTCCACTCTGATGATGCTTTGGCCTTTTCAGGAAGTATATCTTTAAATTTGACACAATGTAATCTGTTTGTTTATCCTTGTTTTTCTATCACCGCTTCAAAAATCAGTAGCATTGCAATCATCATCATCCATGGCTCCCAAAAGGGTTCTTCTTCTTTGCGGTGACTTCATGGAAGACTATGAAGTAAGTACGCTTCATTTTCCTTCACTTCACTTCATCACCCACTTACTCACTTTTTCTCTTGCAGGGTATGGTTCCTTTTCAGGCATTGCAAGCTTTCGGTATCACTGTCGATGCTGTTTGTCCCGGTAAAAAAACCGGCGATGTCTGCCGCACCGCCGTCCAATTTCTTTCTGGTGCCCAGGTCTCCCTTCATTCTTTTATTCCTTTGCATTCAACTTCAAGTCAGATCTAATTTTATAAGACCATGTTTGGACAAACAATTTAATCAAACACTTATAACATACACTGAGACAGTGGTGGTTTCACTTTCAGACATATACTGAGACAGTTGGTCACAACTTTAAGCTGAATGCAACTTTTGAGGATATTGATCACACAAACTATGATGGTTTGTGGTTGCCGGGAGGAAGGGCGCCGGAGTATCTTGCTCACATTCCTAGTGTTGTGGAGCTGGCTGCCAAGTTTGTAAATTCTAGAAAACAGATTGCCTGCATTTGTCATGGCCTTTTGATTCTGGCAGCTGCTGGTGTCGTTGAAGGTCGTAAGTGCACGACTTATCCTTCCCTCAAACCGGTATTGGTTGCTGCTGGTGCTCATTGGGTTGAACCTGAGACCATGTCAACAAATGTCGTGGATGGTAATCTCATTACTGCACCTATTTATGAAGGGCATCCGGAACTTCTTTGGCATTTTGTGAAGGCGTTAGGAGGCAAAATAAGTGGCTATGATAAAAAAATTCTCTTTATTTGTGGGGTATGTTCATTTGTTTTTCTTTTGTATTTGTGTTCTTTCACTAATTGTTTTACTTTTATTGCTGTGCTGGTTGATAAAACGTGTTTTAACAACCTCTAATCACAGGATTACATGGAAGATTATGAGGTCAAGGTTCCTTTTCAGTCTCTTCAGGCTTTAGGATGCCATGTTGATGCAGTTTGCCCCTCAAAGAAGGCCGGAGATACTTGCCTAACTGCTGTTCATGATTTTGAAGGAGATCAAACTTACAGTGAGAAGCCAGGATACGGTTTTGCTTTAACTGCGACCTTTGATGACGTTGATCCTTCAGCCTATGATGCTCTTGTTATCCCTGGAGGTCGGTCACCTAAGTACTTGTCATTGAATGAGTCCGTTATTTCCTTGGTGAAGCATTTCATGGAAGCTAATAAGCCAGTTGCATCAATCTGCCATGGCCAACAGATTTTAGCTGCTGCTGGTGTTCTCAAGGTATTATTATTGAAAACTCATTATTGACACCATTTTTTGTTATTTATGCTATTAACCAGCATTTCAGCGAAGTAGCTATTAATATTCCTTGAACTCGTGTTCACTCTACACCTATATCTATCCCTAATCCGTATTTCATTTGAATTGTTGGGTTACAGAGTTGTAATAAGCAAGGTCTTAGGATTCCAATTAAGAAACTTGGGCCTAAAGAGTGGTGTGGGAAAATATAGGAAAAAGGAGGGAACTAGGCGACATGGCAGATTTAGAAATTCTGTTATAAGGAGTGCGAGGAGAGTGAGAAGTATATCATTCAACAACTTTTCTGTTAGAACCTTCAAGGTTGGTTAATGAGAGAATCTTCTCTTCTTGGAGGAGCACTTACTCTGGGATTACAGAGGTTAGCCTTCAAGTGTTGTTATAGATTGCACTTCTGTTAGCATATACGATAATTAGTAGTTTATTAAGATATGGTTTAAGAGGCGATTTTGTTAGGATATGAGATAAGAGGAGTTAGAAACAATATAGGATAAGAAGAAGTTAATTCGAGAGGTTAAGTTAGAAATATCAGGTATAAATAAGAGAACACAATGGAAAGAAATCATCTATTGAATATTGTAAAGTTTGTGAAAAAAATATCAACTCTATTGTGAAGGGGAAATCCTTGGAGGAGAGATTCTCTCCTATTCTATCACCTTTCTAAAATATTGTGTTCTTTCTTTGGAATTCAAATTTCTTGATGCTCACACGTCCTTCTGGTCTAAATTATCGTAATGTCTTATTAATTTCTTGATGCTCACCCGACCTTTTAGTTTTCATCAATACATTAGTGTATATTCTTGTATCCTTCTTTTCTTCTTCTTCTTTGCACGATTACTCTTATACTTGATGGACAAGCTACCTGTGAATCTTGTCATCCTGGCTTTTTTCCTTATCTTCATTCTAGAGGTACTTATTCTTCTGTGTACGAGGGTAGAGACATACATCATGCATGGATTGAGAATCACAACATTTGTGATTTATCCCCTGGTGTATATTTGTGTTCATGAAATGCTAGCATGACTTGTTACTCATTTATTCTCAGTTTTTCCTCATATTTTTATGGAGAATTTTTTTTTTACATATTATTCATCTTATTTCATTTATCGGTACGGAATCTTAATACCTAGTACACTTTTCTTGTAACAGGGAAGGAAATGTACGGCTTATCCAGCCATGAAGCTTAATGTGGTTTTATCAGGAGCAACTTGGCTGGAGCCTGACCCCATAAGCCGCTGCTTCACTGATGGGAATTTGGTTACTGGAGCAGCATGGCCAGGGCACCCTGAGTTCATTGCCCAGTTGATGGCACTACTCGGTATTCGAGTATCTTTCTAGTAGCCTTTTGTAATATAGTATATTATAGTATAATAATGAATAAAAATCACCACACTTGTCCATTTAAATGGGCTCGATATAAGTGGAGATGTGTACTGTCACCGTGTTGAATTTGAAGGACATGTAATGTGCTGAGCATGCAAGCACTTTGATGAAAGTGTCTCTTTTTGGCTATGAATTATTCTCTCTCCTAATGAAGAGATACATCGTGTATTTATATTACAAGAAAAATAAATTAGGAAAACTCCTTTGTAACAAACTAACTAGCTCACAATAGGTCCTTAACAAACACACAGCTGCAACTTTTTATCTGCCTAATGTCTAATACTATTTCTTAATTATATTGTTGTAATCGAACACCACATTAGTCACTATTTCCCATTATATTTTCTACCTATATGATTGGTGAGCAATTGGAATCAATGAAGAGTAACCCTCATCTGGTTTATTCTGTCACCTTTTTGGTTCAATTCCCTTTACTGCTGCATATAATCATCGAGCTGATAAAATTGAAAAGGAGGCAGTAGCATTAGATGTAGAAGAACCAGTTGAGGTAGAGTGTCCTTCACGAGACCTAAGATTTGTATCTACAAACACAGGCATAGTTGGTTGTAGGTGCTCCACTAAACTCCTGGTTTGGAGGAGGACTACTACTTCCGACATTGTTGGTCTCATTCCTGCTGATGCTTGAGTGCATAGTAAAGCAATCTCTATCATTTTCTTCACTTCTTCTCCATGATAGTCATTAGGGTCTAAAGCCTTGTCCATGAGCTCCAAGTGCATGCCTCTCTCATGTAGTTTCCATGACTGTTAAGTGAAAATCAAAGACCATATGGTAAAATATTAGGACATACTCCCTTCGGTTCTTTTAAAATGAGAGGTAATAACCAACAATTCCTATTTATGACTTGTGAGAAATTGCTTACTTTTTGAAGAAGGTATTCACCATCATCATCTTCCTTTACTTCTGTACTCTTTTGACCACTTATGATTTCTAGGACTACAATACCATAGCTGTAGGTATCAGCCTTTTCTGATAATTGACCGTGAATTGCATACTCAGGTGCGGTGTATCCCCTGACAAATGCATATTATACATTCCAAGGTTTATACATGACATGAGACTTTTTATAACATATGCTGCTCAATTAAATGTAATCTAGGTGAATGAAATTGTTGTCTTACAATGTTCCTGCAACTCCAGTGCTTAGATGAGATCGATCCCCCGGCAGAAGCCGCGCCAATCCAAAATCAGCAATTTTGGGGTGAAGATTATCATCAAGTAGGATATTGCTAGTCTTTATATCTCTATGTATAATGGAAATGTGGAATTCCTCATGTAGATAGGCCAGTCCCCTTGCCGTGCCTAAAATTATATCACACCTTTGTTTCCAATTGAGGGAACCTTGTTTGTCACCTATTTAATTTACATGTTTATAACTAAAGGTTATGCACAAAGTAGAAGAAGAAACATTCAACAAATGATATGAATGTATGAGTGTGGTTGAATTGAAGTGTTTTACCGAATAAGAATTTGTCTAGGCTGCTGTTTGCCATGTATTCATAAACAAGGATTCTCTCTTGTTTTTTACTGCAACAACCAAGAAGTCTAACAAGATTCCTGTGATGAACATTGCTTATAAGCTTTACTTCACTTTCAAAATCTTTGTCTATCTTGCTGGATTTTCCCAAAACCAGTTTCTTGACTGCTACAACATTTCCATTTTTCAGAGTACCCTATTTCAACAGCATGGTTGAAAAAGCATTCACAGAATCATTATTGTCTTTGAACATGCTTCTCATTGAAATTATATAAAAAACTTTCGCTTACCTTGTATACATCGCCAAAGCCTCCTTCTCCCAGTTTATTTTCTTCGCTGAAGTTTTTTGTTGCAGCTTTCAAATCACTATACTTGTAGTTAACCGGACCTTTCAACTCAGTTGCTCCCAATATGTTGCCTGCCAAGGAACACATGAGTTTGAAGGCAGAGCCAAAATCAGAACTAAACATCACAGAGAATACAGTAGCTACACAAACCTCTAGGAGCTCTCTTGGGTTTTCTGTATTGTCGCCAAGCTAAAATTGCAAGAATGATCGCAACAATACCTACACCGCCAACAACACCACCTATAATGGCCCATTTGTTGCTCGAACCTCCTTCATAACAGAAAAGAGTTTACATCAGTTCCAATGAAATGAGATACTACTAATTTATCATCAATGGAAAGTGAACTTTATATTATATTTTATCTGTACCTTGATTTAAATAGGTTGTGATATCAATGGCCTGATTATCAGCAAAGAAGGGTGTCTCTGAATATCTCATAAAACACCCTGCATCATATGCTCTACCATCTGTATTAGGAAGACAAGTTTGCAGGTTGTTGAATCCATCTGTCATGCAATCAAGACAAGTACTTTCTGTGGCAGTTTCAACACACTGTGCAATGGCATAAATTGAACTATTACTATCAGGATTCACCACTGTTTTAGTAGCTGCAAAAAAGCCTTTGATTTTTGGTGTTGCTAATTGAAGATCCTTTAGCACTTTTTGTCCAATTGTTCCAAAAGAGGCACCTTCCTTTGCAGTCTTGTTCCCACATCGTATACCACTCCCAGGTTGATTTGTTTGATCGTAGAATCTTTCACTCTCGTACCTTAATAATTGTCATTGTCATGTTTAGTAGTTACACACCAAGATTTATGGAATTATATCAAGAAAGTGTATATAAAGTATTTAATGGGAAATTCATTATCTCACGTCACATTTTCATCCCATAAAATATGACTATTTCTTAATACACCATCCAAGTTTCTTATACACCACTTGAAATTATTTTTTTGCCCCCCAGTTCCAGATGTGCACATCCGGATGCACCGTTTTTTTTAAAAACGTTGCCTTATTCCGGAATGACAATTACGCGTTTTCCGAATGTGCACATCCGAAAAAATGGCTAAAACTTAAAAATGTATATTTATTTTAAGAAATAATAATAATATGTATTTTAAAAGAATAACGATCAACAGTAAAACATTACTTCTATTATCAGAGTCGACACAAAGTTGGTGGTACTCCTATTACCACTTGTAGAACCAATGGATTGACTTTGGATCACAAGATATAGAGAAATTGTTTCTGCTCAGGTTCATTGCGAGGAGATAATTCAAGATCTCTTTAACATAACAGTGGATCCTTAGAAGGGAAATCGGCCCGCTGGAATGATAAGATAATTTTGTTAGATTTGTGTATTCCTCATGATAGGATAATACAGGGGGTGGCGTGTGACTTTCTATAAATCAACCGGGTTTAAGCCTAAAAAGATTATATAATGATGTATATGTATATATTATAACTTGTTTATTATGCTTATTATGCCCACTTGCTAGCTTATTATGCACACTTGCTGATGTCTATTGATGTATATGTATATATTATAACTTGTATATTAATGATACAGTTCCTCCTGCTTATTATGTACACTTGCTAGCTTTCCGCGCTCGCTACTACATAAGTGAAGTAGAAAATTCTGATTCTGGTTCTGCAAGTGGTAATAGGAGATACGAAGAACAAAGTTTTCTATTGGCGGGAAACCTAATCCATTCACTCAAGATCTTCATCACGCTATCAAGAATCTCCCAGCTGAACTTTATTCTAAAGATATTCATTTTCTCATGGAGCTTATTCAAGTACATTTAACCTTTCATGATGCATTCATGATGTTAAATGATAGTTGTTTATATTCATGACCGTAAATCTGTTGTTAACTTTATCAGAATGCCGAAGACAACCATTATATTGACGGAGAGACTCAAACCCTAGAGTTTGTTATAACTTCTGATGACATTACTGTTACTGGTGCACCAGTCACATTACTTATTTTCAATAACGAAAAGGGTTTATCTCCGAAATATATTGAGTCCATCTGTAGTGTTGGACGATCAACAAAGAAAGATAACATGAGCAGTGGTTACACTGGAGAGAAATGATCAATAAAGTTTTCTATTGAAGAGATACGAAGAACAAAGTTTTCTATTAGAGAGATACGAAGAACAAAGTTTTCTATTGGAGAGGTACGAAGAACAAAATTTTCTATTGGAGAGATACGAAGAACAAAGTTTTCTATTGGAGAGATACGAAAAACAAAGTTTTCTATTGAAGAGATACGAAG
Organism: Lathyrus tuberosus; assembly: GCA_022829125.1. Lineage (NCBI taxonomy): Eukaryota > Viridiplantae > Streptophyta > Magnoliopsida > Fabales > Fabaceae > Lathyrus > Lathyrus tuberosus. The sequence goes on from JALAZF010000193.1 coordinate 5,985,335, forward strand.
AACAAAGTTTTCTATGGGCGGAAAACCTAATCCCTTCTCGCTCCCCTCATTCGAATGTATATTAACTTGCGATGATATATTAACGTATGCGACCAACCGACAAAACCGATTTAAAAAAATAATAATAAAGTTATGCTATTTTCCGGATCTGCAGTTCCGGAATTAAAAAAATAAAGCTATACTATGTTTTCGGATGTGCACATCCGAAACACATCAACGTTTTTAAAAAAAACGGTGCGTCCGGATGTGCACATCCGGAATCAGGAGGCAAAAACGAAATTTCACGTGGTGTATAAGAAATTTGGGTGGTGTATTAAGAAATTGTCTAAAATATCTATCATTGGTAAAAAAAAGAAAAGATAAATACTTTATTAGAACACCAACAAAATCAATATTTTTTTAAGTACTTGTCCATTCCATTCTATCACTTACCACTATATTTCCCCCACTCCAATTTGGGCAGAATGAACAACTTGCCTTGTTCCGTTATAAAATTTTCAAACAATGGAATGAGACATTCGTTCTGTTTTGTTCTATTCCACTACTACTCCACTCAATTCTGCTCAGTTCATTTTGTGATATCCAAACATAGCATGAGTTTGTCTATTATACTGTTATTATTTTCTGTTGTAAATAATTAAAGTGTTACTTGATCGATTTAGTGGTTAGTCATTGTTTGTTATAACCACCTTTAATTATATATATATATTTTTATGTAAGTTGTTTATTGTTGTGATAAACGCCGCACCAGAAACGAAGTAATCCTATGAGATAGAGAGATTTTCTTGAACAAACACAAGAAACTGATTCAGTTATGAAGAGAGAGAGAGAGAGAGAGAGAGAGAGAGAGAGAGAGAGAGAGAGAGAGAGAGAGAGAGAGAGAGAGAGAGAGAGAGAGAGAGAGAGAGAGAGAGAGAAGAGAGAAGAATACAAAATTGATTATAACAATTTTTCTATTCACTTTCTCTAAAATTAGAGTTTACATATTACAAGTGAATAACACACCTACTCTAACACACTAGGGTATAGTTTATATATAGACCCCTAGTATATGTATGGCGTGTATGATAATACTACTCATACATGACATACATAACTATTACATAACAAAGTACATAATTAATTTAAGTCATTTGCATGCATAAATTAACTTCAACTACATCATGCACATCTTCGACTACTGCATGCTTGAATTGACTTCGACTACAATATACACAACGCAGTCGAACTATGAAGCTTCCCTTGCCGAGACTAAAGTATGATCTAAAATACCACAAATTTCCACCTTGGAACCAACTCTAAAGTATCAAAGGAACAAGCTAGCTATCATCATGCAACTTTATCAACTGAATACAACGAAAGAACATTCTACTAGGCAATGATTAGATGATCATATCAGCAAAATTATCTTCATTCAAAACCTTCAGTGCTTTCACTTCTCCTTTCTCAATTTTCTCCATGACAAAATGCAGCATAACATCGACGTGCTTAGTTCTCTCATGATAGGCTGAATTCTTCGACATATGTATGACATTTTGACTATCACATTTAACAGTGATAACTTGACCTTGAATTTTCAGTTTCTTGACAAACCCTTCAAGCCACAATGCTTCTTTCACAGCTTCAGTAAGGGCAATGTATTCGGCTTCAATGGTTGATAAGGAAACAACTTTCTGAAGAGACGTTTTCCAATTAATAGTTGTGCCAAACATTGTGAAACATATCTAGAAAAAAAATTTTTGGTATCCATACATCCTGCAGTCAGAGTAGAAAAATCTTTCGATTTAGAATTTACCATCGCTTGTGGCTCCACCATAAATCAGAACCCGACTTAGGGATCCTTTTATGTATATAAGAATCCACTTCAAAGCTTGCCAATGTGCCTTCCCAGGATTGACCCTATACCTGCTTACAAGGCTTACTCTGTACACAATGTGTGACCTCGTACAAACTATGTCATACATCAAAGAACATACTATACTAGCATGTAAGGTGTTATTCAGATATCCTCTTTCAACTTCAGTACTAGAACTTTGAGTCATACTCAGCTTAAATTTAGGATTTATCGATGTTACAATAGGTATTATGTTGTTCCTATTGGATCGACCCTTTGGATTGGCCGCATTTAAAAAAACAAAAACTTGGAGAAATGTCCAAGTATTCAAGATTGGTGTAGCATGCTAAAGCTGTATGAAGAGCACACGCTGTGCACGATGTTATAACATGTGGGCTCGACATCTGGGCCTTGGGCAATAGGCACCAGATTGTTACGTTTTAACAGAATCTTTTAAGAGGATTCAATTGTGTTTTATTGATATTTATTTTAGCAATATGATTATATGATTTGTGAAGAGCTGGAAGATCAAATCAAATTTAAAAGATATTTAAATTTGAATTTGTAACAAACTAAATCATATCTTACTGTTGTAGATATTCAAGGAGAAAATTAAATATCCAATAGATTCTGCATTAGTTATGGATAGAATTCAATCTCAAATCCATGAAGAAAAGTCTAGAGTTATTTTGTTATATAAGGAGATCAAAGCCTACATTGGAGAGCAAACACTTCCATTGAAGATCTTAAAGTGTTAGGTTTTATGTCGTGTATTCCATGCTAATGCCCTAATAAGATTAGTGAAGGATCTTTATGTACACCTCTATGTTTAAGTAACTTGGCATATATGGTTTGTCTAATTGAGTTGTAATCAACATTGTTATGTACACCTCTATGTTTCAGTAACATGCATAGAAGGTTTGTCTAGTTGAGTTGTAATATTCCACATTCTTTCATCTTGTGAGGATTGAAGTTGATCACTAAAATTTAGTGGCTGTTTTCCCCTATCACTGTTTTTATGGCAGAGAATAAAGCGAGTATGTTCTCATATTTAGGAGGATGCTCTAAATAGAAAGTCATTAGGTAGTTTTAGGAAGAGGCATTAAACAACAAAGGATTTGTTGTTGCTTGTAAGTCTAATTGTACTAAACCGCTAATAGTGAATTTCCTTTCATGGGTTATGGGCTCAGTCCCCCAGACGTAGGTGTAGTTTCACCGAACGAGATAAATAATTGATTATGTTCTTTATTGCTTTTCTGCCCCATCATCTATTACTTGTTATTATAGTGGTTCTGGTGTATCTTGTCAAACTTGTTATTGAAGCATCGAGGTCGACATCTATCTTTTGAGGAAAAGAATTTCAATTGACATCAGAGCAGACACCCTGGCTTGTTGGGTGAGCTCCAGGGAAGATAAATTCTGCTTAAATGGAGACAATAAATAATGGAGGATTAGTTAACAACCCCCCAATTTTGAATGACACAAATTATGATTATTGGAAGGTGATAATGATGGCTTTTCTCAAAACCATGGGAAACAATGCATGGAAAGTTGTGATCAAGGGATGGAAACATCCAATGATTACCTCTGAAGATGGTACAACCAGCCTAAAACCAGATGCTCAGTTGACTGATGCTGAAAATGTTGAAGCCCTTGGGAATTCCGAGGCATTGAACGTGATTTTTAATGGTGTGGACAAGAGCATGTCTAGGAAGATAAACACATCTTTAGAAGCTAAAGAAGCATGAGAGATTCTGAAAACAGCTCACGAAGGCACATCCAAGGTTCATATGTCAAGGTTGCAGCTCTTAACAACAAAATTTGAGAATCTGAGGATGAATGAAGACGAAACTGTGAGTTTTAAATTAGATTGCGTAACATTGCCGACACATCCTTTGCCTTAAAAGATAAGATGACTGAAGAAAATATTGCTAGGAAAATTCTTAGATCTTTGCCTAAGAGGTTTGATATGAAATAAACAACTATTGAAGAAACTCATAACCTAAGTAGTATAGAGGTTGATGATCTCATTAGTTCTCTACAAACCTTTGAGATATCTATCATTGAAAGATCAAATAAGAAGAACAAATGTATAACCTTTGTGTCTAATTATGAAGAGATCCAAGGTGACAAAGAAGAGATCTGGGCTGAGGATTTAGCTTATCTTGGGAGAAAGGTCAACAAATCCTTGAAAAATATGAACAAAAAATGGAGAGCAAATGTCCAAGACATGAAGTCAGAGATTAGTTCCAAGAACAAAGGCTGGAATGAAGATAAAACCATTGGTGACAAAAGTACTCAGTGTCTTGAGTGTAAAGGTGTTGGGCACCTCAAATCAGAATGTCTTACATTCCTCAAGAAACAAAATGAGGGATTACCCATCACTTGGTCTGACTCTGAAAGAGAAAAAGAAACAATCAACTTTGTGAAAGCTTACTCAGGAAAACATGAAACTGAAAGTGAATCCAATAATGAAGACATGTCAAATGAAGAGATGGCTGGAAATTTCAAAATGGCAATCATCAAGTGGAAAGAATCCTGCATGGAAGGAGAGAAACTAAAGAGAACTATCAAGGAAATACTCCGAGACAAGGTAATACAAGATACTACCATCTTTGGTCTTGAAGAAGAAGTTACTTTGCTGAACACCAAGTTGGAGAATATGACAGATTTTGTTTGTATGTTGAATAATGGATCTGATATGCTTGATGAGATATTGGAAGTTGGAAAAATATCTTGAAACATGAAGGGAACTGGATTTGACCACAAGCCTACGAGCAAGAAGGACAAAAATCTTCCCAAGAATTTTGTTCTCCCCGAGAACAAATCTGAGTTCTAGATGTTAGACCCCATGGCTCAGTATCCCGTGCGACATATGTATCACTATTATGGAAATAACAAAAACTCTAACATAAGATGAGGATGATGACACTCAAGAAAAGAAGAATAAGTCAACTGACCAGTCCCATAAATGAAGAGAACAAAACCTCAAGAAAAGAAGAATAAGGCAACTGATTAGTCCCATAAAACTGTGATCAATCTTGACGGAGAAAAAATGAGGATGATGACACTCCTCTTGTTAACATCATGGAAGGGATCAAGAAAAATAATGGAATTAAATATTATACTCAAAACACCAAATCTTTGATTAGCAAAGCCTCAGGAAAACACCACAAAGTGAGTCCATAAAAGAAGAAAGCTGATGTGGTGAATCAAAAGGATCAAATGGAAAGAAACACTAAAAGAAGATTAAAAAAGAGGAACCTTATTATGACCAGTGATTCTGAGACAAATGCTCAAGCAGATGTCCAAGACATCATGACTTATGCAAAGAAAAAGGCTGGAGGAAAGAAAATTCCTGCAAATGTTGCTACTGCCCCTCTTAGAGTGTTAGGGTTTGTGTCGTGTATTCCACGCTAATGCCCAAATATGATTAGTTTAGGATCTTTATGTGCACCTCTATGTTTCAGTAACTTGACATATATGGTTTGTCTTGTTGAGTTGTAATCAACATTATTATGTACACCTCTATATTTAAGTAACTTAGCATATAAGGTTTGTCTAGTTGAGTTGCAATCAACATTATTATGTACACCTCCATGTTTAAGTAACTTAGCATAAAAGGTTTGTCTAGTTGAGTTGTAATATTCAATATTCTTTCATCTCGTGAAGATTGAAGTTGATCACTAGGGTTTAGCAGTTGTTTTCCCCTGTCACTGGTTTTGTGGCAGAGAAAAAAGTGAATAGGTTTTCATATTTAGGGGGAGGCTCTAAACAGAAAGTCATTGGGTAGTGTTCGGAAGAGTAATTGAATAACAAAGGGTTTGTTGTTGCTTGCAAGTCTAATTATACTGAATTACTAATAGTGATTTTTCTTTCTTGGGTTGTGGACTCAGTCCTCCAGACGTAGGTGTAGCTTCACCGAACTGGGTAAACAAAATGATTGTGTTCTTTATTGCTTTTCCGCTCCATCATCTATTACTTGTTAGTATAGTGGTTCTAGTGTATCTTGTTGAACTTGTTGTCGAAGCATCGAGTTTGATATCTGTCCCATGAGGAGCACAATTTCACTTTGAATTTGACATACCAAATTTGTCGAGAATCTTCTTCAGGTATGTCTCTTGAAATAAGCATAATCTCAATTGCTTTATATCTCTCCGGATGTCAATCCCAAGAATCATGCTGGAAACTCCCTTCTTATCAAGTTCAACCTTCATGTTCACTACATCCTTAACACTGTTGCTTGCTATGAGGATGTCATACCATGTGTTACATTCTTGATAAGTATTTAAGGGTGCTATTGACAAATAAAAGCTCATAAGAAAGAATATTACTATTATATCATACATCATGTTAGTTATAAACTTATGGCTTGAAAAACTAACAAATTATAGTTTCCGATGGATACTCTAGATGATAGTCTCACGAGTAAAGAATTGGTTGAAATTTTTTGTCTTGTTCATAAAGATGGATTAAGAAATTGTAGTTTGACACTCATATTAGAAAGCTAGTCAACATGCATGTGTGTCAGTAAATGGGAGGAGATCTTCTCTGGTGAAATAGGCCTCCAGTAAAATCTATACCACATGTTTAAGTATAAAAAACATATATATATATATATATATATATATATATATATATATATATATATATATATATATATATATATATATATATAGACATTTAATGGTTAGGATGGTTACTGCTATCTCCTATGAAATTCTCATAGGAAAGAATTCTTTTTCGTCAATAAATATGCTTAGTAAAATTTGATATTTGTTATTATATATAGATCTTATCGATTCAATTTAGTCATTTATTAGATGTTAATACTATGGAAATATTTGTTTCTTAATTGATTTCATTGTAGTTTTTGTTAGTGCAACTGCACTTAGTGAAGAGAAAGAGAGAATATGCAAAATGTCAGAGAATATGTCTAGGGCACGTGTAATAAGAGGTTGTATTATTATTGTAGAAGTTAGTTTAAAATGAAACCCAACACATCTCTTATATACAAATGTTGTGTGACTTGTAATCTAAGTAACCGAACCAAATAACTACTAACTAACTAACTAACTAACTAGCCACCTTCTAACTACCTTAAATGGATTAACTAACAACATACCCCCTTATAATCCATTCTAAGTATTACAACAAAATATCAAAGCAACAAAACAATCTAACTATTGAATTAAACTACTCCTACCTTTTGCTTAAGAGCAAAAAATCTGACAACTTTCAATCCTTTGGTGAAGATGTCATCCAGTTGAGATTTACTGGAACAATACCTTAATTCAAACTTTCCTTGAGTCATCTGCTTCCTCAAGAAATGAAACCTGGCTTCTATGTGTTTGCTCTTGCCATGAAGAACAAGATTAATTGCCAAGTTGATAGTTGGTCTGTTATCCAATTGAAGAACAAGTGGTTTTCTAACTGTAACATTGAATTCCTTCAACATTGATTCAATCCAGATTTCTTGGAATGCTGCATAAGATCCTGTCATGTATTCAGCTTCACATGAATACAATGCCACAACTGGTTGCTTTCTTGAGTCCCATGAGATGGTTCTCTAAAAATCTTGAAAAAATAGCCTATTATACTTCTCCTGTCAGAGCTATCTCCACACCAATCTGAGTCTGAATAACATGTAATTACTGCATCATTATCATTTGTGTTGCTAGGAAACAAGAGTCCATAATTCATAATTCCATTTAGGTACCTTAGAATTCTCCTTGCAGCTTGATATGTGATATCTTTGGATCATCCATGTATATGCTTACCAAGACAAATGTAAAACCTATGTCAAGTCTACTAGTGCATAGGTATCTCAATGAGCATAACTTAAACAGAGTTGCATTGACCTTGTCCTCATCTCTATTCTTCTCAAATTTCAAGTTTGCTTCAATAGGTGAAGTTACAGAGCTATATTCAAGCATGTTAAATCTCTTAAGAACTTCTTTAACATACTTCTTTTGATGCAGAACCATACCTCTTCCAATTCTTAGAAACTCCATGCCTAAGAAATACGATAGATCTCCCAAATCTGATATTTCAAATTCCTTCATCATCAGCTGCTTGAACTTTACCAGATCTTTGATATTGTTTCTTGTTACCAACAAATCATCAACATACATACATATGATGGTTATATAACCTCCTTTGAATTGCACATATATAACATATTAAAATCTACATTTGGTTAAACCCAATTCCACCAAGTTTGAGTAAAATTTCTTATTCCATGCCCTTGGTGCCTGTTTGAGGCCATATAGGGCATTGTGGAATCTCTACACCATCTTTTCTTCCCATTCTTTCATAAAATTTAGAGGTTGTGTGACATAAACCTCTCCATCTAATGGTCCATTGAGAAATGCAGATTTCACATCAAGATGGTATGTCAACTAACTTTTCTTGTAGGCCAAGGAAACTACCAACCTAACTGTTTCTAGTCTAACAATTGGAGCATGCACTTCTGAGTAGTCAATACCTACTCTATGCAGAAATCTTCTTGCTACTAGCCTGACCTTATGCTTAGCTATTGAGCCATCAAGGTTGTGCTTTAACTTATAAATCTGTTTTACCTCAATTGCTTTTGTGTTGGCTGGTAACTTGACAAGTTGCCATGTATGATTTCTTTATATTGTTTCCAAGTCTTCCACCATAGCATTATTTTATGCTTCACTCTTCAATGATTCATTATGGTTGATAGGTTCTACATAAGCTAGTACGGCAAAATGAACAAGATCTCCATCCTCTGTAACCTCATTGTTAGCAATGACCATACAATCTTATAATCTTGTTGGGAGTATCCTTGTTCTTCGAGGCCTCTAAATGACCACAAGTACATCTTCATGCAAGTCAGTGGGTATAACATCTTTTTCTTCTTTTTCTTCTGACTATTCCTCCAACCTTGAGTTCAACAAAGGTTTACTACCTATGCTATTTGATGTCCAGTTTCATGTTTCATTTTCATCAGTAATAATATCTCTACTGATTATAATCTTCTCAGTGATTAGATTAAATAATCTATAAGCATCGGTTTTGTGATAACCAACCATAATCAGGGCTTCACTCTTATCATCAAGCTTTTTTCCTTCTAGCATCAGAAAAATGTTTGTAACAAACTAAGCCAAACACAGTGATTCACAGACAGTTTCTTGCCACTCCATACCTCTTTTGGAACCTTATTCTTCAATCACCTTGTTGGACATCTGTTTAACACATATGCAGCAGTAGTAACTGCTTCACCCCATAATGAGTTAGGCACACCTTTTTGCTTTATCATACACCTAGCCATATTTAAGATGCTTCCATTTATCCTCTCATATATACCATTATGTTGATGGGTATATGGAGTTGTCACTTAATGATCAATTCCATTATGAGCACAAATAATTATTCAAATGTGTTGGAAGTATACTCTCCTTCACCACCTGTTCTGAGCATTTTGATCTTTTTTGCACTTTGATTTTCCACAATCAACTTGAATCTTCTTAAGACTTCAGATACTTCATCTCTGTGCTTGATCAAGCATACCCAGAGCTTTCTACTATGCTCATCCACAAAAGAAACAAAGTATATGTTTCCACCAATTGTGTGGTCTTCAAAAGGGCCACAAACATTTGAGTGTACAACCTCAAGAATGATTGTTGATCTCATAGGAAAATAGGACTAGAATGAATTTCTGGATTGCTTTCCTACCAAGCAACCTTCACACAATTTCTCATGAATTGAGAATTTTGGAATACCAAGCACCATCTCTTGTGTCACAAGCTGATTGAGAGATCTGAAATCCAAATAACAAAATCTCAGATGCCACAACCATCTTTGTTTGTTCTCAGTCACCACCTACAAACGTTGAACTTTTATTGAACTAATCAGAGTCTTGAATGTCCTATTATTTGACAAAGGAGACCTCAAAACCAAATTGTTGGTTTGATAAAAAAAGCTCAAAGGCTTCATTTTTCATAATTACTGAGTATCCTTTTTCAATAAGCTGACCAAAACTCAACAAGTTACACTCCATGCCTTGCACATATAATACATCTTCAATTATGGTTGGCTTACCATTTCTCCTTGTGATCACCATGTTACCTGCTCCTTCTGCCTATAGTGATCTACTATCTGCAAGTCTGATTTTGCTCCTTCTCGAGTCATCAAACTTGATACACAATGACCTATGAACTGTAATATGATTTGAGCAACCTGTGTCTAAGAACCAGGTCTTAGAATCTGAACCTTCATCAGAAACTACAACCATTAACACCATAGTTTCAGAACCATCTGAATTTTCATGTGCTATATTTGCCTCATTGCCATCTTTACTTTTGGAAACTTCTTTTTCTTTGTTGTACCAACAATCTTTGGTCATGTGACCCAATTCTCACAATTAAAATATTGAATTATCTCCTTATCAACCTTTCCTTTATGATGAGAAATACCTCCTCTATTAGAAGATTCAATTTTATCATCATTTGATTGTTTTTGTTTGTGAGACCATGGACCTTTCGTGGTATTATTTTTGTCAAAATGCCCTTGAATTTGCCACTGCCACCATGCCATTTCCAGGTATGAGCTTGCAGAGCCTGAATGACGTCTTGAACTCGTTTTCTTTCTAGAATTTACATCTCACATGCTTCTAAGGAACCTACGAGATCCTCCAACTTCATGGTGGACAAATCACTAGCCTCTTGAATTGCCACGACAACATGATCAAAATGAGAAGTCAAAGTTCTCATCACCTTCTCAATGACCGTTCTATCTCTCATGGTTTCACCACACCCTATCATAAATTGCACAAGATTTTGTACCCGTACACATACTGCAATTTTCTTTGTCTCTCCCATCTGCAGTAATTCATACTGCCTGCGCAACGATGGTAGTTTCACACTTTTAACCTTTTCACCTCATTCGTAATACTTGACAAGAACATCCCATGCTTCTTTTACAGATTCAACATGAGCGATTCAATCAAAATTTGCACCATCAATTGCAGATCGGATGTGATAAAACGCCTTGCAATCTTTCTTCTTAGCATCTTTGTGAGAATTGTGTTGAGCTCCAATTGCATTCACTACAAGCTCCACCACGACACTAGTGACTACCTCAAGGATTTCTTGAAAGTCAAACAAAGACTTAATTTGTTTGCTCCAACGACCCCAGTTCTTTCCATCAAGAATAGAAAGAGAATGTTAAATGTCATTTCTTCTAATCATTGTTGATAAACTAGCCAAGAACTAATGTCCAAGAGGTGCAAAATCTCCTTCAAATCCAGGAGCTATGGATACCAATTTGTTAGTGTAACTGCACTTAGTGAAGAGAAAAAGAGAATATGCAAGATGTGGGAGAAGATGTCTAGAACATGTGTAAGAATGTTGAATGTAATCCATTGTTGTCGAAGTCGAAGTCGAAGACAACAGGTTATTGTCTAGTGTCGAAGTCGAAGTCGAAATAGGATGCTGTCGAAAATGTTTGTTTCGACAGATTCATTTAGATGGGATTCAGATTTTGCTTTTATTAGATTAGATTTGATTTGATATGATTTAGATTAGATTTGATATTTTGGGCTTGGGATTTGTCTTGAGATGCAAGCAAACCTAATTCTATAAATAGGGAGTTTCCCCCATTATTTTGTATCAATTACAACACTTTGTAATTTCTCACAGAATTCTGCAGTTGCAGAGTGAGTAATAAGAAGAGAGAAAGTCCCACAGTTTGTGGGCAGCAAGAACACTATTCATCTTCTTCTTCCCTATTTTCTTTCTACTTTTCTGTATAATTGCTGCGTGATAGTAGGAATTCCCATAGTTTTGGGTTCATTCCAACATCTGGTATCTAGAGCTCCAGTTTAAGAGATTCAAGGGCAAGAAATCGCAAGAACGCGATGGCTACGAATCATCCAAACAACCATTTTCCACCAAACCTTCCAATTCTCAAGAAAGATAATTATGAGAATTGGTGCAAGCAAATCAAGGTTGTTTTCTGTTATCAAGATTTGTGGGATCTTGTGAAGGAAGGAATAACAACTCTTGAAGAAGGTGCGACGGATCAAGAAAATGCTGCATTCAAAGAATTGAAGAAGAAAGATTATAAAGCTCTCTTTATAATCCATCAATGTGTTGATGCAGATAACTTTGAGAAAGTTAGTGATGCAGAAACAGCGAAGGATGCATGGGAGATTCTGGAAAAATCGTTTGGAGGCGCAGAGAAGGTGAAAGAGGTAAGGTTACAAACTCACAAAAGGGCGTATGAATTGCTTCAGATGGAAGACAATGAGAGCATAACAGATTTCTTCACAAGAGTTACGAGACTTGTGAATCAAATCAAGGTGTGTGGAGAAGTGTTGGCGACGAAAGCAGTTGTCTCAAAGATTTTGAGATCGTTGGCTCCAAAGTTTGATCACGTGGTAGTAGCCATAGAAGAATCAAAAGATTTGTCGAAGGTGACGAAGGAAGAGCTTCAAGGGACACTTGAGTCTCATGAACAAAGAATGGCTGAAAGAGCTGCAGGCAAGTCTAAGAATGATGTGGCCTTGCAAGCTCAATCAGCGAAAGATAAGAAGGGTAAAGAAAAGATGGTCGACAAAGGTAGAGGAAGCTACAACAATTCGACAAGCAGAGGAAATCAGCAAGAGGCGAATTGGTCAAACCATAGAAGGACCCAGAACCAAGGCAACCAAAGAGGTGGTGCTGCAGGTAGAGGAAGAGGTGGTGGTCGAAAGCCTGACAAAAGCCACATTCAGTGTTATAATTGTCACCAGTATGGTCACTATTCGACAAAATGTCCTGAAAGAAAGAATCAAGAAGATGACGCAAAGCTGGCGAAGCATGAAGAAGAAAAAGGTATGATGCTGATGGTTACAACCAGAGATAATGAGAGTTTCAAGGACCAGTGGTACTTGGACTCAGGATGCTCATCACACATGACTGGGAGGAAAGATTGGTTTGTCAACATGAAGCCCTCGTCGAAGAACACGGTGAAGTTTGCAAATGACAACACTCTAGCAGCTGAAGGTGTTGGTGATGTTCTGATTATGAGGAAAGATGGCAAAAGGTCAACAATTTCCAATGCGTTGTACATTCCAGGCATGAAGAGTAATTTGCTCAGTATAGGGCAGCTTGTCGAAAAGAACTACAAGGTAGTTGTCGAAGACAAGATGATGAGAGTTCTCGACGCAGGTGGTAGGTTGATCTTGAAGGCTCCAATGTCTCAGAATATGACCTTCAAGATTGAACTCAATGTGATGGAGCACAAGTGTCTAGCAACAGCAGCCAGTAGAGATGAGTGGTTATGGCACTTTCGACTAGGCCATCTCAACTTCAATGACATCAGGGAGCTGAAGAGAAGAAATATGGTGTCAGGATTACCAGAAATCGACATTCCCAGTGAAGTTTGTGAAGAGTGTGTTCAGTCGAAACAACACAAGAATAGCTTCAGCAAGGATGCAGGAAGGAAGTCGAAGGCAATTCTTGAAGTCATATACTCTGATGTATGTGGTCCAATCCAGGTGGATTCGATTGGTGGCAACAGATACTTTGTCACGTTTATAGATGACTTCAGTCGAAAATTATGGACTTATCTCATCAAGAAGAAAAGTGATGTGTTTGAGGTATTTGTCAGATTCAAATCCATGGTCGAAAGACAGAGTGGTCGAAGGTTGAAAACTCTGAGAACTGGTGGTGGTGGAGAATATGTGTCGAAAGAGTTCGATGCATTATGTAGAAAAGAAGGGATTGTGCATGAGGTGGTGCCACCCTACACTCCACAGCAGAATGGGATTGCAGAACGCAAGAACAGAACCATCATGAACATGGTAAGAAGTATGTTGAATGCAAAGCATCTACCCAAAGAATTATGGGGAGAAGCAGTTTCGACAGCAACATATCTTTTGAACAGGTGTCCGACAAAGAAGCTTGAAGGAATCACGCCAGAAGAATGTTGGTCTGGTGACAAGCCTAGCCTTAGTCACTTAAAGGTGTTTGGATCTATAGCACATAGACATGTGCCATATCAGTTGAGAAGGAAGCTTGATGACAAGTCGAATCAGATGATCTTGATAGGATATCATTCGACAGGTGGATACAAACTGTTCGACCCAGTGAACAAGCAGATTGTGATCAACAGAGACGTGATCATTGATGAGCTTAAGGAGTGGGACTGGACAGAAAATGTCAACAAAGATTCAGTAAGAATCAGTTGTGAAGAACCAGCTAGAGAAGCTGAGAGAGAAGTTCGACAAGAAAGTGTCGAAGACCAAGCAGGACCAAGTAGACCTCGTTGAACAAGAAAAATGCCAGCAAGGTTGCAGGAATGTGTGATTACATCAGATGATGTTGTCGATGAAGAAGGTGAACTGGTACACTATGCTTTCTATGCAGATGTCGAACCTGTCAATGCAGCTGAGGCATTGAAAGATTCGAAGTGGGTGAAAGCAATGAATGAGGAAATAGAATCCATAGAAGTCAACAACACCTGGTCACTTGTCGAATTGCCTGAAGGCAAGAAGGCAATTGATGTGAAGTGGGTTTACAAAGTAAAGTTGAATCCAAAAGGTGAAGTAGTTCGACACAAAGCAAGACTCGTAGCGAAAGGATTTATTCAGAAGGAAGGAATTGATTATGACGAAGTCTTTGCACCAGTTGCTAGGATCGAAACAATCAGGTTGGTTGTTGGTCTAGCAAATATGAATAATTGGCACACATGTCAGATGGACGTGAAGTGTGCATTCCTGAATGGCCCCTTAGACGAAGAAGTTTATGTTGCACAACCAGTTGGGTTTGTGAAACAAGGCAAAGAGAGAAAGGTGTACAGACTGCATAAAGCCCTGTATGGACTTAAGCAAGCTCCAAGAGCTTGGAATAAGAAAATCGACAGCTTCTTAAGGGAGAAGGAATTTGTGAAGTGCACAACTGAGCATGGAGTATATGTAAGAAGAAGCAATGGCGAATTGCTTATAATATGTCTCTATGTCGATGATCTGTTGATAACAGGAAGTTGCAAGAAGGAGATCGAAGATTTCAAACGTAACCTGAGTGAAGAGTTTGAAATGCCAGACTTGGGAAATCTCTCATATTTCCTTGGCATCGAATTCTACAAGAGTAGTAGAGGTTTGATGATGCATCAAAGAAGATATGCAGGCGAAATATTGAAGAGATTTGAGATGCAAGATTGCAACCCAACTTCGACTCCAGCTGAGCCCAGACAGCAACTGTCGAAAAATTCAGATGAAGATGATGTCGACCCAACCCAATACAGAAGACTTATTGGGTCACTTCGATACCTTTGTCACACAAGGCCTGACTTAGCATACAGTGTTGGTATGGTAAGTAGATTTATGCAGAAGCCAAAGGTATCACACCTAGCAGCGGTGAAGAGGATACTAAGGTATCTGAAAGGAACTCTCGACTATGGCATTTTGTTTCCAGCAGCTGATGAATGGAAAGAATGCAAGTTAGTGGGATACACAGACTCTAGCTGGTGTAGTGATGCAGAGGATAGAAAATCCACAGCTGGATATGTGTTTATGTTAGGTGGTGCACCAGTTGCTTGGAGTTCGAGAAAGGAGCCAGTAGTGGCATTGTCATCATGCGAAGTAGAATACATTGCTGCTTCTCTTTGTGCATGTCAAGCAACATGGATGGTGAATCTGGTCAAAGAAATAACATCAATGAGTCATGGAGCAATTACCATGAAGATCGACAGCATGTCAGCTATCAACTTGGCGAAGAATCCAATAGCTCATGGTCGAAGCAAGCACATCGAAATGAGGTTCCATTATCTTCGAGAGCAGGTAGCAGAAGAGAAGATGAATTTGGAACACTGCAGAACTGAGAATCAGATTGCAGATATCATGACGAAGGGAGTGCAAGTCGAAGGATTCAAGAGGCTAAGGTCTATGATGAACATATATAGTTTAGACACAATGTATTAGGTGGTGTGTTGAATGTAATCCATTGTTGTCGAAGTCGAAGTCGAAGACAACAGGTTGTTGTCTAGTGTCGAAGTCGAAGTCGAAATAGGATGCTGTCGAAAATGTTTGTTTCGACAGATTCATTTAGATGGGATTCAGATTTTGCTTTTATTAGATTAGATTTGATTTGATATGATTTAGATTAGATTTGATATTTTGGACTTGGGCTTTGTCTTGAGATGCAAGCAAACCTAATTCTATAAATAGGGAGTTTCCCCCATTATTTTGTATCAATTACAACACTTTGTAATTTCTCACAGAATTCTGCAGTTGCAGAGTGAGTAATAAGAAGAGAGAAAGTCCCACAGTTTGTGGGCAGCAAGAACACTATTCATCTTCTTCTTTCCTATTTTCTTTCTACTTTTCTGTATAATTGCTGCGTGATAGTAGGAATTCCCATAGTTTTGGGTTCATTCCAACAAAGAAGAGATTGTATTATTATTAAAAAAGTTAATTTAAAATAAAACTCAACATATCACTCATATACAAATGCTTTATAATTTATAATCCAAATAACCGACTGAAATAACTACAACTAACCACCTTCTAATTATCTTAAATAAATTAACAAACAACAGTTTTTTTTTTATTTTAGGCTTTTATTCTTTATAATAAAAGATAAAATAAAAAGGCATCTTATTTTCGTTTGTATTTCATTTTACTTTTCAAATATTTATATTATATTGTTTAGTTTTTTGTAAAAGAAATATCTGTAATATCGGTATCCATAATATATGATAAAACAGTAGTAAAGTTTCATTTCTAGTTTTCCGAATTAAAAAATTATATTCATCTCTGCTCACTAATTTTTTGAGATAACTAAGATTTATTATAATAGATTAGATTAGATGATTTTTTTTAATTCTATAATTATGTATTCCGATTAATTTTTTTATAATATATATAAGATAATATTTTTTTTATCATTATATAAATACACCTCTTATTTTTTTAAACTCAAAATACACCTCTTATTATGAAAATGAAGTTGCGTGTTTTTTTAATCTTCTTTCCTTGTATCACCAATAAAAATACACCAATCAAATTAATAATAAATTGAAAAAATAATTTCAAGGAAAGAGATATTTTTGTAATTAATATTTTGGTTTTGATTTTTCAAAGATAGAGAACTCGACAAGAAAGTTTCAATCATATTATGACATAAACCAGCTAGTGCTAGTTATCAAATTGAAATCAAAATGTTTGAAAAAAATTTGTATTTTAAACTAATAATTTAAGAGAAAATAAAATATGCACTTATGTATTTGATAATAATGAATCTCTATTGAATGATACTGCAAAATTAATTAATCTCATAATTTAAATATAAAATAATATAATTAAAAAAAAACTTCAAATACATACCTTAAGAAACATCCATCGTAGACGACTCTAGCACCGTTGGAAGCAGAGCAGTTACGAATTTTAGTAGAAGCAGTGTTGAAGCAAGCAAGACAATCCTTTCTGGAGAGGTAATTTCTGCATTGAAAAAGAGAATATACTATCACCTCTCCTCTGGCTTCTTGTGCTGTTGCAAAGTGTTTGCTTCCATTGCTGATTTGATTTCTCAAATCTAAAAATGTTCCATTAATGTTTGCATAGAACTTACGCAAATTTGTTGCGTTATAGGTGCTGCATCCACTGTTTAGTACAACACTTGTTTGTGAATCTCCAGCTACATAGTTATAACTGGTTATTATGTTCCAACACACCAACGTTGTCAAGACTAGCTTAAGTTGTAGCAACATCCTTATATGTTTGTTTCTAGTATGAGAGAGATGAGATAAGATGACTGATGTCTTGTGGTAGTATAGGAATAGGAGTATGATGTTTGCCTTAATATTCTTGAGAATGCTATAAATATATACACACATAAATGAAAAGATTCCAATAAAATTCTTTCTTTTTTAAATAAATAAGGTAGAAGAAAATAATAATTGAAATAATTAAAGTGATATTGAAAATTATTATACAATTATTTTTAAAGATCTTTTAAGACAACAAGAACCGATTAATGGGTCAAACAACCTAAATTAGAGTTTTGTGTATTAAAGAGTAAAAAAGAGGTCTCTATAAAACTCAATTTAGCTAAAATATATAATATGATAGATTAATTATAGATGTCCGCCTAAATTGATTAGTCAATATGAAGGTCATATATATTTTCCCCCACTCACCAAAACTTGATTTTTCTATATGTCTTCGTATTTTTTTAAAAAGACTTCAAGTAAAATTTAATGGTGTTCCTAATCCTTGTTGTCTTTGGTGAAGGGTGTTGTGTGTGCGAGTGGGGAAGAAAGATTATTAACTTTTAATGAAATACAATAGAATGTGAGACATTTTAATAAAAGTAGGGGTGACAAATGGGCATGTCCGCCCCATTTAGTCTCGTCCTGAAAAAGCCCACAAAAAACAGGGCGAGGCGGGGCGGTCATAGTTAAGGACGCGAACCTAAAACCTAGGTCTGCTCTGCAAAAAAGTGAGCAGGGTGGGAAAATTTTTCGAGCACTGCACTTTTAAAGCCTAAAAATGCAAAAATTTATTTAAATTCTTGTGCCCGCAAAAGTCCAAGAAGAAAACGAGGCGGGACGGAACAGACACATTACAGGGTGAGAGTCTAAAACGTTAACTCGCCCTGCACTAAAGCGCGGACAAAACGGACATTTCTGTAACAGTCCATTTTATTTTAATTAATTGAAATTATCTGGTGTTGTGTGTATGTATGTGTTTATGTGTGTTTCGTTATGTTGGGGTACCCTGCGGTACGGGGTAGTGACCATAGTGTTAATGACCTTAAAGGTGAGGGGTGTGTGGCTAATTTTGTAGAATTTGGTGGTGTGGTGAGCATGATTAATAAAGTAATATTAGTAATATTTGATTAATATTATTAATTTAAATTATTAAGAGATATTATTATTATTATTATTTAAGTTGTAAAATTAATAATAATAATAATAATAATAATAATAATAATAATAATAATAATAATATGGGGCAGAATTGACAATTGGGAGAATATTGAGGAGATAATAGAGAGTTAGAGAAATAGGTGAGGGCATAAGAGGCAAATCATAGAAAGGGTCATAGGGTTAAACAAGTAAAACAAGGAAAGAGAATTCATTCTGTATGATCGTAACATTTGAGAAGAACAGAAGAAAGGCAAGGGTTGAAGAAGAAGAAGAGGGAACCACCAATTGTGAAGGTTTAGAAAGCTCAATTATAAGGTAAGGGTGGGATTCTGATCTTCTAAGGAATATTATGTTGAATAATGGGTAAAGGTATAGGTCCTTACATTATGGGTTGTTGTGTTCTTCTATGCTATGAATGTTGTGTAGTAATGGATGATGATATTGTTTAATATATCAATATGTGATGAATTTTCGTTTGCCTAGATGTGTGATAATCTGTTTTGGATTGTTGATAAGTTTCCTCCATTGTTGACTTTTGAAGGTTTGAGTCGTAGGTATGAAATTGATGATGATAGGATGTTAATCCATGAGTAAAATAAGGGATAATTGAGTTTTAGGATGTTAATATAGTATAAAATTGAGTCTATGTTAATGGAGTTTCTAGCATAGGTCCTGGTATGATAAGCTACTGTGAAAGTGCTTTTTAAAAAAGTGATTTTTGAAATTCGTAACAGGATGCGTCGACCTGAAGGTCCTGTGCGTCGACATGAAACTTCCAAAAATGAATACTTTGAAAACCGTAACAACATGCGTCGACCTGAAGCTTCGGCACATAGAAAAAAATGCTAGAAACGGTTTCGATCATAACTTTTTAACCGTATATCCAAATGAAGAGCCGTTTAAAGCGTTGGAAAGTTAATAAGTAGAACTTTAACATGGTATAATTAGGCGAATTGTTTTCCTAATATTTTTATGTCTAATATGTTAAGGAATGTGATTATTACTTGTTGTGTATATTAAGAAGTCTTGTTGTAAGTGACGAATCTTGAGTGTTGTTATAAAGATGTTGTTGTGGTGTTAATGGTGGTAATATGAGTATGTTTTAATGATGTTGTTGTGATTGCATTATATATATGTGTGTGTGTATATATATATATATATATATATATATATATATATATATATATATATATATATATATATATATATATATATATATATATTCATATTGTATGAAATGTATTTTTATGCTTGTTGGCCAATTTGGGCGGTGTACAATAACCATGGTGGTGGATTATTGTGCACGATGATGTTATCGTTGTTGTATGCATAAATAGTTGCATTGCATATGTTGTGAAAACGATGACTTTAATCAAAATATAAAACTGGTTTCTTGAATTATCAAGAACCAAAACAAGGGTTTAACGGAAAAGAAAACAAGAAGAAGAAGAAATAGAACAACAAGGATTGGGCAAATATAATTCTGTTTACTATTCACTTTCTCATTAAAGTTTACAAATGATTACAAGTGAATATCACAATTTGCCACACTCAACAAACTGAGTGTACTAGCATATTTATAGACTAACTAGGTAACTTGCAACCCAAGAAACCTAAACAATTGGATCCTTAACACAAGGCCTAATTCGACAGAATATAAACATTTCGACAGAATACATATAAGAACAGACTTCGACTACTATATGTAACTAACATGCATCAGCATGTGAACAAGCTTCGACTGCATGCTTGCCTCCTGTCGAAATATATGAAAGCTCTCCTTCGACACAGATGAGTTCGACCTAAATCTCCACCTTGGATCTAACTCAGCAACAAAGGGAAAACAACTAACTTTCATCATGCAGCTTTATAAACTGCATACAATGGAAGAACTTGCAACTTGGCAACGTCTTGGTGATCATATCAGCAACATTATGTTCAGTCGAAACCTCAGCATCTGGACTTCGCCACACTCGATTATCTCTCTGACGAAATGCAGCCTCACATCAATGTGCTTAGTTCGCTCTTGATAGGCTGAATTCTTCGACAGGTGTATTGCACTTTGACTATCACATTTAACAGTGATACTTCGACCTTGAAGTTTCAGCTCCTTTGCAAAACCTTCAAGCCACAATGCTTCCTTCACAGCTTCAGTGAGGGAAATATATTCAGCTTCAGTGGTTGATAATGCAACTACCTTCTGAAGCGTCGCTTTCCAACTGATTGTTGTGCCAAACATTGTGAAAACATATCCAAAAATAGACTTTCTGGAATCTATACAACCTGCATAATCAGAGTCAACAAATCTTTCGATTTCGACTATGCTATCACCACCACAGGCTCCACCATAAATCAAGACTCTTTTCAGAGACCCATTTATGTACCTGAGAATCCACTTTACAGCTTGCCAGTGCGCCTTTCCAGAATTGGCCATATACCTGCTCACAAGGCTCACTCCATATGCTATGTCTGACCTCGTACAGACCATAGCATACATCAAAGAACTCACTACACTAGCATATGGAATGTTATTCATATAGATTCTTTCAGCTTCAGTACTCGTACTTTGAGTAGTACTAAGCTTAAACTGAGGATTTGTAGGTGTCACAACAGGCTTTGATACCAAGTGCGAGTCCGTTATCAATGGCTCCTTATAGGATGCCAACTTATAAGTTAGGGGAATTGAAGAAATAATTGGAAGAATTGCTTGAGAAAAGTTTACTCGACCGAGTGTTTTTTCGTGGGGTGCTCCGGTATTGTTAGTTAAGAAAAACGACGACAATATGAGGTTGTGTGTTGATTTCAAGCAGTTGAATAAAGTGACTATCAAGAATAAATATCCACTTCCGAGAATTGATAACCAGATGGACCAATTGGTTGGTGCCTATGTTTTCAGCAAGATAGTCTTGAGGTCTGGTTCTCATCAGATTCGTGTTAAACTAGATGATATTTCGAAGACAACTTTTAGAATGAGGTATGGTTGCTTATCCATTGTGATGTCGTTTGGCGTATACAATGCACCATGTGTGTTCCTGGAGTATATGAATCAGATTTTTCATGAGTATTTGGATAAGTTTGTCGTGGTATTCACTGATTATATTCTGATCTATTCTAAATCAGAAGGAGAGCATGTTGAGCATTGGCGAACTGTGTTGCAAGTGTTGAAAAAGAAGAGGTTACATGCAAAAATGCCAAAATGTGAGTTCTGGTTGAAGGAAGTGAGTTTCCTTGGCCATGTTATGTTGAGTGGCGGAATTGCTGTTGATCTTTCTAAGATTGATGTTGTGTTACAGTGGGAGTACCTTTGACTCAACATGTTATGTTGAACATTATAAGCCTTGGGTCTGATGCAACCATTGAATATCCCAGAATGGGAGTGGGATAGTATTTCCATGGATTTTGTGTTTGGTTTGCTGAAGACTGCGAAGGGGAATGATTCGATTTGGGTGATTGTGGATAGATTGGCTAAGTTGGCTCATTTCTTACTGATGAAGATTAATCATTCTATGCAGAAGTTAGCTGAGACATACATTGAGGAAATCGTGGAGTTGCAAGGGGATACCTTCGAGCATTGTGTCAGATAGAAATATGAGATTTACGTCGAGGTTTTAGGGAAGTTGCAGAATGCCTTGGGTACTAAGTTGAGGTTGAGTTCTTCATATCATCCGCAGATGGACAGTCAGATAGAGGGGACTATCTAGTATTTGGAGGATTTGCTGAGGTCTTATGTGTTAGACCAAGGAGGATCTTGGGATAGCCACATGCCGTTGATTAAGTTTACGTACAACAACAGTTTTCACACTAGTATTGGAATGGTACCATATGACGCGTTGTATGGTAGGAGGTGTAGAACTCCATTGTGTTGGTATGAGTCAGGCGATAGTGTTATACTCAAACTTGAGATTGTGCATGGGATGATTGAGAAGATCAAGAAGATCCAAGATAGGATGAGAGCTTCGCAGAGTCGTCAGAAGAAATATCATGATAAGAGGAGGAAATCACTTGAGTTCCAAGAGGGAGACCATGTGCATTTGCGAGTTACTCCGGTAACTGGTGTTGGTCGAGCTTTGAAGTCTAGAAAGCTCACACCGTGTTTTTTTGGTCCGTATCAAATTACTTTGCCGTCGTCGCTTGCGAATCTTCATGATGTGTTTCATGTGTCTCAGTTGAGGATGTACATTCCAGATCCGTCGCTTGTGATTCCGATGGACGATGTGAAAGTAAGGGATAACCTTACTGGGGAGGCTTTACCTGTGAGAATCGATGGTCATGAGGTGGAACAATTTCGAGGCAAGGAAATTGCTCTCGTGAAGGTTGTGTGGGGAGGCGCTGCCAGAGGAAATATATCTTGGGAATTGGAGAGCAGGATGCGAGAGTCATATCCTGAGTTAATTGCGTCAGGTAATATTTTAGGACGAAAATATTCTAAGTTAGGGAGAGTTGTAACATCCCATTTTATTTTAATTAATTGAAATTATCTGGTGTTGTGTGTATGTATGTGTTTATGTGTGTTTCGTTATGTTGGGGTACTTTGCGGTAAGGGGTACTGACCTTAGTGTTAATGACCTTAAGGGTGAGGGGTGTGTGGCTAATTTTGTAGAATTTGGTGGTGTGGTGAGAATTATTAATAAATTAATATTAGTAATATTTGATTAATATTATTAATTTAAATTATTAGGAGATATCGTTATTATTATTATTTAAGTTGTAAAATTATTAATAATAATAATATTGGAATAATAGTAATAATAATAAAAATAAGAATAGGGGGGCAAAATTGACAATTGGGAGAATATTGAGGACATAATAGAGAGTTAGAGAAGTAGGTGAGGGCATAAGAGACAAACCATAGAAAGGGTCCTAGGGTTAAACAAGTAAAACAAGGAAAGATAATTCATTCTGTATGATCGTAACATTTGAGAAGAACGGAAGAAAGGTTAGGGTTGAAGAAGAAGAAGAGGGAACCACCATTTGTGAAGGTTTAGAAAGCTCAATTACAAGGTAAGGGTGGGGTTCTGATCTTCTAAGGGATATCATGTTGAATAGTGGTAAGGGTTTAGGTCCTTACATTGTGGGTTGTTGTGTTCTTCTATACTATGAATGTTGTGAAGTAATGGATGATGATATTGTTTAATATATCAATACGTGATGAATTTTTGTTTGCCTAGATGTGTGATAATCTGTTTTGGATTGTTGATAAGTTTCCTTCATTGTTGAGTTTTGAAGGTTTGAGTCGTAGGTATGAAATTGATGATTATAGGATGTTAATCCATGAGTAAAACAAGGGATAATTGAGTTTTAGGATGTTAATATAGTATAAAATTGAGTCTATGTTGATAGAGTTTCGTAGCACAGGTTCTGGTATGATAAGCTAGTGTGAAAGTGCTTTTTAAAAAAGTGGTTTTTGAAATTCGTAACAACATGCATCGACCTGAAGGTCCTGTGCATCGACCTGAAGCTTACAGAAACGAATACTTTAAAAACCGTAATAGCATACATCGACCTGAAGGTCCTGTCAGTCGATCTGAAGCTTCGACAAATAGAAAAAAATTGCTAGAAACGGTTTCGATTAATACTTTTTAACCGTATATCCAAATGACGAACCGTTTAAAGCTTTGGAAAGCTGATAAGTAGAACTTTAACATGGTATAATTAGGTGAATATTTTTCCAAATACTTTAATGTCTAATATATTGAGGAATGTGATTATTACTTGTTGTGTATGTTAAGAAGTCTTGTTGTAAGTGACGAATCTTGAGCGTTGTTATAAAGATGTTGTTGTGGTGTTAATGGTGATAATATGAGTATGTTTTAATGATGTTGTTGTGATTATATATATATATATATATATATATATATATATATATATATATATATATATTCATATTGTATGAAATATATTTTTATGCTTGTTGGCCAATTTGGGCGGTGTACAATAATCATGGTGGTGGGTTATTGTGCACAATGATGTTATCGTTGTTGTATGCATAAATAGTTTCATTGCATACAGTTGTGGAGAAATTGTCTGTTGTTGGTGAGCTTAAACTACCATTGTGTGGATTGGGCCAGTAGTTGATTCGGAAATTGGTACCACATGCATAAGCATTGAGTCAGGTGTGAGTCTTATTGCATTAGATATTATCTATGTTGCTATGTTGCTAAATATGTGGTGTTGTGTGATTAGTTGGACTTGCTATGGTGTGATTTCCATGTTGGTTGGGGAATAATTAATAATGATGTTGTTGGGTGATTAATATGAGATAATTGGCTGAATTATTGTTGTGTTATCTTTATGCTTGGATAACTTAGTGTTGGTGTTGGGTGTGTTGTGTTGTAGAATAGGTGATAGTGCATGTGTTAACCTAATGCATACTGTTTATCATGTTTTCCTTTATATTATCATGATATCTCACCCCTTTTGTTTGAATGTTGCCTCCACGTGGGTAACGTACAGATGCTCCGGAGTAGTTTGTAGAAGCGTTGGAGATAGCTTTGGAGTACTTTATTAGTTTCAGTTAATTAGAAGGTGTCTTGCTCGGATATGTAACATCGGGTTGGGAACGCCAGTTATGTGAATGTTGTGTTTCCTTGACTAACATATTTTATGATGATTTTGAAGATGTCGAACTATTGTAATTCCAATTCAGATGATGTGATATGTTGTTAACATATTTCGTGAGTTTGAAATGTTAAATTGATTTAAATTTCAACTTTTGACGAGACTAAGATATTTTGATATTATGAAGTTGAATGAAGTTCAATTTATATGTTGAAGTCATAAAATAAAATGATGTTATTGATGTTATAACCCATGTTACGGAGCAGGATGATTATTATGAATATTTTCTATGAAGTGTGACACTATTGAGTGGTGAATTAAGCTGAATTATCCTTATTATTTTGCGAATTATTCATTGGGGTTAGAAGGGTGTTACAATTTCCAACGGGCCGAACCCGTTTTGCCACCCCTAAATAAAAGTGTGTGTTTGAATAACATTATAGAAGTTGTATTATAAACTGAAATATATTATTCATTGTATTAATTACATAAAAAATGCTATGATATATTATATTCATTTTATAGGATAAGGAATATTCTATGAAATATTTTCTATATATACAAATATCAACATTCCTCCTCCAACATATAAGTCAAATGCAACAAGCTTGTCACATATATAATTAGTTCTAGGACCTTGTATGAATTTTGTAAACACATTGTTAATTGATCATTAGAGTTAACAAAGTTTGTGACAATGTCGTCTGATTCGGTCTTATCTCTAGAAAATGGCAACTTATCTCAATATGTTTGGTTCTCTAATGAAAACCTGGATTCGAAATAATATGCAATGAAGCTTGGTTCTCACACATAAATGACATTGTTTTTGCTTCTTCAAATTGAAATTCTTTGAGCAACTGCTTCAACAAAAAAAGCTCACATGTTACCAGTGACATCGTCTTATATTCTGCCTCAACGCTTGATCTTGTACCTACATTTGTTTCTTATTTTTTCAGGATATCAGGTTTCCTCCAACAAGTATATAATACCCAGAGGTGGATCATCTATCAATGAGTGAGTCTTCCCAATCAGCATCGTCATAAATGATAAATTTTCCTATAGTATGTTCGGACGAGTAACTGCGAGATAATTTAACTTTCCAACAAATCTCCTATACCTCCCTGAATTAGATAGAGGCTTCCCCTGATTATATATGAGTTTAACACTTGGATCCATAAGAGTATTAGTTAGTTTAGCGTTTAACAAACTGTTTCTTCCAAAATATACATAATGGATATCCGTTGATAAATTACCAAACCGTCTTTAGATTGGGCTACATCAATACCCAAAAAATAACAGAGTTTACCAAAGTCTTTTGTATGAAATTGATCTAAGAAATGTATTTTCAGCTGAATTATTCTCTATTGATCACTACCAGCTATGACAATATCATTTACCTACACAATAAGATAAATACATCATTGGGCTAAGTGACGATAAAAAAATAGAATGGCTAGCTTCACTATGAACCATGCCAAACTGTTGTACCACGATGCTGAATCTTTCAAACCAAGCTCTCGGAGATTGCTTAAAACCATAAAGATACCCATGTAGCCAAAAAAACATAATCGATGACTCCTTCTAAGAAACAAACCCAAGTGGTTGTTCCATTTATACTTCCTCTTTAAGATCACCATGTAAAAATGCTTTTTTTTTTATGTCAAGTTGATGAATAGGCTAATGTCAAATAGATGCAATGGAAATAAGATTCTAACTGAGGCCATGTTGGCCACAGGCGATAAAGTATCACTATAATACAATCCAAAAATCAGAGTGTATCCTTTGGCTACCAAGTGAGCTTTAAATTGATCAATCTTACCATTTGGATCAACCTTCGCAGTATAAAGCTTGAGAAAACCTACCAAAGATTTCCCAAGGGGTAAAGGAACCAATTTTCAGGCATTACTGCTTTGAAGACCACCCATCTCAAAAATCATTGTTTGCCTCCACTCAATGTGAGATAATGCTTCACCTGGAGTTTTAGGAATAGAAACAGAAGACAAAGAAGACATACAAGTATATGCAAAGGGGAAGATAATGATAACATAAATCAATATAATATGGAGAGGGATTTTGTGCTTAATGTATACCTTTTCAAAGGGAAATCAGACTCAGGTTGTAGAGTTGGATTTGGTGATGGAGACAATGTTAGAGGAGAGTCAGCAATGACCTCGGGAACAAGTACGATAGATATTAAGTGACAATGATAATATATTTGTAGTAGTTAAGAAAGGGGGGGATAGGGGTATCTAATGGGTCAGAATCCTTAGAGTCTAGGATGTTTGAATTGTTCACGACCAACACCTTGAATCAACTTTATTGCTATTTTCTTGGCTCTATAAGCTTGGTCCGTTGACAACTTCACCTCTCACTTCTGAATGGCTTTTGCAATTAACCCTTTAGTTTTGATATCAGAAATATGTCTTAGAGTATACACAAATTTGAGATCTAACTAATAAGTTTTCACTTGTGTATCCTGGCAGTCCTATGACAATTATGTTGATTGGTGAAGCTAACAAGTTTCAAAAATTGATTGGTAGTCCTCATGCTAAACCTTATATAAAAGGGACAAATTTTGATACATTTTACAACCATTCTCTTCTTGTCATTTTTCCTAAAGACAACATTATTCATATTCTCCCTTTCATACTCTTTTATAGCATCTCTAATTTGCAACTTATCCTTGAACATCATTCCTATTTCAAATTTTATACTTTCCTTAAATGTTGGAAACCTATCAATCCCATCTTCATTATCAAAAGTAACATCTAATCTGGAAGGTTGCTTTAATGCCTCGTTAGGGAGAACTGTCGTCCAATCTACACCAAAATCAGGACCTAATTCACATTCATCACTATCATCAACCTCACCTTCCTCGTATTCTTCTTTGCTCATGTTATAATCAGGACTTGTTTCACTTTCTCCATTAATTTAACATTAACATCTACCTCAACATTAAGATCTACCTCAACATAAACATCCACATCCAAATTAACATTCACATTAACATCAACTTCATTAACCCCTTCATTAACATTTTTCGACATTTACTTCTTCAACATTTGCTTCTTCAACATTTACATATCCAACATTGTCATTCATGATATCAAGTATATCAACATTGTGTTCAACATACTCGTCAATGACTTTAAATCCTCTAACATCTTCCATGAACATTAACATATCTTGGTCATTATTCAAAGGTCTAAGTCTGCGAAAAAAGAAAACTTAGGGTACCAATGCCATAAACACTTTATATTACCATACCCCACACTTTTAATCATTTTCAATTTGCATATATGACAATTAAATCCACATCTCAATCCCAATCTATTTCAGAAACAATCCCATAAACATACCACTTTATAGAATGATAAATCAATTAGCCCCTATGGTGTATTCTAAGTCTGGCAACTTATTTTTCAACTGACCTACACCAAAACACAAATGGATCCACTAGAAAGTAATAAAATAACAAGTCATAACAGAAAAATAGGGACAATAACAAACATTGAAACTGGGACCACAACACAAAAAATAAACAATACTTTATACAAACAAACAATCAAGTAAAACTGGGACCACAACACATAACTTAAACAAATCTTCAAACAAACATAAAAAAATATGGGACCATAATACATAACATAAAAAATCTTCAAACAAAACTAAGCAAAACTGGGACAAGAAAAACATACCTCAAGAAATGAGACGGTTTCAAATTTTTTGAAGAAATATGCTCAAATCAACGAAGAATGCGGAAATTGAGGCTTGAAGATGGCAGACACAAACACAAATGTTGGAACTCAGAACTTATAGCTCGTAGATGGCAATGGCGACGACGAAAAAAACGGCGATGAAGAACGAAGAACTCAAAGTTTAGGTTTAGGGTTCCTTTAACTGGAGATGAAGAACTGAAAACTCAGAAGTTTGTGGTTTACATTTCCTTTTATCTGTAAATTGATAACTTATTATTAACTTTATTAAGTTAATTATTAAAAGTATTAATTATAATGAAATCATATTAGGTTTAATAAAATAATACAATTATTATTAATTAATATGATGTGGAATTAAAAGTGGTTAATGTGGAACTGATAAGTTATCAGTATCTGTGTCATGTCATTAAAAATTAGACCCAAATTAAAAAGAGGACTAAATTCCAAAATAAAACTTAAAAAAGTAACCAAAATCCCAAATTTTAAAATGGGGAGGGGAGACCAAAACTGAAATAAAAAAAAACAGGGTGACTAAAGTTGCAATTAAGCCTAAAAACTAATCATGTCATTTACCTAAGCAATTAAGGGGAGATATCAACCAATTAGGAATGCTGAATCATTGTCTAATTGATTAAGGAGTGAGTTTTCCTCATAATTGAACTGAAACCCTATTAATCAATTAAGGATCAAAGTTGTCTTAAGTTTTCTTTTTTGGCTAGGTCTATTCAATCAGCACGACAACATATTCGATTAGAAAGTGACCAAAGCCCATGTATTGTTTCATTTTTTAGGAAAATTGTTTTTCAAATCAATCAACCTAAAATCAATCGTCGTGCGGAATTGTTTCAAAAAAACCATATAACACAATTCACACCTATTGTGTTTGAAGTCATTTGGTCAATAAAAGGTTGTATTTCTGGAGGGTCTTTGATTGAAGGGCCATATGAGTGTTAAGTGAGAAAGAAGCATATGTGACCAATATGTGTATGTTAAGGTGTGAAGAAAGTGGTGGATGTTGACAATAAAGACATTGTTTATTTTTTTTAATAGGGAGCTTTACTTCTAGATTGTTGTTCTTTGTCAGATAACATTCTTTTGTAGGAATCATTTTAAAATAGGTGGACATGGAGGCTCAATGTCAAAGATGTTTATCATATTCTTTCTCAATAAGTAGAGTATGTTAGGATTTTGGGTCACAAATGTAACATTTAAGGTGTTAGTACCATTATTTTAATTAGTCAAGACTTAAAGGGGTCTAATTAATATAATATTAATTTTGTGGCTAAAAGCATAAATGTCATGAAAGGTCAGGTTATTATGTAGATACCATAAATCAATATCTAATTTGATGAGGGGAAAAATTAGAATATTGAAAACTAAGAAATAACCCTAGGGTTATTTAAATGGGTTATGGTCCCCATTTGTAGAGTACGAAAAAAATACGGTTTATCAGGTTTTCTCTCTTCATCCCTATCAGAGGAGATTCAAGGAACACTAAGGAAATCTACAAATCGGAAGATCATATACCCGCAACCTTCAACGATTTCAATGACAAATTTGGATACGCTTCCGCCTTCATTCTCTAATTGAATTCTGGTATGGGTTTAAGGGTTTAGAGCTCTTTTGTTGATTTCTATATCAGTAGAAATCATAGTGTCATGAACGGATCTAACAAGTGGTATCAGAGCCACTAATATCTGATTCAATTTGAATGTTGGGAATTTTTTTATTTGGGTCCAAATTTGGGATCCTTTGATCTTCCAATTGTATAAATCAATATTTTCATGTTGTTCATCATGTGTTTTTGAGTTTTTTGTTTGATCATTTTTTTGTTATGGATTCCGAACTAATGAAAAATAATAATAGTAATATTTGGGAAAAATTTATTTCGGCACTTTCGGTACAAGTAGGTTATGTAAAGAGCTATGCTATGATGACACCCTTTTGCTACACCGTATGTCATCTACACCGTATATATGTATTTCCTATAGCCTGGCACATATTTCAAAATGAGATAAAAAATCATTAAAAAATGATAAGTATAGGTTGATGGTAGAAATTACGGTGTAAGTGTGTCATTTTAGTGTCATGCATCATTTCTGTTATGTAAATTGTGTGCATATTGCTTACCGGTTATTAATATTGTGCGAATGGTTTGTATACTTTATTGATTACCAATATTTTATACTATAAACAATTGTTAATATGGTGAATAATTATCTTCTGTGAATGAACAATTGCTTTTGTTGATATGACCACCGTTGTCGTCGCCATAAACCCTTTATTGATATACATATTTATATTACATGTAGTAGTTGATATGTATAATATTCAGTCACTGTGCACTGGTCATTCTGTAAAGCAATTACTACATCTCTTAATTCTTCTAGAAATTAGTGTTTTTTCTTTCTTTATTTTTTTAATGAAACAAACAAAGAAAACAGGGACACGTAATGGTTGTGCTGGTTTGCACGATTGTGTTCCTCAAAATTGTTTTATCCATTTCCTTTGGCATCAATTTTGTTCGAATTTTGACTATGGATTATAATTTTTTATACAATAATTTAACCTTTTGAGTGAGTAATTGAAATGAAAAAGTTGGCAAAGTGACCTCTTTTGTGGAAATAGCTTATGAAAAATGTTGAATAATTTTCTGGTTGTGTGTATGTTTGTCCATGCGAGTATCAATTGCCCCAAAGGACAATTGGTGGTTGGCCGGTTTTCATACGCGCCTGTGTGGTAAATAGGTGATAATTATAAGGTCTCACCTGTGAATAATAAATCAATCCAAATAGGGGTTTATTATTCGACATGTTTTTTATTATCAATGTTTGATCGTTATAACAAGAGTACCACTAGCAGTTAATATTAGTGTCCAAAGACTCAATATTGATGGTGCTCTAGGTATCTTGAGATGAGTTATGTCTTTATTTGAACAAATTGATAATTCAGTTCTTTTTTTATGTGAGTATATTTAAATATTTAATTTTTGTTCTTTTTCAGCTACAATTGTTTTAATATCTGCTAATTTGAATTTGGTTCCGGTCCTTAATGGGGCAAATTTCAAGGACTGGAAAGAGAACATAGAAATTGTTCTTGGCTACATGGATCTTGACCTTGCATTAAAAAAGGAGAAACTTGTTTCTTCTACGGAATCTACTACCTATGAACAGAGGAAAGATTATGAGAAGTGGGATCGCTCCAATCACATGTGTCTCATGATCATTAAGCGCGACATTCCCGAGGTCTTTAGGGGTACTATATCGGAGGATATAACTAACGCCAAATATTTTCTTGCTGAGATTGAAAAGAGCTTTAAGAAAAACAATAAGGCAGAAACAAGTACTTTTTTTCTGAACTTGATTTCCATGAAGTATCAAGGCAAAGGAAATATAAGGGAATACATTATGAGCATGTCAAACACTATTTCAAAACTTAAAGCACTAAATCTTGAGTTGTCTGAAGACTTGCTCATTCATTTAGTTTTACTTTCTCTTCCTTCACAGTTTGGTTAGTTTAAGATATCTTATAACTGTCAGAAGGAGAAATGGTCTCTTAATGAGCTAATTTCATTTTGTGTGTAAGAAGAGGAAAATATGGAACAAGATAAGACAGAAAGTGCTCATTTTGTTTGCACCTCTAAAAACAAGGGCAAAAGAAAGAAAACTTATGAGCCCAAGAATGAAGCTGCAAGTGTTCCAGCACAAAAGAAAGAAAAACATGCTGATAATTGTTTCTTTTGCAAAATGTCTGGACATGTGATGAAGAAATGTCCCAAATATCACGCTTGGCATGCAAAGAAAGGTACATTTCTTACTTTGGTCTGTTCTAAGGTCAATTTAGCTTTAGTACCTAGAAACACTTAGTGGTTAGACTCAGGTGCAACTACTAACATCAGTATTTCAATGCAGGGTTGCCTGAACTACCGGAAGCCAAATGATGTTCAAAGATACATCTATGTTAGAGATGGCAAGTTGGTGAAGGTGGAAGCTGTTGGACATTTTATATTATTATTATGTACTGGATTTTATTTGGATTTAAAAAACACTTTTGTTGTTCCGTCATTTAGAAGAAATTTAGTTTTAGTTCCTTATTTGGACAAATCAGGTTATTTGTGTTCATTTGGGAATAATATGTTTAAGTTGTCTTTTAATTCAAATATTGTTGGAACTGGTTCACTTATGACTCACGATAATCTATATTTGCTTGACACAATAGCTATCTATGAGGAATCCTTAAATGTGGAAACACGTGGTACTAAGCGTAAAATTGATAATAATAATTCAGTAGCATTATGGCACAAGCGCCTTGGTCACATATTTAAAAATAGAGTTAAGCGACTGGTGTCTGATGGAATTTTAGATTCCATTGACTTAACGAACTTTGATGTTTGTGTTGAATGCGTTAAAGGAAAACAGACCAAAACAAAGAAATTTGGTGCATATAGAGCTACAAATGTCTTGGAATTGATACATACAGACATTTGTGGACCATTTCCGACACCTTCTTGGAATGATCATCAATATTTTATATCATTCATAGACGATTATTCTAGATATGCGTACATATTTCTTATACATGAAAAGTCTCAATCATTGGATGTGTTCAAATTGTTTAAGGCTGAAGTTCAGAATCAACTTAACAAAAGAATTAATAAAGTCAAATCTGACCGTGGCGGTGAATATTACGGCAGATATGACGGTTCGGGTGAACAACGTCCAGGGCCTTTTGCCAAATACCTGGGGAATGTGGAATCGTCCCATAGTCCACCATGCCAGAATCACCTAGCATGAACGATGCTGCTGAAAGATGGAACCAGACTCTTAAGGATATGGTAAGGAGAATGATTTGTCATTCTACCTTGCCAGAGTCACTCTGAGGAGAGACACTAAAGACTGCAACATATATTCTAAATAGAGTACCAACAAAAGCAGTTGCCAAAATACCTTATGAACTTTGGACTGGGCAAAAGTCTAGTCTCACACATTTTCATGTGTGGGGATGTCCAGTTGAGGCAATGCCTTATAGGTCAAATGAAAAGAAATTAGACTCCCGAACAGTGAGCAGCTACTTTATTGGTTATTCTGAAAGATCTAGGGCCTACAAATTTTACGATCTCAAATTAAATAAAAATTTTGAGACGGGAACAAACACATTCTTTGAGGATATTGAGTTTGAAGGGAAGAATAAGGTTATAGACGTTGTCTTAGAGGAAGAACTGGTAACAATTCCATAACCAATTCATATAGTTACTTTTGATCAAGCAAGAACAGAACCTCCACAAGAAATTCTTGAAATTCCTCCAACTCAAGATGATTTGGTAATTCATGAAGAATAAACTCAAGATCCTCAAGAACAAGTGTTAAAAGAACCAATACCTTTGCAGAGATCCACTAGAGAAAGGAGAAATGCAATTCCAGATGATTACATAGTCTTTCTCCAAGAACATGAGAAAAATAGTGGTATGATGGAAGATGATCCAATCAACTTCCGTCAAGTCCTGCAGGATTCCAATTCGGAAAAGTGGATTGAAGCAATGAATGAGGAGTATAAATCCATGCAAGACAATAAAGTCTGAAAACTTGTCCTATTACCAGAAGGCGTGAAACCCATTGGTTGCAAATGGATTTTTAAGACCAAAAGGGATTCCAATGGTAATATGGAGAGGTATAAAGCTCTTCTTGTGGCTAAGGATTATACTCAAAAGGAAGGGATTGACTTTAAAGATACTTTCTCTCCGATTTCATCGAAAGACTCTTTTAGGACAATCATGGCTCTTGTTGCACATTATGATCTGGAACTCCATTAAATGGATGTCAAGACGACATTCCTCAATGGTAACGTTGATGAAACGATTTATATAGTGCAACAAGAAAAATTTGTGTCAGGAGACTCGAAGAATATGGTTTGCAAATGACAAAATCCATTTATGGACTAAAGCAGGCGTCTCGTCAGTGGTACCACAAGTTTCATGAAGTAATTCTATCATTTGGTTTTGATGTGAATGCTGTTGAAGATTATGGGTATCACAAATTCAGTGGGAGCAAGTACATTTTCCTTGTCTTGTATGTCGATGACATACTACTTGCCGCTAATGATATATGCATGATTTACGAAACCAAGAAATTTCTATCAAGAAAATTCGAAATGAAAGATCTTGGTGATACCTCCTTTGTATTAGGAATTCAGATACACCGAGACCGATCTCGGGATCTTCTAGGATTATTACAAAGGAGCTATATCGAAGAAGTACTTAAAAGGTTTGGCATGCAAGAATGTAAACTAGGGGATACCCCAATCACTAAGGGAGACAAATTTAGTCTTAATCAGTGTCCAAAAGGAAATTTAGAAATTCAGGAAATGCAAAAGATTCCTTATGCGTCGGCAGTAGGGAGTATGATATATGCCCAAGTATGTACGCGTCCGGATATTGCGTTCATAATTGGGATGTTAGGAAGATATTTGAGCAATCCAGGAATGGATCATTGGAAAGCATCCAAAAAGATTATGAGGTATTTAAGGAGAACAAAAGATTATATGCTCACATATAAGAGGTCATACCAGTTAGAGATCACTGGGTACTCTGACTCAGATTTTGTTGGATGCCAAGACAGTAAAAGGTCCACTTCCGACTATATCTACATGTTGGCTGGTGGTGCAGTTTCTTGGCGTAGTGCCAAAAAAACTCTTAGGGCTTCATCCACAGTGACAACAGAGTTTATAGCATGTTATGAGGCATCTAACCATGGGATTTGGCTGAGGAATCTTGTCACTGGGCTACGAATTATGGAAGGAATTGAAATGCCACTTAAGTTATACTGTGACAACAAATCAGCCGTCATGTATTCCAACAATAATAAGAGTTCTACTAAGTCAAAATATATTGACATCAAGTTCCTAGTTATTAAGGAAAGGGTACAAAGTGGACAGATTTTGATAGAATACTTGGGGACAAACTCCATGATAGCAGATCCGCTTACAAAAGGTCTTCCACCCAAGGTCTTTCATGAACACATTGCTCGCATATGTGTTTTACCGTTAGAGGAGTCTTTGATTTAGTGCGATTTAGTCAACTATGGATTTTATGTTCTGGGTTTGGTATTATGTATGCATACTATAATTTTGGATATTTTCCAAATAAATAAAGTTTGATATTTAGCAGTTTATATTTTGTACGATAAAGTTATTGAATGATCTTACCAAAGTAAAGTAGGAGCAGTTGAAAATCGACATATGCATATCAACTTCATGTGATTTTCATGCTACACATTTCATGATGGATCTATATCATTTAGTTGTGTCAATATCGGTGATCATTGATGGGTTTAGTTATGATCAATATAATAAAAATCACCTTGGTTCTGAATAGTGGCATGATTAATGGACAAGATAATTTGGATATGCTTGAAGTATGTAATGCCAAATTTTGAGCTCATAAAGTCTAACACGCATGTAAAGTTACATATGTGACTAGTGGGAGATTGTTAGAATTTTTGGGTCACAAATGTAAGGGTGGCAAAGCGGACGACCCGCCCCATTTAAGCTCATTCAAAAGCGGGGCGGGGCGGGCCAACTTAGGCGTCCGAGCTCAAAAGTCAAGTCGGCCCCGTTTACTAACGAGTTGGTGGGTTAGCGGGCCGGCCCGCCAATTTTTTTTTTTACAATTTGATTTACTACATAATTTACAAAATTGTTAATCATTACAAAAGAGGCCGACAAATTTTAACAATGCATAGTAAAACTTTAACAAGTCTTAATGCAAATGTCATATTCTTCAACATAAACAAACAATGTAACTATAATACCAAAAATTTAAAACAAACACGTTAAACCCCAAAAAACAAAACTTTATTATCATAATCAGAAACAAACCCTGCTGTGCAAAACTTACCTTATAGCTTTAGAACCCGACTCCAATGACAACGAGTAATAGAAAATAGAAAAGAATGTCTTCTTTATGTTTTGCAATAAAGACTTTTCCTAGTATGAGTGAAAATAAAAAACGAAGCAGAGACCAATTAGTGTCTTCAAAATGAGGTGTTTGTGGTTATGTGAAAAATGAATATTAGGGTTTGAAGAAATTAGGGGTATTTTAAAAGTATGTCTAATACATACCATGTTAATCTTGTTTTAATTCCAAGTAAAAATAAATAAATTTTTTAAATAAAACGGCCATGGGCAAAATCCACCCGCCCCGCCTTCGGCCCGTTTTAAAAGTGGGTTAGGTGGGGCGGACCAACTTAAGACACCGAGTTGAAAACCTCGCTCCAACCCGGCAAAAATGG
Organism: Lathyrus tuberosus; assembly: GCA_022829125.1. NCBI lineage: Eukaryota > Viridiplantae > Streptophyta > Magnoliopsida > Fabales > Fabaceae > Lathyrus > Lathyrus tuberosus. The sequence goes on from JALAZF010000193.1 coordinate 6,022,609, forward strand.
TGGGTTAAACGGGTTGGCCCGACGGACCTAACCTGTTTTGTCACCCCTACACAAATGTAATATTTAAGGTGTTAATGCCATTATTTTAATTAGTCAGGACTTAAAGGGGTCTAATTAATATAATATTAAGTTTGTAGCTAAAAACATAAATGTCATGAAATGTCAGATTATTGTGTAGATACCATAATTCAATATCTAATTTAATGAGGGAAAAAATTAGAATATTGAAAACTAAGAAATAATCCTAGGATTGTTTAAATGGCAAATTCAGATACGATTCCGCTTTCATTCTCTAATTGAATTCTAATATGAGTTTAAGGATTTAGAGTTCTGTTGTTGATTTCTACATCGATAGAAATCATAATGTCATGAAAGGATCTAACAAAGTATATTAAAACAATACCTAATAAAGTGGTTTGAAATAATTTAGTCTCTCTAAATATGTCTATCTTCGTTTATCGTTCATTCGAAAAAACAAAATAATTCACTCTTTGATCAGAATCAATCCTTAGATAAATAAAACTGATTTATTTTGTATTTATTTGTAATTATGCCAAATCCTATTAACTCTCATGTAGTATATATACGCTTGATAGTAATGATAAATCACACAGAGAATATGGGAGGCTGTGTGTGAAGAAGTGGATGGATAATCAAACAAAAGTTAATTTTCATGGATTATCATTTCTGTTGAATTGTTAATGAGAATACTAACAACTTAATTTCTCTTATTTGATTAGCTATCATTTGGAATACTTGGTCGATGAAAAATGCTATTTTTTTTTATGGGAAAAATGCTATTTTATTCAAAGATAGATTGTTTAGCTTTGATGACAATTTATCATCCATAAAATTCATGCCTTAGAAGTGGATGACTGATACACCTTTCCTTTGAATTGTCTTAGAAAGAGAAATTAGTTTCTCTTATTTGTGATACGAAAATTTGTATTTTTCTGTGACAGATAATGTATAAGGACATTGATGGCCATGGTTTAGACCTAGTGAGTATACTAATTAGCAGCCAGAAGAACCAGGCGTTTACTTTTATTAATTATATGTACCATATATATTTCATTTATGATTTCCAGAAGACGTGCACAAATATCCACCACCTCTTACAATTTGATTTTGATTTTGATTTTGAAGGCCATCATTTTCATATACCTGTACTTAAATATTGATATAAATAAAATTGTTTAGCGTCTATTGAACGATAATGAATTGTCATAGTACCACATTCAATGATAATATAATAAATTCGCGTGACAAAAAGAAGCTAGACTGAATGATAAATTTTATATTAACTATTTGAAAATTATTCTTTTTTTTTTTGTGTGGCTACTTTGGAATTTTTTTGATCACACATTCCTTTTTCTTGACTAATAACCAACTTAGACATAAAAACTCTAACAAAGTTGTTCTGGACTGGCCATCGCCTGCCCTACTGTCGGGCAGGCCCAAACCCAATGATTGTCGAGGGCCCAACAAGACCCGAGGTCACCTCCATGTCGGACACATGCCAGTCCCCAAGGACGTCGGGCACGCGAGGTAAAGACTGTCGAGCGGAGGCCCATAGCCCGTGGGCACACCTCTCCTCGACACCCACGTGCTCCTTCCCCGCGAGGACACGTTCTCTTGTAACTTCTCACTCACGAAGGAATCGATCTGCCCTACTTCCGGAGATTTAGGGACCATTACACCAGGGCGAAGACCACGTGCTGGTCTTCACTATGCCACGTAAGCCCTGGCAGTTACTTGGATTGGGCTTTGCAATCCAGCCCAGTGCAAGTAACCGTTGGCCCTGCGTTGGGGGCTCTCTATAAATACCATCTCACTTGAGAGGGTCAGGTTACACAACATATTCTAACTCTCACCTATTTTTCTGTACTTGCTTACTCCCTTTCTTACTTGAGCGTCGGAGTACCTTGCAGGTACACCCCCCCCCCCCCCCCCCCCCCCCGGCGCCGTATCATCATCACCAGAACTGAAGTCCATACGACGTTGCTGGCCACTGAACAACTGTCTGATCCAGGTACGGTTAAAAGTATTCGAAAACTTATCAATAAACAAACCCCTGTAACCACAACTCTCCCAATCAACATACCATAAGCGAAAAACAATACGTAATTGACACTCATAAATTGATTTGTTGGAAAATTTGAGAAAAGCCTTAGAGCAACAATGACACCAGTGGTTCAGAATTATAATAGAGAAAATGTTACATCGCCACATAAAATCACATAAAATCTTAATTATGATAAATTAGAATTTGAACTTATTCATCTCAATAAAATTGTCTAACAAGATGAAGGGCATCACTAATATTAACCAACGTGAGATTTGAGTTTTTTTTCAATATATCTTTTACACCCAATACTATTGAATTTGATGCATGGATATAAATAATAGGTAACTTGAATAGTCAATACGTGAGACTTGATTTTTTCAATACCCTCTAACGTCCAACTCTTTTAAGCTTGATACGCATATAAATGGTGAGTGGCTCCCATCGATAAACTCGTAATATGATTGAATGTGCATTTCATTAGAATATATATATATATATATATATATATATATATATATATATATATATATATATATATATATATATATATATATATATATATATATCACTACTACAAAATGCCCAAACAACAAAGCGAGGTTTACAACGGCATCCTATACACCGTTCTTATAGTGCGTACTGGATGCGCGCGCATTATTTTAATTAGAAATCTCAAGGGTATAATAACGGTTGTTATGGAAACCGTGGTGATACAATCTAGCTATCATGGGTTCGAACCTCATCGCCCTCAAATAGTTTATCCCTTTGACGTACATTCTCCCTTTTTAAGTTTTATTAATATTTAACTAAAAAATAATAATGATATCACGACGGCTTTTTCTTTAAACCGTTGTTACAAACTATTATGTATTTCAAACACCAAGTATATATCAATTTATCCATTGAAAAAAGAAACAAGACGAAACAACCCTAACACCAACGCCGTCACCATTGTCGGGAAGAAGACAACAACAACAAGAAAGTGTTCTACTTTAAGGTGTTGCAATGTCACATTTGAAGACAAAATCATCTAAAGTTGTTTCTACGTCTTCTTCCAGTGTAAAATATCGATCTGGAAATTTTTGTGGTTGTGATGGTCGTATGGTTTCATATCAATGCAAGAAGGGACAAAATAAAGGAAGGTTTTTTTGGAGATGTCCATTTTGGAGGAGTGATGAAACATGTAATTTGTTCATATGGGATGAAGACGTGGGTGAAAGAGATGGAAATGACGATGAGAGCATTATGAAGTCGGATTTGGAAGTTGTGGGCTATCTGAAGGTTATTGAAATTCTGGCACAGATATCAGATGTCCTACACAGATGTTGAGACACTGATATCCAACACAATGAACAAGTTAACAATAATAATAACAGTGCAGAAAGTAAAGAACACAGTGATATGTTTACCCAGTTCGGATCAACAATCCTACTCTGGGGGCTACCAAGCCAGGGACGAAATCAATATGCGATAGTATCAATTCACAGATCATACAGCAACCACACCCGGTTACAATCCGCTCACTTAATCACTACCCTTCCTATGACTTCTACCTAAGACTCACCTAGGTATGAGGCCCTCCTCAAATCCCTCTTCAATCACAAACCATGACTGGTTCCTTTCAACACAAGTAACAAAACGAAAGCCACACTTTCAAAACACACAATTCTCAATACTTCAAAGCTTATGAGAATTAACACACAAGAAACTCAATGCTTAAAAGCTTATGAGGATCTGACAGAACTTACAACACAAAACCAGTCCTTGTACTCTTATCAGAATGATACCAGTTAGGCTCACAAATAACACTAAAAAAAACCCTAACAAAACACACGTAAGTTCCACACCTAAACTAGGTTTACACCAGTCAATATATAGCATTAAATCTGGACTGGATTGGGCTTCAAAGAGACTGCACACAATTCTGCAAAATAAAATCCAAGAAAATAGGTCTTCAATCTAAAGTTTCCTAATATGTCTCCATATTTAGAAAATGTTGAAAATCCGAAAACCAACACACAAAGACTCAACCCAAAATACTTTGGATGCCACATAGGATAACTAAATATTCACAAAAAATTCAGTAACAAATACCAACAACAGAATCTTCCTTTTAAACAAAAATCAGACACGATATCCTATGATCCAGGATGGGACATCTTTATCCGACATGTTTAATGCAGAACATTAGAACATATTGTTTCAACATCTTGCTGCTAGAATAGTTTTAGCAAAATAAATGCCAACCACAAAATCAAAGAAATAACAATCTCCCCCTTTGGCTTATTTTGGCTAAAACTACACACCGAACAATCTTGCAAAGATAACACAAGCAAAACATCAATATCAGAGACAGCAGCGAAAAACACACCATAGCACCAACACAGTATAACAGCAAAAATTCACAGCAAAAAAAAACAAAAACCCCCCCTCAACTGCAGCAACACAACAACATTCAACATTCTCCCCCTCAACTGCAGCAACACAACAACAGAGCAACACAACAACAGAATCTTGATTCACCCCCTCAGCTGCAGCACCAGCACAAGCACACACCAAGCACACTACTCCCCCTTTTTAGCCATAAATATGACAAAGGCAAGTAGAACCTGTTCAAAACAAAACATAATATAGCAAAAGATATAGTTATCCTAGGTGTTCAGTCAAAACAACACCAACAACAAAACAAGCAAAAAAAACATCATCTTCTGCAGTTATTCTGCAGCACCATCATCATCTTCATCTGACCCAGATTCCACAATTTCTTCACCCTCTCCATCAGTCTCAACATCAATATCACCATTTCCAGATACAGAGTCATCTGAACCCTGTGTACTCTCTATATCAGATCCACCAGAGGCATCACCTTCAGTAGTTTCTTGGTCTTTACCAACTGTTCCAGCAGAAACATTCTTTTTCTCCATGAAAGTTTTAATTAACTGTTCAAGTTTGGACTTCCTAGCAGTGTCTTTTCTGATGGAATCTTCCAGTTCCTTGCACGTTTCTTGCAGCTGTGCAATGACTTCATCATCAAAGGTAGCATGACTGGAAGTTTGAGACGATGTCCCAACAATGTCTGAAACATGTGCCCCACCAAGTAACTTGTAGTGTAGGGACATATGAGGTTTTCTTTTGAGAGCACTGTCACTCCCTAACAAAAGGTTAAGAAACTGATCTAAAATAACACCACAGATCAGGGATGGAAAGCAAATAGGCATCTTGACAGCAGTTGAACTTGCTTGTTTCAGGATTTGTTCAAAGATGTATGTCCCAAAATCAAAAGAGACCTTTTTCCCAATAGCATAAATGAACCTACCAAGTATGGAGGAAATAGTAGATATATGATTGGTAGGTACCCAATTCACAACAGCAATTCTGTGGAGAATAACATATTTAACACTCAGTTTTCCAGAGGACAACTTTTCTTCATTTGGCCAGTGTTTAAGATAACCACCTGTAATCTCCTTACACACTTCATTGTATGCGACCTCTAACTCAGGCTGAGGTTCTTCACACCTGCCCAGAAAGTTATTGATTACTTCAGGAGAAAAAATGACGACTTTTCCTCTCACAGACACTTTTTTGAAGTTGTTACTCCTGTTATCATCACAATCTTCAGGAATATTCACAACAAATTCCTTGACTAATTTCTCATAGCAGGGTCCTATCTTGGACACAGTTCTCATCAACCCAGCAGCTGCAATAAGATCCATGATTTTTTTTGTATTTAATGAAATCCTTACCCAGCTCTCTCTCCAAGGCAATCCTCCTTTGATCCACAACTCTCCACCTATCTGTATTCCTCATAGAACCATCAGCATAGGTCTTTTTGCATGTAGAGTTTTTCACACCAATGATGTCTTGAACATCTGTTGCAGCCTCATATTCAGACTCACCGTGAGCAGTGACTTTTCCCTTCTTAGTTGGAACAACAACCTTACTCCATTGTTTAGGAGGCCCAGTTCCAACTTTTCCCTTGGTACTATCCACACCTCCAGACTTTCTATGCAATTTTGCAGACTTTGAACCTTCAATCATAACAGTTTTCTCTCTTCTTCTCTTAATTCTCCTTAACATCCCAACAATGGGTTCCTCATCAGAAGTGAGATCATCAACATTAATAACTACATCGGCTTTCTTTTTACTCCTTCTCTCGTGACTCACATGAATGGGGACACCATCATCAGTCCTATCTGTAGGGCTGCCATTGGCATTTCCTGTCAAGGATGTTGGAACATCAGACCCAACATTTGTACCAACTCCACTCAAAACCATGGAAATAAACTTCCTAAGTTCCTTATCTTTTCTGACTACATCAGCATCAGTAGGATTCTTGTTTATACCACATGATTCAGTAGCATTCTTCTTTTCAATCAAACCAGACTTAGACCCTTTTTCAGACAAGTTTTTTCTAGGGCTTATTTGGTCGTCATATAAACTAGTCATCGAGTGAACTTTCTTCCTAGATGAAAAAGGTTTAGACTTCTTACCAGGAATATTGACATCTATTGAGTGAGAAACTTGTCGTTTTCCTTTAGGATCAGCCGGGTACTACGTTCAAGGGAGCAATATCAAGCGCAAGATCTGAGAGGTTGATCATTCGAAGTGGTTCATCATCTCCAGCATTGGTCCGAGGAGATCCTGAGTTATCAGAAGAGCCATGCATGGATTCTGATGCATGATGTTGAGACATTTTCGATTGATCACAAGGCACAATATTGAGGATGTTAAGAGAAAACCCTAAAGCCCGTGAACTTTGGAGAGAAAGGGCAGGAGGAATTTTTGTACAATATGTTTGATGTAGGTAGAGTGTGTTTGCCCGCCTATTTATATTTTTGAGAAGTGGGCCCAGAGAAGCGCGGCAGTCACAAACTTTGAACACCCGATTCGCCTCAAATGTGCATCCATCAAACTTTCCTTTTAAATTTTCCGCGCTGACATACTTACTAAGTTTAATCTTATTATCACAGTTCACCATGCTAACATTTTGAGTTGCTTTAAAATTAATCAACACCTGTTTTAACTCAGTATTCTTTCCAATAGCTTTCTTAGTTTCCAAGCATATTGCAGTGCTCTCAGACCTCCACAAATAACAATTATCTGATGCTCTCTCGCCTCTCATGACAACCTTACCCTTCTCATTTGTTATCAGACATTCAGAATTGGTAAAGTTGACCCTGAGACCCTGATCACATAGTTGACTTATGCTTATTAAGTTTGCATCTAAGCCTTCAACAAGTAATACCTCCTCCAGATTGGGTTGTCCTGTACAGTCTAGTTTTCCAACACCCATTACTCTCCCTTTTGATCCATTACCAAAGGTTACATAGTTAATAGAATGAGACTTAACATCTGACCAACATCCCTTGACACCAGTCATGTGCCTAGAACATCCACTATCAAAGTACCACTTTTCCCTTGTAGAGACTCTGAAAGACTTATGAGCTATGTGTTCTTCCACAATATTCTTGGGAGTCCACACCTTCTTTGCTCCAATCCAATCCTGTTCCCTACTAGACTGTAACCCAGTTTTGGGGTAGCCATATAATCTGTAGCAGAAGGGTTTTATATGGCCAAACCTTCCACAATAGTGACATCTCCATCTTTGATTCTTTCTTCTTGTGAAATTCTTCTGATGTCTGTGAGGATGTTGCAACATGTTATTTGGCGTCTTCAATTCTTTCTTAGATTGAGCAGGTGTCACTTCAGGCCATTTTCCCTTGTCTATCTCACTTGAACTTTCAAACCCAAGACCACTAACATTTCCAACATCTCTCCCTGACTTCAGAATCTCATCAAGCACATCAGAGCTACTATTGAGCATTCTGACAGTCTTGATCACATTGTCCAGTTTTGAATTCAGAACAGCCACTTCACTTTTCAGATCAGAGATAGTAGACAAATGCTCTACCTTTTCAGCTTTTAGATAAGCAATAACTCTCTTTTGTTCTTCTCTCTGCAGACATACTTCTTCACTTTTAATGCATAAATTCTTATAGGAAGCAGCCAGCTCTTCAAAGGTAAGTTCTTCACTGACTGGCTCTTCATCAGACTCTCACACACACACACACACACACACACACACACACACACCTGTTAATGCTGTAATCAGCTTTCCAGACTTCTCATCAGTTTCAGTTTCAGAGTCATCTTCTGACCATGAAACTGATAACCCCTTCTTTTGCCTCTTGAGATAAGTGGGACACTCAGATTTTATGTGCCCAAAACCTTCACACTCATGACACTGAGCTTCTTTCCCTTGGTTGAAATTTTCTTCAGTACTGGCATTTCTCCCAGCATTCTGGATTTTGCTGATATCGAATGGGTTGTCCCTAACATTTGATCTAAAATTCCAATCCATCCTTCTGAACACTTTGTTGAATTATTTGCCAAGTAACACCAGGTCTTCTGAAAAGCCTTCATCTCTGTCCAGATTACTTTCATCTTCTGAGTCACCTGCCTTTGACACAAAAGCTATACTCTTCTTCTTTTCAGACTTTTCACTGATCCCCAATTCAAATGTTTGAAGTGATCCCACAAGTTCATCCACTTTCCTCTTATCTATGTCCTGAGCTTCCTCTATAGCAGTCACTTTCATGTCAAATCTCTTAGGTAGAGATCTGAGGATTTTTCTGACCAGTTTGCTATCAGGCATCTTTTCACCTAGGGCACTTGAAGCATTAGCTATCTCAATAATGTTCATGTGAAAGTCATGAATGCTCTTATCTTACTTCATCTTCAAATTCTCAAACTTGGTAGTGAGAATCTGAAGTTTTGACATCTTCCCCTTTGAAGTCCCTTCATGAGCAACCTTCAAGACCTGCCAAGCCTCTTTTGCAATGGTGCAGTGTTCAATCAACCTGAAGATATTTTTGTTAACACCATTAAACAATGCATTCATGGCTTTGGAATTTCCCAAGGACCCTTTGTAGTCTGTATCATCCCAGTCTTCCTCTTCCTTCACCACATCAGTAGGATTACCTTCTCCATCTATAACCTTTGGGGGTTCCCATCCTTTGATAACAGCTTTCCCTGCTTGATCATCCATGGATTTGATGAAAGCTATCATCCTTGGTTTCCAATAGTCATAGTTGGAACCATCAAGCAGAGGTGGTTTGTTCAAAAATCCTCCATCCTTGTCCATTGTACCAGAAAGTACCTTCCCTGAATCTCACCCAGAACCAAACAAGGGTGCAAGCTCTTATACCAATTGAAATTCTGGCACAGATATCAGATGTCCTACACAGATGTTGAGACACTAATATCCAACACAATGAACAAGTTAACAATAATAATAACAGTGCAGAAAGTAAAGAACACAGTGATATGTTTACCCAGTTCGGATCAATAATCCTACTCTGGGGGCTACCAAGCCAGGGACGAAATCAATATGCGATAGTATCAATTCACAGATCATACAGCAACCACACCCGGTTACAATCCGCTCACTTAATCACTACCCTTCCTATGACTTCTACCTAAGACTCACCTAGGTATGAGGCCCTCCTCAAATCCCTCTTCAATCACAAATCGTGACTGGTTCCTTTCAACACAAGTAACAAAACAAAAGCCACACTTTTAAAACACACAATTCTCAATACTTCAAAGCTTATGAGAATTGACACACAAGAAACTCAATGCTTAAAAGCTTATGAGGAACTGACAGAACTTACAACACAAAACCAGTCCTTGTACTCTTATCAGAATGATACCAGTTAGGCTCACAAATAACACTAAAAAAAACCCTAACAAAACACACGTAAGTTCCACACCTAAACTAGGTTTACACCAGTCAATATATAGCATTAAATCTAGACTGGATTGGGCTTCAAAAATGCAACAAAGAGACTGCACACAATTCTGCAAAATAAAATCCAAGAAAATAGGTCTTCAATCTAAAGTTTCCTAATATGTCTCCATATTTAGAAAATGTTGAAAATCCGAAAACCAACACACAAAGACTCAACCCAAAATACTTTGGATGCCACATAGGATAACTAAATATTCACAAAAAATTCAGTAACAAATACCAACAACAAAATCTTCCTTTTAAACCAAAATCAGACGCGATATCCTATGATCCAGGATGGGACATCTTTATCCGACATGTTTAATGCAGAACATTAGAACATCTTGTTTCAACATCTTGCTGCTAGAATAATTTTAGCAAAATAAATTCCAACCATAAAATCAAAGAAATAACAATCTCCCCCTTTGGCTTATTTTGGCTAAAACTACACACCGAACAATCTTGCAAAGATAACACAAGCAAAACATCAATATCAGAGACAGCAGCGAAAAACACACCATAGCACCAACACAGTATAACAGCAAAAATTCACAGCAAAAAAAAACAAAAACCCCCCCTCAACTGCAGCAACACAACAACATTCAACATTCTCCCCCTCAACTGCAGCAACACAACAACAGAGCAACACAACAACAGAATCTTGATTCACCCCCTCAGCTGCAGCACCAGCACAAGCACACACCAAGCACACTACTCCCCCTTTTTAGCCATAAATATGACAAAGGCAAGTAGAACAGTTCAAAACAAAACATAATATAGCAAAAGATATAGTTATCCTAGGTGTTCAGTCAAAACAGCACCAACAAGAAAACAAGCAAAAAAAACATCATCTTCTGCAGTTATTCTGCAGCACCATCATCATCTTCATCTGACCCAGATTCCACAATTTCTTCACCCTCTCCATCAGTCTCAGCATCAATATCACCATTTCCAGATACAGAGTCATCTGAACCCTGTGCACTCTCTCTATCAGATCCACCAGAGGCATCACCTTCAGCAGTTTCTTGGTCTTTACCAACTGTTCCAGCAGAAACATTCTTTTTCTCCATGAAAGTTTTAATTAACTGTTCAAGTTTGGACTTCCTAGCAGTGTCTTTTCTGATGGAATCTTCCAGTTCCTTGCACGTTTCTTGCAGCTGTGCAATGACTTCATCATCAAAGGTAGCATGACTGGAAGTTTGAGACGATGTCCCAACAATGTCTGAAACATGTGCCCCACCAAGTAACTTGTAGTGTAGGGACATATGAGGTTTTCTTTTGAGAGCACTGTCACTCCCTAACAAAAGGTTAAGAAACTGATCTAAAATAACACCACAGATCAGGGATGGAAAGCAAATAGGCATCTTGACAGCAGTTGAACTTGCTTGTTTCAGGATTTGTTCAAAGATGTATGTCCCAAAATCAAAAGAGACCTTTTTCCCAATAGCATAAATGAACCTACCAAGTATGGAGGAAATAGTAGATGTATGATTGGTAGGTACCCAATTCACAACAGCAATTCTGTGGAGAATAACATATTTAACACTCAGTTTTCCAGAGGACAAGTTTTCTTCATTTGGCCAGTGTTTAAGATAACCACCTGTAATCTCCTTACACACTTCATTGTATGCGACCTCTAACTCAGGCTGAGGTTCTTCACACCTGCCCAGAAAGTTATTGATTACTTCAGGAGAAAAAATGACGAATTTTCCTCTCACAGACACTTTTTTGAAGTTGTTACTCCTGTTATCATCACAATCTTCAGGAATATTCACAACAAATTCCTTGACTAATTTCTCATAGCAGGGTCCTATCTTGGACACAGTTCTCATCAACCCAGCAGCTGCAATAAGATCCATGATTTTTTTTGTATTTAATGAAATCCTTACCCAGCTCTCTCTCCAAGGCAATCCTCCTTTGATCCACAACTCTCCACCTATCTGTATTCCTCATAGAACCATCAGCATAGGTCTTTTTGCATGTAGAGTTTTTCACACCAATGATGTCTTGAACATCTGTTGCAGCCTCATATTCAGACTCACCGTGAGCAGTGACTTTTCCCTTCTTAGTTGGAACAACAACCTTACTCCATTGTTTAGGAGGCCCAGTTCCAACTTTTCCCTTGGTACTATCCACACCTCCAGACTTTCTATGCAATTTTGCAGACTTTGAACCTTCAATCATAACAGTTTTCTCTCTTCTTCTCTTAATTCTCCTTAACATCCCAACAATGGGTTCCTCATCAGAAGTGAGATCATCAACATTAATAACTACATCGGCTTTCTTTTTACTCCTTCTTTCGTGACTCACATGAATGGGGACACCATCATCAGTCCTATCTGTAGGGCTGCCATTGGCATTTCCTGTCAAGGATGTTGGAACATCAGACCCAACATTTGTACCAACTCCACTCAAAACCATGGAAATAAACTTCCTAAGTTCCTTATCTTTTCTGACTACATCAGCATCAGTAGGATTCTTGTTTATACCACATGATTCAGTAGCATTCTTCTTTTCAATCAAACCAGACTTAGACCCTTTTTCAGACAAGTTTTTTCTAGGGCTTATTTGGTCGTCATATAAACTAGTCATCGAGTGAACTTTCTTCCTAGATGAAAAAGGTTTAGACTTCTTACCAGGAATATTGACATCCATTGAGTGAGAAACTTGTCGTTTTCCTTTAGGATCAGCCGGGTACTACGTTCAAGGGAGCAATATCAAGCACAAGATCTGAGAGGTTGATCATTCGAAGTGGTTCATCATCTCCAGCATTGGTCCGAGGAGATCCTGAGTTATCAGAAGAGCCATGCATGGATTCTGATGCATGATGTTGAGACATTTTCGATTGATCACAAGGCACAATATTGAGGATGTTAAGAGAAAACCCTAAAGCCCGTGAACTTTGGAGAGAAAGGGCAGGAGGAATTTTTGTACAATATGTTTGATGTAGGTAGAGTGTGTTTGCCCGCCTATTTATATTTTTGAGAAGTGGGCCCAGAGAAGCGCGGCAGTCACAAACTTTGAACACCCGATTCGCCTCAAATGTGCATCCATCAAACTTTCCTTTTAAATTTTCCGCGCTGACATACTTACTAAGTTTAATCTTATTATCACAGTTCACCATGCTAACATTTTGAGTTGCTTTAAAATTAATCAACACCTGTTTTAACTCAGTATTCTTTCCAATAGCTTTCTTAGTTTCCAAGCATATTGCAGTGCTCTCAGACCTCCACAAATAACAATTATCTGATGCTCTCTCGCCTCTCATGACAACCTTACCCTTCTCATTTGTTATCAGACATTCAGAATTGGTAAAGTTGACCCTGAGACCCTGATCACATAGTTGACTTATGCTTATTAAGTTTGCATCTAAGCCTTCAACAAGTAATACCTCCTCCAGATTGGGTTGTCCTGTACAGTCTAGTTTTCCAACACCCATTACTCTCCCTTTTGATCCATTACCAAAGGTTACATAGTTAATAGAATGAGACTTAACATCTGAAAAACATCCCTTGACACCAGTCATGTGCCTAGAACAACCACTATCAAAGTACCACTTTTCCCTTGTAGAGACTCTGAAAGACTTATGAGCTATGTGTTCTTCCACAGTATTCTTGGGAGTCCACACCTTCTTTGCTCCAATCCAATCCTGTTCCCTACTAGACTGTAACCCAGTTTTAGGGTAGCCATATAATCTGTAGCAGAAGGGTTTTATATGGCCAAACCTTCCACAATAGTGACATCTCCATCTTTGATTCTTTCTTCTTGTGAAATTCTTCTGATGTCTGTGAGGATGTTGCAACATGTTATTTGGCGTCTTCAATTCTTTCTTAGATTGAGCAGGTGTCACTTCAGGCCATTTTCCCTTGTCTATCTCACTTGAACTTTCAAACCCAAGACCACTAACATTTCCAACATCTCTCCCTGACTTCAGAATCTCATCAAGCACATCAGAGCTACTATTGAGCATTCTGACAGTCTTGATCACATTGTCCAGTTTTGAATTCAGAACAGCCACTTCACTTTTCAGATCAGAGATAGTAGACAAATGCTCTACCTTTTCAGCTTTTAGATAAGCAATAACTCTCTTTTGTTCTTCTCTCTGCAGACATACTTCTTCACTTTTAATGCATAAATTCTTATAGGAAGCAGCCAGCTCTTCAAAGGTAAGTTCTTCACTGACTGGCTCTTCATCAGACTCACACACACACACACACACACACACACACACACACACACCTGTTAATGCTGTAATCAGCTTTCCAGACTTCTCATCAGTTTCAGTTTCAGAGTCATCTTCTGACAATGAAACTGATAACCCCTTCTTTTGCCTCTTGAGATAAGTGGGACACTCAGATTTTATGTGCCCAAAACCTTCACACTCATGACACTGAGCTTCTTTCCCTTGGTTGAAATTTTCTTCAGTACTGGCATTTCTCCCAGCATTCTGGTTTTTGCTGATATCGAATGGCTTGTCCCTAACATTTGATCTTAACTTCCAATCCATCCTTCTGAACACTTTGTTGAATTATTTGCCAAGTAACACCAGGTCTTCTGAAAAGCCTTCATCTCTGTCCAGATTACTTTCATCTTCTGAGTCACCTGCCTTGGACACAAAAGCTATACTCTTCTTCTTTTCAGACTTTTCACTGATCCCCAATTCAAATGTTTGAAGTGATCCCACAAGTTCATCCACTTTCCTCTTATCTATGTCCTGAGCTTCCTCTATAGCAGTCACTTTCATGTCAAATCTCTTAGGTAGAGATCTGAGGATTTTTCTGACCAGTTTGCTATCAGGCATCTTTTCACCTAGGGCACTTGAAGCATTAGATATCTCAATAATGTTCATGTGAAAGTCATGAATGCTCTTATCTTACTTCATCTTCAAATTCTCAAACTTGGTAGTGAGAATCTGAAGTTTTGACATCTTCCCCTTTGAAGTCCCTTCATGAGCAACCTTCAAGACCTGCCAAGCCTCTTTTGCAATGGTGCAGTGTTCAATCAACCTGAAGATATTTTTGTTAACACCATTAAACAATGCATTCATGGCTTTGGAATTTCCCAAGGACCCTTTGTAGTCTGTATCATCCCAGTCTTCCTCTTCCTTCACCACATCAGTAGGATTACCTTCTCCATCTCTAACCTTTGGGGGTTCCCATCCTTTGATAACAGCTTTCCCTGCTTGATCATCCATGGATTTGATGAAAGCTATCATCCTTGGTTTCCAATAGTCATAGTTGGAACCATCAAGCAGAGGTGGTTTGTTCAAAAATCCTCCATCCTTGTCCATTGTACCAGAAAGTACCTTCCCTGAATCTCACCCAGAACCAAACAAGGGTGCAAGCTCTTATACCAATTGAAATTCTGGCACAGATATCAGATGTCCTACACAGATGTTGAGACACTGATATCCAACACAATGAACAAGTTAACAATAATAATAACAGTGCAGAAAGTAAAGAACACAGTGATATGTTTACCCAGTTCGGATCAATAATCCTACTCTGGGGGCTACCAAGCCAGGGACGAAATCAATATGCGATAGTATCAATTCACAGATCATACCGCAACTACACCCGGTTACAATCCGCTCACTTAATCACTACCCTTCCTATGACTTCTACCTAAGACTCACCTAGGTATGAGGCCCTCCTCAAATCCCTCTTCAATCACAAACCGTGACTGGTTCCTTTCAACACAAGTAACAAAACAAAAGCCACACTTTTAAAACACACAATTCTCAATACTTCAAAGCTTATGAGAATTGACACACAAGAAACTCAATGCTTAAAAGCTTATGAGGAACTGACAGAACTTACAACACAAAACCAGTCCTTGTACTCTTATCAGAATGATACCAGTTAGGCTCACAAATAACACTAAAAAAAACCCTAACAAAACACACGTAAGTTCCACACCTAAACTAGGTTTACACCAGTCAATATATAGCATTAAATCTAGACTGGATTGGGCTTCAAAAACGCAACAAAGAGACTGCACACAATTCTGCAAAATAAAATCCAAGAAAATAGGTCTTCAATCTAAAGTTTCCTAATATGTCTCCATATTTAGAAAATGTTGAAAATCCGAAAACCAACACACAAAGACTCAACCCAAAATACTTTGGATGCCACATAGGATAACTAAATATTCACAAAAAATTCAGTAACAAATACCAACAACAAAATCTTCCTTTTAAACCAAAATCAGACGCGATATCCTATGATCCAGGATGGGACATCTTTATCCGACATGTTTAATGCAGAACATTGGAACATCTTGTTTCAACATCTTGCTGCTAGAATAATTTTAGCAAAATAAATGCCAACCATAAAATCAAAGAAATAACAATCTCCCCCTTTGGCTTATTTTGGCTAAAACTACACACCGAACAATCTTGCAAAGATAACACAAGCAAAACATCAATATCAGAGACAGCAGCGAAAAACACACCATAGCACCAACACAGTATAGCAGCAAAAATTCACAGCAAAATAAAACAAAAACTCCCCCTCAACTGCAGCAACACAACAATATTCAACATTCTCCCCCTCAACTGCAGCAACACAACAACAGAGCAACACAACAACAGAATCTTGATTCACCCCCTCAGCTGCAGCACCAGCACAAGCACACACCAAGCACACTACTCCCCCTTTTTAGCCATAAATATGACAAAGGCAAGTAGAACAGTTCAAAACAAAACATAATATAGCAAAAGATATAGTTATCCTAGGTGTTCAGTCAAAACAGCACCAACAACAAAACAAGCAAAAAAAACATCATCTTCTGCAGTTATTCTGCAGCACCATCATCATCTTCATCTGACCCAGATTCCACAATTTCTTCACCCTCTCCATCAGTCTCAGCATCAATATCACCATTTCCAGATACAGAGTCATCTGAACCCTGTGCACTCTCTCTATCAGATCCACCAGAGGCATCACCTTCAGCAGTTTCTTGGTCTTTACCAACTGTTCCAGCAGAAACATTCTTTTTCTCCATGAAAGTTTTAATTAACTGTTCAAGTTTGGACTTCCTAGCAGTGTCTTTTCTGATGGAATCTTCCAGTTCCTTGCACGTTTCTTGCAGCTGTGCAATGACTTCATCATCAAAGGTAGCATGACTGGAAGTTTGAGACGATGTCCCAACAATGTCTGAAACATGTGCCCCACCAAGTAACTTGTAGTGTAGGGACATATGAGGTTTTCTTTTGAGAGCACTGTCACTCCCTAACAAAAGGTTAAGAAACTGATCTAAAATAACACCACAGATCAGGGATGGAAAGCAAATAGGCATCTTGACAGCAGTTGAACTTGCTTGTTTCAGGATTTGTTCAAAGATGTATGTCCCAAAATCAAAAGAGACCTTTTTCCCAATAGCATAAATGAACCTACCAAGTATGGAGGAAATAGTAGATGTATGATTGGTAGGTACCCAATTCACAACAGCAATCCTGTGGAGAATAACATATTTAACACTCAGTTTTCCAGAGGACAACTTTTCTTCATTTGGCCAGTGTTTAAGACAACCACCTGTAATCTCCTTACACACTTTATTGTATGTGACCTCTAACTCAGGCTGAGGTTCTTCACACCTGCCCAGAAAGTTATTGATTACTTCAGGAGAAAAAATGACGACTTTTCCTCTCACAGACACTTTTCTGAAGTTGTTACTCCTGTTATCATCACAATCTTCAGGAATATTCACAACAAATTCCTTGACTAATTTCTCATAGCAGGGTCCTATCTTGGACACAGTTCTCATCAACCCAGCAGCTGCAATAAGATCCATGATTTTTTTGTATTTAATAAAATCCTTACCCAGCTCTCTCTCCAAGGCAATCCTCCTTTGATCCACAACTTTCCACCTATCTGCATTCCTCATAGAACCATCAACATAGGTCTTTTTGCATGTAGAGTTTTTCACACCAATGATGTCTTGAACATCTGTTGCAGCCTCATATTCAGACTCACCGTGAGCAGTGACTTTTCTCTTCTTAGTTGGAACAACAACCTTACTCCATTGTTTAGGAGGCCCAGCTCCAACTTTTCCCTTGGTACTATCCATACCTCCAGACTTTCTATGCAATTTTGCAGACTTTGAACCTTCAATCATAACAGTTTTCTCTCTTCTTCTCTTAATTCTCCTTAACATCCCAACAATGGGTTCCTCATCAGAAGTGAGATCATCAACATTAATAACTACATCGGCTTTCTTTTTACTCCTTCTTTCGTGACTCATATGAATGAGGACACCATCATCAGTCCCATCTGTAGGGCTGCCATTGGCATTTCCTGTCAAGGATGTTGGAACATCAGACCCAACATCTGTATCAACTCCACTCAAAACCATGGCAACAAACTTCCAAAGTTCCTTATCTTTTCTGACTACATCAGCATCAGTAGGATTCTTGTTTATACCACATGATTCAGTAGCATTCTTCTTTTCAATCAAACCAGACTTAGACCCTTTTTCAGACAAGTTTTTTCTAGGGCTTATTTGGTCTGCATATAAACTAGTCATCTAGTGAACTTTCTTCCTAGATGAAAAAGGTTTAGACTTCTTACCAGGAATATTGACATCCATTGAGTGAGAAACTTGTCGTTTTCCTTTAGGATCAGCCGGTACTTCGTTCAAGGGAGCAATATCAAGCACAAGATCTGAGAGGTTGATCATTCGAAGTGGTTCATCATCTCCAGCATTGGTCCGAGGAGATCCTGAGTTATCAGAAGAGCCATGAATGGATTCTGATGCATGATGTTGAGACATTTTCGATTGATCACAAGGCACAATATTGAGGATGTTAAGAGAAAACCATAAAGCCCGTGAACTTTGGAGAGAAAGGGCAGGAGGAATTTTTGTACAATATGTTTGATGTAGGTAGAGTGTGTTTGCCCGCCTATTTATATTTTTGAGAAGTGGGCCCAGAGAAGCGCGGCAGTCACAAACTTTGAACACCCGATTCGCCTCAAATGTGCATCCATCAAACTTTCCTTTTAAATTTTCCGCGTTGACATACTTACTAAGTTTAATCTTATTATCACAGTTCACCATGCTAACATTTTGAGTTGCTTTAAAATTAATCAACACCTGTTTTAACTCAGTATTCTTTCCAATAGCTTTCTTAGTTTCCAAGCATATTGCAGTGCTCTCAGACCTCCACAAATAACAATTATCTGATGCTCTCTCGCCTCTCATGACAACCTTACCCTTCTCATTTGTTATCAGACATTCAGAATTGGTAAAGTTGACCCTGAGACCCTGATCACATAGTTGACTTATGCTTATTAAGTTTGCATCTAAGCCTTCAACAAGTAATACCTCCTCCAGATTGGGTTGTCCTGTACAGTCTAGTTTTCCAACACCCATTACTCTCCCTTTTGATCCATTACCAAAGGTCACATAGTTAATAGAATGAGACTTAACATGTGACAAACATCCCTTGACACCAGTCATGTGCCTAGAACATCCACTATCAAAGTACCACTTTTCCCTTGTAGAGACTCTGAAAGACTTATGAGCTATGTGTTCTTCCACAGTATTCTTGGGAGTCCACACCTTCTTTGCTCCAACCCAATCCTGTTCCCTACTAGACTGTAAACCAGTTTTGGGGTAGCCATATAATCTGTAGCAGAAGGGTTTTATATGGCCAAACCTTCCACAATAGTGACATCTTCATCTTTGATTCTTTCTTCTTGTGAAATTCTTTTGATGTATGTGAGGATGTTGCAACATGTTATTTGGCGTCTTCAATTCTTTCTTAGATTGAGCAGGTGTCACTTTAGGCCATTTTCCCTTGTCTATCTCACTTGAACTTTCAAACCCAAGACCACTAACATTTCCAACATCTCTCCCTGACTTCAGAATCTCATCAAGTACATCAGAGCTACTATTGAGCATTCTGACAGTCTTGATCACATTGTCTAGTTTTGAATTCAGAACAGCCACTTCACTTTTTAGATCAGAGATAGTAGACAAATGCTCTACCTTTTTAGCTTTTAGATGAGCAATAACTCTCTTTTGTTCTTCTCTCTGCTAACATACTTCTTCACTTTTAATGCATAAATTCTTATAGGAAGCAGCCAGCTCTTCAAAGGTAAGTTCTTCACTGGTTGGCTCTTCATCAGACTCACACACACACACCTGTTAATGCTGTAACCAGCTTTCTAGACTTCTCAACAGTTTCAGTTTCAGAGTCATCTTCTGACCATGAAACTAATAACCCCTTCTTTTGCCTCTTGAGATAAGTGGGACACTCAGATTTTATGTGCCCAAAACCTTCACACTCATGACACTGAGCTCATTTCCCTTGGTCGAAATTTTCTTCAATACTGGCATTTCTCCCAGCATTCTGGTTTTTGCTGATGTCGAATGGCTTGTCCCTAACATTTGATCTTAACTTCCAATCCATCCTTCTGAACACTTTGTTGTATAGTTTGCCAGGTAACACCAGGTCTTCTAAAAGGCCTTCATCTCTGTCCAGATTACTTTCATCTTCTGAGTCACCTGCCTTTGACACAAAAGCTATACTCTTCTTCTTTTCAGACTTTTCACTGATCCCCAATTCAAATGTTTGAAGTGATCCCACAGGTTCATCCACTTTCCTCTTATCTATGTCCTGAGCTTCCTCTATAGCAGTCACTTTCATGTCAAATCTCTTAGGTAGAGATCTGAGGATTTTTCTGACCAGTTTGCTATCAGGCATCTTTTCACCTAGGGCACTTGAAGCATTAGCTATCTCAATAATGTTCATGTGAAAGTCATGAATTCTCTCATCTTACTTCATCTTCAAATTCTCAAACTTGGTAGTGAGAATCTGAAGTTTTGACATCTTCCCCTTTGAAGTCCCTTCATGAGCAACCTTCAAGACCTGCCAAGCCTCTTTTGCAATGGTGCAGTGTTCAATCAACCTGAAGATATTTTTGTTAACACCATTAAACAATGCATTCATGGCTTTGGAATTTCCCAAGGACCCTTTGTAGTCTGTATCATCCCAGTCTTCCTCTTCCTTCACCACATCAGTAGGATTACCTTCTCTATCTCTAACCTTTGGGGGTTCCCATCCTTTGATAACAGCTTTCCATGCTTGATCATCCATGGATTTGATGAAAGTTATCATCCTTGGTTTCCAATAGTCATAGTTGGAACCATCAAGCAGAGGTGGTTTGTTCAAAAATCCTCCATCCTTGTCCATTGCACCAGAAAGTACCTTCCCTGAATCTCACCTAGAACCAAACAAGGGTGCAAGCTCTGATACCAATTGAAATTCTGGCACAGATATCAGATGTCCTACACAGATGTTGAGACACTGATATCCAACACAATGAACAAGTTAACAATAATAATAACAGTGCAGAAAGTAAAGAACACAGTGATATGTTTACCCAGTTCAGATCAACAATCCTACTCTGGGGGTTACCAAGCCAGGGACAAAATCAATATGCGATAGTATCTATTCACAGATCATACAACAACCACACCCGGTTACAATCCGCTCACTTAATCACTACCCTTCCTATGACTTCTACCTAAGACTCACCTAGGTATGAGGCCCTCCTCAAATCCCTCTTCAATCACAAACTGTGACTGGTTCCTTTCAACACAAGTAACAAAACGAAATCCACACTTTCAAAACACACAATTCTCAATACTTCAAAGCTTATGAGAATTGACACACAAGAAACTCAATGCTTAAAAGCTTATGAGTAACTGACAGAACTTACAACACAAAACTAGTCCTTGTACTGTTATCAGAATGATACCAGTTAGGCTCACAAATAACACTAAAAAACCCTAACAAAACACACGTAAGTTCCACACCTAAACTAGGTTTACACCAGCCAATATATAGCATTAAATCTGGACTTGATTGGGCTTCAAAAATGCAGCAAAGAGACTGCACACAATTCTGCAAAATAAACTCCAAGAAAATAGGTCTTCAATCTAAAGTTTCCTAATATGTCTCCATATTTAGAAAATGTTGAAAATCCGAAAACCAACACACAAAGACTCAACCCAAAATACTTTGGATGCCACATAGGATAACTGAATATTCACAAAAAATTCAGTAACAAATACCAACAACAGAATCTTCCTTTTAAACCAAAATCAGACGCGATGTCCTATGATCCAGGATGGGACATCTTTATCCAACATGTTTAATGCAGAACATTAGAACATCTTGTTTCAACATCTTGCTACTAGAATAGTTTTAGCAAAATAAATGCCAACCACAAAATCAAAGAAATAACAGTTATGTATGAGGATTTAAAGAAAAAGAACAAGAATTTGAAGAACAAACTGAAATCAGAGATATTTTCTGGAAATATCAAGATGTTATGTTTTGCTTGTCTCATTTATGTTTAATTACTTTGTTATGAAATGTAATAGTTGAATTAGGGTTTGAATTACATTGTTGATGTTTAAACTGCAGATCCATTGTGAATTACATTGTTGATGTTTAAACTGCAGATGCATTAAGTGAGAAGTTAAGGTGCACCTTTTCTTTTTTATTTATTTTAAAATTCACAAATAAAAGGGTTATCACTACGGTTCTCCTGGTTAACCGTAGTGATATATTTATAATAAATAAATACCTATCTATAGGATTTTTATTTATTTTAAAATTCACAGATAAAAGGGTTATCACTACGGTTATTCTATTTAACCGTAGTGATATAGTTATAATAAATAAATACCTATCTATACGGTTGTTATTGCTAACGGTTGTGAAATAGTTTACCCATATATAAGCAAAATAACTTTCACTTAATTGACAGTAACGCCGTTGCCTTCAAAGTGAAACCCTAGAACCCATTTTTTCTCTTCGTTTTCACCATTAGCCGTGAATCATACATTAAGGTATTCTTCTTCTTCCATCTATTGTTAGATATTTCCCATTATCTCGTTTGTTGCATGTTGTTTTTGTTGATTGTTCTCATTTTTTTAGATTCGTTTTCACTACCTTAACAAAGACCATACTTTGGAAACTTCATAATGTTTGTGTTGCTATGGAAAAATGTATAAGAAGTATGAAGCTATGATGGAAACTTCATCCACCTTATACTTTTTTTTCATAGCATCACGAACAAGATGTTAGTAAATGAAGAAACAACAGTGTAAGCAAACTTTATCTAGTTTTAGAAGCAATGAAAAGAAGTATAAGAAGTATGAAACTTTTGTGTAAGCTTCTTCCTCCTTATATTTCTTTTTCATAGCTTCCCAAACTAGTTCAACATCATAATTGATTCCTGTTCCGCGATTAGTTTCATTAAAATGTGTGTTATTCCTGTTCCTCTATTTACTCATCACTGGATTATGGTTTTAGGGTTTGTTTTCAACTGAGGATGCTCATTTTTGAAGTTTGCTTTGTTTCCTTTCAGGTTAAGGGGATGATACAGGGTGATGATGCTGGTGGAAGCAAGCGTATTATATCAGTTTATAATTTCTGGATCTGGTATAGAATGTTGTTTGAGTTTATCATATTCTATTTACATTGTTTGTTTAACTAACCATCACTTAAAGTTTGCTGGTGGTAGCAAGCGTATTATATGAGTTTATAATATCTGGATCTGGTATAGAATGTTGTTTGAGTTTATTATATTCTATGTAGATTATTTGTTTCACTAACCCTCACTTAAAATACGTTCAATTAATTTGACATAGATACTTATATCTGCAAATTAAGTTGTATTTGAAAACCAACTTAAACAAACCATTGTTGTTTTCTGATTGCATGTCTCTCATCATTTATCTCACGTTCTTTTATATATAGATTATGGTATAATGATCTGGCTCCTTAGATGCATCGCCATCTTACATTATAGTTAAATCAAAGACGAGGCAGATTATCCAATGTCTTGTTGATCTTATGGAAATTTAACTATAATCGAATATAGCAATATATCGAAGGAGTCAGATCAATAAACCACAATATATGTAAAAGAGCGTGAAATGCACGATGAGTCGAATGCAATCAGAAAACAACATTGGTTTGTTTAAGTTGGTTTTCAAGAACAGTTTAATTTGCAGATTATAGACATCTTCATCAAATTGAATCCATGTATATTTATTTAGTGAGGTGTTTGGAAAACAAGCAATCTACATTTAATATAATAAACTTAGGGTACTTACGACAACGGTTATCTATTGTAACCGATATCATAAGTAATTTATGTTTTATATAATTTGGCTGCTGATGGGTTTCAAACCCAGAACCTAAGTGTATGTATCACAACGGTTTATTATCATAACCGTTGTGATATATGGCTCGCGCCCTACCTTTCAATAACGGTTTCCAGCCCGTTGTAGAAACAGCTAACTTACAACGACAATCTACATAACAACGCCTTCGCCCGCATCATTATATAGGGAGGGGGATCATTTGACACCGGTGTCAAAATATTAACTTTGACACCAAATCCTACCCCTTTATTATTATTCATTCAATGGCTAAGATAAATTCTCTTAAAAAACTCATGTGTTAGTTTTAAGTGAATATATCTTAACCTTTAAATTAATAATAATAAACGGTTAAGATTTCGTGTCAAAGTTAATATTTTGACACCAGTGTCAAATGATCCTGTCCCATATATATATATATATTCTAAGGTGTTGTATTAGTGACCGTACAATTTTCATTAAGAGACTAACTAATAGTTAAGGTTTTCAGATATGTTAAGGGTTAAGCCATATGTTAAAGTAGCTTTGAGGTATCTGTGGTTGTGTTTAACATCTTTTCAATGAAGCTATTTTGGGGAGTGCATGAATCGACACACTTTGTTGACATCAAAATCTAAGTAAGGTCTGGTTATGGCAACATATTTAAGGGCTTCCATAACTGATCTACAAAGAGATAGATCATCAAAATCATGAGTACCATGAAAAGACAATTTTGTATTTAAGGTCATATGTGTATCCATATGAGGTTGACACTTAGCTTATTGGATTTTTGAAGAAGATCATTGATGCATTTGGTTTGAGTTAGGGAAAGACAGGTAGATGAACTATTTGGAAGTTGAATGCCAAGAAAGTAATGAAGGTTCCTTAAGTTCTTTAAGGGAAAATATTTGTGAAGGCAGCACATAAAGTTATTGATGGCTACACATGAGTTACATGTGATGATAACAGAATGTATAAGGTAATCTTGGAAGTGATTTTAGTGAAGAGAGATGTCACATCTTCACCCAAAACCTTAAGATATTGGGTATATGTATGTATTTATGTGCTTACAGATACTATCAAGGTGATAAAAAATGGTGAAGTTTGTTGATAGCAAAACTGTAATCAACTATTTGGTTTTGATGATGACAACACCAGATATCCATCGATATCTAGTGAAGTCATTATCTCTTTGAAGTCAACTATGTCATCCAAAGATGTTCAAGTAAAAACTTATGTTTCAATATTCTTTGGTGGTTTCGTCTCTCAACTCTATGATGATGGTAATCAACTTGAGGACATCTCAAGACTCATCAAGATAAAGATTTAAAGTAATTGTGTGATGCTAAAGTCATAGATAATTATGCAAAGACTTGAAGCTTCAAAGTTGTGAAAGAGATGAACACTATTACAAAATTGACCTTTCGTAACACCCATTTTACAACAGTCTTCCAGCTAACCATGGCAATAACTCTTTTTTGGGAGCTTTCTTTTTGTATTTACTAAAAGACATTTCAATATAGTCATAGTTAACAACCCTAGTGAAATATACATGGAGTGAAAGGGTTCGAATCCCAACACCAACAATTTTCCATTTATTGTGACATAATGGACTTAACCTTGTATATCACCACAGTTCTTATAATCAACCGTGGTGTAAGGTACAATCATTTCATCATGCTTCGTATTATCAATCATGGTGAAAGGTGTTACATATTTATATATAAGCGAAATTATCCCTCGCTTCAGTACATAACATTCTTCTCTCACAAAACAAAGCCCTAACATCTCTTTCACTCATCTCTCTCAAAACAAAACCCTAACATCTCTGTCATTCGTCTCACTCATATAGAAATCCCAAACTTATGCATCAATCTCATCTTCTTCAAAGGGTTACCTTTGTTGCATCAAATCTTAGCAAATGACTATCTTACAAGTTCATCTTCACAATAGTTTATGTTTCAAAATTTGTTTATGTATTGTTGTTTACATTTCAATAGCTTGATTCATAATGTTTAAACATTCTTCTTGTTTTGACTAGTAGGTAAGGATGGTAAATGAAAAAAAATTAACGAGGATGAAGCTAAAGCGAGTCCTGTAAACTTGTGTGAAAGACCAAGAATTACATCCATTCAAAATTAACACAAGTTTGCAGCTCTCACTTCAGCTTCATCCTCCTTTCATTATGGATGCCATTATAGGACAAGTACGTTTCTGATATTTGTTTATGGTTTGTTGTATCTTGTATGTTGCTTATGGTTTGTTGTTGATGAATGATGTTGTTAATGTTTGTTTAAAAGATGAGTTTATTATATCTTATGTGGTTTGAGTGTTTTTCCAACCCGTTACTGAATATATAACTTTTCAGATTGCATTAGAAATTTATAATATTAAAGATAAAGTTATATTAGAAAACAAGTTACACGTTTAATTCTAGACAAGAATACTGCAACCCGTTATCTGCATTTCAGTGTTTAACTGTTATAACTTGGTTTAATGCTTCTAGTTCTTCAACCTCCCCTTTCTCCACCTCTAATTTTGTTTTCAAAGTAAATAATATTTTTCAAAATGAACTAGAGGTGAAGGAATGGGAGGTTGAAGGACTAAGAGCAATAAACCAAGTTCTAACGGTTAAAGAGCAAAATGTAGATAATAGGCTGAAGAATTCTTGTCTAGCATTGAACGTGTAACTTGTTCTTCTAATATAACTTAATTTGTCATATTATAATGGTATATATCATATTTAAAGGTTGTATTTTTATTGAGCATTGGTGAAATAATAATTCCACATAATTTATAATAAACTCAGTGTATATATCATATTGGTTATTTAGAACAACCATTGTTAAATGTTATGCATTAAAGAAGATCACAACAGTTGTTTGAAGTAACCAGTTTGATAGGTAGCACACTACATAGCTTATAATCATGGTCGCACGATCATGGTGGAAAGAATCATACATACAAGTACAACCACCTCTTACCTTACAACGATTAGTTAAATATGGTGGTATCCCTTTTCCAACCGTTGTGAAATGGATTTTACGTAGTAGTGGAAGTATGAAAACTTGTCTGGTTGTATCAGTTTGAGTGGCCAGTGTCTTGTAAAGGCACAAGAGTATTTAGGGAATTACTAAGGAAAAATTACACACACGCACACACAAAGTCTTTGAGAAGCCTCTCTTAATTTGTTCAAACCACCTAAAATATTTTTAAGGCTTAACTAATTGATTTGGGAACTGTCTAATCAATTGGACGCCTGTTTAAAAGTAAATAATCAATTAGTCTCAGTGCTATAATCAATTATTTCAATTTGTAACACTCATAATTGATTGGAATATGTCTCTTAATTGTTGGCAACAATTAAATATCAAAGCCATCCATTTGTGGCCTGAACAATTGATTATTCACATGTAATAATCGGTTATGAAAGTTATTTTTCCAATCGAATATTTCCAAATAAAAACCTTATTCTGGTCTATAAATAGATAACGCATATATCATTTCAAATCACTTGGAAAATAATGTTTGATCCTACTTTTTCACTCTCTCATCTTTTACTAAACATCTCTCTTTCTTCACTAGAATTTTGCCTTAGTTCTTTGAGAATGGCCTTGTTTTTAGTGAGGATCTTTGTTTTGAGTGAAATGCATATTTGTAATTTACTAAAAAGTGTATTATCTCTTAAGTAAACTATTATCTCCAAACCAAACTGGGTTTTAAAATTCATATAAACACAAGATATGAATTCATATAATTATTGAAAAATATAAGGTTGATTGTTCTATATAAAAATGTCTATATTGGTCCGAGATTAAACTGTACAAAATCTCTGTTTACTTTAGAGGATAGTTAGTCAAAAGTCTGTTTGTTTGTTGGTTGGAAGTTAGTCATCGTAAAACTTCAAATCCTTATAAAAGGAGGTTCATGGACATATCCTACTAAAAGCTCTCAAGATAGTGAAATATCTTAAGAAGATTTCTTAGGGAGAGGATTAAGTCACATTCATTTAGATCGAACCTCTATAATTCACTAGTGTCTTTCTCTTTTACTTTATTTTCTTTCATCTATTTTTCCATCTATTTATTTATTTCGCTGGTTATTTTATTATTTGTTTTACAATTGTTTTTAAACTATTATTTTAGCAAAGATTTCGTTTTTAACCAACATTTTTCAAACCTCCACAATTCACCCCTCTTATGTATGGAGTCACATGTCTAATAAGTGGCTTCAGAGTCCAACTCCTATTTAAAGACTAATTGTATCAAGAGGATGTTGACTTCAAATATTTCTTGTAACATGAGAAATTTCTTAAACACACCTCCACTGTTTAATGGTGATAGGTTTTATTTATGGAAGGTTAGATTTAAAAAATTCGCTGAAAGTATTAATCTTTAGTTGTGGGAAACTATGATCAATGGTCCATTTATCCCTACTCACTATGTCAATTAGTGAAGTAACAAATAAACCTAATTTCCTTGTACCGAAGAAGACAAGAGATAATTCAAACTTACGAGTGAAAATAATTTCCTTTATGTCCTTACTTGTAATTCTGTCAAACAAGTGTTGGACACTTTTGAGATGATCTATGGAGTCTCTTCATGTATCAAACAAGAGAGAATGATCACACTCATTCAGGAAGTTAAATCATCAAATGAATGTGAATGTTATCTTCATATATGGTGTTCAACCATTAGAGATATTGGAGGAAATGTTAGACCCTTTGTGACTAACAAATATCTAAGAATTAAGAATTAGAATCAGAAACCTAATTCAATGCTTAAATCGAGAGATGGAAGTGTTCATGATTTTTAGGAAAAATCTAGAAAGAAAGAAACCATCAAGAAACTTAATTAGTTTATTCAACTATTAAAAGATGAATTAGGAATGGGCTGAAGAAACCTAGGAGAATCATTAGTAACGTCATCAAAAAATTATATTGAAGAGGAAGAAGAAAATTCAACTTCGACAAGTTTCATTTGAAAGAACAATCTTAGTGGATGAACGATCCTCAGAAGATTTGTCGTTTGATAAAAAAGAAAATCCATCCATGATAATATTTGATTCAATCAATGATGAAGATGAAGAAGTTTCATCCAGTGAAATCATTGAAAGAAGAGACGAGGAAGAAGTCTCAATAACCACTATCTTTAGACACTCAACATCCAGACGAACTCTTGAAGAATTAGATTCTGAAAGAATATTTGGAGATCCTTCATATCTAGTAAACGTTGAAGAGGATGAACATGTTTGCTTGAAAGTCTCAAATGAATAAGATGATTTTAAGGTAACAAATTTATTGTACAAGCAATTATTTAAATTAAATGTTAAGTTAATCGTGGAACATGATACGATAGAAAATATAAACATAGATCTTAAAGACTACACTGAGTTTCTATAGAATTACAATAAAATGTTAATGCATGAAATCAATAATATTAGAAACCCAACTAATAATTGTGAGACATGTATCTCAATGAAGAAGGAAGTAGAAGATTTGCATGAAACCGTAAATAAGCGTACTAAGGGGAAAGAAAACATAGATTTTATTATATCAAATCAAAGTCATTCCTTAAATAGAAATGGAATATGGTTTTAATTAAGTAGATCACATAGTAATGGTTTCAATAATAAGAAGAAATTGAATCATCCTATCTGTCATACCCCAAATTTTGACCACCAAGATTTCCCATCATTGTGCAAATCATCATCACAATATGGATGTACTTTCATGCCTCATCAATCTCCTCAAAGATGGTTGAGCATTCACCACAATCAAGAATTAGGGTTTTGAGCCCTCTCAGAGCACTTAGACAAAGGGTCAATCAAGGAATGACATGATATTTAACTTGTCTAACATCTCAAACACCTATAAAGGATCAAGAGGACTCCCACATCAAGAATCAAACACAAGGTTGCAACATTCCAAGTGGATCAAGCCTCAAGATCACCAGTGTCACCAAATTAGGGTTTTGGTCGACCAAGGCCTCCAGATGGAAATTTTCATCTGGGCATGAGCCATTGCTTCAAAGCACAACCCAAGATACTCCAAGGGACCTCATGGACCCAATCATCAAGTCAATTTATCCTCAGGGGATGCATTCATAAAAAATCAGGAATTAGGGTTTCTTGACCTAATTCACCCCTAAGTTGACTTTTGGGACAAAGCCTGAGCCAAGACCTCAAGACATGATTTGAGGGCCTCAAATACACAACATTGATCCATTTACAACAATGTATTGATCCAAGAAGCTTGATTCACAAGTTTCAATTTCATCGGGACCGTAATTAGGGTTTTGAGGAAAAAGTCAACTGTATATTTGACTTTTGACCAAGAAATGCTCCCAAACCTTGGGACATGATTCAATTCACTCTATAACACCTATGGAATCCATCAATTAGATTTGATTTAGGTCAAGGACTTGATTTCATAAAGGATCGCACAGTTTGGATTTCATCCGATAAAAAGTCAACTGTGCACAAAATCAAGTTTGACTTTTTAGAATTTTTCACAAATATGGTTCCCCTAAGTAAAAAATAATGTTAATGTATAGTATTGATCATCATTCATTAAGATAAATAAAGAAAAGTGAGGTTTCTTGCAAAAGGGGCAACCTTGAGAAACCTAAATTTTTCTAAGTTATGGAACAAAAGTGGTTTTGGTACCAACTTTGCAAGGTCATAACTCCTAAACCACAAGGCCTTTTTCTCCCATTCAAAGATCAAATGAAAGTCCATCTGACATATTTTAAAAGTGTCAACTACAAGAGATCCCAAATCCTCATGGATTCTAAGTTATGGACTGATCAAAATGACAAAAATGAAGAAAATGACACTTTTCCAACACTTAGTGAAAATCTGCCTAAGTTACCAGCCTTGGACATCAATGTTCAAGAGGATTTTTCAATGGGATCCAAATAGTTTCAAAACAAACTATGATCACACATGTTTTGTATCATATGAGGGCTCTCTAAAAAGCACAAGAGCCTTCCATAACTCAACTTGAGCAGGGAGATATGATTCCCTCAAAATCACCATTTCCAACTGTCTAGTACAAGGCAGATTTTGGCATTTTGCTCGATTTGGAAAATTTGGACAACTCCAAGCCTTGTCATCCATTTGGACACATCAGAGGATGAAATCAAAAGGGAATGATCCGATCCCCAAGCCTCCCAAGTCCAAGAATCTACACATATCCATAACAAACCTAAAAAGGCTAAAAAGTGCAAAAGACTCCAATTTTGTTTCCAAGCATTTAATGGATGCATCAAGGTGGCATGGACTGACACATTCCTAACTGAATGAGTCAAGAATCAGCTATGAATCAAAGAACCATAGGCATGTGCCCTAACCTCAAGTCAATGGCTAGAGGAGACTTGAGATTCCATTTGATCCACATTGGCCACAGACATGCTGCAGTTGCCACACACTATTGCTGCCAAAAAAAACTTGCTCTACTATAAATAGAGCTCATTTGTGCTCAGTTTGAGTACACCAAAGCACTACAACTGATGCTTTCCTCAAAATCTCCTTCTTTAGGCCAAAATGCCTTCTTTTGCAAGTAATCTCTGAGTTTTTGAGTTAGAGAGCAATTCCACCACCGCTCATGATCCAAACACATCCAATATGTCATATCTAAGCTGTCCAAACACTCACTTGTGATCTAAAACACCAAAATCAGAAAGTCAACCTCCAAAACCTCAAAAATTGACTTTTCTGCATTTTTCAAGCTATGTCTTAATTCAGCCACTTCCAAAACCAAACAAGGCCTCAAACACACTCCAAATATCATCCTCAAACTGTCCCAATTGGTTTTCCTCATCTGGAACACCATTTGAGAGAGTTGTTATCTTGGTCACTTTTGCCCCTTTTGCAAGAAAAGGCCTATACTTGTTCCTGAGGATTCCAGCTGGTTCTGATCATCCTAAAAGCTTATAAGGGATCAATCAAGGGCACAAGGAACTTGATAGATAGCACAAGAAGCTCCAAGAGGTAAGTGCATCACAACTTGAACTCTTTAAATCATGCATTGCTTTGAGGTCCATTGATCATGGATCTCTCATACATATCATATGTGTTGTATTTGAACCAATTTATCATGCTATTATTGCCTGTACCATGAGATGGTATATAACATGCAAAATTTGACCTATTTTGAAATCACTATCGGATTTTAAAATGGAAACATTTTCTAAACAATTCCAAGGGCACCATTGGGTTCCTCATGAAATTCTAGGTCAGATGCACCTAAATTTTGTCCCAATCCATGGAAAAATGAGAAAGTTAGAGCCTTCACGCAAATTGGCAAAACTAGGCCTTGCCTTGGTCAAGGGCCAGGACCTTCTGCCAGGCCTAGAAACTTGGCACCCCATATATGTTCATGGGGTGGTTTTGATACACAGATGTATCACCACCCCAATGGTAGCGCGCATGTGTGTTTGGCTTGATGGTCGTGGGTTCAACACCCACCCAAACCATTTTGTTCACTTTGCCATATTTTGATATTTTTGCTATTTTTATTGTTTTTGTTAATTAATTCTAAAATTAATTTCTCTCTCAATTATTATTATTTTTTATTGGTTCTTTTTTTGAAAATTCCCAAAAATGTTAAAATATTTTATTCCATAAAAATTAAAAAAAAAATATTTATTTCATATATTTAGTATTTTTGTAAAGAATTATGTTTTGTTTATTGTTTTAACACTTAAAATATTTCTTTCTCTTGATTTTGCAAATTCAAATAATTTTCAAATCATTCTATGAATGAAAGATGATTTTTCAAACATTAATCCAAGATCACAACTTGTTTTTCACACATGTTTGATAGTTTTGATCATTTTAATTGAATTTTTATTCAATTAAAATCCATTTTAAAATCAAATTAGGGTTTTGATTATTTTCACCCTCACAAATCTTTTTCAAAATACTTTGGGCCTCTAATAGAGTGTAAAATCCAACCCCCTTTGTACATAAATAATTTTTGGGCCTCAGTCGTTGTATAAGTCCCAGTACAATTTTCAAAACGACGATGCGATCACTGTCTTTCCATGGGCCTCTCCTTGAGTTGTAAAACCCATCCCTTGTACAAAAATAAAATTTTTGAAATTCTGGCCTATGCAGACAGCACATGTCCTAACACATGTCAAGATATTGTTCTACATAATCTTTTAAACTCAGAGGCGCAACTGTAGACTGATACCTTGAATATCAGAAATGCACCATCACAGATGTCACGACATCTGATCCAACATGTCAGTCAAGAACATTAACAAAACTGTAAATCTGCAGAATTGTAAAGTACACAGAATATGTTGACCCAGTTCGGTGTTAACAAACCTACATCTGGGGGATACCCATCCAGGATAAAGATTCCACTATATCGTAGTATTATCACAAAGCTAAACTCCCCCATTTACAACTTTGTCTCCTAATCACTACCCCTAATGGACATCTTTATCTAAGGCTAAACTCTAGTCATTTACAACCTTTGATATGAGACTCCTTCTCACATCCTTCCATAACCTGCGTCGCATCTGTCTTCTGCCATCACAGAACCTGTCACGGTTTTCTTGACCAAGAAGTTATCTTGGACTTGCTTCAAAGCTTCATCCAAGAACAATACACAACCATTACCTAAAGGCTTCTGGTAGTGTACATGCACCTATGTCGTCCTCTCTGCATCCCTTACTACAGAGGGGAACTACAACCCTAAGAGCCAACGACTCTCAAAACCTAAACCCTTATTTTTACAAAAGAGAACTAGGTTACACTTGTTACATAAGGCATATCAAACCCTAGGTCTAAGTATTCATATATATAGTCTTCTGTTGTTGGGCTTTCTATCTTTGTCTTTGATCCAGTCTTTTAGGAGTAAAACAAATCCTGGAAAGATTTGTTACGGAATTAAACCTGCTGAAGTAATATTTCAGGATGTCCTATTAACATGATAGGACATCTTCTTCGAAATCTTTGACTTCTGCAATTTTTCTTCACCATTAGGTTTTACCAAAATTCTGTCAAACACTAGGAGCTTTCAATCTCCCCTTTTTTGACAAATCTTGGCTAAAACCTTCTCCCTGAATTCTTCATGCCTGTTGGTATGTATGAGAAGGAATTTGAAGCATGCTCCCCCTCAATTCTTTGTCTTCTTTGAAGAGTAAATATTCCTCTTCTAGGCATAAGAGAACCATTAATAAGAAGCGGAGTTCAAGTTCGTAACACAGAGTATACAACAAATGTAACTCAGGTCACAAGACACAACCTACTTCACAACTCAGATCACAAGACACAAACATAGAAATTTGTAAGTTACGATGATAGAACATCTTCCCTTTGCACCATTCTTGCACTGCCACTGCTTGAATGAACCCAATAGAATAACTAGAAACACTCTTCTTCTCCCCCTTTTTAGCCAAAACTTGGCAAAAGTAACCAAGACAATACCAAATCTAGGAACAACCCATCCAGATTTTGAAAAATGCCATCGAGTACTTCTTTTGAGAGAAATAAATTATGAGACCAAGAAGTGTCACAACAATCCAATTTATAGTAAGCAATTCCATTTGAAAGTAACGAACCATCGATCAAAATGATGGTCAATTCAGATAACCAATAACTCCACTAAATGCGCACCGGCCAAGACTCTTGACTGTTTCTTCTTTTGAGAAAACCATCCAAGGAATCCAGTTACATGTAGACATGTTCCAAGACAATGTCCTGACATCATGTCAGACAATGTCTACTCTTTACTGGCCTTTTTTGCTGATTTAACATATACAGAGTATCTTCACAGGAATCTGCAGAGAAAAATAAATTCTCCCAGACTGGTCAATGATTCTCTAAGCATCCATCAAGAATCATTCAAGCATGCATTGCCAAGTTTCCCACGACTTGCAACAATACTCTAATGTCAAGACATCCTCCTTGACATCTCAGTTTGCTTGACGCACAAATGCAAACTGGAACTTCGACAATAATGTTAAGCCATCTTGACATCTCAGTTTGCTTGACGCACAAATGCAAACTGGAACTTTATCTTAGATCAAGAGGCCTCTCCCCTTGACTAAGGTAACTGGTGCTCCTCCACTGAACACCCAAGCTAATGACTGGAAAACATAAGACACATCTTCATGTCTTCAAGAGCGCACCCTTTGTTCAACACACCTGCTGAACGCAACCATGAACTCTTTATTGTTCCCTCTGACAAGAAACAATAATCACTTACACATGATCACCATTATGGTACCCGTGAGGACGTGTATACCAACCATAACAAACTCTTGGCTTAAGACGAAAGTCCCATTGATCCCCCTCATCTTGCAACCATCTACACACCACACGAACTCCTCTTGAATTCTCATGTATAGACCTCCAGCTGCTTGAGGCACAAACCAATTGAATCAGAATGCTTCACATTCCTCAAAGAGACGCACAAGGCCCCTTAGTTTGTTATAACGATGTCAGCTATCGTATGCATGCTCCAGAACTTCACAACTGCTAAACTGATCCACTACTAGCATGACTTGCTCCAAGGGCTCCAATGCCGTATGCAAGATTTTCCACTGACCTCACCCAGACAGCATTAGAGATAAACACCCCGCAATCCAAGACAGTCATTCCTATCATTCTCCCGTATGATAATCTGGACTACTTCTGATTTATGGTGAATCTCCACCTCTGAACGCATTCAGGAAATAGACTTCCATGCAATCAACACATGATCCACTTCAGTCTTCATAAACACTTACATCCTCCTTCCAAGGAACCCTTCTACTCCATCATTCTCCCGGATGATTATATAGACACTTCTTGGACACGATGCAAGTAACCAGTTCATCACAGAACCTGAAATCCTTCACCAAGGATATCCAACCCAAGGATGTTCTAACATCCGTTAGGAAATCTTCCACACATCACAGACACTACACACCATGTTTCTTGATATGCTCCACCACTGGACTTACTATCAGCATAGTAATCCACACTGAAGATCTTCAAACAAAACTGCGCCACCAGCTTGAACAAAGAAAACTTCAGAAACCCAGAGAGAAATAAACTCTCATCCACCAGAGAAGGTATGATTCCATCCTCAACCCATAACTTCTGCCACAAGCTCCCAGAGAACCAGAACCTTCAAACAAATTTAACTAACTACTCTTGTACACAAGAGCAATCAGTTTCAAGCATCCTGCTTGAACGTACATTGTGAAACCAATCAAATTCCACCTTTTGATTGACCTCACTCATCTTTAGAATTCCCACAAGATACCCTGATCTACTAATGAAATCAGATCTTCAAGTCACATGAAATACTTGCCCTATAGCAAGACATCTTGGATCCACCAAGCCTCTTAGTCATGTAACATCTTCTCATCCACGGCTCCCACAAACTGCATGAGATAAACCTTTTTGAAGAATCCATCACTCTCATTCTCCTGTAGATCACCTTATCTTAAGCTGATGTGCCACATCACCAGCTAAGACTTCTGATGTTAAGCTAGATGTCAAACCATTATGACATCCAACTGTTGAATTCAGCTCTTCCTTCTGCCACTTAGAAGAACCTCCTCCCATTGCAGAAACAGATTTCCATGCTCTCACAGACTTGATTCAACAACCAAGTTTTGAGTAGACAACCTCCATTCTGCTTTGAAACTCCAAAGACTTCAATCCTGCCACATCTGAATCTTTAGAAAATAAGTAGTTCAAGACTACCCCATATCAATACCAAAGAATGCCACTTCCCTTAGTAGAGCCGTCAGTAGAAAGCCAGAGATAACTGCCACTTATCCTCGAACTTCATAACCATAGTGTTGTACCCCTAAATTTGCTCTCCTTACTTTATTACTATCTGGCTTATGTTGCATTGCATTTTGCATTATCATGTGTGCATATCATTGGTTCTTAGCATGGGGTCAAGGTGCCTGAGGCAGTGCTTCAGAGGGTCAAGCAAGAGTCCTGGTGTTGTCCAAGAGAGCTCAGGTGGATCATCCTCTCCTAACCAGTGCATAGATTAGGGTTTTGAGATTCTTGGGTTTATTGCTCCAATGGGAAAGCTCCTTGGGTTTTTATCATCGTCAAATGGCATATCTTATCTTTGTTGGAGAGGATACACATCATATTCAGAGGAATTTGGATTTGGAGACTGTGCTATTTCCTCCTAGACTGAGGGTACCACAACTAGGGTTTGCTATAAAGTCAGTTTATTTCTGATTTTTTTAGGCAAGACTTGATTCTATAGTATTAATTGGGTCCCCAAGTATCTAGGGATGGGAGGTTGCCCATCAGTTTGGTTCAGGAGAAGTTCAATTGACCAGAAGATTGAGAATCAGGTGAATTGGGTAAAAGTCAACTGTGAGAGGAGAAGTCAACTGTGGAATTTTGAGGTTCTCTCCAAGGTTTTCAAGGTCTCACATCCTCATATGGTCTTCAAGGGTCAAGTTTCATACATATTTATCAGGAATCAGGAGTTGGTGCAAAGTTTCTAAATTTGGAAAGTGACCTATAATGAAAAGTTTCCTTTTTGGGCAAGTTCCTGCACTG
Source organism: Lathyrus tuberosus (assembly GCA_022829125.1). Classification (NCBI taxonomy): domain Eukaryota; kingdom Viridiplantae; phylum Streptophyta; class Magnoliopsida; order Fabales; family Fabaceae; genus Lathyrus; species Lathyrus tuberosus. Next base: position 6,060,171 of record JALAZF010000193.1, read on the forward strand.
CATTCAACTTGACTTTTCATCATCAAGAAAGCTTCAAATGAATTTCTCTCCGACATGAAATTTGAAGATCTTTTTCTCCTCTTTCCAACAAGTACTAGTGGGTCTCCATATCATTTGTGAAACTCCAGTTATGATCAAAAGAAGGCAAGGTGGTTTTTAGGGTTTCATTTTCACAACTTTTAGGTTTTGGGACATATGGACCTATGATTAATTCCATTGCTTCAAGACATGTTCCAACATCCAAAAACAATTCCTAAGAAAAATTTTGGGCTTTTTAACCAAGTGGTTCCATGGCATATTTATCACTTATTCTCCATTATTCAAAATTGCCAAACTATTAAAAACTCATGAATCAATTGTTTTCAAGGCCCAATTTAAATATGGTGTGATTAGCAATCCAAATGAAGGTGATCCATCTTGGAATTCTTAAATATATATGCATGGAGGAGGTGTACTTAACATAATGTGTTTTTTCAAAATAATTAAAAAACTCATTAAACAATTAATCACCCAAGCCCAATTCATATTCAGCAGAAAACCTTAGTCTATATAAGCTCAATCATGCACTGGTTAGGGTTAGAGACACGTGATATATTGGAGTTTTCAAGTGAACCCTAAAAAAGGATTTTTCATTCAAACTCATGGCCAAGAGGAGCTCTCCCAAAAGTACTTCCACAAATCTCTTCCTGGTGATTTCTAGAACACAACCCAACCACCATTCGCAGCCAAAAGCAAGGATTAGAGGTGCACCATCTCAGGTGGGTGAATTTTTTCGTGCTCCTAAAACTCCCCTTTTTATATGAATATTGACGTGTGATGATTGGTGGTTACCCTGATCTATTTATTTTTAATTTTGGACGTGTGGTTTGCTTGTAATATGGATTTAAAGTTTTGTGCCCTAATGGTTTTTTATTCGTTTTTTATTATACACTAACAATTTGAAATTTTTGATGCCATATTTAAGATCCTGACGAAATTCTGGTCAGAATGGTATACCCCTTTGCATTTTCTGGAAAAATATAGGTTGCAGGGTGGCGGCCGGAGCTAGGGCTCCGGCGAGGGATGGTGGTCCGGCGAAGGCATGTGGCTGGAGGAAGAAGAGATAATCTAAGCCAGCCATGTTGCTGATCGGACGGTCCACGCGAGGCCACATTTTTTATTTTTGGTTTTTATTTTATTTAATCTCATGTTTATGACCCCATGGCCCTTACCGTGTACACCCATTCAATTCATTCCAATTTAATTACTTTTTGATTCAGTTGACTTATGCACGACCGTTTGATGGATCGCGTGGTTGAGATTGTGCCAGCAATTAAAAAAGGGCATGTGCTAGGCACATGGCACGAGCACGGTGGACCATTTTTATTTTTGCTATTTTTTCTGATGAATATGGGCGGGCCTTTGCTATGCGCACCCTCCCCGTTAGCCCATTTCCTCTTTTTCAACGCATATTCTTACTGTCTATTTCAATTATTATTTAATATTTTAATTATTAAAAATACATTCTTGCATTTTAAAATTCCCATAAAATTCATACATCATCTTTATTATTTTATAAAATTTTTACAAATTTTATTTTTTATTTTATTTTATTTTTCATCATCTATATTAATTGTTTAATTCAATTTCTTTTTGCATCACACATCTCATGCATACCCTAAATTGTTTATTTTTATTCTCCTCATCTATAAAATATTTTTGATCCATTCTTTTTGTATTTGTTAGATAACATTCTAAATTGCATAAAAATATTTTTATGTCATTTTTAATTATTATTTCATATGGCATTCTGATCCTCTTTTTCGCCCATTGAACCCTATTCCTCACCTGAATTTTATATGATTAATTGAATGACTAATATTTTGATTTTTTGGCAGGGATTTTTGATATTTGGTTTATCTCTGGTTGAATAATATTGATGCTTAATTTGGGAATTTTAGGAGTCATTTTTCCAATTGTTTGATTTATTTTCACTTGAGATATGCTTATATGTGTATTTCTGACCACATCTGATTATCTGTTTGAAAAGGCACTTGTGCCATTTGCTTTGGGGTTGTTCCTTTAATTTATGAATTCATGTTTGGATTATTATCATTGTTGTTTGCCATTGTTTGATTTTCATTCACCTCATCTCTCTTACTTATGTCTATTCTGTACTAATCTTTTATGCAGGGACTATGGTAAGTTCTTTAAAGGTGTGGATAAGCATCCATATTTACCTTTACTATTCTCTCTTTCTCTCATCTCTTTCCTTTAGGATTTAGGTTGTCGTTAAACCTCACTAACCGTAGGTCACCCATGCATGATAACTTTAGGACTCATAGTCCCCCTTTAGAGTTACCTTTGTGTCTTCTCTCTTCTCATCTCAAATTTCTTTAAAACACTTAATAAGAATAAGGTGTATTGCGCACGAGCCTTAAGTATGGGGAATGAGAAATGAGGGGCTTCCTCTCATCTTTCTAGAGTGCTTAGCGAGCGTTCTGTCTTGGGACGATGCGTTAAGTATTCGCCCCTATGCCCTAGACTTTGGTGCAATGCAACTTAGGAACTAACTTAAGCCACTTCTGTCCTAAAAACACAAACCAACTTCAAACCTTTTTGTCCTTCGGGACCTTCAACTTAAAGGCTATTTTCAAAAAGGGCATGTTATTTTCCGTCTGAGACGCAAACAGGCATCGACCCTAACTGCCGGACGCGAATTTAACGTCGCTCATAAAAAACACAAAAAGAACTTGGTCCGAACTACGTTGACTCTGAATTCCCTATTGCACAAAGGGGGTACGTAGGCCTAGGACGTCGACGTCCTACCGAGTCTGTCTTTGTCTTCCCCTCTTCGTTTTAGTACAGCCTTAGATGATAGTATAACTCACCCTTAGAATAGACAACAAGCGTGGATCCCATCGAGTACGATGGACGCGTGGGGTGCTAGCACCTTCCCTTCGCGTAACCGACTCCCGAACCCAGGCTATGGTTGCGATGACCATTCTTTTCCCTCTTCCTCAGGTTTATACGGTGTTCCCTTTCCCTCTCTAGGGATAAATTTACACGGCTGGCGACTCTGTTTTTCCGCGCCACTCTCGCGTTTGTACCTGGATGAAAATCCTGGGAGCGACAGCTGGCGACTCTGCTAGGGATCCTGGTTGACCTATGCTGGTCCATCCCTAAGCGAATCAATCCTAACGATTGCTTGTCTTTGTTCTCTTTGGGTGCTTTATTTTTGTTTTGCTTTATGCGTTGTATTTTATTTTTATTTTTACCGCATTTTCTGCATTTCATTTTTTATTACTGTCATGCTGCTGTGCTGTGCTGGCTGTCTTTGTTTTGCAGGTTGGGTGGGTCTGAGAGAGAAACCCAATACCCAGGCTTGAGAATACCCTAGGAATAGAGTGGAGAGTAGTGGGACCTACGTGCCCGCTTGGTACGTTTGTGTGTTCACGAAATTCACAACCAGACGAGGCTATCTTGGGATGCATTCTAACGTGTGTGTCTTGCGCATGTTGGGGTGTTGATCTAGGGAGCTGTCGACTCTGGTGACCGATCATTGAGGACCTTAGTTGAAACATCCCTCTTAACGGTGACAGTGGAAGACCACATCCTGTGGCAAACCCATTCGCACCCGAGGGCCCGCTTTGGAACTCGCATAGGACGGCCCCTACGTTTTGAAGAGAATCAGTGGAGGCACTCCTCGATTGACTTTAGTACTGTACCCCGAGGGATGAATGTACTATTGTTTCTCGACCTCAGTGCCAAAGCTGAGGACCTTCCGCTTTGGAGAATCAGTTGAGGCCTCCTCGATTGATGATGATGCCAAACCAGAAATGGTGAACGTATCATCATTTCTCGACCTGAGAGCCCGGGATACTGAACATCCTAGTACCCACATGTGAGAAGGGATGGGCGTTTGCAGGTTTGCAGGTAACCGAGACTTTCAACCTACCCGGTTTTCTGGATTTCTCATCAATGTCTGATTATTTGGGTTCCTCGGTGGTTCAGAGTTCTGGTTTTCTGGTTTCTCGTTCAGCTAACAGCACAGCACATCCAGCAGTGTGCCTTGACCCCATGTTTGCATGAGCATATCATTTTTCTTGCATTCTGACGTGTTTGACATTTTTCAGGGCTTGTATCTTACTCTTGATTCCGGTTTTCTGAGGTTACTTCAGTATGGATGTTCAGAGAAAGAAGACTGTTGCCTATTCGTTCCCAGAATCGATTTTTACACTGATTCACAAACTGATTAATATGGCTGGTTCCAGAGTTCGTATAGAGTTCAGTGGAAGGTATGGAAGACTTCTGAAATTTGTCTATAACATCTCCAAGTATGATAAAGATGCCATTCACACACTTCTTCAGTTTTACGATCCGTCTCTGCGTTGCTTCACTTTCCCGGACTACATCTTGGCTCCGACGTTGGAGGAGTTCTCATTTATTTTGGGAATTCCTATTAGTCATGATATAGTTTTCTTTTCTGAAGAACACCCTGGTATAAAAGAAATGGCTGTGGCTCTTCATATTAGTGAATCCGTTCTTAACAGTAATATTGAAGAAAAACAATGAGTTAAGGGTTTCCTGCTGAAGTTCTTGTTTGATCAGGCCTGCATACATGTCAAAGAGAAGAGCTGGACTGCTTTCCAAGCTATTCTGGCTGTGTGTATCTATGGGATTGTTCTGTTTCTGAATATTCCTGATCTGGTGGATATGCACGCCGTCAGGATCTTTTTTTCGAAGAATCCTATACCTACCTTGCTAGGTGATGTGTATCACTCGGTTCACTACAAGAATGAGAATAGGCGTGGGAAAACTGTGAGTTGTTGTGCACCGATTTTAGCTACTTGGTTTCTGAGTCGTCTCCCCGAATCTGGCGCTTTCGTTGATACGAAAGATTCTCTGAAGTGGTCAAAGAGGGTTATGGGCTTGACTGCTGACAACATTGCTTGGATTAATCGTGACTTTCTAGGAATGGAGATCATTTGCAAATGCGGAGAGTTCCCTAATGTTCCCTTGATAGGGAGGAAAGGTGGAATTAACTATAATCCCTCCCTAGCTATCAGACAGTTTGGCTATCCTTTGAAAGGTCCACCCGAAGAGCGAGATGTCCGTGAGTCCTTGTTCTTCAATGGTATTGAGGATCAAGGGTTGATAAGGAAAGTTGTGAATGCTTGGAAACAGGTGACTAAGAAGGGTAAGATTCCATTCGGGAAAAGTAACAATCGGGCTTTCCCTCCCTATAAAGAGTGGATTAAGAAGAGAGCCGAAGAGGAGCTTCTTCCATTCCCGGTGGAACCACCTTTGTATCCGTTGGTGATCGAGCCTCCTACCACCGTTAAGTTGGAGAAGTATAACAAATTATGGGCTGAATAGGAAAGGCTGCGGGAAGAAAATAGTGAGCTAAAGAGAGAAATTTATCAGTGGAAGCATGAGCGGGGTGAAGCCGTTCATACCGCCAAGTTGAAGACAGAGCTCCTTGCTAAAGCAAAAAAAGAGCTTGCTGACATGGTCGCATCCAGAGAAAGAATGAAACAAGCCTTGGATGGTATCAGTAACGTTCTCAGGTCCAAGGAGGAAGAATTAAGCAAGGCTTTGTTGAAGATTCACAGGTTCAATGATCACCAAGAAACTGCCATGGCTGAGAATAAGAGAAAGGAAGACGACTACATAGCTAAGATTGATCAGTTGAGGTCGACGCTCAAGAAGAAAGACGCCGAGATCTTATCAGGGATATTCAAGAGACAAGTAGTCGAGGGTCGACTCAATGAAGCCATAGCCTCCATGGAAGAACTAAAAGTCCAAGCTGAAGTGAAGAAACCTAGACATGAGGGTCCTAGCATGGATGGTGTTTCTGGAGAAGACGCTTGGGAGTTACATTACCGATACTTGGACGGGATCATACACAGGAGAGACCTTCTCATTCAAGGGCTAATTTAGAGGCCGAAGCATCCCGATACCAGAAAGTTGTTCAAGGAGATTCAAGACTGGTGCAGAAAGCATAATGGATGGGGGGGATTGACACTTGTGAATTTTGATGATATGCCATAGTTTTATGTTCTCTTTTATTGTATGTGGATCACCACCAGGCTTGTTGGTTGAGACCTATGGTTTTTATATTCAGACTTGTTATCTCGGATTTGTGATTGTTGACATTTGGCTTTTCTCTGGTTTTCTTAATATATGAGCAGAAGTTCCATTATATCTTGTTATTAAACCGGAATCAAGGGGTGGATCGCCCTGTGAATTTTCAAACACGTCCATTTGCATTTGCATATTCATAATCATTTTGTATAATCATTTTGCATGACAGGTGTTTATCTCCGGTATTCTTATCTTGTTCTCATCTCAGAATTGCAGATCAGCATATTCACCGGTATCCTACTAAGCAGAATCGGAAGAGACTCATGGATCAGCTACAGAATGAGATCATTGAGATGCAGACTCGCATGAACCAATTCATGGAATTAATGCAAGGGGTTGCTCAGGGACAAGAACAGTTGAGAACTCTTGTTCAGCCACTGATTGCGAGGGTTGATAATGATGGTGTCCTTCATGGAGGACTTCCGACTGGTGTTACTGATAATGGTCAGAATGGTCCTACTGGCGGAGGTGTTCCTGCTTCTGGTGTTGTGATTCCTCCGGGCGGAGCTGAAAATACTGGGGGAGGTGGTACTGGTGCTGGCGCAGTTCAGGGTCGTCAGTATGATGATGTTTAGGATGATGTATTTTCTTTGCCAGGTGGGGATGCTGGTCCCCAGACTGACCAGGATCATAGGATCCGGTTGATTGAGTAACAGCTAAGGGGTGTTGTGAATCAGGATTATGTGGGAATGGTTCTAGAGGATTTGGGGCTGGTTCCAGGCGTTGTTATTCCACACAAGTTTCAGACTCCCACTTTCGAGAAGTATAATGGTATGACTTATCCGAGGACCCATGTGAGGACGTACGCAAGCAAAATGGCTGCATATGCGAAAAATGAAAAGCTGATGATGCATTGCTTCCAGGATAGCCTATCTGGGGCATCCCTGGAGTGGTACATGCAACTGGAAAGGAATGATGTGCGTAGTTGGAGAGATCTGGCAGGGGCATTTATCAGACATTACCAATATAACACTGATATGGCTCCTAACAGAACACAGCTGCAGGATATGTCACAAAAGAACAATGAGAGTTTCAAGGAGTATGCTCAGAGGTGGCGCGAACTGGAAGCTAGGGTTCAGCCTCCCATGTTGGAACGTGAAATGATAAATATGTTTATGGCCACCTTGCAGGGTCATTACTATGAAAAGCTGGTACCGTGTATGACTGGAAAGTTTGCTGACTTGATCTTAGTGGGGGAAATGGTGGAAAGCAGAATCAAGGCGGGGAAGATATCAGGCAGTGATGGGTCCTCATCTGGAGGAAGCAAGAAGCCTTATGCCAATGGTTATAAGAAGAAGGAGGGAGATACAAACTCTGTGTCATCATATCATGGTAGAGATGGACCTCGTCAGAACTACAATCAATAGGTGGCTTCTGTAACCATCCCAGCAGCACCTCAACAGCCAGCAGCGCCTCAACAACAAAATCAGGCTCCTCGCCGGTCTCAGCCTCTGACTAGGCGGGATAGGCATTTTGACACTCCACCTCTTCCATACGCTCAATTATTTCAGTACCTGCTAAAGCTACAGTTAATCCAGAAGAGAACATTGGCTCCACCTACTGGTAATCCACCTCCCGGCTATGACGCCAACGCCCACTGTGAGTTTCACTCTGGGGAACCCGGACATTATATTGAAAACTGTAAAGCTTTTAAGCATCAGGTTCAAGATCTGCTGGATTCCAAAGCCATCAATTTCTCCAACGATGTTCCTAATGTGAATCAGAACCCGATGCCGAATCACGGTGGGCCGAAGGTCAATGCTATTATTAAAGACTGTGAAGACTTGAGTTTGATTTCAGATGTGAGCGAAATCCAAACTCCCTTGGGTGTGGTGAAGGAAAGACTGTTGAAGGGAGGAGTATTTCCCGGTTGTGATGAAGGTTGTGTAAAATGTGTGTCGCAGCCAGGCGGTTGTGATTTATTGAAATCAGGTATTCAGAAGATGATCAGCGAAGGGGTATTACAGTTTGACAGGGGCTGTAAGTAGAGTATTGTTACTGACAGAGAGATTGATGTTGCCACGATAACAATTCCGTTCAAGACGATAACTATATCAGCGCCGGCGAGACCAGCGCCTGTCACTATCACTGTTCCTAGACCGGTTCCGTATGAGAGTACCAAAGCCATGCCATGGAATTATGGGGCCGAGGTGTTTGTTAATGGTGAGAAGCTGGAATTGGAAGAGACATCAGCTGTGAACACAGGGGTTGAAAATCTTGTTGAAGCAAGGGCTATCACTAGGAGTGGTAGAGTCTCTATTCCCTCCGAAAATCAAGCTAGCAGTTCAAGACAAGACAAAGGTAAGCATATGATGGATGAGTCTATACAGAGGCAGGAAGCTAATAATTCTACGACAAAGCCAAGTGGGGATGCTTTCTCAGAAGACGTAGAAGAGTTTATGAGGTTGATCAGAAAAAGTGATTACAAGATTGTTGACCAACTCCACCAAACTCCATCGAAGATTTCCATCCTATCCTTGCTGTTGTGCTCCGAGGCACACTGAAATGCATTGCTGAAGATTCTGAATATGGCTTATGTACCGCAGGAGATATCTGTCAACCAGTTAGAAGGGGTTGTGGCTCATGTGAATGCTGGTAATGGTTTGGGTTTCACCGATTTAGATCTGACTCCGGCTGGGAGGAATCACAATAACGCTCTGCATATTTCAGTGGAATGCCGTGGTTCTTTGATGTCGCATGTGTTAGTTGATACTGGGTCGTCTTTGAATGTCTTACCAAAGAAGGCTTTGATGAAATTGGATACCCGCGGGTTGATTTGTACACCAAGTGACTTGGTGGTACGTGCTTTTGATGGCTCCAAGAGGTCAGTGTTTGGAGAGTTAGTTCTGCCGATCAAGGTGGGCCCTGAGGTTTTCAACACCACCTTTTACTTAATGGATATTCAGCCTGCCTATAGTTGTTTGTTGGGTCGCCCCTGGATCCATGGTGCTGGGGCAGTAACTTCTACACTGCACCAGAAGTTGAAGTATATGGTGGATGGCCATGTTGTGACTGTTTGTGGTGAAGAAGATATCATGGTGAGTCACCTGTCGACCTTCAAGTATGTAGAGGTAGATGGTGAGATACAGGAAACTTTATGCCAAGCCTTTGAAGCTGTGAAGATTCCCCAGGAACCCCCAAAGGCAGTCACTCAGGCTGAGGCGGTTGTCTAACCTGAAGTCGTCATACAACCAGAAGTTCCAATGTCCTCTTTCAAAGAGGCGCGTGCTATAGTTGAAGCTGGTGGTTCTCAGAAGTGGGGCAATGTTATTGATGTTCAAAGGAAGCAAGATACTCATGGACTGGGTTACAAGCCACCTAGGCGTTCTGAAGAGCCTCCCAAGTTCTATGGTCCAGTCCGTTTCACCAGTGCCGGTGTTTTCTTCAACAGAGTCAATGCTATTGAGGATGAAGGAGATAGTGATTGTGACATGGATGAATGGATCCGTCCCTGCATTCCTGGTCAGAGCCTAGGCAACTGGTCCTCCGAGAAAGTTATCCAAGTGACGCGCCCGGAGTAATTTACTTTTGTTTTCTGTTATGTTGAGTCCTACGCTCTGCCCAAGGCGTAGTGATATTTATTTGTAGGGCTTGGATGTTTTATTTGCTATTTTTATCATCAATAAAGGACGTTTTTTCATTCAAATATTTTGATCCCTGCCTTTCTATTTTTTACTTTTTGCATTAACCCACATCAAAATGGCAATGTGTTTTCTTGTTTGTTGCACTCATAATGAACATAAAACATCCATCATGCAGGTTCCTTTGTTCAGATTCCACCCATGACTTAGCTATGGCTCGATATGACTTCGACAATCCCATCTATCAAGCCGAAGAAGAGACTGACGAAGACTGTGAATTACCAGAAGAATTAGCCAGGCTACTGAAACAAGAGGAAAGGGTCATTCTACCTCATCAGGAGGAAGTTGAGACTATTAATCTGGGAACCGAGGATGTTAAACGAGAAGTAAAGATTGGGGCTGCCCTGGAAGACACTGTTAAGGGAAGATTGGTTGAGTTACTTCGAGAGTATGTGGATATCTTCGCCTGGTCTTACCAAGACATGCCCGGACTTGATACTGACATTGTTTCACACCGGCTGCCGCTTAAAGAGGGTTGTACTCCAGTCAAGCAGAAGTTGAGAAGGACGAAACCAGATATGGCTGTCAAGATCAAGGAAGAGGTTCAGAAACAGTTGGACGCCAGATTTCTTTCCGTGACAAATTATCCTCCGTGGGTTGCTAATATTGTACCTGTACCTAAGAAGGATGGGAAGGTCAGGATGTGTGTGGATTACCGAGATTTGAATAGGGCGAGCCCGAAGGATGATTTCCCGCTCCCCCACATTGACGTGTTAGTGGACAATACTGCTCAATATTCTATGTTTTCCTTCATGGATGGCTTCTCTGGGTATAACCAAATCAAAATGGCCCCAGAGGACATGGAGAAGACTACTTTCATAACACCGTGGGGAACATTTTGCTACAAGGTAATGCCCTTTGGATTGAAGAATGCTGGGGCAACCTATCAGCGGGCGATGGTGACTCTCTTTCATGATATGATTCACAAGGAGATCGAAGTCTATGTTGATGACATGATTGCGAAGTCACATACAGAGGAAGAACACTTGGTAAACCTCCAGAAGTTGTTTGAAAGGTTGAGGAAGTTCAGATTGAGATTGAATCCGAACAAGTGCACCTTCGGCGTGAGGTCTGGTAAATTACTGGGTTTCATTGTTAGTGAAAGAGGTATCGAGGTTGATCCTGCAAAGATAAGAGCCATACAGGAGATGCCTGAGCCAAGGACAGAGAAAGAGGTTCACGGTTTCTTGGGGAGGTTAAATTACATTGCCAGTTTCATCTCTCATCTGACGGCTACATGTGAACCAATTTTCAAGTTGTTAAGAAATGACCAAGAGGTCAGATGGAATGAAAATTGTTGAGAGGCGTTTGAAAGGATAAAGACGTATTTGCAGGAACCGCCAGTCCTTATGCCACCAGTGTCTGGGAGACCGTTGATTATGCACCTTACGGTTCTTGAGAATTCGATGGGTTGTGTGCTTGGTCAACACGACGAGACGGGTAAGAAAGAGCACGCCATTTACTACCTGAGTAAGAAGTTCACTGATTGCGAATCAAGATACTCTAAGGCAGTATATGTTAAATCACACAACCTTGTTGATTTCGAAGATGGATCCGATTAAGTACGTGTTTGAGAAGCAGGCACTTTCTGGAAGGATAGCCCATTGGCAGATGGTTTTGACAGAGTACGATATTCAGTATGTTTCTCAGAAGGCCATTAAGGGAAGTGTTCTGTCAGAATATCTTGCCGAACAGCCGGTCGAAGATTATCAGCCTATGAAGTTTGAGTTTCCAGATGAGCATGTTATGTTTCTGAAAATGAAGGATTGTGAAGAGCCTCTGCCTGACGAAGGATCTGAGATTGGATCACAGTGGAAGATGATTTTTGATGGGGCTGTCAACTCATATGGTAATGGAATTGGGGCAATATTACAACTCCGAAGGGTTCTCATATACCTTTCACTGCCCGGTTAGCATTTGTGTGTACCAACAACGAGGCAGAGTATGAAGCATGCATCATGGGGTTAGAAGAAGCAATTGATTTGAGAATTAAGAACCTCGATGTCTATGGTGATTCCGCGTTGGTGGTTAATCAGATTACAGGAGAATGGGAGACTCGCCAGGCAAATTTGGTACCTTATAACAACTATGCCAGAAGGTTGTTACCTTTCTTTGATAGGGTGGATTTTCATCATGTGCCCAGAGCTGAGAATCAGATGGCTGATGCGTTGGCGACATTGGCATCCATGTATAAGGTGAACCGTTGGAATGAAACACCTTCGATTAGAATCATGCGTTTGGACAGACCGACTTTTGTGTTTGCAATTGAAGATGTGTCTGATGGTAAACCATGGTATCATGATATTAAGGTTTTTCTGAAGAGACATGAGTATCCAGAGGGTGCCTCCACCAAGGATAAGAAGACTCTGAGAAGGTTGGCAGGGAACTTCTTTCTGAACAAGGATGATGTGTTATATAAGAGGAACTTCGATATGGTCTTGCTACGTTGTGTTGATGAACACGAGGCAAGCTCATTGATGGAGGAAGTTCACGAGGGTTCTTTTGGTACTCATTCCAGTGGACACACCATGGCTAGAAAGCTGTTGAGAGCAGGATATTATTGGATGACTATGGAGTCTGATTGTTTCAAGCACGCTCGGAAGTTCCATAAATGCCAGATTTATGCAGATAAGATGCACGTACCGCCTACGCCTCTAAATGTGTTGTCATCTCCTTGGCCGTTTGCAATGTGGGGTATTGATATGATTGGAAAGATTGAGCCTACTGCTTCTAATGGGCATCGTTTCATTTTGGTTGCCATTGACTATTTCACAAAGTGGGTAGAGGCAGCCTCGTACGCCAACGTCACCAAGCAAGTGGTAGCCCGGTTTATAAAGAAGGACATCATCTGTTGTTATGGGGTCCCAGAGAGAATCATTACTGACAATGGCTCGAACTTGAATAATAAGATGATGAAGGAACTATGTCAGAGTTTCAAGATCGAACATCACAATTCTTCTCCGTATCGGCCAAAGATGAATGGTGCTGTTGAGCCGGCAAATAAGAACATCAAGAAGATTGTGCAGAAGATGGTGGTAACATATAAGGACTGGCATGAGATGTTACCTTATGCCCTGCATGGTTACCGTACTTCGGTGCGTACGTCAACTGGGGCAACCCCTTTCTCATTGGTGTACGGTATGGAAGCAGTTTTACCCTTAGAGGTCGAGATTCCATCTTTGAGAGTTCTGGCAGATATGAAGCTTGATGAAGCTGAATGGGTACGCTCTAGGTTGGATCAGTTGAACCTTATTGAAGAAAAGAGATTGGCAGCCATCGCACATGGTTGTTTGTATCAGAGCAGGATGAAGCACGCCTTTGATCAGAAAGTGCACCCTCGGAGTTTTCAGACAGGTGAATTGGTTTTGAAAAGGATCCTTCCTCCTCAGACAGATCATAGGGGCAAATGGACCCCAAACTACGAAGGGCCGTATGTAGTCAGAAAGGTTTTCTCTGGTGGAGCCTTACTACTTTCAACTATGGATGGCGAAGATTTTACATCCCCTGTGAACGCAGACGTAGTCAAAAAATACTTTGCATATAAGAGACCCGCTGGACATAAAAAGAAAGCCCAGGCAAAAAGGGGCATCCCGGAGAACCATAAAAAGGAAAAGGTTCGGGCAAAAATTAGGGATAAAATGTAAAAAGAGATTTGTAAACCCGCAAAGTTGTAAACCTGAAAAGGCAACTTTGGCAAAACTGGGTATCCCGGTGGATTGAAAACCCAAAAAGGGCGATCCAGGAAAAAGTTAGGGATTTATAAGCGAAAGGCTACGATCTGCATTCGATCTGTGAAGCACTCTCAATACCTGGAAATTCTGAAAGAAAGGAATCGGTACAGTTAGTCTCTTCGAAGGTCAGGACATTTGTGGATAAGCAAGTCATGCGGGTCATAGCTGAGTCGAATCATGGTGGATATCTGTTCCCACATTGCCGACATGTGTATTTTCTTTTTGTTTTTGCGCAATTACCTCTTTCTAGGAATTGCTTCCTATTGTAAATGCCTATTTACAGGCCACTCTTCAATAAAATATTCATTTCACTCAAAGAGCTTTCCATTGTTTGTTTTACTTTTACTTTTACTATTTTGTTTGCAAAAACTTCCGATATTTTTGATAAACATTGCATATAAAACTTTGAGCTTTGCGAAGCATAACGAAAAGCAGTAGAAGTTACTTAGGCGTTAACAGTGATATTTATGTGGTGGCATTCTCCTTTTGTTGTTGTTATTTGACTTGTAGGGCAACAACATTGTACTCCCCAGCATCGAGATTGCTCCTTCCCCAGCAGGGCAACCCTTCCTCAGCAGAGCAGACTTTCCCCAGCCAGTCAGGAAGTGTACTTTCACCGACAACGTTATGTTCTAATCCCCAGCAAGGTGAGAGTAAAGTCATTCTCCCATCAGCAGGCTAGGTTCAGCAGTATCCCCAAGCAGGATGGTATTATGGGCTGTATCCCCCAAGCAGGGTGGTATTATGGGTTGGTATCCCCTAGCAGGTCTTAAGCCCGTATGTTGTTGGCAATCCTCGGCAACAAACTTCCGGTTCCGTTATTGGCGTCCATTCTCAACTCCCCCAGCAGAGAGGAAATCTCAGGTTTTGGATGTTACCTTCAGCAGAGGACAGGTGTAGCCCCGGTAGCATGGATTTTCTTTCGGGACTTCATCCCCAGCAAAAATTGTTGATCCAAGGAGTCGATCAGTGTGACCCTTCTCAGCAGAGTTCTTGGATTCAGAGGACAATTTATTTTTGTTATCCCCAACTGATTGGTTTTTTTCTCTCCGGCATTTATTTTGCTGGAAAGACCCTTTTTGCATATCATAAGCATTGCATCCTCAAAACGCATAGCATTTCCACTTCGTGTGGAGCATTACGGCAAAATTCAAACATTTGCATTTCGAAGCATAAGCCAGGTTTGATGCTTTCCTTGCCAGTTCTCTTTCCCAGCAGAGACGGCATAACTCAGGAGATTTTGAAGGGACGCGTTCCTCATACTTGTGCTCCCCGACAGAGTCTTTTATTTAGACTTCACCTTCCCCAACGGAGTCATCTTATCTGTGGATCAGGAGTCCGTTAGAAGTTTGTCTTTGTTTGCCTCATTTTGGCCCTTTTCTTTTGTGAGTCTTGTTTCATGTTATCCCCAGTGAAGTCCACTTTATGTTGGTTATCTTTTGTGGTGCGATTGAGATCGTATTCGTGTTTTCTTTGTGGGTAGAGTGATCAAGGTCAGTCTTTCTTTGAGGGTACAATTGAGGCTGTATTCGTTTTGTGGATGCGATTGAGGTCGTATTCGTGTTTTCTTTGTGGGTAGAATGATTGAGGTCAGTCTTCCTTTGCGGGTACAATTGAGGTTGTATTCATTTTGTGGGTGCGATTGAGGTCGTATTCGTGTTTTCTTTGTGGGTAGAGTGATCGAGGTCAGTCTTCCTTTGCGGGTATAATTGAGGTTGTATTCATTTTGTGGGTGCGATTGAGGTCGTATTCGTGTTTTCTTTGTGGGTAGAGTGATTGAGTCCAGTCTTCCTTTGCGGATGCAATTGAGGTTGTATTCATTTTGTGGTGCGATTGAGATCGTATTCCTATTTTCTTTGTAGAGTGATCGAGGTCAGTCTTCCTTTGTGGATGTAATTGAGGTTGTATTCATTTTGTGGGTGCGATTGAGGTCGTATTTGTTTTTTTCTTTGTGGATATAATTGAGGGTGTATTCGTTTTGTGGGTGCGATCGAGGTCGCATTCGTATTTTCCTTGTGGGTAGAGTGATTGAGGTCAGTCTTCCTTTGCGGATGCAATTGAGGTTGTATTCGTTTTGTGGGTGCGATTGAGGTCGTATTCGTGTTTTCTTTGTGGGTAGAGTGATCGAGGTCAGTCTTCCTTTGCAGATGCAATTGAGGTTGTATTCATTTTGTGGGTGCGATTGAGGTCGTATTCTTATTTTCTTTGTGGGCAGAGTGATTGAGGTCAGTCGTCCTTTGAGGTTGTATTCGTCTTTTGGGTACGATTGAGGTCGTATTTGTTTTTTCCTTGTGGATATGGTTGAGGTCATATTCCTTATTTTTTAGCACACTCTTTCTCGTTACTCTTACCATAAGCAAATTTCTGGGGCTCTTTCGGTATTCAATCCCCGTGTACCCTGGAATGTCTGAGAGTCGTTGCTATCACACCTTCAGGACCAAGTTGATTGAATAGGGGCAGCTGTTGCACCCCTAAATTTGCTCTCCATACTTTATTACTAACTGGCTTATGTTGCATTGCATTTTGCATTATCATGTGTGCATATCATTGGTTCTTAGCATGGGGTCAAGGTGCCTGAGGCAGTGCTTCAGAGGGTCAAGCAAGAGTCCTGGTGTTGTCCAAGAGAGCTCAGGTGGATCATCCTCTCCTAACCAGTGCATAAATTAGGGTTTTGAGATTCTTGGCTTTATTGCTCCAATGGGAAAGCTCCTTGGGTTTTTATCATCGTCAAATGGCATATCTTATCTTTGTTGGAGAGGATACACATCATATTCAGAGGAATTTGGATTTGGAGACTGTGCTATTTCCTCCTAGACTGAGGGTACCACAACTAGGGTTTGCTATAAAGTCAGTTTATTTCTGATTTTTTTGGGCAAGACTTGATTCTATGGTATTCCTTGGGTCCCCAAGTATCTAGGGATGGGAGGTTGCCCATCAGTTTGGTTCAGGAGAAGTTCAATTGACCAGAAGATTGAGAATCAGGTGAATTGGGTAAAAGTCAACAGTGAGAGGAGAAGTCAACTGTGGAATTTTGAGGTTCTCTCCAAGGTTTTCAAGGTCTCACATCCTCATATGGTCTTCAAGGGTCAAGTTTCATACATATTTATCAGGAATCAGGAGTTGGTGCAAAGTTTCTAAATTTGGAAAGTGACCTATAATGAAAAGTTTCCTTTTTGGGCAAGTTCCTGCACTACATTCAACTTGACTTTTCATCATCAATAAAGCTTCAAATGAATTTCTCTCCAACATGAAAGTTGAAGATATTTTTCTCCTCTTTCCAAAAAGTACTAATGGGTCTCCATATCATTTGTGAAACTCCAGTTATGATCAAAAGAAGGCAAGGTGGTTTTTAGGGTTTCATTTTCACAACTTTTAGGTTTTGGGACATATGGACCTATGATTAATTCCATTGCTTCAAGACATGTTCCAACATCCAAAAACAATTCCTAAGAAACATTTTGGTCTTTTTAACCAAGTGGTTCCATGGCATATTTATCACTTATTCTCCATTATTCAAAATTACCAAACTATTAAAAACTCATGAATCAATTGTTTTCAAGGCCCAATTTAAATATGGTGTGATTAGCAATCCAAATGAAGGTGATCCATCTTGGAATTCTTAAATATATATGCATGGAGGAGGTGTACTTAACATAATGTGTTTTTTCAAAATAATTCAAAAACTCATTAAACAATTAATCACCCAAGCCCAATTCATATTCAGCAGAAAACCCTAGTCTATATAAGCTCAATCATGCACTGGTTAAGGTTAGAGACACGTGATATATTGGAGTTTTCAAGTGAACCCTAAAAAAGGATTTTTCATTCAAACTCACGACCAAGAGGAGCTCTCCCAAAAGTACTTCCACAAATCTCTTCCTGGTGATTTCTAGAACACAACCCAGCCACCATTCGCAGCCAAAAGCAAGGATTAGAGGTGCACCATCTCAGGTGGGTGAATTTTTTCGTGCTCCTAAAACTCCCCTTTTTATGTGAATATTGACGTGTGATGATTGGTGGTTACCCTGATCTATTTATTTTTAATTTTGGACGTGTGGTTTGCTTGTAATATGGATTTAAAGTTTTGTGCCCTAATGGTTTTTTATTCGTTTTTTATTATACACTAACAATTTGAAATTTTTGATTCCATATTTGAGATCTTGACGAAATTCTGGTCAGAATGGTATACCCCTTTGCATTTTCTAGAAAAATATAGGTTGCAGGGTGGCGGCCGGAGCTAGGGCTCTGGCGAGGGATGGTGGTCCGGCGAAGGCATGTGGCTGGAGGAAGAAGAGATAATCTAAGCCATCCATGTTGCTGATCGAACGGTCCACGCGAGGCCACGTTTTTTATTTTTGGTTTTTATTTTATTTAATCTCATGTTTATGACCCCATGGCCCTTACCGTGTACACCCATTCAATTCATTCCAATTTAATTACTTTTTGATTCAGTTGACTTATGCATGACCGTTTGATGGATCGCGTGGTTGAGATTGTGCCAGCAATTAAAAAAGGGCATGTGCTAGGCACATGGCACGAGCACGGTGGACCATTTTTATTTTTGTTATTTTTTCTAATGAATATGTGCGGGCCTTTGCTATGCGCACCCTCCCCGTTAGCCCATTTCCTCTTTTTCAACGCATATTCTTACTGTCTACACCCCCTACATACTAATTTCATATTTTATTTTATTTCAATTATTATTTCATATTTTAATTATTAAAAATACATTCTTGCATTTTAAAATTCCCATAAAATTCATACATCATCTTTATTATTTTATAAAATTTTTACATATTTTATTTTTTATTTTATTTTATTTTTCATCATCTAAATTAATTGTTTAATTCAATTTCTTTTTGCATCACACATCTCATGCATACCCTAAATTGTTTATTTTTATTCTCCTCATCTATAAAATATTTTTGATCCATTCTTTTTGCATTTGTTAGATAACATTCTAAATTGCATAAAAATATTTTTATATCATTTTTAATTATTATTTCATATGGCATTCTTATCCTCTTTTTCGCCCATTGAACCCTATTCCTCACCTGAATTTTATATGATTAATTGAATGACTAATATTTTGATTTTTTGCAGGGATTTTTGATATTTGGTTTATATCTAGTTGAATAATATTGATTCTTAATTTGGGAATTTTAGGAGTCATTTTTCCAATTGTTTGATTTATTTTCACTTGAGATCTGCTTATATGTGTATTTCTGACCACATCTGATTATCTGTTTGAAAAGGCACTTGTGCCATTTGCTTTGGGGTTGTTCCTTTAATTTCTGAATTCATGTTTGGATTATTATCATTGTTGTTTGCCATTGTTTGATTTTCATTCACCTCATCTCTCTTACTTATGTCTATTCTGTACTAATCTTTTATGCAGGGACTAAGGTAAGTTCTTTAAGGGTGTGGATAAGCATCCATATTTACCTTTACTATTCTCTCCTTCTCTCATCTCTTTCCTTTAGGATTTAGGTTGTCGTCAAACCTCACTAACCGTAGGTCACCCATGCATGATAACTTTAGGACTCATAGTCCCTCTTTAGAGTTACCTTTGTGTCTTCTCTCTTCTCATCTCAAATTTCTTTAAAACACTTAATAAGAATAAGGTGTATTGCGCACGAGCCTTAAGTATGGGAAATGAGAAATGAGGGGCTTCCTCTCATCTTTCTAGAGTGCTTAGCGAGCGTCCTGTCTTGGGACGATGCGTTAAGTATTCGGCCCTGTGCCCTAGACTTTGGTGCAATGCAACTCAGGAACTAACTTAAGCCACTTCTGTCCTAAAAACACAAACCAACTTCAAACCTTTTTGTCCTTCGGGACCTTCAAGTTAAAGGCTATTTTCAAAAAGGGCATGTTATTTTCCGTCTGAGACGCAAACAGGCATCGACCCTAACTGCCAGACGCGAATTTAACGTCGCTCATAAAAAACACAAAAAGAACTTGGTCCGAACTACGTTGACTCTGAATTCCCCATTGCACAAAGGGGGTACGTAGGCCTAGGACGTCGACGTCCTATCGAGTCTGTCTTTGTCTTCCCCTCTCCGTTTTAGTACAGCCCTAGATGATAGTATAACTCACCCTTAGAATAGACAACAAGCGTGGATCCCATCGAGTACGATGGACGCGTGGGGTGCTAGCACCTTCCCTTCGCGTAACCGACTCCCGAACCCAGGCTATGGTTGCGATGACCATTCCTTTCCCTCTTCCTCAGGTTTATGCGGTGTTCCCTTTCCCTCTCTTGGGATAAATTTACACGGCTGGCGACTGTGTTTTTCCGTGCCACTCTCGCGTTTGTACCTGGATGAAAATCCTGGGAGCGACACATAGCAAACACCATGCTCCAACACACCTAGATCAGAAATAAACTGACCCAAGCTGTAATCATCAAGATTATAATGTCTTCATAGTCTTCCATCTCCAACTTCAATAGCATCACCATCTGGACAAGTCATTCACAATACTTTCCAGGAAACAGGCGCTAAGCCAATAATCCCAGGTCAACACCTAGGAGGCTTTTGAACGAATGAAGAACCCCTCCCATGATTCTACAAGTCTCTGATGAAAAGATGTTGGAACATCTGACAGAACATCCTCAATCTTGACTTTCAAGAATAATCAATTAAATACTTGTGAATTCCACAAATAGCAATTGATCTTAAATCCTTGTACCATAACCCTTATCCGATTCCAGCATCTTCTGAATATCACCAAGATATTCCTCTTCATGATGTCTTCTTCTGTTTGTGCAAGTCGTTAAGATATCAAGGCTGCCCCCTTGACTCAAGCTCTTAAGATTATCTCTGAGCGAATCCTAATTACCTCAACTGTGTGAACTCATCCTTAGGGTTGAAAAGTTTGAGTTCTTCCTTGCACGTTTTTGTGGATGGTGAAAATAAATCACCTACACGGTCTTCACTCCTATGCTTCTTAGAAAGCACCTCCTAGTCTAAAGAATAACTAGAAGACTCCAGAACATGACTCAGTTACCTTGATTGGACTTGATCATTATATCAAGTGTTTTCAACAACTTAGCCAACAAGAAATCATCAAACCCCTAGAGCATGAGTTTGATAATTCATCTTACCCTTTCTCTTTAATCTGACTTCAGCTTACATGATGACTCCACCCAACCATGTACCAAGTCACATAAGACTCAACCATCATAATATCATCCCTCTACTCCTGGCTTTGGAATGCTATGTGACTTCAAACCGGTTGACATCTACTAGAACAGAATCAGGTAAGGACAGCTACAATCTTCCTTTAATCATAACTCTAGAATCCCATACTTCTAGAGCTCTTCAATCAGAAACACATGCAGCGGAACCACCAAGGAACAGATCCTGCTTGCCCTAATAAGATGTCACAACATCTTACAAGACACATCAACAAGAGAACTGGCCACTTCTCCTGTAGTTGTTGTAGAATCTCCTCAGCAACATGAACAACCTCCGGGTTGCTCCCTTCGATCCAGAGCATTCATCTCATCCATTAATACCCTTAGGTATGTTTGAGTTGATTGATCTGATCTCCAAAACTCCTCCTTGTTTAAATTCCAGAAAGTATCTCCCAAAGATCTCATCCAGAACCAGACAGGATGCCTGTTTGATACCAATTGAAATTCTGGCCTATGCAGACAGCAGATGTCCTAACACATGTCAAGACATTATGCTACATAATCTTTTAAACTCAGAGGCACAACTGCAGACTGATACCTTGAATATCAGAACTACACCATCATAGATGTCACGACATCTGATCCAACATGTCAGTCAAGAACATTAACAAAACTGTAAATCTGCAGAATTGTAAAGTACACAGAATATGTTGACCCAGTTCGGTGTTAACAAACCTACATCTGGGGAATACCAATCTAGGATGAAGATTCCACTATATCGTAGTATTATCACAAAGCTAAACTCCTCCGTTTACAACTTTGTCTCCTAATCACTACTCCTAATGGACATCTTTATCTAAGGCTAAACTCTAGTCGTTTACAACCTTTGATATGAGACTCCTTCTCACATCCTTCCACAACCTGCGTTGCATCTATCTTCTGCCATCACAGAACCTGTCACGGTTTTTTTGACCAAGAAGTTATCTTGGACTTGCTTCAAAGCTTCGTCCAAGAACAATACACAATCATTACCTAAAGGCTTATGGTAGTGTACATGCACCTATGTCATCCTCTCTGCATCCCATACTACATAGGGGAACTACAAACCTAAGAGCCAACGACTCTCAAAACCTAAACCCTTATTTTTATAAAAGAGAACTAGGTTACAATTGTTACATAAGGCATATCAAACCCTAAGTCTAAGCCTTCATATATATAGTCTTCTGTTGTTGGGCTTTCTATCTTTGTCTTTGATCCAGTCTTTTAGGAGTAAAACAAATCCTGGAAAGATTTGTTACGGAATTAAACCTGCTGAAGTAATATTTCAGGATGTCCTATTAACATGATAGGACATCTTCTTTGACGTCTTTGACTTCTGCAGTTTTTCTTCACCATTAGGTTTTACCAAAATTCTGTCAAGCACTAGGAGCTTTCACTTTTGGGCCTCTAATAGAGTGTAAGACCCAATCCTTGTTGTACATAAACTTTTGGGCCTCTAATAGAGTGTAAGACCCAATCCTTGTTGTACATAAACCTTTTTGGACCTCAGTCATTGTATAAGTCCCACTGTGTTTTCAAAATCTCGGTGCAATCGTCACCTTTTAAACAAAAATCATCTGGGCTTACCTTTGTGTTGTAAGTCCCATTTCTTTTCTTTTTCAAACCTTTGGGCCTCTCTTTGAGTTGTAAGACCCATCCCTTTGTAAATAAAACCTAATTTGAGCCTCAGTCATTGAATAAGTCCCGATACAATTTTCAGATCAACGGTGCGATCACTGTTTTTCTTCTAGGCCTCTCCTTGAGTATAAGCCCCAATCTTCTTTTTAAAAACAACCTTACCTTTTTATTTAGGTTCAAACTCATAGTTGTTATCAAAACTTTCTTTAATTTCTTGAACAACTAACCATACAACTGTTACAATGGAAGCTTGCTCGCCTGTAAGTTTTATTAGCTTTCTTTTACATACTTGCACATATATATAATTGTTCGTGCTGGAAGCTTGATCACCTGTAAGTGCTCATACCCTCTTTTACATACAGTATATATTTCATCTGTATATATGCGTGTATATTATATACTTAGAGTTTTCCCCGACAATTAGGTCTAGAACTAGATAAAGCCAATGGTCACTCTTTCAACAGTCAAAACTAGTTCCCCATAGGAATTCCTGATACAGTCTTGCCTTCTCTTGGGCTTATACAATATGGAACAAAGAGAAAGGCATTATTCCCGGTGAAACTTTTCTCAGACTGTCACTTTTAGAAAATTGTCAAAAGAAGTTCATTTCCCCAGAGAGGATTAATTCCCAGTGAAACCTCTCTTGAATTTCTTCAAACCTTAGAACTGTTCATTAAAGAAAAGATTATTCCAGGTGAAACTTTTCTTGAACTCTTAAGTTTGGACCCACAGGCTTCCTAAAAGCATCCCAGCCTCCTCTTGGGCTTTGTACAAGGACCCTCCGGCTTCTTAGAAGTTCTCATACCTTCTCTTGGGCTTAATACGAGGACCTTGAAGACCTCTTAAAGGTATAGGACATAACTTAGTCATCCTTTGTTAGAGAAGTCTTTCTAAAGAGTCAAAACCTCACACCAATTTTAGGGTTGATACTCATCCCTTAAAACACCAGCCTCCTCTTGGGCATCATACAAAGATAAACTCTTCCATACCAGTAGACTTGGATAGTCTAATCCCCTCTTGGATCTCAAAGACATTCTCAAGTTCCCTACAAACACAGGAAGAAACCCTGGTCATTTAAACTAATCTCCAGTAGAGTTGAAACCTCTATAGGTTTTCAAAACTCAATCTTTAAACTCTCACTTTAAATTTCCCCAGCCAGGGTCAGCTTATCATCAGTATAACACTATCCCAAATCAGAACCTCAAGGCATCTGATACTTCAACTCTTCTGTAACCCTCAGCAAGAGTTGATCCCCCGACTTGGACCTGCCTCTGGATCTCAATAATCCTTAGCAGAAGCCAGCCTCCTCTTAGGCTTTGTATAATTATTTTCCTCAGCAGAATTAGCCCCAAAACACTCTCTTGTTGAGTTAACCTTTTTCAGCCTCAATCTTGGGCTTTGTACAAGACACATAAAACACTCTCTTGTTGAGTTAACCCTTTTACATCCTCAATCTTGGGCTTTGTACAAGACAAACAAAGCACTCTTTTGTTGAGTCAATCACCTTTCCAAACTCTCTTGTTGAGTCAATGGTGCAAAACATAAACACTCTCTTGTTGAGTCATTCTTTTTAGCCTCAATCTTGGGCTTTGTACAAGACATATATAAACTTTTTCCAACAAAGTCAAAATCTTCATAACCTTCTCTTAAGCTCTGGATAAATATCTTCCCCAACAAAGTCAATTCCTCCCAGCCTTCTTTTAGGATTTGAGAATTAATATCCCTAAGCGGAGTCGATCCTCTTTTCAGCCTCAATCTTTGGATTTGTACAAGACACCCATAAATATCCTCTCACTGTAGAGTCAACATCGTTCAGCCTTAATCTTGGGCTTTGTACAAGACATCGTATAAATATCTTCAGCTGAGTCAGTCAAATATCCTTTAGCCTCAATCTTGGGCTTTACACAAGACACATATACATTTCTCTAAGCATAGTCAATCCTCTTTTTAGCCTCAATCTTGGGCTTTGTATAAGACAAATCATACTCTGCAGCAGAGTCAGTCTCTTTTTAGCCTCAATCTTGGGCTTTGTACAAGACAGATAAAACCTCTCACTAATAGAGTCAAAATCTTCTTTTAGCCTCAATCTTGGGCTTTGTACAAGACAGATAAAACCTCTCACCAGTAGAGCCAGTTCCCCCTTTTAGCCTCAATCTTGGGCTTTGTACAAGACAGACAAAATATTTCCCCGAAAAGTTAACTTTTAGCCTCCTCTTAGGCTTTGTATAATGATATCCCCAAAAGAGTCAGTCTCTTTTTAGCCTCAATCTTGGGCTTTGTACAAGACAGATAAACACTCTCTTGTTGAGTCAGTCTTTTCTAGCCTCCTCTTAGGCTTTGTATAAGGAATTCCCCAGTAGAGTCAATCAATCTCTTAGCTTCAACCTTGGGCTTTGATCAAGGCACACAAAAATCAACATCCCCTCAGAGGAAATCAAAATCTCTCTGCAGGAAGACATTTCTCTGTGTTATCACACATCAAAACAAACAAATCAAACAAACCCTAATCCCAGATATCTGCTGTAAGTGGCACACTTGTTGATTCAAAAATCCAAGTTGTCGTCCATCTCTTATCCTGGTAAAAATCCTCTTTTTCATCTAATTGCTGTAAGCGGTAAGCCTCTGGATTATTTACATCCACGCCACTGTCCTTCTCTTAGTATGGAAACCTCCTAAGGAAAAATGGCATTGCTCAACACTGAGTTAAAGTTTTCCCCTTCAGGACAAATCTCTATAAAGGAAATTATGGCATTGCTGGATTCGCATATCCCAGTTAAAGTAATTCTCCTTTATAATCAGTCACCCAACAATTGTGATGAGCAGACAAAATGTATCCCTTTAGAGATGACAAATTCTCTCTCAGTCAAACCTTTTAGCTTCAATCTTGGGCGTTGAACAAGACACAAATAACCTTTTAGCTTCAATCTTGGGCTTTGAACAAGACACCAAAACATCATCTTTTTCCTCCCATAGAATAGGAGGAACTACGATTGCTCTGATTTCCATGTTTCTTTAAACGGGAATACATATGCATATGATTGCGAAATCTTAGCGAGCACACCAATCAAAAACTTTAAGTCCAGTACCTTCACTCATCAAAAACATCGGCAAGCCCGAAATCAACAAAAACTCTCTCTCTCAAACATTCCCAAAGAAGAAACTTTCCCAACCCACAACAGATAAACACCATCAAGTATAAAATCAGAACCTATTGCTAACAACCTGTGGATAACCACATATAGGATAGGTAATTGACAACTCCCCATTGTATAACCTGACCCCGAACTCCCCGAATCTCTTTAAGCGTTTGTTCAGTAAAACATTCGCGTGCAAGGTTAGTTTTAGATAGCTTCCCTTTCTCTTCCAGCTTCACGGGATAAATAAGAAATCAGAAAGTAGCACCCCACTCCTACCATTGCGGTGAGGAGAAACCCATGGCGATAAGGTGGTCGCGTCACCGACAAAAATCGCACGCTATAGGAAAATGGCGACTCTGCTGGGGAGTCATTTTGTCTGTCTAGGACTAGGAATAGAATTCCTAAGAGGTCTAGGATGTTAGTTTTAGGAATTATACTATATATATATATATATATATATATATATATACTGCTTTTCCTACTTGATATCCATGTTTGTTTTTCTGTTAATGGGAATGCGAGTGATGTCGCATGTGGAAAGAATGAGAGAACCCTAAGCTAGGTGATGGCATAGACTGGTGGTCTTACAGGGAGTGATTATGGAAATAACCGATCCTGGTAGACCATCAAATCAGTGGAGATACCCTTTGCGGATTCAATGTTGAACGACTTCGTCGTGAAAGCAGATTGTCCCAATGTGGTATTCGTGAAACTTAGAATTTAGTAGACATTAACCATGTGGCCATTTGGTAGTGCGGTAGCTATCAAAAATAGTTGACATGCGAAACTACACTCAATTGAGATTACCCTAGGATGCTACAGCTCGCTCGGGTGAACCAGCTTACTGTTGTTATCCCTAGGGGGTAAATGATTTTGGGAACTTTTAACCCGTTCTACAGGTACAAAAATTCACCAGAATACAACCTTTGGGGATGGGTAGAGCCATGACTCCATGATCGTGACGTTGAACCCTTGAGCCCATGTTTTTTCAATGTTTTTGTGTGTTGCATTCATGCATTCATCTAAAAAACTCTTAAACAATGAAAAAAAATTTCTTTTCTCTTTTTTTTTTTCAAATTAAACTAAAACAATGATTGCAAATATCAGAGAGAAAGATTGAGTTATGGATTTCGGTAGAAGGAAGACGCACAAGTACACCTTTAAGGCTCCAAAACTAGAGGATTTAAGGGGGTTGGCAAGGATGATCACCAACCCTGATGCTTTCAGAGCTAAGTACGGAGGACTACTGTCTCTGTTAAGGGTCCATGTGGTGGAAGGAATCCTGTCTACGCCGATTCAGTTCTACGATCTGATTTATCACTGTTTCACATTCCCAGATTATCAACTAGCACCGACGCTAAAAGAGTACTCTCACCTGACTGATTTACCCATCACTGACCAAGCTCCGTTTTCTGGACTGGAAGAAATTCCAAAGGATCAAACCATTGCAAGAGCAATTTATTTGGACGAGTCAGAAGTCAGGACTCATATGACCACTAAGGAAGGAATCCAAGGTTTACCGACCAAGTTTTTGGTAGAGAAAGCCCTATACTTTGCCAGTGTAGGAAACATTACCACTTTCGAAGATATCTTTGTTCTACTCACATACGGGTTGTTCCTTTTTCCCAACATCGATAACTTCGTCGATACCAATGCCATTAAGATATTTTTGATTGGAAACCTCGTACCAACCTTGCTCGCAGATGCTTATCATTCTGTACACTTAAGGAATTTGTACAGCAGAGGAATGATCACATGCTGTGTACCCCTGCTTTACAAATGGTTCACTTCTCATTTACCCAAGTCTGCTGCTTTTTGGGATCATAAGAGTATTCTACGTTGGTCACAGAGAATCATGTCTCTTACCAACTCTGACATAGATTGGTACAATCGGATCTATGACGGGATAAGGATCATCGACCGTTGCAGAAACTTCCCTAATGTACCCCTCATAGGAACTAAAGGAGGAATCAACTATCATCCAATTTTAGTTTGTCGTCAACTCGGATACCTGATGAAGCATATCCCGCGTAATGTTCATCTGGAAGGTCTTTTCTTCAAGGAAGGAGAAAATGACAGGGCACTAAAGAAGGAAATAGTGCATTCCTGGCAACATATTCACAGGAAAGGAAGAGAGTCTCTAGGAAAACAGAATTGTATCTCCGTGGAACCTTATCTCCACTGGGTACAAACTAGAGCCCTCAAGCTGAGGATGCCTTACCCTCGTCAAGAAGTTCTTCCGTTAAAGGAATCTGTCCTTTATTTTATGTCTGATACGGAAAAACTCCAGGTCGCTCTCAACAAAGTTCAACGGGAAAAGAACTCTTGGAAGAACAAATACCGCATTCTCAATGTAGAGTGCACCAAAATTCAGGAACTGTTAAAAGAGAAGGATGCCCTGATTAAGATACTAGAACAGCATGTTGTAGAAAATCAAGAAGACCGAAGAAACTTGCTTGCTCCTTTTGTAACGCGATTTTTGTGGTTTCGAATCACTATCGCTTTGGTACTACAGTTCGATTCATTTTTTATCCTGTGAAGTTGATTAAGAAAGGGAAATAGATGTCTCCAATTAACCCTGCTTGCATACTGAGTTTAAACAGATGACTGTTGGTTTACAGATGCTATCAAAATAGGGGGTTCTATCTTAGGTTTATTTCGCTTAAGAATAGGGTGTCTTGAGGCTTTTGATAAGATGCTGGATTTGGTTTTTTTCTCTGACTGATGTATGAAAGTACTGGACCTAGCTCCTTTGATTAGTATGCTCGCTAAGATTTTTGCAATCTTATGCCTACGTATTCCCGTTTAACGAAACAGGGAAATCAGAGCGATCGTAGTTCCCTCCCATTCTAAGGGAGGAAAAAAGATGTTTTGGTGTCTTGTTTAAAGCCCAAGATTGAAGCTAAAAGGGTATTTGTATCTTGTTTAAAGCCCAAGATATGAAGCTGAAGGGTTTTTTTGTGTGTCTTGTTCAAAGCCCAAGATTGAAGCTAAAAGGTTTGATTGAGAGAGAACTTGTCATCTCTAAAGAGGAATTGTTGATGTCCGGATGCCTTGATTAAAGCACAAGTTTGATGCTAAAAGGTTGATTGACTCAATCGGGGATTTCTCTATACAAAACCTAAAAGGAGGCTATTGACCCAACAAGAGGGTGTTTTTTATTTGTCTCGTATAAAGCCTGAGATAGAGGCTAAAGGGGTTGACTCAACAAGAGAGTACTACCAAGTGACTGACTTAACAAGAGAGTGCTTTTATATGTGTCTTGTACGAAGCCCAAGACAGAGGCTAAAAGGTTTGACTCAACAAGAGAGTACTAACAAGTGACTGACTCAACAAGAGAGTGCTTTTATATGTCTTGTACAAAGCCCAAGACGGAGGCTAAAAGGGTTTGACTCAACAAGAGAGTACTTTTATCTGTCTTATACGAAGCCCAAGACGGAGGCTAAAAAGGTTGACTCAACAAGAGAGTCTTTTATACTCAACAAGAGAATGATTTGTTGTCTCGTACGAAGCCCGAGATAAAGGCTAAAAGGAAAGTGACTCAACAAGAGAGTCTGAAAAGGTTAAATCCGCTAGGGGGAATCATTGTAAAAATCCTAAGAGGAGGCTGACTTCGCGGAGGAAGGATCGTTATACAAAGCCTAAGAGGAGGCTATCCTTCTACCGGGGATTCTTGAGATCCCGAGGCAGGTCCAAGAAGGGAATCATTCCTTGCAAGGGAATGCAAAAGGAATTGATAGACCAAAAACCTTGAGGCTTTGGTTTGAGATAGTGTTATTTTACCCGGGTTACGGGAATTTTGGGAGAAGGACGGGGTTTTAGAACTCGCAAAGTTATAACTCAGCGGGAGATTAATCTAGAATCCAGGGTTTTTCCTATGTTTGAAAGGTGCTTGAGAATGTCTTTGAGACTCAAGGGAATTAGACTGTCCAAGTCTACTGGTAGAGTTTTATCTTTTGTATGATGCCCAAGAGGAGGCCGACTCATTTAAGGGATGAGTAACAACCCTAAAATTGGTCTGAAGGTTTTGACTCCTTTTAGAAAGACAACTCTAACGAAGGATGACTAAGTTCTGTCCTATACCTTTAGGAGGCCGTGAAGGTCCATGTACGAAGCCCAAGAGAAGACATGAGAACTTTTAAGAAGCCGAAAGGTCCTTGTACAACGCCCAAGAGGAGGTTGGGATGCTTTTAGAAAGCCCGTGGGTCCCCAAACCAAGAGAAGTTCAAGAAATGCAATTAACAGAGAAGATATCATTCTAGGAAAGTTTGAGAATTTGGAAGAAACTCAAGAGATGCTATTCACGGAGAATAGATCAACTCTGGGGAGTAAAGTTTCTTTGACAATTTCTAAGGGTGACAGTCTGAGAAAAGGTTCACTGAAAATACTGCCTTTCTCTTTGTTCCATATTGCTTAACCCCAAGAAAAGGGAAGACTGTATCTGGAATCCTATGGGGGATCTAGTTTTGTTTGTATTCGAGAGTGACCAACAGGCTTTACCTAGTTCTAGACGTAGTTGCCAAGGAAAATTATAAATAACTATACTAGTATTACACAGTTGATATATGACACGTATATGAAAGGATGTGAAAGAAGACTTACAGTGACACAGCCCCACAATACAGTTATATATATATGAAAGCGGATAAACACTTACCCGTTGTAGAGCTTCCATGCTGTTTTGTTAGTTGTTCAACAAAGAAATTAAAGAAAGTTTTGATAACAACATATA
Organism: Lathyrus tuberosus; assembly: GCA_022829125.1. NCBI lineage: Eukaryota > Viridiplantae > Streptophyta > Magnoliopsida > Fabales > Fabaceae > Lathyrus > Lathyrus tuberosus. Next base: position 6,090,350 of record JALAZF010000193.1, read on the forward strand.
TTTGAATTTAAAATCAAAGGAGAAAGTGTTTTGAAAAGATTGTTGGGGGTTACAGCTCAAGGAGAGGCCCAAGTTTTAACGATGATCGCACCATTGTTTTGAAAACCGTACAGAGGGACTTAACCAATATGTGAGGCCCAAAAAGTTTTTATGTACAAGGGGGTTAGGTCTTACACTCTATTTGAGGCCCAAAGATTTATTTTTGTACAAGAGATGAGACTTACAACTCAAGGAGAGGCCCAGGGTTATTTGTTTGAAAACGACGATCGCGCCGAGGTTTTTGAAAACACAGTGGGACTTATACAATGTCTGAGGCCCAAATCACTTTGGTTTCAAAAAGGGGTTGGGTCTCACACTCTATTAGAGGCCCAAAAGTGTTTTTTTAAGAAAAGAAATGGGTCTTATAGCTCAAGGAGAGGCCCAGTTGATTTGATTTTGAAGTGGCGATCGCGCCGAGATTTTTGAAAATGTGTTGGGACTTATACAATGTCTGAGGCCCAAAATGGTTTTGGTTAAAAAGGGATTGGTTCTTACACTCTATTAGAGGCCCAAAGAGTTTGAAAATGAATAAAGATGGGTCTTATAGATCAAGGAGAAGCCCAGGGGTTTTTGTTAAAAAGGTGACGATCGCGCCGAACTTTTCGACTATATCGGGACCTATACAATGCACTGAGGCCCAAAAAAGGTTTTTATCTACAAAAGGATGGGACTCACACTCTACCAAGAGGCCCACAAGAGTTTGGAATATTTTTAGTATGATTAAAATCAAAGAAAACCTAACTTTCACCTTTTAAAAGTAATTTTCCAAAGGAAATTAATAAAAAATGACAAAAATACCAAATAAGTTTAAATAAACCACTTGTGATTTTTGGTTAAGGTTTGAAAAATGAGGTTTTAATCACAAGATGATTTAAAACTCATTTGGTTTTGATTTTCAAGATGAATATTCATTTTAAAATGTTTAAAAAAACAATTAAAATGAATTTATTCACAAAAATACCAACTATATTAAATAGATAATATAAATTTGATTTTCTTGTAGAATAAAATATTTTACTATTTTTGTGATTTTTCAGAAAAAGAACCAACCAAAAATGATAAAAATTGAGTGAGAAATTAATTTTTCAAATCATTAATAAAATAATATAAAAAAAATAAAAATAGGAAAAAGTGATAAAAAAGAGGTCTGGGGCGAGGGGGATTCGAACCCCAGACCTCTCGCTTGCTAATACACACAAACTAGCTGATCAACCACTGGGGCGCAATGCCAATTCATTTAATATATGGCAAGGGAAAAATATATAGCAAACTTGGTTGGTTTTCTGAACCATGGCGCCATGGCCATCTTCATCATCAAGCTCAGATGCGTGAAGCTCTCTAACTCATTTGTTTCTCAACCATTTGTCATGATTAAAACACCAATTTCATGCATTTTTGAACAAGGAATATGATGGCAATATTCAATTTTGTTGAAATGGATTGAATCAGAACATAACAAGTTACAACCAGAAGAACCCTAAAATTGGAATGAACTCAAGGAAATCCTATATACGAATTGTAAACAACAATTGATTGAGGGGAAACACTCAACATATGATGACAAACAATTGGCAAAAGTATCATGCGAGGAAATATGCATGGATCATGTTATGAGAGATTTGAGGCTTACCTTGATGCAAGTTGAAATGGAATTCTGCACAGATGGTGTTCCAGAAGTGATTTGATGATCCCTACAGCTTCAATGGATGTTGTTGAGTGGATTGCAAGTCTTGGAACACTTTGAAAATCTTTGGATCAAGTTGGAGGAATCCAACTGCAGAATGGATGCATAATGGCTTGGTTGAAGAGTGGTTTTGAGCTAGAGGTGTTACAGAGATGATTTAAGTGTTTGAACACCTCATATACATCATATGTGATGTGTTTGAGCAATTGGATTGGATTGTTTAAGGCTGCAACTCAAAACCCGATGGTGGTTGCTCAAAAACAAAGAAATTTGGCACTTAAGAGAGAATGAGAGAAAGCAATGTTGTAAGTTGCTTTGGTGTGCTTTGAATGATTAGTTGGAACCTCTATTTATAGGTGATCAACTCTTGTCTTGGAGGAATAGTGAATGGCTGCAAGACCAGATCACCTTCAAATGGATTGGCTTGGCATAAATGCCTCTTGCACTAGGTGTAACAGCTGCCTCAAATAGATCAGCTATGCCTTAACTGATTCCACATTCCTCAGTCATTTTAATTGTTGTTTATTAGGGCATCTTGACTACAGAATCTTGAAAGTGCACTATTTGCATTAAATTGTCTTTGAATTCCATGTATTTGTTCCACTATTCATCATGCCAAGGGATGAGCTTTGAAGCATTCTTGGCCTAACTTATCAGGTTGGATCAGATGCATTGTGATCAGGTTGGATACAGGTGGCATAGAGATCACAAGCCTTGACTCAGAAATCATGTGAAGCAAGAAAACTTGAAAACTGATTTTTCAAAACAGTTGTAGCAGCATGATTTTGGGTATGGATTTCTCTTGACTCAAGCTAAGTTGTTTCGTGCCAATAAGTTCCTTGGATTGTAGGCAACATGTATAACAACTTTGATGTTTATATCTTGAATTGATTCAGCTTGCAACTGTGTGAAAAAATCCCACAAGTTTTGGTGTTTTCAACAAAATCTGTCTTGGACAGAATTTTGTCTAAGTGTTGAAAAAGAGGGATTTTCATGTTTTTAGTGATTTTGATCCAATCATAACTTGAAATCTATGAGGAATTGGAATGAGGTGTAGTTGACACTTTTAAAGTATGCCATGAGAGCTATAAATCCATCTTTGGATCAGCCAAAATAGTTGCTTGGATCACAAGTTATGATCCTTGGAAGTTGGTACCCTAGCCACTTTGTTCCATAACTTAGAAAATTTCTAAGTTTTTTATGGTTACCCCTTTTACAAGTTATCCCACTTTTCTTGATTTTTCTTGATGAATGATGATTTCAATCACATATTAACATCATTTTAGGGTTAGGGAACCATAATTGACCAAAAAATCCAAAAGTCAAACTTTGACTTTTGGTCACAGTTGACTTTTTATCAGATGAATTCCAAACTGTGCGATCCTCTATGAAATCAAGTCCTTGACCTAAATAAAACTTGATGGATTGATTTCATAGGTGTTATAGGGTGTATTGAATCATTTCCCAAGGTTTGGGAGCATGTTCTGGTCAAAAGTCAAAGGCATAGTTGAATTTTTCTTCAAAAACCCTAAATGTGGTTCTGATGAACTTGAAACTTGTGCATCAAGCTTCTTGGATCAATCCATTGTTGCAAATGGATCAAAGTAGTGTATTGGAGACCCTCAAATCATATCTTGAGGTCTTGGCTCAGGTTTTGTCCCAAAAGTCAACTTAGGGGTGAATTAGGTCAAGAAACCCTAATTCCTGATTTTTTGATGAATGCTTCCCCTGAGGTTAAATTGACTTGATGATTGGGTCCATGAGGTCCCTTGGAGTATCTTAAGTTGTGCTTTGAAGCATTGGCTCATTCCTAGAGGAAAATTTCCACCTGGAGGCCCTGGTCGACCAAAACCTTAATTTGGCGACACTGGTGATCTTGAGGCTTAATCCACTTGTAAGGTTGCAACTTTGTGCTTGATTCTTGATGTGGGAGTCCTCTTGATTCTTTATGGAGGTTTAAGAGGTTAGACAAGTTGAAGATCATGTCATTCCTTGATTGATCCTTTGTCTAAGAGCTCTGAGAGGGCTTGAAACCCTAATTCTTAGTTGTAGGGAATGCTCAACAATTCTTGAGGAGATTGATGAGGCATAAAGGTGCATCCATATTGTGGTGATAATTTGCACAATGATGGGAGATTTTAGTGGTCAAAATTTGGGATATGACAGTGTTTACTGTGAATTTTGGTAAACAACCTCTGGTCTATCAATCTTAAACGAAAATTGATTAACTTGCAGGATCGACCACACAAATCCTAGGACACGTGCTAAATTTAAGAGACAAGTGTAAATGACAAAATGAAAATTAAAGAGAACGTAAACTGAACTCCACGTTCGACAATGCTGAAATAAAATCTAATTGAACTCCACGTTCGACTACTTGCAATAAAGTAAAGGCTTGAAATTTAAAGGGCTGTAAGTAAAGGGTGCAGAAATTAAAGGCGTCGAAAAGAAATGACAAGAAGTAAAAAGTTTTGAAAGTAAAATGCGAAGAACTCCACGTTCTTAAAAAGTAAAGGCTGGAATGATAAAAGTGTTGTCGAAGGTAAAATGCAGGAAAATAAGGGTCGTAAAAATAGACGCAATGGATTAAAGGTGAACTCCACGTTCTTGAAAATAAAAGACTTTGAAAAGTAAATGCTTGAAGATTAAATGCTTGAATGTAAAAGTGCAGTCAAAGGTAAATGCAGGAAATTAAAGGACTTTGAAAATAACTTTGGCATGGAAGATAAAGTTCAAGAAATTGTAAAGGCATGGAAAGTAAATGGTTGAATCTTAAACATGCTGAAGATAAATTGCACTAATGAAGAAAATGGTGTTACATTACCTACATTCTCACGAACTTGTTTCTCTACACGCGGGTACTTTGAGTTTCTTTGAGTAACTTGTACAAAAATATGAACACACCTTTTACATAGAACCAACTCCTATTTATAGTGCTAGGAAATAACTACTAAGTGGTGGTTACTGCTTCGAACGTGTGGATTTTGGCGCCTTCTCCTTGGTCTCAACTGTTCCCACGTTCACAACTGCTCTTATTTAAATTTCAAATATTGGAAATTCCCTCCAGCCTTAATATAACCACTGCAGCGCTTGTTTCCATATTCTCATAGTCGAAACCCTTCCATCACTTAGCCATTTTTTGAGGTTCCTACACCTCTATTCGACTCAGGCTTCCCCAAACTGGGTCGAAGCCTTCTTTACATTAAAAATAATTTTTTAACATAAAATAGCTTTGATTCTTTCTAGCGTCGAACATAAGGGTTAACAAATTGCCCCCAAGGAATGTCCTTTCGCCAGAATTGGTAGGAAGGTCATTTCTTGATATAATAACCATTTCGACGCCTGTTTGCATGGCGTTAATTGAATATCCCACTAATTACTTAATGGCTGAATTGTTCAGCTTCTTTGACCCACGCCTCTGACGTCATACCATCATGACAAATCCTTAAAACGTCCTTTCAGCCGTATTCATCATAACACCTTTCTTGAAAACAGACATTAACAGTCTGCACATAACTGCTACTTTTTATCACGTTTCCAGGAGAAAGACACGCGTCCCACTAACTCCTCAGCTTCAACGGTAGATCCAAGCCTCTTGGGATTTTCAAATGTCTATATATACCCATTTCCGCCACTTTGTGAACTTTCCACACTTTTCATACTCTCAAGCAACCTCTTCTTCTCTTCAGTTCTCTCACGCAAACCCAGCAAAGACACCATCTTTTCATCTTCTTCAACAATGGCATCTTCCTAAACTAATCCTCAAGCAAAGAAGACTCAAAGAGGCAAGGCCACTCCATTTAAGCAAACCATCCCTCCGTTCGCTAACATCCCAGGCCCCCAACTAGTAGATAACCGTCATTGCATGCCGGAACCCACCTCTGAAGAATCAAGAGCCATCTACAAATCTCAGGTAATGATTCTTATAGTTATGTCTGATAAAACTTATGCGCTATCTGGTCCTTTGGCTGATGTGGACATATCTAATGAGAGACTAAGTGTGTTTCTCCCCTCGTACCAGAAAACTAGACCGTTAGGGCAAAAGAATTTCCCCAAAATTAATTCCGCTGCTGGAGCTTCCCCTGAAGAGATCCCCTTACCCAAAATCAACATTGGCTATCTCACTGATGGCACCAGGCTGGTAAGGGCTGTCAATCCCTTGACCAATGGATGGCGAAGATGGAGAAGGTAAAAGCTGAACATTGGAAGGAGATAGGGATTTATGACCTTCTTATGCTGTCGAAGACCAGCATACCCTATTGTCTGAACATGTTGGCAGCATCCTTATACTTCTGGGACAACACTCATTATACCTTCCATCTGCCATGTGGAATGGTTACCCCAACCCTGTTCGATGTCGCTGCCATCACAGGTCTTCGCCCAGATGGCCTTGTCTATAATCCTGATGTTGATGTTGAGGACACCATCAACATTTCAGGCTCCAAACTTACATATACCCTCTTCATCAAACACCACTTTAAACAAGAAGATGATGAAGTGTCTGATGAAGAACATATTGCTTTCCTCACAGTCTGGCTGTCAAGGTATGTTTTTTGTACAAAGTCTTTACAGGTAGCTAAGAAGTACATGCCCCGGGCAAATCAACTCCATCACAATAGAGGAACCTGCCTGAGTGAACTCATTCTGGTGAGCCTTTACGAGTCTATCAGTGAAGGGGCTTCTCGACTTAAGAATATGGAAGCCCAAGGTCCTATGCACTTGAGTGGTCCTCTTTGGCTACTTCAATTATGGCTCAATGCTACATTTGAGGCTAGCCTCCCCAGAAAAGGCATAGTTGATGAATCCTCTGCTGAGATCAGGGAAAGGAGTGTCGAAGGGACACGTCTGGCCAAACTCACTCCTAATGATGATGGTGAAAACCTTCAAAGGGCTTTCACCAGTTATATTATGATGTTCGCCAAGTGCTATGAGTTCACTCCTAGCATGGCGCCCTTTGCTCGACGAAGTTATGGCCCTGTGTGGTTTAAAAGGCCATTTCCAAATCCTCATCAACCTCTTGATCCAGAATCTGTGGCTATCTGGGAAGCTTTTTTGCTTCCAAGGTTCTTTATCCACAAGCTGAACTTAGGGAGAGGTTTATCAGCATTGATTGCCTACCAACCAAACTTGGTCTCTCGACAATTTGGGCTGGCCTAGAGCTTCCCTTAGTGCTTTTATGAGAAAAAGGGCCAAGTAATTCTTCACACCGTCGGCTTCGATGAGGAAAACGTCTCCCACACACTCGACAACCGGAATGAAAAAAGAAGAATACTGTCTCCTGTGTTTTTTGAACCTTCATTTCTATGCACTTCATCCTTCCACCAATGGTGGTCGAAGCACTATAGTGAGCACTTTCTTGATGTGGCTAAATTTTCTTCATTACTTGACCAAGCTTTTCTCCATGTGCAGGACAAGACGAAAAAGAGTAAGTTCACTCACATCGACGAAATACAGGCTTTTCAAAAATACTTTGAAACTATCTATCGACCAGATGATCTTAGTCGAACCATTCTTGAGGCTGCTGTTACTCTAAAGAGAAAATTTCTAGAAAAGCTGGATCAACTAAAAATTCCTCCCAACGTCCCTCGTGAGAAACGTTATGAGGTAGCTTTTAAACTTTTTCCTCCAAAGTTCCCTCGACTGCCTAATGCTGATTTTGCAGTGGCGCTTGCCCCTCCATTTCCAGATTGGTTTGTCTGTGGGGAGCATTTAAAACTTCTTCGACAGCAGTCTCAGCCAAAGGCTCAACGAGTGGTTTCGACTAAGCATACGTTAGACAGTTTTAAAGGGCACCTTCATATAGGAATTCAGGACGTTCGTGTCAAATCTGAAATATATGAAGGTTTGAAATCCTTAATCCATGGCTTTATGACTAACCATGTAATCATTAACTTGTAACAATTGTGTACTGTCTTTCAGCTGTGCCTAGGAAAGCTGCTTTGACTAGAGCTTCTACCTTGCAAAGTGGCAAAGAACCAGAGAGTACACAGGTATATTTCACCTCCCCTGCTTACGCTTGTACTATATGAATTTCTTTCTTATATTTGCATTGCCTCTTCAGACTGGTCGAAAACCTTCGACACCTTCCAAGAAAGGTAAAAAGGATACCCCAGCTGTGCTTATAGCTTCAGAGGCCTCAGATGAATCTCCTGAGGAGGTTCTCACAAAGAAAAGAAGAAAACCCACAAAAGCCTCTGGACCTACTGGCCCACCTCCTTCGAAGGTGGCCAAAATACTCGAAAGGGCATCCACCACAAGTGGTGTCGAGACGGAACCTTCCAAGGCGGCCTTGAGAATCCCTCTTGGTGACCATGGGAGTGATAAATCAAGTCATGCTGTTGAACAAACTCAGGTATGTGCACCATTTTTCATTACACTGACGTCTTTCTCCCATTATTTCAATCTCACTTTCTCTACTTGTATTCTTTAGGCACCCATAATCAACAATCCAGATTCCCGACCAACTCCAAGCAACTTCGCCACCACCGTGATTGACGATTCTGTTCCTCACCCAACTTCAAAAAGCCTCACCACCACGCTCCTCAACAGCCAAGGTGAGCCAACTTATCACCCATCTTCTGATATTGGCTCTGGTTTGAGTGAGATTAATCAACCTACTCCACATGTTACAGCACCCACTGCACCACCAGCTCCAACCCCTACTCAAAACGCACAAGCTGATGGAGCCAACTCTGATGATGATGATGCCTCAAGCCCACCACCTTTCAATCTGGATACCCCCATGGATAAAGGTCAGTTGGTTGAAGAAGAAAGGTATGAACCTGAAGTTCAAACACATAATGCCAATCCTGATCAAGTTGCGCCTGAGGAGACAAATGAACTACATCCTACACCAGTTGATGACCAGGAGAATATGCAACCAGCTGCTGAAGAGTCTGATGAAGAAATAGGAGAAGAACAAGATGAAGAAGGAGAAGAATCAGCAGAGGAGGAAGAAGAACAAGCTGAGCCTCGTCCCCACCATACTCCTTCGCCTATGGTCCTTCCACCACCTGGGGACTCGCTAACAGAACTCAAGTGGTCGAACCCACGTGAGTTTACCAAATTGATTCTTGAGCAAAGGTATGGTTCTTCTTCTGTCTCTTCGACTCCAGCATCAGATGACTTCGCCCAACCAATTCTCCAAGCCATCAAGAAAAAATTCTTCAGGGGGGATATTCACAGAGTTTTGGCCTCAGATCCAACTGCAACTGCTTATTTAAAGGACACCCTTGCAAAGGTTAAGCTTACCACCCTCAATCCAGATGTTTCTGGTTTTTTGATAGAGCTAATTGCTGTGGTGAACCAAATAGCTGCAGAAATAAAACTGCTTCCCTCTATCAGGAATACCATAGAGAAAACATCTGGCTGTGAGAGTGCAGCCTGGTGTGGTGCAAAAGAGGCGTACGAAGAGATCGAACGTATGGAGGTTGATCAAAGGAAAAAGCAAGATGAGATAGCCTCCAACCAGAAGGACATTGAAGCCTGGAAGCAACAAATCACGGAGCTACAAGCCAAAATTGAAAATGCTGAAAAACGCAACCGTGATTTGCACCATTTCGACGACACCAAGATAGCTGAAGAAACAAAGAATGCTATTGATCGTATTGAGGAGGCCCAAAGATATGAAAAAGAGCTCGCAGCAGCAAAACTTGACGAATCTTTGTGCAACGCTCGCCTCAAACATCACATAGAATCTTTTTCTCAGTTGGCGTCGAGGCTTCCCTTCTGATACTTTCGACACCTTCGTTTGTTTAATCATCATTTGTTTCTTGGCCTTTCCAGGCTTTTTATGTAATGACAATTTTATGCCTTTTGGCATTGATTAATCAATCATTATTATTTTGCCCTTAACTGCTTTCGACCCATATTACATGATGATGCACTTTATTTGTTGTCTTTTATCAGTCAAATTTGCAATTAAGGCATTCTATCTTTTTCTTGGAAAGTCACCTTTCCAGCTTTAAATTCCAAGGCGTAAGCCTCTAACATTTATAGCATAGCCCTCAGGCCTACTTCCAAGAATAACTCACGTGTTTCCACCGTTTGACTGGCCAATCCAATCAGTACTTCGCCTCTATAAATTTCTTCCACCTGACCACGTTTTGCGTAGAAGCAAACATGAATAATTCAGAGAAATCATCAACCAAGAAGATGGCTGGAAAGGCCAAGGCAGTTGAGGAAACAAAAAAGATGGAGGCACCCAAGCAACCTGAAGCCTCCATTGGAGCAACCTCTCTAGCCAAGAAGAGAGAAACTAAAATGAAGATCTCTAAGAAAGGGCACTCCAGCACCCAAGACTCTGATGATGAGCCAGATGCAGATTATATGGATTTCCTCAAATCCATAGATTGGAGAGATTATGAATAACCTTTCCTTAATTAAAAATTGTTGTATTGGTTTCTCTTTGCTTTGTATGCCATATTAGCCTGACTTGGCCTATTTTGGCTTTCTTTTTATTAAATAAAACTTATGTTTTAATATGAATCTCTTGCAGCATAGGCTTATATTTTTTCAAATACTTGCCATTTACTTTCAAGACTCTTTTATATTTGTCTAACTCTTCCACTTCATAAGCTCCATTAGAGAAAACTTGTATGACTTGGAATAGGCCTTCCCACTTAGGGGACCACTTGCCCAATGTTCTATCCTTTCGATCCATGGGCAAAATCACTTTCCAAACCAATTCCCCACATGCAAAAGATTTAGACTTAACCATTTTGTTATAGGATTCTTCGACCCTCTTCTTTTGTCTTCTTAACAACTCCAAGGCTCTGAGCCTTTCTTTCTTCATCCAAATCCACTAATTCATTCATCATCATTTCCCAATAATTCTCAGAGGGAATCTCATGATGTCTTTGAACTCTTACAGACTGTAGATAAATCTCAATCGGCAATACTGCATCATGACCAAAAGTGAGTCGAAATGGGGTAGTGTTGGTAGCCTCTTTAGGGGATGTTCGACATGCCCAAAGAACCTGGTCTAACGTCTTGTGCCAATTTCTAGGCTTCTTTCCCACGTGCTTCTTAATTAGTCCAATCACTACCTTATTGGCAGCTTCGACTTTCCCGTTGGCCTGAGCATAATAAGGTGTAGAAGTTAATAACTTAAAACCTATTTCTTTGGCAAATTCCTGCATCTTTCGACCAGTGAACACTGATCCCTGATCTCTAGTAATTGTTTCAGGAATACCAAATCTATAAATAATGTGATTTTGAATGAATTCAATAACATCTTCTTGACCTATATTCACCAGTGGTATTGCCTCAATCCACTTGGTGAAATAATCAATTCCCACCAAAATATATCTTTGGTTCTTTGAAGATGCTGGTCGAATCTCTCCCATTATATCCAAAGCCCATCCTCTGAAAGGCCATGGTTTCACTATGGAATGTAATTCACTTGCGGGGATGTGCTATATGCCAGCATGAATTTGACATTCTTGGCACCCTTTAGCAAATTCTATGCAATCCTTCAGCATAGTGGGCCAATACATGCCTTGTCGAAACAACAACCATTTCATCTTCTGGCCAACTTGGTGTGCTCCACATGCCCCACTATGTACTGTCGAAAGGGCCAAATATGCCTCTGCTTCACTAAGGCATTTCAATAAGACTCCCTCAGGGGTCTTTTTAAACAATTCATTACCCACCAGTACATAGCTTAAAGCTTGATATCTGATTTTTCGCTCTGTCGAAGCCGTTGGGTTTTGCAAATATTCAACTATGGGCTTCCTCCAATCTTCACCTGTTAAATTATCTATGGCAAAAATTTCAAAATTTTCGCCATCTATGCACCCAAGCTTAGTTGTTTCTAAGTCTGATGGGCATAATCCAACAGCTATGCACCCAAGCTTAGTTGTTTCTAAGTCTGATGGGCATAATCCAACAGCTACCACCTTACCTCTTGCTTCAATTACTTCTTGAAGGTTCTCCTTTGACACCTTGTATCCAGAGGCAATTTGAGCCAATTCGTTAGCAACTTGGTTCTCTATTCTAGGTATGTGTTGGATGGCCACTACCTCAAATTTCTTTAATAATCTATTGGCTATCACAAAGTACATAATGAGATTTTATTTAACACATTTATACTCCTTTGTGATTTGTTTTATAACCAATTCTGAGTCTCCCATTATTTCGACTCTAGTTGCCCCCAATTCTAACAAAATTTCAAGGCCAGCAATTAATGCTTCATATTCAGCCTCATTGTTAGAGCAAGGTCCTTCGACCTTGTACTTGAATTTTGTTGGAATTTTTTCAGGAGAAATAATGTGTAATCCCACTCCTGTTCCATTTTTATGACTTGATCCATCAAAGTATAACTTCCAGGATTTTAATTCAACATAATTCAAATCATTTTCATTTATGGAGTGATCAACTATAAAGTCTGCAACTATTTGCCCTTTCACAGCTTTTAAAGGTTGATATGTTAAGGAAAGTTCTGTTAATGCTAATGCCCATTTGCCAATTCGACTATGCAAAATAGGTTTAGATAACATATGTTTTACCACGTCAAAGTGGGAAGAAACATACACATCAACGGGCTTTATATATTGCTTCAATTTGGTACAAGAGAAATACAAGCATAAACATAACTTTTCAATCATGCTATACCTAGTTTCTGCATCATTTAAAACTCGACTAAGATAATAAATGGCTCTTTCAACTCCATTTTCATCCTCCTGAGCTAATATGCTCCCTAGAGTTTTATCTGATGCATCTATATACAATCTCATACTCTTGTTTCTACAAGGTGGTGAAAGAATTGGAGGGTGGCTTAGGTACTCCTTAATCTTGTCGAAGGCTTCCTGCTGTAATTTCCCCCACTCAAAACCATCTTTGTTAAAACGAAGCAATGGCGAAAAAGCTTGTGTTTTGCCACTCAGGTTGGATATAAACCTTCTTAAGAAGTTGATCTTGCCCAACAACGACTGCAGCTCCTTTTTAGTTGATGGCGCTTTCGCCTCCATTATGGCTTTGGTCTTATTCTGATTTATTTCAATCCCTTTTTTGTGGACCACAAATCCTAGGAAATCCCCTGCCTGCACACAAAAAGCACATTTGAGAGGATTCATTTTAAGACCATATTTTCTCATCCTTTCAAAGGACTGTCGAAGATGGTCAATGTGACTTTTCCCAGAAATAGATTTTATAACAATATCATCAATATAAATTTGCATGAATGTGTCTATAAAATTGTGGAAAATTGAATTCATTGCCCTTTGATAAGTGGCACCAGCATTCTTGAGACCAAAAGGCATCACTACCCATTCATAGGTGCCTAAGGCTCCAGGGCATCTAAAAGCAGTTTTATGAACATCTTCCTCAATAATGAATATTTGGTTGTAGCCAGAATATCCATCCAGCATACTAAGATATTCATGTCCTGCTGCAGAATCTATTAACATTTCTGCTACTGGCATTGAATATTCATCTTTGGGAGTTGCAGAGTTTAAATCTCTAAAATCAATGCAAACTCTCAAATACCCATTCTTTTTAATAACAGGTACTATATTAGCCAACCATTCGACATACCTTGCAGTGCGAATGAATTTGCAACGAAGCAGCCTTTCGACTTCCTCTTTGATCTTTAACAATATCTCTGGTACAAACCGTCTTAGATTTTGCTTGACTGGTTTTTTCCCAGGCGTCATAGGCAACCTGTGTTCGACCAAGTCCCTGCTCAAACCGGGCATCTCATCATAATCCCAGGCGAAGCAGTCTTTGAATTCTTTCAACAACTGAACCACTTCAACCTTCAATTGGGGATCAAGATTGGCACTGATGTAGGTAGGCCTTTTGGTTGCCCCCTCACTGAGGTCAACTTCTTCTAAGGGATCTTGTGCTAGCATTTTTATATTATTTGCCAACGGATCCTTCTCAAATCCCAAAGGCCCATCTTCATAGATGGCGTCGAGCCTCTGGCTTTGCTCTCCAGTTTTAACCTTATCTGGAGGTTTTGGGTCGAAGTCCATACCAGGACCTTCTTGATATACTTCATAAATGGCTTCGCCAGCCATATAGTCATTGGCGGCTTCCAAAGTCGCTTGTAGTTTTGTTTCGGCCACATAGGCCGAAATTCTTTTTAAAGCGTCGAACTCAGTCATGATCACTGAATTCATCTCCCCATCCTGTGGGCACTATTGGAGGTGTGTTTAAGCATGGCAACCTTCCTCCTGGTACCTCCCTGTCCCATCTGAAACCTTTAACAGGATGTAAATACAATGAATAAAACGTTTCTACGTCAAGTGTAAACTCAAAATCAGCTGGAGGACATGAAGCAATGTTCGCCAGATGTTTCTCAAATTGCCTACTGTCCACATGATTAATAGGCACCTTGAAGTACCCTTGATCAGCTTCAATATTTTCAACTATCCCATCTGGTCTCCAAATGGTGATTCTTTGATGCATAGATGAGGGTACAACTCCTATCCCATGAATCCACTCCCTACCCAAGAGTAGATTGTAGTTAGCTTTTGTCTCAACGACCATAAACACTGTTGGTCTGGTAATAGTTCCCACAGTGAGATCCACCTGAATCACTCCTAGAGTGGAACCAACTTTTCCTTCATAGTTCGACAGAACCATGTTGTGGGGTTTGGTATCAGTCTCAAACTTCCCAATCTTGCTCATCAAAAATCTTGGCATCAAATTAATAGTTGCACCACAATCTACCAAAATTTTGTTGACAGGGACGTTCTCTACTTTTCCAGTAATGTAAAGAGGCTTAAAATGACCCTTCATTGCCTCTGTGGGGCATTCAAAGAAAGCATTATGTTCTTAGACGCACCCATTGTTCATGATGTAATAGCACACAGGCTTGTGTGCCAACATTTCCAATTCAGCAGTTTGATCTAAGTCTTCAACCTCTGAGACTTGACTGAATTCTCTTGGCATTACTGACACCACATTTACCAGAATATCTAGAGAAGCCGTTGATTCATTGTCGAAGTTATCAGTCATATTCTCATCCTCTTCGACCTTCTTTTCTGGCTAAACAGTGAACAACTTTCGTCGTATGGGCATCTTCTCCATTGCCCCAGCTTGATTATCGACATTGGTGCTTGACTCTCCTTGCACCTGAGCCTCCCTGACAGCCTTTCGCCTGCGCTGCTCTCTTCGCCATTGTGATCTAGACATGGGGTTTTTACCCTTGTAGTTCTGAGAAATGTATGCTGATTTGTTGGTGGTGTGGTTCTCTTTTCTGTACTCAAATGAAGAACCTCTTTCCTCATCAAATTTCTCCCACTTTTTCTTCTGTCCTCTCCCTTCGATAGGCTTGATCCAACTACCTGTTGGCACATTCACAGCTGGTTTGAATGTACCTGGCCTAACTCCTGGTGCTTGGTTTTTTAGCCATGTCGAAAGTCGCCTATGGTCAAAACCTCTGTGCCCTTTGTTCACCTTCTTCCCCCAGCTTTCACCAGCCTTCTTGACACCTTCTAGCTTGTGGGCAGCTTTTTCATCAAAAATGGCGCTGCATCTGGGACATAGCATTACTCCAGAGCATTTCTTCTGGCAACGATGCAAGAAATCCACAATTGTCTCTTCTTGCTTAGGATAAGCTATTTTGTTGCGCTTCTCTTGTTCATCTGCCTTAATCACTTGTTCAGCTTTTCGATCTGTAATTTTAACCATATTGACATCCATCCTGTCCTTTAAGTACATCTTGGAGAAATGGGCTTCCAGACTTTCAGTGGTCTTTGCCAGACAACCACCATCTGCTACTGCTTTTGCAGCTTTTTGGGAAGCTTTTTGCCAAGCAGCTTTTTCAGCTTCGACCATTTCCTCAGCATTGACTCTTTCGACATCAGGAGACGTCTTGAAAAATTTTTCAGCAGCCATACATATCCAGTTTTCCACCAAACAACCATCCATGTCTAGCATCTCTCCTACCAAGAGCATGTCATCTTCCAATTCCTTAACAACTTGGACTTTGGGGGCATTTCTGCCCATAGCCTCATTGGTGCTGATACTATCTGAGCTAGAATCAGATTCTTCAGCCAATTCGACCATGTTAATGCCTTCATTGGCATTTATCTTCAACCCACTCACGGCCATATCCAAAACCTTAGCAGCATTATCCATTTCAACAAACTTATCAGCAGTTTCTTTGGTCACCAACATTAGACTGGTACCATCAATATTCAGGCCACTTGCAGCCTTACTAGAACCTTCAATTATCACAGAATTGGTGGCGAAGTCTTCAGTAGCCTCCACCATGTTGACTGACTCATCAAATCCCTCTGTGGCTTCCACCATCTGAACCTCGTGAGGCTCTGTATAGTTAGCCTCTGCAACTTGCAATGGGTCAGAGTCAATCTTCATCTGGGCTTTGCCTTTGTCACCAAACTTCAGCCTTCCTTCTTGGATAGCATTTTGCACCAAATCCTTGAAAAGAAAACATTGAGAAGTTTTATGACCCAAAAA
The DNA here is from genome assembly GCA_022829125.1 of Lathyrus tuberosus. NCBI lineage: Eukaryota > Viridiplantae > Streptophyta > Magnoliopsida > Fabales > Fabaceae > Lathyrus > Lathyrus tuberosus. The sequence goes on from JALAZF010000193.1 coordinate 6,106,503, forward strand.
ATTATGGTACTTACAAAAACCTCTTTTCTTTCTTTGTTCTAAAGGTGGCGTCTTAGCACCAGCAGGCACTATCATTTGCCCATCTTTAACTAACAAATCAAAAATTTCGTCACATTTAGTGACATCGAAAGTGTATGTTTTCTTAGGAAATTTGTCGTTAGATTCGACAGGATTTTTTCCTTCTGAAGGAGCTAATAGTTTGCAGGCATAAGGTGGACCTTGCTTTAACTCAGCAACGTCAACCTCATTTCCATCGAAATAAGATGTTTCACCATACAGACTCTCCACATCTTCATTGCATTCGACAAAGGCTACTTTTTTACCCCTGCTGAATTTAGCCTTCTCTTCTTTCAGCCTTTCTAGCTGTCGAACCCTATCAGCCAACTGGGCCATATCTCTAAGATATTGGGTATCTAATTTCTTCCTAATGGAATAATCAAGACCCCCAGCAGCCATTTCGACCAACTCATGTTCTGGCACTTGTGTAAAGCACCCGGCTTTAAGAAGTCGAAACCTATTCAGGTAATCATCAATTGGCTCAGTAACTTTGCACTTGATGCTAGCCAATTCCTTCAAACTAATCTTAGTTTGCCCCATGTAGAACTGTTCATGAAACAAACGTTCTAGTTGGGTCCAATTATATATGGAATTTGGAGGCAAAGTAGTAAACCATGTGAAGGCATTCTTGGTAAGGGAACTTGGGAAGTACTTGATTTTGAGGCTTTCGTCAGCTGCAATTTCGCCTGCTTCAATCAAATACCTAGCCACATGTTCGACAGTAGATTTAGTAGTATCTCCTGAAAACTTGCTGAACTTTGGAACCTTCGTCCTAGGGGGTAGTTCTGCTTGGAGAATATAATCCACTATAGGCGAAGTATAATTTGGCCTGGTGAAGCCAAAATTTATACCATTTCTGGTCATTATCCTTTCAACCATGGCTGCAAGGTTATTTTCTTCTGCTTGATTTTGGTGTCGAACCTGTCTAAGTAGTTGATCTGCATTTTGGTTCCTGTTCACCATCACTACTGGCTCTTCCTCCATCTGGTATGGCATCTGGTTTCTTGGTGGTTCGACTCTAAAAGGATCAATTATCTCTTGATCTTCCAAGTTCGCCTCAGGTATTTGGCGTGGATGACGTCTTGGGATATCTTCGACAACAGTTGCTCTTCGATCCACCGCTGGTACTCCCATGAAACCAGCCATGCGTGCCACTTGTGCAGCCAACTGCTGGTTAGTTTGAGTCTTATTTTGAATCAAGGGTTGAAAAACTTCTCCCATTGTCTGAGACAACGTATGCACCATTTGCATGTTACTTTCATCCATTTGCTGTCTCAAACAATTTATGGATGTATTTGTAAGGCTAGGCGTTTGAACAGAGTAACCAACACCTATATTCTGGTTGTTTCGCCCTCCTGATCCTGACCCTTGTAATGGCGAAGATGCAACAGTTTCTGAAAATACAGGTGGAGCATTCTGCAGATTTTGCATCATTGATGTAGGCATACCATAGGGTTGACTCCTTGACCCTAGATGTGGAAAACCTGGAGGAGGAACGTGCCTGTACATTGAATTTCCTCCTGGGGGTGTTGGTGAATTAGAACTTTGTGGTCCTATGTATTCCAACACAGGTTGAGTATATGATTTTGTATATGTTGATCCTGGTTCAGACACTACTAATGGAAGTGACGCCTATCCTCCTGTTGAAGACACTGGTGATGGTGTGCTTTGAGACCCCATACTGCTACTTGACTGAGTGTATGAAATACTCCCTTGAGGATCAACTTGTTGGTTGGCATTGGTTGCCATTTTCTTAGTGTATCTTCTCTTTGGTATCCCTTCGTTTGTTGTGGCTAACTTCCCACTTCTCAATAACATACAACGAAAGTACTTCTTCACCAAGAAAGATAAGGTTGACAAAAGTGTACAACTTAGCACTAGGTCCCACCAGGTGTGCCAATTTGTTTACTGTGAATTTTGGTAAACAACCTCTGGTCTATCAATCTTAAACGAAAATTGATTAACTTGCAGGATCGACCACACAAATCCTAGGACACGTGCTAAATTTGAGAGATAAGTGTAAATGACAAAATGAAAATTAAAGAGAATGTAAACTGAACTCCACGTTCGATAATGCTGAAATAAAATCTAATTGAACTCCACGTTCGACTACTTGCAATAAAGTAAAGGCTTGAAATTTAAAGGGTTGTAAGTAAAGGGTGCAGAAATTAAAGGTGTCGAAAAGAAATGACAAGAAGTAAAAAGTTTTGAAAGTAAAATGCGAAGAACTCGTTCTTAAAAAGTAAAGGCTGGAATGATAAAAGTGTTGTCGAAGGTAAAATGCAGGAAAATAAGGGCTGTAAAAATAGACGCGATAGATTAAAGGTGAACTCCACGTTTTTGAAAATAAAAGAGTTTGAAAAGTAAATGCTTGAAGATTAAATGTTTGAATGTAAAAGTGCAGTCGAAGGTAAATGCAGGAAATTAAAGGACTTTGAAAATAACTTTGGCATGGAAGATAAAGTTCAAGAAATTGTAAAGGCATGGAAAGTAAATGGCTGAATCTTAAACATGCTGAAGATAAATTGCATTAATGAAGAAAATGGTGTTACATTACGTACATTCTCACGAACTCGTTTCTCTACACGCGGGTACTTTGAGTTTCTTTGAGTAACTTGTACAAAAATATGAACACCCCTTTTACATAGAACTAACTCCTATTTATAGTGCTAGGAAATAACTACTAAGTGGTGGTTACTGCTTCGAACGTGTGGATTTTGGCGCCTTCTCCTTGGTCTCAATTGTTCCCACGTTCACAACTGCTCTTATTTAAATTTCAAATATTGGAAATTCCCTCCAGCCTTAATATAACCACTGCAGCGCTTGTTTCCATATTCTCATAGTCGAAACCCTTCCAGCACTTAGCCATTTTTTGAGGTTCCTACACCTCTATTCGACTCAGGCTTCCCCAAACTGGGTCGAAGCCTTCTTTACATTAAAAATAATTTTTTAACATAAAATAGCTTTGATTATTTCTAGCGTCGAACATGAGGGTTAATAGACAGATGCCCCTATTTAATCTTCTTGGACCCGAAGGTGTAGAATACCCGAAATTTTGATGGTGGTTATGAATGGCATTTTGCTTATCCATCTTCTTTTGCTAAGCAATGATGCTTAGAAAAGGTAAAAACTTCCCCTCGATCCTGGTCTTCAGCCAAGGAACTGGTCTCAGTTTCTGATATAAACTTCCCCTCGATCCTGGTTTCCTACCAAGGAACCGGTCTCAATTTCTGATGTAAACTTCCCCTTGATCCTGGTTTCCAACCAAGGAACTGGTCTCAATTTCTGATATAAACTTTCCCTCGATCCTGGTCTTCTACCAAGGAACTGGTCTCAGTTTCTTTTGTAAACTTCCCCTCGATCCTGGTCTTCTACCAAGGAACTGGTCTCAGTTTCTTTTGTCAATAAAATTTATTGACAAAGGCCGTTATTAGTAGCGGTTTTCCTCAAACTTCTCGCCGAATTTTCCTGGGGAGATGCCATTTGTTGACTTTACTGGGGAAAGCAAGTCTCTTGAAAGACTGCTTTCGCTTGGGGATATTACGTCACACTTTTCCCGAGGTCTTCTCGGAGAAATTCCATATGATGTAATCCAATTTTGAGGTGCTGATGACTTCATTAACATTGACTTTCTGGAGAGAAAAACCAATGTGTTGTTGAGAGTCTTTGGTTGTGACGCCTTCTTTGGCGATTTTCCTTAATCCGGGAAAGCGAAGATATTATCTCCAATGGTAAAGAATGACGTTCGTCGACGGTCTTCTTGTCTTTCAGAGGTTCAAGTTATCAAAGTGGCCGAGGACCAACTTCAATCCAGAAATAAACTGGAGGAGAGATTATTCAGATGCAACACCTCCTGACAAGGACGGAACTGACAACTCGGGTGACAAGAGGATTTTTAGCACTAGGGGACAAGACCGACTAGAGTGATAGTGATGCAATATGAATATGAATGTAAATCAATAATTCATGATGTATGTATGTATATGCTGACAAAACTGACACGACATACAGACTAGTGGATGAACACGACTGGATACTCGGCCACTGCAGGGGACGAAGAGGTATCACTGGTTCAAGATAGCAATTTTGCCTTGCTTAGGAGAAATGATCCTCATGGGGAAAACCGTTGGTCGGACTTAGGAGGTAAGAACTCGGCCGAGGATGTCAGATGAAACATGGTCTCTGACACAGCTGATCCTTCACTCGGGTGTAGTGGTTTAGAAGGAGTACTTTGATTCTGCACTTTGAAGCTCAATTGCTTTTAGAGAAGTGATCGATGTTTTTTCGATGTTCAACAGTCAAAATAAATTGCCATCTTTATTTTAAAAGCAAAAAAAATTGACAAGTAAATTCATTTTTTTGTTTTATTTCAAGAATTTTTAATCACATTAAAACGTCGTTCTGTAAAGCTAAAACAAATAAGAATTGTAAACAAAAGCATAAAGGCTCAAATTTTATTGATAGGATGGAAATCAGCCAAGCGCGTGATTCCATGGAGTATTTACAAAGTTAGAAAATGGTAATTTAAGGGAAAAAAGGCTACATTGAAACATAACGACCGTTATCCTTCTACCAACATGGAATTCGGGACATCCTGAGCTTCTGTTGAAAATGACCCTGACTGGAGTTTTCTGATGGATGACATTACTGCTGCTGAGGATTTACCTATGTCAGACGTAGTTACTTGCCATGAATCCCTAACTTTTACCTGGATTGTACTTTGAGATTTCCAATCCACCAGGATGATTTTTGATTATGTCTCTAATTTTTGCCTGGACTGCCCTTTCGGGTTTTCAATCCACCGAGACGTTTTTTTTATTATTATTTAGGCGAAGTATTTCTTGACTACGTCAACATTTGTGGGGTAGGCAAACTCTTCTCCATCCATGGTTGCAATTCTCAAGGCACCGCCTGAGAAATATTTCTTGACCACATATGGGCCGTCATAATTCGGAGTACATTTGCCCCGGGAATCAGTGAGAAATGATTGTATCTTCTTGAGCACGAGGTCTCCTTTCCTGAAGATGCGAGGTCGGATCTTTTTATCGAACGCATTCTTCATTCTTTGTTGATACAACTGATCGTGGCATAGTGCCGTTATTCGCTTTTCTTCGATCAGATTCAACTCATCGTGTCGACTTTGACACCATTCAGCCTCTGTTAGCTTAACTTCCATCAATACCCGGATTGATGGGATCTCTACTTCTATGGGAAGTACTTCTTCCATGCCATATACTAGAGAGAAAGGGGTTGCCCCTGTTGAAGTACGGATAGATGTGCGATAACCGTGAAGAGCAAAGGGCAGCATCTCGTGCCAGTCTTTGTAGGTTACAACTATCTTTTGAACGATCTTCTTGATGTTCTTGTTAGCCGCTTCTACCGCTCTGTTCATCTTAGGTCGGTAGGGAGATGAGTTATGGTGTTCGATCTTGAACTCTGCGCACAATTCTTTCATCATTTTATTGTTCAAGTTAGATCTATTGTCAGTAATGATCTGGTTCGGAACACCATAATGGCAGATGATATTGTTTTTGATAAATCGGACCACCACTTGTCGGGTTACATTGGCGTATAATGTAACTTTGACCCACTTGGTGAAATAGTCAATGGCGATTAGGATAAACCGATGTCCGTTGGAAGCCTTAGGTTCAATCATGTCAATCATGTCGATTCCTCATATGGAAAAAGGCCATGGGGAAGAAAGAACTTTGAGATGCGTTGGCGGTACATGGATTTTTTCTGAGTATATCTGACACTTGTGACACTTCCTCATGTACTTGTAGCAGTCGGATTCCATGGTTAACCAATAGTACCCCGCTCTTAGTATTTTTCTCGCCATTGTGTGTCCGTTGGCATGAGTGCCAAAGGATCCTTCATGAATTTCTTTTATCAGCATGTTTGCTTCTGGTCTGTCTACGCATCGGAGCAAGACCATGTCAAAGTTTCTCTTATAGAGAGTGTCACCGCTCAGGAAGAAGTTTCTTGCCAATCTTTTGAGGGTCTTTCTGTCTTTTCTGGATGCCCCAGGTGGGTATTCTTGTTTTTGAAGAAAGCATTTGATATCGTGATACCAAGGTTTGTCGTCTATGACTGCTTCAATCGTGAAGATATATGCGGGCTGTTCAAGGCACATGCTCCTCTTCTGTTTTAGATTTGGCAATCATGTCATCGACATATACTTCGATTTCCTTGTGTATCATGTCATGAAAAAGAGTAGTCATGGCCCTTTGATAGGTTGCCCCGACATTCTTCAATCCGAACGGCATTACCCTATAACAAAAAGTACCCCATTGGGTGATGAACGAAGTTTTCTCCATGTCTTTCGGCGCCATTTTTATCTGATTATAGCCCGAGAATCCATCCATGAAGGAGAAGACTTTGAACTTTGATGTACTGTCAACCAGCATGTCAATGTGTGGTAGGGGAAAGTCGACCTTTGGATTAGCCTTGTTTAGATCTCTATAATCCACACACATTCTGACCTTTCCGTTCTTTTTCGGAACTGGTATGATGTTGGCTAACCATTGAGGATATTGTGAAGTGGCGAGGAAACCCGCGTCAATCTGTTTCTGTACTTCCTCTTTGATTTTGAAGGCCATGTCTGGGTGAATTCTTCTCAACCTCTGCTTTACCGGCGGATATTCTGATCTCAACGGTAGATGATGTTCCACGATGCTGGTATCCAACCCTGGCATGTCCTGATAGGACTAAGTGAATACATCGGGAAACTCTTTGAGAAGCTTTATCAAATCCTGTTTGACAGTCAGACTGAGCAGCGCCCCAATCTTGACTTCTTTTCTCTCTTCTTCTGAACCCAAGTTGACTGTTTCCAATGGCTCTTTGTAAGGTTCGATGGACCTTTCCTCTTGTCTGAGTAATCAGGAGATCTCTTCTGGAATTTCTTCGTCATTTTCTTCTTCAGCCTCAAATACCGGGAATTCAAAGTTGGGAGAAGACGTTGGATCATATGTTTCAATGGGGTTTAAAACAAGCAATCTGCAAGACGTGATGATTTATTTTTAGAAGAGATAGAGAGAATGCAAGAGTGTGTGTAGTGTATTTTTTTACTGCTTGTTTTTATTATTCGAGTTGTTTTTAGGATTACCATTTTCTGAAAAAGCGAAAAGAGAAAACAACAATAAATGCGGAAATTGCAGAACGACGTTATTTTATTTATGATCTTGTCGATTCTTGAAACTACAGCCCTATAAAACAAAACTCTATCGCTTTGGGCGAAGCGAAGAGGGACATTTACAGAAAGTGAGCCTTATCAAAACATCTGTTTTACCTGGGCAGGGTGAAAGGTTAAAGTAAAGACGACAATTACTTCGACTTATGGACGACTTTTGGAACATCGACTGTGACCCATTGGCAGCGAACTCCTCGGTGAATCACAAAGTCTGGTGCCTTCCTTGATTTGTCTTCAGAAATAACACTGATTTCTGGTGGAGCAGGATCATTGGAATCAATCTCCCAGGAAGAGTTGTCGTAGGAGGATTCCTCTGCTGTATTTTGCATAGTATTTGTGCTCTCAGGTAAATCTCCCCATCCAGTTGGCTGAATGTCTTTGAGCCTGATACGAGAGCTTTCAGGAGCGATGTACTTGACCAAGTAGTCGAACTTGCCACTCGATTGTCCTAAGGTGTCCCACACTTCTTTGGAACTGGAGGAGTCATCTCTCTCGATGACGTTGACCTCGGGAAAAGCATAGTTGATGAATTCTAGTCCTGCAAGCTTTGCGAATTCATCGTCATGCTGGATATTTTCTGAATGCCCTGAGTGTTGATCCCATGACATGGTGGGGACGCAGGTATTCTTTTCAATGATGCTCAGTTGATATGCATCGTTCGGCTGACTTTCTTGCCCCAAGTCTCCCGGGTACGGCTGCCAGATAGGCAGGCCATCCATTAGGCCATAATAGTCATGATCAAAGTTGTCTTTCATCAGAGTATCCTCCTTTAATGAGTTTGGCGGAGCACGGCATCCTTCTGGATCACAATCTCCGTATATCATTTTGACATCTGACCTTGGTATAAATCTCAGACTCTGTGCGGGATAGCAAAATGGCGTAGGCACCCCTTCCTGAGACATATAGCCATCCTCGTTAAGGTAGGAATTCCATTCTTCATCTGTATCGGATGAGTCTCCTTCGTTGATGGTATGGACTTCTTGAGTCACTGGGTGAAGGAAACCTCCAATGTGGAAGAAATTCTGAATGGGATGAAGACTTTCATCGTTGGTGGCAGTCTGGGTACATGTTGAATAAAAACCAAGACCCTCCTTTGTTTTATTGGCAGTAGGAATGACAAGCTATTCCCATCCCTTTGCATTGTTACTTTTGATCACTTCGAGGGCATCTCTGTATGAGGAAATAGAGGTTCCTTTCTCTGCCTGATTTTCATTACTCACCGAGAGTGCCTGGAACTGAGTTCCAAAAACCTCCTCGGGTTCTACACAAGTGGATAATGAAAGGTTACTCACGATCAAGGCTTTTTCTCCACAGACCGTGATGAGTTGGTCATTCTTGACAAACTTCAGCTTCTGGTGAAGTGTCGAAGTGACTGCCCCAGCCTGGTGTATCTAAGGTCTTCCCAACAAACAGACGTATGTTTCTCGGATGTCCATGGCCTGGAAAGTGACTTGGAAAGTATGAGGACCGATAGTTATGGGAAGGTCGACTTCACCGATAACTATTTTTTGGGATCCGTCAAATGCTTTGACAACGACCTCACTGCCTCTCATCGGAGATCCTTTGAATGATAGACGCATTATAGTGGACTCCAACATAACGTTGAGAGCCGATCCGGTGTCTACCAGTACGCTGGCTAAAGCATCATTCTGACAGTTAACTGTGATATTGAGTGCCATGTTGTGACTTTTGCCTTCTTCTGGCAATTCCTCATCACTGAACCCTAAGTTGTTGCAGGAAGTGATGTTGGCTATGATGCCGTCGAGCTGTTTTATTGACACATCTTGTTCCATAAAGGCTTGCTCTAAGACTTTCTGTAGAGCCTCCCTGTGAGCTTCGGAACTGAGTAAAAGAGATAATACAAAGATCTTTGAAGGAGTTTGTAAAAGCTGATCAACAATGTTGTATTCACTCCTTTGGATGAGCTTCAGCATCTCATCATCGTTCTTTGAAAGGTCGAGATCACTGGATTGACCGACCGGTGGATTGGGACCTTCTGTCTGAAGTTCCTTTTCTCTGTTAGGTTCTCCAACTCCTCTGTTGAAGATTTGACCGCTCCGTGTTACTCGACTGATGTCTGCAATATTCACGACGGAGGGTAATGGAATTTACTTTCCATTCTCAATTGTTGTTGCACCATATTTGTAAGGGATGGCTTTATTGGACTTGTACGGTACTGGTCCCGGCAGATAGATAACTACAGGAGCCTTCTGATTTCTCTGACTGTCGTAAGTAACTTCAATAAGTTCCTGGTTAAGAACTTTTGATTCGTCAAGTAGAGGGATGATGGTACAAACATCCTCGGTCCTCTCAGGATCAGAGATTACAACAACATTCTTGATTTGATCAGCGAAGTAGTTGGGCATCAAGTTGATGGACCCCGAAACTGGACATGGTCGAATCTCTTCGCGGTCCAACTGACTCTGAAGGGCTGCTCGCACGAGGTAGTATCCTTGGTTATTTTCCGAGCAGACTCTACAACACTCGTAGTTATGTGGTGGCACCTGGCCACGTCCGCTTTGAATGCAGTGTAACCTTACTAGGTCCGCTTTCATAGATCGAACATCCTGACTTTGATGCCTAGTAGAGTTTCCATTAATCATGCTGACTTGTTGTGTGTCTTCATCTAGATAGATCGGAAGCCACCAGTGATTTAATAAGTATTGCAAGGTTCTTTGAACGAGAGCACATCCTTGGTCACTCTCAAGGCACATTGTACAGTTCTGATACTCATGCGAAGTCAGAGAACCGAGCTAGACTTGCTTAGCATGTAATTCCACCAAGCTGGTATTCATCAAGTGAATATCGAAGATCTGAATCATGTTGATCTGATAAGGATTTTTATCATGGTAGTCCTGGATCCATCCAAGATCCACTTGACGCTGGAAGGCCTCTTGTACAAAAGAGCATCCCTGATTGTTTACCGAGCAAATCAGACAAGAATTGTAATCGTACCGCGGCAGATTATGATACTGGCTTTACCTTGAGTGCATTGCCACTAATTTGACATTCATCACACAAATGTCGTGGTTCTGAATGATGTTGGAATTCGTATAAGTCATGTTGACCCCACGAACTCGATGCTCTTGGATCCACCTGAGATCCAATTGTTCCTGTAGAGCTGATTGCACCACAGAACATCCTTGATTGTCTTTAGAGCAGGTATCACACTGGTGATAATTGTGAGGTGGTATATGGCCATACCCGCTCTGTCTGCGATGCATTTTGACTAGATTGGTCCTCAATAAGAGTACATCATGAATTTGATAGCTGTGGTTAGACTCTCCTTCTATCAAATTTACTGCAGCTTTCTCGTGTTGAGGCAACGGGTTTGTGAGAACATTCGGATTCGTATCTTTGAAAGATAAGACCCTGCTCCTAACAAGCTTTTGCACATAGGATTTGAAACTGAGATAATTTTCTATGTTATGCCCTGGTCCTCCTTGGTGGTAAGGGCAAGTTTGATCCGCTTTGAATCAAAATGGCGGATTTTCTGGTATTGTAAGAGGATACCTGGTTTGGACATGCCCCTTGACCAGTAAGAATGGAAACAGTTATGCGTACAACATTGGTATAGGGTCAAACCCTGGTGGTCGCGTTGTACGGTTGTTGTTGTACTGAGGACGAGCCTGCTGAAGAGGCGGTTGTGCCCTTTGCTGATATTGTTGTTGATTCAGTTGCCTTTGCGCAACCTGAGGTTGATACATTGGAACAGGTGCAGGGTTGATAGGAGGAGTTACAGCTGCTACTGGTTGGTATTGTCGCCTTTGATTTTCGAGAGAGATATTCCCAATATCCTGCTCTTTTTTCTTAGGGAGAGCACTACCATATCATTTTGTACTACTTGATGATCCAACGTCTCTAACTAAACGTCCTTCTTGAACTGATTTCTCAAGACGAACTCCCATGCCCACCATCTCGGTAAAGTCACTGGGCGCACTGGCGACCATTTTGTCATAGTAAAATGAGCTCAAGGTTTTCAAGAAGATCTTTGTCATCTCTTTTTCCAAAAGAGGTGGACAAATCTGGGCGGCAACTTCACGCCATCTCTGAGCATACTCCTTAAAGGTTTCCTTGTCCTTCTGTGACATGGCTCTGAGTTGATCTCTGTTCGATGCCATGTCCAGATTATAATTATATTGTTGCACGAAAGCAGCACCGAGATCTCTAAAAGTAGCGATCTTAGTGCGGTTTAATCCCATGTGCCATTTGAGTGCGGCACCGGTTAAACTATCTTAAAAGTAATGGATCAATAGCTGGTGGTTCTCTATCTGTGTTGACATCCTCCGAGCGTACATCACCAAATGGCTTTGAGGGCAAGAGTTACCCTTGTACTTTTCAAATTCGGGCACTTTGAACTTGTACAGAACTTTCACATTAGGGACCAAACAAAGGTCTGCGGCGTCCTTTCCAAATAGATCCTGACCGCGAATAGCTTGCAGTTCCTTCTGCATTTCCAGGAACTGTTCCTGGAACTCTATCATTCTGTTATCCATACTTTCGTTTCCACCAGAAGGTATATGTGGAATCTGTCCTTCCGGGACAGTGTGTACCACGGGTGGTGGTAGAGTCATCATGGCAGTGACTCTTGGTGCTTCCCAAAGTTTATAACCTTCAGGAGTTGCTGTCATGCCCCTGGTATCTTCTCTTTCCCGAAGTTTGTAACCTTCGGGCCCAGCGGCTCCTGCTGCAGTTTCCGGATCTTCGATGATCGGCGGAATATACCCTTCCGGGATATAGTTGAGTGGCATGCCCCAGGGATGATATTTAGGTATGGTATACCGAGGATCAATCTTTTCCACTATAGGCGTAGATGTGATCTCTGAGATCACAGTCCGTTGTTGTTGCATCTGGGCTGCTGCCAGAGCTTGCATGTCATTGTGAAGTTTCCTCAGATCCTCTCTAAGAGGGTCGATTTCTTCTCTCAGCTCTCTGTTCTCTTCCTCGAGATTATCCATTTTCTTTTGAATGCAGACCCGAGTATTATACGAATGAGGCAGTTTGATGCTTGAATCGAGACACAAACGTGAGATTCGTAGGGAAGAAGAATGCGTTATGGGCGAATGATGAATGATATGCAATGATTATAATAATTTTGTTGTTATTCAAAATAAACTTCGACAATTTGGATTACAAATATCAAACAATGGGGATAACCCCGTTTTATTGAATTCAAAGATTGGGGAAATGGAAATACAGTAATTTACAAAGTGCTGTAAAAGGAAATGTCTAAACTAATGGATCCTGAGTCCTCTCTGAGGAGAGCTCAGGTGCGGGTTGTAATTCCTTTGCCAAGTGAAAGGAGCGAACAAATTTCTTTGGTCTCCTTGATTCTCTACAACATGTTGCTCTAAAATCTCGATCAGAGCATCTTTTTCTTTTAACAGTTGCTGTATTTTCTTACACTCCACATTGAGAATACGGTACTTGTTCTTCCAATACCTCTTCTCCTGTTGAACTTTGTTGAGAGTAACCTGAAGTGTTTCCGTATCAGACATGAAATAAAGGACAGGGTCCCTTAATGGAAGAACTTTTTGACGAGAGTAAGGCATCCTTAGCTTGAGAGCTCTAGTTTGTACTCAGTGGAGATAAGGTTCCACTGAGACACAATCTGGTTTTCCTAGAGACTCTCGTCCTTTTCTATGAACGTGTTTCCAGGCATGCACTATTTCTGTCTTTAGTGCCCTGTCATTTCTCCTTCCTTGAAGAAAAGACCTTCCAGATGAGCATTACGTGGGACATGCCTCATCGGGTATCCAAATTGACGACGAACTAAAATCGGATGATAATTGATTCCACCTTTAATTCCTATGAGGGGTACGTTAGGGAAATTTCCACAACGGTCAATGATTCTGATTCTGTCATAGATTCGATTGTACCAATCGATGTCAGAGTTGGTAAGAGACATGATTCTCTGCGACCAACGTAAAGTATTCTTTTGATCCCAAAATGCAGCAGACTTTAGCAAATGGGAAATGAACCATTTGTATAACAGGGGTACACAACATGTGATTATTCCTCCGTTGTATAAATTTCTTAAGTGTATAGAATGATACGCATCTGCGAGCAAGGTTGGTACGGGATTTCCAATTAGAAAAACCTCAATGGCATTGATATCAACGAAGTTATCAATGTTGAGAAACAGAAATAACCCATAGGTAAGTAAAACAAAGATGCTTTCGAAAGCAGCCACGTTCCTTATACTAGCAAAGTACAGAGCTTTCTTTATCAAAAATTGGGCTGGCAAACCCTGGATGCCACCCTTAATGATCATGTGAGTCCTGACTTCTGACTCGTCCAAATAAATTACCCTTGCAATGGTGTGATCTTATGGAATTTCTTCCAGTCCAGAAAAGGGAGCTTGATCAGTGATATGTAAATCAGTCAGGTGAGAATACTCCTCTAGTGTTGGTGCTAGCTGATAATCCGGGAATGTGAAACATTGATAAACCGGATTGTAGAACTGGAATAGCGTGGACAGGATTACCTCAATTAAATGGCCCCTTAACAGAGACAGCAGTCCTCCATACTTAGCTCTGAAAGCCCCAGGGTTGGTGATCATCCTTCCCAAACCTCTTAAATCCTCTAATTTCGGAACCTTGAAGGTGTACTTATGAGTCTTCCTTCTACCGAAATCCATAACGCAATCTTTCTCTTTGATATTTGTAATCATTGTCTTAGTTTAATTTGAAAAAAGAGAGACTAGAAGAGAACATTTTTCTTTGTTTTAATGTTATTTTTAAATGAATGTATGAATGCAACACACAAAAACATAGAAAAAACATGGGGTCAAGGGGTCGGTGTCATGAAGTCAAGGCTCTACCCATCCCCAAAGGTTTTACTGGTATTTTTTGTACCTGTCCGCAAAATCATTGACCCCTCTTGGGATAACAACGGCAGGCCGGAATCCGAGCGAGCTGATGTATCTTAAAGTAATCTCAAATGAGGGTAGTATCACGTGACAACTATATCCAATAGCTTCCGCACTACAAAATGGTTTCAGTCTACTAAAACCCTCAGCTTCTCAGATAACCCAATGGAATAATCTGCTTTCAACAACTGAAGTCGTATAGGCATTGAATCCGTAAAGGGCATCTCCACTGATTTGATGGTCGACCAGGACCTCTTATCTGGGATTCACTCCCCGTAAGATTACTCGTATAGTGCCATCCCCTATCTTAGGTGTATACTCAATCTTTCCACATGCAGCATCACACGCATTCCCATTAGCAGAAAAATAAACACAGATATCAATTAGGAAAAGCAGTATATATATTTGTCTTAACATCCTAGACCTCTATAATCCTATGATCCTAACAGACAATGACTTCCCAGTAAAGTCGCCATTTCTGTGGTACTCAAGGTTTTCCACCTAAGACTGTAAGAAAGAGGACTCCCACTGTGGTCGCCATTTTTTCGGTAGCGCGATTTTTGTGGTTTTGAATCACTATCACTTTGGTACTACAGTTCGATTCTTTTTTTTATCCTGTGAATCTGATTAAGGAAGGGAAATAGATGTCTCCAATTAACCCTGCTTGCATATTGAGTTTAAACATATGACTGTTGGTTTACAGATGCTATCAAAATAGGGGGGTTCTGTCTTAGGTTTATTTCGCTTAAGAATAGTGTGTCTTAAGGCTTTTGATAAGATGTTGGATTTGGTTTTTTTCTCTGACTGATGTATGAAAGTACTGGACCTAGGTCTTTTTATTAGTATGCTCGCTAAGATTTTGCAATCTTATGCCTACGTATCCCCGTTTAACGAAATAGGAAAATCAGAGTGATCATAGTTCCCTCCCATTCTAAGGGAGGAAAAAAAGATGTTTTGGTGTCTTGTTCAAAGCTCAAGATTGAAGCTAAAAGGGTATTTGTATCTTGTTCAAAGCCCAAGATATGAAGCTGAAGGGTTTTTTTGTGTGTCTTGTTCAAAGCCCAAGATTGAAGCTAAAAGGTTTGATTGAGAGAGAACTTGTCATCTCTAAAGAGGAATTGTTAATGTTCGGATGCCTTGATTAAAGCACAAGTTTGATGCTAAAAGGTTGATTGACTCAACCGAGGATTTCTCTATACAAAGCCTAAAAGGAGGCTATTGACCCAACAAGAGGGTGTTTTTTATTTGTCTCGTACGAAGCCCGAGATAGAGGCTAAAGGGGTTGACTCAACAAGAGAGTACTACCAAGTGACTGACTCAACAAGAGAATGCTTTAATATGTGTCTTGTACGAAGCCCAAGATGGAGGCTAAAAGGTTTGACTCAACAAGAGAGTACTAACAAGTGACTGACTCAACAAGAGAGTGCTTTTATATGTCTTGTACAAAGCCCAAGACGGAGGCTAAAAGGGTTTGACTCAATAAGAGAGTACTCTTATCTGTCTTATACGAAGCCCAAGATGGAGGCTAAAAAGGTTGCCTCAACAAGAGAGTTTTTTATACTCAACAAGAGAATGATTTACTGTCTCGTATGAAGCCCGAGACAGAGGCTAAAAGGAAAGTGACTCAACAAGAGAGTCTTGAAAAGTGATAGACTCGACAAGAGAGTCTGAAATGGTTAAATCCGCTAGGGGGAATCATTATACAAAGCCTAAGAGGAGGTTGACTTCGCGGAGGAAGGATCGTTATACAAAGCCTAAAAGGAGGTTATCCTTCTGCCGGGGATTCCTGAGATCCCGAGGCAGGTCCAAGAAGGGAATCAATCCTTGCAAGGGAATGCAAAAGGAATTGATAGACCAGAAACCTTGAGGATCTGGTTTGAGATAGTGTTATCTGACTCGGGTTAGGGGAATTTTGGGAGAAGGACGGGGTTTTAGAACCCGCAAAGTTCTAACTCGGCGGGAGATTAATCCAGAATCCGGGGTTTCTCCTATGTTTGAAAGGTGCTTGAGAATGTCTTTGAGACTCAAGGGAATTAGACTGTCCAAGTCTACTGGTAGAGTTTTATCTTTTGTATGATGCCCAAGAGGAGGCCGACTCATTTAAGGGATGAGTATCAACCCTAAAATTGGTCTGAAGGTTTTGACTCCTTTTAGAAAGATAGCTCTAACGAAGGATGACTACGTTCTGTCCTATACTTTTAGGAGGCCGTGAAGGTCCTTGTACGAATCCCAAGAGAAGGCATGATAACTTTTAAGAAGCCGAAAGGTCCTTGTACAATGCCCAAGAGGAGGTTGGGAGCTTTTAGGAAGCCTGTGGGTCCCCAAACCAAGAGAAGATCAAGAAATGCAATTCACAGAGAAGATATCATTCCAGGAAAGATCGAGAATTTGGAAGAAACTCAAGAGACGCTATTCACGGTGAATAGATCAACTCTGGGGAGTAGAGTTTCTTTGATAATTTCTAAGGGTGACAGTCTGAGAAAAGGTTCACTGAGAATACTGCATTTGTCTTTGTTCCATATTGTTTAACCCCAAGAGAAGGGAAGAGTGTATCTGGAATCCTATGGGGGATCTAGTTTTGTTTGTATTCGAGAGTGACCAACAGGCTTTACCTAGTTCTAGACGTAGTTGCCGGGGAAAATTCTAAATAACTATACTAGTATTACATAGTTGATATATGACACGTATATGAAAGGATGTGAAAGAAGACTTACAATGACACAACCCCACAATACAGTTATATATATATATATATATATATATATATATATATATATATATATATATATATATATATGAAAGCGGTAAATGAAAGCGGATAAACACTTACCCGTTGTAGAGCTTCCATGTTGTTTTGTTAGTTGTTCAACAAAGAAATTAAAGAAAATATTGATAACAACATATATTTGAATTTAAAATCAAAGGAGAAAGTGTTTTGAAAAGATTGTTGGGGCTTACAGCTCAAGGAGAGGCCCAAGTTTTAACGATGATCGCACCGTTGTTTTGAAAACCGTACAGAGAGACTTATACAATATGTGAGGCCTCAAAAAGTTTTTATGTACAAGGGGGTTGAGTCTTACACTCTATTAGAGGTCCAAATATTTATTTTTGTACAAGAGATGGGACTTAAAACTCAAGGAGAGGCCCAGGGTTATTTGTTTGAAAACGACGATCGCGCCGAGGTTTTTGAAAACACAGTGGGGTTTATACAATGTATGAGGCCCAAATCACTTTGGTTTCAAAAAGGGGTTGGGTATTACACTCTATTAGAGGCCCAAAAGTGTTTTTTAAGAAAAGAAATGGGTCTTATAGCTCAAGGAGAGGCCCAGTTGATTTGATTTTGAAGTGGCGATCGCGCCGAGATTTTTGAAAATGTGTTGGGACTTATACAATGTCTGAGGCCCAAAATGGTTTTGTTTAAAAAGGGATTGGGTCTTACACTCTATTAGAGGCCCAAAGAGTTTGAAAATGAATAAATATGGGTCTTATAGCTCAAGGAGAAGCCCAGGGGTTTTTGTTAAAAAGGCGACGATCGCGCCGAACTTTTTGACTGTATCGGGACTTATACAATGCACTGAGGCACAAAGAAGGTTTTTATCTACAAAAGGATGGGACTTACACTCTACCAAGAGGCCCACAAGAGTTTTGAATATTTAAGTATGATTAAAATAAAAGAAAACCTAACTTTCACCTTTTAAAAGTAATTTTTCAAAGGAAATTAATAAAAAATGACAAAAATACCAAATAAGTTTAAATAAACCACTTGTGATTTTTGGTTAAGGTTTGAAAAATGAGGTTTTAATCACAAGATGATTTAAAACTCATTTGGTTTTGATTTTCAAGATGAATATTCATTTTAAAATGTAAAAAAAAAAACAATTAAAATGAATTTATTCACAAAAATACCAACTATATTAAATAGATAATATAAATTTGATTATCTTGTAGAATAAAATATTTTACTATTTTTATGATTTTTCAGAAAAAGAACCAATAAAAAATGATAAAAATTGAGTGAGAAATTAATTTTTCAAATCATTAATAAAATAATATGAAAAAAATAAAAATAGGAAAAAGTGATAAAAAAAGAGGTTTGGGGCGAGGGGGATTCGAACCCCAGACCTCTCGCTTGCTAATACACACAAACTAGCTGATCAACCACTGGGGCACAATGCCAATTCATTTAATATATTGCAAGGGAAAAATATATAGCAAACTTGGTTGGTTTTCTGAACCATGGCGCCATGGCCATCTTCATCATCAAGCTCATATGCGTGAAGCTCTCTAACTCATTCGTTTCTCAACCATTTGTCATGATTAAAACACCAATTTCATGCGTTTTTGAACAAGGAATATGATGGCAATATTCAATTTTGTTGAAATGGTTTGAATCAGAACATAACAAGTTAAAACCTGAAGAGCCCTAAAATTAGCATCAACAATTGATTGATGGGAAACACTCAACATATGATGACAAGCAATTGGCAAAAGTATCATGCGAGGAAATATGCATGGATCATGTTATGAGAGTTTTGAGGCTTACCTTGATGCAAGCTGAAATGGAATTCTGCACAGATGGTGTTCCAGAAGTGATTTGATGATCCCTACAGCTTCAATGGATATTGTTTAGTGGATTACAAGCCTTGGAACACTTTGAAAATCTTTGGATCAAGTTGGAGGAATCCAACTGTAGAATGGATGCATAATGGCTTGGTTGAAGAGTGATTTTGAGCTAGAGGTGTTACAGAGATGATTTAAGTGTTTGACCACCTCATATACATCATATGTGATATGTTTGAGCAATTGGATTGGATTGTTTAAGGCTGCAACTCAAAACCCGATGGTGGTTGCTAAAAAACAAATAAATTTGGCACTTAAGAGAGAATGAGAGAAAGCAATGTTGTAAGTTGCTTTGGTGTGCTTTGAATGATCAGTTGGAACCTCTATTTATAGGTGATCAACTCTTGTCTTGGAGGAATAGTGAATGGCTGCAAGATCAGATCACCTTCAAATGGATTAGCTTAGCATAAATGCCTCTTGCACTAGGTGTAACAGCTGCCCCAAATAGATCAGCTATTCCTTGACTGATTCCACATTCCTCAGTCATTTTAATTGTTGTTTATTAGGGCATCTTGACTAAAAGTGATCAGAATCTTAAAAGTGCACTATTTGCATTAAATTGCCTTTGAATTCCATGTATTTGTTCCACTATTCATCATGCCAAGGGATGAGCTTTGAAGCATTCTTGGCCTAACTTATCAGGTTGGATCACATGCATTGTGATCAGGTTGGATACAGGTGGCATATAGATCACAAGCATTGACTCAGAAATCGTGTGAAGCAAGAAAACTTGAAAACTGATATTTCAAAACAGTTGTAGCAGCGTGACTTTGGGCATGGATTTCTCTTGGCTCAAGCTGAGTTGTTTCATGCCAATAAGTTCCTTGGATTTTAGGCAACAGGTATAACAACTTTGATGTTTATATCTTAAATTGATTCAGCTTGCAACCGTGTGAAAAAAATCCCACAAGTGTTGGTGTTTTCAACAAAATCGGTCTTGGACAGAATTTTGTCTAAGTGTTGAAAAAGAGGGATTTTCAAGTTTTTAGTGATTTTGATCCAATCATAACTTGAAATCTATGAGGAATTGGAATGAGGTGTAGTTGACACTTTTAAAGTATACCATGAGAGCTACAAATCCATCTTTGGATCAACCAAAATGGTTGCTTGGATCACAAGTTATGATCCTTGGAAGTTGGTACCCTAGCCACTTTGTTCCATAACTTAGAAAATTTCTAAGTTTTTTTATGGTTACCCCTTTTACAAGTTATCCCACTTTTCTTGATTTTTCTTGATGAATGTTGATTTCAATCACACATTAACATCATTTTAGGGTTAGGGAACCATAATTGACCAAAAAATCAAAAAGTCAAACTTTGACTTTTGGGCACAATTGACTTTTTATCAAATGAATTCCAAACTGTGCGATCCTCTATGAAATCAAGTCCTTGACCTAAATCAAACTTGATGGATTAATTTCATTGGTGTTATAGGGTGTATTGAATCATGTCCCAAAGTTTGGGAGCATGTTCTGGTCAAAAGTCAAAGGCCCAGTTGAGTTTTTCTTCAAAAACCCTAACCGTGGTTCTGATGAACTTGAAACTTGTGCATCAAGCTTCTTGGATTAATACATTGTTGCAAATGGATCAATGTAGTGTATTGGAGACCCTCAAATCATGTCTTGAGGTCTTGGCTCAGGTTTTGTCCCAAAAGTCAACTTAGGGGTGAATTAGGTCAAGAAACCCTAATTCCTGATTTTTTGATGAATGCTTCCCCTGAGGTTAAATTAACTTGATGATTGGGTCCATGAGGTCCCTTGGAGTATATTAAGTTGTGATTTGAAGCATTGGCTCATGCCTAGAGGAAAATTTCCACCTGGAGGCCCTGGTCGACCAAAACCCTAATTTGGCGACACTGCCGATCTTGAGGCTTAATCCACTTGTAAGGTTGCAACTTTGTGCTTGGTTCTTGATGTGGGAGTCCTCTTGATTCTTTATGGAGGTTTGAGAGGTTAGAAAAGTTGAAGATCATGTCATTCCTTGATTGATCCTTTGTCTAAGAGCTCTGAGAGGGCTTGAAACCCTAATTCTTAGTTGTAGGGAATTCTCAACAATTCTTGAGGAGATTGATGAGGCATAAAGGTGCATCCATATTGTGGTGATAATTTGCACAATGATGGGAGATCTTAGTGGTCAAAATTTGGGGTATGACAGATGCCCCTATTTAATCTTCTTGGACCCGAAGGTGTGAATGGCGAAGGTATTCGGGCATTCGGGGTGCAAGAGGATTAAATATCGGAATACCCAAAATTTTGATGGTGGTTATGAATGGCAGTTTGCTCATCCATCTTCTTTTGCTAAGCAATGATGCTTAGAAAAGGTAAAAACTTCCCCTCGATTCTGGTCTTCAGCCAAGGAACTGGTCTCAGTTTCTGATATAAACTTCCCCTCAATCATGGTTTCCTACCAAGGAACTGGTATCAATTTCTGATGTAAACTTCCCCTCGATCCTGGTTTCCTACCAAGGAACTGGTCTCAATTTCTGATATAAAATACCCCTCGATCCTGGTCTTCTACCAAGGAACTGGTCTCAGTTTCTTTTGTAAACTTCCCCTCGATCCTAGTCTTCTACCAAGGAACTGGTCTCAGTTTCTTTTGTCAATAAACTTTATTGACAAGGGACGCTATTAGTAGCGGTTTTCCTCAAACTTCTCGCCGAATTTTCCTAGGGAGATGCCATTTGTTGACTTAATGGGGAAATCAAGTCTCTTGAAAGACTGCTTTCGCTTGGGGATATTACGTCGAAATTTTCCCAAGGTCTTCTCGGAGTAATGTCATGTGATGTAATCTAATTTTGAGGTGCTGATGACTTCATTAACATTGAATTTCTGGAGAGAAAAACCAATGTGTTGTTGAGAGTCTTTGGTTGTGAGGCCTTCTCTGGCAATTTTCCTTAATCCGGGAAAGCGAAGATATTATCTCAATTGGTGAAGAATGACGTTCATTGACGGTCTTCTTATCTTTCAGGGGTTCAAGTTATCAAAGTGGCCGAGGACCAACTTCAATCCAGAAATAAACTGGAGGAGAGATTGTTCAGATGCAACACCTCCTGACAAGGACGGAACTGACAACTCGGGTGACAAGAGGATTTTTAGCACTTGGGGACAAGACTGACTAGAGTGATAGTGATGCAATATGAATATGAATGTAAATAAATAATTCATGATGTATGTATGTATATGCTGAACAAAACTGATGCGACATACAGACTAGTGGATGAACACGACTGGATACTCGGCCACTGCAGGGGACGAAGAGGTATCACTGGTTCAAGATAGCAATTCTGCCTTGCTTAGGAGAAATGATCCTCATGGGGAAAACCGTTGGTCGGACTTAGGAGGTAAGAACTCGGCCGGGGATGTCAGATGAAACATGGTCTCTGACACAACTGATCCTTGACTCGGGCGTACTGGTTTAGAAGGAGTACTTTGATTCTGTACTTTGAAGCTCAATTGCTTTTGGAGAAGCAATCAATGTTTTTTTGATGTTCAACAGTCAAAAGAAATTTTCATCTTTATTTTAAAAGCAGGAAAATTTGACAAGTAAATACATTTTTATGTTTTATTTTAAGAATCTTTAATCACTTTAAAACGTCATTCTGTAAAGCTAAAACGAATAAGAATAGCAAACAAAAGCACAAGGGCTCAAATTTTATTGATAGGATGGAAATCAGCCAAGCGCGTGATTCAATGGAGTATTTACAAAGTTAGAAAATGGTAATTTAAGGGAAAAAAGGCTACATTGAAACATAACGACCGTTATCCTTCTACCAACTTTGAATTTGGGACATCCTGAGCTTCTGTCGAAAATGACACTGACTGGAGTTTTCTGATGGATGGCATTACTGCTGCTGAGGATTTACCTGTGTCAGACGTAGTTACTTGCCATGAATCCTTAACTTTTGCCTGGATTATACTTTGATATTTCTAATCCACCGGGATGATTTTTGATCATGTCTCTAATTTTTTCCTGGACCTCCCTTTCGGGTTTTCAATCCACCGATAAGTTTTTTTATTATTATTATTTAGGCGAAGTATTTCTTGACTACGTCAACATTTGTGGGGTAGGAAAACTCTTCTCCATCCATGGTTGCAAGTCTCAAGGCACCGCCTGAGAAAGCTTTCTTGACCACATATGGGTCATCATAATTCGGAGTCCATTTTCCCCGGGAATCAGTGAGAAATGATTGTATCTTCTTGAGCGCGAGGTCTCCTTTTCTGAAGACGCGAGGTCAGACCTTTTTATCGAATGCTTTCTTCATTCTTTGCTGATACAACTGACTGTGGCATAGTGCCGTTATTCGCTTTTCTTCGATCAGATTCAACTCATCATGTCGACTTTGACACCATTCAGCCTCTGTTAGCTTAAACTCCATCAATACCCGGATTGATGGGATCTCTACTTCTATGGGAAGTACTGCTTCCATGCCATATACTAGAGAGAAAGGGGTTGCCCCCGTTGAAGTGCAGATAGATGTGTGATAATAGTGAAGAGCAAAGGGTAGCATCTCGTACCAGCCTTTGTAGGTTACAACCGTCTAAAAATGGACGATCTCGAGTAAGAGAACAGAGAGCTGAGAGAAGAAATCGGCGCTCTGAAAGAAGATCTGAAAAAACTTTACAGTGACATGCAATCCCTGGCAACAGCTCAGAGACAACAACAAAGGACTGTGATCTCGGAGATCACATCTACGCCCATAGTGGAGACGTATGATCCTCGGTACAACATGCCTAAAGGTTGCCCCTGGGGCATGCCTATCAAATTTGACCCTGAAGGATACATCCCACCAGTCACTGAAGACCTAGAAACTGCAGGAAGAGCCGCTGGGCCTGAAGGTTACAAACTTCGGGAAAGCGAAGATGCAAGAGGCATGACAGTAACACTTGAAGGTTACAAACTTCGAGGCATGGAAGAACCAAGAGTCACTGCCATAATGACTATACCACAACCGGTGGTACACACTGTCCTAGAAGGACAAATTCCACAAGTAACTTCTGGTGGAAACGAAAACATGTACGAAAGGATGAATGAGTTCCAGGAACAATTCCTGGAGATGCAGAAGGAACTGCATGCCATTCACGGTCAAGATTTATTCAGAAAGGATGCCGCAGACCTCTGTCTGGTCCCTAACGTGAAAATACCACACAAATCCAAGGTGCTTGACTTTGAAAAATACAAGGGCAACTCTTGCCCTCAAAGTCATTTGGTGATGTACGCTCGAAATATGTCAACTCAGACTGAAAATCAACATCTACTGATCCATTATTTCCAAGACAGTTTAACCGGTGCCGCACTCAAATGGTACATGGGTTTAAACCGCACCAAGATCGTCACTTTCAGAGATCTTGGAGCTGCCTTCGTTCAGCAATATAAATATAACCTAGACATGGCACCAGACAAAGATCAACTTAGAGCAATGTCACAGAAGGACAAGGAAAATTTTAAGGAGTATGCTCAGAGATGGCGTGAAATTGCCGCCCAGATCTGTCCCCCTCTTGAGGAAAAAGAGATGACAAAGATCTTTTTGAAGACCTTGAGCTCATTCTATTACGACCGAATGGTTACCAGTGCGCCCAGTGACTTCACTGAGATGGTGAACATGGGGGTACGCCTTGAGGAAGCAGTCCGAGAAGGACATCTGGTCAAAAATACAAAACCATCTAGCAGTACCAAAAGATACGGTAGTGCTTTCCCAAAGAAAAAAGAGCAAGTTATTGGTAATATCTCTCTCAAAAAGCAAAGGAAAAGGTATCAACCAGTAGCAGCGGTAACTCCTTCTATCAACCCAATGCCGGCTCCAACGTATCAACCTCAGGTTGCTCAGATCCAATCAAGCCAACAACAGTATCAGCAAAGGCCGCAACATCCTCTTCAGTAGGCTCATCCTCAGTACAACAATAACAATCATACGACACGACCCCTAGGGTCCGACCCTATACCGATGTCATAGGCAGAATTATGTCCACTTCTACTGGTCAAGGGGCACATCCAAACTAGGTCTCCTCCTATAGTACCGGAAAATCCGCCTTTTTGGTTCAAAGCTGATCAAACTCGCCCTTACCATCAAGGAGGACTAGGGCACAACATTGAAAAATGTCTTAGCTTCAAGTCCGATGTACAAAAGCTTGTCAAGAACGGGGTACTATCTTTCAAGGATACAAATCCAAATATTTAGACAAACCCGTTGCCTCAACATGAAAATACTGCAGTAAATTTGATAGAGGAGGAATTTAGCCGCAGTTATCAAATTCACGATGTACTCATATTAGGAACCAATCTGGTCAGGATGCATTGCAGACAAAGCGGGTACGGTCATGTACCGTCTCACAATTATCACAAGTGTGATATCTGTTCAAAGAATAATCAAGGATGTTCCGTAGTGAAATCAACTCTACAAGAACAGATGGATCTCAGATGGATCCAAGATCATCGAATCTGTGAGGTCAATATGGCTCACGCAAATCCCAACATTGTCCAGAACCATAACATTTTGGCAATGAATGTCAACTTGATGGCAATGCACTCAAGGCAAAGCCAACATCATGATCTGCCACGACACGATTACAATTCCTGTCCGATATGCTCAATAAACAATCAGGGATGCTCTTTTGTACAAGAGGCCCTTCAGCGTCAGATGGATCTCGGATGGATCCAGGATTACCGTGATAAAGTAGCCATCAAGTTAATATGATTCAAATATTTGATATTCGCTTGATGAATACCAGCCTGGTAGAATTATATGCTAAGCAAGTCAGGCTTGGATTTCTGGCCTCACATGATTATCAGGACTGTAAAGTGTGTCGTAAAGATGACCAAGGATGTACACTTGTCCAAATAACACTTCAACACTTGTTGGACCACTGGTTGCTTCCAATCTACTTGGATGAATCCACACAATAGATCAGTATGACTAACGGGAATCCTACTAGACATCAAAGTCAGGATGTTCGCTCGATGAAAACTGATCTAGTAAGGTTGCACCGCATACAGAGCGGACGTGGCCAGGTGCCACCACACAATTATGAACGCTGTAAAGTTTGCTCATAAAACAACCAAGGATGCTACCTCGTACTAGTAGCTCTTCAAAATCAGTTGGACCACAGAGAGATTAGACCATGTTTAAGTTCTGGGTTGACCAATGGGATACCCGACTATCTTTCTGATCAAAGCAAAGACGTTGTCTTAATCTCTAAACATGAAATGGCCAAAGACGTATGCGCCATAATCCCTCTACTACACGAATAAAGAGTTCCTCTTGATAGTAGAAAGATTCTCAACCTTGAACCAATTGAGGCCGGCTACAATGGTCAGAAGAATTAAAATGCTCATGTGGTTATCTATCTGCCGGGACCAATACCGTACAAATTCGATAAGGCCATCCCTTACAAGTAGGATGCAACAACAATCGAGAATGGAAAGGAAACTCCATTACCCTTCGTCGTAAACATTGCCGACATCAGTCGAGTAACACGGAGCGGCCGGATCTTCAATAGAGGAGTTGGAGAACCCACTAGAGAAAAGGAACCTCAAACAGAAGTTCCCAATCAACCAGTCGGTCAATCCAGTAATCCCGACCTTTCAAAGAACAACGATGAGATGCTGAAACTCATCCAGAAAAGCGAGTACAACATTGTAGACCAACTATTGCAAACTCCATAAAAAATCTCTGTGCTATCTCTCTTGCTCAGTTCTGAAGCTCACAGAGAAGCTCTACAGAAAGTCTTAGAGCAAGCCTTTGTGGAACAAGATGTGACGATAAGACAATTTGACAGCATCATTTTCAACATCACTTCCTGCAAAAACTTAGGATTCAGTGATGAAGAACTGCCGGAAGAAGGCAAAAATCATAACATGGTGCTTAATATTACAGTCAATTACCAGGACGATGCTCTAGCCAGCGTACTAGTAGATACAGGGTCAGCTCTGAATGTTAGGCCAAAATTTACTCTGATGCGACTATCATTTCAAGGATCTCCGATGAGAGGCAGCGAGGTCATCGTCAAAGCCTTCGATGGATCCAGAAAAACAGTTATCGGTGAAGTCGATCTTCCCATAACCATCGGTCCTCACACTTTCCAAGTCACTTTCCAGGTCATGGACATCCGGGCAACATACAACTGCTTATTAGGAATACCTTAGATACACGAAGCTGGGGCAGTCACTTTGACACTTCACCAGAAGCTGAAGTTCGTCAAAAATGACAAGCTAGTCACAGTCTGTGGAGAGCAGGCCTTAATCGTAAGCAACTTATCATCATCATCCTGTGTAAAACCAGAGGAGGTTATTGGAACCCAGTTCCAAGCACTCTCGGTGAGCAATGAGAATCAGCCAGAAAAAGGAACATCGATTTCCTCATACAAAGATGCTCTCAAGTAATCGAGAGTAACAACGCAAAGGGATGGGGACAGATTGTCATTCCTACTGATAACAAGATAAAGAAAGGTCTTGGTTTTTCTTCAGCCTGTACCCAGACTGCCAAGAAAGATGAAAATTTTCATCCCATTCAGGACTTCTTCCACAGTGGAGGCTTCCTCCACCCAGTGTCTCAAGAAGTACACACCATCAATGAGGGTGACTCTTTCGATAGAGATGAAGAGTGGAAGTCCTATCTCAACGAGGATGGTTATATGTCTCAGGAAGAAACACATACGCCATTTTACTATCCCATGCAAAGTTCGAGATATATACCAAGATCAGATGTCAAGATGATGTATGGAGATTGTGATCCAGAAGGATGCCATGCTCCACCCAACTCATTAGAGGAGGACACTCTGATGAAAGACAACTTTGACTATGACTATTATGACCCAATGGATGACTTGCCTATCTGGCAACCGTACCCAGAAGACTTGGGGCAATAGAGTCAGCCTAACAACGCTTATCAGCTAAGCAATATTGAAAAGAATACCTGCGTCCCCACTAAACCATGGGATTATTACTCAGGGCATTTTGAAGATATCCAGCACAACAATGAATCTGCAAAGATTGCAGGACACCTTAGGATGACTCCTCTCCTCCTACAAAAGTATGGGACACCTTAGGACAACCGAGTGGAAAGTACGACTTCTTGGTCAATTACACCGCTCCTGAAAGCTCTCGTATCAGGCTCGAAGACATCCAGCCAACTGGATGGGGAGATCTTCCTGAGAATGAAAACACTGTGCAAGATACAACAGAAGAGTTCGTCTATGACAACTCTGCATGGGAGGAAGACTCCAATGATTCTGCTCCGCCAGAAATCAACGTCATTTCTGAGGACAAACCAAGAAAGAAGGTACCAGACTTTTTGATTCACCGAGGAGTTCGCCGTCAATGGGTTGCTGTCAGTGTCCCGAAATTCGTTCATAAGTCTAAGTAATTGTCATCTTTGTTTTAACCTTTCACCCTGCCCAGGGGAAACAGATGTTTTTATAGGGCTCACTTTCTGTAAATATCCCTCTTCGCTTCGCCCAAAGCGACAAAGTTTTGTTTTATAGTGCTGTAATTTCAAGAATTGACAAAATCATAAATAAATAACGTCATTCTGTAATTTCCGCATTTTATTGCTGTTTTCACTTTTCGCTTTTTTCAGATAATGGTAATCCTAAAATAGCCAAAAAATAAAAACAAGCATTTTTCAGAAAAATACACTGCACACACTCTTGCATTTCTCTTTATCTCTTCTAAAAATAAATCACCACGTCATGCAGATTGCTTGTTTTAAACCCCATTAAAACATACGATCCAATGCCTTCTCCCAACTTTGAATTCCCGATATTTGAGGCTGAAGAAGAAGAAGATGAAGAAATTCCAGAAGAGATCTCCCAATTACTCAGACAAGAGGAAAGGTCCATTGAACCTCACAAAGAGCCTTTGGAAATGGTCAACTTAGGTTCAGAAGAAGAGAGGAAAGAAGTCAAGATTGGGGCACTGCTCAGTCTGATTTTCAAAGAAATCTTGATAAGACTTCTCAAAGAGTTGCCAGATGTTTTTGCTTGGTCCTATTAGGACATGCCAGGGTTAGACACCAGCATCGTGGAACATCATCTACCGTTAAGATCAGAATGTCCGCCGGTAAAACAAAGGCTAAGACGGACTCATCTAGACATGGCCATCAAAATCAAAGAGGAAGTACAGAAACAGATTGACGCAGGTTTCCTCGCCACCTCAGAATATCCTCAATGGTTAGCCAACATAGTACCAGTTCCAAAAAGGACGGAAAAGTCAGAATGTGTGTAGACTATAGGGATCTGAACAAAGCCTGTCCAAAGGATGACTTTCCCTTACCACACATAGACACGCTGGTAGACAGTACTGCAAAGTTTAAAGCCTTCTCCTTCATGGATGGATTCTCAGGCTATAATCAAATCAAAATGGCGTTGGAAGACATGGAGAAAACTTCATTCATCACCCCATGGGGCACCTTTTGTTACAAGGTAATGTCATTCGGCTTGAAGAACGTCGGGGCAACCTATCAAAGGGCCATGACTACTCTGTTTCACGACATGATACACAAAGAAATCGAAGTGTATGTCGATGACATGATCGCCAAATCTAAAACAGAAAAGGAGCATGTGACCCACCTGTCAAAGTTATTCGAGCGTCTGAGAAAATAAAAACTCCGCTTGAATCCTAACAAGTGCATGTTCAATGTCCGCTCAGGGAAACTTTTAGGATTCATCGTCAACCAAAAGGGAATTGAAGTTGATCCTGACAAAGTCAAGGCCATTCAAGAAATGCCTTCTCCAAAGACTGAGAAATAAGTAAGAGGATTCCTTGGACGTTTGAATTACATTTCTAGATTTATATTCCTCATGACCGCGACATGCGCTCCAATCTTCAAATTACTCAAAAAGAATCAGGACTGCGTATGGACAGAAGACTGCCAAACTGCCTTCGACAGTATCAAAGAGTATCTGTTGAATCCACCGATTCTATCACCTCCAATGGAGGGAAGACCATTGATCATATACCTAACATTCTTCGAAGACTCAATGGGTTGTGTGTTGGGCCAACAAGACGAAACCAAAAGAAAAGAGTCGACCATCTACTATTTAAGCAAGAAATTCACCGACTGTGAAACTCGGTACACTATGCTCGAGAAAACTTGCTGTGCTCTGGCTTAGGCAGCCAAACGTCTTCGCCAGTACATGATTTATCACACTACTTAGTTAATCTCCGAAATGGATCCAATCAAGTATGTCTTTGAAAAACCTGCTCTCACGGGAAGGATTTCCCAGTGGCAGATATTGTTATCAGAAAACGACATTGAGTACCATGCTCAGAAAGCCGTCAAATGGAGTATTTTAGCTGATCATTTGGCTCATCAACCGATTGACAATCAAGAATCAGTCGGATTCGATTTCCCAGACGAAGATGTCATGTACTTGAAAATGAAAGATTGCGATGAACCGCTACCCAGTGAAGGGCCAGAACCAGGTTCCCAATGGGGAGTAATCTTTGACGGAGCTGTTAACAATTATGGAAACGAAATTGGGGTAATCATCGTAACACCTCAGGGTACCCACATTACTTTCACTGCCAGATTGACATTCAAGTGTACAAACAACGAGGCCGAATACGAAGCTTGTATTATGGGTCTCGAAGAAGCGATCGACTTAAGGATCAAAAACTTGGATGTGTATGGAGACTCAGCCCTAGTTATCAATCAGGTCAAAGGAGATTGGAACACATACCAATCAGGACTGATTCCTTACAAAGATTACGCGAGAAGGTTGTTACCATTCTTCAACAGAGTCGAGCTTCACCATATCCCTCGTGAAGAAAATCACATGGCTGATGCACTAGCCACTCTCTCTTCCATGATTAGTGTAGGTAAATGGAACGACATACCTAAGGTTGACATAATGCACCTTGAAAGGCCCACTTACATCTTCGTGATCGAAGCAGTCATAGACGACAAACCTTGGTATCATGATATCAAATGCTTCCTTCAGAAACAAGAGTAGCCACCCGGGGCATCCAGAAAAGATAGGAAAACTCTTAGAAGACTGGATGGCAGCTTCTTTCTGAGCAGTGATACACTCTATAAGAGAAACTTTGACATGGTCTTGCTCTGATGTGTAGACAGACCAGAATCAAACATGCTGATGAAAGAAATTCACGAAGGATCCTTTGGTACTCATGCCAACGGACACACAATGGCGAGAAAAATTCTAAGAGCGGGATACTATTGGTTGACCATGGAATCCGATTGCTATAAGTACATGAGGAAGTGTCACAAGTGTCAAATATACTCAGACAAAATCCATGTACCGCCAACGCATCTCAAATTTCTCTCTTCCCCATGGCCTTTTCCATATGGGGAATCGACATGATTGGCATGATCAAACCCAAAGCTTCAAACAGACATCGGTTCATCCTGGTAGCCATTGACTACTTCACCAAGTGGGTCGAAGCAGTGTCATACACCAATGAAACCAGACAAGTGGTAGTCCATTTCATAAAAAACAATCTCATCTGCTGTTATGGTGTTCCAAGCCAGATCATTATTGATAATGGATCTAACTTGAACAACAAGATGATGAAAGAGTTATGTGTTGAGTTCAAGATCGAACACCATGACTCATCTCCCTACCGACCTAAGATGAACGGAGTCGTAGAAGCGGCTAACAAGAACATCAAGAAGATTGTTCAAAAGATGGTTGTAACCTACAAAGACTAGCACGAGATGCTACCCTTTGCTCTTCACGGTTATCGCACGTCTGTCCGCACTTCAACAGGGGCAACCCCTTTCTCTCTAGTATATGGCATGGAGGCAGTGCTTCATATAGAAGTAGAGATCCCATCAATCCGGGTATTGATGGAAGCTAAGCTAACAGAAGCTGAGTGGTGTCAAAGCAGACACGATGAACTGAACCTAATCGAAGAAAAGCGAATAACGGCTCTATGCCATGGTCAGTTGTATCAACAAAGGATGAAGAAAGAGTTTGAAAAAAAGGTCCGACCTCGCGTCTTCAGAAAAGGAGACCTTGTGCTCAAGAAGATACAATCATTCCTCACTGATTCCTGGGGCAAATGGACTCTGAATTATGACGGTCCCTATGTGGTCAAGAAAGCCTTCTCAGGCGGTGCCTTGAGACTCGCAACCATGGATGGAGAGGAGTTTACCTACCCCACAAATGTTGACGTAGTCAAGAAATAGTTTGCCTAAACAAAAAAAAACGTCTCGGTGGATTGAAAACCTAAAAGGGGGATCTAGGCAAAAATTAGAGACATAAGCAAAAAAATCATCCCGATGAATTGGAAATCTCAAAGTACAATCCAGGCAAAAGTTAGGGATTAATGGCAAGTAACTACGTCCGACGAGGTTAAACCCCCAGCAGTAATGCCACCCATCAAGAGAACTTCCAGTCAAGGTCATCTTCGACAGAAGCTCAGGATGTCCAGAATTCAAAGTTGGTAAAAGGATAATGGTCATTATGTTTCAATGTAGCCCTTTTCCCTTAAATTACCATTTTCTAAACTTTGTAAATACTCTATGGGATCACGCGCTTGGATGATTTCCATTTTATCAATAAAATTTGAGCCCTAGTGCTTTTGTTTGCAATTCTTATTTGTTTTAGCTTTACATAATGACATTTTTAACATGATCAACGATTCTTGAAATAAAACAAAAATAAATTTACTTGTCAAAATTTTTCTTCTTTTAAAATAAAGATGGCAATTCTTTTGACTGCTGAACATCGAAAGAACATCGATCGCTTCTCTAGAGGTGATTGAACCTCAAAGTGCAGAATCAAAGTACTCCTTCTAAACCAGTACGCCTGAATGAAGGATCAACTGTATCAGATGTGATTTTCCCATATGATATCCCCGACAGAGTACATATCTCTTAAGACCGATTGAACAGCTCTTTCTCCCCACAGGGGCCGCCTCTCCTAAGTAAGGCAGGATTGCTATCTTGGAACATTGATACTTTTCATCCCTCGCAGTGGCCGAGTATCCAATCGTGTTCATCCATTAGTCTGTATGTCGCATCAGTTTTGTCAGCATAAACATACATACATCATGCATTATTGATTCACATTCATAATCATATTGCATCACTATCACGCTGGTCAATCCTACCCCCAAGTGGTAAAGTCCTCTTATAAATCGAGTTGTCAGTTATTTCCTCAAGAGGAAATGTTCTGTCTGAGCAATTTCTCCCCAGTTTATTTCTGGATTGGAGACAGTCCTCAACCACTTTGATAACTTGAACCTCTGAAAGGCAAGAAGACATTTGACAAACATCACTCTTCACCATTGAAGATGATATCTCGCTTTCCCGGATTAAGGAAAATCCCTAGAGAAAGCCTCGCAACTAAAGACTCTCAGCAACACATTGGTTTTTCTCTTCAGAAAGTCAATGTTAATGAAGTCATCATCACCTCAAAATTGGGTTACATCACATGGCATTTCTCCGAAGAGATCTCAAAGAAAAAGTATGATGTAATATCCCCGAGCGAAAAGCAGTCTCTCAGGAGACTCGTTTTCCCCCAGTAGAATCAACAAATAGCATCTCCAACAGAGAAGTTTCTGCACCTCTACAACTCAGACAAATGGGTCCCCCCAGCAAGTCTGACATCAAATTTTTCAATCAAATAGCGTCCCCCCAGTAAACTCGGCGAGAAGTTTGATGAAAACTGCTACACATAGCGTCCCTTGTCAAGGAAGGAACTAAAAAAAACTGAGACCAGTTCCATGGCTGAAGACCAGAATCGAGGGGAAGTTTATTGACAAAAGAAACTGAGATTAGTTCCGTGGCTGAAGACCAGGATCGAGGGGAAGTTTATTGACAAAAGAAACTAAGACCAGTTCTGTGGTTGAAGACCCGGGTCGAGGGGAAGTTTATTTCAAAAACTAAGACCAGTTCCGTGGGTAAAAACTAGGATTGAGGGGAAGTTTTACCCTTTTCTAAGCATCATTGCTTAACAAAAGAATATGGATGAGCAAACTAACATTCATAACCATTGTCAAAATTTCGGGTATTCTGATATTTAATCCTCTTGCACACCGAATGCCTGAATACCTTCGCCATTCACACCGTCGGGTCCAAGAAGATTAAATAGGGGCATCTGTCATACCCCAAATTTTGACCACCAAGATTTCCCATCATTTTGCAAATCATCATCACAATATGGATGTACTTTCATGTCTCATCAATCTCCTCAAAGATGGTTGAGCATTCACCACAATCAAGAATTAGGGTTTTGAGCCCTCTCAGAGCACTTAGACAAAGGGTCAATCAAGGAATGACATGATCTTCAACTTGTCTAACATCTCAAACACCTATAAAGGATCAAGAGGACTCCCACATCAAGAATCAAACACAAGGTTGCAACATTCCAAGTGGATCAAGCCTCAAGATCACCAGTGTCACCAAATTAGGGTTTTGATCGACCAAGGCCTCCAGATGGAAATTTTCATCTGGGCATGAGCCATTGCTTCAAAGCAAAACCCAAGATACTCCAAGGGACCTCATGGACCCAATCATCAAGTCAATTTAGCCTCAGGGGATGCATTCATAAAAAATCAGTAATTAGGGTTTCTTGACCTAATTCACCCCTAAGTTGACTTTTGGGAGAAAGCCTGAACCAAGACCTCAAGACATGAATTTAGGGCCTCAAATACACCACATTTATCCATTTGCAACAATGGATTGATCCAAGAAGTTTGATTCACAAGTTTCAATTTCATCTGGACCATAATTAGGGTTTTGAGGAAAAAGTCAACTGTATCTTTGACTTTTGACCAAGACATGCTCCCAAACCTTGGGACATGATTCAATACACCCTATAACACCTATGGAATCCATCCATTAGGTTTTATTTAGATCAAGGACTTGATTTCACAAAGGATCGTACAGTTTGGATTTCATCCGATAAAAAGTCAACTGTGCACAAAATCAAGTTTGACTTTTTGGAATTTTTCACAAATATGGTTCCCCTAAGTAAAAAATTATGTTAATGTATGACATTGATCATCATTCATTAAGAAAAATCAAGAAAAGTGAGGTTTCTTGCAAAAGTGGTTTTGGTACCAACTTTGCAAGGTCATAACTCCTAAACTACAAGGACTTTTTCTCCCATTCCAAGCTCAAATGAAAGTCCATCTGACATAATTTAAAAGTGTTAACTACAAGGGATTCCAAATCCTCGTGGATTTTAAGTTATGGACTGGTCAAAATGACAAAAATGAAGAAAATGACACTTTTCCAACACTTAGTGAAAATTTGCCTAAGTTACCAGCCTTGGACAACAATGTTCATGAGGATTTTTCAATGGGATCCAAATAGTTTCAAAACAAACTATGATCACACATGTTTTGTATCATATGAGGGCTCTCTAAAAAGCACAAGAGCCTCCCATAACTCAACCTGGGCAGGGAGATATGATTCCCTCAAAATCACCATTTCCAACTGTCTTGTACAAGGCAGATTTTGGCATTTTGCTCGATTTGGCAAATTTGGACAACTCCAAGCCTTGTCATACATTTGGACACATCAGAGGATGAGATCAAAAGGGAATGATCTGATCCCCAAGCCTCCCAAGTCCAAGAATCTACACATAGCCATAACAAACCTAAAAAGGCTAAAAAGTGCAAAAGACTCCAATTTTGTTTCCAAGCATTTAATGGATGCATCAAGGTGGCATGGACTGACACATTCCTAACTGAATGAGTCAAGAATCAACTCTAAATCAAAGAACCATAGGCATGTGCCCTAACCTCAAGTCAATGGCTAGAGGAGACTTGAGATTCCATTTGATCCACATTGGCCACAGACCTGCTGCAGTTGCCACCCACTATTGCTTCCAAAACAAACTTGCTCTACTATAAATAGAGCTCATTTATGCTCAGTTTGAGTACACCAAAGTACTACAACTGATGATTTCCTCAAAATCTCTTTATTTAGGCCAAAATGCCTTCTTTTGCAAGTAATCTCTGAGTTTTTGAGTTAGAGAGCAATTCCACCACAACTCATGATCCAAACACATCCAATATGTCATATCTAAGCTGTACAAACACTCACTTGTGATCTGAAGCACCAAAATCAGAAAGTCAACCTCCAAAACCTCAAAACCAAATAAGGCCTCAAACACACTCCAAATATCATCCTCAAACTATCCCAATTGGTTTCCCTCATCTGGAACACCATTTGAGAGAGTTGATATCTTGGTCACTTTTGCGGCTTTTGCAAGAAAAGACCTATACTTGTTCCTGAGGATTCCAGTTGGTTCTAATCATCCTAAAAGATTCTAAGGGATCAATCAAGAGTTTTCAAAGCATTGAATTACTTCTGGCACAAGGAACTTGGCAGATAGCACAAGAAGCTCTTAGAGGTAAGTGCATCACAACTTGAACTCTTTAAATCATGCATTGCTTTGAGGTCCATTGATCGTGGACCTCTCATACATATCATATGTGTTGTGTTTGAACCAATTTATCATGCTATTATTGCTTGTACCATGAGATAACATAGAACATGCAAAATTTGGCCTATTTTGAAATCACTATTGGATTTTAAAATGGAAACATTTTCTAAAAATTCCAAGGGCACCATTGGATTCCTCATGAAATTCTAGGTCAGATGCATCTAAATTTTGTCCCAATCCATGGAGAAATGAGAAAGTTAAAGTCTTCACGCAAATTGTCAAAACTAGGCCTTGCCTTGGGCAAGGGCCAGGCATGGCGCCTTGGCCAAGCCTAGAAACTTGGCACCCCATATATGTTCATGGGGTGGTTTTGATACACGAATGTATCACCACCCCAGTGGTAGCGCGCATGTGTGTTTGGCTTAATGGTCGTGGGTTCAACACCCACCCAGACCATTTTGTTCACTTTGCCATATTTTGATATTTTTGCTATTTTTATGGTTTTTGTTAATTAATTCTAAAATTAATTTCTCTCAATTTTAATTATTTTTGATTGGTTCTTTTTTGAAAATTCTCAAAATTGTTAAAATATTTTATTCCATAAAAATTTCACAAAAATATTATTTATTTCATATATTTAGTATTTTTGTAAAGAATTATGTTTTGTTTGTTGTTTTAACACTTAAAATATTTCTTTCTCTTGAGTTTGCAAATTCAAATAATTTTCAAATCATTTTATGAATGAAACATGATTTTTTAAACATTAATCCAAGATCACAACTTGTTTTTCACACATGTTTGATAATTTTGATCATTTTAATTGAATTTTTATTCAATTAAAATCCATTTTAAAATCAAATTAGGGTTTTGATTATTTTCACCCTCACAAATCTTTTTCAAAACACTTTGGGCCTCTAATAGAGTGTAAGACCCAACCCCATTTGTACATAAATAATTTTTAAGCCTCAGTCGTTGTATAAGTCCCAGTACAATTTTCAAAACGACGGTGCGATCACTGTCTTTCCATGGGCCTCTCCTTGAGTTGTACGACCCATCCCTTGTACAAAAATAAATTTTTGGGCCTCTAATAGAGTGTAAGACCCAATCCTTGTTGTACATAAACTTTTGGACCTCTAATAGAGTGTAAGACCCAATCCTTGTTGTACATAAACTTTTTGGGCCTCAGTCATTGTATAAGTCCCACTGTGTTTTCAAAATCTCGGCGCAATCGTCACCTTTTAAACAAAAATCATATGGGCCTACCCTTGTGTTGTAAGTCCCATTTATTTTCTTTTTCAAACCCTTGGGCCTCTCTTTGAGTTGTAAGACCCATCCCTTTGTAAATAAAACCTAATTTGGGCCTCAGTCATTATATAAGTCCCGATACAATTTTCAGATCAATGGTATGATCACTGTTTTTCATCTGGGCCTCTCCTTGAGTATAAGCCCCAATCTTCTTTTCAAAAACAACATTCCCTTTTGATTTAGGTTCAAACTCATATTTGTTATCAAAACTTTCTTTAATTTCTTGAACAACTAACCATACAGCTGTTACAATGGAAGCTTGCTCGCCTATAAGTTTTATCAGCTTTCTTTTACATACTTGCACATATATATAATTGTTTGTGCTGGAAGCTTGCTCACCTGTAAGTCCTCCTACCCTCTTTTACATACAGTATATATTTCATCTGTATATATGCCTGTATATTATCTACTTAGAGTTTTCCCCGACAATTAGGTCTAGAACTAGATAAAGGCAGTGGTCACTCTTTCAACAGTCAAAACTAGCTCCCCATAGGAATTCTAGATACAGTCTTGCCTTCTCTTGGGCTTATACAATATGGAACTAAGAGAAAGACATTATTCCCGGTGAAACTTTTCTCAGACTGTCACTATTAGAAAATTGTCAAAAGAAGTTCATTTCCCCATAGAGGATTAATTCCCGGTGAAACCTCTCTCGAATTTCTTCAAACCATAGAACTGTTCATTAAAGAAAAAGATTATTCCCGGTGAAACTTTTCTTAATTTCTTCTTAATTTTGGACCCACAGACTTCCTAAAAGCATCCCAGCCTCCTCTTGGGCTTTGTACATGGACCCTCCAGCTTCTTAGAAGTTCTCATGCCTTCTCTTGGGCTTAATACAAGGACCTTGAAGACCTCTTAAAGGTATAGGACAGAACTTAGTCATCCTTTGTTAGAGCAGTCTTTCTAAAGAGTCAAAACCTCAGACCAATTTTAGGGTTGATACTCATCCCTTAAAACACCAGCCTCCTCTTGGGCATCATACAAAGATAAACTCTTCCATACCAGTAGACTTGGACAGTCTAATCCCCTCTTGGATCTCAAAGACATGCTCAAGTTCTCTACAAACATAGGAAGAAACCCTGGTCATTTAAACCAATCTCTAGTAGAGTTGAAACCTCTATAGGTTTTCAAAACTCAATCTTTAAACTCTCACTTTAAATTTCCCCAGCCAGAGTTAGCTTAACATCAGTATAACACTATCCCAAATAAGAACCTCAAGGCATCTGATACCTTAACTCTTCTGTAACCCTCAGCAAGAGTTGATCCCCCGACTTGGACTTGCCTCTGGATCTCAATAATCCTTAGCAGAAGCTAGCCTCCTCTTAGGCTTTGTATAATGATTTTCCTCAGCAGAATTATCCCCAACAACACTCTCTTATTGAGTTAACCTTTTTCAGCCTCAATCTTGGGCTTTGTACAAGACACACAAAACACTCTCTTTTTGAGTTAACCCTTTTACAGCCTCAATCTTGGGCTTTGTACAAGACAAACAAAGCACTCTCTTGTTGAGTCAATCACCTTTCCACACTCTCTTGTTGAGTCAATGGTGCAAAACATAAACACTCTCTTGTTGAGTCATTCTTTTTAGCTTCAATCTTGGGCTTTGTACAAGACATATATAAACCTTCTCCAACAAAGTCAAAATCTTCATAACCTTCTCTTAAGCTCTGGATAAATATCTTCCCCAGCAAAGTCAATTCCTCCCAGCCTTCTTTTAGGCTTTGAGAATTAATATCCCTAAGTGGAGTCAATCCTCTTTTTAGCCTCATTCTTGGGCTTTGTACAAGACACCCATAAATATCCTCTCACTAGTAGAGTCAACATCGTTCAGCCTCAATCTTGGACTTTGTACAAGACACCGTATAAATATCTTCAGCTGAGTCAGTCAAATATCCTTAAGCCTCAATCTTGGGCTTTATACAAGACACGTATAAATTTCCTTAAGCAGAGTCAATCCTCTTTTTAGCCTCAATCTTGGGCTTTGTACAAGACAAATCATACTCTCCAGCAGAGTCAATCTCTTTTTAGCCTCAATCTTGGGCTTTGTACAAGACAGATAAAACCTCTCACTAATAGAGTCGAAATCTTCTTTAAGCCTCAATCTTGGGCTTTGTACAAGATAGATAAAACCTCTCACCAGTAAAGTCAGTTCCCCCTTTAGCCTCAATCTTGGGCTTTGTACAAGACAGACAAAATATTTCCCCGGAAAGTCAACTTTTAGCCTCCTCTTAGGCTTTGTATAATGATATCCCTAAAAGAGTCAATCTCTTTTTAGCCTCAATCTTGGGCTTTGTACAAGACATATAAACACTCTCTTGTTGAGTCAGTCTTTTCTAGCCTCCTCTTAGGCTTTGTATAAGGACTTCCCCAGTAGAGTCAATCAATCTCTTAGCTTCAACCTTGGGCTTTGATCAAGGCACACAAAAATCAACATCCCCTCAGAGGAAATCAAAATCTATTTGCAGGAAGACATTTCTCTGTGTTATCACACATCAAAACAAACAAATTAAACAAACCCTAATCCTAGATAACTGCTGTAAGTGACACACTTGTTGATTCAAAAATCCAAGCTGTCGTCCATCTCTTATCCTGGTAAAAATCCTCTTTTTTATCTAATTGCTGTAAGCCGCAAGCCTCTGGATTATTTACATCCACGCCACTGTCCTTCTCTTAGTATGGAAAACTCCTAAGGAAAAATGGCATTGCTCAACACTGAGTTAAAGTTTTCCCCTTCAGGACAAATCCCTATAAAGGAAATTATGGCATTGCTGGATTCGCATATCCCAGTTAAAGTAATTCTCCTTTATAATCAGCCACCCAACAGTTGTGATAAACAGACAAGATGTCTCCCTTTAGAGATGACAAATTATCTCTCATTCAAACCTTTTAGCTTCAATCTTGGGCTTTGAACAAGACACAAATAACCTTTTAGCTTCAATCTTGGGCTTTGAACAAGACACCAAAACATCATTTTTTTTTCTCCCATAGAATAGGAGGAACTACAATTGTTCTGATTTCCCTGTTTCTTTAAACGAGAATACGTAGGCATAATATTGCGAAATCTTAGCGAGCACACCAATTAAAAACTTTAGGTCCAATACCTTCACTTATCGAAAACATCGGCAAGCCCGAAATCAACAAAAACTCTCTCTCTCAAACATTCCCAAAGAAGAAACTTTCCCAACCCACAACAGATAAACACCATCAAGTATAAAAGCAGAACCTATTGCTAACAACCTATGGATAACCACATATAGGATGGGTAATTGACAACTCCCCATTGTATAACCTGACCCCGAACTCCCCGAATCTCATTAAGCGTTTGTTCAGTAAAACATTCGCGTGCAAGTTTAGTTTTAGATAGCTTCCCTTTCCCTTCCAACTTCACGGGATAAATAAGAAATCAGAAAGTCACACCCCACTCCTACCATTTCAGTGAGGAGAAACCCATGGCGATAAGGTGGTCGCGTCACCGACAAAAATCGCACGCTACACTATCTATAAATGCTCTTCCTATAATAAGCTTAGCCACTTAGATTCATTTTGCTATGATAAACTAAGAAGGTCTAGAGGGAATAATTCTAGACTTCTTAGATATACTAATGCAACTGGATACAAAAAGATTTGTGTACCAAAGGGGAAAACCTGGTCTATTTTGTAGAAATGCTTTGCAGTTTTAATAGAGCCTTAGTGTAAATTAAATGAAGCTATGTAAAGCAAGGTGTATACACTGAGTATTGATCCGCTCTCACACATAGATAAAAAACAAGTTAAAAAATTTAGTTTAGGGAAGTGATACTTGAGTCGTTCAGCAAGGACTCCTAAAATTTAGAATCAATAAAGTTATAAAGTAGGGTTTTAGTTTTAGTGAAATTCAATAAAAATGTGCATGAGTAAAAATTAATCGATCCTATGAATCAACAACTTCGGACTATCAGTTCTTCGGTTTAATCTCTAATTTCTATTATATTCATGTTTTACTATAAAGTACATTAAGAAAACATTAATATACCCTATATGAATTCGAGTTCCTATTACAGGGTAAAGCATTACGATTAATGGTGAGTTATAGTTAAACAATCAAGCGTAGTAAAACTAAATATAATCTATCAATTATGCCCTAAGAAACCAAATTCTATCAAACTAAATCGTATCAATTCTACCAGAATTTGAATTAAGTATTAGAATACAAAAATATTTATAGGAAATGAATAAAAATATAACATAAAAACCTCAAGTTTTGACGAATTGATGAAACAACGGATCGAAAGAGAAGTTTAGTTAGCCATGTGAGAAAAGCTTCAAACAATTCGTGTTCTCAATTTTTGTGTTTCGGTCTCCCCTATTCTAATTCCTTACGTGAGAATAACTACAACAAAGGTTTGAGCTTTAAGATCATCGGGTCTGAAAACATAAAATGACCTGACATAAAAAATAAAATAAATTTTGCTTCCAAAAGTCAGGTATGAAAAACGAAATATTTGAATAATCATAACTTCTAGTTATCTTTTGGCAGCGACATAAAACTTGTATGTTTATATTTTAGCTTTCCAACGCCTACTCATACACATCAATCTGATACTCGTAGATCAAGTTATGATCTGAATAATGAGAAAGTGTCAAAATGGAGTTTATTCTGAAAATAAGTAAAAGGAATGAAACAATACCAAATTTAGACTTAACTTTAAAAACATAGTAAAAAAATAAAATTAACACGAGGAGTTATAGAATTGTCGTAATATAAAGTAAAAAAGGGAGTATTAAAATGCACTGATTAAGTATACAGGAGCAATCTGGAAAAGCCAAATCTCAACCCAAGGCCAAAAAGACAAAGAAGACTGAAAATACAGGAGATAATCGATACGTTTCAAATCTCAATCAAAATCATATTGTATCTTCTCCTTAAAGATGATTAAATCAGAGTATTAATGAAGAATAGGAAAAATATTCATATTTAATATCAAATAATCAATTATTCTTTCAACATAATCGATTATCAAACTTGTTTTGGAAAGATTTGCTTCCAATATTTTATGGGTCGAATCATCCTAGATTTTAAGAAGATTTTTGCATGCTCAAATGATTAGAATCAACGCTATAAATAGGTACTCCTATTCATTTAGTTCTTACATCCTTTCTTTTCTTCTTCTTGTGTTTTTTCTGTTGTTGTTTTTCTCTATTTGTGTGAATACTACTTTAGTACACAAAAATCATCATCATGGCGTCCAAGAGAATGAGAAGCTCTACTCATTCCCACCTCTCTGCTGATTTCTTATCTCAAGATCAAGAAATGAGATTATTTCATGAGTTTGCAAGTACAATGATTTTTTCCATCCATTCCTTAGATGAAAGTGTGTTTTAAGAGTGTGAGTTTTTCAAGAGCCTTGAGGAATCAAACTTGAAGGGTTTCATCTACAATACTCCAAGAAAGATGTATCCATCCTTAGTCAAAATGTTATACTCAAATCTTCATTACATAAATTGGATTATTTCTCTCGAAGTCAGAAAGCATAAGATATCTCTACCATTGGAAGAGTTTGCTGAAGTTTTAAATCTACCTTACATCAGATCTCTCTTAAAGCCAAATTAAACAGACAAATGTAACAGTGACAATTATGCGATTGCTGCTTCATCCTTTTTGTTAGATCTGAATTCCCATATTTCTTCTCCGTTCACTGTAGGCCATATGCACCAGATATTCGCCTCATTCACTATATGAAAAACCATATTATTTTCCCAAGGAAGAGAAATTTTAGCCACTTACCAGTTTTGATGTTGCTTGAGTATGGTTACTTGCAAATAAAGTTAAGAAAAATTGGGAAGAGCAATGATCTAACACATGTATGGAGAAAAAAGAAAGGTTTTTGTCTTCCATATAGTGATCTAGTAACGAAAATCTTGGAACGTGTTGAGTTTATCCTTGAAGGATAGGAAGTGGTAAAAGATGTAACAATAATAGGAGAGATCGCATTAGGGAAATGCACTTCAAAATTTTCAATGGGGATATTTTTCAAAATCCTCCAAAAAAAAAGTTCTACAAAACAACATGCATCAACACCATCTCTTCACTAAAAAGCCTTTGTAACTCTGGATGATTTCGACTATGATATCCCTAAAACCCCATCTATCAAAGCTCTAATCCACGATATCATTAATTGATAGAAGAGGACACATAAGAAGATCAACTTCTTGGATCATAACTTCACTCAAGACATAATGTATCTACCTCCTGGGTTGTTCACTGATGATGATGATATTGAATAGTTGTCTCACTTATGTACTTTCTCTTCTTTTAGTTTTAAGTGTGTTTAATTCCGTTTTTCCCAATTTTTCATACTTTGATTTTAGTTAATTATTCAAGCATTCCCCTTTTCTAGTAAATCTTGTGTGATCAATGTGAACTATGTGCTTTCCTATTAATCATTATTTTCTCGCATTTTTCTTGCCTATTTGATAAGTCCAAAGCGGGAGAAGTATAATATAAGGGGGAGTATAGTATACACTCTACTCATGTGAAGGGGAGTTTAACCACTCCGAATTTTACCTTTTTGTTTTCTCTCTTACCACTAGGGGTGAAAAAACGGGCCCGACCCATTGGGTATGCCCGTTTTACCTGCACTTTAGTGCAGGGTGGGCCAAAGGTTTAGGCCCTCACCCTCTAATGTGTCCGCCCAGCCCCGCCCTGTTTTCTTCGCGGGCTTTTGCGGCACAAGTATTTACATAAAAATTTGCATTTTTAGGTTTAAAAGGTGCAGCGCCCGCGGGCTTTCTCCGCCCCGCCCTCACGTTTTTGTGGGGTGGGCATAGGTTTTAGGCCCGCATCATCAACTATGACCGTCCCGCCCCGCCCCGTTTTTTTGCGGGCATTTTCAGGGTGGGCCTAAATGGGGCGGGCATGCCCGTTTGCCACCCCTACTTACC
This sequence comes from Lathyrus tuberosus, assembly GCA_022829125.1. NCBI lineage: Eukaryota > Viridiplantae > Streptophyta > Magnoliopsida > Fabales > Fabaceae > Lathyrus > Lathyrus tuberosus. The sequence goes on from JALAZF010000193.1 coordinate 6,150,822, forward strand.
ACCTCATTGGGAGATGTGTTATTATCATAAAAAAAGGAGAATGTGAATCTATGTACTTGCATGTACTTTCAAGGTGATCCAGACTGGTGATGTTTATTTATAGCAAAGATGCGAATAATTGATTCAATTTGTAACACTCACAATAGATTGGAACAAGTATTTTAATCGTTGGAAATAAATAAATATCAAAACCTTCCATTTTTGTTTGGAACAATTACTTATTCACATATAATAATTAATTACAATAATTGATTTTGAGAGTTATTTCGCCAATGGAATGTTTCCAAATTTAAACCTCATTTTTTCCTATAAATAGAGAGCTCCTCTATCATTTCAAATCACTCAGAAAACATTCTTTAATCCTAATTTCTCGCTCTCTCATATTTTACAAAAAAAAAACTCTCTTTCTTTAACTAGAATTTTACCTTAGTGCTTGAGAGTGGTCTTGTGCTTAGTGATGATCTTTGTTCTGAGTGGTGGGCATATTTGTAATTTAGACAAGAGTGCATTATCTCTCAAGTAAAGTATCTTTTTTAAGAAGTTTTTTAGTTGCAAGCTAAATCAATAAAAGCTCTTGTTTGATTTGGGGATTACCTAAGGAAGTCTCCATTTTGTTCGTGAGTTTGCCTGCAACAAAAGCTATTTTTTGGTTCTTGAAGATCAACTAGTAAAATATAACCAAAGGTTCATAAGCTTAGCACGGTGTAAAATCTCTATCAGTTCGAGATCATCCCGTATACAATCTCATCTTGGTTCCTGAGCTCATCCTAGTGGATAAACTATGCCATTTGAGACAAGCCTGTATAAAATCTCACCTTGGTTTGAGATCAATTAGTATAAAATATCGATTCAGTTTGGAGGTCAGCCCACGTAAAACCCTAACTTGGTTTGGAGGATAGCCAATATAAAACTCCATCTTGGTTTGAGATCAGCCAATACAAAATCTCTATTTAGTTTGGAGGATAACCAATCAAAACTCTGCCTATTTTTGGTTGGAAGTTAGCCATTGAAAAACTTTAAATCCTTATAAAAAGCGGTTCATGGGCATATCCTACCAAAAGATTTCAAGCTAGTGGAATATCTCAAGAAGAATTCTTGGGGAGAGGATTATTTCACATTCATTTAGACCAAACCTCTATAATTCGTTGGTGTCTTTCTCTTTCCCTTATCACTCTTACTTTATTTATTTCATTTTCTTTTCCATCTATTTCTTTATTTCACAACTTGTTTTCTCATTCGTTTCACAAGTGTTTTTAACTCTGATTTTAGCAAAGATTTTATTTTTAATTAACGTTTTCAAGTCTCCAAAATTCACTCCCCATCTTGTGTTGAGTGTCACATGTCAAACAATAAGGTTATCTTTTATTATAAATTCAACATTCTACTAATTCATATGCAATGTGATATTTAACCACTTACACTTGAACCCAAGTTTGGAATTTCTCATTTGTTAAGTGTAACACCTTAAACCCCGAAACTTATATAAAAATATTTAATCAACAATTTAAGGTGTCACTACGACAACCATTCAAAAATCCATCAACACATTTGACAACAAGCAACGGAAAATCATGTCACAACAAATTTAAAATTAAATTTCGCAAATAAAGTATTAGACTTTAAATCACATAATTCAGTATTAACTCAAAGCATAACAAAAATGCCCCGTTCTCGATGTTACAGATCAGATCATTTAATCGTATAAAAGTGATAAACGATAAATTAAATGAAGATGGGCTCCAAGACCATCTTCCAAATCACAGCAACTACTACTCATGTTTCTGAGTATCTATACACATCGTACATCAACACATAAATAAAACAATAAATGGGTGGGAATACTCTCAAATATGTTAGCGATGCAAAAGATCAGGAATGGTAGCCTAAACATGAACAACAACAATCATCAACAGGTAATGTATTCAAACAACAATCGTCAATTCACAAATCCCAACTTGTATGCAATATGACAACACATCGACTCTATATGTATGTGGTACCAACTCAACAACAGTTCTTTATACGAACTGGGTCCTAACATGTGAACCCCGAGTCCCCTCATATGAGCTCCAGACAAGTCACTCGTCCCGTCATATGAACTCGTGACTCACCTCTTTCACAACAACGACAACATATGATATATGGAATACAATAATGCAATGACAATAACAGAACAATGTTTACAACCCAAAATCTAACTGTAAACAATCATGCATTTAAACTCATCAACAATAGTTCTCACTTTGAACTATGCATCTCAACAATCATCAACATGTATATACAATAATTCACATAATTATACTTGCACTTCACAACATATATGCATACATCAAATAAACATCCACATAACACTCAATCATATCACTTCATCTCAATTAACACGACAAAACTGAAACCAACAATCATTGGAATTAGAGACAGTTCGATAATTTGAGTCAAAATGACAACTCTATGTTTACGCTCGCTAAGCAAGAACCAAAAACCAGAAAATATCACATTTTGTCACAGCTTGCTAAGCGAGCACCTTCCTCACTAAGCGAGGGATCGTTAAGCGATGTTCATCCTCACTAAGCGAAGTCCCCAAGAACTGCAAAAATAAAAAACGTGATTCCACCATTAGAGCCCTATCGAAGCTCCAATTTTTGACCCTAATCACCCAATTCAAACAGCAGACAACATATACATGTTATACCATGATTAAAACATCACATATGAATTGATTAACATCCAATTTCATTAATTAATAATGAATTTAATGTTTTGTTTATAAAACCAAACATGCATCAATGACAACAACAAAATTCAGATTCATTTCACCACATCATGTATAATTTTCAGAGTAATTTAGGGTACGAATCACATATCATTTACAACAATTATCATATAGTTTTCATAATTTTTCATCAAGAACACATAAACCTCAGCAATGAAGAAAATATAAAAAAAAATTAAAGGAGGGTGAGGATCTCTCTCTACCCTTCATACAATATACACCCATATTAGAGCAATCTCCCTCTTATCTTGGATTTCCAGCAGAGCATGCTCTACAACAATCGTGATCTCTCCCTTTTCCTCAAGCCCAGGGTTGCCTCTTCCTCTAGTCCTCCAAATTTTTTTCACATAAAAAGTTCTAACTCTCACATTTTCTATTTAAACCAAAACCTAATTCTCCTTATTTAAGTTATCCTCTTATTACCGTCAACTTACTCTCATATTCCCTATCTTGCCTCAACTTCTCTTACTAACTCTATTTTTTCTTTTATTTTAATGTTTAATTCTAATAACTCAATTTACACTAATTTCTACTATTTCTTTTATTTTTAATTTAAATCTAAATTTCCTCCCAATAACATTATTTTTAATCACTCTTCTCAAATTAAATTAATTAAAATAAAGTAATTAATTTCTACCATTCCTTTAACTCTCTCTAATACCCACTAGTACACATATATTCGTCATTGATCCAAATAAAAGCATATAAATTAATTTAAATAATTAAATAGAACAAACTAAATTCAATTGAATTCGGGGTGTTATAACTCTCCCGCACTTATAGAATTTTTGTTCTTGAAAAATACCTGAACAAAACAGCTCTAGATAAGACTCTCTCATCCGACTCTCCAGCTCCCATGTCATTCTTCCACAAGCAGGCCCCCCAAAAAACCTTCACCAAGACGATCTATTTACTTCTCAGTTGTCTCACTTCTCGGTCATTGATTCGCACTGGTGATGCCTTCACAGTCAAGTTATCTCCCACTTGCACCTCATCTATTTGAACCACATGAGATGGATCCGGAACATACTTCCGAAGTTGGGACACATGAAACACACTATGAAGATTCAAAAGAGACGGTGGTAAAGCAACTCTGTAGGCCACTTCTCATACTCGCTTCATAATCTAATAAGGACCAATGAAACACGACGTGAGCTTTTGAGATTTCAAATCACGACCATCACCTGTCATCAGAGTGACTCGTAGGAACACATGATCTCCCTCTTAAAACACAAGTGTTCTCTTCCTCTTATCATGATAACTCTTCTGGCGACTCTGCGAAGCTTTCATCTTCTCTTGGATCATCTTGATCTTCTCGGTAGTCTGCTAAACAATCTCAGGTCTAAGCACAACACTTTTACCATAATCATACCAACACAAAGGTTCCCTACACCTTATAACATACAAAGCCTCATATAGTACAATTCCAATACTAGAATGGAAATTGTTATAAGTGAAATTAATCAACGATAATGTAACTATCCCAGTTACCTCCCTGCTCCAAAACACAAGCTCTCATCAAATCCTTCAAAGACTTGATAGTCCTCTCTGTCTGACCGTCCATCTGTAGATGATAAGCAGAACTCAACTTCATCTTAGTATCCATGGCTTCTTACAAACTCTCCCAGAACTGCGATGTGAATCTTGGATATCTGTAAGAAATAATACTCAAAGGAATACCATGCAAGCTAGAAACCTTCTCAATTTATACTTCAACCAACTTCTACAATTAATAATTGGTCCTAATCAGAATGAAATGAGCTAATTTAGTTAATTTATCCACTATAACCCAAAGTGAATCATTCCTTTTAGTATTCTTAGGGAAAATCGTCACAAAATCCATGGAAATACCATCCCACTTCCATTCAGGAGTATCCAATGGTTGCATCAAACCCAATAGTTTCTGACGTTCAATCTTCGACTGCTGGCAAGTCAAACACGCATAAAAAAAATCGGTTGTATCCTTCTTCATTCCTGGCCACCAAAACATTTTCTTCAAGTCTTGATAGATTTTAGTAGCATCGAGATGAATACTCAGACTACTTTTGTGACCTTTTTCAAGAATACTCTTCTTTAGCTCTGGCACATCAGGTACACAAACTTTTCATGGAAACGCATAACACCATTCTCACCTATTTGGAAATCACCTCCTCCTTAACCTTGATTGATTAACACTAGTCGGCCAATCAATCCCAAATCCAATTTTGGACCTTCTCTGATTTCTTTGAGAATACCACTAGCCAGCTTCAACATACCCAACTTCACGTTTTTAGGGGTGCTTTCACACAACAAACTCAGATCTCTGAATGGCTTGATTAAATCCAATTCTCGAACTATAAGCATCGACATATGCAATGAATTTCTACTCAAAGCATCGACTACAACATTGACTTTATCAGGATGGTAACTCAAACCAAAGTCATAATCCTTTAGAAATTCGAGCCACCTCCTCTTCCTCATATTCAACTTTTTATGATCGAACAATTACTTCAAACTCTTGTGGCCACTGAACACTTTAAATTTGGAACCAAACAGATAATGCCTCCAAATTTTTAACACAAACACCACGGCTGCCAACTCTAGATCGTGCGTAGGATAATTTCTTTCATGAACTTTCAAATATCTATAAGCATAAGCCAGAACCTGACCATTCAGTATCAACACACCTTTTAGACCCATTTTTGAAGCATCACAATACACAATAAAAGATTCAGTTGTACTTGGAAAAATCAAAACTAGAGCAGACATCAACTTCTTCTTGAGATCTTGAAAACTCTCTTCACACTAGATACTCCTCACAAAAGCTTGACCTTTTTAAGTCAAATGAGTTAAAGGCAACTCCAACTTTGTAAAGCCTTCAATAAACCTCATGTAATAACCAGCCAAACCCATAAAACTTCTGATCACTGTAACAAACTTCAAAGTTTCCCATTGCAACACTGCATCTATCTTTAACGGATCCCCTACGATACCACCACTAGATATCACATGACCAAGGAAACTCACTTCTTTCAACCAGAACTCACACTTAGATAACTTTGCATAGAAATTCTTTTCTTTCAAGGTCTGCAACACAACTTTCAGATGCTCCACATGCTCTTCATCAGACTTAGAATATATCAAAATATCATTGATGAACACCACCACAAACTGATTTAGACAAGGATGGGAAATCCTATTCATATATTGCATAAACATACCTGGTGCATTAGACACACCAAACAACATCACAAAATACTCATAATGACCATATCAAGTTGTGAAAGCAGTCTTCGGAATATCATCTGATTTCACACGAATTTGATGATAACCCGACTACAAATCAATCTTATTGAATACGCAAACACCAACCAACTGATCCATCAGTTCATCAATTATCAGAAGAGAATAATTATTCTTGATAGTAACCTTGTTCAGTTGTCGATAATCAACACTTAACTTCATGTTACCATCTTTCTTCTTAACTAACAACACCGACGCTCCCCACAGTGAAACACTCAGTCGAACAAACTTCTTCTCAAGCAGATCCTCTAACTGTTTCTTCAGCTTACTCAGTTCTGAAGCAGACATTATGTACAGAGCCATCGACACAGGACTAGTATTAGGTACTACGTCCATGGAGAACTCAACCATGCGTTCCGGAGGTAAATCACTAATGTCATCTGGAAACACTTCAAGAAACTCACACACAACAGGTTGATCAACAATCATTCTTTCACTTCCCCCTCTCAAGGAGGTGAACAACATGAACACTTGAGCACCTTCTATCGAGGACATCTCTACCTGTCTCGCAGTCATGAAAGTTGACTCCGTAGTCTCTTCGAATTCAAGAAACAACCAATTTATCAAAACAATTAATATGCACACGGTTGAACTTCAACCAATTTATTCCAAGAATAACATCGAGTTGATTTAGAGGCAAACGACTAAGTCAATCCCAAAATCTCTACCGTAAATGTCAAAGGATATTTCACACATACCAATGAAATAGTCACTGAACCATTAGCTGGGGTATCAATGACCATGTTATCATTCATATCAGACACTTCCAAATTGAATCTTTTCACACACTCATCAGATATGAACGAGTGTGTTGCACCTGTGTCAATAATAGTAATCAATAGAATACCATTAATAAATCACATACCCCAAATGAATCTATCTGATGCAGTAGTCTCTGCTCCAGAAAAAGAAAAAAATTTTCCTTCCAGACTGAGCCTTCTTTGGTTTCTGGAACTAAGTAATAATGCGACCATGCTCTCCACAATTATAGCAAGTCAAAGTATTACTCTTAAATTTAACTACTCGGTGACCTGACTTCCCACACTTGAAGCAATTCAGAGTTGTGGTTTTGCACTCAGAAATGCGCTGTCCAAACTTTCCACATTTGAAGCATCTCACAGAAGCAGGAGTCTCTCCCCCACTCTGCTCTTTCCCACATACGGATTTATGCTCGGCCTTCTACTTCCCTTTGTCAGCTGGAACAATATATGGTTTCCCACGATTATGATCCTTTACTTTCTTCTCACTAAGACTCTTATAGTTAGTAGATAGGGCTTTGCTCTCCTCATCATATATTATACACTTATTCACCATCACAGAAAACTGGTGAATCTCCTAATACCCAATACCTTTCTTGATATCGAGACACAAGCCGCTTTCGAACTTGATACACTTCGACCCTTTAGCTCACACACTATCATAGTGTGGACAAAATTTCACCACCCAGCATAGTCAACAACTATCGAATTCCCTTGTATAAGCTCAAGGAACTCGATCTATTTCTTAGTTCGCACGTCCTATGAAAAGTACTTATCTAGAAAATTAGTTTGAAAGAAACCTAAGTAACCTCAGTACCTTCATCTTTCATTCTTTGGCGCGCGTTGTCCCACAAGTCTTCGGCCTCCTCTGACAGTATATGAGTACCAAACAACACCTTCGGATCATATTTGCTTTTGAAGGTCAGCGAGTTGTTTCTCTAAAACTTTCACATTCCATGGAATTCATCACTAGACTAATTCTGCTGACCCTACAGTGCCTGAGCCATCGCCTCCATAGCACCGATAATAGCCTAGACGTTTCTTCCTCTAGCCATATTTCTACACACCAGTAACCAACTATTAGAAGAAACATGTATCGATAGTGTTCATACACATGTCACATAATAGGGAACATACATGACAAAAACCTAACCGAATGGACCAACCTGCTATGATACCACTATGTAACACCCTAAACCCCAAAACGTATATAAAAAGATTTAATAAATAATTTAAGGTGCCACTACGACAACCATCCAAAAATTCATCAACAGATTTGACAAAAAGTAGCGAAAAATCGTGTCACAACAACTTCAAAATTAAATTTCGCAAATAAAGTATTAGACTTTAAACCACATTGTTCAACATTAACTTAAAACCTAACAAAAATGACTTGTTCCCGATGTTACAGATCAAAGTATTTAATCGACTAAAAGCAATAAACGATGAAGTAAATAAAAATGAGCTCTAAGGCCATCTTCCAACTCATAACAACTATCATTCCTATTCCTAAGTATTTGTACACATCGTATAGCAACACACAAACAAAACACCAAAGGGGTGAGAGTATGCTTAAATATGTTAGCAGTGCAAAAGATCAAGAAGGGTACCCGTCATACCCCAATTTTGCCCCTTGGTCAATAAATAAATGCATTCATCATGACATTTTTACATCATCTACATATCCATGCATTTCTTGCCACATAGTGCTTAAAATGTCGACCAAAATAAATTTTTGGATCTAAGATTAAAATTGATTAGTTTTTGGTTAACAAATACCGCGAAAGCACTTTGTTAATTAATTAGGGAAATTTAATATTTCTAGAAAGTGATTTTAAAATTATTTTCGGACGCATTGATAAGTTAATGATCCGGTTATCCGAGCAAATGCCGGAAACCCTTTTAAGTTAAGTTTTCAAAATAAAACAACTTTTCAACCGAGCTTAAGAAGTGATTACTAAAAAAATGATTTTCTATTTTAACGAAAACGCAATTGGGCACGCGAGAGCGGGCGATAAAGCTTAGAGATTAAGTGCGGTTCTGAATACGCGAAAGCGAAGATTCCATTTTAATTAAGTCTTTTTCAAGGAAGAAAATATTACCACGTAAGTGGTTTTATTTAGAAATAATAAGAGTACTGTTGTTCAATGAGAGCTACATTCCAGTATTGCATCTTTGAATTTGTTAAAAGTTTATTATTTCATTTTGTTCCTTTTTCCATAACCTTTTTACGATCACCTTAGATAAACACCGTAGCAATAGAAGACGATAGATTGACCATTAGGCCTCTAAGGGATTCGACAACCTTTTATATTACTTTGATACACTTTGTATACTTGCGGAAAGCACGCATCATACACATTGGTCCAAACATTCATCTAAAGGTCAAAGACTCACCCAAACAAGTGAGAGAGAGACCACATATTCTCCCAAAACCTTAATGTGATAAGTGTATGGGTCCTCTTACTTATTTAGCGCCTTACCTCAATTTTTCTAAGCAATGTGGGAGTTAGAACTAACATTTATTTCTCATCAATCTCCCCCTCAAGTGTGAGTCCATCCACTATGCTCCCCTTCAAGCGAAAGCTCTTTCATTCACATGTTTATACCACCATTGATAGATACTCTTACTCGTCATGGGCACTACAATAGGACACGTCGCCTGACCACCATGTCAGGAAGACTTTCGACACAAGGAGTCGGTCCCTTACTCAAACCATCAGCTCTGATACCATTGATGGGACATCATGAGGGGAAAACATTCACATTGGATAAAACACTCACCTAAAGATCAAAGACTCACCGAAACAAGTGAGAGAGACACCACATTTTCACCAAAAACCTTAAGGTGATGGGTGTATGAGTCCTCTTACTTATAAAGTGCTCAACCTCCACTTTTCTAAGTAATGTGGGACTTAAAACTCACAAATGTTTCTCAACACAACTCACATTTGTTTCTCAATAGACCTCACTAAGTGCATATGAAAAATATAGCCTAGTATATTCCAAGTAAACCAAAAATTCAACTAATATCTTATATTTACCTTTGTCAACTGTGACATTTTCCTCCTCAAGGCTTATCATATGATTTTTTTTCAATCAGAACACTTGCTAGTTTGCATCCAACTTTCCCAATATCCTACAAAGATCAAGCACATATTTTATTTGAGACATAAAGATGCCTTATTTTGAGTAGGTTATCTCAATTCCTAATAAATAATTGAGTTGCCCAAAGGCTTTCATCTTAAACTTCGGTGATAACTTTTCTTTGAGTAAGTGTCTCTAAAAAAAATCATCACATGCAACGATAATATCATTACCATAAACCAGAAGTACAATTGATTTTTTCTCATTGTGAATGTTCGAAGAAAAAATTATGGTCTCATTGACTTTGATTATATCCCAAGTACACCAAGGCCTTTATGAATCTTACAAACGAGACACGTGGTGATTACTTTAACCCATATAAGGCCTTTTTCAATTTACACATGATGTTGGGTCCTGATAAGCGTTAAATGTATCGTATTTTTAGCTTGTTTTTATTTTGATTTCATGTGTGTTTTCATCATTCTAGTTCGTTTGTACGCATTTTTGTCTCCTTTATTTGTTTTCAGGTAATAAGAGGTAAATGGAGCGAATCGGGACGAAAAAGGCAGAAGATCACATAAAAAGGAACACTTCCGATAAATATTTCCTGGAACCAACATGACATAGCCGTGTCCTATGACACGAGCCATATTATACCCTTTGAAGCCCCTTCATACAAATAACCAGGCTGACACAACCAACCCATGTTCCCTGACACGGCTCGTGTCAGCACTTTAGGAAGTTAGAAACTCTTTAATTTTTGGACGTTTTTTGTGACTTTTTGACTTCTATAACCCCCTAGGCTTTATGTTAGTGTCTAATTAAGGTCTTAACTTGAAATAAGTGTGAATTATTGGTTATTTATGGCCTCGTTTAGTATAAATAGAGGCTATAGCTTGAGAAAAAAAGGGAGAGACCTAAGGGTGACACTTAAATGCTCTATCCTTTACTTTTTGTTCTTGTTTACTCTTGTAATCATTCATCACTTTGGTGTTATACTTATTTCTTTTCTTCATTTTAAGTTGATTTTCATTTAGTTTTGTTGCATTAGTTATTTTATTTCAATTGCTTGCAATGTCTTGTTATTATTTTGTTGTTATTCCTCTCACCATAAATGAGTAGATCCTTAGGGACATCGGGTTATGTTAGTCCATCTCATTACAAACCCCTATTGAGTCTTTAATTTGTAATTAGGAGAAATATAGTGTAGCCACGCGAAGATTCGCCCTTTTACATGTGAACTTTTAATTTATCCCAAAAGAGGAAAGGGGAAAAAATCTTAATAAACCCATGAGTGGTGTGCAAAGCAAAAACAATGCACTTGAGAGATCGGGAATCGGGATTGGTTATATAAAGGGAAGTTATTAACACCCTAAGTATCTATAGTATCCTATAGGAACCTCTTGCATATATTTGTGTTATTGTTGTTTTTACTTACTGTGTAACGGGAATTTGTTGATTGGTTTTTGAGTGAGTAATAGGAGATATTTTCGTTGTTTATGTAGTGTAAAATAAACTATGAGAAAGGTGTAAGAACCTAATAGTTTTGTTTATTATTGTGCTCGCTAAGATCTCGCAATCTTATGCCTACGTATTCTCAAAAGGAAATTGAGAAATCAGAGCATTCGTTGTTCCACCTACTAATGGGTGGAATTGGGTTTGTTGGGTTTTTGAGAAGAGACAAATTGTCATCTTAAGGGAGATATCTCACCTATTCACAACAAACATTTTTAGAAAGAAAAGAATAAGGGAAGAAGCTTCAAACTTGGATATAGAGAATCCAGAGTAATGCCACATCTTCCTTTAAATGAATCTTTGCATATTAAGAGAAGGGCATTGAATTGGATATAGAATTAACAAGTATGCCAATTACATCACTTAAATGAAAGAAGTGTTTTGTATACCATAATAAGAGAAGGACTCCAACTTGGATTTTTGAATCAACAAGTGTGCCACTTATATCACTTAAATTGAAAAAAGTTTGAAATGTTTGATTTATTTTTGGTGAGGGAATAAAAGAGACATGTCTTCCATAGAGATGATTCATGTCTCATCTCTAGGGAGTGTTGAATTTGAATCAAAAGGTTGGCTAGGGCTTGACTTGAAGTTTGAGGTTTGAAGGTTTGAAGCCACAAGGGGCTATGGTTGACTTTGGGGCTTTAAAAGGGAATTCTCAGCTCTTTGAAGAGTTGAGTCTGAAGTCTACCTTCCTCGTACAAAGCCCAAGAGGAGGCTATTGGAACTTCAACAAGGGAAACCTAATATTTTAACTAATTTGTAGTTGAAGAGGATCCTAAAGTTTAAACTGAGTCTAAACTAGGGATGAGTATTGAAATTCAACAGTTATGTAAGTGTTGTAAATGTCAAGAGAAACTTAACAAGACAAGTCTAATTAAGCTTTTAAACAAAATGTAATCATCGAGGATGACATGAATATGGTATGACTAAGAATGATATATCAACATGTGAATGTGCATCTGATAAGTAGATATGTTTATCATGGTAAGATTTTATGAAGGAAATACTTGAACATGTGAGCAAAGATTTAATATATAGAAGCAATCACAAATAGTTCAAGTAGTATGTTCAAGATGAACCGAGGATCCAATGAATATGGTAAAGGGTAATCAAAACCCTAATGGAGATAAAAAATATGGACAAAGCATTCAAACATGGTTGAATAAAGGGCTTTGGGGAATCCAAACTCAAGTGGAAGCCCTAGCTATGTATCGAAATATTTTGAAAAGTTAATTAAAGTAAAAACCCTAATTAAACATTTAATTGGAGTATTTTTCAAAGGATAATTATTTACTCATGGTATGAAAGACAAGACAACATGTTAGGTATATCAAACAAGGCTTGAACAAAGTATATCATGACCATATAAGAACATGTGATCAATTAGGTTAAGAGGAAAATCAAAAGAAAGTCATTAAAAGTATGAAAATACTTAAAAATGGGCCACTTTTCAACTTAATAAAAATGTGTTAAATAAATGTTATTTTTGACATTTTTTAATATATTCACAAAATATGACATATGAATAAGAAGTGTGCAAAAATTCAATCAAAAACTTAAGTTTTACTCCCACCAAGAGTTGAACCTGTGCCCTTCATGTCATGGGTTTAAAACATTACCAACTGAGCCAATGCACACATGGTGACAAGGAATGGATAAAGTAAATAATATATTAACATTTCAAAGTGAAAATGTATAAAAAATAAAACCCAAAAGGTTTGCGGCGAGGGGGATTCAAACCCCAGACCTGAGGGTCACACAAAGCCTTATAACGCGCACTCTAACCACTGGGGTGGTGATACATCCGTGTATCAAACCAAACCCATTTAATTAAGTAGTGATACAAGAGAATTAAAATGAACATGGAGGCACCTCCATGCCCGTCTTCTTCCATGATCCCTTGATGTTCTGATCAAGTTTTAATAATTTGGAGGGTTTTTGCTCAAAACACTATTCCACTTTAATGTTAGAGAACAAAACCTCACTTCTTGGTTTTTGAAATGATTTTTAACACATGCCAAAGATGGAATCTTGAAAATTTAGTTGTGCTTTGCAGAGCACGTGGTTCATGATTATTTTGGAGTTAATCTTATGAAGATTTCAAGCTTGCAAAGCTTATCCAAGTCGTGGGGCGTAGAGAGGTTTAGCAGTTATGTCTTGAAAATCAGTTGTGGCAAGGCATGTTGTGAGATTCATATCTCCTTGCTCAAATTAGGTAAATCTGTGTTCTTGGTCATTTTGGAAAGCTGAGATATCATACTTCAACTTTGATGTTCAAAATTTTTCTTGAATCATTTTGGATCGTAGTGAAAAATACCCCTAAAGTTGGCTTAAACACAAGACAGATTCTGCCTAAAATTTCATTAAGTGTTTTAGGTTCAAAATCATGAAACCTCCAACTTCATGGCCTTATATCTTAAAATCTATGCTTTTTTTGGGAATCCAATCTCAAGGCCAAATTTGTAGTATGTAACAAGCTCTTCATTTTGATTTTTAGATCAAAGAAAATGGTTACTTAGTTTGGAAGTTATGCCCTTGCAAAGTAGGATAAGAATCATTGAATTTTATTACTTATAAAAAATTCAACTTCTGTAGTGTTGCCCTTTTTACAAGTAACCTCACATTTCTTGATTTTTCTTGATAAAATATGATCCAAATCACATATTAACATCATTCTTGACTTGAAGAGACTATGTTTGACCAAATACTTCAAAAGTCAAACTTGATTTTGACCACAGTTGACTTTTGTATCAGATGAACTTTGAACTTTGTGATCCTTTATGAAATCAAACCCTTAGGCTTTTTGAACACCATGGATGGACTCCAAAGGTGTTGTTGAGTGTCTTGAATCATGTCCCAAGGCTTGAGATCATGTATTGGTCAAAAGTCAAAGGTACAATTGCATTTTCATTAAAAATCCTAGTTTGTGGACAAGATGAATTTAAATTCTTGCATTACTTATGAATCAATTTCTTTGGGTTAATCCAATCATATGAAGGGATTAATATGAGGTATTTGAGGTCCTTGAAACATATTTGGAGTTTTGGGATCATGCCTTGCTTCAAAAGTCAACCCAGGGACTGAATTAGGTCAAAACCCTAATTTGGATGCACTGACGATTGTGAGGCTTCATGAGCTTGTCATGATGCTATTTTGCATTTGATTATTGATGAATGAAAGCTCTTGATCTTCTTGGATGAATAAGGGATTTAAGATATTGAATATGATGCCCATTTCTTGATAATTCATCTGCTTGAGCTTTAGGGGGATCACATAACCTGTGAAGCAAGTGAGCATACATATATTGTACTTGTGATGGGTTAGTGATGTATAAAGACATGTATATATGTAATGATGAATGTTATGCCAATGATGCAAATGAGGTGGCATCTTGGGAGTAAAAAATTAGGGTATGATAGATGCCCCTATTTAAGTTTCTCCGATCCGGAGAGATGAAGATTGACATCTTAGTCTCGACAAGATAAGAGAGGCTTAAATACAACAATACACAATTTTGGCCCCTAAGAAGCCACAAAAGGTGATATGAATGCACTTATGAGTGCAAGAGATGAGATCTGTGGGAGATGATGCCACAGGAGACTGAGGACAATCTAAACCACAGGGGTATAACCATAGAATTATCCATTGGGGAAAGAAAAATTGTGGAAAATGTTGTAACTTTCTAGGAAAGAGACAACAATTTTAATGGGGATAGAGGAACACAACTCCACAGGGGATGGTGTTATAACTCTAACAAATTTGAACCTCCATCTTTGGCAACTGATTCAACATCTTCTTTGACTAAGTAGCATTACTTAGAAAGGGTAAAATAAACTTCCCCATGTTTTGGGTCGTACGCCGCAAAACTGGTCTTGGTTTCTGGAATAAACTTCCCCTCATTTTTGGACATAAGCCATGAAAATGGTCTTGGTTTTCTAGAATAAACTTCCCCTTGTTTATGGACATAAGCCACGAAACTGGTCTCAGTTTTTTTCTTATCAAGTCTTTCACTTGAAAAGGGGTAAATAGACAAGCTCCTGAAAAAGGTAATCACTTGCTGAAATAATAACTTCACCGAGGATCTTCAAAGAGATGCGGGCCGACTAATTTGCAAAACAAATTTCTCAAATAAAGAGAAACTTCTTATAAGGGTCTTCATCAAACTTCCCGCCGGGATTTAATGGGGAGATGCCATTTGATGGAAAACAAACTTCATTATACTTCTCTTTGAGACTTTTTTGGAGAGATGACGTAAGATGAAATAAAAATTTGATATGCTGATAGCTTCAATGGGGATAGAAAAACTGCTCGGAAAGATACTGCCATTTGCCGTTTCACTAGGAAATCCAGGGATAAAAGCAAGCTTCTCAAATAAAGAGATTACCGCTCGCTGTCATGTGTAGATTCTAAAGCGGAATAATTTTATCTTGCTGGGGGAAACCTCAACAGATTCTCTCTGGGGACGTAGACCACTTAAAAGGCGCAAAATTAATTCCCTTTTAATTCAGAGGTTCAAGTTATCAAAATGGCCAAAAGACCAGCTCAATTCAGGAATAAGCTGGAGAGATACCGTCAAACAAGACACTAACTAGTGAGGAATGAACTCGAACTGGTGATTTTCCCTATCCAATTGTGGCAAGGAGAATTAAATCAGGGATTCCCTGAGGATTAACTCAGTGGGGAGTTAGAAAAGATATACATTCTCTGCCTACGGCTAACCACTCTGTTGGAGAGAGGAAACATATCACTCAGGGACAAACAAAACCTAGGTGAATGAAGCAAACATTATCGATAAAATGCACTATGAACATGGATATGAATTCAAATATGAATGATATATGTATGATATGAATGCGTGTTATGTTTTTATGCTGACAAAACAGGCGAAAAAGATATACTGGTGATGAAATAAACATCACAATGTGACCGGGTACTTAGCCAGTCTCCTGGAAATATCAGTGGACATAAAACAAAGAGAGCCATCAATGGAACAAAGTCCTGTTGTAAGGCTTAAGTCTCTCTGAGGAGAGGAAGATACTTTACTTGGGGAAAGAACCCAAACAATCTTCTAAACTCATTATCTTGTTCAAATGGGGATAAAGTAACTCTGCGTTCTACCAGGGAAAGAGAACCACACTCAGCTTGCATTCAAAAACTCAATTGGGGGATACCATGTTTAATTCTTTACGGGAGAGCATCGAGTCCAAATTTTAACTAGAGATATGGGATTGTATGTCCAACATATCAAGGTGTAGACGGTGTAACACCCATATATAAAACTCATACATTAAAGCATAAATATTATATATAGATCCAAGTGTTTGGTACTGAAACACATAAGCTCCTAGTTAACACATTGTATACAAAAAAATGCCCTAAAGTACAAAGTACAAAAACCTAAGGCATATTATACACAAGATGTTCAAATGATAAAAAAAACTAAGAACTAGATCAACAATGATCTCAAAATACACTTCGCTACGGAAGCTAGCCATCAACAAGCAAGGAAAAGATCATACGACCTTATCCTTACCCTTCTCGGAACCTGAAGCACCTGAAATACATCAACAACGTGGGGTGAGATACATCAAATCTCAGTGAGTTCCCTATCTTATGGATTCTCTCGGATTAATAAGGTTCTAACAATCCTAACTCAAGTCCGGGGAAAGGGGAAAAGACTCTTGAGTTCACATTTCAATTATCACACTATATGAAAACATGACATGAGTTCATTAACTCACAACATCACTAATCGATAATCGTACCAAGGCATCCCTCTTGTTCATCTGCTTCTACGTCTAGAAGTCAACCCGATTTCTGGATCCTTGTAGATACTTAGCATACGAATGGATTCGGAATTAAGGGACACATTATATCCTTAATTCGTCACTTCACATGGCCTCTGATGCCATCACAAGTCTCTACCCGTAGGTTCCATCTTACTATAACATTGGGAATCAAACCTGCCAAGTAGTAATGCCTGCACTTCAAAGGAGCTCGAGACTCATGAAGGCCTCTCCAGGGAAAACCAAAAGAAATGGTTACGATTACGTGATCAATTACACAACGTGATTGTATTCGACAATCACAAGGCTATAATGCCTTAAGGCCTCTCATGCCTTTCTAAAACCACAAAGTTAACCACATGTTCCATACTAGTGTTTCACTCTCAACTAGGCCAATACTCGGCAAGGATGTATCTTCCAACAACACGTGCCCGAGCATCGCCACCTAGAGTTGTCTACAATTTCTAGTTCCTTACTAGATTCTCCTATAGTTCAAGTTTGAGGTTTCGTCACTCTTCCTATATCATTTTCATATTTGCATGCATATTCACTTACAACCATGCTAAACAATAGGAGGATAGGCAAAACATATCATAATTGCATAGTAGAATAATATATAACAATTAAAGCATAAATATATCACTTTGGAACTTTCTCGATTATTTAATCGGTTGGTAAAATCAACATATTTCATCTTCATTGCATAGAATATCTTCTCGGCTTTACATCGATATAAAGAATGTCCGATTCCGATAAACGAATCAAAAGTTATGAATTTTCTCATTTTGGAAAAAAACTTTAAATCCCAGGTCGCGCTAAGCGCGCCCCTGTCCGTGCTAAGCGCGCAACTTCTGCCATCTGGGGTTGCAGGATTTCAACACGCGCTGAGCGGGCTTCTGCGAGCTAAGCGCGCTCTACGAAACTCAGAAAAATACCTGCTATAACAGTTCAAAACCAGCTCCTCTAAACCCTCAATACTAGTTCCAACAACCCACTAGAGGCATATTCAACCTGTTTCTATCATAGTTTCATCATCAAACATCACAAACCAAATTTTCCATAAAATCACAAATTCTTTATAAACCCTAAATCTCCAACCAATTTAAAACAATCAAAACTTCAAAACAATTAACAATATATGTTTCTACAAGTATATTGATCATTCATTTCGATTTATATCAAATTCCAACCGTTAAAACATCGATTTCCACATTCTAACCTAAAACTCATACTATCCAAAATCTCTAAACAATGGTACTAACTAGAACCCACCTTGGATAGAGGTTGAAAATGAGGAAGATGAGATGATTGGATGAAGCTTGGATCAATGGATGATGATTTGCTCTTGTATTTTTTTCAAATTCCTCTTTCTCTTTCTTTTCTCCTTCTTTTCCTTTTCTTTCCCTCTTTCTTCTTTCTCTCTCTTTCTTACTATCTTTTTCTCTTGTTTGGAAAATGGGAGGAAAAGGAATAAGTAGTAAACTAGTATTAGTAAATAATACTACTAAATGTCCAAAAAGTCTCTTAAGTCCAAATTAGTAAAATACCTCAGAGTCAGATAATATTAATTGGATTTATTCTAAGTTCCACAGTTACTCTAATTATTTTGTCAAATAATTTCTCAGAGTACACTGGGCTCAGTCGATCACAATATAATATTATCCGGAGTAATAAAATACGGGGTATTACAAACGGAGTTAAAGATCCATCATTTTGGAGATACCTTTTAAGGAAAATGATAAGAACATTCGATCCTGTATTTCGAGGTTTAACTGTTCTTGGAGCAACTATTAATATTCCTCTTTATGTTCACAAATCAAAGGAAAGTAGACACAAGCATTTTAAAAGAAAATTTTAACTTTTTGTTTCAAGAATTTTTATCAAAGTAAAAATGTTATTTTACAAGATATAAATAAAACAAAAGTTGCAAACAAGATGGACAAAAGCTCAAATTTTATTGATAGAATGGTAACCCGCAAATAGCGTGATTCCATGGAATATTACAGAAGTTGAAAAATGGTAATTAAAAGGGAAATGGCTACATTAAAATATAATGACCAGATTCTCCCTAACAACTCTGAATTTCCAATGTTCTTCAAACTTAGGCGAAGGTGCTTTGATTGGAGAGCTTTTCAATGGACGTGGCTGCTTCAGATAATCCAATCTGGTTTGATGCAGTTACTTGACATGTATCCCTAACTTTTGCCTAGATTTCCCTTTCAAGTTTTCAATCTACCGGGATGATTTATTTTTTTCATGTCTCTGATTTTTGCCTGGACCGCCCTTTCGAGTTTTCAGTCCATCGAGATGCTCTTTTTGCTTTTTGTTAGGCGAAGTATTTCTTGACTGCATCGGCGTTCGTAGGACGAGTGAACTCTTCACCATCCATAGTCGTAAGCATTAAAGCACCGCATGAGAAGGCTTTCTTGACAACATATGGTCCATCATAATTAGGATTCCACTTGCCCCTAGAATCAGTAAGAAATGATAGAATTTTCTTAAACACAAGGTCGCCTTCTCTGAATACACGAGGTCGAACCTTCTTGTTAAAAGCCTTCTTCATTCTTCGTTGATATAGTTGACCATGACATAAAGCCGTCATTCTTTTTTCTTCAATCAAATTCAGCTCATCGTATCTGCTTTGACACCATTCAGCCTCTATCAACTTAGCTTCCATCAAGACTCTCATTGACGGGATTTTCACCTCTATGGGGAGCACAACTTCCATGCCATATACCAAAGAGAAAGGGGTTGCCCCTGTTGAGGTATGAACAGATGTACAATATCCACGAAGGGCAAATGGTAGCATTTCATGCCAGTCCTTGTAGGTCACTACCATCTTCTAGATGATCATTTTAATGTTTTTGTTAGCTGCTTCAACAACTCCATGCATTTTAGGCCGATAGGGAGAAAAGTTATGGTGTTCGATTTTGAATTCGACACATAATTCCTTCATCATTTTGTTGTTCAAGTTTGATCCATTATCAATAATGATCTTACTTGGAACACCATAATGACAGATTAGATTGTTCTTGATAAAACAGACCACCACTTGCCTGGTTACATTGGCGTACAATGCTACTTTAACCCATTTGGTGAAGTAATCAATGGCCACTAGGATGAACAGATGTTCGCTGGAAGATTTGGGTTCAATCATGCCAATCAAGTCAATTCCCCATAAGGAGAAGGGCCATGGAGATGAGATAATATTGAGAAGAGTCGGTGGTACATGAATTTTGTCGGCATAAATCTGACATTTGTGACACTTCCTCATGTATTTGCAACAATCAGATTCCATTGACAACCAATAGTATCCTGCTCTTAACATTCTCTTTGCCATTGCTTGCCCATTGGCATAAGTACCAAAAGAGCCTTCATGAATTTCTTCTATTAACATGTCTGCTTAGTGTCTATCCACGCATCTGAGCAAGACCATGTCGAAGTTTCTTTTGTACAATACATCATCATTCAGGAAGAAGTTTCCAGACAGTCTTATGAGGGCCTTCCTATATTTCTTTGATGCCCAAGCAGGTATTCTTATTTTTAAAGGAAGCGTTTTATATCACGGTACTATGGTTTATCATCAACAACCTCTTCTACTGTAAACATGTGAGCGGGCCTATCAAGGTGCATAACATCAATTCTAGGCACATCATTCCATCGATTTGCAACAATCATGGAGGATAATGTGGCCAATTGCATCAGTCATGTTATTTTCTTCACGAGGTATGTGATGAAACTCGACTTTGTTGAAGAAAGGTAATAACCTTTTTGCATAGACCTTGTAAGGAATCAATCCGGGTTGACGTGTTTCTCATTCACCTTTGATCTGATTTATGACCAAAGCCGAGTCTCCATAGACATCCAGAATTTTGATCCTTAAATCAATGGCTTATTCGAGTCCCATGACACAGTCTTCATATTCAGCTTCATTATTTGTGCATTTGAATGTCAACCTTGCGGTGAAAGGCATATGGGTACCTTGAGGTGTAACAATGATTGTTCCAATTCCGTTTCCATAAGCGTTGACAGCTCCATCGAATATTAATCCCCATCGGGATCCTGGCTCCGACCCTTCGTCTGGCAATGGTTCATCGTAGTCTTTCATCTTCAGGTACTTAACATCTTCATCAGGGAAGTCAAATTTAATAGATTCACCCTCATCAATTGGTTGGTGAGCCAAATGATCAGCTAGAATGATTCCCTTGACAACTTTTTGAGCATGGTATTCAATATCATACTCTGACAACAACATTTGCCAGCGAGCAATCCTTCCAGTTAAAGCAGGCTTTTCAAAGATATATTTGATTGGGTCCATTTTAGAGATCAACCAAGTAGTATGACAAATCATATATTGACGGAGACATTTAGCAGCCCAAGTTAAGGCACAACAGGTTTTTTGAAGCACAGTGTAACAAGATTCACAATCTGTGAATTTCTTACTCAAGCAATAAATCACGTGCTCTTTCTTCTTAGTCTCATCTTGTAATACCCCAAATTTTGACCACTTAGATTTCCCATCATTGTGAAAATCATCATCACAATATGGATGAACCATCATGCTTCATTAGCCTCCCCAAAGATGGGTGAGCATCCACTACAATCAAAATTAGGGTTTTAAGCCCTCTCTGAGTGCTTAGACAAAGGATCAATCAAGAAATGACATGATATTCAACTTGTCTAATCTCTTAAACATCCACAATGGATCAAAAAGGACTCCCACTTCAAGGATTAAGCACAATGCTGCTCCCTTCTAGGTGGATCAAGTCTCAAGATCGACAGTGTCACCAAATTAGGGTTTTGGTCGACCGGGGTCTCCAGATGGAAATTTTCATCTGGGCACAAGGCAATGATCCAAAACATAACCTAATATGCTTCATGGAACCTCATGAACCCATGCATCAAGTCAATTTTGCCTCAGGGGATGCATTCATCAAAAATCAGGAATTAGGGTTTCTTGACCTAATTCACCCCTAAGTTGACTTTTGGGACAAACCATGAGCCAAGACCTCAAGATATGATTTGAGGGTCTCTAATATACCATATTGATCCATTTGGAACAATGGATTGATCCAAGAAGCTTGAGCAACAAGTCTCAATTTCATCTGCACCACAATTAGGGTTTCGCGAGGAAAGTCAACTGTAACTTTGACTTTTGACCAGGACATGCTCCCAAACCCTAATACATGATTGAATATACCCTATGACACCCATGGAACATGTCCATCAAGTTTGATTTAGGTCAAGGACATGATTTCCTGAAGAATTGCACAGTTTGGAATTCATTTGATAAAAAGTCAACTGTGCACAAAAGTCAACTTTGACTTTTTGAGATTTTTCACCAAAATGGATTTTTAACCCTAAAATGATGTTAATGTATGATTTGAATCATCATTCATCAAGAAAAATCAAGAAAAGTGAGATAACTTGTAAAAGGGGTAACCATAAAACTTAGAAATTTTCTAAGTTAAAAATAAAGTGGCAAAGGTACCAACTTTGGAGGACCATAACTCCTAAACCACAAGGCCATTTTTTCTCATCCAAAGATGGATTTGTAGCCCTCATTATCACCTACAAAAACTTCAACTACAAGTCATTCCAATTCATTAAGGATTTTGAGTTATGGAATGATCAAAGTGGCTGAAAAGTGAAAAAGTCACTTTTTCCAACACTTAGTGAAATTTTCACTAAGTCAGATTTTGCCTCACTTTTTGCCAAATGTAGGGGGATTTTTCACTTGGAATCAAAAGAGATCAAAACCAAACTTGTTCAAACAGTTGTTGTATCATGTAAGAGCTTTCCAAAATGGCCAAGAACATTGCCAAATTCAACCTACACCATGAGATACAACATTGCCAAGTTGCCTTGCTGAAATCTGTCAAGGCAAGGCAGAATTTGCAACTTTGGTCGATTTGCCAAAATCAGCCAATTTCAATTGCTCCAATCCACTTGGACACCTCAGAGGATTGAATCCAAAGGGGACAATCACTGAGCCAAGCCTCTAAGGTCCAAGGAACAAAGAATAGCATGTTGAACCTAGAATGGCCAAAATAGGGACAAGACTTCAAATTTGGAATGAGGCATTCAATGGAACCATCAAGGTGGTATGGACTGAGCCATTCTCATCTGAAATCAGTCAAGACTTATCCAAGACCAAGGGGACCAAAGCTCTGTGCCCTAACCTCTAGTCAATGGCTAGAGGAGACTTGGATTCTCATTGGACAACATTGGCCAAACCTACTTACCAGCTGCCATGCACTATTCCTTGCAAAACAAACTTGCTCTACTATAAATAGAGCTCAATTGTGGTCAGTTTGAGTACACCAAAGCCATCTAACAGATGTTTTCCTCAAAATCTCTTTCTCTTTGCAAAAATGCCTTTCTTAGCAAGGTAGCTATCGGGTTTTGAGTTTGAGAGCAATTCTGCATAAACCAATCACTCACACACCTCACATACATCACATATGAGCTGATCAAACACTCACATAACTTCTGAAACATCAAAATCTCAAAATCACTTGCCATCCACACAAGTTTGAAGTGAAGTTGCAGCTGAGATGCCATAAACTGATCCAGTCCATTTCAATTCAATCCAAGTGTTCAAACACACTCCACATTGTGTAGGGAAGCTGTCCAGATCATCACAACTTGTCTGTAACACCTCCAACTCAAAATCACATCTGCTCTTGCTGTCACGACTTGGAGGTAAGCACATACTTGGTCATCTCTCAATCTATGCATATTTCCTCGCACAATAATTTGGCCATATGTTCATAATCATGCATGGAATGTTTTCCCTCAATTAATTGCATTATTTGAATCGTGTATCAAAAATCCTAGCCTTCATGCAGAAATTAGGGTTCTTGAGGTCTCTTCGTGATTTCTTGTTGTATGTTTAATTTAAATGAAATTAAAGTACATAGACATGATCGTGAGGTTAAGACGAGCATAATGATATGTGGATTGCATGATATGATTACGTATTCATGGAGATTGGATAGAAAACGCAAATCTGAGAAACCAAGAACACGCGCGTGTTCTTCAGCCTGTTCTTGGCGCCATTTTTCATATATTCAAATATTTGAATTTTGTGATTTTGTTTAATTGATTCAAAAATTAATTTCTCTCTGAGTTTTAATGATTTTGAGTTGATTCTTTTTTTAATAATTCACAAAAATGTTAAAATATTTTATTTTATCAAAAAATCCCAAAAATATTATTTATTTCATATAATTGATATTTTTGTAAAGAATTAATATTTTGATTGTTTTTGGCATTTTAAATATTTTTTCTACATTGATTTTGCAACTTTTAATGCTTTCTAATTATTTTGTAGGTCAATAATTAATTTTTGAAGCATTAATCCAAGATCACAATTTGTTTTCCATGTGTTAAACAATTTTTGATCATTTTAATTGAATTTTTATTCAATTAAATACATTTTTGAAAACAAATTAGGGTTTTGGATTAATTCAACCCTCATAAATCATTTTCAAAACATTTTGGGCCTCTTGAGAGAGTGTAAGACCCATCCCCCCTTGTACAAAAACTTTTTGGGCCTCACTCATTGTATAAGTCCCTCTGTACAAGTAAACGGCGCGATCGTCGCCCGTTTAAAAATAAAAACCATCTGGGCCTACCCTCGAGTAGTAAGACCCATTTCTTTTTCTTTAAAACACTTTGGGCCTCTAATAGAGTGTAAGACCCAATCCCCCTTTTAACCAAAAACATTTTGGGCCTCACTTATTGTATAAGTCCCTCTGCGTTAAAAGAAAACCTCGACGCGATCGCCATTTTTAAACGAAAAATCATTTGGGCCTACCCTCGTGTTATAAGCCCCTCTTTTTTCTTTAAACCTTTTTGGGCCTCTTGAGAGAGTGTAAGACCCATCCCTTTGTACAGAAAACCATTTTGGGCCCCAGTCACTTGTATAAGTCCCTCTGTACAAATTCAAACAGTGCGCTCACTGGTAAAACCCTGGGCCTCTCCTTGAGCTGTAAGCCCCAAATCTTTCTTTTTCAAAGCACTTTCTCCTTTGATTTTGAATATACTGTTGTTTTTAATCTTTCTTTGTTGAACAACTAACCAAACAGCATGGAAGCTCTACAACCGAGTAAGTGTTTACCCGCTTTCATTTACTGCTTTCATATTATAAACTGTATTGTGGGGCTGCTCACTGTAAGTATCCTTTCATAAACTCATATCTACTGTGTAATAATAGTATAGCTATTTCGAGTTTCCCCGGCAACTACGTCTAGAACTAGGTGACGTCGTTTCACTTATTCGTAGAAATAGACGCCTAGATCCCCAATAGGAGCACCAGATACAGTCTTCTCTTCGGCTGTCCTCCTTAGGAATCGTCAAGAAGCTCTACTCCCCAAGATGAATGTATTCTCCGTGAATGGCATCTTTGAGTTTCTTCCCAATTCTCGAACTTTCCTGACTTGATCTATTCCTTGTAGATAGCTTGCCTTGAATGTCTCGGGGTTTGGGTACCCACTACAGTCATAATCTTGGACCTTAACTAAGGAACCCTCTTTAAAAGCTAAAAGTCGTTGGATAGTAAACCTCGCACGTTTACCAGTGGTTTTCATCTTTAAAAGAGTTATCTCTCCTAATGGAAAGGAGATGATAGACCCACGGGCTTCTTAAAAGCATCGGCCTCCTCTTGGGCATTATTCAAGGACCCTACGGCTTCTTAGAAGTATTCACAGCCTCCTCTTAGGCTTCGTATAATGATCTCTTCCTCTGGGAATGATAGCCTCCTCTTGGGCTTCGTACAAGGACTCGTCGGCTTCTTAAAAGTTCCCAGCCTCCTCTTGGGCTTCGTACAAATTGTCCCGACGACCTCCTAGAGGTATAGGAACAGAACCTAGTCATCCTCATAGAACAGTCCTTTCATAGAGTCTACTACTGTTTCTCGAAGCATAGTACAAAAGATAAAACTCTAGACACGGACAGTCTAACTTCCTTGAGTCTCAAAGACATTCTCAAGCACCCTTCGTTAAATAGGAAGGAAACCCGCAGACTCGGATAGTCTCGATACCCTTTGGATTTCCCTTTTCCTCAAAGAGAAGGAAATATCCCTGATCCTCAAATTAAATCCCTGTGTACAGTGTTACTCATATAAGAACTGATTTTCTCTTTTAAATAAGTATATTGGATCTGTCACTCAACTGAAACAGTTATAATAGCCTCCATCTCGGGCTTCGTACGAGATACCAAAATTCTCCCTAGTGGAGTCAAAACAACCTTTTCGCCTCTCTCTCGGGCTTTGTACAAGATACAAAAACACTCTCTTACTGAGTATAAAAAATTCTCCAACTGAGTCAACTCTTTGCTAGCCTCCTCTTAGGCTTTGTATAACGATATGCCCCACTGGGTCAAAAACGTTTAGCCTCTCTCTCGGGCTTTGTACGAGACATAAAATAGCCTCCTCTTAGGCTTTGTATAATGATTTTCCTAGCGAAAATTAGCCTCCTCTTAGGCTTTGTATAAGAAAACCACTGGTTGATCCAATCGACCTTTTAGCATCAAAGTTGTGCCTCGTTCGCAGTACACAAACATCAACAACTCCTTTCCCTTCATCTAATCACTGTAAGCGGCAAGCCTCTGGATCATCTACATCC
This sequence comes from Lathyrus tuberosus, assembly GCA_022829125.1. Lineage (NCBI taxonomy): Eukaryota > Viridiplantae > Streptophyta > Magnoliopsida > Fabales > Fabaceae > Lathyrus > Lathyrus tuberosus. The sequence continues at coordinate 6,177,655 of JALAZF010000193.1, forward strand.
ATGCCACTGTCCCTCTTTTAGCATGAGAAATTCCTAAGGAAAGATGGCATTGCTCTACACTGAGTTAAAGTCTTCTCCTTCAGGTTAAAACCCTTTCTTCGGAAATTATGGCATTGCTCGGATCCGCGTATCCCAGTTAAAGTAATTCTCCTTCTCCCCTCTTTAGAGATGACAAATTCTCTCTAAAGTCGAGGCCTTTCAGCTTCACGTCTTGGGCTTTGAACAAGACACAAATAGACCTTTTAGCTTCACATCTTGGGCTTTGAACAAGATACAAACTACCTTTCGCTTCACGTCTTGGGCTTTGAACAAGACACCAAAAACACCCATTTCCTCCCATAGAATAGGAGGAACTACGAACGCTCTGATTTCCCTGTTTCGGTAAACGGGAATACGTAGGCATAAGATCGAAAGAAAAGATCTTAGCGAGCGCAATCAACAAAAAACCCAAATCCCATATCTCCATCAATTAAAAGCAGTATTTCAAAAGCACCAGTCCTAACATCCTAATCCTTGTTCCCCGCTAGAAAATCCTTGTTCCCCGCCAGAAACCTTCTGCCCAGGTAAAAAGAAAGAAAACAGTATTGGCGAAAATACAAATAACCAGTACAAAGCCCCCCCCCCCACATTGATAGCATTCGTAACCTAACAGACCGCTGTTTAAACTCAGTATGCAAAGCAGGGTTAATTGGAGACATCTATTTCCCTTCCTTATTTAGCTCACAATAGGATAAAAAATGAATCGACCTATAGTTAAAGCTCAAACCGCAGAGGGCGACCAGCGCTTAAGAACCGCGTCCAAAATCGCTCGCTACACATCTTACTGGCCAAGCATACAGCCCTTGGAATCTTCTAATACTATTAAGTATATGATCAAAGGTCTTCCTTCCACTGGAGGGATTAGGATAGTAGGCTTAAGAAAATATTATTTGATGCTGTCAAAGGCCTTCTGGAAATCTTCTGTCCATATACAACTCTGATTTTTTCGAAAAAGTTTGAATATTGGCCCACAAGTAGCGGTCATGTGAGAGATAAATCCGGAGATATAGTTTAAACGACCCAGAAATCCTCTTACTTGCTTCTCAGTTTTGGGTGTTGGCATTTCTTGAATGGCTTTGACTTTATCAGGATCAACCTCAATTCCCTTTTGGCTGACAATGAAACCCAAGAGTTTTCCTGTACGAACACCAAAGGTACACTTGTTAGGATTCAAGCGAAGTTTGAATTTCCTCAAACGCTGAAATAACTTCAACAAATATTCCATATGTTCTCCTTCCATTATGGATTTAGCAATCATGTCATCGACATATACTTCAATTTCTTTGTGCATCATGTCGTGGAAAAGAGTTGTCATGGCTCTTTGGTAGGTTGCACCTGCATTATTTAAACCAAAAGACATTACTTTATAGAAAAATGTTCCCCATGGCGTAATGAATAAGGTTTTTCCATGTCTTTAGGTGCCATTCTGATTTGATTATATCCGGAGAGTCTGTCTATGAAGGAGAATACTTTGAATTTTGCAGTGCTGTCGACCAACATGTCAATATGTGGTAATGGAAAGTCATCTTTCGGAATAGCTTTGTTTAAGTCTCGGTAGTCCACACACATTCTGAATTTTCCATCCTTTTTTGGAACAGGCACTATGTTGGCCAACCACTGAGGGTATTCTGTCGTGGCAAGGAAACCTGTGTCGATTTGCTTATGCACTTCCTCTTTAATTTTGATGGCCATATTTGGGCGAGTTCTTCTTAATTTCTGTTTGATTGGCGGACATTCCAGCTTCAGGGGTAAGTGGTGCTCCACAATATCGGTGTCCAACCCTGGCATGTCTTGGTAGGACCAAGCAAATACATCTGGGAACTCTTTAAGAAGTTTTATCATTCTTATTTTAACAGCGGGACTAAGCAGTGCCCCAATGTTAACCTCTTTTCTATCTTTATTGGAACCAAGGTTGATCACCTCTATCAGTTCTTTGTATGGCTGAATGGAAACTTTTTCTCGCTCAAGTAGTCGGGAGATTTCATCCGGAATTTCTTCCTCTTCTCTATTTTCAGCTTCGAATATTGGGAACTCAAAGTTGGGAGAGGGAATAGGGTCATGTTTTTCAATGGAGTTTTCGATGTTTAATCTGCACATATGATTGATTGTTGTTTTTTAGAAAATAGATAAATGCAGTGGCATGTAGACATCGAACTCATTTATTTTTTATTATTTTTTTCTCTTTTTTATTACCGTTTTTTTCAAAAATTGGAAAAGTAAAAAAAACAAACAAATAATATGGAGTTGAAAATAACATCTTTATTACTGATCAATTATTTCTCGAAACAAAAGCCTAATAAAGAAATATTTAAAACAGGTGGCCCTTAAAACATCTCTTGCTTTGGGCGTAGCGAGAGGACAAAACAAAGATAAACATTTACTTTGAGATGTGGACAACAATTGTAACATCAACAGCTATCCAATTTTGAGAAACTTTCCCACGTGTCACGAAGTCTTACGAAACCCTTTCAGGGTTGTCTTTAATAACGGCACTGACTTCTGGCGGATTTAAATTGACGGAGTCTTTAATCTTTGTGGATACATCAAAAAGGTGGTCCTCGGCGGCCTTTTTGATGGATCGCAGGGTATGGAACGATACATACGCATCCTCTAGGGACATGTACCTGGGGTCTTCTGAATAAGGTTCCCACTCGCATACATTGAGATCACATGATGTAGTTCCGCATTTGGAACCCTTTTTACCTTCTCAGACTTTTCTTTGGCTGGAAGATTAATAGAAATTGTAGCAACTCACATAAACTTGTATGGCATGCCCCAGGGACAATTGGGAAGCTTTTGCAAAATTTTGGAAGGTGCCATGTAGGTGGATAAATGCTTTTTAGGATCATCTTCCATTATGACATTTACTTTCGACATGGTATAATGAATGAAATTTATTTCAGCAATTTATGCAGATTCATCAAAAAGATGATCTTCGACTACTCTCTTGATGGGTTGAGGAGTATAAAATGGTATGTAGGAATCTCCCGGTTGGCTGTCATACCCCAGGAGTTTCCAAGTAGGGATCCCAGACCTCTGGAGGAATATATGAATCATCCTCAGAGTGACAAAAATTATCTTCCATAACTGTATCTTCTTCTGGTGAAGTAACGGAAGTGGGACAGTTTTCATCGTTGCAATCTTCTATGTCCATTTCATCATTTGGCTCAAATACATTCTTATCTTTCTCCCGTGGAAAAGATAACGGAGTATGTGTCTCTTCTTGTGATATGTACCCAGAATCATTGAGGTAGGACTTCCATTCTTCTTCAGAATCTGAGGGTTCGTCTTCAGAGTCATCCCTATTAATGGCGTCAACCTCTTGAGGGATAGGATAAATAAAGCCTCCACTGTGAAAAGTATTTTGAATGGGAGGGATGCCTTCATTCTTTTTTGTAGTTTTTGCAAATTTCGGAGAAAAATCGAGGCCTCTTTTGGTCTGGCTAATTGGTAGGAATCACAACCTGTCCCCATCCCTTAGTGACACCACTTTCCACTACTCAGATGGCATCTTTGTAGGAGGAAATGGATGCCCCTTTGCTATCCTTGCTACTTACAGAAAGTTCCTGGAACTGGGTCCCAATAACCTCTTCGGGTTCTAAGTAAGAAAATGATGACAGATTGCTAACAACCAAAGCCTGTTCGCCACACACTGTAACCAATTTGGCATTCTTTACAAACTTCAACTTCTGATGTAGGGTTGAAGTGACTGCTCCTGCTTCATGAATCCAAGGACGACCCAACAAACAACTGTATGCTGCTTGGATGTCCATTACTTGGAAAGTGACTTGAAACGTATGGAGGCCAATGGTTATGGGAAGATCAACTTCACTAATAACTGTCTTCTTAGATCCATCAAAAGCTTTGACAACAATTCCACTGTCCCTCATAGGAGTGCCTTGATATGCCAATTTTGTAAGAGTTGATTTTGGCATGACATTTAGTGATGAACCAGTGTCTACCAACACACTTGACAGAGCGTCTTTCATGCAGTTGGCTGAGATATTTAGTGCCATATTGTGATTGCTCCCCTCTTCTGGGAGATCTTCATCACAAAAAATCAGGTTATTGTAGGCAGTAATATTAGCAACGATATTGCCAAATTGACTCACCGTTACATCATGGTTTACGAAGGCTTACTCCAAGATCTTTTGTAGAGCTTCCCTGTGAGCCTCAAAGCTCATTAAAAGAGATAGCATGGATATCTTTGAAGGTGTATTTAACAGCTGGTCCACAATATTGTATTCACTTTTCTTAATCAGGTTTAAAACTTCGTCATTATCTTTCATTTGATTATTATCACTTGATTGACCAATTGGTTCCAAAGGATTCTCAATCTGCTTCTCCTTTCTCGCAGCCGCATCCTCAATTTCTTTGTTGAATACCCGACCACTTATGGTAACTCAGCTTATGTCAGCGATGTTGACAACAGATGGTAAGGGTACCTCATTCCCATCTTCAACCATGGTAGCACCGTACTTGTAGGGTATGGCCTTTTCTGATTTGTACGGGACTGGACCTGGCAAATAAATGACTAAAGGAGTCACGATGGTCTTCCGACTATCAAATATGACTTCTATAGGTTCAATGGTAGGGACATCAGGAATTCTTCTACTATCAAAAGGAATTTCCATTCGTTCAGGTTTATTAAACTGAGGAATTATGGTATAAACATCCTCATCGGGTTCACCATTAATAAGTTCTTTTTCATGGAGGACCGTAATGGTCCTTCGGTCTAATAACCATTGGATCTCGTTTTGGATGAGAAGGCAACCACGTCAACTTCTGCAACATTTTCTGCAAGTAGTATGATCGTGATGATTAGGACTAAAGTAATCAAGCTTACATAAACATTTGTGAAATTTGACCTGCGACACCCTGATATATTTGATATCATAAACTGCATATTCTCCTGAATAACCTTGTACCATATTAATTAGTTGGTATGGCCTCATTCGGTATTCCTGGATCCAGCCTTGATTCATCTGCTCTTGTAGGGCTGCTTGTACAAAGTAGCACCTTTGATTATTTATCGAACAAACACTGCATGCGGTGTAATCATGTGGATCTACATGACCCCGTCTGGTGTGTCCTGTGTGCATTTTCACCAAGTTTCTCCTTAATAGACGGATATCATAGATCTTATAGCTGTCAGGGCATCCATAGACCATGTTGATAGAGGCTCCTCCATGTTGAGGTAGCGGGTTCATTTGAACATTTAGGTTATTGTCTTTGAAAGACAGAATTTCGTTTTTGATAAGTCTTTGAACATTAACTTTGAAGCTAAAACAGTTCTCGATGCCATGTTCTGGTGCTCCCTGATGATAGGGGCAAAATTGGTCAGCTTTGAACCAATAAGGAGGGTCTTTTGGGAGAACAAGAGGAGATTTTGTCTGAATATGTCCTTTTATCAACAATGCTGGGAACAAATCTGCGTACGACATTGGTATAGGTTCAAACCCAGGTGACCTTTGAACATGATTATTGTTGTTATTGTATTGCGGGCAAGCCTGTTGTAGAGGTTGTTATGGCCTTTGTTGATACTGTGGTTGTTGTTGTTGATGTTAATGCTGATGCTGATTTTAATTATGAGAATTTTGTGGCTGATAGGCCGGAGCTGGCGTCGAATTGATAACAGGAGACACATTTGCTACCTGCTGTGGTTGATATCTTCGTCTTGATTGGCTTTGCAACACAGTGCTGACATCCTGTTCATCTTTCTTTGGGAACCCGCTTCCATGTCTTTTAGATGGTTCCTCCTCTTTGGATAATCGTCCTTCTCAGACTGCTTCTTCCAAATGTACTCCCATGTTTACCATTTCAATAAAGTCATTCGGTGCACTGGCGATCATGCCGTCGTAGTAAAAGGGATTCAGGATTTTCAAATATATCTTCGTCATTTCTTTTTCTTCAATAGGAGGACAGATTTGGGCGGTGACTTCTCGCCATCTCTGAGCATATTCCTTGAAAGTTTCTTTTTCTTTTTGAGACATAGCCCTGAGCTGATCCTGATCATGAGTCATATCCAGGTTGTACTTGTATTGTTTCGCAAAGGCTTCGCCAAGATCACCAAAAGTTTGGATTCTTGCACTATCTAATCCCATGTACCATTTGAGTGTAGCTCCAGTTAGACTATCTTGAAAATAGTGAATTAACAGTTGTTGATTGTCTGTTTGCGTGGACATTTTTCGTGCATACATAACCAAATGGATTTGTGGGCAAGAATTCCCCTTGTACTTTTCAAAGTCGGGTACTTTGAATTTAAGTGGTATTTTGACATTCGAAACCAGGCAAAGGTCAGTTGCATTTTTCCCAAATAAGTTTTGTCTTTTGAGAGCCTTAATCTCTTTCTACATGTTTGAGAACCTGTCTCGGAATTCATCCCACCTGTCATCCACTCCCATAGTTTCACTTGGAGGAGCATGGAAGATCTGTTCTTTAATGTATGGAGTGGTATGTATTACATGAGGTGGTACTGTCATGATTGTTGAGATCTTTGAAGCTTCAGGGATCAGAGGTTTATAACCCTTCGGTACAAAGTTGAAAGGCATGCCCCAAGGAAACCCGGGAGGCATGGAATACTATGGCATGGCAACAAATGTGACGGGTGCAGAGAAGATTTCCGAGATGACAATCCTTTGAATTGGAGTTGACGGTTGATTCTGAGCGATAGTCAATGAGTCTACCATGTTACTGAGCCTCTCTATATTATTTTTTAGAGTAGTAACATCATCCCTAAGTTCTCTGTTTTCTTACTCAAGTTCGTCCATCTTTTTCTAACGACTGGCTCGAGTATTATATGAATGAGACAGTTTGGCTTCAAAGTGAGAACATGTGTAAGTTTTTGATAAAAAAAATGCAAAATGCTTAAATGATGTATAATGTGCAAAAATGCAAATGACTTTTTTTTTTACAAGGAACTTTAAAAATTATGTCGTAAATATTATAAGAAATGATAACTCTCGGGATAACTGAAAAAGATTTTATTTTATTTAATGTATTCAAATGATTACATTTATGGAAGTACAACTTAAAAAAGATGTGGTACAAAGATGATAAAGTTTAAGCACATGGGTCCTAAGGAAATCTTTTTGATGAAGATTCAGCCCCATGTTGTTGCTTCTTCTTCTGCCTCTTCAGTTGTGTATTTTCTTTTGTAAGCTGATCAACGATCTTTTTCCAGGCAACTGAGGTAGGAGGAATATGACTAGAGAAAAATAAATTCTCTTGTTCTTCTTGTCTCTCCACAGCATGTTGCTCCAAGATTTCTATCAAGTCATCTTTTTCTTTTAGTTGTCTCTTAAACTCTCTCCTCTTAGTCCTTGCAGTATGGAACTTGTCTTCCCAAGTGTATCTTTCCAGCTTCATCCGGGTTAAGAGCTCTTGATATTCTTCCTTTTTCTTAATAGGGATGGTAGAAGATAAATCAAAGAAAGGATGTGAAGGTTTCTTAAGAGGATAAGGCATCTTGAGCTCACATGCACTTGCATTAACCCACTGAGTGTAGGGTTTGAAAATAACACAGTCTTTATTTTCCAGCTGATCTTCGCTCTTTTTATGAATAGTGTGCCAAGCCTTTATAACTGCCTTTCTCAAATCTGGATTTCCACCCTCATTTAGGTAGAAGAAACCTTAAACTAAAATACTACTAGGTCTGTTTTTCATGGGGTACCCAAACTGACATCTTGCAAGAGCGAGGTTGTAGTTGATTCCTCTATGTATACCAAGAAGGGGTACATTAGGAAATTCTCCACAACTGTCTATGATAACTCCTTTTTCATAATCCGGGTCATACCAATTCATGTTAGTATGAGTGAGAGCCATAAGTCTTTGAGACCATTTGAGTTTGTCAGGATTTTCAACAAAGAGTCTAGTCCTTGGTAAGTGTGACTTGAACCATCTGTACAACAAAGGTGCACAACACATGATTGTTCCACTACCCTTCATAATCCTATGATGAATTGAATGGTAAGTGTCCCCAAGCAAAGTAGGTATTGGGTTACCACTCAAAAATATCTGGATGGCATTGAGATCAATATAGTGGTTGATATTTTGAAATAGTACAAGACCATAGATGAGTAGTGCAAAGATATACTCAAAGGCACTCATGCTATTAGCTTTATCTAGCTTTGTAGCTTTCTCTATCAGGAATTTGGAAGTTAAACCTTTGATTCCTCCCTTGGCAATGAAGTTATCTTTCACATCTGAAGTTTTCAAATGAAGGGCCTTTGCAATAACTGAGTACTTAGGAATTTCCTCTGAGCCATTTAAAGGAATCTTGTTTAGTACTGGCAAACCAATCCAATATGAATACTCCTCCAAAGTGGGTGTAAGTTGATAATCTGGGAATGTGAAACAGTGGTAGAGAGGATCATAGAATTGTACAAGGGTGCAGGGGCAGACCTATCTTAGGACAAGGGGTGGCCATGGCCACCTCAAAGTTTTGATGATATTTTTTAAAAGTTTTTGATGATATATTTCCTATTGAAATTATATTTATAAATTTATCATGCAACATGTAAATAAAGTTGCATACTGCCTGAGTGGATAAGTCATTCTACTTCAGCCTTACTGTTAGCGGATCAAAATATACTGAGGCCAATGTTTGTATTTTTTTAACCATTAATTTTTTTTTAATATCATGGGATCAAATCTTATTGAGTCTTTTTACAATTAATTTTTTTTAGGATCAAATTCTATTGAGCCTTCTTCCCAAACTTAATATTCGGTTCCCTTCCTTATACTGTTTATAAATGAATTTGATTTGGATCGTTAAAGAATTATCAAAACAATATATTAATAATCCACAAAATTTTTTATAAAAAAAATCATTCCAATTTATTTATTAAGAATAATGTCCATCATATCTTTTTTTTAATTCTCTAAAATAATTTATGAATATAATTTTTTTACTCCCTCATACATATTCTTTTTTTCCTAAAAATTGACTTCAAAACGCAAATCCAAGCTAAATAATAGAAAGAAAATATAATTAATTTTTTATATAAAAATTGTTAATATACACGTTAGTTATTATTATAATTTTTTTTTGTTAGTTATTCTTTATATATATATATATATATATATATATATATATATATATATATTTGGCCCCCTCAACAATTCCTTCCTGGTTCCGCCACTGCAAGGGTGTCAAGAATTCCTTCTTCAACATTAGTCTTTCGGGCACCTAAGAGTCCTTCATAACTTCTTCTGAAATTATTTGGACAAGAAATCATACGTCCTAACTTCCTCAATTCTGTTGTATCAGGATCCTTGAAGTTGTACTTCTTGGTATTTCTTTTCCCAAAATCCATGTTTAAAACCTATGATATTTGTCATAAAGGTTTTAAGTTCCTTGCAAAATTTTATTTAGAAAATGATGTTTGAATGAATGTATGAATGTATGGATGCACATATATACAAAAATAACAAACATGGGTTCAAGGGTTCGACGTCACGAGCATGGAGTCATGGGTCTAACCAAACCAAAATAATATGTACTAGGGTTTTATGGTACCTGTAGAACATGTTCTAATATGGTTCCCAGAGTCATAGGTCCATCTTTCGGATATTATCAACACACCGACTACTCGGGAATCAATAATATTCTCAAGACAAACTCGTCTGAGTGTAGTATTGTGTATCAACTGTCTCAGGTCTACACCTGGATAATCATCACACTACATCCTAAAAAGGCTAAGTGGGGTAAAAGGATACTAAAGGTCCTCAGCTTCGCAGGCTCCCAAATCGAAAAAAGTAATGCCAATACGACTACTGCATGACATCAGTAATTCCAAAGGGGCCTCCACTGAGTGTGATTATATCATATGTCACTCTTGCGTAGGATAACTCCAGACATGTAACTTTTAATTATATCAACGTTCTATCTTATTTATGTTCACTTAAACCCAGGTTAGGATTTGTCTCACTCATAGAGATCAACCAGAGAGCCCAAACAAATAGGATGAATAAAACATCAAGTAAGTGATACCAACAACAAAAATCACAAATATATATATATATATATGCAAGATAGGCTTAATCCTTTTAGGGGGGATGAAATCCTTATTTACCAGCAGAGTCGCCATTTTTCTGTAGCCGCGCGAAGATTCACCCTTGTACATGTGAACTTTTAATTTACCCTAAAGGAGGGAAAGGGAAAAATCTGAATAAACCCGTGAGTGGTGTGCAATGCAAAAACAATGCACTTAAGAGATCGAGAATTAGGATTGGTTATACAAAGGGAAGGTATTAACACCCTAAGTATCTATAGTATCCTATAGGAACCTCTTGCATATGTTTGTTTTACTGTTGTTTTTACTTACTGCGTAACGAGAATTTGTTGATTGGTTTTTTAGTGAGTAATAGGAGATATTTTCGTTGCTTTTGTAGTGTAAAATAAACTAATACAAAGGTGTAAGAACCTAATGGTTTTGTTTATTATTGTGCTCGCCAAGATCTCGCAATCTTATGCCTACGTATTCTCAAAAGGAAATTGAGAAATCAGAGCGTTCGTAGTTCCACCTACTAATGGGTGGAATTGGGTCTGTTGGGTTTTTGAGAAGAGACAAATTGTCATCTTAAGGGAGATATCTCACCTATTCACCACAAACATTTTGAGAAAGAAGAGAATAAGGGAAGAAACTTTAAACTTGGATATAGAAAATCCAGAGTAATGCCACATCTTCCTTTAAATGAATCTTTTCATATTAAGAGAAAGGCCTTGACTTGGATATAGAATCAACAAGTATGCCACTTGCATCACTAAAATGAAAGAAGGGTTTTGTATACCATAATGAGAGACGGACTCCAGCTTGGATTTTTGAATCAACAAGTGTGCCACTTATATCACTTAAATGGAAAAAAGTTTGAAATGTTTTTGGTGAGGGGATAGAAGAGACATCTCTTCCTTAGAGATGATTCATGTCTCGTCTCTGGGGAGGGTTGAATTTGAATCCAAAGGTTGGCTAGGGTTTGACTTGAAGTTTGAGGTTTGAAGGTTTGAAGCCACAAGGGGATATGGTTGACTTTGGGACTTCAAAAGGGAACTCTCAGCTTATTGAAGAGTTGAGTCTAAAGTCTACCTTCCTTGTACAAAGCCTAAGAAGAGGCTATTGGAACTTCAACAAGGGAAACCCAATGTTTGAACTAAGTTATAGTTGAAGAGGATCTTAAAGTTTGAACTGAGTCTAAACTAGGGATGAGTATTGAAATGAAACATTTATGTAAGTGTTGTAAATGTCAAGAGAAACTTAACAAGACAAGTCTAATTAAGCTTTTAAACAAAATGTAATCATCGAGGATGACATGAATATGGTATAACTAAGCATGATATATCAACATGTGAATGTGCATCAGACAAGGATATATGTTTATCATGGTAAGAGTTTATGAAGGAAATACTTGAACATGTGAGCAAATATTTAATATATAGAAGCAATCACAAAAAGTTCATGTAGTATGTTCAGGATGAATCGAGGATCCAATGAATACGGTAAAGGGTAATCAAAACCCTAATGGAGATAAACATATGGACAAAGCATTCAAACATGGTTGAATAAAGGGCTTTGGGGAATCCAAACTCAAGTGGAAGCCCTTGAAGGTGCGAGAAAGACACAAGAAAGGGGGGTTTGAATTGTGTGTTTACTCTTTTTGTAACTTTTCGCATCTTGTTAAAGAGACACTCAAGAACCTTCAATTCTCGTTGAGAGATTCTGATCTCTTAACTATGGAACATGAGAACCATATTGGTTCTGATCATAGGATGCGATATACAGAACTTGCAGTGTGGAAGCTAATCAGAGATAGGCTGCAAGGTTCTGACTTTGCTTAATATAAGGTTCTGATATTCAGTGCAGAAACATAAATAGAGTTATTAAGCAAGAGAGTAAAGGACACACGATATATCCTGGTTTACCACGCGGGCTAATCCAGTCCACCCTCCTCAGGTGATTTCGCCTTGAACACAAGGACTTAATCCACTATAATCAAATCATGATTACACTTGCACGGGCCACGCCGGTGACTAACAACTTACACAGCCGCACTGTGACTAACACCACAACGAATCGTTCAGGGATTCAATTTAATGAATATAACGAACATTAACCTGCAGGTTCCAATCTCTTCAAGATCTACTGCTAGGCTTTCACAGCTAGACGTTCAGGGATTCAACTTAATGAATATAACGCTACTGACCCTCTTTCAGGATTTTCCACAATGACACCCAGCCATTGTCATCTCAAGTATCTGATCACCACGTGATCTACTCAAGGGCCTCAACTCACAGCTGAACCGTTCAGGGATTCAACTTAATGAATATAACGTTCACTTGAGGAGTCTCAATTCATTTAGTTGAATTGGCAAACTGGAGATTACAAATTGTGCTTCTTAATAAGCAAGTTTCTCCTAAGTTTAAGTACAAAGAACACACACATGTATTCAAGCAAGTTTTGAGCAATCAGCTCCTTGCTTTCCTAAGAAACTACAAAGATGTATTTAGATATTACAATTGTTGACATCTTGTAGATCTTCTTCTTCTTCGTCTTCTGGTTGAGCAAGCTTTGAGTAGAAACTCCTTGCTTCAGATCTTCAATGTAGTCTTGACGAGAAGGTAGGTTGATGACTTGATAGATCTTCAATGTTGTCTTCTTCATCAACAGCTTTTGTTTGATTGTTGTTGTTGTGTTGATTTGTCTTCTTGAGTTTCAACAACAATCGCCATTGGTGAAATAATGATAGCTCTGAATATGTTAAGTGTTACAACGAGAACTCATCGTTGTTGCTATCTTCACAATGACTTGGTCAATTTTGTAGATGAACATTCAGTTCATGATTCTACAAGTGATCGACACATCAGAAGCAAAAACTCTTTCCATTAAATAACCAGTAGAAATATAGCCGTTAGAGAATACTGTTGGCTGTTTGGAAAAGAGACGTTGTGATATAATGAGTTGTACTGACACATCTTCTTTTTGCAAAGGAAGAAGTGACCGGACATCTTTTCTTGGGCAGTGTGTACATTTAACTAACAACGGTAATATTTAGACTTCAAAACTTCAGTGGCTTCTGATGTTCATTTGATGAAGCATGAGTAGAGTCTTCATAGCAAAATATCTGATGCTTCAAGTCTTCAGTCGATTGAAGAAGTCCATTAGGAATCAGTCTTCAGAACTTCAGCACTTGGTCTTTAAGAACGTTATCCTTTTCTGCTTCAAGTCTTCTGAATCTTTAGAGCCTGTCTTGAGAGTCTTCAGAACTTCTTATTTGAAACCTTGATCTTCAGAACTCATCAGTCTTCAGATTCTTTCTGCACTTGGTCTTCAACGCCTTTAGCCATCAGAACTTCAAGTCATAGGAGTCTTCCATCTTTTGGTTCTTTCAGAGTGTACTTCTTCAGAAGCTTCGCAATCTTCAGAATCTCAATCACTTTCAGAGAGCATCCACAAGAGCATTACAACAGCAATCTTGGCATCCTTGGATCTGGCTGATCATGATTAGATAAAGAAGCGTTCTTGCTTCTTGCGACTTTAGTCACACATAGTAACTTCGCATATGTATTCAATCATAGTACATCTAGCTGGTGTATGTTGGTTCTGATGTCTTTAGTTCTTATGATCTGCACACAACACACGTTAGACCATAAAATGGTTCTTTCACAAATACTTATTGTTATCATCAAAACACAGATTGACTTGTAGAGACAATTCTTGCTCTCACAATCTCCCCCTTTTTGATGATGACAAAACCAAGTATTTTGATTGAACATTTTATGCAAGGTAATCACCAATGCCAACAAATTCAGAGTTTGGAACAACAGCTCCCCCTGAATGAGTTATCCTCAAAGTTTTATCTGAGATCATCTAGGATTTTATGTAATCCAAAGATATACAGAGTAACAACTTGAGTTGTCAGAACAGGAATAGAAAAGAGTTAGTTCTCTATCTTGTCTTTAGGAAAACGAAGAGTCTTTAGCATCTGGACTAGTTCATCATAACTTCCATCTTCAAATCTTCAGAACTCAGTTTTCTTTGTTGTCGTATCAGAGCTTGCTATCTTTAGAGACGTCTGAAGCATTTCTACTTTTCAGCAGATTCCATTAAGCATAAGATCAGAACAGTTCTTGACTGATAGACGTAGCCTTGCTATCTATCAGAGACAAACATTGTCTTTAAAAGAAACTCCCCCTGAATTTCGGACTTTGTGAAGATTTGAGATTTTGCAATTTGATCTTCAGGGAAGTCTCCCCCTAATTCCTATACGTCAGATATTGGGATCTTCAGAATTATAATTCTGGATGATAAGATTTTAAACACCAATGTAGATCATGAATGTTTTTACTTTTGAACACAGGTCTTCATCTCAGAACCTTGTTAAAGTCATACTTAGTAGTTTATCAAAGCTTGATTTTTTATCAGATACCAATTAAAGGTTAATATTAAAGTGATTAATCAACGCTTGATTCTGAATCTGATACTCATGATTTAATTTTGATCTGTTACCATGTGATGTGCTGAGTCTTATACCAGAGTATGTTGAGCCTAATACCAAGTGAAGAATTTCTTCCCATACGCTTGAGAGGTAATTCATTAGAGTGCTTATATTGATACCAATGAAGGTATTTTGACAGTAGTCCACAGCTTTTGCTCTGATTGATGAGTCTGATAATGATCTTTGTGTACTGAGTCTGATTACCAATTGTTGATTTAGTCTGATACTAGATCGTTTTCATTTCCAATGGTTCTTGGTAAACATCAGAACGGCTTCTTCTTGGATCTTCATACAATTCTTTACAGTTCTTGACTTCTGATTTTCACAGATCTTCTGAGTGAGCATCTTGAGATGTAGACTTTGTCTTGACTGCTTTCAGAGTTTTCTTACTTCTTTTCTGAGCTAAGTGAGATAAGGATTACAATGAATCTGATTCTTATAGCTTAACCTGTTTCTTAGAATGCCTAGTGAACTTGTTTAGAGTTCCTCGGATAACATCAAACAACAAACGTTAGTAGCAACGCATATTATATGAGTACTTTGTTTGAGTTTTGCATGCTTTCAGATTTCCTTCTTTCAATCAAAATCAATATATTTCTCCCCCTTTTTGACATCATCAAAAAGTGTCAGGGCATATGAGCATTTAAGCATATAATCTCTTATATACATTTTCCCTTTTTTTTTAGTATATTGAATATATGACATGATGAGAAGCATAGAGTCATTTAAACATTTAGAAGCATTTTGACTTATTTTAGTGAGTCACATCTATAATCAGTATGTATTTAATTGAAGGTTAATAGATGAAATAAACTTATTATTAATTGAAGGATTAAAGTATCTGTAGAGATTAATTACAACATTTCATTGTTCAGATAGAAGTATCAACATAATGCAGAGCATAGGTTGAGCTTTAGCTAGACAAATTCAAAATAATTAAAACATAGATATTTCATTTTATAATCTTAATAAGAGTACATAGAATAGCATATCAAGGCAGAAATCTTATAACTTAATTTCTATTTAGGAATTTCCAGATAGATCTATAAGATCTATGGGTGAACATTAAGTGGTTTCTCCTAAGTGGTTTAGCTTGGTAACCACATCTTGAATTTCTAGGACTCGAGATATGACTCTTCCATACGGGATGCTGAGAGAGGGTTTGTTTTTAGCCAACAGAATTTGTTCTTTTAAATGATTAAACATAGTTAGGGGAAGGTTTATTTTTCTTCTGTAAATCAGATAGAAGATGAATAGTCTATCTGAATGAGTTAGCACTTGTTCTCCTATCTCTCTAGGTCGAAGGTTCGTTTCCATAATTCTATGCCAGACCTTAGCTGAGGGTTTGAGTGTGGAGACGCAGTTGGAGGGACCATTTCCACAATGACTATTATAGATGAGATCATTGAAGATTTTCCTTTCCTTGTAGTATTCAGTGGTGTCACCGTTTTCATTGCATTTGATTGCTTCCGCAATGACTGAGGGTTTAATTACCACTGGAATTTTAGAGACAACTGATTGAATGATGTGTTGGTTATATTCGTTAGAAAACACATCAGCATTTACCCAGAATTCTCTAACAAGATCTGTGTAAATGAGACCTGAAAGCATCGCAAGATAGCCTTCCCAAGTCTGACATCTTAATTCGGAAGACATTATAGTGAAGCCAAGTTCCTTAAGAGAGCTGGTACTCACGGAGAATTCATTCAGGACTCTTAACTTAGCAATTTCACATTTGGTAGGTTTAGGACGAGAGGTGGTCATCCTGGAGAAAATACTAAGGAAAGGTACTGCCTGGGATGGTTTGGAATGATGAATAGAGGAGAGAACGAGGTGCCTTAAGTAGGCAACGAATGGAGAGTCAATTAAATGCTCGTGACTACAATCATTAGGTTTATCAATTCCTAGACATCTTAGGTTGTGAATTAGAACTAGCACAGAGTCTAACAGATTACCAGTCTTGAAAAAAAGAGACAAGAGATCACGCGTAGGATACTCTGGTTGATTTTTTACGGAGTCAAAGATTTGCAATAAATACGTATCTGAGAGTATTAACATTTTCTAGTGATGAAAGCATATTTTCTTCTTTCAAGAGATCTGTCTTATATGTTTTGTAAGTGCACTTATATAGGAGTAGACATAAAGAAATGACATAATACATACTTCATTAGTTTAATGTGCAGTTACAGAATGAGCATGTGATCTTGATAAACTATTACATACTAATAACTTAGCCTAAGTATGACAAATAGTCTTCTAGTTTTATGAGAACCATCTGCTGTCGAAGGTTTCACAAAAATTCCTATTTAGAGCCTTGTCTGGTCCACACCGAATTCTGCAAATTGTTTGCACGATACCAGCTTTGAAGAGAACTTCAGACAGGACTCTTCCGTAGGGAATTAATGAATTATCCATTGTTCCTGATATAAGAATTGATTCCTTTAGAGGATCAAAGATTATTTGAGATGGATCAATAGGAATTGGCCTAAGGAGACACATGATGAGGAGCTTATGATCATGGCACAAGAAGTTTTTGTTTGAGTTGCGAGGCTTGATATTAGTTAAGATGAATTTGAACCATCCTTTGGCAATTGGCACAAGTTTTTCAGGATTTGTAGGTTCAAGGACTGATCCTTTATCAAATATGTATTGCATTTCAGCATCAGAGGTACATAGAATGGATGCATGGTTGTGAGTGATACCTCCTAGTGGACAGTTAACGACTTCAGAGATTTTTGTGATGTTGATGGTGACTGGAAGACCATAAATGCTAGAGGAGATAGTCATACCATTTCTGCTAACGGAGGCATTAATCCAAAAGGATTTTAAGAGGGTGGGATAAATTGAGCCTCCAAGCATATGAATGTATCTATTCCATTTTTGGAAGTGGATACTATGATGAAAGTCACTATTAGTATCTATTGGATTTGGTCGTTTTTCATTTATGACTTCAAGAAGATCATCATTGCCATAAAATGTTCTTGGAGTCATTTTAGATTGAGGATAAAAGGAAGGTTAGGACTAAGGGATAGTGATGAATTCTTCCAGAACAGCTATGGTTTTAAATAGACAAGTGGAGAAGTTTGAGCAGGATAAGTTAGTAGCTAAGAATGACTTAAGAAGATTGGAATACTTAGGAGAAGTCTAAAGAGTGAGGACAACTAAGTAGTTTGTAATTCTAGGGGAGATCAAAAAGATATATATGCACTTTATTCTTAGCAGGAGTTAGGTGGATGCAGTAACTGTTTTTATGAGGTCATTAATTCTAGACGACACGCTTTCGAATTTCAAGGTATGAAAGGCGTATAGTCGAGAATGTAGACAAACAGGGTTTTCCACT
Organism: Lathyrus tuberosus; assembly: GCA_022829125.1. Taxonomy (NCBI): domain Eukaryota; kingdom Viridiplantae; phylum Streptophyta; class Magnoliopsida; order Fabales; family Fabaceae; genus Lathyrus; species Lathyrus tuberosus. The sequence goes on from JALAZF010000193.1 coordinate 6,195,527, forward strand.
GTTCCCAATACTTACGAGGAATCCTGACTTGTCAGAGCATAATTATTCTGGCTTAAGATCAGTGGCTTAGGTGAGGAGCTATTTTGGTCAAGGTAGCACGTTTCCCTATTCCGAGACTGAACAAACATCATTCAATGTGAGTAAACCAAGGAGATTTAGATGGATGCAGAAGTGTGCAGCCATTTAAATGAACATTTATGTTTCGTAGACTAACTAGGTTAGATAAAGGGGCTCTAGGAGAGAGAGAGAGAGAGAGAGAGAGTTAGGTCTGGAACAGGAGTACTAGTTGGAGTGTACTAGTGGGTTAAAAAAATTAAACAAGGTGAATGACATGATGCGGAGAGTCTTACATGTGTGGCGGTTTATACTATAGCATTTTCTAGGCAGACATATAAAAAGAATTTCTAATTACTTTCTCAAAACTTAACACCTCATAATCAAGGGGGTTTGATAGACTGATTCTGGTTGTTATTATGAAAGTAAGTCATAAGTGAGGGAAGGATGGTACCTGGAAATTTTTACAGACTAATCTGAATGCATTCTCATCTTGACTCTGATCTTTCCTTTTCTGAGTGAACTACTGAGGGTTCTTGGATTTTTCAAGATACGCTTGTGTTCTGACTTCTGAAGAAAAAGAATATTTTCTTGGAAAGTGATCCTGATTGAACTACGGCTTTCTCTCTTTTATAGTTCAACCTTTTCCATCTGTTCTCTAGGTTATAATGACCGAGATTAAGACTTGGCATGATCAGAGTGACCGCTCCATCCGAACTTAGCCAATTACATGCAATCCTTTTGGTCAGGCGATATAATGAATGTTCTGAGGAAAAATTAACACTCATATGCGTGGGAGCAGTACTGAGTGAATAGTAAGTTTCATTTGATGACCCCATTCATAATCAACAGATTACTTCTGTTTTTGATTTCTTCTCACTTCTCATTTCCTTGATCCATAGAACCTGTTTAGTTCTGATACAGTTCTTAAGATATGGATCTGAATCTTAAACGACAAACTTTGAGAATTGGTTGAGTTCTCCTTTCATAGCCTGAGTTCAGTTTGCGTCTGTGAGAGTTTCCTGTCTTTGAACGATGATTGATTTCACAAGATTAGTGAGAACCTTTGAGAGGTTATTTCAAGGAGGAATTGACATATCAACATCTGACTTTGTTCCTCAAAGTTGTTTCAGAACTTGTTCAGAACATCATCACGCCTCATGTGTACATCACTAGACATGGTTTGCATGAGCCTTCTTGTTCTCACAATGATGATCAACTTAATTGGGGTTGTTCACACATATCTATGAGTTAACTTCAACCGAACATTATTAACGCCTTCTTTTATGACATCAATTGGAGAACCTAGATATCTGGAATGATAGCATCTAATTTCATAGCTCAATTGGTTCTGAGAACACTTGATCTGATGACAATCAGATTATCAACATTTGATTTTTACTAGGATGATTCCAAATTGTTGGAGCTTGATCACTAAACCAGTTAAAGCTTGAGAGTTCCTTCAGAATCAAGTATTTACTGAGTCTTTGGGATTCAGTTCTTCACTTAGTCTTTTGATCATTCCAGATTCTGACATTGAATCATTTCTAATAATTTGAATTTTTCAGATTCTGATTTTAATAGATTTCTTTCTGAAATTCAAAGTCTTAAAACAAAAATCTTTCTTCTTTACATGAAGAGATTCAGAATGAGTTTTAAATGAGAAAGTCAAGGGTGGACCTAATCCGTTTCTTGAAAACATCTCAAAAACTCAAAGAATTAATCTTCAGCAAACAAGATTTCTTGCTTTCTGATGATTCATCTTTTAAGCATATACGTGGTTTTATCCACACGTGATTTCTAGGATGAGCTTTCAACAGATACTGCCTTTTATCTGATGAATTTATCTTATCAGCTGATTCTTCAATTCTAGTGAGGCTTCATCTAGAATCAATGAATTGCTCACAAAGTAATCAGATTGATTACAATTTTGTACACAGTTAACTGCTGAACTGTTACAGAAATTGTAAGTGGATTTCAATCTTACCAAGAGTACTTTTACGCACCACATCTGGATCTTTTTCTGACACTGTTAAGTGTTTGATGTAAATCAATAACAGAACCGGAGCTCTGATACCAATTGAAGGTGCGAGAAAGACACAAGAAAGGGGGGGTTTAAATTGTGTGTTTACTCTTTTTGTAACTTTTCGTATCTTGTTAAAGAGACACTCAAAAACCTTCAATTCTCGTTGAGAGATTCTGATCTCTTAACTATGGAACATGAGAACCATATTGGTTCAGATCATAGGATGCGATATACAGAACTTGCAGTGCGGAAGCTTATCAGAGATAGGCTGCAAGGTTCTGACTTTGCTTAATATAAGGTTCTGATATTTAGTACATAAACATAAATAGAGATACTAAGCAAGAAAGTAAAGGACACACGATATATCCTGGTTCACCACGTGGGCTAATCCAGTCCACCCTCCTCAGGTGATTTCGCCTTGAACACAAGGACTTAATCCACAATAATCAAATCATGATTACACTTGCACGGGCCATGCCGGTGACTAACAACTTGCACACCCGCACTGTGACTAACACCACAATGAATCATTCAGGGATTCAATTTAATGAATATAACGAACATTGACCTGTAGGTTCCAATCTCTTTAAGATCTACTACTAGGCTTTCACAGCTAGATGTTCAAGGATTCAACTTAAAGAATATAATGCTACTGATCCTCTTTCAGGATTTTCCACAATGACACCCAGCCATTGTCATCTCAAGTATCTGATCACCATGTGATCTACTCAAGGGCCTCAACTCACAGCTGAACCGTTCAGGGATTCAACTTAATGAATATAACGTTCACTTGAGGAGTCTCAATTCATTTAGTTGAATTGGCAAACTGGAGATTACAAATTGTGCTTATTAATAAGCAAGTTTCTCCTAAGTTTAAGTACAAAGAACACACACATGTGTTCAAGCAAGTTTTGAGCAATCAGCTCCTTGCTTTCCTAAGAAACTACAAAGATGTATTTAGATATTACAATTGTTGACATCTTGTAGATCTTCGTCTTCTTCGTCTTCTGGTTGAGAAAGCTTTGAGTAGCAACTCCTTGCTTCAGATCTTCAATGTAGTCTTGACGAGATGGTAGGTTGATGACTTGACAGATCTTCAATGTTGTCTTCTTCATCAACAACTTTTGTTTGATTGTTGTTGTTGTGTTGATTTGTCTTCTTGAGTTTCAACAACAATCGCCATTGGTGAAATAATGATAGCTCTGAATATGTTAAGTGTTACAACGAGAACTCATCGTTGTTGCTATCTTTACAATGACTTGGTCAATTTTGTAGATGAACATTCAGTTCATGATTCTACAAGTGATCGACACATAAAAAGAAAAAACTCTTTCCATTAAATAGCCAGTAGAAATATAGCCATTAGAGAATACTGTTGGCTGTTTGGAAAAGAGACGTTGTGATATAATGAGTTGTACTGACACATCTTCTTTTTGCAAAGGAAGAAGTGATCGGACATCTTTTCTTGGGCAGTGTGTACATTTAATTTACAACGGTAATATTTAGACTTTAAAACTTCAGTGGCTTCTGATGTTAATTTGATGAAGCATGAGTAGAGTCTTCATAGCAGAATATCTGATGCTTCAAGTCTTCAGTCGATTGAAGAAGTCCATTAGGAATCAGTCTTCAGAACTTCAGCACTTGGTCTTTAAGAATGTTATCCTTTTCTGCTTCAAGTCTTCCGAATCTTCAGAGCCTGTCTTCAGAGTCTTCAGAACTTCTTATTTGAAACCTTGATCTTCAGAACTCATCAGTCTTCAGATTCTATCTGCACTTGGTCTTCAGCGCCTTTAGCCATCAGAATTTCAAGTCATAGGAGTCTTCCGTCTTTTGGTTCTTTCAGAGTGTACTTCTTCAGAAGCTTCGCAATCTTTAGAATCTCAACCACTTCCAGAGAGCATCCACAAGAGCATTGCAACAACAATCTTGGCATCCTTGGATCTGGCTGATCATGATTAGATAAAGAAGCATTCTTGCTTCTCGCGACTTTAGTCACACATAGTAACTTTGCATATGTATTCAATCATAGTACATCTAGCTGGTGTATGTTGGTTCTGATGTCTTTAGTTCTTATGATCTGCACACAACACACGTTAGACCATAAAATGGTTCTTTCACAAATACTTATTGTTATCATCAAAACATAGATTGACTTGTAGAGACAATTCTTGCTCTCACAGCCCTAGCTATGTATCGAAATATTTTGAAAATTTAATTAAAGTAAAAACCTAATTAAACATTTAATAGGAGTATTTTTCAAAGGAGAATTATTTACTCATAGTATGAAAGACAAGACAACATGTTAGGTATATCAAACAAGGCTTGAAAAAAGTATATCATGACCATATAAGCACATGTGATCAATTAGGTTAAGAGGAAAATCAAAAGAAAGTCATTAAAAGTATGAAAATACTTTTAAATGGACCACTTTTCAACTTTATAAAAATTTGTTAAATAAATGTTATTTTGACATTTTTTTAATATATTCACAAAATAGGACATATGAATATGAAGTGTGCAAAAATTCAATAAAAAATAATGAATTTTGCTATGTGAAATAAATGTGTGAAGTTGTGAAGAAAAATAAGGAAAATTGTGGTAAAAAATTAAGTTTTGCTCCCACCAAGGGTTGAACCTGCGCCCTTCATGTCATGGGTTTAAAACATTACCAACTGAGCCAATGCGTGCATGGTGACAAGGAATGACTAGAGTAAATAATATATTGAAATTTCAAAGTGAAAATGTATAAAAAATAAAACCCAAAAAGGTATGGGGCGAGGGGGATTTGAACCCAAGACTTGAGGGTCACACAAAGCCTTATAACACGCACTCTAACCACTGGAGTGGTGATACATAAGTGTATCAAACCACACCCATTTAATTAAGTAGTAAAACAAGAAAATTAAAATGAACATGGTGACACCTCCATGCTCGTCTTCTTCCATGAGCTTAAAAAATTTAATTTCTGAACTTGCTCGTTTCTCAACCAAATACCATGAAGTAAAAATTAAACTTGTGTGGATTTTGACAAGGAATTGAATGGTTATATTCAATTTCATTTATATTAAGTGTATCAAACAGAATCAATGTTGACACCATATGAACCCTTACTGAACTTTTTAATATGAAATCTCATATAATCATGATACATGACAATTAATTGAGGGAAATGATCACAACATCTTGATAAACATGTCTGTAACTCAAATGATTAAAATTGATGCATGAATCATAGAGTTCAGTTTAGAGGAAACTTACCTTGCACGTGAGAATCGAATTCTCTATTGGAGGTGTTACATAACAGATTTGATGATTCAGACAGATTCCTTGACCCTCAAGGATGATGTTACAATGTTTGAATTGGTTTGAAAGCCTTTGAATTGGTTTGAAATCCTTTGAAGCAAATGACATGTGACTTGAGGATTCTGAGGTTACAGTTAGTGTTTGAGTGTTTGGATCATTTACAAATGATGTATGTGAAGTGTTTGGATGCTTGGTTTGATTGGAAATGACCTTGAACTGAGAATTCATGTTTTCACTCTTTGAGAACTTTGAATTTTGCAAGAGGGAGGATTTATGAGAAAACAAGCATTGGCAATGTTTTGGTGTCCTTAGAATGAAGCATAATGGCCTCTATTTATAGGAAAAGGAGTTCATATATTTGAGAGGAAATTGGATGATAATGTAGGCTATTATCCAACAAGTGATGTCATGTAGCTATTACTTGAATGCCAGGGTACATAGCTTACATTCTCAAGGACAAAGTTGTAGCTATTACTTGATGTCATGTTTCATGGCCTTATATCATAAAATCTATGTATTTTTTAGGAATCCACCCTCAAGGACAAAGTTGTAGTATGTAACAAGCTCTTCATTTTGATCTTTGTATCAAAGAAAATGGTTACTTGGTTTGGAAGTTATGCCCTTGCAAAGTAGGGTAAAAATCATTGAATTTTATTACTTAGAAAAAATTCAACTTCTCCAATGTTGCCCTTTTTACAAGTAACCTCACATTTCTTGATTTTCCTTGATCAACCATTATCCAAATCATATATTAACATCATTCTTGACTTGAAGAGACTATGTTTGACCAAAAACTTCAAAAGTCAAACTTGATTTTGACCACAGTTGACTTTTGTATCAGTTGAACTTTGAACTTTGTGATCCTTTATGAAATCAAACCCTTGGGCTTTTTGAACACCATGGATGGACTCCAAAGGAGTTTTTGAGTTTCTTGAATCATGTCCCAAGGCTTGAGATCATGTCTTGGTCAAAAGTCAATGGTACAGTTGACTTTTCATCAAAAACCCTAGTTTGTGGACCAGATGCATTTAAATTCTTGCATTTTTTATGAATCAATTTCTTTGGGTTAATCCAATCATATGAAGGGATTAATATGAGGCATTTGAGGTCCTTGAAACATATTTGGAGTTTTGGGATTATGCCTTGCTTCAAAAGTCAACCCAGGGACTAAATTAAGTAAAAACCCTAATTTGGATGCACTGAGGATTGTGAGGCTTGATGAGGTTGTCATGATGCTATTTTACATTTGATTATTGATGAATGAAAGCACTTGATCTTCATGGATGAATAAGGGATTTAAAATATTGAATATGATGCCCATTCCTTAATAATTCATCTGCTTGAGCTTTAGAGGGATCACCTAACCTGTGAAGCAAGTGAGCATACATATCTTGTACTTGTGATGGGTTAGTGATGTATAAAGACATGTATATATGTAATAATGAATGTTATGCTAATGATGCAAATGAGGTGGCATCTTGGGGGTAACAAATCAGGGTATGACATATAGGTTTGCTTTATTTTAGAATTCTAACACTAATCCATGTTTATGTCGGTTGCGAAAGCAAAGGCAAAGTAGATGTCGATCGTCTATCAAAAGATAATGATTCAACATCCAAAAGTGGGTTACTTAACAATTGAGTTCGAGGCGCCATTGACAAGGCGACTTGATCTTAGTTGAGAAATAATCAAGATGCGGTGTCGCGTGACAAAGCGTAATGCTCTTGATTGAACTACGTAGTTATGCCCAAAACACGTTGCGCACGCCACGAAAGTGGGTGTCACACACATTTATCAAAATTTTGTTCCAACTCCGTTTAGACTAGAGCACCTTTATTTTCTATTATTTTATTTTTTTCAAAAAGTCTTTCCTTTTATAATGATTCTCGCTGGAGGATCTATTCAAGAGATGTGCAATTATATGAACCATGACTTAGTAGGCACGTACTACGGAACCTATAACCCGTAATGGGACAATCACTAAAAATTTATTTATACTAACTACTCCCAGCATGCATTCGGACCGCATGGTCCTCAATATGGCTAAATCACTACCTTTAGGGAATCCAACCTTGAATTTTTAATGGATAATTTTATTCTACACAAGCTCGCTCTAACCTGAAATCTATGTTGAAGAGTTTTGTGGCGAAGCAAACTCACCATAATGAGGAGTTTAAAAACCAAAATCTCCATACTAGTGAACCCCTTAGGAAACTAAATACTATGGTCGAGTCCCTTGTGACTCATATGAAGGCAGTGGAGACCCAAATCTCCTTACTTGCACACATCCCTTATGAACCCTTCCCTGAGGGACATGTGAATGTTGTAACAACCAAAAGTGAAATACATGTTGAAAATGCTAGGGAATATGATAATGAGGTTGAGGAGAGTTTTGGTGAGGAAAATGTGGGGAATAAGGAAAATCCATTGTCACCACCCGAAAAGGAGGTTGTCTAAGAGGTAAATAAGAAAACACCTTATGTTGCTCCTCTTCCATAAAAGCCATTTATTCCTTTCGCGCAAAGATTTGTGGAGGCTAAGGTAGGTTCCCAATCCAAAAGGTATGTGGACTATGAAACTGGAGAAATTATTGATGTTATTGGAAAAGATTGAGGTCCTGTCTTAAAAGAGAAAATTAGAGGACCATGAAACTGGGGAAATTATTGATGTTAAGAGGGAGAGGTTGACCATTGAGGTGGTGGATGAACAGATTAAAGCCAAAATCAAAAAGTTGATACTTAATATAAAAATGAAACCTTATCCACATGCTCAGAAGTATGAACCACCCCATAGGAAGAAGAAAAAGAAGAGTTGTGGATACGAGAGATGGCTATATAGGTATGATTTGTCTAATAAATAAGAAAGTCTCAAAGAAAAGAAGGCAAAAATAGAAGAACCTTTTCGATTCTTTTGTTTGTTGCATTCCCATCTCCTCAATAAGGTGTATGTGAGTTTCTCTCTACCTCTCCCTACTTGAATTGGAATATTGGGGTTAATGTCCGATGTAATTTTCGGGGGGTATTTCCCTTATTTTTAGAATTTCTATTTTATTTTTCTGTTTTGTGTTTTTTTTTGTGATGTTAGAATAGTTTTGATTGAATAAAGTTGCATATACCGTTGTTAGAAAACCCAAAAATTGAGTTGTTACATAAAATTATGAAAAAGCTCTTAACTTTGAAATTTTGTTAAGAAAGTATATAGGTCTGTAATGAAAATTGGATACATTTAGGGGCCCATGGAAAACCGATAAAATCGGTATTACTCGAACAACCTCAATTTCCCAAATGAGTCACGAGTTTACCAAGTGTTTGTACCATAGTACTCTGATCTTGAGAAGTATTTCCAGAATAGTTTGTTATGACATTTCGACATACTTTAGATTCACACGACATGTATGATTAGTTTAAGGAAAAAAATAAAATAAAATTTTAGCATCAAAATGATTAAAAAGGCGGTAAAAGACAAATGCACCTTCTAAGTTGGGTAACCCTCAGTCGGTTATTCAGCCCAACGGTGGTTGAATCCCAAACGTCGTTGCAAAGTGGACAATAAATAAACACACAAAAATGTGTAATTTCACCAGTAAATAAAGATAAAAAGTGTTGCTTATTTGGCGTCTAAAGAAAAATTCTCAATCAATCTTGTGCGTGTGATGATTATCATAATTCAAATTGCCTTAAACTGATTGTCAAAACAAAAAGGTAAGAAAATCGAAAAGAGACTTAAGTCCAACGCGTAGCTAGAGAGGTGACCATAGTAAGAAACTTTTGTTGTATTTGTTTTGTGGTTTTATGTTACGGTAATGCTTTTGGTATTGGTGAGTATGGGATAACTTGAATCTTACCCGGTCAGAATAAAGAACCACATATGAGTATCAATAGATTTCATACTTTTTAGTTTTTGAAGAACCGAAAATTCCTTGATCTTAATTTTTTTAAGCAAGCTTGTTGCTTGAGGACAAACAATGGGTCAAGTTTGGGGGTATTTAATAAGCGGTAAATGTATTGTGTTTTTAGCCTGTTTTTCATTTGACTTCATGCGTGTTTTCATAATTATAGTTCATTTTTACGTGTTTTTGTCTCCTTTGTTTGTTTTTAGGTAATAAGAGGTCACTGGAACAAATCAGGACGAAAAAGGCCAAAGATCGCACAAAAAGGAGCGCTTCCGATACAATTTTCATGAGACCAACACGGCCTGGTCGTGTCCTATAAAACAGGTCGTGTTAGAAACTTTGAAGCCCCTCATACAAGTAACCAGACTGACACGGCCAACCCGTGTTCCCAGACACGGCCCGTGTCAGCCCTCCAGGCAGTTACAAACTCTTTGATTTTTGGACGTTTTATTTTTGTGACTTTTTGGCTTCCATAACCCCCTAGGATTTATGTTAGTGTGTAATTAAGGTCTTAACTTGAAATAAGTGTAAGTTATAGGTGATTTATGGCCTAGTTTAGTATAAATAGACGCCTATAGCTTAAGAAAAAAGGGAGAGACCTAACAGTGATACTTAGGGGCTCAATCCTTTACTACTTTTCACTTGTTGTTAGCTTCCATTTGAGCTTTTGTTCTTATTTACTCTTGTAATCATTAATGTTATTGGTATTATAATTCTTGCTTTGTTTTATTTTAAGTTGATTTCTATTTAGTTTTGTTGCATTAATTATTTTATTTCAATTTCTTACAATGTCTTGTTATTATTTTGTTGTTGTTCCTCTCACCATGTGTGAGTAAATCCTTAGGGACATGAGATTATGAGAGTCCATCTCATGACAAACAACTATTGAGTCTTTCATTTGTAATTATGAGAAATATTTATTTTATTTTAGAATTCAAACTCTAATCTAAGTTTATGTTGGTTGCGAAAGCAAAGGAAAAGTATATGTCGATCATGTATCGAAAGATAATGATTCGACCTCCGAAAAAGGTATACTAAACAACTGAGTTTAAGGTGCCATTGACAATGCGACTTGATCTCACTTGATAAACAATCAAGATACGACATCGTGTGACAAGGTGTGGCACTCTTGATTGAACTACTTAGCTGTGCCTGAAACACGTTTGGATATGCGTGCCACGAAAGTGGGTGTCGCACACATTTATCTAAATTTATATAAAAATAACTTAGAAATTCTCGTAACTCAAACATGAAGGATCATATGGGTGATTCTATATGGATGATCATAGCTCCTAGTCCTGCTTTTTATTATTTGTTAAAATTGTTTTTCAAACTAAATTAAACACTCTTTTTTAATAGTTTTAGCTAAACATAGTTAGAGAAAAATTCGGTACACATACCTCTCTGCAGGATCGATATTTTTACTACTTGACACAACCATGCACTTGCGGTTCACACACGATCAAGTTTTTGGCGTCGTTTCCGGGGAGGTGTTTTTTATATCAAAATTTTGTTCCAACGCCGTTTATACTAGAGCACCTTTATTTTTTGATATTTTATTTTTTGCTAAAAGTCTTTCCTTTTAGAATGATTCTCGCTGGAGGATCTATTCAAGCGATGGACAATTATATGAATCATGACTTAGTAAGCTCATACTCCGAAACCTATAACCTGGAATGGGAAAATCACCCAAACTTTCTTTATACTAACTACTCTCAGCACGCAGTGGAACTGCGTGGTCCTCAATATGGCACAATCACTACCTTTGGGGAATCCAACCTTGAATTGTTAATGGAGAATTTTATTGCGACACAAGCTCACTCTAAACTGGAATCTATGATGGAGAGTTTTGTGGCGACGCAAACTCTCCATAATAAGGAGTTTAGAAACCAAAATCTCAATACTAGTGAAGCCTTAGGTAGCTAAACATTATGGTCAAGTCGCTCGCGACTCACACTAAGGCATTGGAGACCCAAATCTCCTTGCTTGTACACACATCACTTTATAACCTTTCCCTAAGGGACATGCGAATGTTGTAACAACCAAAAGTGAAATACAAGTTGAAAATTCTAGGGAAAATGATAAAGTGGTTGAGGAGAAATCTGGAGAGGAAAATGTGGGGATTAAGTAAAAACCAACGACACCACTCGAAAAGGAGGCTGTCGAAGAGGTAGAGAAGGAATCACCTTATGTTACTCCTTCTCCCTACAAGCGACTGATTCCTTTCCCACAAAAATTTATAGAGGCTAAGGTAGGTGCCCAATCCAAAAGGTCTGTGGAAATATTGGAAAAGATTGAGGTCTTATTTTAAAAGATAAAATTAGAGTACCATGAAATTGGAGAAACTATTGATGTTAAAAGCGGAAAGTTGACCTTTGAGGTGATGGATACTTAGTATAGAAATGGAACCTCCCCAACATGCTCAGAAGTATGAACCACCCCATAGGAAGAAGAAAAAGAAGAGTAATGGATACGAGAGATGGCTATATGGGTGGCCAGTTTTGAAGGAACCACCATGAGTGCTCGCACTCATAGACTGTCGAACTAAAATGATGTTAAACAAAGCGTTTCATGGGAGGTAACTCACACTTTTAATTGCTAATGTCTTTTATGTTGTTTCATTTTGCAGGTATGGTTTGTCTAATAAACAAGAAAATCTCAAAGAGAAGAAGGCAAAAATAAAAGAACCTTTTCGTTTCTTTTGTTTGTTGCGCTCCCACCTCCTTAGTGAGGTGTTTGTGAGTTTCTCTCTACCTCTCCCTACTTGAATTGAAACATTGGGGTTAATGTCCGATTTAAGTTTTTTTTGGGGGGGGGGGGGGGGTGTATTTCCCTTATTTTTTGAATTTTTGTTTTATTTGTTAGTTGTGTTTTTTTATGTGTTGTTAGAATTGTTTTGATTGAATAAAGTTGCATATACCGTTGTTAGAAAACCCAAAAATTGAGTCGTTAAAAAAATTATGAAAAAGCTCTTAAATTTGAAATTTATTGAGAAAGTATATTGTTTTGTAATGAATATTGGCTTAGTTTAGGGGCTCGTGGAAAACCGATAAAATTGGTATTACTCGAATACACTCAGTTTCCCAAATGAGCCACGAGTTTAGCACATGCTTTGTACCATATTACTCAGATCTTGAGAAGTATTTCATGAATAGTTTGTTATGGCAGTCTATAACACCCCAAAATTTAATTAATTAATTAAATTTAATTATTTAGAATTTTATTTAATTATTTGATGTTGGTGTATATTTAAATAAATAATATGATCTTATGTGTTGATAGGGTGTAATGGAATTAGGAGGGTGTGGTGAGAAAAATAGAATAAGTTGGATAATACTTAGAATAATCATAATTTTAATTATTATTATTAATAAAATAAGAAATTTGAGAAAAATAAGAGTTGTTAGAGAAATAAGGAACAATGAGGGGATTTAGAGAACAACTTGGGGGTAATGAGGGAAAAGCCTAAGTAAGAGAATATTATTAGTATTATTTTTATGGGTTAATTATACGATTCCCCCTGCCATTAGAGCGAGATTTGATTTTGTCCCCCTGAAGTTATTTTATTTTTAACGCCCCCTTATAAAACTAAAAATCAACTTTTACCACACCCTATCCCTTGTTTGGGTGACTGGGTATATGGTAAATGGCTATGTGGCATTTATCTTGATTGCATGGCATTTATTTATTAATTTATTTTTTATTTATTTTCGTATAAATATTATTTATTTAAATTGTTATTTTAAAAATTAAATTTTTTGGGCCAAGATCACACATAAGCTCATAGCTAGTTGCAGCCCATTCACTTAACCTTGTTTTCAACTTATTTTACACTATGTGAAACTCATTTATAAACACTTGTATTTTATGTGAAACTTCCAATGTGGGACTCTTGCTATCACCTTCCACTTCAAACTCCATCCTATCTCATTTTGTGTAGACTTTTCATTGCATCAAGCTTAGTGCTCAATAATCATTTCAATAAAAAAATTGAATTATTGAGTTCTCTCTTTCTTTTTCCCAATTTTTCTTTTAGTTTCTGTCACAATTTTGAGCTACCATGAGCTCATAGCTCTACAATGGTGGAAAACAGAAAACGAAAGGATAAACCCAAACTGTTAAACTATTCATGGAATACCATATTCGACATACTGATTAGCATGAATACCAAGACAATCCCGGAACTTCCCAATAAAGATTCCATATACTGGAAGCAACGTATTTCCTACTGATTTTATTATTTCTTCCTTCAACTTCTTATCATATACAGACCATGTGGATTGAGCTCTAAACGTCTCTTCAAAATGCTTGTTGAACAATTTTAGCTTCTCTTTCAATAACTCTGCTGTAACATTGTCATTAGGCGTCATGCAATCAATGTTGTGCAACTTCAAAATCTCCATCACCTTATTCCATGAGTTTCTTAGATAAAGCTCAAGTTCTCGATGGAAGTTTATCATCCCGGCTAACTCTTCAAAATCATGCAATCAATGTTGGTGCTTGATTACTTTTATGGTGCAATCAATGTTTGTTATCATGTGATCCAAATTAGCATGATTTTAACAACGAAGAATCAAACAGTAGTGTAGTATATTAATTAAATTTGGAAAAAACAGGTTAGAATTGTACCTGGAAATTGACTGCTCTTTTGTGGATATCAGTAGGGAGTAAAGGATGTTGAGGATAAACTAAATCCATAAATTAAACAAAGTTTTCAAGATTTAGAAAAGTGAATGAAAATGACAGAGAGACTATACTGACCATGATAATTGCAAATGAGTCAAAAATGACAGCAGAGCCATCGACAAGAATGGGAACAAAACCAATAGGGTTGAGCTGGAGAAATTCTGAATGAAGTGAATACAAGTATTGAAGTGGAATGTGATAGCAAGAAGTCCCACATTTGAAGTTTCACATAAAATACAAGTGTTTATAAATGAATTTCACATAGCGTAAAATAAGTTGAAAACAAGGTTAAGTGAATGGGCTGCAACTAGCTATGAGCTTATGTGTGATATTGGCCCAAAAAATTTAATTTTTAAAATAACAATTTAAATACATAATATTTATATGAAAATAAATTAAAAAATAAATTAAAAAATAAATTAATAGATAAATTAATAAATAAATGCCATGTAATCAAGATAAATGACACATAGCCGTTTACCATATATCCAGTCACCCAAACAAGGGATAGGGTGTGGTAAAAGTTGATTTTTGTTTTTATAAGGGGGCGTTCAAAAAAAAAACTTCAGGGGGGTAAAATCAAATCTCGCTCTAATGGCAGGGGGAATCGTATAATTAACCCTATTTTTATTAAAATAAAATTAGAGTCAAGAGGGGCATGTTGGTAAATAAGAGAGTAAGTGAGGGTATTATTGGAAGTATCTAATTGAGGGAGATTAGGTTAATTATAAAAATGTTAGTAAGAGGGTTGAAGAGTTTTTACGTAAAAGTCAGAATTTGGTGAGAAGAGAAGGAGGCAAAGGCTAGAGCATAGGAAGCACTCCATTGGAGAGCTATAAGGAACTTCTGCAGAAAAATCAAGGTAGGGGGAGAAAGGGCTACAAATTTAGTTGTATTACACATGATGGGGTAGTGGTGAAAAGTCCTTAATCTCATTAGGGTTCTAGGTTTTCTTTTGATGATGTGTTATATGATGAAATTTTGAAAATTGGTTGGTTGATCTTGTGTTTATATGCGTTGTTATGATTGAATCCAAGTTTGAATGATCATGGATATGTATTTATGAGGTTATGTCATTGAAAAGGATGTGAAAATTTGAGTTTTATTCGTGATTGATGATGAATTTGATGTTAAAATTGTTGAGAATGTAGCAAGTGTGAGTAGTGTGTGTAATAGTCCCACATTAGTTGGAAATGTGGAGACTTAAGCATTTATAAGTGAGAGAACCCACCACCTATCAGCTTAAGGTTTTGGGTGAATATGTGGTGTGTCTCTCACATAGGTGTTGCTCAAAAAGAAGTCCCACAATGTTCAATGCTACATAGTGAAAACTCCCCCAACAAAAACTATTGATGAGATTGATATGGATTGTAGTGAAATAAGTGTTGCTTATGTTAATGATTATGCTAATATGAATCACTGTCAAATTCGTTTTTGAATCAATGGATTTTGGGAAACATTAGTTGGAGACATGTATGAAGGTTTAGGGGTAAGAAGGTTGGAGATTGTACGATGAAAACTGGAATTTTTTAGAAAAAAACTACAGTGACAATCGATTGCACTAGATGACAATCGATTGGATTAGCTGAAATTTTGAAAAGAAATAACAGTGCAATTGATTGCACCAGATGACAATCGATTGCCTATTCCAGAAAAGTGTTTTTTGTGAAGTCAGTAGCGAAATGTTTTTTGGTGACAATTGATTGCATTAAATGACAATCGATTGCCATAGGCCAAATGGTGAAAAATTCTACTTTTGTTTTTGTTGCGTTGTCCGGCGATTTTGACCGTAACATTCATTCCGTAAGTCCAAATGATACACCGTTTGGAGCATTAGAAAGCTAATGCGCGGAGCTACCACATGGTAGTGCTTGGTGAAATATTTAAGTGGTGGTCAGTGAATTACTGTCGGGATGTTTATGATGACATATATGATCGATTAGCGAATCATTATGTTTATACGATGATGTGATGTTATTTTGTGAAGTAACATGAATGAATGCTTATGGAATTACTTTCATTGAGTTGCTATTGTTTGTTGTGTTTATTTATATTTTAACATTGATTAATTGTTGCGTATGATGAATGACGTGTGCATAAATGGGGAGATGTGCTTAGTGATTCTTTTGGGGAACCTTTGGGTAAAAATGCATGTTGTTAAGAGTCATGCATCATGGTGTACGGAATTTGGTCCAACTTTGGTGTGCTCTGATCCTATGGTGGGGATTAAGAGTGATTACCTGATTCTATGTGGAAATCAGTGAAGCATTACCTATGGTGATAGTAACGAACTTTTGTGTGCTCTGGTCCTATGGTGGGGATCGGGAGCGAGTAGTCAATTTCAGGTGGGAATCGGTGAAGATTTACCTATGGTGATAGTAATGATTTGGTGTGATCTGGTTCTATGGTGGGGATCGGGAGTAAGATGAACCTGAGTGTTCATGAAGGGTACCCCATGCATAATGAGTCAGTTGTGGAGCATATTTGTATACTTGATTGTATATGTAGTTGATTGTTCGTGATGTTGTTAATTAGACGTGAATGTGTACATGTTGATGTGAAGGGTGTGAGACTATGTGGTTATTGGTTTTGTGTAACTGAATGTGTGTTTTGCGATGTGTTCTCTACCTTAGTATTCTTTACACTGTTTATATTGGTTTGTTGTTTCTCACCCCATTTGCTTTCATGTTGTCCACCATGGACGTCTTGCAGATACTCAGGAGTAGAGTTTGCTGCTATAAGTGGAAGTTAGCTCATGGATTTACTTTGTTTAGTTTTTGTTGTTAGAAGTCTTACTCTAATTATGTAACATTGTGGTCGGGAACGTTAATTGATTATTATGTTTTGTTGAAGTTTAAACCTTTAATTGGTTCTGTGTTGTTGTTGTTGTTGTTGTTGTAAGTTGCTTATGAGAACTCTGGTTTTTGAAAATATTTTGTTTAAGTGGAAGTTTGAGACTAAATGTCTTGTTGTGAATGTTTTATTTAAATTGAAATTTGAATAATACTGCCAAAATGATACCCTAAGTTAAGGTGAGTGTGCGATGAAAAGTGTTACTTGACGTTAGTAATTCCGCTGCAATGTTTCATTGATTGTTAAATTTGTTTTGTCAAAGGTTTTGTCATTGGTGACACCTTAGATTGTTGCGTAATTCTTAAAATATAAGTTTCGGGGTTTAGTGTGTTACATAGTCTGGCATGATTTAGATTCACACGTCATGTATGATTGGTTGAGGGAAAAAAATAAAATAAAATTTTAGCACCAAAATGATTAAAAAAGGAGATAAAAGGGAAATACACCTTCTAAGTTGGGTAACCCTCATCCGGTTATTCAGTCCAATGGTGGTTGAACCCCAAACGTCCTCGCAAAGTGGACAATAAATAAACACAAAAATGTGTTTAGATAAAATTATTATTTTAGAGTTAATTTTATTATTATTTGAGTCAAACCGCCAACCCTTAAGGAGTTTAGTAGAGTTATCACTCGTGAAAGTTGTTTGTGGGGCATTTTTAAGTACTTTGGATACTCAATGGTCACTCTAGAGTTGTCTAATATTGTTGGCGAGTTGTTTAGAGTATCCTTGAGAACTCCATGGAATTATTTAAATTATTTTTAGAGTTGATAAATGTTGTGAGTGGTTTTTGAGCTTTTTGAGAACTCTTTTGAGTTATAAATAATATTATAAATTTTGAGATTTTTTGAGCAATTTTTGATGTCGGTGACCTTTGGTAACCTTAGGGTCACTTTTATGTAAATTAAGTTAAACTGTCAGCTCTTAGAGTTAGTAGAGTTATAACTTGTGAAAGGTTTCCCTTAAAGCACTTTTGAATACTTTAGAGTACGTTTGGGGTACCCTAGAGTCATTTTGAGAACTGAGAGGTATTGGGTTGTTTTTTATGTTTATTTGAGGATTCTGATGGGTTGCGACTAATATAATAAAACTTTGAAAAAAATTTTATAAGTTAGAGTTTTGAGTAATAAGATAACTTTACTCTTTTATATGAAAAATCGATATATTTTAGAAACTATAATTTTGGAGATTAGTAATATGAAAGGATTACAATGACGGTCTGTGATTGGCGATTTTGGAGATTAGTAATCCGAAAGGATTACAGTGATGACATGTGATTGACAATATTTTGGTACAAGAGTGAAACCATATTATGATGATGATGATGTTTTTTTTCATGATGATGATGATGACATTTTTGATGATGATGATGTTTTGATGATTGATGAGTTGCATGCTTGCTTTTATACATGACCATGCATGCATATATTTTGGAGTTAGGTAGGACTTTGGTCAAGTGATGGCCTGTTTCAGAGACGGACTATGGCAATCTCACGTCCAGAGAGGGACACGATTCAAGAGGAACCGGAGACATGGGCAATCAATAACATACCTTTGACCCTCAAAACCCGATACAACATGTATTTTTTTATGAAGGAGTTGGTGGCATTAGCATTTGCATCACTATTTTAGCTTCAATTGTGTTTTGTGTGAATGATGTATTTGTGATCATGGATATTTACCATCCGATTGCTAAATTTTACCGTTATCATTTGTAAGGTGTATTCTCACTCCTTTCTTATTTGTTTTGTTGGCTTTGTGCAATTATTGTACAGATACTCAACAGGAGTAGTCGTTTGTGAGTAGAACGCGACCCTGGAGCTTTCTTCATTTATTTTATATTTATCGTTATTTTAGTTGATTTTATCTGCTCTGGTATGTAACATCGGGAACATACGCATTAATTATTTTGAGTTTTCAATTGTAGTTTATTTTCGTTAAGTGGTTGCTTTAATTTAATATTTGATGTTATGAGGATTATTCGAGTTTCCACTGCGAGTTAAAAAAAATTTCATGAAGTGCATTTTTTGTTTTGAATAGCATCCAATTTTGGTTTCCAATTGTGGTTGATACAAGACATTGATGGTCTAACATGTTGATCACAATCTTTAATGTTCTACTATTTCATAGGGGTGCCCTCAAGATTAGCCTGGAACTTTTATTAAACACCTTGAGCTCCTTATCTTCTAGCCTCATTGTGTAACATTGGCCAAACAATTAACCCAAGCTTGTCATATCACTTTCCATTGAAGGTACATACAGAACATCACATATAATTGTAAGAACAAGATTTGGTCATGCTTCTAGCCTTAAGTTTTGATGACAAGTTTACATGTTATCCTAGAGAACAATTTTATAATCAAATGGTTTATGTCTAGTGTGAAGCTTTTGTTAAATAGGTTCTGACTCTGAAGGAAAGGCGTCTGGCATCATCAGGCTCTGAACTCAACACTCTGGAAGAAAACTTTTACAAATTCATGTCAAGATTCTGGAAGGTTTATAATGCAACGGTTCTAAAGAACATTAGTACCAGAGCTTCTGATCATGATTTAGTAAGTAAGCTTTAGAGGCCTTCTAAAGCTTTGCTTCTAACGACCAAGTGCTAAAGACACCAAAGGCAAGGTTCTGTTGAACAAGTTCTGAAGATTCTGAAGACATCACTTCTGAGGACCAAGTGCTGAAGACTCTAAAGACAAGGTTTTGCTGAACAAGTCCTGAAGACTCTGGAGACTTAGATTTTGAAGACTCAAGTTTTGACCCTTCTACAACACGCTTCATCAACATACACCAGAAGCCTCTGAAGAATAGAAGATAAAGATCAAAAATGGTTTGCGTGAGATGATAACTATAAAATTACAAGGTACAGTGTGACCACTATTCTGCTAAGGTGGCGCAAGGATAGTCATTTGATACTATGTTTCCTAACACTCCCTCAATGACCGTTGGGGACAAAACAACTGGATTTCTATTTCCCATTCTACGCTCCTACGGATCTATTTTCAGGTATAAAAGGAAGACTTGGAAGAAATGGAAAATGATGAATCTTGTTGGCTCTTGGATTGGCTAGAATTTTGGTAAAACAAAGTTGTTCAATGTTGATGTCACATGGGTGATGTCTTAACATTAAGTCTTAACATTGGTTTATGTTAAGTATTTATCTTGTTGAAGTTGTGAAGGTTGATGTCACATGCGATGTCATGACATCAGATATGCAGATCAGTAAAACATCAGGTCTGAGATGTTGTTAGGGTTTGCGTTTTAGCTGGATATTGGGAGAGTTGTTAGTCTCATTGGATGCGGATATCTTGGGATAGATATTTTCTGTTACAAACAGATTTGATGCAGATTTGTAGGAGTGTTTAAAGGCTGAAGATTTAAGAAGATTTTGAGAGAGAAAATCTGTCGAAGATTCAGTTTTAAATAACAAATCAGGTCTGATATTGTAGCAGGTCCAAGACCAATTCAGATGGCTATATAAAGCGCATCAACCAAAGGAAGAAGACATAGAAAGTAGACAGAAGAGAGAGAGAGCATAGACTGAGTGTCGATTATTGTCTTTGTACGAGTATTGTGTTAACCATTCAAGTGTGAATTGGTGAGTGTAATCTGTCCTCTCTAGAGCTGTGAAGCAAGAGAGTATTGTAACTTGATCAAAGCTGTGAAGCAGGATCAAGGTGTTTCTCAAAGTGTTTAATCTTTGAGAGGGTTTAGGGATTGAATAGTGTTCTCATACCTAAGTGGGCTCTTAGGTAGAAAGTTCATTAGTAGAAATTAAGTTTAGGAGATTGTCAACTAGGTTGTTGAGTCTGTAAATTAATTCTACAAGTAGTGAATTTCATCCCTGGCTTGGTAGCCCCCAGATTAAGTTGTTGAACTGAACTGGGTAAATAATTCTTTGTGCCTTTTCTGTTGTTTTACTTTGTCCATTGCAGAGTGTGTTGTTGTGACATCACACGTAACATCACATATCTGGTACCAGAATTTCAATTGGTATCAGAGCAGGCATCCTACTCTGAATCTGGGTGAGATCTAGGGCTGATACTTTTTGGTAAGATGGACAAGGAAGTTGGTGGATTTGTGAATAAACCCCCTATTTTGGATGGCTCTAATTATGATTATTGGAAACCAAGGATGATCACCTTTTTGAAATCCTTGGAGAGCAGGGCTTGGAAGGCTATCATAAAAGAATGGAAAGCACCTATTGTGTTTGAGAAAGATGATGATGGGAAAGATAAAGAGGGCACCTCAAAGCTGAAGCCTGAAGAAGAATGGACCAAGGAAGAATATGAGCTTGCCCTTGGTAACTCTAAAGCCCTAAATGCTATCTTCAATGGAGTTGATAAGAACATCTTCAGGTTGATCAACTCATGTGAAGTTGCTAAGGAAGCCTGGGATATTTTGAAGGCTACACATGAAGGATCATCTAGAGTTAAGATGTCAAGACTTCAGCTTCTAACATCAAAGTTTGAAAGTCTGAAGATGAAGGAAGATGAGACTATCCATGACTTCCACATGAGTATTATTGAGCTGTCCAATGCATCCAGTGCTCTTGGAGAAAAGATGTCAGAAGAAAAGCTTGTAAGGAAAATCCTTAGGTCCATTCCTAAGAGGTACAAGATGAAGGTGACTGCCATTGAAGAAGCACAAGACATCAGCTAGATGAGGGTTGATGAGCTCATTGGATCTCTTCAAACTTTTGAGCTTGGGTTGAATGAGGAAGAACCTGAAAAGAAGCCAAAGAATATAGCCTTGGTTTCAAATGATCAAGAAGAGAAAGGGAATAGTGCTAAATCCCAGGAGGATCTATCTCAGGCCATTGCTATGTTGGGAAGGCAGTTCAACAAGGTGTTCAAAAGAATGAACAAGAACTTCAAGCCTAATGTCAAGAACATCGCTTCTGACATCAGCAAGTCTAAGGAGATGGATGAAGAGAAGACTGCTCAAGACAAGGGTGTTCAATGCTTTGAGTGTGAAGGTTATGGACATGTTAAGAAAGAATGTCCCACATTCCTGAAGAAGCAGAAGAAAGGCATGACAGTTTCTTGGTCAGACTCTGACAGTGAAAGTGAAGGAGAGTCAGCCAAACATGTCAAAGCTTTAACTGGAACTGTTGTTTTTTATGGTGATTCAAGTGATGAGGAACTGACTTTTGAGGAGTTAGCATCCACTTATCAAGAGCTTTGTCTGAAGAGTGCAGAAATCTGTCAAGAAAATGAAAAACAGAAGAAACAGATTGTTCAGCTTGAGACTACTAAAGCTGATTTGGAAAATGAAATCTTATTGGTCAAAGCTCATCTTGATCATATGACCAAATCTGTTAGGATGCTGAACAGTGGTACAGACACACTTGACAAGATCCTTCAGACAGAAAAGGTTGCTGGAGATAAGTCAGGCATAGGATTTATGGTTGAGGAAAAGGTATATGCTGAAGCAAGCAATTCAGGAACCAAGAAGGAGATGTCTCAACCAATGTCTCAACAACACACAAAGAGACAGGATCCTAAACCTAAGCAGGTAGCTCATCCATAACCTCAAAATGTTGGGAAGAGGCATGCTCATGGTCCTCATTAAAGGGGCACATGTTTTTGGAGCTAGGCAGTGTATGCCTCCACAATATCATAAGAGCATGCAGGCTTTTAGGTTCAAACAGAACATGTTCCATCAGATGTCTCAACATCAGGGAAACATGTATGGCTATGGATATAATAATGTTGTGCCTTATTATTATGGAAGAAGGAAGCCTCATCACCATAGAAGACAGCCAAAAGGACAACATCCTTACCATAGAAGACAGTCAAACTATGGGAGAAGAAGACAACATTATGGGTGGCAGCCACAGCAGTATCATCATCAAGGTGGCAGAAGGTTTAACCACTTCAGAGAAGACAGAGTTAGGTGCTTTTACTATGGCAGATTTGGACACATGCAGTTTTCATGTTTCAAGCTACATGGTTATCCCAAGTCTCACCCTCAACCCAGACAGAAGGATAACAGGCCCAAGGTTGTTAAGCAGTGGGTTCCTAAAGAAGAGGTTAAATGTCTATTGGCTCACTTTTCAGATAGACACTCTGCTAAGGATGGATGGTACTTTGACAGTGGTTGTTCAAAGCACATGACTGGATTCAAAAACCAATTGGTGGATGTCAATTCTTGCGCCTCAATTGATGTTACGTTTGGAAATGGAGAGAAAGGGGTGGTGAAAGGTGTTGGAAAAGTGAAGTGTCATGATGGACCTGATCTTGACAATGTGCTTCTTGTCAAAGGTTTGAGTGCTAATTTGATTAGCATAAGTCAGCTTTGTGATGATAGATATAAGGTCAGCTACACTAAGGATGAGTGTTTGATAACTAATGAGGAAAATGAGGTAGTTATGAAAGGATTCAGATCCAGAGATAATTGCTATCAATGGGTACCTCAAGTGGACAGCTTATCTGGTGATGTTAAGGTTGATGTTGTAACATCAGATTGTGACAACAAGTGTGAAAGTCTGCTGAAAGGTCAATTAGGGCTAATTACTCTCAATGTGAATCCTTTTAAATTTTTAAAAGGAAAGTTAATTTTGAGGGAGAAACTCATTTATTGGTCTTTAAGGGATACACAAAATCAGGCGCCATACCTTAGACCATCATTCCCTATTATAGCAATATCACGTTTCATCAAAGCTCATATCTCCCGACTGTTCATCTCCTTCAACAAGAAGAATCATCTGCCTCTGAACCTATACTGCCTCAAGGGAACCATGTCAAAATAGATGTCTTCTCCATCAAAGAAATATGTTTCTCAAAGCTCTTCGTGAGATAAAGCTAGGGTTTCTACAGAAGATGGGTCTGCAGAAGAAGCTTTGAATGTAGAACCCATCTCCATGATGGTTCCTGAATCTGGTACGTCAAGACCTTCCAAACTTCAACCCAAAAGGGCTGGAACTAAATTTAATGATAATAAGACTAAGAGGCTAGTTACTAGTGTTCTATTTAGTGATAAAACAGCACCTAGGTCATCCACTTCTCAAACTGTTGAAGAAACGTTTGATGTTGACAAGAGAATGGGTAATCTAGCTACCAAAATCCTGGACAAAGGTATACCTATGAAAGGAGTTTCTGTACCTTTGAATCAGATGCCTGCAGAAAAGGTAGACATGCAAGGAGTTGATTCAGATCTTAATAGACTTTCTATGTCTGTTATTGAAGATTCTGAAGTGGGAGTGGAAGAAGATGATATGCATGAGGAAACTAATGTTAAGGCAGACGTTAGAACATCACCTGTTGAAACTACTCCTGGTGAAGAAAAGAATGAGGATGTGATCAATGTGGTTGATTTATCTGATGATGAAGTCATTGGAAATATTGTTCCAAGTATTGCTAAGAGACTGAAGACAAGGAAAGGAAAGGCTGTTGAATCCTCTCCAAAGAAGTCTTCTGAAGGCAAGAAGAAAACTGCTGCTGTTGGTCCTACAAAACCTTGGAGCAAGGTTGCTACATCCTCCAAAAAGAGGAAGATCAGGGAAGATTCTGATTCTGACTTTGATGTTGAGGATGATGTTCAAGACATCACACCTGTCAGAAAAACAATTTTGAAGAGAATCTCTGACAAAGTCCCTGAAGTGCCAGTTGATAACATTTCCTTTCATTATGCCAGCAGTGCATCAATGTGGAAATTTGTATGTCAAAGAAGACTAGCCCTAGAGAGGGAGCTTGGGAAAGAAGCTTTAGAGATAAAGGATATTATGGAGCTGATTAAGGCTGCTGGATTGGTGAAGACTGTTTGTAGGTTCTTGAAGTGTTATGACAGTCTGGTTAAGGAACTCATGGTCAACATTCCTATAAATATCTCTGACAAATGGAGTGGAGATTTCATGAAGGTGTTTGTGAGAGGAAAATGTATTGTATTTTCTCCTGAGGTTATCAACAATTACCTAGGAAGAAAAAAAGAAGAGTTTACAGAGCTTGAAGTCATTGATAATGATGTCTGCAAGGAGATTACAGCTGGTCAGGTAAAGGTTTGGCCATTGAAAGGGAAGTTGAAGGCTAGTAAACTTAGCATCAAGTATGCCATTCTTCACAGAATTGGAGCAGCCGACTGGGTGCCAACAAACCATAAGACAACAATAGCTGTTGGATTGGGTAGGTTTATCTATGCAGTTGGGAAGAAGATCAAATTTG
Organism: Lathyrus tuberosus; assembly: GCA_022829125.1. Taxonomy (NCBI): domain Eukaryota; kingdom Viridiplantae; phylum Streptophyta; class Magnoliopsida; order Fabales; family Fabaceae; genus Lathyrus; species Lathyrus tuberosus. The sequence continues at coordinate 6,220,498 of JALAZF010000193.1, forward strand.
ACTTTGGAAGCTACATTTTTGAGCAAGTGGTGAAACATGCTGAAACAAATGCTATCAAGTTACCTATAGCATTCCCATCTTTTGTGTGTGGAATCATCTTGGAGCAACATCCTGAAACTTTAACAAGCTCAGATATAGCTTGCAAGAGAGAGTCAGCTCTATCCTTGCATTCCAAGCTGTTTGTTGGGAATCATGTTCCAGACATTGCTGTAACATCAAGTTCTGGTGTTAAAAAGGCCAGTACTAAAGCTGAGTTGATTGAAGAATTAAAGGCAACATGCAAGGATCTTGATGTGGTTATCAGTACTAGCACTGCTAGGAAGTTGAGAATTGAGCAGATGATCAAATCCTTGGAACAAGGTGAAGATGATGTGAGTGCCAACGTTGAAGATTCAGGTCAGAAGAAGATGAGGAGAATGGTGAAGATGGGGACAACTCTAATGAAGACTAGTTTCCTTGCTGCTTTTTCTAGATAGTAGTTTAGTTTTATTTTTTTGTTGTGCCTAGTATGTAATTTGAATATTGTGCCTGTTTATGCACTATTTATGTTTTTATGTTCTATGATTTGTCTTGTCTTGCATGCTGACTTTAGACTGACAATGAGAGCTAGATTAGGACTAACTGGTTGTTAGAAGGACTTCAAGTTGAGGTTTGTCCAATTGTGGCTAAAAAGGGGGAGAGTTAGCCCATATGTGCTGCAGAAGTTAAGGGGGAGTTGATGATTCTGGTTTTGAGGGGGAGCTTGACCCTTTGCTGAGCTGATGAAGTATGTGCAGCATTTTGAAGTAGGAGCTATTTTGAGAAAGTTCTGCTAACTGCTAACTGCTGGTAGTTTTTAACTATTTTAAAACTTTATCCGCTGCTGAAGTCTCTGATGTTGCAGAGATTGTTTTAGCCAAAATTAGCCAAAGGGGGAGATTGTTGGCTCTTGGATTGGCTAGAATTTTGGTAAAACAAAGTTGTTCAATGTTGATGTCACATGGGTGATGTCTTAACATTGAGTCTTAACATTGGTTTACGTTAAGTATTTATCTTGTAGAAGTTGTGAAGGCTGATGTCACATGCGATGTCATGACATCAGATATGCAGATCAGTAAAACATCAGGTCTGAGAGGTTGTTAGGGTTTGTGTTTTAGCTGGATATTGGGAGAGTTGTTAGTCTCATTGGATGCGGATATCTTGGGATAGATATTTTCTGTTACAAACAGATTTGATGCAGATTTGTAGGAGTGTTTAAAGGCTGAAGATTTAAGACGATTTTGAGAGAGAAAATCTGTTGAAGATTCAGTTTTAAATAACAAATCAGGTCAGATATTGTAGCAGGTCTAAGACCAATTCAGATGGCTATATAAAGCGCATCAACCAAAGGAAGAAGACACAGAAAGTAGACAGAAGAGAGAAAGCATAGACTGAGTGTCAATTATTGTCTTTGTACGAGTATTGTGTTAACCATTCAAGTGTGAATTGGTGAGTGTAATCTGTCCTCTCTAGAGCTGTGAAGCAAGAGAGTATTGTAACTTGATCAAAGCTGTGAAGCAGGATCAAGGTGTTTCTCAAAGTGTTTGATCTTTGAGAGGGTTTAGGGATTGAGTAGTGTTCTCATACCTAAGTGGGCTCTTAGGTAGAAAGTTCATTAGTAGAAATTAAGTTTAGGAGATTGTCAACTAGGTTGTTGAGTCTGTAAATTAATTCTACAAGTAGTGAGTTTCATCCCTGGCTTGGTAGCCCCCAGATTTAGTTGTTGAACTGAACTGGGTAAATAATTCTTCGTGCCTTTTCTGTTGTTTTACTTTGTCCATTGCAGAGTGTGTTGTTGTGACATCACACGTAACATCACATATCTGGTACCAAAATTTCAAATCTGCTCTATAAAACTTACACCGAAACTCTGCACAAATATCTTTTGAGATATAATTTGTATAGTTTTGTAAATTAGAAAGGAGCTTTTGTTCATATCTTGCTATTAACACCTTTGTGTTATTGTGCTTAAACTTTGTGTAATTTGCTTGTGTAGAAGTATCTTTGTATACACACACTTGTAATCAACAGTTGTTGATAGTTCCTTGAGAGAGTAGGGTTTAGTCAGAAGTCTCAAGATGACAGTGGAAGGTTTCCATTGTGGGTTGCAACAAGCTCGATTAGACTTGTTGTGCTTTCTTTGTAATCAGTTTGGTTATAATGGATTAAGTCCTTATTGAAGGCGAAATCACCTTGGCGCGTGGACTGGAGTAACTTAGTTAACAATGAACCAGGATAAAAATAATTGTGTTAATTTATTTTTATTCACTTGTTAGCTTTGCAGTCTAGGTTTTGAAAATATTACATTTGGTGAAACCCAATTCAAACCCCTTTTCTTGTGTTTCTTGTACCTTCAATTGGTATCAGAGCCTGGTTCTGGGATTGATAGTTATCAAACACTTAACCTTGTCAAATAAAGATCCATACAAGTTTTTAGAAACACTATGGTTGATCCTATACCACCTCCTGCTGCTCTAGTTTCAAATGATAAAGACAATCACAATGCTAAACCTCCCATCTTTGATGGTGAAAAGTTTGAGTGCTGGAAAGATAGACTAGAAAGTTTCTTTCTAGATTTTGATATTGATCTTTGGGATATGGTAGTTGGTGGCTACGCATCTCTCATAGATGACGCTGGTAAGAAGCTTGAAATAAGAGCTATGAATGATCATTAGAAAAAGGATTATAAGAATCACAATAAAGCAAGAAATATCTTGTTGAATGCTATTTCTTATACTGAGTATGAGAAAATCAAAAATAGAGACTCAACCAAGCCTATATTTGACTCTCTCAGAATGACTCATGAAGGAAATAATCAAGTCAAGGAGACCAAGGCAATGGCCTTGATTCAGAAATATGAAGCCTTCAAGATGGAGGATGATGAAACTGTTGTGACCACGTTCTCAAGGTTTCAAACTTTGGTTGCAAGACTTAGGGTTCTGAATAAACGTTATTCAAAATCAGATCACGTGAAGAAAATCATCAGAAGCTTGTCATCCAAATGGAAGCCTATGGTAACTGCACTCAAGCTTGTAAAAGATATGAACAACACTTCTCTAGAGGAATTGGTGAGTTCCTTGAGAAGTCATGAGATTGAGCTAGAACAAGATGAACCTCAAAAGGGAGGCAAATCTGTTGCGCTCAAATCTGTCAGAAGATTTGAGAAAACCAGAACTCTTCAAGCTGAAGAGATTAAATTCAGAAGAATATTATGATGTAGATGAAGATGAGTTGTCACTACTGTCCAGAAGGGTTAATCGTCTCTGGAAGAAGATTCATGGCAACACATTCAAAGGGACTAGAAGGACTGATGGTCGCTTCAAGTCTACTTCTGGCAGCAAAGAAGTCACCTGCTACGAGTGTAATGAGCCAAGTCATTATAAGAATGAGTGTCTTAACCTCAAGAAGGACAAGCCTAAGAAGAAAACTTTTAAAAGCAAGAAGAAAAGGTTGATAGCAACATGGGATGATTTTAATTTCTCAAAAGACGACTCAGAAGAAGAGCAAACTAACGTAGCGCTGATGGATAGCGTTAGAATTTCTGATGAGAAGATCCCTTCAAAAGATGAAGCAAATTCTAATTCAGACACAGAAGAGATAATCTATGTTGCAGATATCCTTAGCAGCACAGTTGAAACACCAGTCATGGTACCTGGATTCTGACTGCTTGCGACACATGACGGGAAGAAAACATATGTTCCAAAGCCTGGAACTTAAACATTCTTTGTACGTGAGTTTCGGAGGAAACTAGAAAGGAAGAATCAAAGGATCTGGAACAATTGGAAATGGATCTCTTCCTTGTATATCTAATGTACTTTATGTTGAGGGTCTAATGCATAATTTTTTATCCATAAGTCAATTAAGTGATAACGGTTACGACTTTATTTTCAATAAAAAATGTGTTGTTAGTAAGAAGGATGGCACAATTCTCTTCACTGGAAAGAGGAAAAACAACATTTACAAAATAAATCTTTCTAATCTTAAAAACCAAGATGTTAAATGTTTAATGTGTGTTAACGAAGAGCAGTGGGTGTGGCATAGATGCTTGGGTCATATTAGCATGAGGAGGATTTCTCAGCTAAATAAACTTGAGTTAAACAGAGGCCTGCTTAAGCTGAAGTTTACTTCAGATGCTCTATGTGAAGCATGTTAGAAAGGAAAGTTTTCAAAAACATCTTTCAAATCTAAAAATGTTGTATTCACCTCTAGAACTTTAGAGCTTCTACAAATTGACTTGTTTGGTCCAGTAAGAACAGCGTCAGTCAATGGTAAGAAGTATGGACTTGTCATCGTGGATGATTACATTCGTTGGACATGGGTAAAATTTCTAAGGCACAAGAATGAGTCGCATTCTGTGTTTATTAGTTTTGTTCTAAAGTGCAAAATGAGTTTGGTTCTAAGATCGTTTGAGTCAGAAGTGGTCATGGTGGCGAGTTTGAGAATAAGTGGTTTGAAGAGTTATTTGACTCTAATGGCATATCTCATAATTTCTCTTGCCCTAGAACTCCATAGAAAAATGGGGTTGTAGAAAAGAAGAATATGACATTGCAAGAGATGGCCAGAACCATGATAGACGAAACTAATGTGGCTAAGGACTTTTGGGCAGAAGCTGTGAATACAATGTGTTACATTCAAAATTGGATCTCTATCAGACCTATTTTGGAAAAGACTCCTTATGAACTGTGTAAAGGAATAAAACCCAACATTTCTTATTTCCATCCTTTTGGATGCTCTTGTTTTATTCTGAATACTAAAGAGAATCTTAACAAGTTTGACTCTAAAGCACAAAAGTATATTATGTTGGGATACTCAGAATGCTCCAAGGGCTACAGAGTATACAATACAGAAACATGTATTGTGGAAGAGTCAATCCACGTTACATTCACGATAAGCTTGACTCAGAAAAGTCAAAGCTAGTTGAGAATTTTGCAGATCTAGAAATAAACCTTGCAGGTTTTGGAGAAAAGGTAAAAGGCTCAAAGGACACTGATAAAGATACACCAGACGCAACTGAATATCCATCATCTAGGAGACAAATCTGAACCTTTCAGAACAAGATCCACATTAAAAGAAACTGAGGAAATGCTCTTGGGATTGGAGTAACATCCTAAATTATCCCCCGTAATATTTTTAAATAAAACATCAGAGTATTTAATTTAAAACATACGAAACATTGGATGCTACAGTCAACATGCACAACCTGCTCATCATACTGACTATGTAACACTTATATTATTGCATAATCATAAAAACTTGAACATGTCCAAATATTATCTTTATTGCAGCGGAATAACAAAAATCACGCATCGACTCATGGTATATAAAGTTCTCATGGTATCACATAATCCACCAAACAGTAATGAAACATGATAAAGGTAATGTCTACAACATAAAAGAAATATAATTCAAAACGCGTTCCCACGACACCCCAGTGTTACAATCAGAGCAGACGTCAACTACAACGAAAAAGGTAAGGAGACTCCATCTTCAACTCACATTTGAGTCCTACTGCGGAGTATCTGCATATTGCCCATGTAGAGGCAATATTCAAACAGAAGGAGTGAGATATCATGATATCATAAAGGAAAGCTTGTTAAACGACATGCATTATGTTAACACAACAACAGTTTAACTAAACATCTCACATCAATCAGCCAACGATATCATCACCAATTATTCACCAATCAACATGGAATCACACGATAACAAATCGATTCATCACACAACACTACGTACTTATCAACACAACATCATGGATAATATATAATGTAATTATACTCACACCTAACTCAATGTTTATGCATGTGGTACCAATTTTCGTGAACACTCAGGTTCACCGTTCTGATCCCCACCTCCTAGGATCAGAATCACTCACTGATCCATCACCTCTGAATCAGCTACCGGCCCAATCCACACAATGGGATTTTAGGCTCACCAACAACAGACCATCTTTCCACAAATGTATGCAATGCAATTGTTTTTGCATACAACAACAACATCATCGTGTACGATAACCCACCTCTATGGTTATGGTACACCCCCCAAATTAACCGACAAGCATACAAATATATTTCATACAATATGGATATATATACATATTTTATGCAATCATAACAACATCATTAAAACATACTCATATTACCCCATTAACACCACAACAACATCTTTGTAACAACCATCAAGATTCGTCACTTACAACAAGACTTCTTAGCATACACAACAAATAATAAACGCATTCTTCAACATATTATACCTAAAATACTGGGAAAAGGATTCACCTAATTATACCATGTTAAATTTCTATTCGTTAGCTTTCCTACGCTTTAAACGGTTCGTCATTTGGATATACAGTTAAAAAGTTATGATCGAAACCGTTTCTAGCATTTTTTTCTATGTGCTGAAGCTTCAGGTCGACTCACAGGACCTTCAGGTCGACTCACAGAAGCTTCAAGTCGACTCACAGGACCTTCAGGTCGACTCACATAAGCTTCAGGTCGACTCATGTTGTTATGGTTTTCAAATTATTACATTCGGGTAGCATCAGGTCGATCCACCAGACCCCGGAGGTCGACGCACACTGCTGCGAAGCTCAAATATCACTTTTTTTAAAAGCACTTTCACCATAACTTTTTACACTAGAGCCTATGCTACGAAAACCCATCATCATAGACTCGATTTTACACTAAAATGGCATCCTAAAAATCAATTATACCATGTTTAACCATGAATTAACATCATATCATCATCAATTTCATACTTACAACTCAAAACTTCAAAACTCAACAATGGAGGAACTTTTCAACAATTCCAAAACAGAAAATACCACACATATATGCAACGAAATTCATCACATACCAATTAAACAATTCATCATCCATCACATACCAATTAACAATTTCAACATTCATCACCTACCAATTAGCAATTTCAACATCAATTACTTCACAACCATCATATCATAGAACAACGCACAACCCACAAAGTAAGAACCTAAATTTTACCCACTATTCAACATACTAACCCTTAGAATATCAGAACTCCACCCTTACCTTCTAATCAAGCTTTCTAAACCTTCACAAATGGAGTTCTTCCCCTTCCTTGCCCTAGCCTCTTTCACTTTCAGTTACAAAACACGTACGATGAAAAAACTTACTCCAGTCTCTTCCAATTCCTTTATAACTCCCTCAACTATGGTTTTCCCCTTATGCCCTCACTTACTCCTTTAACTCTCTATTATGTCCTCAACATTCTCCCAAATGCCACTTCTGCCCCTCATCCTTATTTTCACCTTAATATTCTTATATTATTTTAATTCCAATATTATTATTACTAATAATTTCACCACTAAAATAATAATATCATCATCTCTTAATAATTTAAATTATTAATATTACTTATTAATCATTCTCACCACACCACCAATTCTACAAAAATTATCCACACACCCCTCACCCTTAAGGTCATCAACATTAAGGTCACTACCCCCTACAGCAGGATACCCCAATCAAAACAAAGCACACATAATCACATCTAAACACACAACTTCATGAAATTAAATTACGAAAAATAATTTGAAATAAACCGAGCGTTACAATTGGTGTCTCTGATAGAACCAACCTCTTGTGAAGAAGCACTTCAGGACAATGAAGGGATTATGGAAATGTAAGAAGAGCTAAATCAGTTCTCCAGAAATGATGTTTGGGATCTGGTACCAAAGGCAAAGGGGACTCGTGTTATTGGAACCAAGTGGGCGTTCATAAACAAATTGAGTGAGAAATGAGAAGTTGTCAGAAACAAAGCATGATAGGTTGCACAAGGTTACAGTCAACAAGAAGGTATTGACTACAATGAAACCTTTGCTCCAGTCGCCATGTTAAAATATATTCGTCTTCTTATTTCTTTTACTGTTAATAATGGTATAACCCTTTATCAAATGGATGTCAAAATCGTGTTTCTGAATGGATACATTTCTGAATAAGTATATGTTCACCAACCTCCAGTATTTGAAAACATCAAGTTTCTAGAACACGTTTTTAAACTTAAAAAGTCATTGTATAGTCTGAAACAAGCTCCCAGAGCTTGGTATGATAGACTAACTTATTTTCTTTTAGAAAATGACTTTACCAGAGGCAAAGTGGACACTACTCTCTTCGGTAAAAACTTTGGAAACGATCTTATGATATGCCAAATCTATGTAGATGGCATAATTTTTGGTTCTGCTAATCCATTTGTTTGTCAACCATTTTTCTAAGCTAATGCATGCAGAGTTTGAAATGATTCTGATGCAAGAGCTAAAGTAATTTCTGGGAATACAAATAAATCAAACTCCAGAAGCCACGTATATTCATCAAAGCAAATACACAAAAGAGCTCCTGAAGAAATTTGGTATGACAGATAGTAAACTAACAAAGACTCCTATGCATCCTACATGCATTATGGAGAAAGATGAGGTAAGTAAAAAGGTTTTTCAGAAGCTCTATCGTGGTATGATAGGCTCTCTTCTGTATATGACTGCTTCTAGTCTAAATATTTTATTCAGTGTATGTCTTTGTGCTCGTTTTTAATCAGATACAAGGAAAACTCACTTAACAGCTGTTAAGAAAATCCTAAGGTATCTGAAAGGAACATCTAACCCTGGCTTGATGTATAAGAAAACATCATAATACAAGTTATCAGGTTTCTGTGATGCAGATTACGCTGGAAACAAATTAGAACGTAAAAGCACTTCTGGAAACTGCCAGTTTCTGAGTGACAATCTCGTCTCATGGGCAAGCAAAAGGCAACCAACCATTTCTCTATCAACTGCTGAAGTAGAATATATCTCAGCATCACTTTGCAGCACTCTGATGCTCTGGATGAAGAATCAAGTGAAAGACTATCAAATAATTGAGAGTAACGTTCCTATCTTTTGTGACAATACTTATGCCATATGGTTGTCCAAGAATCCTATTTTACATTCTAATGCTTGACATGTTTTGTTGGCTTCTGGGTTGTGAGGCTTCTAACAAGTGTAGTTCTCATGTATCAGAAGTATCCATGGTCAGAGTATTCTCTTGAGAATGATTCTATACGTTGGAAACTGAAGAGTTTACCTCATTAATGAGCTGTCAGGGCACTACTACAAAATGCGCAAACAACAACGTCTGGTTTATAACGGATTCTTATACATCGTTGTAATAGGTTAAAATTTTCGCCCCCAGTGAGTAGCTGGATTTATAAACAGTAATTTAATGACGGTTGTCTTAAAACACCGTAGTAATAAATGATGTGTAGCAAGCTTCGATTCCCAACAACTATATTTTTTCCATTTTTAAGAGTACATTAAGCGTGTGTCACTTAAGTCTAGTATTTAAAAAATAAATTATAAATGATTTTACTAAGGTGAAGTAAACCAACCGTTGTTAGAGGACCTAGAATTCCACTACGGTTGGTTGTCCAACCGCGATTAAAGGGTTTACTGATAAATTAAAACAAAACTTATTTGGTATTTCTTTCATAAGACGCCATAGGCGAACAAGCGAGCCAGAGACGGCAGAGGTGGCATAATCTTTACCCTCTTCGTATCCATTCATTTGGAGCTCAAATCTTCACCCTCTTTGTTCATTTGATTCTTCAGCTTCGACGTACGGTACTCTTCAACATCTTCATTCTTTTTTTCTTGGTTTATGTTGTATATGCTCAAATATTCACCCTCTTCGTTCATTTGATTCTTCAGCTTCGAAGTACGGTACTCTTCAACATCTTCATTCCTTACGTGCATAAGATTCTTTAGCTTCGAAGTACGGTATTCTTCAACATCTTCATTCCTTTTTTCTTTGTTTATGTTGTATATGCTCAAGTCAGTATGAGAGTACCTGTTTCATATGCTTTAGGTTTAGATTTTCATATGCATATGCTTAAGTTTTTGGATTATATTTTGGTGTGTCATTCACATTATTATACGTGTATAAATTTCAGAAGTTGTTATGGATCGTAGTTAGATGAAAGCCGATAGATCAGGTCCGGTTTATGAGAACTTTACCAACACTACCTTTTCCAAGTATAGCACCTTTGTTATTATCTCCATACGTGATGAACCCCTTTATATTTGGCACGAAGTCAATGAAGAGGGTTATGTCACCCGTCATGTGCCTTGAACATCTACTATCAAGATACGACATCTTTTCGGTAGAGTCAAGACATTCAACCTGAAAATTTAAACAAAGGAAATAGGTACCCAATTTTCATTGGGTCCTTGATAGTGAGTGAGATCAAAGTTGCACTTAATAGCTATTTGAATCCTTATACATATATCTATGCTTTTTTTAGAATGCTTCAAAGGCTTTTCAAACTTAGAAGGATCAATAGCAAACACCATTTTAGGTTGCAAGGCATCATCTAATTTGACTTGAAGAGATTTTACTTCCTCTTGTCTATTATGACAATGTTCACAACCAAACCTATGAGGTTTTATATCCTCACTCTTGTCACTTTGAATATCTATCATAGAATTCTTAATAGCTTCGAACTTCCTTTCGGATTCTAACACTTTAGCTTCTAAATTTAAAATAACTTTTTCATGTGAAGCTAACTTGCTAAAATCTCTTAAGGCTTCTCTATGGAGATCTTCAAAAGCCTTTTGTAATTCAAAATAGGATGAATCGTTAATATACTCAATCTTAGAAAGACTTACACTTTTCTTTTTCTTTCTTTTTACCATAAGACAAATTTGAGCCTATTTGACACTTGAAGGTGTGCTTTCATCACTAGAGGACTCATTTGCACTCTCCCAAGCAGCATATGCTCTCCTCGACTTGCTAGAAGTCTTGTGATGGCTCATTTCTTTATCTTTCTTTCTCATAGGGCATTCCGGTCTATAGTGACCGACTTCACCACAATGATAGCAAAATCTTCTAAGCTTACTCTTCCTTTTTTCATCATCCTTTGAGGAGCTTGCCAACCTTCTAAATTTGGCTATGTTCTTGTCATAATGTTTAACATCATTCTTCCTTATATACCTTTGTGTGGTTCTATGACTAGCTAATATATTATAGGCTTAAATGCACTTTTGGTCCCCCTAGTTTGGGCAAATTAAACAATTGATCTCCCTATTACAAAACCAACGAATTTGGTCCCTTAAGTTAGATCCACTTTGGATTTACTTGGTCCCCTATACAATTCTGATGATGTGTCATGTTTTTTAATGAGGCGGCAATCCTATATTTTTTCCATGTCACCAAATGTTTCACATGTCATCAAATGTTTTCCATGTCATGATTTTTAATTACATATAAATTGGAATATAATTGTTTATAAATTATGAAATATGAAATTAAAATTACATAAGATGAAAGTTTCCATCAAATCCTTTTGAATTGTTTTTCATCTTCTTTTCCCCTTAGTCACTGTTCGTCTTCTTCTCACCCAATTTCTTCAAGTTTCCATCAAATCCTTCCATTAAAATGTCTCAGCAGTCTGGTTGTAGCCATGGAAGTAGGTCCTCAAGTCGTTCAAGGTACGTATGCAAGTGTGGTCTCGACGCTCCATTGATAACGGCATGGACCGATTCGAACCCAGGCCGCCGTTTCTATGGCAGTGGGATGTATAAGATTCAAGGATACAAAAAATACTCTCACTTTGCTTGGTTGGATGAGGAGATGGATCCTAGGGCAAAACAAATAATTTCTTCACTGGTAAAGAACTTGAATGAGGAGAAGGAGATGGTTAACACCTACAAAGCTAAGGAGGACGAATTAAAGTTGAAGGTGAATATCATGAAGAAACAGTTGAAGATTACCTGGATTTTTTTATTTGTAGTGTTCATTGCATTTGTTGTAACAACAATGACAAAATATGTTATAGTTGATTAGGTTTGTATGTTGACTGATGGTGTAATGGTTGATGTATTGATTACCTTGGATTCATGTGATGATGTTATGGTGTATTGAATATGATACAATTATGTGATATTATGAATATGATACAATTATGTGATATTATGAATATGATACAATTAATATTATTATGATAACTTTATCACAAATGTGAGTTGTATTTTCTGTTGTGATATGGTGAACAATAATACAGGTTAAAAAATGGGATTAATTATAAAAGCAGGATAATATTTGTTAATTCTGCAGAAAATGTAACAACGGTTATATATCATAACCGTTATAATATCTCGCGCGCTGTCCAGAAAAAAATAAATATCAAAACGGCGCAAATGGGAATCAAACCTAGGACCATTATTTTTATCACAACGGTCTTTTGGAAAACCCGTTGTGATAGGGCGTGCGCTTTCCAGTTTATTACAACGGTTACTAGGCCGTGATTGTAAGTATCATATATACAACCACACTCTACATAACGCCTGGGCCCGCGTGATTATATATCTTTCCCAACCATTGTTAAATGGGTTTTCCGTAGTAGTGGGGCAGTAATGAGTGTGTAATTCAAAATAAGACAACTGTATTTTCTGAACTATGCCTAGTACTTGCTATGACACATTGGGAAATGAGAGATTCCTTGGATTATGTAAAAAATCTTCACGCTTTATCCCCTGTCAGAATTTTTTTCTGTTTAAAAGTATACATTTATTCATTTAATTGACTATTGTCAGCTATTGAATACCGTATACTATTTATGTGTCCTTTTGGATAATCTTTTGTTGAAAATAAGAATCTTTAGCACGACCTATCTAATTCCTTGTTTTATTTGCCTTTTAGTTTTCCTTTTGTCACTCGTTTTGGAAATGATGGTAGTCTTTATTGTTTTTTGGCTCGTCATTAATTGTTTTACGTGTCTCAAGTTTGATTGCTCTCCTGTTAGTAGTTTCCCTTTCTCCTATTTATATCTCTTCTTTTCCTTCTCATTCTTCATCTCTTATAATTTCATCCTTACAAAATTCCTTCTCCATCCTTTTCACTCATAACTCACCATGTTTACAAAAACCTTCTGTGGTAATGAGGATATCTTAGAGGTCATTGCTGAAAATTGTCCCAACTTTCCTCAACTGAGGGCTACATACCTAAATATAACTTTGAGCATGCAGATACAGGGATGGTCTGGATATTTTGCAATGTTGCATGGACCCATCTATCCAAACCTTGTAAAAGAGTTTTGGAAGTATGCTTCTATGAGTGATGATGACAGCTTCATCTGCTCCAGTGTTTATGGTGTTCCCTTTATCATCACTCCTTCCTCTATTGCTAAGGCTATTGGTTGTGTTGAAATGGGTATCACTGTGGATCAGTTTCGTCTCAAGTACACTTTTGTTGAAAATCTCATTTCCATCCACGATATCTCTTCGTCCATTTATGAACCCACTAATCTAGTGAAGCTTCTTCCCATTTCTAAAGTTTGGTTTCATCTTCTTCTAACTAACTTTTGACCTCGAGAAGTAGACAAGAACACTCTGTTCTATGATGACAAACTTTTCATTTACTTTCTGGTTAATTATGTCAGGGTCAACTTGCCCCTAACTATCTTCAACTATTTGAAGAACTCTATTACTCTCTCCAAAAGTCAACATAAGTCCTTTATACCTTTTGAAAAGGTTTTGTCTGAACTTTTCTATAAGGCTGAGATCGTTGGATTAGTTCGGCGGGTTGGACTGGATAATGCCCTTGTGGAAGAAAGATGTGAAGTCTTTGAATATTAGTTAGATGGGTGGCTATTTCTGCTGAGTGGTTGTGTGTTGTTGTTGTTCTTTTTATTGTTTTCTCTTGTGTAATCCTTTGTATCTCGTCTGCAATCTTTCCATTGTTATGAATAAAAGTTTCTATTTCTTGAACTTGTTCTTTCTTCCTTATATTTTGTTTAACTACTCGTGTTATTAGAGAAAAGCGTGCTGGATCTTTTTTTTTTATTTCTGACAAAGGGGCAGAAGTTATATGATTTTTATTATATCTATTATCAGAATCTTGAGCCCAAACATGTTCCAATGCTTTTGCTTCTAACCTTGTTTGATGTTTGACTCGGGAACTTTGTGAAAGTTCACTGATTTTCTTAGACAGGTTATTTGGAAATCAGAAGACATGATCAAGATGCATGAAGTTTGCTCTGATAAGCTAGCTCTGATATAACACATTTCTCAAAAGTTGTGAACTGTCTGAAAGCATGGCAACCAGACTTAGATACTTCAGAAGTTGTGAACTTTCTGGAAGTATGGAAAGTTGTTCAGAAGTTGTTGACCTGCTGAAGATTCGGTCAAAGACATGGTCATCCAGGCAATAGTTAAGGTTATGAATCTTTTGATGACATGATGCTTTGCACCTTCTGGTGGCATGATCAAGATTCTGGAAGAACCAAGTTCTGATACATGATGCGAGGCATCAATTCAGTTACTAATTAGGTTCTGATACACCATAGTGCTCTGATAGTCAGCCAGGTTCTGAGATAAAGACCAGGCAGTTCTAGTCAAACTCTAATGAGACGTCAGCAGGGAAGTATTCCTTCTCTATTTCACCTTATGTACTTCAAAATTTATTTTGTAAGTCTTGGACTCATGGGGAGACTCTGAACAAGCATAAACTAATTTTAGGTGTAACAGATTCAAGGGGAACTGGTTAGCTTAACTTTGAATTTGTGGTTTTTGGTTATTACCCTGTATACATTGTTCTATCAAAATACATGGTTTTGTCATCATCAAAAAGGGGGAGATTGTAAGAACAAGATTTGGTTCTGCTTCTGGCCTTAAGTTTTGATGATAACTTTACATGTTATCCTAAAGAATAATTTTATACTCTAATAGTTTCTGTCTAGTGTGTAGCTTTTGCTAAACAGGTTTTGACTCTGAAGGAAAGGTGTGTGACGTCATCAGGCTCTGAACTCAACACTCTAGAAGAAAACATATGGTGTTTACAAATTCAAGTCAAGATTCTGGAATGTTTCTAATGCAACGGTTCTAAAGAACGTTAGTACTAGAGCTTCTGATCATGATTTAGTAAGTAAGCTTTGGAGACCTTATAAAGCTTTTCTTCTGAGGACAAAGTGATGAAGGTTCTGTTGAACAAGTTCTGAAGATTCTAAAGACATCACTTCTGAGGACCAAGTGCTGAAGACTCTAAAGACAAGGTTCTGCTGAACAAGTTCTGAAGACTCTGGAGACTTAGGTTCTGAAGACTCAAGTTTTGATCCTTCTACAACACGCTTCATCAACATACATCAGAAGTCTCTAAAGAATAGAAGATAAAGATAAAAAATGGTTTGCATGAGGTGATAAGTATAAAACTACAAGGTACACTGTGACCACTACCCTGCTAAGGCGGTGCAAGGAAAATCTTTTGATACTAAGTTGAGTAACACTCCCACAATGACCTTTGGGGACAAAACAACTGGATTTCTGTTTCCCATTCTACCCTCCAACGGATCTATTTTCAGCTATAAAAGGAAGACTTGGAAGAATTGGAAAATGATGAATCTGCTCTTCAAAACTTACGCTGAAATGCTGCACAGATCTCTTTTGAGATATACTTTGTATAGTTTTGTAAATTAGCAAGGAACTTTTGTTCATATCTTGCTATTAAGACTTTTGTGATATTGTGCTTATACTTTGTGTAATATGCTTGTGTAGAAGCATCTTTGTACACACACACACACACACACACTTGTAATCAACAATTATTGATAGTTCCTTGAGAGACTAGGGTTTAGTCAGAAGTCTCAAGAAGACAGTGGCAGTTGTCCATTGTGGTTTGCAACAAGGTCAATTAGACTTGTTGTGCTTTCTCTGTAATCAGTTTGGTTATAGTGGATTAAGTCCTTATTAAAGGCGAAATCACCTTGGCGGATGGACTGAAGTAACTTAGTTAATAGTTAACCAGGATAAAAATAATTTTGTTCATTTATTTTTATTCACTTGTTAGCTTTGTAGTCTAAGTTTTGAAAAGATTACATTTGGTGAAACCCAATTAAAACCCCCATTTCTTGTGTTTCTTGTACCTTCAATAATTTCTTCTTATCCATCCTTATTCTTCACAATAATATTTCCCATCCATTCTGAAGTAACACTCCCTAGCATAATGTCTTCTGAAAACCTAAAGGATCTTCTTACTAATTTATCATGTTTGGTGAACCAGTTCTTGTTTCCAATTGTAGCGAGCGATTTTGGACGCGGTTCTTAAGTGCTGGTCGCTCTCTGCGGTTGAGCTTTAAACTACAGGTCGATTCATTTTTTATCCTATTGTGAGCTGAATAAGGAAGGGAAATAGATGTCTCCAATTAACCCTGCTTTGCATACTGAGTTTAAACAGCGGTCTGTTAGGTTACGAATCCTATCAATGTGGGGGGGCCTTTGTACTGGTTATTCGTATTTCGCCAATACGGTTCTTTCTTTCTTTTTTTCTTTTTTACCTGGGCAGAAGGTTTCTGGCGGGGAACAAGGATTAGGATGTTAGGACTAATGCTTTTGAATTACTGCTTTTGATTGATGGGGATATGGGATTTGTTTTTTTTTGTTGATTGCGCTCGCTAAGATCTTTTCTTTCGATCTTATGCCTACGTATTCCCGTTTACCGAAACAGGGAAATCAGAGCGTTCGTAGTTCCTCCTATTCTATGGGAGGAAATGGGTGTTTTTGGTGTCTTGTTCAAAGCCCAAGACGTGAAGCGAAAGGTGATTTGTATCTTGTTCAAAGCCCAAGATGTGAAGCTAAAAGACCTCGACTTTAGAGAGAATTTGTCATCTCTAAAGAGGGGAGAAGGAGAATTACTTTAACTGGGATACGCAGATCCGAGCAATGCCATAATTTCTGAAGAAAGGGTTTTAACCTGAAGGAGAAGACTTTAACTCAGTGTAGAGCAATGCCATCTTTCCTTAGGAATTTCTCATGCTAAAAGAGGGACAGTGGCATGGATGTAGATGATCCAGAGGCTTGCCGCTTACAGCGATTAGATGAAGGGAAAGGAGTTGTTGATGTTTGTGTACTGTGAACGAGGCACAGCTTTGATGCTAAAAGGTTGATTGGATCAACCAGTGGTTTTCTTATACAAAGCCTAAGAGGAGGCCGATGCTTTTAAGAAGCCCGTGGGTCTATCATCTCCTTTCCATTAGGAGAGATAACTCTTTTAAAGATAAAAACCACTGGTAAACGTGCGAGGTTTACTATCCAGCGACTTTTAGCTTTTAAAGAGGGTTCCTTAGTTAGGGTCCAAGATTATGACCGTAGAGGGTACCCAAACCCCGAGACATTCAAGGCAAGCTATCCACAAGGAATATATCAAGTCAGGAAAGTTCGAGAATTTGGAAGAAACTCAAAGATGCCATTCACGGAGAATACATTCATCTTTGGGAATAGAGTTCCTTGATGATTCCTAAGGAGGACAGCCGAAGAGAAGACTGTATCTGGTGCTCCTATTGGGGATCTAGGCGTCTATTTCTACGAATAAATGAAACGGCGTCACCTAGTTCTAGACGTAGTTGCCGGGGAAACTCGAAATATCTATACTATTATTACACAGTAGATATGCGTTTATGAAAGGAGACTTACAGTGAGCAGCCCCACAATACAGTTTATAATATGAAAGCAGTAAATGAAAGCGATAACCACTTACTCGGTTGTAGTGCTTCCATGCTGTTTGGTTAGTTGTTCAACAAAGAAAGATTGAACAACAATATATTCAAAATCAAAGGAGAAAGTGCTTTGAAAAAGAAAGATTTGGGGCTTACAACTCAAGGAGAGGCCCAGGGTTTTATCAGTGAGTGCACTGTTTGACTTTGTACAGCGGGACTTATACAAGTGACTGGGGCCCAAAAAGGTTTTCTATACAAAGGGATGGGTCTTACACTCTCTTAAGAGGCCCAAAAAGGTTTAAAGAAAAAGAGTGGGGCTTATAACACGAGGGTAGGCCCAAATGATTTTTCGTTTAAAAATGGCGATCGCGCCGAGGTTTTCTTTTAACGCAGAGGGACTTATACAATAAGTGAGGCCCAAAAATGTTTTGGTTAAAAGGGAGATTGGGTCTTACACTCTAATAGAGGCCCAAAGTGTTTTGAATGGGTCTTATAGCTCAAGGAGAGGCCCAAATGATTTTTATTTTTAAACGGACGACGATCACGCCGTTTACTTGTACAGAGGGACTTATACAATGAGTGAGGCCCAAAAAGTTTTTGTACAAGGGGGGATGGGTCTTACACTCTCTCAAGAGGCCCAAAGTGTTTTGAAAATGATTTATGAGGGTTGAATTAATCCAAAACCCTAATTTGTTTCCAAAAAATGTATTTAATTGAATAAAAATTCAATTAAATTGATCAAAAATTGTTTTACACATGGGAAACAAATTGTGATCTTGGATTAATGCTTCAAAAATTAAGTATTGACCTACAAAACAAATAGAAAGCATTAAAAGTTGCAAAATCATTGTGGAAATAATATTTCAAATGTTAAAAACAATTAAAATATTAATTCTTTGCAAAAATATCAATTATATAAAATAAATAATATTTTTGGGATTTTTTGGTAAAATAAAATATTTTAACATTTTTGTGAATTATTGCAAAAAGAACCAATCAAAAATGATAAAAATTGAAGGAGTTATTAATTTTTCAAATCATTAAAAATAATAGTATGAAAAATAATAAAATAATAAAGTGATAAAAAGAAGTCTGGGGCGAGGGGGATTCGAACCCCAGACCTCTCGCTTGCTAATACTCACAAAACCAGCTGATGAACCGCTGGGGCGCAATGCCAATTCATTAAATATATGGCAAGTGAAAATTATATAGAGAACTTGGTTGGTTTTCTGAAAATGGCGCCATGGCCATCTCCTTCCCCGAGCTCGTGCATGAAGCACCCTATCTCACTCATCTCTCAACCATTGGACATGATTCAAATACCAAACTCGTGCGTTTTTTCACAAGGAACAAGATGGCAATACCCAATTTTATTCATTTTTAGTGTGGAGTGAAATAATCATGATGAACACAGATGAACCCTAATTTGCAAAAGCAATCGTGCAAGCATGGTTATGAGGTCTATGATCAAATTTATTGAGGCAAAACAATCAGCATATGATGGTAATCAAATGGCAAAATTATCATGCGAGGAAATATGCATGGATCATGGAGTTTGAGTTTGAAGCTCACCTTGATGCAAGCTAAAATAGAACTTTGCCCAGATGGTGTTCCAGTCGTGAATTGATGATCCCTACAGCTTCAATGGATGTTATGGAGTGTGTTGCAAGCTTTGGAAAACTTTGAAATTCTCTGGATCAAGCTGGAGACCTCCACCTGCAAAACTGAAGCAAAATGGCTTGGTTGAAGAGTGATTTTGAGCTGGGAGTGTTACAGATGTTGTTTAAGCACTTGGACACCTCAAATACATTATATGTGATGTGTTTGAGCAATTGGAATTGATTGCTTATGGCTGCAACTCAAAACCCGATAGTGGTTACTCAAAAACAAGAAAACTTGAAGTTCAAGAAAGAATGAGAGAAAGCAGTGTTGTAACTGGCTTTGGGGTGAGTTGAGTGATCCATTGAGACCTCTATTTATAGGTGATCAACTCTTGTCTTGGAGGAATAGTGAATGGCAGCTGGATCAGATCACATTTGCTTGGATTGGCTTGGCATAAATGCCTCTTGCACTAGGCATAACAGCTGCTCCAAATAGATCAGCTATGCCTTGACTGAAATCACATTCTTCATATGTTTTTAATGTTGTTTAATCAGAGAACTTGACTGAGGAGAGTGAGAATCTTGACAATGCACTATTCCACATAAATGCATTTTGAATTCAAGGCAAAAAGTGCCAAAGTGGATGAATTTCAAGTTGGAAGGTTCTTTGGCTTTTTGACTCAGATTTATCAGTTGGATTAGATGCAATGTGATTGGTTTGAACACAAGTGGCATGCTGATCCTCAGTCTTTGGCTCAAAATCGTGTGAGATAAGCAAACATGCAAACTGATTTTTCCAAAACAGCTTGCAGCAGCATGACTTTGGGCATGGATTTCTCATGGCTTGAGTTGAATCAATTCATGCTGTTGAGCCCTTTGAATTCTTAGCAACATATGCAACAACATTGATGTTTAACTTTGGGCCTGATTCAGCTTGCATCTATGTGCAAAAATCCTACAAGTTTTGGTGTTTCAACAAAATTCTGTTTTAGGCAGAATTTTTCTAAGTGTTGGAAAATGGTATTTTTTTCACATTTTCAGCCACTTTGGCTCACTTATAGCTCAAAATCCATAAGGAATTGGAGTTAGGCCTAGTTGAAGTTTTTGTAGAGGGCAGTGAGATCTACAAATCAAGCTTTGGATGGAAAAAATTGGCCTTGTGGTTTAGGAGTTATGGTCCTCCAAAGTTGGTACCTTTGCCACTTGATTTTTAACTTAGAAAAATTTCTAAGTTTTATGGTTACCCCTTTTACAAGTTATCTCACTTTTCTTGATTTTTCTTGATGAATGATGATTCAAATCATACATTAACATCATTTTAGGGTTAAAAATCCATTTTGGTGAAAAATCTCAAAAAGTCAAAGTTGACTTTTGTGCACAGTTGACTTTTTATCAGATGAATTCCAAACTGTGCAATTCTTCAGGAAATCATGTCCTTGACCTAAATCAAACTTGATGGACATGTTCCATGGGTGTCATAGGGTATATTCAATCATGTATTAGGGTTTGGGAGCATGTCTTGGTCAAAAGTCAAAGTTACAGTTGACTTTTCCCTTAAAACCCTAATTGTGGTGCAGATGAAAATGAAACTTGTTGCTCAAGCTTCTTGGATCAATCCATTGTTCCAAATGGATCAATATGGTGTATTAGAGACCCTCAAATCATTTCTTGAGGTCTTGGCTCATGGTTTGTCCCAAAAGTCAACTTAGGGGTAAATTAGGTCAAGAAACCCTAATTCCTGATTTTTGATGAATGCATCCCCTGAGGCAAAATTGACTTGATGCATAGGTCCATGAGGTTCCATGAAGTATATTAGGTCATGTTTTGGATCATTTCCTTATGCCCAGATGAAAATTTCCATCTGGAGGCCCTGGTTGACCAAAACCCTAATTTGGTGACACTGTCGATCTTGAGACTTGATCCACCTAGAAGGGAGCAACCTTGTGCTTAATCCTTGAAGTGGGAGTCCTTTTTGATCCATTGTGGATGTTTGAGAGATTAGACAAGTTGAAGATCATGTCATTTCTTGATTAATCCTTTGTCTAAAGCTCAGAGAGGGCTTGAAACCCTAATTTTGATTGTATTGAATGCTCACCCATCTTTGGGGAGACTGATGAAGCATGATGGTTCATCCATATTGTGATGATGATTTTCACAATGATGGGTAATCTAAATGGTAAAAATTTGGGGTATTACACCAATCATGTGATTATTGCACTTTATATCAAGGTACCAAATAATTTGTTTCGTTCTGAGTCAAGTGTGTACTAACCACCTAAAAGGACCTCTTCAAGATCACTATTCCCTGCATATGGAAATTGAGCTACTCCCTTGTGATTTATCGTTGACTCTTTATTGAAGTAACACTCCCTAGCATAATGTCCAAAATTTTGACAATAATAACATTAAACCTCCTTCATCTCCACTTAAAACCAGATGAATTGTTTTGAGAATTTTGATGAAAGAGGTAATTTTACAATGAAAATGATTATATGTTATTTATACATCACAAGTTCCTTTTGAAAGAGTGGAAATTGATGTAATATAAATGAAATTAATTTTCAATGATTCAAGAAAATGTTTCATGAACATGTGTCATGAAGAGGTATTTCAATGATTCATATTTTTTTAAAATTTTCAGATGCTAATCAATTTCTTTAACATGTCAATTGATGGTAGCAAGTTTTGTGCTTAAAAAAATTTGAAAATTTGAAATAGATGAATTAATTGTAGCATCCGTTCAATCAATTGTAGGAAAGCACATTTTCAAAGTAGAGAATGAATCAATTGATTGTGGCTAAATATCAACCGATTGTAGATTTATAAAAATTCCATTCAATTGATTATAGCTTTATAAACATTCCTCATGTAATTCATGGAAAGCATTTTGTAATTTATCGTATGAAGGTATATCATTAATTTAGGAATCACTAACCTTATTTTCTTCATCATTAGAATGGTGTGAAGCCATTAATGTCATGTTTTCTTCCTTTTCATCTGAAGATGAGCTTATATCATTGTCATTCCATGCCACTATGCTTTCTTTATCTATTTGTCCTTCTTGTTTTTGACTTTATTCTTCTTTTGAAGTGTAGGGCATTCACTTTTGATATGTCCTTTTTTTCCACATTCAAAACATGTAACCTTCCGTTTTGGTGCTTCCTTTTGACCGATTTCCTTTGTCCTTTCCTTACTTAAGAACTTTTCAAATTTCTTAATTAGAGCATCATCTTCATCATTAGTGAATTGAGATTCATCCTCTTGATTACTATATTGGTTTTTTACTCTAGTTTTTAAGGCAAGATTTTTTGGTTTATTTTTTGGATTCCATGCTTTTCTAGCCTTTTAAATTTTATCTCATGTTCTTTAAGCTTACCGAACAATGTCGCCAGAGACATTTTGGAGAGACTTTTCTTTTTTGATATTGTTGTCGCCTTTAGTTTCCATTCCCTTATTAGTGAGCTAAGGACTTCAAGATTCAAATCATCATTTGTAAATGTTTTCCAAAAGCTATCAAATGATCTATTAAGTGTGAGAATCTCTTTTGCAAATCAAGACTTAATTCACTAGGATGAATTCTAAACAATTCATATTTTTGTGATAAATTGTTTAATTTGGATCTTTTTACATCTAACGTGTCTGTATGTGCTACTTCTAACGAATTCAAAATTTCTTTTTCTATTTTACAATTTTAAATACAAAAAATTCATCCAACATTGTTTATGACCGTTGTATGAACGCATGGACCATTTTCAACAACATCCCATATTTCTTCTCCTTGTGCTTCTAGAAACATGGAGGTTTTTTGATGTTTCCACCATCTGCAAAAACAGGATTAGTGGAAGACATAATTCTCGGATTCAGGAACAAGTTAACTTAACCTGATATCATGCCAATTGTAAGTATAGAGTACGCCTAAGGGGGGATGAATTAAGTTTTATTAATTTTTCTGGTTATTTTGCAGATGCTCCTTTTCTTTTCTTTTTCCTGAATTGTAATGACAAACTTATGAAAAGAATTATACTATGTTAGATCTTTGTACAACCTCACACAAATAATTATACTAGTTCCTTTTATCAACCAAGGGTACGTCTAGTTCCTTCACACACTGAAAAGAATTTAACTATGTTAGATCTTTGTACAACCTCACACAAAGATTATCCTACAATCTTCTAACTTAACACACCAAATCTATGATGGACTATGAATCTCCCCGATTCAAAAGGTCTTTTTTCAACAAATAGAAAGAACACCACTTCCTGTTTGTAAACACATGTAGAAAGTACAACCACTTTCTTTATAAAAAAAATTCACCACAAACTTGGTGAATAAATTACAGTAAACACATAAAATGAATACAAACAGATTTGTATGCTTTTCATATATTCTGTAAATATAATATTATCTTTCCAAATGAACAACTCAAGAATACATAAACATTGAGTGATCAAGATTCATGAAACATTTTTCAAATGAATGAAAATTATGCAGTAAAAAGTTTCTTAGTCATAATAATGAACACATAAAACCAGATGACTTGTTTTTGAGAATTTTGATGAAAGATGTGTAATTTTACAGTGAAAATGATTATTCTATTTATACATCACAAGATGCCTTTTGAAAGAATAACAGTTAATGTAATATAAACGAAATTAATTTTCCATGATTCAAGAGAATTCTCATGAACATGTGCCACGAAGAGGTATTGCAATGATTCATATTTTTTTTAAAAGTTTTAGATGTTAATCGATTACTTTAACATGTCAATTGATTGTAGCAAGTTTTGTGCCTAAAAAGTTTGGAAATTTGAAATAGATAAATTGATTGTTGCATCCATTCAAGCTATTGTAAGAAAGCGCATTTTCAAAGAGAATGAATCAATCGATTATGGCTAAAGATAAATCGATTGTAGCTTTATAAAAATTCTATTAAATCGATTGTAGCATCCAATCAATAATAAATTTGGTATGTAAGGCTTGCTCACTCACCTTCTCTAAGTTTCTATGTTTCAGTCTCAACTCATGAGCTTCAAGAGATGCTTGCAAATTTTCAAGGCTTCATCTCATACAAGTCTCTAGACTCTTCAATGGCCATAACTATGTGCTCGAATTTGGAAGGTATGGCTCTCATAACCTTTTCAGCCTTCACCATTTCCATTACCTTCTCCCCACATGAATTTATTTGATTGGTTAACAACAAAACTCTTGAAAAGAATTTTGCAATTGCTTCATCATCATTCATCTGTGTGTTCTAATATTGTTTCCTCAAAGATTGCAACTTGACATTCTTTAATTTCTTATCTTCTCCATATAATTTCTTGAGAGTACCCTACACATATTTTTGTTTCTTTCTCAACTTTCTTCTTAAAGAAATTCAAATCCACACCCGATGGATCAAGAAGAAGCCTTTCCCGTCTTTTTTACTCAATTCACTGTAGTACCCTAAATTTTGACCAGTGGCTTGTTACTATTTTTTCGATTTTTGTGCTTGTCAGGGGGTGCCATTTAGGTGGCCTTGGGCTCCTGAGGTTGTTAGTTTTTAGGCCCATTTTAGGTTTTGTACAAATGGATTTATCTTTAGTTAGTATTAAAAGTTTTATTTTAAATAGATAATAGGTAGGATTTTGTTTTTAGCGTTATTTGAATATTATTATTAAGATTTTGCTAATTAAATAATTGGTTATTTTGCTAAGGGTCATTAGACTTAAGTTATAAATTTGGTCGGTTAAAATGAAGTATTGTTTAGGGTTTTTAAGGTTTTTAGTGGTAATTAGGGTTAAGGATTAAAAGAGGGACTAGTGGTGTTTTTTCTAATTATCATTAGTTTGTTTTATTATTATTTAGGGCTATGTTATTTTTTTTCTATTTATTTTTTAAAATGGTTATTATATTAATAACATTGGGGATTATTATCTTTGTTTTTATTTTGTTAATAATATTTGCGTTTTTTATTTATGTGGCTATTGTCATATTATTAACTATTATTTGTTTTTTTATTCATTAATATGGTTGCCCTTAATTATTATTTATTTTCGTTATTATTTATTTTATGCCTATCATTATTTTCATCAGTTATTTATGTTATTGGCTGGGGTTATATTAGTTTTTTTTATTAATTATTTTATTTTATTGTTATTTATTAACTGGTCAAAATTGTTGACCAACAATGGGTCGTCGTCTTCCTCCCCAAGGGGGAAACCCTAATTTTGCGCAGAAGATGGGAAGAACGAATCAGACCAAATCAACTTACATTAATCAAATCTGGTACAACAAAATCCAATCAAATAAAAAAAAACCTAAATTTGTACAAAATAGAACCCTAATTCTAAAAGTTACAACAAATCAAATTGGATCAAAAAATACATCAAAACTTTCTAAAAACAAAGAATCTGATTTAAAACCTAAAACTAATCTTAAGGCTATAAAACAAAAAAAAAAAATAAAGGAGGGGAGGGGGGAGACGCTAGAGAGAAAGAACCGAGCGGCTGCGAATCTTGAGCTTCTTTCCTGTAAGTAAAAAAAAAAGGAGATTAGAAGCTGAAATCGGAGAAAGATAAGGATAACGAATACGAAGAGAGGTAAGGACTTAGCTCTCGTTTTATCGTCTCGCGCGGTTTGTGTGGATTTGTTGGGTTTCTGGAAACTGTGAGGGTTAGGGTTCTTTAGGATAGGGTTAGGGTTCTGCCCCAGAACCCTTAGGGTTCTTGGGGTTTGGTTGATTTCTGGGTTTTTATCGTAGGTTTAGGGTTAGGATTCTAGGGATTGGGGGAAGGGTTCTTGAAATTGGAGGTTAGGGTTCATCGTTCTGGGACTAGGGTTCATACGGGATGAAGGTTCCAGTTGAAGCTCAACCGAAAACCTGGGTTTGATGGTGGTTTAGAGGGTGGAAGATGGCGGCCGGAGAAGCTCACCGGAGAAAGAAATTTAGAGAGAGGAGAGAGCGTTGGGAATAGAGAGAGAGAAGTTTAGAGAGAGAGTGGAAGTGAGAAATGAGGGGAGTCTGAAGGAACTCCGCCTTATGTATGCTCTCTTGGACGCTTCTGATCCGTGCCATGTGGCGCTCAGACGGCTCTTGGATGAGTTGACTATCCAGTCAACTAAGGGATCCGGTAGGTGGGATCGCAGGGTGAGTCTGCGCTGAATTTCAATTGCGTCCGCACGATCAGCTTACTCTAGGATCAAATAGGGGATGACCAAATGAAAGGTGATCGTCTGATCATCATCAGACGGAGTCAACCATTGACTCTCTCCAGGTTTTTTTTTCTTTTTAGACCATGAGCTTTTAAACAATGGGCCTTGCGCCCAGACTTCTAACCACACCCCCCACTAGCCCATTTGCTTTTCTTTAACAGAGAACACACCCCCTGTTATCTTTTTATTAGTTAATTTAATTACTTAAGTTAATTAATAAATTATGGTTTAATACCAATTAGGATTTATAAATCATAGGGTTTTTATTAGGTTTTTTTCATTAAATTAATTACTTAATTTAATGAGTTAATTAGGTTATTAGGGTTTTATCAATTAAATTAATTACTTAGTGTAATTGTTTAGTTGGTTTTAGGGTTAGTTGGTACAATTAAATTAATGACTTAATTTAATTGGGTAATTAAAAAAAATTTTTAGGGTTTTATCAATTAAATTAATCACTTAATTTAATTGTTTGATTATGGTTTTTTAGGGTTGTTATCAATTAAATTAATATCTTAATTTCATTAGTTAATTAGATTTTAATTAAGATTAACGTATTTAGAACAATTTATTTTTTTCTAAATGGGGATTTAACTTGGAGACCGTCACTAAGGAATTTTTGGGGTGGGATTTAAATTCATATTTCATATATTCAATATATTTGGGTTTTTTGAAGGAAATGGGAATTGATTTGGGTTTATTTGGAAATTTGGGTTTTGGGGTGAAAAATAATCTTGGGGTTCATATTGGTTTTAAAAATCATTTTTTGGGATAATTTGGGGAAATCGTCTTGCTATATTATTAGCATAGAAGGTATTTTGGGGTCTTATTGAACGTCATGGAATTCAAGGATTTTTTATTCTTCTTAAAATAAGGGACATGAAGGGATTTTTCTAGGGATTTAAATTTGGGATAATGCTCTTGGTCCGAGAGCCTAAATAAGGGTTGGGATAAGGGATATAACTCTTGATATCCGAGAGTATAAATAAATGGATTAAGGGATAAAACTCTTGATATCCGAGAGTATAAATAAATGGATTAAGGGATAGAACTCTTGATATCCGAGAGTATAAATAAATGGATTAAGGGATAGAACTCTTGATATCCGAGAGTATAAATAAATAGATTAAGGGATAAAACTCTTGATATCCGAGAGTATAAATAAATGGATTAAGGGATAAAACTCTTGATATCCGAGAGTATAAATAATGGATAAGGGATAGAACTCTCCATCCGAGAGTATAAATAATGGATAAGGGATAGAACTCTCCGTCTGAGAGTATAAATCATGGATAAGGGATAGAACTCTCCGTCCGAGAGTATAAATAATGGATAAGGGATATAACTCTCCGTCCGAGAGTATAAATAATGGATAAGGGATAGAACTCTCCGTCCGAGAGTATAAATAATGGATAAGGGATAAAACTCCTTATCTAGGAGTATAAATAATTGATTAAGGGATAAAACTCCTTATCTAGGAGTATAAATAATAGATCAAGGGGTATAACTCTTTATCCAAGAGTATAAATAGTGGATTGGATTTGGGACTAGGGTTAGGAATAGGATTAGGGGTAGGAATAGGGGAGGTGAACTACGGTTACTCTGATCCTTCAAAATTGAAGCTACGTAGGCATAGAGTTGTAAACCCTAGCGAGTATAATTAATAAAAAACTTAGGACCCTCTTGTACATAAATAGTAATTAGGCAAACAAACAAGCATACCCTAAAATCTAAGGAGGATCCCATTGAGTATAATGGAAGTGAGGGGTGCCTAACACCTTCCCCTCACTTAACCGACTCCCGAACCGTAGGAATCTCTGCCCTTGGGATTAAGGATTTTTAGGTTTATCATTATTTTCCTTAAAAAATATGATGGCGACTCGAATATTTTTGTCGGCCGCTACAGCTGGCGACTCTGCTGGGGATGGGGTAACCTAAAGAGAGTCCCTCCTAACCTTAGGTTTTAGGGTCCTTGTTTGTTTTGGGTGTTTATTGTTTTTATTCTTTATTTTTTTTATTATTATGATTTATTTTATGTTTTAATTTGTTTTTATTTATTATATTATATTTTTATATTGTCATCATGCATTGGATTGGGGCAAAGGATGTGTGAAGCTAAAGCCCAAGCTTGGAGTACAACCCTAGATTAGGACGCGGAACAAAAATGTTTTTTGGGGGGATGCGATATCCCCAACAATTCATTGATGCCACACTCAGAATACATCCTTCCAAAGGTGTCCTCATGAAAGGGCTAGCCCCTAATGTAGAGGATGATTTGGATGTGGTCCGAGACTCTGAGAACTTTTAGCCTACCCTTTACCAACTCATGGATACCCTACATATTCAACCCTCAAGGGCTGTTACTAAGGTCCTACTCAGAGGAGACTTATCCCGAAGGATTACCATAGGAAGGCTTGCTCCTTCTCACGGTAAAACAAGGGTATAGTCTGTACAGTATAGGGTCGTTATGCTGTCCAAACTTTTATGTCCTACATGTGAGGGGATTGGGTAGACTAGCTTTAGATCTAAAACTATTATAGGGAGCCTACCTAGTTAGGGTCATAATTGTATTTTCACCTTACCCTAACCCAAAAAACATTTAACCAAAGAACAAAATGTTCATGTCATCATGCATTTAAAAACATTTTTTGCATATATGCATTTTTGTGGGGAATTTCAAGATGCATTGTAGGAATATGGGAAAGATTGATGCAAATAAAAGGGCTACCCTGCGCATCAGAATGCTAAGTGCTGATTTACAAAGTCTCAAAGGCCTTTAAGACTTAATGCCAAATCTGCTCAAAGGATGGTTATACACAAGCATGGAAGGATCCTCGATCTCTTAGGGACTCCTAGAAAGGTAGAGGCCATAACTACTCTTGCACAATCCTCCTCTACGTGACTTCCCCTTCAAGGATTTTCAACTAGCTCTTACGCTATACTTGGATTTACAAGGAGAAAAAAACTTACAAGGGGCATGGAAAAAAAAAAGAAAAAGAAAAAAGCAACAAAAAAAACATTAAAAAATAAAAGGAAAGAGGGTCAAGCCTAAAGACTCAACTGTGCCTGTTGAGGATCTATTATCTCACCACAAGGAGGATAGGGAAATGTAAGGGTACTTGGAGGAGTTTTAAGAAGGCATTTGGGGCATCTATTTAGTTTACACCTTCTTAAGTTCAGGAGCTTCCATTTTAGGATTATTGTTTTGGGTTATTCCCGAGGAATTATTGTTATAAGTTTGGAAGGCATTTTGGATTTGGGGATTGGCTAATGGATTTGGATTTGATATTCTATGTGTATGGGTTTCATCCTTTGGATATATTCATCTATAACTACAATGGATTTTGGAATTCCCCCCAAATAAAATTTTAAAATTATTTAGCATACATCATGCATATTCATACATTCATCACCAACATGCATTCAACATAAGGAAAAAGGAACAAAAAAATCATTTTTTTTAAAACTTCGTCTCAGGGTCATTAGGCATAACAATCTGACTTCCCGACCTCGCACTCGAGCGTACCAAAGGAAAGCTATGGATCAGATGGAGAAGAATATGGTTACTTTAAGAGGAGAAATGGATACTGTTAAGGAGAACGTGGAAGAAATGAAAAGCCAGATTGATCAACTGACACTTGTCGTCCAGAATTTGATAGCCAGAAGAACCAAGTCAAGCCATCAAAGGAAGGTTCCTACTCCTACCTCCCATGTTGAAGACAATAACCCCCTACTAGGGTTTGTCTATGATCTGGAACGTGAGGAGACTGAAACTGCTAAGCACAAAACTGTTGACCAACCTCTCGAGGGAACCGTCTCTCCACCTATTTCCAATAGGGCACCTCGTACTACTTACAGACCTACCCCACGTGAGAACTACGCATACGAGGATGAAAATTCGAGACAAGTGGCCCTCGAAAATAAAGGAACCACTGTTAGGGAAAGGAGAGGGATTAATGATAAGTACAAAGCACTTGAGGAAAGGTTAAAGGTCGTGGAGGGACCCAGCGTTTTTGGAGTGGATGCCTTGGAAATGTGTCTGGTGCCCGACGTGGTCGTGCCTCCTAAGTTTAAGGCACCTAACTTCGAGATGTATAAAGGAGTTAGTTGTCCCAAAAATCACATCTGGATGTTTTCCCGAAAGATGGGGGCTCATGCTAAAAATGAAAAGCTGATGATGCATGTTTTCCAAGACAGCCTTAGTGGGGCATCCTTGGATTGGTACGTACAACTGGAGAGGGCTCACATCAAGAACTGGGAGGATCTGGCAAGTGTCTTTATAAGGAAATACCAATATAATGTAGACATGGACCCTGATCGCATATAATTACAAAACATGTCTCAAAAAGGGAACGAATCTTTTAAGGAGTATGCCCAGAGATGGAGGGAGCTAGCCTCTCGTGTTCAACCTCCATTGCGGGAAAGCGAGCTAGTAGATACATTCATGGGAACTCTGTAAGGACTATACTATGAAAGGATGATTGGGGTAATATCAACGGGATTCACTGACTTGGTTATCATTGGAGAGAGGATTGAGAACGGTTTAAAGATAGGAAAGATTGGGCAGTCATCCTCCGACCAACCTAACAATAAGGGGTACCCCGAAAACAACTCAAAGGAAAATGATGCCAGTGTTATAGACCCTGAAGATCCAAATCTGAGAGATGATGCATTACTGGGGCACATTGGGGAAACAGTCAGCGCCATGGAAGAGATGGGGGGTGAATTCCTTATTAATAAGAAAGACATAACAAACTGGGGAAAACAAGGGGAGTCACCTGAGGAGAAGGATTTGTTTGGGTTGGGTTACAAACCACCTAATGAAGGATTAGAAGGTGATTTCCATGGTGTGGGATTTGGAATTTGGGATCATGTGGCCTTAGTGGAAGAGGAAGGAAATAATGCCTAATTTCGACAATTGGAGAACCATCGGGATTTCTGAGATGATTGTTGTTTCGAAGTAATTCACTTTTTCCTTAAAATGATAATAAGTCCATTGCTATGCCCAAGGCAAGTGGATAAAGCTTTGTAGGGCCACCTTTTATTTCATTGGATTATTTCTATCAATAAAATTGCATTTTGTTTTCAATCAAGATCTTTTTCTTTCATTTTCTGTTTGTTGAAAATGGCAATATAACTTCTTTCAATATTTTTATTTCTAGCACTTCTTTCCAAAAGAGATAATAAAAAATCTTCCTCGTGCAAATTTAAAATTGAACCTATTAAAAATGACACCGCTATAATCTCAAATGACTTCGGATTACCGATTAACCAAGCGGAAGAGGGTGATGAGGACGAGTGTGAGCTTCCCGAAGAGTTAGCCAGACTGTTGAGGCAAGAGGACAAAGAATTACAACCTCACTAGGAACCAGTGGACGTGATCAATCTGGGAACTGAGGAAGATAAGAAGAGGTCAAAGTCGGTGCTTCTCCGAATAAGGATATAAAAGAAAGGTTGATCGAGCTATTGCAAGGGTACACAGATATGCCTGGAAGTGATACGAACATCGTCGAGCACGAATTACTACTCAAACTAGGACGCACGCCAATCAAGCAAAAGGCTGAGGAGGACTACACCAGGCATGACCCTCCAGATCAGGGAAGAAGTCAAGAAGCAATTCGACTTTTTGTTACAAGGTAACGCCTGTTGGGCTAAAGAACGTAAGAGTAACTTATCAAAGGACTATGGTAATATGGGGCATAAGGAGATAAAGGTTCATATGGATGATATGATTACCAAGTTGCAAAAGGAAGAAGATCACATAACTAACTTGCAAAAGTTGGTGAATCAGTTAAGGAAATGCAAGTTACAACTAAATCCTACAATGTGTACTTATGGAATCAGATCCGAAAAAATATTAGGGTCCATGGTCAGTCAAAGGGGAATAAAGGACAAAAGGAAAGCCATTCAAGGGATTCCAGCTCCAAGGATAAAAAAGGAAGTTCATGGATTCTTGGAGAGATATCTAACACCTTACAGCTACTGGTGAGCCAATCTTCAAATTACTCAGAAAAGGATCAAATCA
This sequence comes from Lathyrus tuberosus, assembly GCA_022829125.1. NCBI lineage: Eukaryota > Viridiplantae > Streptophyta > Magnoliopsida > Fabales > Fabaceae > Lathyrus > Lathyrus tuberosus. The sequence goes on from JALAZF010000193.1 coordinate 6,252,822, forward strand.
TTGAAGGGAATGAAGATTATCAAAAGGATTTCGATGGGATCAAGGAATATTTGCAAAAGCCACCTATATTGATACCACCAGTCCCAAGGAGACCACTCATAATGTACTTAACAATATTTGAGAATCCAATGGATTGTGAGACTCTAGACTCCTATGAAGGACCTGAACCTGGACCTTGAGGGAAACTTATATATTTGCATAAGGATATGGGCTATCAATCGGAGTTTAGGATCATAAAGGAAGCTAAAATAAATAAGGCAGAATGGGGGAAAACTAGACTCAATCAGCTAAACCTCGTATAAGGGAAACGTGTGGCTGCAGGCAATTATATCAACAGGGAATTAAGAGAGCGTTTGACAAAGAAATTCGTCCTTGCCTACGCGAAGAGGGAGACTTGGGGTTAAGGAAAATATTACCCATCCATAAAGAACACCACGTCAAATGGACCCCACCCTATGAAGGGCCATATGTCGTGAAGAGTGCCTCCTCTGGCGGAGCACTAATATTAACAACCATGGATGGAGCGGATTTACCATGACCGGTGAACTCCGATTCGGTCAAAAATGCTATGCCTAGAAAAAGATGATAAAAGCCCGCTAAGTCGAAGACCCTAAAGGGCGACTTAGGCAAAAATTAGGGCGTCCTGGTGGATTGAAAACTCGAAAGAGTAATCCATGCAAAAATTAGGAACTTGGATAAAAATGTTACCCGACAAGTCGAAAACTCTAAAGGGCGGTTTAGTCGAAAAAATGGTATATCATCCCGGTGGACTAAGACTCTAAAAGGAGCGGTCCAGGAAAAAGTTAGAGATATCCAAAAGGCATATAACTGAAAACACACAAGTCACCCCGTAACAGGAATTCAGAAGGGAACGATCATTCCAGCCGTCATCTTCAGAAGCGAAGTGTCGTGATCTTAGAGTCTTAGGGATATTAGCTGGTGTTAAATTTAATAGGAACATAAATAAATTTGTTTTCTTATTGCCATTTTACATTTTCCTGGATTTACGGTAATATCTCCTTATGAGAATTACCCTCCTTACTTATCATTGCCCATTTCCGGGCCAATTCTCAATAAAAATTTCTTTTCAAATACATTTCTTTGCCTCCTACATTATTCCGCTTGATTACAAGGTGTCGATTAATTGTGAAATAATGCATTGAAATATCAGGTGAATAAAAGCTTTAAAAAGGGAAAATGGATTTTACTTCGATCTTTGGAATCATCAAAGGGATCATATTCTTCCAAAGCAGGATATAGGGTCTATACACTGACAGGAATATATGTTACAACCTAACCAACATGGGAGGTTCTTTAATGGCACGTTACAGGAATCAAAGGTATCATGGCTTACAATAATTATCAAAGTTTCAAGGGTCAGGGAGTCGGGAGGTTATGAAAAGTTTTTTTTAGACAAACGCATGCATTGCATATCATAAAAGAGGCGTTAACCTAAGTCATGCATCAATCATGTCGCTACGCTCTAGCATCTAACATGCACTCATATACGCAAACATGCATACATGCATAGGGTTCATAATCACCAAAGGGATCTTATCTGGGGATTTCATCAGGGTTTTCTGTTAAGGGTTTTTATTTAAGTTTTAAGGGGCTCATCAAAAGGGAGTTATCAAGGGGTTCCACTAAAAAGTTTTTCAAGGGGTTCAATCGCGTATTTCGCCAAGGGTTTATTACCAAGGATTTCAGGATATCAACTTAGCACCGATCGGGTTCTGCGGTCAAAATTAAGGTCCTTCTTGTATTTAATCGTCTCCTCCTTTTTTGAGGAGGAAGACTCGTCGACATCATCCTTCTGATTCGAAGACGATTAAATAGGGGCAGTTGTAGTACCCTAAATTTTGACCAGTGGCTTGTTACTATTTTTTCGATTTTTGTGCTTGTCAGGGGGTGCCATTTAGGTGGCCTTGGGCTCCTGAGGTTGTTAGTTTTTAGGCCCATTTTAGGTTTTGTACAAATGGATTTATCTTTAGTTAGTATTAAAAGTTTTAGTTTAAATAGATAATAGGTAGGATTTTGTTTTTAGAGTTATTTGAATATTATTATTAAGATTTTGCTAATTAAATAATTGGTTATTTTGCTAAGGATCATTAGACTTAAATTATAAATTTGGTCGGTTAAAATGAAGTATTGTTTAGGGTTTTTTAAGGTTTTTAGTGGTAATTAGGGTTAAGGATTAAAAGAGGGACTAGTGGTGTTTTTTCTAATTATCATTAGTTTGTTTTATTATTATTTAGGGCTATGTTATTTTTTTTTTCTATTTATTTTTTTAAAATGGTTGTTATATTAATAACATTGGGGATTATTATCTTTGTTTTTATTTTGTTAATAATATTTGTGTTTTTTATTTATGTGGCTATTGTCATATTATTAACTATTATTTGTTTTTTTATTCATTAATATGGTTGCCCTTAATTATTATTTATTTTTGTTATTATTTATTTTATGCCTATCATTATTTTCATCAGTTATTTATGTTATTGGCTGGGGTTATATTAGTTTGTTTTATTAATTATTTTATTTTATTGTTATTTATTAACTGGTCAAAATTGTTGACCAACAATGGGCCGTCGTCTTCCTCCCCAAGGGGGAAACCCTAATTTTGCGGAGAAGATGGGAAGAACAAATCAGACCAAATCAACTTGCATTAATCAAATCTGGTACAACAAAATCCAATCAAATAAAAAAAACCTAAATTTGTACAAAATAGAACCCTAATTCTAAAAGTTACAACAAATCAAATTGGATCAAAAAATACATCAAAACTCTCTAAAAACAAAGAATCTGATTTAAAACCTAAACCTAATCTTAAGGCTATAAAACAAAAAAAAAAGAAAATAAAGGAGGGGAGGGGGGAGACGCTAGAAAGAGAGAACCGAGCGGCTACAAATCTTGAGCTTCTTTCCTGTAAGTAAAAAAAAAGGAGATTAGAAGCTGAAATCGGAGAAAGATAAGGATAACGAATACGAAGAGAGGTAAGGACTTAGCTCTCGTTTTATCGTCTCGTCGCGATTTGTGGGGATTTGTCGGGTTTCTGGAAACTGTGAGGGTTAGGGTTCTTTAGGATAGGGTTAGGGTTCTTCCCAGAACCCTTAGGGTTCTTGGGGTTTGGTTGATTTCTGGGTTTTTGTCGTAGGTTTAGGGTTAGGGTTCTAGGGATTGGGGGTAGGGTTCTTGAAATTGGGGGTTAGGGTTCATCGTTCTGGGGCTAGGGTTCATACGGGATGAAGGTTCCGATTGAAGCTCAACCGGAAACCTGGGTTTGATGGTGGTTTAGAGGGTGGAAGATGGCGGCCGGAGAAGCTCACCGGAGAAAGAAATTTAGAGAGAGGAGAGAGCATTGGGAATAGAGAGAGAGAAGTTTAGAGAGAGAGTGGAAGTGAGAAATGAGGGGAGTCTGAAGGAACTCCGCCTTATGTATGCTCTCTTGGACGCTTCTGATCTGTGCCATGTGGCGCTCAGATGGCTCTTGGATGAGTTGACTATCCAGTCAACTAAGGGATCTGGTGGGTGGGATCGCAGGGTGAGTCTGCGCTGACTTTCAATTGCGTCCGCACGATCAGCTTACTCTAGGATCAAATAGGGGATGCCCAAATGAAAGGTGATCGTCTGATCATCATCAGACGGAGTCAACCATTGACTCTCTCCAGGTTTTTTTTCTTTTTAGACCGTGGGCTTTCAAACAATGGGCCTTGCGCCCAGACTTCTAACCACACCCCCCACTAGCCCATTTGCTTTTCTTTAACAGAGAACACACCCCCTGTTATCTTTTTATTAGTTAATTTAATTACTTAAGTTAATTAATAAATTATGGTTTAATACCAATTAGGATTTATAAATCATAGGGTTTTTATTAAGTTTTTTCATTAAATTAATTACTTAATTTAATGAGTTAATTAGGTTATTAGGTTTTTATCAATTAAGTTAATTACTTAGTGTAATTGTTTAGTAGGTTTTAGGGTTAGTTGGTACAATTAAATTAATGACTTAATTTAATTGGGTGATTAAATTTTTTTTTAGGGTTTTATCAATTAAATTAATCACTTAATTTAATTGTTTGATTATGGTTTTTTAGGGTTGTTATCAATTAAATTAATATCTTAATTTCATTGGTTAATTAGATTTTAATTAAGATTAACGTATTTAGAATAATTTATTTTTTTCTAAATGGGGATTTAACTTGGAGACTGTCACTAAGGAATTTTTGGGGTGGGGTTTTAATTCATATTTCATATATTAAATATATTTGGGTTTTTTTGAAGGAAATGGGAATTGATTTGGGTTTATTTGGAAATTTGGGTTTTGGGGTGAAAAATAATCTTGGGGTTCATATTGGTTTTAAAAATCATTTTTTGGGATAATTTGGGGAAATCGTCTTGCTATATTATTAGCATAGAAGGTATTTTGGGGTCTTATTGAACGTCGTGGAATTCAAGGATTTTTTATTCTTCTTAAAATAAGGGACATGAAGGGATTTTTCTAGGGATTTAAATTTGGGATAGTGCTCTTGGTCCGAGAGCCTAAATAAGGGATGGGATAAGGGATAGAACTCTTGATATCCGACAGTATAAATAAATGGATTAAGGGATAAAACTCTTGATATCCGAGAGTATAAATAAATGGATTAAGGGATAGAACTCTTGATATCCGAGAGTATAAATAAATGGATTAAGGGATAGAACTCTTGATATCCGAGAGTATAAATAAATAGATTAAGGGATAAAACTCTTGATATCCGAGAGTATAAATAAATGGATTAAGGGATAAAACTCTTGATATCCGAGAGTATAAATAATGGATAAGGGATAGAACTCTCCATCCGAGAGTATAAATAATGGATAAGGGATAGAACTCTCCGTCTGAGAGTATAAATCACGGATAAGGGATAGAACTCTCCGTCCGAGAGTATAAATAATGGATAAGGGATAGAACTCTCCGTCTGAGAGTATAAATCATGGATAAGGGATAGAACTCTCCGTCCGAGAGTATAAATAATGGATAAGGGATAGAACTCTCCGTCCGAGAGTATAAATAATGGATAAGGGATAGAACTCTCCGTCCAAGAGTATAAATAATGGATAAGGGATAAAACTCCTTATCTAGGAGTATAAATAATAGATTAAGGGATAAAACACCTTATCTAGGAGTATAAATAATAGATCAAGGGATAGAACTCTTTATCCAAGAGTATAAATAGTGGATTGGATTTGGGACTAGGGTTAGGAATAGGATTAGCGGTAGGAATAGGGGGTGAACTACGGTTACTCTGATCCTTCAAAACTGAAGGTACGTAGGCATAGGGTTGTAAACCCTAGCGAGTATAATTAATAAAAAACTTAGGACTCTCTTGTATATAAATAGTAATTAGGCAAACAAACAAGCATACCCTAAAATCTAAGGAGGATCCCATTGAGTACAATGGAAGTGCGGGGTGCCTAACACCTTCCCCTCACTTAACCGACTCCCGAACCGTAGGAATCTCTGCCCTTGGGATTAATGATTTTTTAGGTTTATCATTATTTTCCTTAAAAAATATGATGGCGACTCGAATATTTTTGTCGTCCGCTACATTCACGATGAGCAGTTCTTTGCGCCTCATGGAATTCACCTCTAATGCCAATAAACAACCATTCACGATTTCATGCACATCTTAAAATTTGAATATGAATTTTATTTGTGTACACCATCTATCATAGTGTTCTCCATTAAATGCTGGTAAATTGACTCATAATTGATTGGAGGTTGTACTTCTATTTTTTATGAATGGAAGTTGAAGATCGAACCAATGCTTTAGATACCAATTTATTAGGTCACTTGTATTTCAAATTGTTTGTAAATTGAAAAATTAAGAGAAAAAATTAAAGAAAATTATGAGAGATTATTGGAATGAATAGTATACAAGTACATGTGAGAGTCCTATTTATAAGGCATAGAAAGTCATAACTAATTAACCGGTAATAATAGCTCGGTTGTAATATTTATTTTGTGTTGCAAATCACACTTGCAACATTTCAAACGGTCACAAAAAAAATGTAAAAAGTAGAGAATTTCTTAACACACTACCCAACCTTCTTAGGCACCATGCACGCTGACGAAAATACCCCTGCGTTCTGGATGTGCAAATCCGGACGCACCCTTTTTTAAAAAAATTTCAGTTTTTTCCGGATGTGCACATCTGGAAGAAATTCGTATTTGCAAATCCGGAATAAATCCTGATACAGAACACCAAAAATCCAGCAATGTTTCTCACATTCATAAAATAAAATCGGGATTACATTCAGAAAATCTCTATTACATCGATAGAAATTTAAATATTACAAGATCAATAGCCTGGTGGATGCTTGCACATCTCTAAGATGTCATCGACCGTTCTTCGAATTTTGACGGTCGCCTCGAACTCGAGCAGGAATCGTTCTTCGCAACCGAAAAAAGTTTGCCACATCACTCTAACATCCTCTTGATTCTTGATCTCAACAAGGCTGTAAGTGACGTTCCCTTCGTTGTCAACCAAAGGTGAACGATACTGAAGCTTCGCAACCTTCCGTTTGTCTCCGTAAGGTAGGAGATGTTCGATGTCGTCAATGATCTCGCTGATGGAGATGTCCCTCATTACCTTAAACGTGCGACCGCGTGTTTTACCGTCGGTGTAGGAGACACTTGCGACATATAGAAAAGTTAGGGCAAAATTATTTCTGCCTAAGTTTGTTCCGGATGTGCAGATTCGGATAAACCCTACAGATATTGGTTCCGGATGTGAACATCCGGAAATTTCCCGGATCTGCAAATCAGAATATTTTACTGATACATTTCTCAAACATAATTGACTATGTTATGCAACCAATTGGAATGCTTTCATTGCAATAAAATTCATAAGTGTATTAAAAAGGCATATGAATAAAAATTCAATATATTTCACTTCAAAAATGTACATTTTGTCGTACGATTATACAAAAGAGTTAAAACAAAAATCTCCGTCTAAATCTATCGGAGCTTGACCTTTCAAATTTTCCGCATTTGATTCCTTTTCAATTGCGTTCAATCTTTCGAATTCAAGCATCCTTTCAACAAAACTATCCGGCCACGACTCGGCAATTGCAGTTGCATGCGTCGCCCATTGCGGTGATTTAGGTGGTATGGGGCATCCAGGTTTCAAGATAACTTGTACAAAATGTCTTGATTTTGTAAGCCATCCGATACACATGATGCGATCATTTGGATTGGACGGTGGTGCGGTGTGGAGTGGAAAAAAGGTTTCCGAAAAACCGTATCGCGTCAAGTCAATTCACACCATATCGTAGGCGCATGCAATAAGATGACCCATCTCGGGGAAGCTCATCCATTTCGATACCGGGGCCTGACCACTCAACCATGGAAAGTCACTCGTAAACCTTGTCGTATTTTTCTTGATTTTCATAGAGATGCAAGTATGCTTCTTTATGCGTCTCCAACTCTAGGATAAGTTGATGACGGACAAGTGTTTGACCTTACTCTCCTTTACCGAGTAGAGCCGACACGGCTCAGTAACCGCAATCACCATCCCCTACAACGTCGATGATACCGTCGATATGCTTGTGCATAAACACCGGCATCTCATCGATAAAGGAAATTATACGTAGAGTCAGTGTCGGAAGCGGTGCATTCGGAGTCGGAACCGGTGTCGGAGCCAGTTTGGTAATGCGAGCTCCTTTCATGACACTTTGTAGAGATTTAGGAATCGGTGAGTCCGGAAAGAGTTTGTCAACATGCTCATAATATGAAGGAGACCGAGTTGTCGAGTTGTCGTTCGGTGTAGGCTTCAACTTCTTCGGAGCACCCTTTGTCTTAACCGACTGAGACAGGGGTATCATTGCAGTTGTTTCAGGGAAGGCAATCTTCCTCAACTCTTCTTTGATGTGTAGATTTATGTTGTCATCGGCCTTCGAGAATCTCGCTTGAATCACTTCCAATTCGGCCAAAATAGAGATATCTGGTTTATCTCCTTCCTTACAACCATCATCATTAAAACTAAGTCTCATCCAATGAGGGCAAACTTCGTCAATTTGTATTAGCTCACCTAGTTTCAACTTTGTCGCAATAGCACAAGCACACGGAAAACCGTAGGTTTTTACAATAGTGCAACCACATTTTGCGCTATCGGAACCTACCGTTTTGGCTCGGTTGGCCTCGTGAAAAATATAGCCCAACCTCGCCCGAGACATGTTGCCGATCAATTGAGAGTAAAGAAAGTTACCTTTAAACTGATGTTCCAAAACCGTAATGCTCCGACCAAAAGTGGTTTGTATGTCGTTGTGTTGGTTTTTAATCATGAGATGCATGGAGTCTCAATCTCGACATAAATCCCCCTTGCTATTACCCAACCAATTCTTCAAAGTAGCATGTACCGACTCAAATCTATGGGTGGTAGTGTTTCCAAGATGTCGTATATTGTCGGTCCACGCACAAACAATCTTTTCTTTCACTTGATCAAGAATGGTGGATTCAACATATTTCAACAAAGCAGGGTACTTTTCGCACACTTTCCGGAATTTCATGACCGAATCAGCATATAATTCCTTTGTGGAAGAATTTAGAATATGAGTCCATGCATCCATTATTTTTTCTACAATGACACCCGACTTGACCACTTTTCCATCTTCCGACTCCACTTGTTTCGCACCCACCGCGATCTTAACCCGACTTCACACATTCTTTGTTATGTGAAATCGACAAATTAGTGCATTCGAAGAAGGAAAGACCTTTGCAACCGCATTCATCAAAGCGTTATCGCGGTCCGTAACAATTGCTTTTGGCATTTGAACATGTTTCTTCAAAAGTGACTGACACGTCTCCAATGCCCACGTAAAATTGTCCGCTTTTTCGCACTCCAAAAAGGCAAAACCAACGGCATATGTCTTATCCGTAGACGTAACACCAACCATCTCAAATAATGGAAGTCAATACTTGTTCGTCTTGTAGGTACTATCAAGAATGAGCACTGTCGAGAACGTGTTGAACAACTTTATGGAATCCGGATGAGTCCAAAAAATATCTCGGACCGTAATTCCATCATCGCGATATTTGTACCGAGACACGTAATCGTTATCATCCAATAATTTCAACAGTTGTTGCATCTCACTTCTATCTCCCCTAATTGCCTTGTTCGTATGATACTGAATGTTATACACTTGCTTTATATTTGCTACATTGTCAGGTTCCTTCCGTTTCAATGTGGCAAGTATATTTTTCGGTTGGACAAGATTCAAGGTCATGTCGGCAATACATGTCTTTTCTTCCGCCTTGAGCCGACATACACTTGGATGGCCTTGAAACTTTGAGCACATTTCGTGATTATGTATACCACAACAAATGCTAAATCTCCATTTCTTGGAAGCTAACATGTAACCGCCAATCTTAAAAGGGCACTCACATTTTCTAGTACCGGTCTCGTCTTTTTTTAACTTCCATAGAGGTACTTGATATTTACCGCTTCTTTCGCACCCCAAAATTACAAAAGCCTTTCTTCTTTCCGAACCATTATCCGAACTTCCGATATTTACACCGAATCCAAGCTCAATAGCCGTCCTACGAATGTATACGAGCATGCTTTCACGATCATCAAACTCTTGCTTGTTATTAAAGTCACCGCCGACATCAACCGACTTAACGATAATCCCTTCATCTTTCGGGGAAATCGGCGAAACTAATTCTTTTGACATACAATAATAGAACAATAAGTATGTATAAATAAAACATATTAAAAATTGCTCAAAATTAAAATTAATTAGTTCCAGACACTTTTCCGGATGTGCACATCCGAAAATGTTCATGCTCAATTTCGTTCCGGATGTGCACATCTGAAAGTGACGTAACTTGTTTTTTCCAAAAAAATAGATTAATAATGTGAGCAATGTAGTGGATGAAGTTGAATATTTACCTGAAATTCAATATTCTCATTCTCCCTTTGATTTGTTGCACCAAAAAGTTGAAGTTTTTGAGTGAGAAATGGTATTGATGAGGTATGGTTTTTTGGGTTGGTGAGGGTGAGTATGGAAGAAGATGGTTGAGAATGGGAAGAGGGGAGTGATCATGCAGGTTCAAATATATCAGCAATTATTCCGGATATGCAGATCCGGAGGCCTTCCGAATATGCAGATCCGGAGGCCTTCCGGATATGTACATTCGGAACAAATTTTTTTTAAGGTCACGATGCGTCCGGATGTGCACATCCGGAATTAAGGGGCATAAGAGAAATTTCACGCGGTGTCTAAAAAAGTTGGGTGGTGCATTAAGAAATCTCCAAAAAGTAAGCTATATCACTAATATCATGTGAGGTGAGTGATAGAGAGTATCAAGTTATATTTTAGTTTAATAATTTAAGGTTTTATATTAGTTGGTATTTTAGTTTAATTGTTATTGAATTGGGCTTCCATTAGTATTTGGATATTTTAGTCATTGGCCTATTAGTATCATTATATATGTAGTGTCTTTGACACATTAGAAATCAATCAATGAAAAATCCAATTTATCTTTATCTCTATTTTTCTTAGTTTTTCTCTTAGATTCATAGTTGTTTCATACCTTGTTAGGGTTAGCATTTTGCTTCCTAACAATTGGTGCTTTCATCCTTGAACACTAAAACCTCCCATGGCATACCAATATCATCCCACCATAAACACCACTCCTACCACACCTTCATTTCCATCCTTTCCATGGGAGCTTTTTTCCCCTTATTACACATATCCATATGTTACAAGTCCATCACCATGTTTATATTTTAATTATGGGTATACACCACATCCACCTAACCCATATTCATCTTATTCTACAATTCATTACTCATACTACTACAATAATTCTTATCAATTCCAAAACCCAACAAACAACTCCTCCATATTTGGTCATAAATATCAAACCCATTTTAGTCATAAAAGAAATTTTGAGAAACACTTGAAAGTGTTTCATCTCATTAAGAAAACTTCTCAAAAGCAAAATTTCAAAAGCTTTCTTTTTAAAAAAAAAAGAAAATCGCTAGGAAGGAGGAAGAAGAATCAACGGTGAAGATGGATTGGTTGTCTTCCATTGATTCAATAACTCTCACACATTCTGAACTTCACGCGCCTTCTCTCTCTCTCCACTCTCTGCTTTCGACCTCAAATCCACGCGCGATATCATCACTCCCAAAATCGATTCCGACTCTTCTGGTAGTGATGATGAAGAGGATTTCAAAAACAACCAAGCCACTTACCTAGCCGTAATTGCCGACGTCGAAGCTGTTTCCGACAAAGTTATCGCTCTTAAACGCAAAGAGTTCATTAAACAAGATTTTGATATTCCGGCTGTTGATGAGATGAACGACAATTACTAGTTTGCCAGCACCGACAACGATCCTATTCTCAAAGTCGGCGAAGAGAAGCAAATCGGTACACAGGGACTAAAGAAGATGCTTCTCAAAGAAGATGAAGGGTGGGACACTCCAGAAGTCGGTGATGAAGTTCATAACACTCAACCCATGGATGCTTCATGAAAAAAAATTCTTGTTTTTGGTTGGTCTGTGCACTCTTGAGCTATGCTTGAACCCCATAAACCCTTTCTCCTTTACAGACCAAAACCATATGCTAATATTGAATTCTCATATGATGCCTACCAAGTGTTTGATGAAATGGTTAATCGAGGAGTGAAGCCTAATAATGTTACTTTTTCGACTATAATTAGTTGTGCCAGGCCTTGTCTTTTGCCTCCTTTAGTTTATAAAGAGATTAGGGATATGTTGAGTAAACAAGGTAAGGTTAGTGCTAGGTTGTTGCAGAGGATAAGAGACTGTGTTCAGAGGTGGTATCACGAGGAAAGTTATGCTTGTGCTCAGGTTGTTGAAGGGGATATTACAAACTTGTCTATTCAGTATTTGGTTAAACTTGGTAATGTTGTTGAAGGCAACACGGAAGGATCTGTTGTTTCAAGAGAACTTCCAGAACAGCTTCTACCAGGTCATACTTTTAACATTGAAGCTGGGAAACAAGCTTGGAGGAACATAAATTCCCTGGCTTTGTTTTCCAACATTGAGGTGAATCCTTATGACTCACAAAAAAGGCCTGGTACTGGTGCTTATTTGGATGAAAAAAAATTACAAGAACAGAGAACTGGTGCTAATATGAACTCAAGAAGAGGTGGATTATCAGTTCCTAGTTATTTTGGACCTATGCCAAACACAGGATTTGTAATGCAGTATCCAAGTTCACCACTTTCTAGTCCAGTTTTGTCTGGATATCCAGAAGGAAGTCCTGGCATTTCAGGAGGTAGAAATGAAATGAAACCTTTCCCAGTTTCTGGTAGAAATAGAGGCATGTTATCTGGATGGCATGGTCTAAGATCTTTTGATAGTGCTCAAGACCCCAAGATTGTTAACTTCCTTGAAGAGTTGAAATCTGGCAAAGGTCGCAGATTTGAGTTATCCAATATTATTGGACATATCGTTGAATTTAGTGTTGATCAGCATGGAAATCGATTTATACAGCAGAAGTTGGAAAGTTGTGGTGTTGAAGAGAAAGCATTGGTGTTCAAAGAGGTTCTTCCACATGCTTCTAAATTAATGACTGATGTTATACATAAGTTTTTTATTACTGCAAGTGCAATACGTTTAGCTGTGCGGCCCTTTTCCCTGACAAACTTTGATAGAGAAAGGCCTTGTATGCTGAATGGCAACCATGCTGCTAAGCAATATATTTTACATCTAATGACTATTCCTTGGCTAGTGCAACATATCCCACCTGTTCTTTTACCTGCTTTAAAACACAAATCGATTATGTTCACATGTTTTCAGGCACTATTGGTGATGACAGATTTTGAAAGAGGATGTTTTATGGAGATGTCAGAGTTGGTTAAGTCAGAAATTCTCGTCTCTTTCAAGGCTATTCCACCAGTTGGTTGGTCTCTCGCGAACTTTATATGTCTAGCAACAGGGAAGGAAAATAATCATGTAGACTCCAAATCCTTCAATCAAGGTTTAGACTGTGCATTGTATGTCCATGTTATTGTCACTCTAACAGAAAGCCTACTGGCTTGTCTTGATAATATTGAATGGCTCAAAAAGAAGAAATCTCTCCAAACTGATGCCGAAAGTTCAACCCATGAGTCGTTAATAACGTCATACATTGTCTCTGCTGCTACGCATAAACTGAAGAATATGTTCTTCTTCCTTCTGCAGACTGAGTATGGGAATATCTTTAAGGTAACATTGGACCATGAGGGAGACCGTATCTCGGAATTGAAGATTAAATATTTTACCAGTCCTGTTACTTCTTCCATGTGTGTGCTTAAGTCGGGGTTCTTGTTTGCGGCCTCCGAGTTTGGAAATCATGCTATGTATCAGTTTAAGGCAATAGGGGATGATGATGATGATGTGGAGGTTTCGTCTGCTACGTTGATGGAAACTGAAGAGAGTTTTCAGCCTATGTTTTTCCAGCCCAGGAGACTTAAAAATCTTGTTAGAATTGACCAGGTTGAGAGATTGAGGTCAATTATGGATAATATTGAAACTCTTCAAAGTCTTCCTAAGGCTAAGATGTTGGATTTGTTCCAAAGCATATATGGGCGGTCTGTAGTTATCGGCGTTGGACTAACGACATTTCAACAATCTGTGGGAATTAATGGCATCGGATTCTATACATCTGAGACTTTTGTTGCAGCAGGGCTTTCTTCAGGACTTTTGGCTTTGGAACAAGCTTATGGTGATTTTAGAACCTTGAGGATAAGGTTCAAGTGAACCCCGCGGCAATGATAGAGAGTATCAAGTTATATTTTAGTTTAATAATTTAAGATTTTATATTAGTTGGTATTTTAGTTTAATTGTTATTGAATTGGGCTTCCATTAGTATTTGGATATTTTAGTCATTGACCCATTAATATCATTATATATATAGTGTCTTTGACACATTAGAAATCAATTAATGAAAAATCCAATTTATCTTTATCTCTATTTTTCTTAGTTTTTCTCTTAGATGCATAGTTGTTTCATACCTTATTAGGGTTAGCATTTTGCTTCCTAACCGTGCTACTCATATTAGATAAACTTTTGAGAAATATAGAAACATAAGACCCATATTAATTGATAATTTAGCATGGTACATGATTATGTCAAATAATTCATTGATTAGGCTGTATAAGTGATACAAATTTTTAGCCGGTCCTTGATTATGATGTTGTCATTTTATAATATTAGCATTCTATTACTAGTTTTATCTTTCATACGCCAATTTAGAAGACTATAAAGCTACAGTTTGTTTCTATGTGCTGCCGTGGTTATATGAAATATCTGGACAAAGACTCTGAACTGAACTTGTCCTGGTAGGCTGCCATACTGTTATTAATTGACAGAAATAAAATCAGGTTGAAAGTTCAATAAATGAGAAAATATTAACATTTGTTTAATTAGAGTGGTCTTAATTTTCTTTAGAACCTTTAGAAATTAGTCTCAATTTAATCCTAATAAAATAAATAAGGTTTTATTTCACTATAATTTAATTGTGACAAATATTTTATTTCAATTGAGACAAATCTTGGGCCATATATAGTAGCGTTTTTTTAGAGAATTCTACCTGTCACCCTTCATTTCATACTTGGCACCGCCATATTTTTAGTATTTTAAAAATATTCCAGTTATTATTTACCTAAAAAATTTATAATTTTTTAAAAAATTTCCACTTTTTTCTACCTAAAATTTCAAAATTTCTGATAATTGTTTCTAAATTTCCGATATGTATTTTTTTCGCAAATTTTGGAAATTACAGTGTTTGTATCAGAAATTTCAGAAAATCCTGTATTTTTTACTGGAAATTCGTAAATACCCGGTAATTCATACCGGAAATTCCAAAATATCAGGTGAATAGCATAACAATTTTAACATCAATACTGGAAGCAAAACCTTCCGGAAATTTTAAAATATTCGGTATACCGGAAATTTCGCCTGCACTTGAAATTTTTCGGTAACATAGCTGCTAGTTAAAAAATGCTTGCTTTGTGCGGTCCGGAACCGGCAAGGTCATCTACGGATTCGTGTAACGATTGAATGCAGTTCTTCACCACAAACAAAGTATGTTTTCTATGTAACAAGTTCAAATTTAATATTTTCGCTGCGTTATATTATATTGATACTATATTTTTTTTATGTAATGTAAACGACGGATATTTCAGAGCCGAGCTGAAGTATTAGCCTGAGCACAGCATATTGGCAAGCAACATGGTATTATAGTTGTGACTGTTCGTTCTGATACTACAAATGGCCAATGAGGTAGGAAGGATAAGTTGATTATGGGTTGTGAGAGAGGAGAAAATTATAAAAGAAAAAATATGTCTGAAAGTAGTAAATCTTCAGACAAGGATGACCTTTATAGTATGAAAGTGAAATGTCCTTTTAGGCTGAGATCTTCGCCAATTGGTATTGGTTGGAGGGTGAATGTTAGGTGTAGGTTTCACAATCATAAACTATCTGAGGATTTAGATGGCTATGACATATTGGATCATCTAAAAGATCATGAGAGACAATTTGTGAATGACATAATGAAGTACAACATGGCTCCATGGTACATAGTTTCTGTCTTGAAAGACAAAGATCCAGAAAACCTCACCAGTGTTAGCCAAGTGTATAAAGCTAGAGCTACGTACAAAGCGAGCAAGAGAGGTTCATTAAAGAAAATGTAAATGTTGTTGAGTCTTATTCATAAAGAAAAGTACATGTGTTGGACAAGAAATAGGAAAGACTCAATGTTGTTGATGATATCTTCTGGACACATCCTGATTTAGAGAAGTTGTTAAATATGTTTCACTTGGTGTTGATTTTTTATTGTACATACAAGACCAATAGGTAATTTGGATCTTGATCATACCTTGATACCATTTTGACATACTTTGATTTATCATATTTTTTATTATTTGAACCGTGAACATACAGGTGCCGGTTACCACTGCTTGGGGTTGTTGGCATTACGTCAACAAAGTTGACGTTTTCTGTAGGGTTTGCCTATTTGGAACACGAAATGGAGGAGAACATCACATGGGAACTAGAGAAGCTCAAGGAGTTATTTTCTTATGAGAAATTGCTACCCAATGTTGTTCTGACGGACCGAGAACTTACGTTGATGAATGGAATTCAAGTTGTGTTTCCAAATTCAACACATCTGTTATGTTCTTTCCACATCACCAAAAATGTTAGCATGAAATGTAAGGAGTATGTTAAAGCAGAAAGACATGAACATGTCATGGATCTATGGAACAACATCCTGTATACTAATAGAAAAACTAAGTATCTCGTACACTTGAAGCACTTTGAGACTGTTTGTGTTGATATATCTTTGTTTGTTAAGCATATGAATGAAACATGGTTGACACCGTATAAAGAAATGTTTGTGGCTGTTTGAACTAACATATTCACTCATTTAGGGAACAGAACAACGAACAGGTATACAAACTTCTTTTCGATGTTATTACTAAGCATAATTTATCTTGTTGGCTCATTATGGTTTAATTATTGGGATTTAGGATGGAGTCTGCTCAGTGGAGACTGAAAAATATGTTGACTACAAGATGGGGAGATTTATGCCAAAGTTAGGATGCTGTGAACACCATGCTGAAGTTAAAGCTAGGTTCAACCAGAGTGTCATTTCAAAAAAGTATTTTCAACATTGAGCATCGATATAACACTCAATTCTATGCCAACTTGCACGGTTTTGTTTCAAGGCGATGTATGCAGCACATAGAGAGGAGCTAGAAAGCGTAAAATTTGTTGGTAAAAACAAGGATATTTGTGGTTGTTTATTAGATTTACACATGGGTTACCTTGTGTGTGTCAACTTGCTGGTTTCCAAATACAAGGCTTGCCTGTTTCTTTAGAACTGTTCCGGACTGGACCAATGGCTAGGCATGACCCAATCCACTTCTGCACCCAGAACGGTCCAATAGCCTAAGCCCTGCCACTTAAGAGTAAAGTAAAGCACTTTTCTTTCTTCCCCATAGCCGAGGAGGGCTTCCAGCTGACCCCCAAGACCAGCTGCCCTTCGTCACATCTCTGCCCGTCACGCATGGTTCAACCATCTAGGAACGGTCACGACGCTCATGCCCGCAACCACGCCCTTGCTCGAAGCAATGACTACTTCCGAGCATGATTGTCCGTCTCAACGGCTAGTTTCTGGCAGTTACCTATTTTTGGGGACCAATGGCCAAGCGCTGGGGGCATTATAAATACTCTCTCCCTCGAGAGGGTCAGGTATTCCAAAATCATCCTAAGACATTCTTACTTTGTACTTGCCTTTTCTCCTCCCGATTCTTACTTTAGCATCGCCTTACAAGTACACCCCATCCTCTTTGGATCCAGCATCGAAGATGAAGTCTCTGGCCTACTACAGATTCTGATTAACCGGAAAGATTAATGGCGCCGTTTGTGAGAATTTTGTTATCCCCGTCTTTCTTTCCCCGAAAACCAAAGATCAAAGCAACTTTTCAAGATTCTGATCATGGCCAGTCATGATAACGTCAACGATGTGCACAACACCGTCATCTTCCCCGCCAGCAAGGTAGACAATGACGGGGCAAACCCTTTTCTTGGAGACAATGTTCCTCCGTAGAGGGACGGAGCCACCGCGTCTCCCTCCCCGGATCACGCTAACAACTTAGAGATCCAGTACTCAGAGGACCATCAGCCCATCCCAGTTCTGCCCAACGCCGACCCGACCATGGTAGCCCTAGCCGAAGCCCTCAACAAGACGAACCTTCTGATCCTCTAGCAGAATGCAAGAATTGGAGCATTGGAAGATAACCGCCGCCCCAGATCTCCTCTGCCAAGGCGCGAGCACCCAAGATCTCGAAGCAATTCTCCCCGACATGGAAGAAATCGGCGGACGCCAGCGGAGCCAAAATCCCTGGAAATGAGGAAATGCGACCTACTCCTTCCCAAAGCTAGCACTCCTTAGGGGCTAAGAGAACAAGAAGGGGTCTGCGGACAGAAAACCAGCATTTGCCTCCGCCCAGACCCAAAGGGCTGGTCGCGAACTCTTTCTCCCCGTCGAGATCGCGATCCTCACCCTGGAAGAAACGCCCGCTCACGTTCGCGGTCGGACAACTACAACGACGATGACAAGCCTCGAGGCCCGTTATCCCAAGAGATCATGGCCACTCGATTTCCTAAATGGTTGGAGAAACCCCCACCCTTGGGCACATATGATGGCACGACCGATCCCGACGAGCACATCGAGAACATCAATGCCCTGCTCGACTACCGTGATGTCACAGGCGCCATCAAATGCAGATTGTTCCCGACTACACTGAGGAAGGGAGCAATGTCCTCGTATAAGAGCTTCCCCTAAGAATCCATCACCTCGTGGAGGCAATTGGGAGGATGTTCTCGAGACATTTTACATCCTCTCGCCGCCATCCGAAGATAGAAGCCTCCTCGAGACTATCATTCATGGGAAGGACGAATCTCTTCAAGCATACATCGAAATATTCAATAAAGAAGTCGTTCAGGTCTCCACGACTGACGACATGAAGAAGTATTTGCTCGACTGAGGACTCCATCCCCGCGTCAACTTTGCCAAAGCGGTTGGCATCGAGACCCCAGCAACATTGGACGCCCTCCTCCTCAAGGCTCAGGCGTACATCCAGTATAAAGAAAAGGAAGCGGCAAACACTGTCTGGGACTTAAGGCACCAAGAGAACGTCAGGTCTTCAAAACACGACGAATCCTCGTCGACTCGTCGGGGAGCAGAAAAAAGAAGGGGTGAGTGCTCCCGGGAATCCCGAGATCATAAAGGGCCATCTGGTTGTTTCCACGAGTACACGACGTTGACCTCCTTCCAAATGCGCGAACTTGGAGTTTCGGCAGGAAGAGGTCCGCTTCCCAAAGCAAATACTTGCCAAGCCGAAAACAGATAAAACAAAGTACTGCCGGTTCCACAAGAGCCATGGGTACAAGACGGACTACTGCATCCATCTCAAGGACGCAATTGAAATCTTGATCAGGGACGGGCACCTGAAGCAGTTTGCGAAGAACAAAGACGCTTCTTGACAAGATGCCCAGGAATCAAATAAGGTCGAAAAAGAAGTGCCATCCCCGGACGACGTCAGTCTTCAGGTCTCCATGAGGATCTCACAACCAGAAGACTTATATGTCTCCGATGGGCTCGACGTCCCTCTTTACTTCGCTGCCCACAGCCCCTGGGAAACCTTCCCCTCCGCTATGGTCATATCGGGAGGAGGATTCAACAAGGTGACCGCAGGGTCAGTAAAGAGAAAGTTCGAGCACCTCATCAGTACTAGCTCAAACTCGAGTTCTACCCTCGACAAGATCCGGGGAGATTCAATTCCCATTACCTTCTATCACGAGGAACTTCTCGGCGGAGCCCCCAATTCTAGTATTCCTATGCTCGTAAGGGCACAGATGGCCAACTTCGATGTTCGGCGAATTCTGGTCGACCAGGGAAGCTCAGTCGACATTATGTACTCCCAACTGTTCTCCACACTTCAGCTAGACGAGACGCACCTGACACCCTATGTGGGATTAGATCTCCAAGGCTTCAACAGTTCAGTCATGAAGCCATGGGGATATATGGAGCTGATTGTCACCTTCGGGGCAGCGGAGATGGCCAGATCCATCAAGGTCCAGCTTCTGGTAATTGATTGCCCATCCCTTTACTAGTGCATCTTCGGACGATCACGGTGTACTTGAAGATGAAGTATTACACTTCTAAAAGGCTCGTCGCCACCCTACACGAAGACATAGAGGCGGCGAGAAGGTGCTTTGAGGCAGACTTAAAAGGGATGAACATCATCGTCGCCCGACCAAAGACATCCAGCAAGTCTGCCTTGCCCTGCAGCTCTGACGAGACGAAACCGCTGCCCCGCATCGACTCCATTGACCTCGACAGCTGTTTCTCTAAGGACGACTTGAGGGACCAGAAGGAGAAGGGTAGGGAAACTCAGTTAAACTCAAGCAGCCCCTCCATATCAATAAGCAGTAGCGAGACTGCCCATCCTATGCGGCCAATTTCGGATGGCGAATTTGAGCTAGTCTTCCTCGGAGAT
The DNA here is from genome assembly GCA_022829125.1 of Lathyrus tuberosus. Lineage (NCBI taxonomy): Eukaryota > Viridiplantae > Streptophyta > Magnoliopsida > Fabales > Fabaceae > Lathyrus > Lathyrus tuberosus. Next base: position 6,272,886 of record JALAZF010000193.1, read on the forward strand.
TACCTCCTCAAGCGAGTGAAGATTGGGACCGACCTCCCCGACCTTGCGAGGAAGCAGCTGAAAGCTTGTCTCAGAGAGAACCCGGACCTGTTCGTGTGGAGCCCCTTAGAGATGCCTGGGCTGGATCTAGAGGTGGCCTGCCACTAGCTCAACATCGACCCCGCCGCCAGGGCAGTAGCTCAACGTAGGCGTAAACAGTCCCCGGAAAAAACATAGGTTGCCGAGCAAGCTGTAAAAGACCTCCTAGAGGCAAATTTCATTTCGGAAGCCAAGTACACTACTTGGCTGTCCAACGTTGTACTTGTAAATAAATCTAATAGAAAATGGAGAATGTGTGTTGACTCTACTGATCTTAATAGGGCCTGCCCTAAAGACGCCTATTCCCTCCCCAACATAGACAAATTAGTTGATAATTCTCCCGGTTTTAAATTATTGTCTTTCATGGATGCATATTCGGGTTATAACCAAATACCCATGGCCAAAAGCAATAAAAGGTACACAACCTTCATGATCGAATCAGGCAACTATTACTACAACGTAATGTCATTCGGCTTAAAAAACGCTAGCGCTACCTACCGTAGAATGATGAACAAAGTCTTCCGAAGAGAGATCAGGGATATGCTCGGGGTTTACATGGACGACAAGATCGTGAATCCCATGAGGAATCCAACCATAAGCTCTATCTAAAGAAGGTCTTCGAGCAGGTCAGGAAGTACAAGATGCGCTTCAACCCGGAAAAGTGCACGTTCAGGGTACGGGCAAGCAATTTCCTCGGTTTCTACCTAACAAAACGAGGAATCAAAGCCGACCCCGACAAGTGTAGAGCCTTCTTCGAATTCCCCACTCCGAGCTCAAAAAAATCAATTCAAGCTCTGAATGAGACGCTCACATCACTGTCCCGTTTCGTGGCAAAATTTGCTCAGCACGCGTTCCCCTTTTTCAAACTCCTCCGCAAATAGGCAGCTTTTGAATGGACGGAGGAATGCGACAAAGCCCTCCTCCACCTAAAGCAAGAGCTATTGAAACCACTGGTCCTTTCTCGACCAGACAACGGGGAGAACCTTTATATCTATCTCACCATCGCGGACGAAGCTGTCAGCGCAACACTCATACGTGAAACCCCGAAGGGGCAGAAGCCCATATACTTCACGAGCAAGGCATTGCAAGGACCAGAACTTAGATATCAACAGATCAAAAAAGTAGCCCTGGCCCTCATCAACGCAGCGGGGAAACTGAGCTACTATTTTCTAGCCCACACCATCGTGGTGCGCATGGACCAGCCCGTGAGGCAACTGTTGGGCCGCCCAAACATGGCCGAAAGAATGCTCAAATGGTCGCTTGAGCTGTCCGAATTCGACGTCTAATACGAGAGTAGAAAATCCCTCAAAGCCCGGGTGTTGGCCGACTTCGTGGCGGAGATGACCTTGTCTGTCTCCCCGACTTGTAGAGCTCGCAATTGGACAATCTTCGTTGACGGAGCCTCCAGCTCGACGGGGAGTAGGGCAGGCGTCATATTGGAAAACGAGGAAGGTATCCTTGTCGAGGTATCACTCACACTGTCTTTCCCCACCGCAAACAATTAGGCAGAATATGAAGCTTTCCTTGCGGGTCTACGCCTCGCCGAAGACCTGGGAGTCAAGGAAGTCATAATCTACACAAATTCCCAGCTCGTGGCCCTTCAGGTACGGGGAGAGTATCAGGACAAAAACGATAACCTCTCCGAATACTTGACCTTGGTTAAAGAAAAAATAAAGAAGTTCACGTCCGTGGAAGTAAAACACGTTCCCCGCGAACACAATGTCCGGGCGAACATCCTGTCGAAGCTAGCGAGCACAAAGAAGAAAGGAGGAAACAAATCCGTCATCCAGGAGATACTTACTCGAACAAGCACTGAGAGAACTTCCTCAACCCTCGACGTAAACGTCATTGGCGACAATGAATGCTGGATGACCCTAGTCTACAACTACCTTGCCAAGGATAAACTACCATCCGACCCAAGGGAAGCCAGCGTGGTCAGGCGCAAAGCTTGTTCCTATGTCCTAGTTGAAAATAAACTCTACAAGCGAGGATTCTCCATTCCTCTCCTCAAATACGTCGAGGAAAACATGGTTGCCCACATCCTGTGCGAAATCCACGAAGGAATCAATACACAACACCTCGGAGAAAGATCCTTCTCCAGGAAAGCTCTACGAGCAGGATATTATTGGTCGACCATGCAACATAACACGAATGAGCGCGTGAAAAAATGTGACAAATGCAAACGTCACGGGAACATGCACCTGGCACTGCCCAACGAGCTCAAAACAATGTCCTCCCCGTGACACTTTGTATGGTGGGGCCTGGACATCCTAGTGTAGCGCGATTTTTGTGGTTTCGAATCACTATTGCTTTGGTACTACAGTTCGATTCATTTTTTTATCCTGTGAAGCTAATTCAGGAAAGGAAATAGATGTCTCCAATTAACCCTGCTTGCATACTGAGTTTAAACAACTAACTGTTGGTTTACAGATGCTATCAAAATAGGGGGTTCCGTCTTAGGTTTATTTCGCTTGAGAATAAGGTGTCTTGAGGCTTTTGATAAGTGTGCTGGATTTGGTTTTTTCTGACTGATGTATGAAGGTACTGGGCTTAGGTTTTGATTAGTGTGCTTGCTAAGATTTTGCAATCTTATGCCTATGTATTCCCGTTTAACGAAACAGGGAAATCAGAGTGATCGTAGTTCCCTCCTATTCTAAGGGAGGGAAAAAAAGATGTTTTAGTGACCTGTTCAAAGCCCAAGACAGAGGCTAAAAGGAGTGTTTGTATCTTATTCAAAGCCCAAGATATGAAACTGAAGGGTTTTTTGTGTCTTGTTCAAAGCTCAAGATTGAAGCTACAAGGTTTGACTGAGAGAGAACTTATCATCTCTAAAGAGGAACTGTATGCCTTGATTAAAGCACAAGTTTGATGCTAAAAGGTTGATTGACTCAACCGGAGATTTCTCTATACAAAGCCTAAGAGGAAGTTATTGACCCAACAAGAGGGTGTTTATTATTTGTCTCGTACGAAGCCCGAGATAGAGGCTAAAAGGGTTGACTCAATAAGAGAGTACTAACAAGTGACTTACTCAACAAGAGAGTGATTTTATATGTCTTGTACGAAGCCCAAGACGGAGGCTAAAAAGGTTGACTCAACAAGAGAGTACTTTTATCTGTCTTATACGAAGCCCAAGACGGAGGCTAAAAAAGGTTGACTCAACAAGAGAGTCAGACAAGTTGATTGACTCAACAAGAGAGTCTTTTATACCCAACAAGAGAGTGATTTGCTGTCTCGTACGAAGCCCGAGAGGGAGGCAAAAAGGGATGGACTCAACAAGAGAGTCTTTTATACTCAACAAAGGAGTGTTTTATACTCAACAAGAGAGTGTTTTGTTGTCTCGTACGAAGCCCGAGATTGAGGCTAAAAGGAGATTGACTCAACAAGAGAGTCTGAAAAGGTTAGCTTCGCTGGGGAGAATCATTTGTACAAAGCCCAAGAGGAGGCTGACTTTTCTGAGGAAAGGATCATTATACAAAGCCTAAGAGGAGGCTATCTTATTGCTGGGGATAATTGAGATCCCGAGGCAGGTCCAAGAAGGGAATTAATTCTTGCAGGGGAATGCAAAAGGAATTGATAGATTAGAAACATTGAGGCCCTGGTTTGAGATAACGTTATTTGACCCAGGTTGGGGTATTTTCGGGAGAAGGACGGGGTTTTAGAACCTGCAAAGTTCTAACTCAGCTGGAGATTAATCCAGAATCCGGGGTTTTTCCTATGTTTGAAAGGTGCTCGAGAATGTCTTTGAGACTCAAGGGTATTAGACTGTCCAAGTCTACTGGTAGAGTTTTATCTTTTGTATGATGCCCAAGAGGAGGCCGACTCGTTTAAGGGATGATTATCAACCCTAAAATTGGTCTGAAGGTTTTGACTCCTTTTAGAAAGACAGCTCTAACGAAAGATGACTAAGTTCTGTTCTATACCTTTAGGAGGTCGTGAAGGTCCTTGTACGAAGCCCAAGAGAAGGCATGAGAACTTTTAAGAAGCCGAAGGGTCCTTGTACAATGCCCAAGAGGAGGCGGGGATGCTTTTAGGAAGCCTGTGGGTCCCCAAACCAAGAGAAGTTCAAGAAATGCAATTCACAGAGAAGAGATCATTCCAGGAAAGTTCGAGGATTTGGAAGAAACTCAAGAGATGCCATTCACGGAGAAAAGATCATCTCTGGGGAGTTAGAGTTTCTTTGACAATTTCTAAGGGTGACGGTCTGAGAAAAGGTTCACCGAGAATACTACCTTTCTCTTTGTTCCATATTGTTTAACCCCAAGAGAAGGGAAGACTGTATCTGGAATCCTATGGGGGATCTAGTTTTGTTTGTATTTAAGAGTGACCAACAGGGCTTTACCTAGTTCTAGACGTAGTTGCCGGGGAAAACTCTATATAACTATACTAGTATTACACAGTGGATATGTGACAAGTATATAAAAGGATGTGAAAGAAGACTTACAGTGAAACAGCCCCACAATACAGTTATATACATATGAAAGCGGTAAAGGAAAGCAGATAAACACTTACCCGTTGTAGAGCTTCCATGATGTTTTGTTAGTTGTTCAACAAAGAAATTAAAGAAAGTTTTGATAACAACATATATTTGAATTCAAAATCAAAGGAGAAAGTGCTTTGAAAAGATTGTTGGGGCTTACAGCTCAAGGAGAGGTCAAAGTTTTAAAGATGATCGCACCGTTGTTTTGAAAACTGTACAGAGTGACTTATACAATATGTGAGGCCCAAAAAGTTTTTGTTAAAAGGGGGTTGGGTCTTACACTCTATCAAGAGGCCTAAAGAGTTTTTTAAGAAAAGAAATGGGTCTTATAGCTCAAGGAGAGGCCCAATGATTTTTGTTTGAAAACGGCGATCGCACCGAGGTTTTTGAAAACACAGTGGGTCTTATACAACATCTGAGGCCCAAATCATTTTGGTTTCAAAAAGGGGTTGGATCTTACACTCTATTATAGGCCCAAAGAGTTTGAAAATGAATAAAGATGGGTCTTATAGCTCAAGGAGAAGCCCAGATGATTTTGAAAACGCGACGATCGCGCCGTTGTTTAGAGAACTGTACAGAGGGACTTATACAATATGTGAGGCCCAAAATTATTTTTATGTACAAGGGGATTGGACTTACACTCTATTAGAGGCCCAAAGAGTTTTTAGAATATTTGAGTATGATAAAAATCAAAGAAACCCTAATTTTCACCTTTTAAAAGTAATTTTCCAAAGGAAATTAATAAAAAAAAGACAAAAATACCAAATAAGTTTAAATAAACCATTTGTGATTTTTGGTTAAGGTTTGAAAAAAAGAGGTTTTAATCACAAGATGACTTAAAACTTATTTCGCTTTGATTTTCAAAATGAATATTCATTTTAAAATGTTTAAAAAACATTTAAAATGAATTTATTCACAAAAAAACCAACTATATTAAATAAATAGTATAAATTTTATTTTTTTTGTAGAATAAAATATTTTACTATTTTTGTGATTTTTCAGAAAAAGAACCAATCAAAAATGATAAAAATTGAGTGAGAAATTAATTTTTTAAATCATTAATAAAATAATATGAAAAAATAAAAATAGGAAAAAATGATAAAAAAAGAGGTCTGGGGCGAGGGGGATTTGAACCCCAGACCTCTCGCTTGCTAATACACACAAACTAGTTGATCAACCACTGGGGCGCAATGCCAATTCATTTAATATATGGCAAGGGAAAAATATATATCAAATTTGGTTGGTTTTCTGAACCATGGCACCATGGCCATCTTCATCAAGCTCAGATGCGTGAAGCTCTCCAACTCATTCGTTTCTCAACCATTTTTCATGATTCAAACACCAATTTCATGCGTTTTTGAACAAGGAATATGATGGCAATATTCAATTTTGTTGAAATGGATTAAATCAGAACACAACAAGTTAAAACCTGAAGAACCCTAAAATTGGCATGAACTCAAGGAAACCCTATATATGAATTGTAAACAACAATTGATTGATGGGAAACACTCAACATATGATGAAAAGCAATTGGCAAAAGTATCATGCGAGGAAATATGCATGGATCATGTTATGAGAGTTTTGAGGCTTACCTTGATGCAAGCTGAAATGGAACTCTGCACAGATGATGTTCCATAAGTGATTTGATGATCCCTACAACTTCAATGGATGTTGTTGAGTGGATTGCAAACCTTGGAACACTTTGAAAATCTTTGGATCAAGTTGGAGGAATCCAATTGCAGAATAGATGCATAATGGCTTGGTTGAAGAGTGATTTTGGGCTATAGGTGTTGCAGAGGTGATTTAAGTGTTTGAACACCTCACATACATCATATGTGATGTGTTTGAGTAATTGGATTGGATTGTTCAAGGTTATAACTCAAAACCCGATGGTGGTCGCTCAAAAACAAAGAAATTTGGTACTTAAGAGAGAATGAGAGAAAGAAATGATGTAAGTTACTTTGGTGTGGTTTGAATGATCAGTTGGAACCTCTATTTATAGGTGATCAACTCTTGTCTTGGAGGAATAGTGAATGGCTGCTGGATCAGATCACATTCAATGGTTTTGGCTTGTTGGCATTTCTTCTTATGCAAGGCAACCTAGCCCCTCCCAAGAGCAGGGCTATGTCTTGACTAAATCCACATTCCTTAGATGTTTTAATTGTATTTTAAGTGAGTATCTTGACTGAGTAGAGTGGCTTTGTTGAAAGTGCTCTATTTCACATAAATGCCTTTGAATTCAAGGCATAATGTGCCAAAATGCATTAATCTCAAGTTGGAAGATCCCTTGGCTTTTTGACTTAGCTTTACAGGTTGGATCAGTTGGATTAGGATCATATTAGATGACTGTGGCATAGGGATCCTTAGTTTTGATTCAGAATTCGTGTGTGGCAAGAAATCACATAAACTGATTTTTCCAAAACAGTTGTAGCAGCATGACTTTGGGCATGGATTTCTCTTGGCTCAAGTTGAATCAATTCATGCTAATAAGCTCTTTGAATTCTTAGAAACATTTGCAACAACATTGATGTTTACCTTTGGAATTGATTCCACTTCCAACTATGTGAAAAAACCTCACAAGTTTTGGTGTTTTCAACAAAATCTGTCATGGACAGAATTTTGTCTAAGTGTTGAAAAAGAGGGATTTTCATGTTTTTAGTGATTTTGATCCAATCATAACTTGAAATCTATAAGGAATTGGAATGAGGTGTAGTTGACACTTTTAAAGTATGCCATGAGAGCTACAAATCCATCTTTGGATCAGCCAAAATGGTTGCTTGAATCACAAGTTATGATTCTTGGAAGTTGGTACCCTAGCCACTTTGTTCCATAACTTAGAAAAATTCTAAGTTTTTTTATGGTTACCCCTTTTACAAGTTATCCCACTTTCTTTGATTTTTATTGATGAATGTTGATTCAAATCACACATTAACATCATTTTAGGGTTAGGGAACCATAATTGACCAAAAAATCAAAAAGTCAAACTTTGTCATCTCAGAAGTGCAATCATGATTAGGGTTAGGGAACCTCGTCGAAGAGGTCTGATCAAGAGCAGCCCTCTGCGAGGCCTCGTTAAAACAAAAAATTGCAATCAGGCATAACGCCAAAGTCATACGACGAAACTTCCAAGTAGGCAGTCTCGTCCTGAGGAGAAATCACAAAGATTATCGCGAAGGAAAACTCGCCGCAAACTAGGAGGGACCCTATTGTGTTCGATCAAAAATAGAAAACGGGGCCTACTACCTAGAACACCTCGACGGGTAAGAACTCGCTCGACCATGGAACGCCAAAAAGTTAAAACAATATTATAGCTAAGGCCTCAAGAGTCGGCGTGCTCCATCAAAACAACGGGCACAGTGTACCAACCAGAAGTGCGCGCCCTGGTACAAGCGCTGCTTACTAAAATCAATCAAGGCAGGCTTTTACTCTAGAACGAGCAAAACCCCTGCCCGACTACGGTCCCTTGACCGATCCCGCCGTTGCCACCGTACCACGAAAGGAAGAACGCCCAACTCACGATGGGAAGTTCACGGTGCAAAACTCAGGCCACAAATGCGACCTGAGCTTCGCTCTTTTGCCCAGAAACTACCTAGGACTTTCGACCAGTTCCCCTAACTGTCAAACAACTATATGTCGAGTAAACCCCGAAACACTGAAAAATCATTCACGAAAACAACCCGTACAAATGGGCACTCACGAAGAGCAGCGCATGACACATAGAGAAATTAAGAAAAGTAAAAACATGCACGCACAAATATTCAAAATAACTCATACATAAGCGACCACCAAGGCCGAAATCACATATATAAAAATAAAACGGCCACAAGGACTGCGATTGTAAGAATTACATAAAAAGGGGGCCAAGCCCCATCAAAAGAAATTACAATGTACGACACGCAGACCGGAAATACAAAGTAGAAAATCAATCAGCGTTTGGCTGCGGCTCTTCGTGGGCAAACTGCTCATTCTCCTCGCTCAACCTGAGGAAACCTGGGATGACAATCTGGCCGTCCACCACGCTGTGGAGGAACCCTGTCCCCTCGGTAACCAGCTCAACCCTGGGGTTCATAACTTTCAACTGCTCCACTGCGTTGTTGAAGGCCTCTTCAGTGGCCCCCAAGCAGTCCTCCTCATCCTGGTTGATCAGGGAAACGAGTTCGACACGAGTCTTCAGACTCTTCACCTCATCGCTCTCGTCCTCGGCAAGAGCCGCGGTAGCCCGTAAAACAACTACCGCACCCTCTGCGGCTTTCTTCTCCGTAGCCAAGGTATCGCGCTCCTCGGTAACCTTGACCAGCTCTTCCTTAGATTTCTTCGCCGCCTCCTCCACAACCTTCAGCTTCTTCTCCAAAACTGCGTTGGCGGCCTGAGTCTTCTTTAGCTCTGCTTCCTGAAGGGCCCCTTCCTCGGTATAGACTACCACCATACCCAAGACCCTCATTAGGGCAGCAGCGTCCTGGGCCACCAGCGTCTTTTTGCTCGGACGATCGAGCTCCTCGAGCACTAAGGACTCTGCCCGATGGAGTGCAAGGGAGGAGCCTTCAAAGAAATTCCTCTTGTGGAAGCATGGGGGAAACTTGTACTTTCTTTTCTCCCCCTCACTGGTCAGGTTAAGGACATCCTTCACACAAAAGTGCTGGTGCCTTAAAGTTATCGGTATTTGGGAAGTCTAGGCGATAACTACTGTAGACGAAGAGGTCCCCGATCCCGTAGGGGGCGGAGGTACCTGCTCGCCGAAGCGGCTTTTACCAAATTTCCTCCCTAGCTTGAGCTTGGCCGCCGCAGGTTTCACAAAACATTCTTGGGCCATGGACATCTTGCCTGCAAAACAACGAACACACGTTAGTAAACAAAAAACAACAATCCAGGACAAGCTAAAATGAAAAATGGCTACCCAAAAGTTCCAGAGCATCCTCCCGCGTGCCGCATTCGAGGAGCTCCTTAGTGTTAATATATCGGGCCTCCACCTTGGGCCCCCCGTCATCTTTAAAAATGATATCCCAGCCCCTGGTCACGCATCGGGCAGGGCGGAAACCATCAACAAAGGCCACCAGCTTGTTGTAGCTGGCCAGATCGTCTTCCTCCAACATGATCGGGTTGGCTATATACTCCTTGGTTTCCCTGGTGAAGTGGTCCTTACTCCAGGTGAAACGGAATCTCAGCACCCGACGCCTCCTTATCTTTCCTTGCTCGTCACGAAGGGGCTCCCCATTCTCATATGTAAAAATCTCCCAGAGGAACGAAGAGTCTTTAGCCCTCTTCGACACGGGCTCCACTACATAATATCTCTCCTTAAATGTCCTAATGGACTCCGAGAAGGCCTTGAATAACTTCCTCCCCTGTTTCAGGGAAACCCATCCGAACTGCCCTCACACGACCTGACCTTGGAGGTGGATGATGGTGAAGAAGAGGGGGAGGGTGGTACTAATCTTCAAATACTCGCAGGTAATCTCGAATGCTCGGATGAAGGCAATAGAGTTCGGATGAAGCTGAAAAGGCGTCAGGTTTAGATGACCAAAAACTGCCACTTCAAAATCTGCGAAGGGCAGCCTCAGCCCAATCTCCTTAAAGACGTACTCGTACATGGGGAACCGCTCGACGTCGTATGCCGAGCATAACCGATCGTCCTCCTCGGGAAAATGAACCTCCCAATCTTCCTCGTCCCCCACCATCGTGAAGGCATCCTGAGTATGGAAGGAGAGGAGTGAGGCATGCTCCCAAGGCTCGGAGGTAATCCATTCTCCCCCGAGACTCCCGAGAGTGATTTTGTCAAAACTACTATCCCTTGAAGAGCTCTCCTCGGACAGCTCCCGCTCGAGTATAACGCCATCCTCGGTATTGCGAGACATCTCCTTTACCTAAAAAACAGAGGAAAAAAGTGAATTCGATGGCAAAATCAAATCCACCCTTCCACCGCTAGTCAAGTGAAAGGGCGCGCGAAGACCTGAGAACAACGTCGTCAACCTAAGCCCTTACTCAAACAGCGTAACGATGGTGCGGGGAGATTCTCATGGCAATCTCTTAAACCCTCACGGGGAGATCCTCCCCGACACTTTACCCAAAATTCTGTTGAAGATCAACCGGAAAACTCATGAGTACACCAGAAACTTCATAAGTTCCACCGGCGACAAACTCATTCGTCGTTGCAACGACGGCGAAATCAACAGAAAAACCTAAGTTTCTAACACTCCGACAACGGCGCCGGCGGCAGAAAATGGCTCAACCACTGCCAGACACCAACATTCATCGGAATGCTCCTACTTTACCCAGTTTTTCGTCCTAATCGCATGCAAATCTAAGCAAAATAAGATTAAAACTTGTGTAAAATAAAGAAGGATTAGAAACTTACATGATCGAAGAGAAAAAAATGGTGGTCGGTGAAGTTTTGTCGGTGCCCGTGAGGCGGTGGACGGCGGAAACGATGACAACAGTAGAAAAAGAGAGAGAAGTGAAAAGTGAAAATGAACGCTTCCTCCCTCTATTTATAGACGAGTCAGAGGCACATGCACGAGCACGCGCAGCATAGGGGCATCATTATAACCCTAACATAGCCATTATTACGCATTAACTGCGGCACATGGCTCGATGCATGCGTGGCACTCCATCCCTTCAAGTCCCATTAACGGTTGGGCTCCCCACTCGCTGAACACACAAGACAACGTTTCAGGCTCCTCGGGCACATGTATCCTCGAGCACCACAAAACGACCCCTTCTCAGTAACAGGCGTCGACCACGTTTACTCCTCCTCGAGACCACAGGCTGGCCTTAAGTCATAACTCCTATGCTCAGGAGCAACGACTTAAGAGGCTCCTGTTCCAGACTAGCCCAATTGCTAAGTATGGCCCAATCCACTTCTGCACCCAGAATGACCCAATAGCCTAAGCCCTACCAGTTAAGGACAAAGGAAAACACTTTTCCTTCTGCCCCTCACCCGAGGAGGGCTGCCAGCTGACCCCCAAGATCAGCTGTCATTCGTCACATCTCTGCCCGTCACGACGATTAATCATCCAGGAACGATCACGACGCTCTTTCCCGCAACCACACCCTTGCTCGAAGCACGACTACTTCTGAGCATGTATGCTCGTCTCAACAGCTAGTTTCTGGCAGTTACCTATTTTTGGGGAGCGAATATCTCGCTCCGAAAATAGGGACCAATGGCCAAGCGCTGGGGGCATTATAAATACCCTCTCCCTCGAAAGGGTCAGGTATTTCAAAATCATCCTAAGACATTCTTACTTTGTACTTGCCTTTTTTCCTCCCGATTCTTACTTTAGCATCAGAGTGCCTTGCAGGTACACCCCCTTCCTCTTTGGATCCAGCATCGAAGACGACGTCTCTGACCCACTTCAGGTTCTGATCAACCGAAAAGATCAAGAATCGATTCATGTTTTTTGGAAGAAATTACACATTCAAGAGCATGATAACCGTCATGAAGAAAGTGGCACAAAGATGGATTTAGAAACAGAATGTGAAGAGTTGAAGACATATTTCAATTCTTTGGATATTGTAGGACAGATGGTATTGAAGAAAAAAGTTCGGGAACTAACACATCCAGACACAACTTCTATGTGTCCACCTCCAGTGAAATACAAGTCAAAGAAGGGAGTTAAGACGAGCAGAAATGGTGAAGAGAGTGATGTGCATCGTGATCCCTCGCAGTGAGAGTATGGTGAAGGCTCGCAGAAGAGTCAGACTACAAAGAGATCATGCACAAACCCAATAGGAAGTCAACCTTCAAGTATGTTGGGTCAAAGTCAACCGTCCAATGTATCTTCTAGGCATCTTTACTTGTCTCAGTTTCCTAGTTTCTTGCATCCATACATTGATGACATCGTTGATGTGGGTGACGATGGAAATTGTGGTTTTCGGGCTATTACAACTTTACTTGGATGGGGCGAAGAGTCACAGTCGTTGGTCCGAACGCAGTTGAATACTCAAGTTCATCAACACCCAAAATTGTTTTCAAAATTGTTCTACGACACAGTTGCTGAAGTTAGGAATTCCTTAATAGTAGAACACTTGGGTATGCAGGATAGAGAGAAATGGATGTCGATTCCTAATATGGGTTACCCTATTGCAAATAGGTACAGTGTCATCTTTGTCTCATTGTCACAAAGACTTAACATTACCTTTTTCCCTCTTACCATAGCTCCACCTATGTATACGAGCAGACATAAAATCATTGTTGTTGGTTTTGTCAAGAACAATCATTGGGTTAAGGTAAAATTAAAGCCTGATAGTCTATTGCCTCCCGTCACTGACCGTTGGAAACAGAACTGTACTGAAGAAGCAAAATCATGGGAATTAGCATATGCAGGACGAATTAGGTACTGAGAGGAAGAACTTAGGAAGTCATCTTAATTTTCTATGTAATCTTGTGGATATTATGTATTTATTATATGTGAAACTTTTTGTGCAGGGAGATGTGGCCAAAATATTGATTTTTTTTTTTTTTGCAGTTTTGGCCACATACTGAAAATTTAAAATCTCCGGGAAATATCTCCAATTTACGTAAATAGTATATATTTGATATATCTGCACCGAAATTTTCAAAATTTCTGGTAGATAATACCAAATAAGTTGAAATGTTCGGTATGTGTGTCATCTCCAAGTCCTGACACGGTAATTTTTACAAAATTTTCGGTATAATGGTAAAATTTTTGACATCAACCCAAATTTTTTATATTTTTTGATATCATGAGAAATGCGAAAATGAAATTTCGCTACAAATAAAAGAGTGTCAGGTATAAGTGATGAGAGACACGTTAATTCTTCCTTTTTTTTACATACCCTTAAAGATGATCCTGTCTTTAATAAAAATATGTAAATTATTTTTCCTCTCAAACATCTCAAAAATCTATTGAATTGTAAAATATATCTGTTTAAATTTTAGAATTTAAAGTGTGATATATATTGGTTCAGATTCTAAAATTTAAATAATCTGTATAAATTACAAAACTTTTTTCTTCCCCATTTATGCATTTCTCTTTTGAGTTAAAATTTCTAAAATTCAAAACAATTTGTATTGTTTCATTTTCCATCAAATTTTAGGTGAAATATCATATATTCAACTATTTAATAACACGAGCTTGGTTAATACTCATTTTATTAAATTTTAAATTTTTGTTTTTTTTTCCCTTAATTCGTTGTTCAAACTATAGAATTTTAGTATGCACCATACATAATTTATATTATAATTTAATGTAGCAAATTGCAATTACTTTTTATTTCTTCATTTGCTTATTTGTCGATATGTTAATTTATTCATGTTTCTGTCAGTTTTCAAGAATGGATACGAACAATACGTTGAATGAAGCATTGTCTTAGGGAGAAAAGGCTCAACCAATGCCTCTGCTAAATAGAAGCGTCAACGTAAGATAAAGCAGATAGAACCAGACCATCTGAACCACAATCTCAAATTCAATATCAATACCACAACCTATATAGCTTCGACACCTCGGAAAAACAGTGTGTTTATGTCGGACACTGACCCCTACACCGATACTTCTAATTATCTTTAATTTATTTATTTATTAAATTATAATTGGTGTTGGCATGTCGATATCAGTGTCGGTGTCGTATTTGATGTGTCCGTACTTCATAGACCACAACTTATGAAGGTTTTTTTATTCGGGGGAGTACCCCAATCCGGTTATTTTGTTATTTGTCTTATCACTTTTATCGTTGATTTAATTTCGATTATTGAGTCTCCATCATGAATAATTCATGATTTTGTGTTTTTTGTCATAAATGATTCATGATTGCACTTCTGAGAATTAAGTTTGAAAAAATTCGTTTTTAACATGCATAAACCATTTGTTAGGTTTGATCTTGATTATGATGTTTTTTGTCAATTGCACGAGTAAGTGGAATAAAAACCTTTTATCTTTTTTATTTGAGTTGGATACAAATTAAAATCTCAAAGTGTTTTCAAAACTATGAAAATTTAAGATTTTGTGTTTGATTCGAATCATAGAAATCAAACAATTTTCTGATTCAATTCAAATTGGAAAGAGGTAAAATTGGAATTTTCTAACCATTTGATTCGAATAATTTTTTACATATGATTCAGATCAATTTCTTATTGCTCACCTCTGTTTGAATTGATTCGAATCAAATATTGTACATGATTCAAATTGCACAATTTTTCAGCATTTTCCAATTGGGCCCGTTGCATTTGATCTGAAACATTTTTTGCACATGATTCGAATCACAAGGTCCTTGATTCGAATCAAACCTTCCTCATGATTCGAATCAACTGACAAATGTTCACAATTCTGTTTTTTCTTTTATTCCACTTCACTTGCTCATTTAATTCAAATCATGAATTGCTCTTGATTCGAATCTAACTGACCTTTTCAACCATTTTGAGTGCTTAATCTCAAACACATATAAAGCCTTTTTTATCATCATTTTTAACATAAAATCTTATCATCTGATCACAATCAACATTGTGATTTAGTGAAAAATCAATTTCCTCTATTTTGAAAGCTCAAAGTCTTGCAATGAAAGTCTTGCATCTTCAACTTCAATTTGATATAGATTTGGATAATGAGAGATTTGTACTTGATTGAAGAAGTTGCGTCCTTGAAGCTAATCGTTCTTGGAGATTTGGTTGAGTTTTTCAAGTTTTTTTGCAAGATTGAGGTGATTGTCAATGGTGACGACAAATTCCATTGAAAAGAAGTAAGTTCTTCTCTCCATAATTTCCTTAGTAATGACTGTGGCTACAAATAAGGCGGAGTTCTTCTCAAATCTTCAGACAATTCACCGCTCAAGGAATCGGTAGGATCAAGGGGTTGATTGCTACATACGAAGGCTTGTAGAAGATTGATGATATTGGAATATTCAAGAGGCGTAATTCAATTAAATATTACGTAGAAGAGTTTGGCATTGTGTTGCATACAAGTGATGATCTAGTTAAGAGATTTTATTTTCTCAGTTGTATTGTGGATTGGTGAATAAAAATCTGATAAACAAATTGACATTAGAACTTTTCACATTGAATCATTGTGTAAACACTTATTGTGAATTGTACAATTGAATCAATCGAATACTTAGTGTTTCATCATATTCATCTTTGGTGTTTTTGAAACGATCTAGTGTTAATGTGATCAACATTTTGAATAGTACAATTTTCAAAATTTTGCATTAAACCTTCTGCTCACAATTCTTTTTGAAAACACTCTGATGATTTTTGTAAACGGCGGTTGAATTTTATTTGGGTCTATTCACCCCATCTAGACCATTTCTCTATTCCCATTTTCACAACTAACAATTGGCATCAAGAGTTGGTATTTTGATTGTGTCTAATCAACATCCAAATGTTGTGAATATGGCAGAAGATGACGATCCTAAAGGGTGTATAATAGAGCACATGTTTTCAAAGGACAAAATTATACTTATTGTAAAGCGAACATGTATGTACACTTGATATCGGTTGACAAAAATATATGGTGTACCGTCATCAAGGGACCATTTATTCCCAAGGGCAATGACGGTGTTGTTAAACATCCAAAAGATTAGGATGATGCTGAAATCAAAAAGGCTTCATATGATATAAAAGTGAGGAACATACTTGTTTATGTGTTAATCGCTAAAGTGTTCTATTCGGTTTCACATCATACGATTGTTGAAGGTATGTGGGACGCCCTCCATGTGTTCTATGAGGGAAATAATGACATCAAGGATTCTAAAATCAATATGTTTAGAGAGGAATTTGAACTATTTCGTATGGAATCCGGAGAATCTGTGGATTCCATGCAAACTAGATTCCTCCATTTAATAAATAAACTGCGCAATTTGGATAAAACCTTTTCCAACAAAGATTATACTAACAAAATATTGAGATCTATGTGCAGTGAGTGGCATGCAATGGTCATTGCTATAAAATAATCAAACGATCTTAATATTTTTGATATTACAAAACTGTTTGGATAGTTAGTCGAGCATGAGAATGAGCTGAAATGACTCATTGATAGTGAAGTAAAGTCGAAAAAAAAAGAGAAAGTAAATAAGAGAAAAAATATTTTCCTTTGAAAGTGGCAACTTTGACGAAGAAGTTTCCAAAAAGGAAGAAATGAGTTTATTCGCCAGAAGATACAATAGACATCTAAAGATAAACAAGCTCAAACATACCGATAAAGGTCTAGTGAATTTCAGAATACTCATCCACCAAAGAAACATCACAAGAAAGGTGATGATGATATCACGTATTAAGAATGTGGAAAATCGGGACACTATAGAATCACTTGTCCAAGTCTCACCAAACATCATAAAAGTAAAGACAAAGATTTTTACATGACGAAGGGAAAGAGCTCCAAAGGCCGTAGAGCCTACACTGTAACACCTTGAATTCATTTAATTGATTTTTTGTTGCTTTTATTTAATTATTTAAGTGGCTTAGAATGTTTTATATATTTATTTTGGTGATAATGTGCGTTATATGGCTATTTGGAAAGTGTGGGTATTTTTGGAAGATTTATAGAGAGTGGTAGGAATTTAATAGAATTATTAGTTAACTTTAAGTGACTAAAATAATAGAACATTATATAGTTGTGAGAGATTGAGTGGAAATTGGAATTAATAGAAAGATGGAGTAAAGTGGTGATAGTTAGAAAGGAGTTTGGGTCAAGGTGTAATTATCAAATTCAGAAATTATGTTTATTATTAAAAAGGGATTACTAGAGCTTATTTATGTCAATACGTAGAAATTGAGAGAGTTTGAGAAAAAAGGAAAAACAATGGGGGGAGAGAGAGAGAGAGGGGGGGGGGGGGGGGGGGGGGGGGGGGGGGAATAGCCAAAGCTTTGATATTTTTGCTAGAAATTTAGGTAGGGGGACTACTAAAAAATATAAGTGTATTGCATGAAGGGTAGAGAGGGTTCCTCGCCTTCCTCTAGGTTTTATTCACCATTATTGTGTTTTTATGAATTCTTTGATGATCATCATGTGAAATCCATGCTATTTTTCCTTGTTTAATGTATCAATTTGTTCTCTGTTATATGTTGAATATTATGCATAATGTGTTTGCATGATTTCTGAATTTGGTTATTGTCATTGACATGTTTTGATGTTATGAACCTAATCTTGAATTTGTGAATAATTGATGAAATTGGATGATAATAAATGAGTATATGATGATTTGATCCATGTATAATATGTATCTATTGATTTTTGGGTGATTTGGGGTGCTGACTGTAACACCCCTTTCTATACCCCCAAATAATTAATTAAATCATTTAGGCACGTATTGAAAATTTCATCAGAGTATAATTGCAAACACGGCATAAAAAGGTATGTCACATTATGCTTGAAATTAAAACACATACAAGACCTGCTCAAAATGATATGCAACAGTGGGGTAACTTTCAACAATCAAGGATCTCAGTCCTTATACCCACATGCCAACATTTAGAATAAAAGCGGAAACATCTAAACATTGATTAAAAAAACATATATACATATATATATATATATATATATATCATACTCCAATAGTAGTCACCAATATCATTCATGTTTACATAAACATTCATCAGCTAGATACATGTACAAAAGTATCACAAAAGCTCATAAACACATCCTAGCTACCCGGTGCTACATATCAGAGCCAGACGACCAAAAAGGAAATAAAGCCACGCTTCACAAAAGACCACCAGATACCTAATCTGCAATGCCTCATAGAGCATCATAAAACAGCAGAAGGGTGAGAAATATTATCATAATAACGTTGCATATAATTATATATCTCAACATATAATACACATATACCACATTCTCACCACAACTCGTCACTATGCATATATATATACATATAACACCAAGCATATACCATAAATCAAATACACGGCATAACAATCCGTAATTAACGCATCCTTCACATAGGCATATTCATTCATGCTCAAATACATGTATCCCCAATACATCTCAATTCATCACCATTCATTCAACACAACACACATACATGTTTATTCACCAATGTATCATTACAAAGATACAACTCTTATCGCCATTCATCACATCTTACTCAATATACATCGCAAGGCATATATATGTATATATACAAAACCAAGCATATACATCACAATGCTTATCATTCAACATAAATACATATATTCAGGTTCCTTCATCAATGCACATATACAAAGATGACCAATGCAAATCATAGAGACCGACTCACGACTCTATGCAAATGCAATGCGGTACCGACTCAATCATCACTAGTTCACTCAGGAACTCTGCTGGAATCATCGCTCGTTACATAGAGTAACTCCCCGTCGGGCCTACGATGTTCCCCGTCGCTATAAACCATTATTTCAGGGCGTACGACGTTTATGGATTGCTTTAGTCCACTATTTCAGGGCGCACAATCAGATTGCCATAGTCCACTATTTCAGGGCGCACAATCATTTGTGATTAATCGCTGCTACCATTATTTCAGGGCGTAAGACGATAAAACTGATTGTGATTAATCGCTTCTACCATTATTTCAGGGTGTAAGACGATAAAACTGATTCATCTATGAATCTTCCAATGCAAGAATGCATATCATGATACTTGACACATTAATGACTCATGCCAACATCAAATGCTCATGCATTAACAATAATCATGTATTTCAAGTACATATAAAGTAATGCACACAATTGCCCAAAATGGCCACAAACACCAATATACCATTCCACAACATCAAATTCCCATCAAAGAATCATCACACAAGCCATCTCATAACATATCATAATATGTCTTACAATATTGAAAAATAACTCAAAATTCCATTATTCGGTTTTCAGAAAAAAGTCGGCTAAAAGTCGGCCAAAAATAATATTTTCTATCATCATCAAAAAGTACTCATCGACAGCTTCGATTCGGTATAAAGAACTCTTAAATACGATAAACGGTTAACAAGATATGAATATTTCAAAATAATGCGAAAACGTAAACCGGACGCCCGACACTACGAAACGGTTCGTAAAAACTGTACCGATTGGACCAAGTTCAGACCCCAAAACTATTTTTCCTAGAAATAACATATCGTTAGCTTCCCAACGCTTCAAACGGGGGTCAAAACCGACTTACGGTTCAAGAGATATGAATTTCCGAAGTTTCCCCGACAAACCAGAATTTTATGGTTCAGCACAGTATGTATCGATACATAGGCTTATGTATCGATACAAAAAGCCACATGTATCGATACATAGCACGCATGTGTCGACACATGCTGTAGTGAAAATGTTGTTTTTCCCAATTTTCACAGTATGTATCGATGCATAAGGGTTATGTATCGATACATAAACCATTTCGTATCGATACATAGCTGTTATGTATCGATTCATAGCCCTGTTTTTCCCAAAAATCAGATTTTCTCAAAATACACCTTTGCTGTAACTTTTCCGAAATGCCCGGAACTCGACTAAATCGAACATTTTCACCGAAACAAACATATACGCGCAATCACCAAATACATAAGAACAATTTAGAACACATAAACGAAATTTCTACGACGTTCGATTTTTCGATTAAATTTCAACCTTTCAAAAACCAGAATTTTCGAACATCTCCAAATCGAATAAAAAGCACGCTATACGACAACCTAACCTTACTCGATACAACTACGTAATTTATTCCAAATTCTAACCGTGAAAACATCGGTTTCTATCGATTTCCTACGATTCGACCTAAACGGAAACAACAACGGAAACATACCGAAAACTAACCGAAACATAATCAAACTTCATGAAACTTTAAACAGCAGCTCACATACATATAACCAACCAACACATGTATTCATACGACTTTTCGACCGTAAAAACATTGGTTTCTATCGATTTCGTCCAATACGGCATAACCGGAAACATATGGAAAACCAACCAAAACATCCACACAAAACACATACATAATCATACACAAAGTTAGGATAACAATATTTCACACCCTTACCCGATTATATCGACTCCGAAAGATTGATCTTGGTGATTTTCCACACTTTTCTCTTGCTCTTCTCTTTTCTCCTCTCTTTTCCTTCTTCTTCTCTTTTTCTCTCAAAATTCTGTTTTTCTCCCTTTCTCACCTCTAACTTTCTATTTTAATAAAACAAATATCTATCCCCACAAAAAGACCAAAAGACCCATACACTCAAATATCTCGCAAACGCTCTCAAAACGCGACAAAATATAATCACGATGAAAAATAACATTTTTCTAAATAAAAGTCGAAAATAAAATAATATAATAATAAAATAATCAAAACGACTCGATTAATTAAATAAGACAAAACCGGGGCGTTACAACTCTCCCCCACTTAGAAATTTTCGTCCTCGAAAATATACTGAGACGAACAACCCCGGACGCGACTCTCGCATCCGACTAACAAACCAACATGCCAACAAAAGGCACACCACAAATAACACAACTGACAAACCACCGTGCTAACAGCAGATACCACAACGGCACGACAACGACGACAACAACAACGACAAGATGCAAAGCCCATACAATGCACTTGACGACCAACTCACAACTCAAGGAAAACCACGATACCAACACACATGTTCATTCTAGAACCAAAACACAACAAGATCGTTACCATCACCGTAGATAACACTCCCCTAATTCCCCACAAGAAATTAGCCACACACACTCGAACCATCACGATGGAAACGAGGCAACAACACAAACAAGAACACAAGTTCCACGACACAACATCGATTCCACAACCTCTACAAAACCAGAATACCAACATCCTTATCACACAACCTTATTACAACAATGCTACGATTCCCAATCGAACATATAACCAAAACATCCATCTACATAGTAGCCCATGAATAATATCTAAACCTTTCACCTAACACTCCCATTCTGAAACGTCCAATGGTCTCATCATTCCTACATGTTTTCAATGTTCAACCTACGAACTCTTACAAGTCCCACACGTAAACACAAAATGTGCCACCTCACGCTTCCGCTGCGCACTCTGATTACTCGCAACCATCAAAACTATCAATTCCACGTCCAAAGTCTAACTCTTTCTCAAATTCACCAAAAATCACTGTTCACTTTGATATTACCAATCTCACACTCTCGTGTTATCTCATACACCATACACAAGTCTCGGAATTTCTCAAATAATTCTAACTCCCTGATCATCAAAATAGACATGCATAGAAACTTCCGACTTAACTTTTCAGGCACAACAACATTTTTTCCCCGAAGGATAATCCAAGCCAAATTCATAACTCATCAAGAACTCTAACCATCCTTGTCGTCTCATACTTTATTCCTTTAGACCCAACAAGTACTCAATGTCCTTGCGATTACCAAACACTTCGAACCTAGAACCATAAAGATAATACCTCCAAACATTCCAACACAATACCACCGCAACAAATTCCAAATCCATAATAATACAGATCCTTTTATAAATCCTCAATTGTCGTAAAGCATAAGCCCCGACTTTACCCTCTTGCATTACCACGTTGACTAAACTCATCAAAGACACATCACAATACCCCACAACCGGTTTATTAGGATCACACAAAATCAAAGCTGAAACCGTAGACACTTCTACTCCAGCTCACCAAAACTTACTCACAACGAACATCCAAACAAACGACTCACCCTTTGTAAGTCAACTGAGATACCAGAAGTACGAACTTAACAAAGTCTTCCATAACTTGTAATAACAACCAACTGAGTCCAAAAGTTTCTAATCTCCTTAACTAACTTCGGAGCCTCTCAATGTAGAACTACATCTAGTTCCGATGGATCCATTAAGCATACTCTCATCTGAAATAACATTTCCAAGAAACTAGCCCTTTTCAGCCAAAATTCTCACTCGAATAACTTAGCATAAAACTTCGTCTCTTTTCAACACTTGTAATTCAAATCTCAAACACTTTACTCATTCTTCCTCTTAGTTTATAACAAATCCAAATATCCTCAATCGAAACCACTACGAACTTATCCAATTAAATATGGAAGATACGATTCCTTTACTCCACAAACATTACAGATTCCTTACTAACACCAAATAACATCACTGCACGTTGTAATACCCAAACAAATTCCAAAGGATATAAATTCTTAAAGCTTTTGCAAAACTTTCCACTGGGTAACTGGTTACTCACACACAAGCTTGACTGAGTACATAACAGCCTATCCCAATGATAACAACCATAACCAGTCACATTAAATCGATCAAAGCCTAAGCTCACACAATTCACCACTCTTATCAAACATTCCAAACAATTGTAACTCACTCAAACTCAACCAAACCATTCTAGTCATCTGTTCATGAAAGTGGACACTTATTCTCATTCATTACCTTATTCCACTGACAGTAACTCATACACAATTTCATTCTCTGGACAATCCAAATTCCACAAATCCCAACATGTAACCACAACTAACCAAAAAGAACTCTTAAATATTACACCCATACCTAAGGGTTCTCTCAAAATTTCCATTAATGCCTTAAAACTCCCAAGACGTCAAACTTCACCAGAACTCTAAGTTTTGCTTTCCATAGTCTCAATACCATTATACACATCCTGCTTGTTATTCCATTCAAACATCATTCCTTTTGTCACCAACAATACTGGAGCTCTCTAAGACAACACCTTAACGTTCCATCCAAAAACATATCTGAAAACCATGCCCAACTGACGGCCCATCACTGCGACTTCCTGCCAATTCCCAGAACACTACCATCACAGACAAAACAAACGTCTTATTCCCATCTACTAAGAGTTTCCTACTTACTTAGCAGATATAAACCTCAACTATTCACCTTCGTCCAATTAAGTTTAATCTCTACTCTCTGTGAAGCAGTCCTTAAATAAAACCCAATCATTCTCTCTCAATGACTTCCCAACTGGACTAACATACCAAAACCTCTAATCCATTTCATCTTCCGATACTAGCATCTTCATCGACTCATCAAAATAATCTGTAATCATCTCTTTAAATTCCAAACAACTCACTTCACACACTATCAAAGCCGGAAAGACCCGCCTATTCCATCCAACATAATTTCCGTCTGCTATCAACAAGAGATTAAGGGTGATCAGTTCCTCAATTTGCCAATAGACAGTCGACAATCATGATGGGGCATAAACCGTCTTTACCAAACTATAATAGTCTTTCTTGCATCCCATACACAAAACTACCTAAGGCACAAATCCTTAGTTGACATAAACCTTACCTCCGCATTTCTTACGGAATCGGGAACAACACTGAGCCAACGCTCCACACCTGAAGCAACATGGAGAAGTACCAGCTTCTCCCCCACTTATCTCACTCTAACTCCTGAAAACAAAGGATTAGAAAACCAAAAAGCACTGACAGTGTTTCACACACATATCACGTACTAAGGGACAAACAACAACGACAGTATTCAACTGTCACACCAACAGACTCAACAACTGACTCAACACTGGCTCTGATACCACTTAATGTAACACCCCTTTCTATACCCCCAAATAATTAATTAAATCATTTAGGCACGTATTGAAAATTTCATCAGAGTATAATTGCAAACACGGCATAAAAAGGTATGTCACATTATGCTTGAAATTAAAACACATACAAGACCTGCTCAAAATGATATGCAACAGTGGGGTAACTTTCAACAATCAAGGATCTCAGTCCTTATACCCACATGCCAACATTTAGAATAAAAGCGGAAACATCTAAACATTGATTAAAAAAACATATATACATATATATATATATATCATACTCCAATAGTAGTCACCAATATCATTCATGTTTACATAAACATTCATCAGCTAGATACATGTACAAAAGTATCACAAAAGCTCATAAACACATCCTAGCTACCCGGTGCTACATATCAGAGCCAGACGACCAAAAAGGAAATGAAGCCACGCTTCACAAAAGACCACCAGATACCTAATCTGCAATGCCTCATAGAGCATCATAAAACAGCAGAAGGGTGAGAAATATTATCATAATAACGTTGCATATAATTATATATCTCAACATATAATACACATATACCACATTCTCACCACAACTCGTCACTATGCATATATATATACATATAACACCAAGCATATACCATAAATCAAATACACGGCATAACAATCCGTAATTAACGCATCCTTCACATAGGCATATTCATTCATGCTCAAATACATGTATCCCCAATACATCGCAATTCATCACCATTCATTCAACACAACACACATACATGTTTATTCACCAATGTATCATTACAAAGATACAACTCTTATCGCCATTCATCACATCTTACTCAATATACATCGCAAGGCATATATATGTATATATACAAAACCAAGCATATACATCACAATGCTTATCATTCAACATAAATACATATATTCAGGTTCCTTCATCAATGCACATATACAAAGATGACCAATGCAAATCATAGAGACCGACTCACGACTCTATGCAAATGCAATGCGGTACCGACTCAATCATCACTAGTTCACTCAGGAACTCTGCTGAAATCATCGCTCGTTACATAGAGTAACTCCCCGTCGGGCCTACGATGTTCCCCGTCGCTATAAACCATTATTTCAGGGCGTACGACGTTTATGGATTGCTTTAGTCCACTATTTCAGGGCGCACAATCAGATTGTCATAGTCCACTATTTCAGGGCGCACAATCATTTGTGATTAATCGCTGCTACCATTATTTCAGGGCGTAAGACGATAAAACTGATTGTGATTAATCGCTTCTACCATTATTTCAGGGTGTAAGACGATAAAACTGATTCATCTATGAATCTTCCAATGCAAGAATGCATATCATGATACTTGACACATTAATGACTCATGCCAACATCAAATGCTCATGCATTAACAATAATCATGTATTTCAAGTACATATAAAGTAATGCACACAATTGCCCAAAATGGCCACAAACACCAATATACCATTCCACAACATCAAATTCCCATCAAAGAATCATCACACAAGCCATCTCATAACATATCATAATATGTCTTACAATATTGAAAAATAACTCAAAATTCCATTATTCGGTTTTCTGAAAAAAGTCGGCTAAAAGTCGGCCAAAAATAATATTTTCTATCATCATCAAAAAGTAATCATCGATAGCTTCGATTCGGTATAAAGAACTCTTAAATACGATAAACGGTTAACAAGATATGAATATTTCAAAATAATGCGAAAACGTAAACCGGACGCCCGACACTACGAAACGGTTCGTAAAAACTGTACCGATTGGACCAAGTTCAGACCCCAAAACTATTTTTCCTAGAAAGAACATATCGTTAGCTTCCCAACGCTTCAAACGGGGGTCAAAACCGACTTACGATTCAAGAGATATGAATTTCCGAAGTTTCCCCGACAAACCAGAATTTTATGGTTCAGCACAGTATGTATCGATACATAGGCTTATGTATCGATACAAAAAGCCACATGTATCGATACATAGCACGCATGTGTCGACACATGCTGTAGTGAAAATGCTGTTTTTCCCAATTTTCACAGTATGTATCGATGCATAAGGGTTATGTATCGATACATAAACCATTTCGTATCGATACATAGCTGTTATGTATCGATTCATAGCCCTGTTTTTCCCAAAAATCAGATTTTCTCAAAATACACCTTTGCTGTAACTTTTCCGAAATGCCCGGAACTCGACTAAATCGAACATTTTCACCGAAACAAACATATACGCGCAATCACCAAATACATAAGAACAATTTAGAACACATAAACGAAATTTCTACGACGTTCGATTTTTCGATTAAATTTCAACCTTTCAAAAACCAGAATTTTCGAACATCTCCAAATCGAATAAAAAGCACGCTATACGACAACCTAACCTTACTCGATACAACTACGTAATTTATTCCGAATTCTAACCGTGAAAACATCGGTTTCTATCGATTTCCTACGATTCGACCTAAACGGAAACAACAACGGAAACATACCGAAAACTAACCGAAACATAATCAAACTTCATGAAACTTTAAACAGCAGCTCACATACATATAACCAACCAACACATGTATTCATACGACTTTTCGACCGTAAAAACATTGGTTTCTATCGATTTCGTCCAATACGGCATAACCGGAAACATATGGAAAACCAACCAAAACATCCACACAAAACACATACATAATCATACACAAAGTTAGGATAACAATATTTCACACCCTTACCCGATTATATCGACTCCGAAAGATTGATCTTGGTGATTTTCCACACTTTTCTCTTGCTCTTCTCTTTTCTCCTCTCTTTTCCTTCTTCTTCTCTTTTTCTCTCAAAATTCTGTTTTTCTCCCTTTCTCACCTCTAACTTTCTATTTTAATAAAACAAATATCTATCCCCACAAAAAGACCAAAAGACCCCTACACTCAAATATCTCGCAAACGCTCTCAAAACGCGACAAAATATAATCACGATGAAAAATAACATTTTTCTAAATAAAAGTCGAAAATAAAATAATATAATAATAAAATAATCAAAACGACTCGATTAATTAAATAAGACAAAACCGGGGCGTTACACTGACGGTCGAAATCGGAGCTTCAAATGAGCTCCCATGGCCAAAAGTGTAGAAACTGCTTTCTACATCAGCGTGATGGTCGTCACAGGCGTGAGAGGCTACCTATCATGCTTCTAGGTTAGCTGACGTTCGTCAGCTGGGTGATGGAGAGATCGTCATGGTGTCTAGGCAGAATTTCTCCTGTCGGTCATCACAGAGGTGACGGTTTGTGAAGGGGATGATGACGGGCTAGATGAAGGTCGTCACCCAGGTGACGACCTATTCGTCATGACACCGAGAACAAATTTTTGAGTGATCAGTCCAATTTTCAATGTTGTTTTCTTACGTGGTCAATGGTTGACTACTGTTTTGGTATATTTGATGAATTTAATTAATAAATATGAATTCTATTGATGATTAGATAGTAATCGTATTAATTGCATGATTATAAGTGGTGAATTATAATTTTATATGAAAATGGTGACGTGTCGTATAATTATGATCATGTTATGAGTTGTGATGTTGTGAATACAATTATGTGATGTGAATGTAAGTTTATGTGTTATATTGAGTTGTGTAGTTCAGAAGTGGGGATTACTATTGAATGATATATTACATGTTGTTTATGGTTAGAAGTGGAACCATAATTGTTGTTGTTGCATTATTGGTATGCCATGCATCATATTATGTCAGTGTGTTGAAAGAGGGGAGTCATGTGTTCAGAAGTGGGGAGCTGTGATCGTCCGGGGTTCAGAAGTGGGGACCTGGTTCGAATGAAGAACCATTGTAGAGTGGACGAGATCAGTAACAAACCTTTTATGTTCAAATTGGTACCACATGCATAAATTCAAATTGTGAGTCACATTGCATACATAAAGGCTATATGAATTAGAATATGTGTTGTCGTGTAATTGAATGTGTGTTGTTAATTATGTGATTTAAGCTACCCTTACATTCTTTTACAAAGTTAATATATTTGAGCGTATTCTCACCCATTTATTGTTTGTTTTATGTTGCTTTGTACATTGTTATACAATTACTCAGGATGAGCAAGTGCTGCTGTGAGTTGGAAGATGACCTTGGAGTTTTTCTTCGTTTATTTTATTGTTTATCGCTATTTAGTTGGTTTAATGCTCTGATCTGTAACATCGGGTACATGTCGTTTGGTTTGTTTTGAGTTAATCATGGGATTATGTTAATTTCGTTAAGTATTTACATTGATTAGATAGTTGAAGTTTACGTTATATATTTTGAGTTCCGCTGCGAATTTTGAAATTATTTGTAAAGTATGCGTGTTATGTTTGAGTAGCATCATAAAGTGTGGATTTTATCCTTTTAATTATGAGTCAGGGTTTTAGGGTGTTACATTAGTGGTATTAGAGCAGACCTTTCCCAATACGGTGTGGGTTAGGGACAAACCAAACGCAAGTTGATGGGCATGTGATACTCGAGGCCGAAGACGACGGGGATTGGTTATAACATCAGGGCCCAATACGATTATGATGCATATCAGGTTTAATATTTCCTAAAATATATTCAAAACATCCATTATGGCCCCTAATAATTACTATTGTAACTCTTGAACTTAAGTTTTTCTCATCAAAAGATTTAGGAGAGGTTAAGAATGTCTGGTGGCTCAAGAGATTTAGGAGAAAAAGTAGTTTGTTTGCGACAGTTTTATATTATGTATTTTGTTTAGAAACATTTGATGTTATTTATTTATATATATATGTATGATATTATCTTTTATGTATTTTGGATGACGTTTTTAGTTATAACTAGTAAGATATCTGTGCTCCCGCACGGGTAAAATTATTTGATACAATATTAAATATGTTTAAATGTAAATTTGAACGTTATAAAATATATTTATATATGTATTTAAATTTAAAATTAGTTATTAATTTTAAAATGAACAATGATTATATAAATACGATTGTAATTAAATACAAAGAGAAAAAAGAACGTGTAAAATAAAATAAAAAATTAATTTGGATAATAAGGATTTTATCTTTCAAATTAAGGTAATTATTGATTAAAATAAAATATGTATTGTTTTTTTAGTGACCCGTGAAATATAAATTTTATTTGATGGATATTAAAATGTATTTATATACATATGTAAATTTGAAGTGAGTTATTTAATTATAAATTGAAAAATAATTATACAATCTCAATTGTATTAAATAATCATGCAAAAAGAAGAAAAAAAATTTATAAGATGAAAAAAAGACAAAAAAGGAAATTTTGATGCGATAATGACCCGTGAGATAAAAAAATTATTTGATGCGATTTAAAATGTATTTAGATACAAATGCAAAATTTAAAATGATATACTTAATTGTAAAATGAACAATAATCATACAAATTAAATTGTATTAAATAATTATATAAAATGAAAAAAAAAAAAGGAATCATGAGATGAAGAAAGAAAAAATTAACATTTAATTTTGTCTCTCAAATTAATGATAGATTAAAATAAAATAGATATTGTGTTGATAGTGACCCGTGAGATAAATAAATTTTTAATTTTATTAAAATTAAAAAATAGATTTTTGGTATTTTTAGTGATAATAATTAAATAGAGAAAAAAATTAAAATGAAAGTGAGAAAGTGTGGGAAAAAGATATGTGAGAGAGATTTGAAATTTGAATGAAGAGAGAGAATGAATGTATGTAATATTTAATTGTGATTTTATTGGTAGAGATTGATAAATGAATGCCACTTGTCATAATATAATAGGAGTTGAGATTGAAAAAAAGTAAACATTAGTTGATTACTAAAATGTCCTTTTTATAGTGTAAATAATTTGTGATAAAAGGGCAATTTTGAGAGTTTATGCAATTGAATTATAATAGATAGATAGTAGATAGATAGATAGTAGATATCTTTTTGCTTTGTCATGTTATGTGTACATAGGGATGTTCATGGACAGTTAATTCTCATAACCAATCCATAACCATAAATAATCCATATGTTATAACCGGTTATTAAAATCAATTGTCATAATCGGATTTCATTTTTGTAAAATGGTTATAAATCGGTTATATCATTAACCAATTTTATAATTAATTTTGATTTAATTTTTTTTTCAAACTGTCAATATTTTAAAGCATGACTTTAATTTTAGGGTTAAATAAGTTTTTGGTCCCTCTAAATATTGCAGTTTTCGTTTTTAGTCCCTCCAAAATTTTCTTTTAAGAAGTGGTCCCTTCAAAATTTTCCGTCTGAACAATTGGTCCCTAACGTCAAATACAACTAACGGTTGCTTACGTGACATGCCAAATTGTTCACATTGTTCAACTAACGGTCCCTTCAATATTTGACGTTAGGGTCCAATTGTTCAGACTAAAATTTTGAAGGGACCACTTCTTAAAGGAAAATTTTGGAGGGACTAAAAACGAAAACTGCATTATTTAGAGGGACCAAAAACTTATTTAATCCTTAATTTTAATCTCTTTTTTAGTAGAAATCATCAATTTTATATATGCTAAATAAATTTCCAACTTTTTTTTTTCTTTCTAAAAGCAATTGACATTAAAAGGAATACAAGGGGTATTCACCCTTACAACCAAACTGATACACCAGAGAAGAAAAAAAACAGTCCACACTAAGTAGCTTATACATCCAAAGGTTCCATACAAAAAACAAGAGAATTGGAAATGGGATGAGAAGATTCACTAAGAATAGACCATTTCTAAATCATAAACTTAGTTTTCCAACAAATGTCATTAAAACAAATAGACTCATTATTGAAAATAAAACGATTTCTAGCTTTCCAAAGGCATCAAACAATCGAGAACCAAATCGACTCCAATCTTGAACTCTTCGATTTACTGCTGCCAGTCCTGCACCAATTGATAAGAAAAGACAAAGGACAACCACAAATAAACAACAATAGAAAATTTATATGAATAAGCCTGTATTAAAGGAGAAGTGTAATATATCATTTTGGTTAACTACATCTTTTATCCCCTGTCATTTGAGTCGAATTCACAAAATGACTCTGTTAAAAAATAACACAGATAACTTAAAAATTTGCCTCCCACAAATGTTGAATCCATAAAATGTTGCTTACAAGGGGCAAACCCTTCCACTGAGCCGCTATGTTTTTGTTGTGTATTGTTTACTTCAAATGTATAAATATTACACATTGTTTATTACTGTAACATAAACATTGTTTGTGTAATTCTATATAAATATTACACATTGTTTACTACTATACCATAAACATTTAATAAACTAAAATAATATTATATAATAATTAAAAATAAAGGGGTTCAACACTTAATATTGAATAAATATTTACGGTAACAAAAACATTTAAATATTTAATATAAACTAAATTATACTAAATAATAAATGTTAATTAAATTATTAATAGTTTTAATAAACTAAATTAATATTAACGTTTTAATAAACTAAATTAATATTAACGTTTTAATAAACTAAATTAATATTAACATATTAATATTAATTATACTACATTAATATTGAATTGAAATTAAATATAAATTAAATTGTTAATAATGTTTTAATAAACTAAATTAATATTAACGTTTAACTAAACTAAACTAAATTAATATTAACGTATTAAATATATTAAAATATTAACGTATTAATATAAACTAAAATGAAATAATTAACATTATATAAAATATTAAATGGTATATTTATTTAAACATATATTTAAATATATTTATTAAATAGTATATTTATTTAAATATATTATTAAACAAGTATATTTAAATATATTAATATTTTATTAAACAAATATATTTAATATTAAATATATTTATTTAATTTTTTCTATTTAATGTTTAATATATTTGTTTAATATAAAGATAAATTAAAATAGTTAAGATAATCAAGTAATATAATACAATATTTATTTTTTATAAACTATTTAGACACTTTCACCGTATTAAATAATTATACTGAAATCAATATTAATATGTTAATATGTTTAAAATTAAAATAAAATTTGATCGTGAAGGCTGGATCAAATCCTGTTGAAGTGGGCCACCAAAAACGTCTGAGATGTTGGGCGTATGGAGAGGATGAGGGGGTGTACCTGCAAGGCACTCTGACGCTCAAGTAAGAAAGGGTCAGAGAAAAGGGGCATGTACAAAGTGTTAGTTCGTAGGGTGAATATTGGATACCTGACCCTCTCAAGCGAGAGGGTTTATATAGAGCCCCCGGCGCGTGGCCAACGGTCTTATTTTCGGGGCGAAATAACCTTTTTCCCGAAGAATAGGTAACTGCCCAAACTAGCCGTTATGTCAGGCAGGGTGCCCGAAACTAGCCGTTATGTCGGGCATAAACGTAGTTTCGGGCACATGCCCTCATCTGTTCGGAGAGTGGAGAAGCCATGCGTAACGGGCAGCATTTCCGGGGAGGAGCGATGCAGTTCGTGCCCGGTTGGAGGGGTAGAAAGGTAAGTTTTGCCCGTTTGTGGATTGGACTTAGGCAATTGGGCCGTTCTGGAGCAGAAGTGGATTGGGCCATGTCTGACCATTGGTCCAGAACAGGAGCTCCCCAAGTCGTTGCTCCCGAGCATGGGAGTGATGACTTAAGGACAGCTCGTTGCTCCGGGGAGCTAGTGTGAAGTCGTCGTTTGGTGATGGGGAAGGGTCTCATGGTGCCCGTGATCCCTGGTGTCCGCGGCATTCATGACTGTGACCGTGTTGCCCGTCATGCGGGGAGACTAACGGTTAGTCAGAATTGGAAACGTTAGGGCGCCACGTGTGCCTAGAGCTCCGTGTAGCAGTTACTAGGCAATGATGGCTAGTTAATAGCCATCATGACCTACGAGCGCGTGTCACCGCACGTGCCCCTCTGTATAAAAAGGGGAAACTCGTTCCATTTTGAACTTTTCGCTCTGATTTATCTTCGTCTTCTTCAGAATTCCTGCCCGTCACTGTCGTCTGCTATTCCGGCCACCGCATCAACTTCCGGGGAATCGTTTTTCATCTTCTAAATCAAGTAAGTTTGCTTATTCGGTGCTCTTTTACCCATTTGACGGTTGTTTGTAGTCTTGCATGCGGTTAGGTTTAGGTTTAGAAGATGAAGTAGATTAGTTTCTGGTGATTGTTGGTGGTGGACGGTGGTCGTGCCATTTTCTGCCGCCGATGAGGCCGCTAGGTTTTAGGATATTATGGTGAATCGGGCGGTTTCTGGCATCATTGTGATGATGATGCCTGCGCAACTGTCGTGATTGTTCAGATTCAAAGGCAGCGACGAAGTTTTCGGCGAGTTTTCCTAGTTTCCGGTGAAGCTTTGCAGTTTCCGGCGGAGCTTTAAACGGAAACCAGGAAGTGGCTCGAGGAAGTTCCTCGTATGGAAGCGGCTTGCTCCGGGAATTTCCTCGTGGGAGACACAGCGTTTCTGAGTTTTTCTTTTTATGTTAGGGCTTAGGCCAGGGACGTTGTCCTCAGCCCTTTGCGCACCCTTTCACTTGACCAGCGGTGGAAGGGTGGATTTGATCTATTGTCGATTTCACTTTTTTCTCTGCTTTTCAGGTGATCGATATGGCGACGGGGCCAGATGGAGAAATTATCCTGGATTCGTCCGAGGAAGAGGTGAGTTCCTCGGACAGCAATAGTTCGACGACTTCAAGTATCCCCAGCGAGGTCGGGGAAGAAGAGGAAATGGAAGATATGGAAGAGGATGTCGTCGACGATTCCGCGGAGGAGTGGGAGGTGGTTGAACCAGCTGAGCACGGGTCCACCTTCGCCACGTACCTAGAGGATGTTTTTACGGAAGTCGGACCAGAGGGGGAGTGGAAGGTGCACTTTCCCTCCGAAGATGATCGGGTCTGCACGGATTTCGTGGATCGCTTCACTATGTACAAATATGCCTTCAAAGAGCTGGGATTGAGATTTTCCTTCACTGATTTTTAGCAATCAGTGTTTGTGCACTTGAAGTTGGCCCCCACGCAGCTGCACCCGAACTCATTGGCCTTCATACGGGCGTTTGAGCTGACCTGTGATTTCTTGAAGATTGGGGCTACTCTTCCACCTTCAACGATAGCTGTCGGGGAGGAAGTACGGATGGGTCTCGTTGAAGCGGCCACGTAAGTTGTTCAAGCCTTTTTCTGAATCGATACGGATGTTTAAGGAGAGGTACTTTATCATTGAGCCCGTATCGGAAGCTGCCCAGGACAGCACTTATCTCTGGGAGATCGAGGTCGACGAGGAGGGAAACGAGCTGCGCGATGAGGCTGGGAAGTTTATCAGGGAGAGAATGTACAAGTTCCCCATCCACTGGGGACCTGGCCATTTCACCAAGAAGGCCGGCGATTATGTTCTTCAGCCACACGAGTTAGACGGGCAGGATGTCGTTGCGTATGAGACACTGGTGAAGTATGTTAACTTCTTCTTGCTCGCTCAATGCTAGACGAAGAAGGGTGAACCGATCTTCGAGGAGGATGGTAGTCATAGGGTTGAATACCGCTTTATTAATATCAAGGCACCCCTGGAGTACAAGACTCCTGCGGAAGCCCAGAAGCTGCTCGGTAGTCTTAGTTATTTTGATTTTCCTAAACTATTTTCTTTTCTCGTATCTAATATGCTCGTATTCTATTTGTGCAGGTGAGATGCCTTAAGCTCATGAGAGGGTGGTGAAGAATGATCTTGCGAGGAACAAAGTCGGACGGGCTCCTCCGAAGTCTCGATTTACCAATGTGCGTGCTCCCACTCCTGCTCAGTCTGCTGCGGGGACCTCTTCTCCTACTCCTGCTCCCCAGGGATCTCCCCTGCCCTTGACCTCACGAACCAAGCGGTCGAGGGCCAACGACGCCGTGGATCTCAGTCGGGCCCCAGAGAAAGGGAGGTTCGAGCTTCCTTCTTGCATACTTGATAGAAGATACTTTGAGGAGAACTCCCTGATCGTGCCGCGGGCAGAATCTCTTCGGCTGGAAAGTATGGACCATCCGAGCAAGAGGGCGTTGGTGGCCCAAGATGCTTCTGCACTGGTCAGAGTTCTGGAAATGGCGGCCATATACGCTGAAGGGGACTCTGCAACTGAGTCTGAGCTCAAGGCTGCTCGGGCTACCATGGTATCTCTCACGGAGAAGGTGAAGAGTGCTGATGATGCCCGGAAGAAGGCCGACGAGGAGGTGGCCAGGCTGAAGAAGGAGAATTATGTGCTGACGGCGGAGAAGAAGGCGGCTGAGGAGCTGGTCCAGCAGCTGAGGGCGGTCAAAGCCCCGGGCGAAGATGAACCCGAGGATGTGAAGGAACTAAAGACAAGGTCCGAGCTAGTTACCCGTATGTTGGCGGCCAAGGATGATAATATCGTCATTGCGGACGAATCCTTCAAGAATGTCGTGTCTCAACTGCGGGTGGTGAACCCCGGACTTGACATTTCTACTGAGGGTACTCATTATCTGGCGCATGTTGAAGATGGCCGGATCGCTATGCCTGATGCCCTCCTTGAAGAGAACGCCGAGGATCAGCCCGCAAAGAACCGGAGCCTCAGCCCGAGCCTGCCGACCAGATGGATGAGTGAGGGGTTTTCTTTTTGTTGTTGTAATTTGTCCGGCCTGCGTGCCGTGTATTTGATGTAACCTATTTTGGGGGCATGGCCCCCGGTCTATGTAATCCAGTACAATCATGGTCCTAGTGACCATTTATCATACTTAAATTATGTGTCCGGTCCTGGTGGCTGGTTCTGTTATTTGTATGGTTTTACTTGCTTTTATTTTCTGCCAAGTGTTGTACTCATGCTCGTTGTGAATGTATGTCTACCCGTGATAGGGAGTATTTTACTTATATGAAGTTTAAGGGGATTGCTCGTTGTAGGTGTGTTCGGAAGTGAGGGTACCGGTCGAACGGCCGGGGAATATCCTGGCGGGGGTGCGGAGCTCAGGTCGCGTTTAAGGTCTGAGTTCCTGGCGTGAACGTCCCATCGCGAGCTGGGGTTCTGCCAGTCATGGTACTTTGATGACGGCGATGCTCGATTGAGGACCACTGTCGAGCAGATACTCGGCCTGTTATTGAGCGGGGTTATGCTTTATTGGTATGCGACGCTTGTACCTAGGCGTGCATAGTGGTCGGTAGCTGACGTTCGTCGTCGTGACGGGTCGAACCGAGAATTAGGGTCTTAGCTATAGTATTGTTTTAGCTTTTTGGCGTTCCATGGTCGAGCAAGTTCTTCCCCGTTGAGATGTTCTAGGTAATAGGCCCCATTCTCCGTTTTCGCTCGGACACGATAGGGTCCTTCCCAGTTGGCGGCTAGTTTTCCCTCTCGAGAGTCTTTGTGGTTTCTCCTTAGAACAAGGCTTCCCACGTCGAACTCTCGTCGTATCACCTTGGCGTTGTGCCTGATGGTAATTTTTTGTTTTAATGAGGTTTCGCGGAGGGCTGCCCCAGTTTGGATTTCCTCGACGAGGTCGAGTTCTTCTCTTAATGATTCGTTATTTATCTCCTCGTCTAGGGGCGACTCTGTCCGCCTGGAGGGTACGTGAACTTCGACGGGGATTACAGCCTCGGTCCCGTATGCTAGATGAAATGGTGTTTCCCCGATTGTAGAGTGTGAAGTTGTGTGGTATGCCCATAAGACACTGTGTAGTTCCTCGACCCAGGCCTTCTTTGTTTCGTCGAGCCTTCGTTTGAGGCCTAGAAGAATGACCCGGTTAGCTACTTCAGCCTGCCCGTTTTTTTGAGGGTGCTCGACGGACGCGAAGTGTTGCTTCGTGCCTAGTTGGGCAACGAAGTCTTGGAACTTTCTGTCTGTGAATTGTGTCCCATTGTCCGTTACTATCGCTTAGGGGATGCCGAAACGTGCAAGGATGTTTCGTTTGTAGAAATATAGTATATTGAGGGCAGTTATTTTGGCCAGGGCCTCCGCTTCTATCCATTTTGTGAAGTAGTCTACGCCCACTATTAGGTATTTGTTCTGATTTGATCCTACTACGAAGGGTCCTAGGATGTCTAGGCCCCACCAGACAAATGGCCATGGGGAGGACATAGCCTTGAACTTGTTAGGTGGAGCCAGGTGCATGTCCCCGTGCTGTTGGCATTTATCGCATTTCTTCACGTGTTCTTTAGCGCCGCACTACATTGTAGACCAGTAATATCCTGCTCGGAGGGCCTTTCGGGAAAGGGACCTTCCACCGAGATGTTGGGCGTTGATTCCTTTGTGGATTTCACGCAAGATGTGTTCGACCATTTCTTCCTCGACAAACTTAAGCAGCGGGATGGAGAATCCTCGCCTGTAGAGTTTATCTTCGACCAGGATTTAGGAGTAAGCTCTTCGCCTAACTACGCTGACCTCTTTTGGGTCTGACGGAAGTTTGTCTTTAGCGAGATAGTTGTAGACAGGGGTCATCCAGCAGTGGTTGTCGCTGATCACCTGTACGTCGAGGATCGGGGAGGCCCTCTCGATACTGGGTCAAGGAAGTACCTCCTGTATGAAGGACTTGTTTCCACCTTTCTTCTTTGTACTGGCTAGTTTGGATAAAACATCTGCTCGGACATTGTGTTCGCGGGGAACATGTTTTACTTCTACCGTTGTGAACTTCGCCATTTCCTTTTTGACCAGGGCTAAGTATTCGGTTAAGTTGTCGTTTTTGGCTTGATATTCTCCTCGGACCTGAAGGGCCACGAGTTGTGAATCTGTGCAAATGACGACTTCTTCTGCGCCCAGGTCCTCGGCTAGACGTAACCCAGCGAGGAAGGCTTCGTACTCAGCCTGATTGTTAAAGGTTGGGAAAGACAGGGTAAGCGACACTTCAACTATGATTCCTTCGTTGCTTTCCAGTATGATGCTCGCACCGTTTCCTGCCGAGCTGGAGGCGCCGTCCACAAAAATGGTCCATTTGCGCGCTTCGCTCGCGGGGGAGTCTGCGAACGTCATTTCTGCGACGAAGTCGGCCAGAGCCTGGGCCTTGAGGGCTTTCCTGCTTTCATATTGGATGTCAAATTCGGATAGTTCGAGTGACCATTTGAGCATTCGACCGGCCATATTTGGTCGTCCCAGCAGCTGCTTTATGGGTTGATCTGTTCGAACCACGATCGTGTGGGCTAGGAAGTAGTGTCTTAATCTTCTGGCTGCATTGATGAGGGCCAGAGCCACTTTCTCTATCTGTTGGTACCTTAACTCTGGTCCTTATAGTGCTTTGCTCGTGAAATATATGGGCTTTTATTCGCCAGGTGTCTCGCGGATAAGAGCGGCGCTCACTGCTTCGGTTGCTATGACGAGGTATAGGTACAAAGTTTCGCCATTGTCCGGGCGAGAGAGGACTGGTGGCTCTGAGAGCGCCCGTTTCAGATGAAGAAGAGCCTTGTCGCATTCCTCGGTCCATACGAATGATGCCTCCTTACGGAGGAGTTTAAAGAACGGTAAGGCGTGTTGGGCAGATTTGGCCACGAAACGAGATAGTGACGCGAGCATCCCGTTGAGGGACTGGATGGATTTATTTGACTTGGGTGTTGGAAACTCGGAGAATGCTCGACACTTATCGGGATTGGCTTCGATTCCTCGCACTGTTAAATAGAAGTCGAGGAATTTGCCTGCTCGGACACCGAATGTGCACTTCTCTGGGTTAAAACACATTTTGTATTTTTTGGCCTGTTCGAAGACCTTCCTAAAATGGGCAGTGTGATCGGTTTCCTCGTGGGATTTTACGATCATGTCGTCCATATAGACTTCGAGCATGTCGCCTATCTCTCCCCGGAAGACCTTGTTCATCATTCTTTGATAAGTCGCTACGGTGTTCTTCAGGCCGAAGGGCATTACGTTGTAGTAATAGTTGCCCGATTCGGTCATGAAGGCTGTGTATTTTTTTGTCGGCCATCACCATTGGAATTTGATTATAGCCTGAGTAGGCGTCCATGAACGATAAAAGTTTAAAGCTGGTAGAATTATCAACAAGTTTATCAATATTGAGGAGGGGATAGGCATCCTTCGGGCATGCCTTATTAAGATCGGTGTAATCAATGCACATTCGCAATTTGCCATTAGATTTCTTTACAGGTACAACATTGGACAGCCAAGTGGTGTACTTGGCCTACGAGATAAATTTGACCTCGAGGAGGTCCCTTACAGCTTTTTCTGCAGCCTCCGTTTTCTCCGGAGACTGCTTTCTCCTACGTTGTGCTATGGCCTTGACGGTCGGGTCAATTATCAGTTGGTGGCAGGCTACGGACGGGTCCAAGCCGGGTATCTCGGCGGCGCTCCAGGCGAAGAGGTCGGCGTTCTCACGGTGGCATGCTTTGAGCTGCTTCCTCGCGATGTCGGGCAGGTCTGCTCCAATCTTCACTCCCCGCTGAGGGTCATCGCCGAACAAAACGAGCTCGAAGTTGCCATTCGGGATTGGGCGCATCAGATGGGAGCTGCTGCTGGACGAGTTGGTTAAAGTTGCTCAATCCTCGTGTTGGTCTTCTTCGGTGAAGCGGCTGTCGAGGTCGATGGAGTCGACCTGAGGCAGAGGCTTGGCTTCCTCAGAGTTGCTAGGCAAGGCTGACTTGCTTGATACCTTTGGATGGATGCAATGGCGTTGAGCCACTTTGTGGCTGCTTTAAAACACCGTCGTGCAGCTTCGATGTCGCCGTGGAGGGTGGCGACCATCTCTTTTGAAGTGTAATACTTCATCTTGAGGTGGACTGTTGAAGGCACAACTACCAACTCGGCCATAGTTGGTCTTTCGAATATGCACTGGTAAAGCGACGGGCAGTCGATTACCAAAAATTATACCTTGACGGATCTGGCCGTCTCAGCTGATCCGAAGGTTACAATCAGTTCGACGTACCCCCATGGCTTGGTCACTGATCCGTTGAATCCCTGTAAATCAGACCCCACATAGGGGGTAAGGTGTGATTCGTCCAGCTGAAGTGTTGAAAACATCTAGGAGTACATAATGTCGGTCGAGCTGCCCTGGTCGACGAGGATTCAGCGAACGTCAAAGTTCGCCATTCGGGCTCTGACGAGCAAAGGTATGCTTGAGTTGGGAGATCCCCCGAGGAGCTCTTCCCGGTAGAAGGAGATGGGGATAGAGCCCTTCTGGGCCTGATCGAGCGTGGTCACCTTATTGGAGCTTGTGTTGATCAGATGCTCGAACTTTCGTTTCACGGAGCCCACCGTGACTTTGTTGAAGCCTCCGCCAGAGATAACCATGGCGGAGGGAAACGTCTCCCACGGGCTGTGGGTCGCAAAATAAGTAGGGGCGCTGAGCTTGTCCGAGACGTAGAAGTCCTCTGGTCGCGATATAGAATGGCGACCTGGATGTTGGCCTCCTCCGAGAAGGGTACCTCTACCTCTATTTTCTTGGACTCCTGGGCGTCCTGCCGAGGAGTGTCTTTCTTCTTCGCGAACTGTTTCAGGTGGTCGTCCCTGATCAGTATCTCGATAGCATCCTTCAGATGGATGCAGTCTTCAGCAGTGTGGCCGTGACTCTTGTGGAAACGGCAGTACTTCGATTTGTCGGCGTTGGGTTTGGCCGACAATTGTTTGGGGAAGCGGACCCCTGCCTGCTTGAATTCCGAATTCGTACACTCGGACGGTATCTTCTCCCTGGAGACGGTCAGGGGGTATAGTCGTGGAATCGCCCGGAGGGTCCCTTGCTGTCGCGGGAGTCCCGAGGACGGTCCTCGCGCCTCCTTTTGTTTCGACGAGATGTTGAGGCTTCCTCGCCTCTGGAGGCCCGAGCGTTCTCCTGATGGCGTGACGCTCGGACGTTGCTGGCCACAACCTTCTCTTCGTACTGAATATGCGATTGAGCTTTGAGGAGGAGGGCATCTAGGTTCCTCGGAGGTGCGAGGCCGACGGCCTTAGAAAACTCGGAGCCCGGGCGAAGTCCTTGCTCGAGCAGCAACTTTTTCATCTCGTCCATTATAGGGACCTATACTGCTTCTTTGTTGAACCTCGCAATATATGCGTGGAGAGGTTCGTCCTTTCCTTGGATTATGGCTCCAAGGGAGGCCTCAGTCTTAGGGTGACGGCGAGAAGTTGTGAAATGCCGTGAGAACATTCTGCCCAGTTGCCTCCATGAGGTAATGGACTCTTCGGGCAGGTGCTTGTACCACGTCATCGCCCCTTTTCGGAGCGTGGTCGGGAATAGCCGGCACTTGATGGCGCCCCGTACTCCACGGTAGTCCAATAGCGCATCGATGTTCTCGATGTGCTCGTCGGGGTCAGTAGTCCCGTCGTATGTGCCCAATGACCGGGGCTTCTCCAGGCCCTTAGGGAGACGGGTATCCAAGATTTCCTGGGACAATGGGCCGCGAGGCTCATCGTCGCTGCTGGAACTGGTGAATGACAGGGACCGAAGGGTACGCTCGCAGTGGCGGTTCCTTCGGGGAGAAGGTGAGCGGTTCCTTCGGGGAGAAGGTGATCGGGCCCGG
Organism: Lathyrus tuberosus; assembly: GCA_022829125.1. NCBI lineage: Eukaryota > Viridiplantae > Streptophyta > Magnoliopsida > Fabales > Fabaceae > Lathyrus > Lathyrus tuberosus. The sequence goes on from JALAZF010000193.1 coordinate 6,314,304, forward strand.
CCTTTAGACTTGACCGGGGGTGACTGCTCGTTCCTTCGGGTCCTCTTGTGGCGGGGAGATTGTTGGTTACGCGGGGAAACCTGGTCACGTGTAAGACCCGTATATTTTAGTCCGTATGATATTATGATGTTTTACCATTTTAATCTGTTTTTCTACTAAATTTGGAGTAGCGAGCAGATTATACCCGATATTTCTAGGGTGTTCGGTTGTGGTCTGGATTGATCCACGTGGTTTCTTTTTAATTCAATCAGACTTTTTCTATTGGCAGGGTAGTTATATTGGATTCCGAATGTTTCTATGTTTTCGAAATTTCAAAAATGTGTTTCTGCCGATTTTTGGGAAAACGGGCAAATTATACCCGTCGTTTAAATTTTCACGGACTCCGATTGTCGTCAAAATTTAAATGGGAGTTTTATATATCGCCGATATTGAGAATTTAATCTCAATATATCTTTCTGAGTTAAGGAACAAAAATTTATTCGGAATAAAATTTATTCGAAAATTTTGGGTGGTTTTAATTAAAATGCGACGGTGAAATTTTTCGGTTTTCATAAAAAGTTGTTCGTGAGCGAGTTACGACTCGTCTGAGTCAGAACATTTTTTTAAGTGTGAGACATTAAATATCTAGATATTTTTGGGTTATACTATTATTATATGTTTTTAAGATAAGATCTTTTAGATTTTTTTTGTTGAGATATTATTATTAAATCCATTAGATATTTTGTTGAGATATTATTATTATATCCATTAGATATTTTTGGCGGGTATATTGTAATTTTATTCTTGACTTTTATTTTATAATATATCTTTTTTTCATCGATGTTTTCGTTTGATCGCGTTTTGAGAGCGTTTAGGAGATATTTAGGCGAAAGGGTAAAACGGTAATCTTGCAGATTAGATATTTTAGAAAAGGATATGATGGGGATTAAGTGGAAAGTTTAGATTATATATATAGAGAGATTAGAGAGAAAGAAAGTAAAAGGAAAGCAAAGAAGAGGAAAGAAAAGAGGAGAAAGAGAGAAAAGAGGGAAAAATGGGGAAAACATCCGAATCGGAGCCGAATCTTCGATTAAATCGGGTAAGTTTACTAAACTCGATTATCCTACGATAGTATATGTATATGTAGGTGTTTGTTTGGTTGGATTTGGTTAGAAAATGTTAGGTTTTACATATTTGAGCAAAATTGGTAAAATCGATAGAAATCGATGTTTTCACTGATGAAATTCGAAATAAATTGCGTAGTTTAGTCGAGGAATGTTAGGCCGTGATTATTGAAACTTGTAAGATTGAATTCGGGTGATTTCGTAACTTTGGACATTTTTTAGAAATGAGGGTTTTAAGAATTGAATCGAAAACGGACGTCGTAGAAATCGTGTTTAATGGTTCTAATTCACTGCTATATGTTAGGTGAGTACGAGTATGTGGTTATTTCGAAGAAAATAATTGAATCGGTCGGATTTTCGGGTGGAAAGGCCAAAACCCGTAGGTTTTCAAGGCAAAAGGGGGGTTTTCGGCGAAAACTTCGAAAATTCATATCTTTTGATCCGTAAGTCGGTTTTGATCCCCGTTTGAAGCGTTGGAAAGCTAACGAGATGTTCTTTCTATTAAAAATGGTTTGGAGGGCATGAGATGATTTTAGTTTTTGTGATTTTGAAAAAGTGTTGGGTTTTATCACGTAAAGTGTGTGCGGTCGGTGTTTTACTGTGTGTTGTGCTTTTGTTATATAACGTGGAGCCAGTGAGCTGTTATATGATGTACTGTGGGTGGCCTAATGGCGTGAATCCTAGATTTTTTGGAATTCAAATTGTTGTTCAAAATAAATGAATTTAAATTGTGTGGGTTTTTCTATAGAGCGATTAGGTTAGTAATCGGGGAGTGAAAACCTAAAACCCTAATTGTTTAGGTTAGCGATCAAAACCCAGCCTTATTGTAGATGTATCTGAGTTGGTTTTAACTTAAGTCCTTTGTGTATTTTATAAGGTTGAAAGTGTGAATCGGGTACGAGATTTCATCGTGAGAGACAAATCGATCTTACGTAGCGTAAGTTGTTTGGGTTGGAAGCTTGCTCAGGTAACGACACTTTCTAACGATATTATATGTGATTGAATGCATGTGTGTTTGTATTCATAACTGTGTGCCCTTGTGGGGATGTTTGAATGATTGTGTGCCAGTTGAGGTTGTGTGGTTATATTCATGATTGTGTGCCCGGTTGAGGATATGTGTTTATGCTATGACGCTAAACTTGTGTTGTGCATTCATATGATTTGTGATAAATATATGATTTGCGGTTGATGTGTATGTCGAGGAGGACAACACGAGGTGTGTCTGAGCCACCTGTTGGTAATGAGAATTATTCATATGATTTGTGATAAATATATGAATTGCGGTTGATGTGTATGTCGAGGAGGACAACACGAGGTGTGTCTGGGCCACCTGTTGGTACCGAGAATTGTTCATATGATCTGTGATAGATATATGAACTAAAGTGTGAATTATGATTATACAGATTGTGTTTATATAAACTGTTGCATTTGCATGTGTGGGTTCATGCATACCATAGATGCGTGTACGTAGTTGGCGCCGAATGGGCCAGGGTGATGGGTTCTGAATCATCACCTAATCCCGAAGGGAATTCTACTGCACCAGGTGATGTGACTGAGCCGTCATCGATCCTTTGAGATCAAATTGAGTCAGGTGAATGCGAGGGAGGCAACACCGGGTGTCTGCAAGGGCAGCACTTTTGTGTCTGCGAGGCAGCACGGTTAGTGAGGACCCAAGGGGGTATCACGACTCTCTGCGGAGAGGTTAAATTCCGGGATTCATGCATGGTGAGGATACCCGACGAATTGGGACCACCAAATTCATATAGGTCTGCATTTAGGATTTATGTGCATTGCATTTGTGTGTTAAATTAAATGTTATGATTGTTACTCATCCTATTGTCATCTCATTCATGTTGTTATGTATATCATGTTCTGCTGGTATGTGTGTATTCTTCCATATATGCTGTTTTTAGATTGTGACCCTCTACTATTATTATGATGTGGCTAACGACCACCCAGGTTTAGAAGTGGTGATAGTTAAGGTATCCAGGTGTCGTGAAGGCTTGTAAGATGCGATGTCTTTGGGCTAGGAATTCAAGATCAGCTTAGGGTCGTGTTTTGAGGTTGTCCATGTTATTATTGCTGTTATTATTAAAGCTGAGTGCTTATTTTTATGTGTATGGACAAATATTTATAACAGTGGGCATTACGCTGGTCCTATGTATGGAAAAGACTTAGATCGAAAGCTCGTACTCTGATTAATCATTTTTATTATTTTTCCTGGAGAGACAGTTGTCAATATTATGTATGGCATTCAAAAAAAAATATACACTCTCGCTGTTAAAAATCGGGGTGTTACATTGTGGTATCAGAGCTTTGGTCTAAGATTTTCATGGGGTTGTGAGTCGGGTGTCCTAAGCTGATCAAGTGTCGGGTTTAGTGGGAGTAAATGTGTGGAGTCCTATGTGTTATGTGGTTTGTGTCTTGAGTCCAGCATGATATGTGCCTAGGTAATCGTTTGTTTCTTAACTGAAGTTGAGGTCTCCCATAGTACTTCAGTAAGAAGCTTAGTTAAACCCCTTGAGCATTTGTCGACGTTGGTCGACATATGTCTCTATTTTCTTTAGAGGTAGTGATCTAGAGGTAGAGAGATTGAATCGAGTAAGAACTACAAGGGTAATGCTATGGATGAGAGGTTTTGTTTGTCCTTATCACTCCGAGGTGTTGAGTAGGGATGAATGGAAGTCAAGGTTTCAAAGGATTCTAAGTAAGGACTTGATTTGGAGGACCTATTGAGAGAAAAATGATTGGATGTTCATTCCGGGGAGTTCCGAATGAGAGGAGATGCAGTTTATGGACTATGAAAAAGGTGATATTTCTTTGGAATCAAGGAGCAGTTATAGATGTCGTTTGGAGACAATTACTATACTTGGAGATTAATGGGACATCTTCTCTAGAAAGAAAGCGGGTTGCACGTTGAAAGTGGCCGAAACCTAGGAAGGTTGGAGGAAGGTTATACGAGTGGTAGGTGCTTGAGGGTTTAATTTGGTTTCTTAAGCTAGGTTAGATAGGTAACTAAATTCCGTAAGGATGAATCATGTGATGTTAAAGGAAGGAAACCAAGTATCACATGGATAAGTTTTAGTAGAAGTGACCATCAGTGGAGTTGTCTTCAAAAATTAGAAGTAGGAGGTTGGGAGAGAATGAGTATTACGGTTTATAGGAGGAAAAGGTAGAAGTAGCACCATGGATCTAAGTAATTATATGAGTAGAGTAGGGAAGTTCTAAAGCAATTCAAGTATGGGTGACATGGTTTTGCTAGAAATATCATACCGCGGGTAGACAATGGGTTGTTAGAAGAGTGATAAGACGCTGAAAGTTAATATCTGGAAGGACACAGAGCCATGTATGAAGAATTAATGAATGGAGTTATATGGTGTAACAAGTACATGGATTTCGTGAAGATCAAAGTTTAGATTTGGATTTAGGGATCGAACCTGAGAATAAAGAAAAGTTAGCAAAGAAATTTTGATTGGGTAGTTGCTCTTTAAAAGTCAAGCGTTAAAATTTGAGATAAGTGCTAAGTGACTAGATGAATGAGTAAGATATATCTGTTTTGGAAGGATAATTCTTTTAGAGTGTTAGATCGTAGAGTAATAATGTTGGTCGATACCTTAGAAAAAACTAGGATTGAATAAGAAACTGAGGAGTGAATGGATGTGTCTTGATGTTTAGCAAGAACTTATGCGAAAGAGGATTGGGTTGTGTTATAAAAGGATATTATGACCATTGGATGGTCATAAGCAATTGAAGATAGATAGAACAACGAAGAGTAGGTTGGATAGGACGAACATTGATTTGGAACAAGGATAATTAGATTGGGTGAAGGAGAGTAAAGATGTGGGTTGAAGTTGACAAGATAGAGGTCATGGTAGGTTGGGAAACGACTATAGGCGTTTGGTTGCTAAGATTTTTTTTTTTTTTTTGAAGTTGGAAACTCCTAGATGTTATAAGAGGGTCTAGTATAAGGGACTTTGGAGTTGCAGTATCGTAAAGGTGGTTACAAAGGAAGAATAAGGTTGTATGCAAGCAAGAAAGTGCTCAGGTAACACAGATTTTTTTAATAAGAAGGTTGACTACCTCGTTGCTTAGGAAGGACTACCAAGGATATGGCCCAAATGGAAATGGGAAGGATACTAAGCATTTCCTCAAGAGTGTATGCTATAGATGATGGGGTTGCGCTCGGACGTAAAATTGATATTTAAGAAGCGGTATAAGTGGTAGAGAATAATCCTGCGGTTGGAAATTTTGATATCACAAGGTTAATGAGTAGTGTATTAGTGACTAGATGGGTGGTTGTATTCAGAAATAGGATGATGAGGTTACTAAGTGAAAAGCCTGTTGGAGATTCCACGTGAGACATGGGAAGTCTGGACAAGGCTAAGTACCTTATGTCGTTGATGAACGAATAAGTGGAGTGAAAAGATTGGTTTTGGGAAATAGGTGTCAAGACAAAGTGTGAGAGGAACGGTTAGAGATGTGGATTAGGGCGATTTAGAATTCGTGCAAGGAATTACCTCGCCCATAAACCGGAAAAAAAGGGGGTAGTGGTAAGTGTATGCTTAAGAGTTAAAGGTACAACTAGATTGGGTCACATAAGGTGCATTGGGCATATTCAGAAGTAGATAGGATTAAACATTTGCCTATTCGGACGAATCAGGGATGAAGTGGAAATGTTGGGCGGAGACTAGTAAGGCTTGGATCCGTTGTACTTGTTATAATGAAGACTATAGAAGCATAATGGAAAATAGGCATTGAGAAATTATTGAACATCAGAGGTTGACATCGAGAACAGTTTGACAATAGAAGATGAGATAGGGGAACAATCAAGAATGGTTTGATTGATGAGCTCTTTGAGGAAGAAGGAATTTGAGGGTAAGAGAAAAAGAAACAAAATGGATTTCTGGAAGCTGATGTAGGATGATACGAAAGACGTGGTAGGTCAAATGGGGATGGCCAGCGATGAGGAACATTTAATGTTAAGGCATACGAGAGTAAGCTAAGTATGATTTGGAAATAAGGTAGTTGTGTTAGAGGGTGACCAAAGAGTGTAAGACTGGTGAAAAGGAAATTGGGGTATTGTTAGATGGCATAGTTTGGCAGGTGGAAGAAAGATTAGGGAAGTTTCAATCACCAACCGAATGTTGGGATGTTATAATTCAGATTGTAATTTGGAATGAAGTTTGAATCTGAACATATACGGATCATCACCATTATGAGATTAAAGGAATAATTAAGGATTTATGGACATTGGGGAAAATGTGGAGTTCTCTACTTAGATGACTACTTCGTTTGGAGTGAAATAGGTTGAATTTGTACTCGGGTATTAGCTGTTACTGTTTTGGGAGGATACTCAATGGTTGTTCCGAGCTTAGTGAGCGTGAGAGAAACCGTAATTTGTTTTGGGAAATTGTGTCTCACTTTAGAGAGTGAAGTAGCAGGAGTTTGGAGGAAACATTTAGGAAACATCGAAGTGATTATTGGACCCTTGTGTCTTGCATAGAATTGAGAACAAGATGAGAAGGACGCTATCGTAGTTAGGTAATGATGATTTATTCCACCATCATGGTTGTCGCCTACTTATTGACAAATTGAGGAACTGATCATCCTTAATCTGTTGTTGATAGTAGACAAGATTGTGTTGAATGGAATGAATGATTCTTGTCGGCTTAGATAATGTGCGGTTTTAGCGTTGCGTCCAGAGTCCGAGTCACTGTGACTTTGTAGAGGGTTGCAATAGGTGCGCGGTCGTTCTGGTGAGTGTGTTAGTGATAAATTGGTAAGTTGTTACATTTACCTCGAGTTTCGAGGACGAAACTCCTTTTTGGTGGGTAGTAATGTAAGACCCGTATATTTTAGTCTGTATGATATTATGATGTTTTACCATTTTAATCTGTTTTTCTACTAAATTTGGAGTAGCGAGCAGATTATACCCGATATTTCTAGGGTGTTCGGTTGTGGTCTGGATTGATCCACGTGGTTTCTTTTTAATTCAATCAGACTTTTTCTATTAGTACGGTAGTTATATTGGATTCCGAATATTTCTATGTTTTCGAAATTTCAAAAATGTGTTTCTGCCGATTTTTGGGAAAACGGGCAAATTATACCCGTCGTTTAAATTTTCACGGACTCCGATTGTCGTCAAAATTTAAATGGGAGTTTTATATATTGCCGATATTGAGAATTTAATCTCAATATATCTTTCTGAGTTAAGGAACAAAAATTTATTCGGAATAAAATTTATTCGAAAATTTTGGGTGGTTTTAATTAAAATGCGACGGTGAAATTTTTCGGTTTTCATAAAAAGTTGTTCGTGAGCGAGTTACGACTCGTCTGAGTCAGAACATTTTTTTAAGTGTGAGACATTAAATATCTAGATATTTTTGGGTTATACTATTATTATATGTTTTTAAGATAAGATCTTTTAGATTTTTTTTGTTGAGATATTATTATTAAATCCATTAGATATTTTGTTGAGATATTATTATTATATCCATTAGATATTTTTGGCGGGTATATTGTAATTTTATTCTTGACTTTTATTTTATAATATATCTTTTTTCATCGATGTTTTCATTTGATCGCGTTTTGAGAGCGTTTAGGAGATATTTAGGCGAAAGGGTAAAACGGTAATCTTGCGGATTAGATATTTTAGAAAAGGATATGATGGGGATTAAGTGGAAAGTTTAGATTATATATATAGAGAGATTAGAGAGAAAGAAAGTAAAAGGAAAGCAAAGAAGAGGAAAGAAAAGAGGAGAAAGAGAGAAAAGAGGGAAAAATGGGGAAAACATCCGAATCGGAGCCGGATCTTCGATTAAATCGGGTAAGTTTACTAAACTCGATTATCCTACGATAGTATATGTATATGTATGTGTTTGTTTGGTTGGTTTTGGTTAGAAAATGTTAGGTTTTACATATTTGAGCAAAATTGGTAAAATCGATAGAAATCGATGTTTTCACGGATGAAATTCGAAATAAATTGCGTAGTTTAGTCGAGGAATGTTAGGCCGTGATTATTGAAACTTGTAAGATTGAATTCGGGTGATTTCGTAACTTTGGACATTTTTGAGAAATGAGGGTTTTAAGAATTGAATCGAAAACGGACGTCGTAGAAATCGTGTTTAATGGTTCTAATTCACTGCTATATGTTAGGTGAGTACGAGTATGTGGTTATTTCGAAGAAAATAATTGAATCGGTCGGATTTTCGGGTGGAAAGGCCAAAACCCGTAGGTTTTCAAGGCAAAAGGGGGGTTTTCGGCGAAAACTTCGAAAATTCATATCTTTTGATCCGTAAGTCGGTTTTGATCCCCGTTCGAAGCGTTGGAAAGCTAACGGGATGTTCTTTCTATTAAAAATGGTTTGGATGGCATGAATGATTTTTGTTTTTGTGGTTTTGAAAAAGTATTGGGTTTTATCACGTAAAGTGTGTGCGGTCGGTGTTTTACTGTGTGTTGTGCTTTTGTTATATAATGTGGAGCCAGTGAGCTGTTATATGATGTACTGTGGGTGGCCTAATGGCGTGAATCCTAGATTTTTTGGAATTCAAATTGTTGTTCAAAATAAATGAATTTAAATTGTGTGGGTTTTTCTATAGAGCGATTAGGTTAGTAATCGGGGAGTGAAAACCTAAAGCCCTAATTGTTTAGGTTAGCGATCAAGACCCAGCCTTATTGTAGATGTATCTGAGTTGGTTTTAACTTAAGTCCTTTGTGTATTTTATAAGGTTGAAAGTGTGAATCGGGTACGAGATTTCATCGTGAGAGACAAATCGATCTTACGTAGCGTAAGTTGTTTGGGTTGGAAGCTTGCTCAAGTAAGGGCATTTTCTAACGATATTATATGTGATTGAATGCATGTGTGTTTGTATTCATGACTGTGTGCCCTTGTGGGGATGTTTGAATGATTGTGTGCCAGTTGAGGCTGTGTGGTTATATTCATGATTGTGTGCTCGGTTGGGGATATGTGTTTATGCTATGACGCTAAACTTGTGTTGTGCATTCATATGATTTGTGATAAATATATGATTTGCGGTTGATGTGTATGTCGAGGAGGACAACACGAGGTGTGTCTGAGCCACCTGTTGGTAATGAGAATTATTCATATGATTTGTGATAAATATATGAATTGCGGTTGATGTGTATGTCGAGGAGGACAACACGAGGTGTGTCTGGGCCACCTGTTGGTACCGAGAATTGTTCATATGATCTGTGATAGATATACGAACTGAAGTGTGAATTATGATTATACATATTGTGTTTATATAAACTGTTGCATTTGCATGTGTGGGTTCATGCATACCATAGTTGCGTGTACGTAGTTGGCGCCGAATGGGCCAGGGTGATGGGTTATGAATCATCACCTAATACCGAAGGGAATTCTACTGCACCAGGTGATGTGACTGAGCCGTCATCGATCCTTTGAGATCAAATTGAGTCAGGTGAATGCGAGGGAGGCAACACCGGGTGTCTGCAAGGGCAGCACTTTTGTGTCTGCGAGGCAGCACGGTTTGTGAGGACCCAAGGGGGTATCACGACTCTCTGCGGAGAGGTTAAATTCCGGGATTCATGCATGGTGAGGGTACCCGACGAATTGGGACCACCAAATTCATATAGGTCTGCATTTAGGATTTATGTGCATTGCATTTGTGTGTTAAATTAAATGTTATGATTGTTACTCATCCTATTGTCATCTCATTCATGTTGTTATGTATATCATGTTCTGCTGGCATGTGTGTATTCTTCCATATATGCTGTTTTTAGATTGTGACCCTCTACTATTATTATGATGTGGCTAACGACCACCCAGGTTTAGAAGTGGTGATAGTTAAGGTATCCAGGTGTCGTGAAGGCTTGTAAGATGCGATGTCTTTGGGCTAGGAATTCAAGATCAGCTTAGGGTCGTGTTTTGAGGTTGTCCATGTTATTATTGCTGTTATTATTAAAGCTGAGTGCTTATTTTTATGTGTATGGACAAATGTTTATAACAGTGGGCATTACGCTGGTCCTATGTATGGAAAAGACTTAGATCGAAAGCTCGTACTCTGATTAATCATTTTTATTATTTTTCCTGGAGAGACAGTTGTCAATATTATGTATGGCATTCAAAAAAAAAAATATGCACTCTCGCTATTAAAAATCGAGGTGTTACATCACGCTTCCGGACGGCGCGAGGGTCAGGTTCTTGGCACAGTCTTTGGTCGATATCTCTTCGGGGCTGCGGGCTCCTAGATCGTTGTTGGTTCCTCCTCGGAGGAGGGGATCTTGGACGGTTGGACTCTTCTAACGCCCCAATCCTCTCGTTCTGCTGCAGGATCAGGGTGTTGGTTTTGTTGATCGCCTCTAGGAGGGCCGCCACGGCCGGGTCGGCGTTGGGCGGAACATGAATGTTGTTGCGGTCAGCAGGGGTAGGGGAAGGAGAAGCTGTGGCCCCGTCCCTCAGAAAACGGGCATCTCGGAGACGAGATGATGGGCCGTCAACGTCAGTCTTGTTGACGGGGAGGACAGCGGTTTGGAGAGCACCTTTGGCGTGATCTTGATAGGCCATAATGATGATCTTGAAATTTGCTTTGATCTTCGGTTTTCGGGGAAAGAAAAATGAGGAGAACAATGATTCCCACAGACGGCGCTACTGATCGTGAAGGCTGGATCAGATCCTGTTGAAGTGGGCCACCAAGAACGTCTGAGATGCTGGACGTATGGAGAGGAGGAAGGGGTGTACTTGCAAGGCACTCCGACGCTCAAGTAAGAAAGGGTCAGAGAAAAGGGGCAAGTACAAAGTGTTAGTTCGTAGGGTGAATATTGGATACTTGATCCTCTCAAGCGAGAGGGTTTATATAGAGCCCCCAACGCGCGACCAACGGTCCTATTTTCGGGGCGAAATAACCGTTTTCCCGAAGAATAGGTAACTGCCCAAACTAGCCGTTATGTCGGGCAGAGTGCCCGAAACTAGCCGTTATGTCGGGCAGGGTGCCCGAAACTAGCCGTTATGTCGGGCATAAGCGTAGTTTCGGGCACATTCCCTCATCTATTCGGGGAGTGAAGAAGTCGTGCGTAACGGGCAGCATTTCCGAGGAGGAGCGATGCAGTCCGTGTCCGGTTGGAGGAGCAGAAAGGTAACTTTTGCCCGTTTGTGGATTGGACTTAGGCAATTGGGTCGTTCTGGAGCAGAAGTGGATTGGGCCATGCCTGTTCATTGGTCCAGTCCAGAACAAAATTAATATTAATATATTAATATATTTTATCAAATTAATTATTTATAATATGTTAATATGTTTTAATTATTTAATTTTTACTTTCAGTTTAATTAACATATTTATTTAATTAAATATATTTATTTAAATGTATATTAACATATTATAATATTAATATTAACATTAATATAATTTAATTTTTTTATTAATATTAATTTAGTTAAAACGTTAACATCTTTTTATTAAAATTAGTTAAAATGTTTATATTAATATTAATTTTATTAAAATTATTATGGAATTAATTGATTAAAATGTTTTAATATATATATATTTGATATAAATTATAGATAACAAAATCATAGTAGCTTAGTGGAAGGGTTGTCTCTTGCCCGCAACATGTCATGTGTTCAAATGACAAAGATGAAATTTATGTTTAATGGCAAGATACAAAATGTATATTAACCTTATTATTTTTTAAAAGAAAAAATAGCATTTTCTTTTGGCACGTTATTAGAAACTTTTATTTGTTTGACTAGGGCACTGGAACTTCATTTATCTTAATAAATTAGGGTATTTTTAATCTTAATTAGAGTATTACTCTCTAGTAATACCCCGGTGAGCAAGGGACATGTTAGGGAGGGTTATAATCAATTAGCATTTTCTTTTGGTACGTTATTAGAAACTTTTATTTGTTTGACCAGGGCACTGGAACTTCATTAATCTTAATAAATTAGGGTATTTTTAATCTTAATTAGAGTATTACTAGGGGTGGCAAAACGGGCCGTGTCCCGCCGGGCCGGCCCACCCACCCGCCAAAAAATGCAGGGTTTGGTTGGAATTTTGGGTCCGCCGCCCACCAACGTCCGCCTCGCTAAAAACCACCACCCGCCAAAGCCCGCCCCGCCAAAACCCGCCACCCGCAAAAGCCCGCCGCACCTTTTTTATTAACATGGTTGGTATTTTATTTTCCAAATTATATACAGTATGAAATTTATATACAACCTTGCATCACATGAAAATTATATACTTTATGAAAATTATTTACTAAGATAATCATTATGAAATTATTTGTATGAAAATTATTTACTAGCCTTGCATCACAAGAAAATTATATACAGTATGAAAATTGATATACAGTATGAAAATTTGAAGATTCTCCAAATTATTAGTCTTGCTCATACTTTATTTGCCTTGCGCAAAAAATTGCTCAGTAAGCCAATTTGTACATGCTTTTTATAAAAACACATAGTTCGTTTAATTTGTGCATGCTTTTATAAAAATTTCTAACTCAATTTGTTCTTATTCAAAGGTTAAAAAAATCTTTTAATTTCTTAAAAAAATGGAAAAAATAAAAATAAAAAAAGAAGGCGGACAAGTCCGCCGCCCGACAACCCGCCACTTTGGCGGAGCGGGCTTGATTTTCATGCCCATTTAAACTTGGCGGGCATGCCCGCCCCGCTCTTTTTTTGGCGGGCATTAAGCGGGGCGGGGCGGGCGGCCCGTTTTGACACCCCTAAGTATTACTCTCTAGTAATACCCCGGTGAGCAAGGGACATATTAGTAAGGGTTATAATCAATCTTTATCCTATTTTAAATTTTAATCGGATTATTTTGACGATCTTAAATTGTTCTTGAACTTGAACAAACTCGATAATTTATAATCCATTTAAGATGAAATTGGATTAATCCGACATATATAAAAACTACATTTTAATAACTCTGTTAAAAAAATTATTTAAAAAATTGATTATGATATTTTAAAACATATATTTAAGTAAATGAATTTTAAAACAAACGTATTATATTTTTATTAAAATATATAAAGTAGACCTTAATTACTTCTTAATAACAATTATTTAAAATAAATCATATTCAATTGAAAAAGAATAATGTTGTTTAGTATGATTTGAATTTATTCAGAAACTAACTGGATCGTTTTGAGAACAGAAGTGGATTAAGTTATGGTTAGCCATTGGTCCAACCCAAAACAGATATGGATATGGATAATTTCAATAACCGATTAATTTAAACACTCCTATGTGTATATTGATATTTATGTAAAATAAAGATTAAAAATAAGTGAAACATGTATTTTGCTGTAAGTTGTGGATATGAATTAAGTAATCCACCCACACACAAATTGGAGGTGTTTTGCATGTTGGGATCATAGAATTCTAACCTGTATTCAACACGTCAGCTGTTAATTCATATTAAAGAATCCGGACCATATCCACACAGGATCATGCAGTATAGAACATACCGACAACTTCCTTGTATTCATTTTCATTAATATCATTGGCCTTTAAAAAAAAAATAACAAACAAAAACTTATATAAATTGATGTGTTCGATTCATTTGGCCTTTACTTCACAAACCAATAATTTCTTCTAACCTAAGTCACTTTATATAAATAAAATAGCATTTCATTAGTACTATTTCACAATATACTTGGTATTTGTATATAAAAATGTACATGTTTTAAGAGTTTATAGAGAATAATCCTTTACTTTTTTTCTTCATTTGGCTTCACTTCATCTTCAAACCCCAAATACCCTAACAGAACATGCTCCAATTCAACATTTTCACCTAGCTGATATTATAGAAGTGGAAACAGTAGCATTAGATTTTGAAGAAGCAGTTGAGGTAGAGGTATCCGTCCGAGGTCTTAAGTTAGTGTTAACAAAGACAGGCATGGTTGGTCTCATATGCTCCACAAAGTTCTTGCTTTTGAGTAGAACTACAACTTCAGACATAGTTGGTCTTGTAGCAGCTGTTGCTTGAGTGCAAAGTAATGCAATCTCTATAACTTTCATTACTTCTTGTGCATCATAGTCACTAGTGTTCAATGTCTTGTCAACTAACTCCAAGTGTCTTTCTTCCTCATATAGTTTCCAAGCCTGTGAAAATGAATATGAGATTTGATTATCTAAAGATCTGTTTCGTTCGAGATACAAATAAGCAATAGTCACTAAGATTCTTCTGAAGTTTTGTGAAATTTCTTACTTTTTGAAGAAGGAACTCGCCATCAACATCATCCCTTAACTCAGTACTCTTTTGACCACTTATGATTTCTAGGACTACAACACCAAAACTGTATGTATCCGCCTTCACTGATAACTGACCGTGGATCGCATATTCTGGTGCAGTGTATCCCCTGACATGTTTAAAATTTTTAAACCATAGTTAATAAAATAGTACTTATACATAGAATATGAATGCAACATTCTGTAGTACCGACACCTTTGAAAAAAGACGTGTCTATGTCAGTTTCGGACACTGACATTGACACTTGTCAATGTCGTATCTAGTGTCTGTGTCTGTGTCCGTTCTTCATAGATCTAACATTAAAATGTGTATTACAGCTACATCTTTATAGAAGTTAACAGTTGTAGACTTACAATGTTCCTGCAAATCTTGTGCTAAGATGAGATTGATCTTCCGGTAAAAGCCTTGCCAACCCGAAATCAGCAATTTTAGGTTGAAGATCATCATCCAAGAGGATGTTGTTAGTCTTTATATCTCTATGTATGATGCAAACATGGAAATCTTCATGCAGATAGGCCAAACCTCTTGCTGTGCCTAAAATTATATCATACCTTTGAATCCAATTAAGGGAACCCTTCTTTTCACCTGCATCCAATCATATTTCACAGTTATGTCACTTTGTTATATTAATTCCTAAAACTTCTCCGAAAATACTAATTTGGCGAGACATGATTTGATCCAATAGGAAGATTGACATGAGTTTTTACCAAACAGGAATCTGTCAAGGCTGTTGTTTGCCATGTATTCATAAACAAGGATTCTCTCTTGGCCTTTAGTGCAACATCCGAGAAGTCGAACTAAATTCCTGTGATGAACATTACTTATGAGCTTCACTTCACTTTCAAATTGTTCATCCATCTTCCCGGAATGACCTAAAATCAATTTCTTGACAGCAACTACTTTACCATTCTTCAGAGTTCCCTGTCCAAAATTGGCAAAAATCATTCATGCTTGTGAACATGTAATAGAAAATAAACAAAAAAAGTCGAAAAATAACTAAGTATATAGATATATACCTTGTATACATCTCCAAAACCTCCTTCTCCTAGTTTATTTTCATCGTTAAAATTTTTCGTTGCGGACTTCAAATCCTTATATCGGTAAGTAAGCGGACCTTTCAACTCAGTTGCTCCTAATATGTCACCTGATAAGGAAAACATAATCATGAATATTGTATCTTCTTTCGCAAGAAATCACAATCATGGATTCAAAGATTTTCCAAAATATCTCACCTCTATGATGTCTCTTGGGTTTCTTGTAAAGCCTAAGCCAAACAAATAGTGCAATGAGGATGATCACAATAAGGGCTACACCTCCAACAATACCACCAATAATCGCTCCCTTATTACTTGAACCTTAAGATACGAAACCACACTTAACCTCATTAGCTTTTACCGTTAGCTAGGAAGCACGTCACACACAGACACGGACACCAGACATATCACCGACACTGACATGTCGACATTGATAATAATTTGAAAAAATTAATAAACTGAACATAATCACAAATGTCAGTGCTAGTGTCCAACACTAATACATACAGACGCAAACACGCCTTTTTTCCAGAGGTGTTGGTGCCAGAGAGTAAAGAAAGTATTCTAACTTTACCTTGTTTTAGAAACGGTGTAATATCAATGGTCTGGTTATCAGCAAAGAAAGATGTTTCTGAGTATCTCATAAAACAACCAGCATCAAATGCTCTACCATCTGTATTAGGAAAACAGCTCTGTATGTTGCTGAATCCAACTGTCAAGCAATCTAAACAACCACTTTGAGTGACTGATTCAGCACATTGTGCAATGGCATAGATTGTGTTTCCAATTCCAGAAACCGGTGTCTTTGTAGCTGCAAAGAAACCAGGAATTTTGGGTGTGGCTGTTTGTAGATTTAGTAGGACTTGTTCTGCAGCTGCAGTAAAAGCAGCTGCTCCATTTGCTGTTTGAGTTCCACAAATCATACTGTTTCCAGGTAGAGTTGTTTGGTCGAAGAATCCATTGCTCTCGTACCTGATATTATCATCTCAAAACTTGGAGCATCATATTGAGAATTTGAAAGAGAGTAAAGAAAAATAATTTGTTGATATATATTTTTAATATTAAGGGTATTGTAAGAATATGATTTGAATTTGAAGAATTTAACATAATTTTTTTTAATTCAATCTATTTGTTATAGTAATATTTTAAAACTAAAAATATAATATTTATTATTTTTTACAAGAATTTTATATTTAATAATTTAGAAAAAAATCTAATATATTTTTTCTACTTCTCGCATTAAAATATCTCTTTATTTCTCCTCTAAACTAAATGAAAAATAAAAAATTAAGAGTTTAATTTCTATTCAATGTTTTATGAAATTAAAAACTTAAATATATTTAATTATTATTTTTAATAAATTTTTAAAAGAAGTTAATATTTATTAATTTATTTTTTATAATTAACATCGGTGTAATATATTTTTAAGAAAATGTAAGGAGTATTCCATAAAAACTCTTTAAAAACTTAAAAATATAAGTTTTTTAAAAAATATATATATATATATATATATATATATATATATATATATATATATATATATATATATATATATATATATATATATATATATATACTATAATAAAAATTGAAATAATTAAATATTTTTTATTATTTTTAATTTTAAATTCTTAAAGAAAGATTCCGGAGCATTCGTCATCACCATATTATATTTACACCCTCCATATAAAAGAGAATGGAAGGAGGGAGTAGGAATGGACAAAAACCCGCAAACCGTATTAATCCGATGAAACCGAACCGATTTTTGATCAAACGGACGGGTTTAAATAGTTATACGGGTGATCAGATGTATAAAATCAGTTTCAAAATAGGTTTAAGCGGGCGGGTGCGGGTCCAGTTTTTGGACCAAGGGGTACCCAACCCAACCCATAACTTATAAATTATCATAAAATATTATAATAAAATTTAAATATAAATTATGCTGATGTTTTCTTATAGAATAGTTTGAAATGTGATGATAGTCTACCACTTGCTTTAATACTAATATAGTCTCAATGATAAGATATGACATTGTCTTTATTTAATTTTTAATTCATTTATTTATTTTATTGATGGTTTAGTATCAGAAGTTCTGAACCATTGTTAGATTAATTAATTAACAATAGTACATTCATAATATATATTTTCGAAGAAGCAATGCTAATAACAAAATAAAATAATAGTTTATAAAATGCATTCAAAATTAATATTGGGTATTTATTTAGAATATAATAATGCTTTCGCCTTCTTTCTTCATGTTAGTACAAAACAACTTTTGCTACAATTCTTTTTCTTCTGCAATTTTTTGTTTTCTAACAATGGAAATTAGATGTCATTCAAGCACTCCTTCTCTTCATCTTCTTTTTCTTTTTCCATATCTCATCTTTTTAAGTTTTTTTTATTGAAATTGCTGGTTTTGTTAGTTGATATTTTTTTTTCTTAATTTCTTTTGTTTTGATTTTTTTTTCAATAAATTCAACCGCACAAACCGATCCACGGCACCCGTAACCCGTTTAATCCGTAAAAAAAATAGACGGAAATGGGTATTTGAATACCACCCACAATTTGAAACGGTTTGATGTTTTGAACCCGAACCCGCCAGTTGTCCACCCCTAAGGGAGTATTTTAGAATGAGGTATATAGAAGGAGTTGACTAATAGTGACCAAATTTCTCATTCATCACCCAATAGTGACACCTTAGTATTAACTTGCACGTCTCAAATAGTCAAATTACAATCATGATAGGGTCAACTAGTAGCATTTAAGATCGCTTTTCTTGATGCGATGACTCGACTTGTAAAAAACGTAAATAATTTCGATATTTCATCTGTTTTATATTATAAATTTTATTTTTTAAATATACTAAATAATTAATATATCTGATTCTATAATATAAAACGAATACATTAATTATTTAATATATTTAAAAAAGTAAAATTTATGTATAATATAGAACAGAGTAAACCTTTTGATATTTCTTTTTTTTGTCTGTTCCATTAAATTCATTAATTCAATTTGGGATCAATTCTAACATTAAATAATTTAAATCCTCTTTCAATTTCAATTACACTTTTGAAAAATTGAATTACAACTTTTTTTACTAAACTCATATGCAATCACTACTAAATCAACTAACAAAATTCTTTTTTTCGTACTAAAGAAATATTGATATTCTTGTTTTTCCATATTTCTTACTCGGAAATAAAATAAAATTGTTAATTTGTAATAGTATTATTCACTTATTAGTGAAATCGTCTTCAATCCAAATAATGCCAACGACTCATGTTGCCTCTCCAATAACTAATTTTATACCCTCATTCAATAAAGTTATAAGGTGAATTCTCCAGTATTCTGAAATTTAGTTGGATACCAATACCATAATTCAATAAAAAAATTACATTCAATGCCATGTTATTTTTTTATATATTTTTTATTTTAAAAAAAATTAAATTTTTTATTCAATTTCCACTAAAGGCATCACGAGTATTCAACTACTTATCATAGGTATCTAAGAATTTACCAAATTATAATATTTTGTTATATTAGGTTATTATTTTAAAATTAAACGAATGGTGAAGTAAAATACACGTCTGTGATCTACGGTATAAAAATATTTTACACCATGTATATTTTTTTTCTCCTCTTTAATTAGCAAATGAGTCATAATCGTTACATAAACTATCATTATTTTGACGGTACACGACCAAACATTGTACTAGTATTTTTTTTTTTTAATATATTGAATACTGGATGGAGAATTCATCCAGTATTGAGCAAAGAAAAATATTCAACTAACTATCGTAAGGCCGACAATTATTATTGATAAATAACAAATCATTAACGTGACAAAAAATAATGATAATGAATATCATTTCCTTTGAACTTATGTGTGAATGTGAATACATGATCATTCCAAATATCAACCTTATCATCAAAAAATAGTTGTAATAGTATTCAATAATTCAATAATATAATATATAATTAAAGAAAGATTAGGTGGAGGTGTACCTAAGGAAGCAGCCATCGTAAATAACACGAGCACCGTTGGAACCGGCGGAGCAATTACGTATTTGTGCGGCGGCGACGGTGAAGCAAGCGGTGCAATCAGAATCAGAGAGATAATTCCTGCACTGAAACAAAGCATAAACAGGGTTTGCTCCTTTGGCTGACTGTGCCGTTGCAAAATGCTTGTTTTCATTCCCCACCTGTGATTTCAAGTCTGAGAGAGTTGCGTTTAGATTTTGGTAGAAATTGGACAAGTTGGTTGCGTTGTATTGGCTGCAACCTTTGTTGATTAAACGTGTTTGAGGATCAGCTTGTGTGACAAGGAAGTTGTTCCATGAGTAGAACAGGGTGATTGAGGTAACTAGGAGGTTGAGTTGTGGTCGCATGTTGTTGAAGTTGGTCTATGAGGAAGGAGATTAAGTGTG
Source organism: Lathyrus tuberosus (assembly GCA_022829125.1). NCBI lineage: Eukaryota > Viridiplantae > Streptophyta > Magnoliopsida > Fabales > Fabaceae > Lathyrus > Lathyrus tuberosus. The sequence goes on from JALAZF010000193.1 coordinate 6,334,109, forward strand.
TTTGTAAGAAGAAAATTGATGGTCTTTGCGTGTGTGTGTATATATAAAGTGGACTAAATTATATATACAATGGGAAGGGGAGACAATTTTGACAACTTAAGAAGCTTTGCTGTCAATACTCACAATGCACGCATCCAACGGCGCAGCCTATACTATATATAGAAAAAGTGTGAAAAGATAAAAGTTTGGATAGAAGGAATGTAATTCTCGTTTTTCACCTTAAAAATAATTGCATATTTTTTCATTTATACGCCAAATGGTTCAATAAGACGGCCAAATACAAAGTTTTGTCCACATAGACCGATGAATAGGTGTAACCTCACTAAAGAGTTGGGTATCGAAGTCAGACTCGGCGTCCAACTTAACTATTTGGAATCCATTCAACGTTCCTATATACAAGACACTACATTCGCTGATGGTGGTTCTAACCATCGTCTAGGCTCCGTGTCACACAAGGTATGATCCCTTTTTTCACGCTTGTAAGTAAGTTTCTTCTCTCAAATTTCATTAATTTATGCATCGGAGTGTTAATCTTGCAAGTACACCCCATTTTCATCTACCAGAGATTTCTGCCACTGTATCAGAGACTTTCCACTATGAACTTCACCAATTCACAACCAATTTCATGTTCCACATCGAAATAGTGGCGCCGTATGTGAGAATCGTTTCTTAATTCTCACAAAATTCCACATTTGAATTCTTTGTTTTCTTCTGCTACGCCGTTGCAATCATTTTTGTTAGCCGATACAATCATCGTTTACTTATACAATAGTAAACGATGGTAGCTTTTAACGTGACTCGAGCCACTACTATTTGCAACGCTGCTTGACGCTACCTCACTGGCCTTTAGCACTACACCGGGTGAGTCGCCTCAACCGCCTGGACTAGAGGCTCTAGTTCTAGTAACTTTTCCTACCACTTCCTTTTCTCAGTAGCAATATCAAAGCAAAACGTCAAAATGACTCGTGCCTTCATCGCACTTATGGTCATCTCAGTCATGGATGTCTCATAACCTCACTCGACTCCAAACTGCATTTGGAATATAAGGCAATAGCGAGCTTGTTGTGAGCCTCTATAACTTGATTGCAACTCATTTAGAGACACCATAACACGATTATTCGAGAACCATTACAATGACTTCCCTCTCTCCTTGTCTTTAGCAAGAAGAATTTCCCTATGTTACCTCAATTATCGAAAGACTATCCTTCCTGAATCAACCATTCAAGAGAATTATAAAGTGACGAGAAGAGGGAATCAATGGACGAAAGTCCCATTTTGGGGTTCAAAGACGACGGAAAGGTGGGTGGTATTCCCAACGAAATATTTTCATTCGTAATAATGGCGAGAATAGCCAATTGCAAAGTATTAAAGATCATGATTGATAGAAGAAGATCATGTGACATCATATACGATGATCTCTTTGAAGGATTAGGTTTGGAAAAGGACAGGTAATCACCCTACGTAGGCACCCGTCTAGAAGCATTAATATTTCCATGACCCACCATAAAAGTGTTAGGTGAGAATATGGAGCACGCAACATTCTAAATAGGGGATGATAGACCTCCCAATTAAAATCTTAATTGAAAAAATAGTTTTTAAAAACGTTTTATCAGAGTATAAAAAACAAAATGATTTGTGCGGCTGAAGCAAATTTTTGCGTATAAAGAGATTATGCTTATAGATTGGAATTTGCACATAATGACTTAATCATTAAACAATACAATCAAGATCGAATCAAATAATTAACCCAAATTAACAAGCCAATGGATGTATTGAATTTATATCAACTATACAAGAACTGTATTTGTATAATATCAATACGATGTAGATTCTATGATAAAATATTTTAGCTTAATCACCAACAAGTCAAATTCAATGTTTCGATTCTAATAAAACCTACACTTTAACAAATAAATCGCTACCAAGGAAAAACCTAACATCGTACGATTCTATGAAAACAATAAAACAACCTGACATGGAATTTCTCCAAAATTAAAAGGAGAGAGAGAGAGAGAGAGAGAGGGAGAGAGAGAGAGATGTGTGTGTGTATGTGTGTGTGTGTGTGTGTGTGTGTGCTGCCTTTTAAAAACTAGCCAAGGTTATCCATAGAGAAAAAGGTGTAAGCATCATATCTATAAGGCTTAATACCCTTTTTGGTCCTTTAACTATACCCTCGGGTCCAATTTGATCATCTTTCTTTTAAAAGTTCCAAATTGGTCCCTTACGTTGTCTAACAGAGTTAAATAAGTCATTTCCGTCAAATAATGTTAACGGTGTTAGTTATTAATGATGTGGCAGCTGACGTGGAACTATTCTCTTCATTCTCTCTTTGCACTAACGCGAAAACACCACATAACCCTCTCTTTTCAGATCAAAATGACCATTTCCTTTGAATATACATGGTGTAAAATATTTGTATACTGTAGATCAATCACAGACATGTATTTCACTTCATTATTCGTTTAATTTTAAAATAATAATCTAATATAACAAAATATTATAATTTGGTAAATTCTTAGATACCTATGATAAGTAGTTGAATACTCGTGATGTCTTTAGTGAAGAGGGTTTATTGTGATTTTGGTGGTTTATGTGTTGAAGTCGATTTGAGGATTGTGTGGTTCTGTTGAGAGTTTTCTTTTTGTGTTTTGAAGATGAAAAAATTAGAGAAGAACTGTTGTATTCTTGAGATTTCTTTGAAGATTTTACAAAATCTGGAAATTTTTATGGATTCTGGAAATTGTATGAAAAAGATGAAGATTGTTATCAAAATCTGGAAATTTTTATGTCATCTGCCACATCAGCTAAAATTAACGGTGTTACTCATATTTGACGGAAAAGACTTTTTTGATTCTCTTTGACAACTTAAGGGATCAAATTGGAACTTTTAAATGAAAGAGGACCAAAATGGACCCCGAGTTATAGGTAAGGGACTAAAAAGGGTATTAAGTCTATCTATAAGAAGTGACCATGGAAAATAATTCCAAAATGAGGAATTCAAAAATTTTGTAACAATAATGGTATTAGGCACACCTTTTCCACTTCAGAAACTCCCCAACAAAACGGGGTTGTATAGAGGAAAAAGAAATCTCTAGTAGAGCTTGCAAGGACGATGCTTAATGAGACCAATCTTCCTAAATATTTTTGGGTTGATGTTGTAAACACTGCTTGTTATGTAATGAATATTGTCCTGATACGAACAATTCTAAAGTTGACTCCCTATGAACTATTCAAAGGAAGAAAGCTGAATATCTCATTTACATGTCTTTGGTTGCAAATGATTTATCCTTAACAACGGGAAAGATAACCTTAGAAAATTCAACGCAAAAGATAATGAAGGCATATTCATAGTATATTCCACTTTGAGTAAATCTTTTAGAATCTATAACAAAAGAACCAAGACAACCAAAGAATCAATCATGTTACCTTTGATGAATCTAATCATAAACCTGTAGAAGTAGAAGTTGTTGATTGTGCATGTATCTTGGAAAAAACAAGTCTGGAGGATAATCAAGAACCAAACCAAGAGCAAAATGAAAATCAAGTCACAACAGAAGAACCTATTTAGGATCAAATCCCAGACACTCTGAAAGAACATAGAGATCTCCCAAAAGAATGCAGACTGACAAAATATCATCCAATTTAGAATATTATTGGAGATATATCCAAGGGAATCACTACTCGACAATCTCTCAATGAGGTATGTAACTTTGTGGATTTTGATTCAAAAATTGAGCTAATGGGAATCGACGAAGCTATAGTTGAAAAACATTAGTCTCTTGCTATGCAAAAAGAGTAAATCAATTTGAACGAAACAACGTTTGGGAACTCGTTCCCAAAGCTTCTGCTAATCTAGTAATTTGTACTCGATGGATCTTTCGTAATAAGTTGAACGAAGATGAAAATATTTTAAGAAATAAATCCAGACTCGTTGCAAAGGGATACAACAAACAAGAAGGAATAGACTTTGACGAAACATATGCTCTTGTAACTATATTAGAAACCATAAGGATGTTATTAGCCTTCTCTTGCATCATGAATTTCAAACTATTTCAAATGGATGTAAAAATTTCTTTTCTAAATGGTTACATCCAAGAGGAGGTATTTGCTGACTAACCTCTAGGTGTTGTCAATCCAACCTTCCCATACCATGTTTTCAAACATAATATGGCATTATATGGGTTGAAAGAAGCTCATGGAGCATGGTATGACTGTTTAAGTAAGTTATTGCTTGAAACCAAGTTCTAGAGAGGACGAGTTTATAAAACTCTTTTCATCAAGAAAACTAGGCATGATATTATTTTGGTTCAAATTTATGTCGATGACATTATCTTTAGTGATACTAACGAATCCTCGTGCAAGGAATTTTTTGAGATTATGCAGAATGAGTTTGAAATGTCAATGATGGAAGAGCTAAAGTACTTTATAGGACTTCAAATCCATCACTCTCAAAAGGTAAAATTCATAAATAAAGTTAAATATTTCAAAGAGTTGTTAGAAAGATTTGATATGGAGAAGTCTAAAGTAATAACAACCCCAATGCCAGCCTCATGCAAACTCAACAAAGACAAAGATGGAAAACCAGTTGAAGAAAGCAAGTATCGAGGTATGATAGGCTTTCTTCTCTATCGAACTACATCTCGTCTTGGTATAATGTTTGACGTATGTATGTGTGCATCTTTTCTTGAAAGAATCAAATCTCAGTGCGGTCAAATGCATTATGAGATATCTCTCTGGAACACAAAGTAACACCCTGAGTTCAACTAATTTATTTAATTGAATTTTTATTGCTTTTATTTAATTATTTAAGTGAATTAATTTTTTTTAATTATTTATTTTGGTGATAATGTGTGTTATATGACTATTTGGCAATTATGGGTATTTTTGGGAGAATTATGAAGTGTGGTAGGAATTGATTATAATTATTAGTTAATTTTAAGTAATTAAAATAATAGAATAATAATTAAAATAATAGAAAATAACAAGTTGTGAGAGAGTGGATAGAATTGGAATTAATAAAAAGGTGGGGTAAAGTGGTGATAATTAGAAAGAAGTTGGGGCAAAGGTGTAATTACCAAATTTATAAATTAGGTTAAATATATAGAAAAAGTGAGTGTAGCCTTTTTGTCTGATACATAGAAGTTTTGGGAATTAAGGAAAAAAGTCAAACCTAGAAAGCACTTGAAGAGGAAGAACACCATAGCCAAAGCTTAGAGCTTTTTTGCTGGAAATTCAGGTAGGGGACTACTTGAATATAGGTGTGTTACATGAATGGTAGAGAGGGATCCTCACCCTCCTTTAGGTTTTTATTCACCATTGTTGTGTTTTATGATTTTGATGATAATTATGTGAAATCCATACTATTTTCTGTGTTTGAAGCATAAATTTGTGCTGAGTATTACTAAATTTGGAGTATATTAAATGAGGATGGATATGGATGTTGTCCCTACCATTGATATGTAATTGGTTTATGAACACACTCTTAAATTCATGATTATTTGATGAAATTGAATGTTAATCGATGCGTAAGTGATGGTTTTATTATTGTATGATATGTATCTATTTTTTCTGTGCAAATTAGGGCATTGGCGATCGATATCGGAGCTTCGAATGAGCTCTCGTGGTGAAAGCGCGAAAACTACCTTCTTCACCAGCGTGACAGGAATCGCGAGCATGTTGGGTTGCCCGTCATGCATCTGGGTTGGCTGACAGTCATCAACAGGGTGGCAGGGAGACCGTCATTGTCCCTAGGCGGGATTTCTCTTTCCGGTCATCACACGGGTGACGGGTTATGAAGAGGGGTGGTGACGGGATGAGTGACAGTCATCACCCAGATGACGACTTGGTCGTCATGGCTGCCAGAGGTCATTTTTTATTGGTTTATCTTTCAATGTTGTTTTATTCAATTATTTTGATGATGAAATAATAATTTAATTAAATTTCATAATTATAAGTGGTGATTTATGATTATGTGTATGAGTTGTTGTGTTGTGAATAAGATTATGTGTCGTGAATGTAATTGTGTGTGTTATTTTGAGGTGTGTAGTTTAAAAGTAGAGACTATTGTTTAATGCTATATTGCATGTTGTTTATGGTTAGAAGTGGAACCATAAATGTTATTGTTGTTGCATTACTTGTAAGTCATGCATCATATTATGTCGGTGTGTTGAAAGAGGCAAGTCGTGGGTTCAAAAGTGGGGACACATGATCTTCCGGGGTTCAGAAGTGGGGACCCGGGGTTCGAAAGTGGGGACCCAGTTCGAATGAGGAACCATTGTTGAGTGGATAAGATCAGTAACAAACCTTTGATTTCTAAATTGGTACCACATGCATAGAGTCGAGTTGTGAGTCTCATTGCATACATAAAGGCTATGTGAATTGAGTTGTTGTGTTGCTGTGTAATTGAATGTACATTATTGATTGTGTGATTAAACTACCCTTGCACTGTTTTACACCGTTAATATATTTGAGCGTATTCTCACTCCTTTCTTTCTTGTTTATTTTGTGTTTCTCAGTACGTTGTTGTATAGATACTCAAGAGGAGTAAGTGTTGTTGTGAGTTGGAAGATGGCCTTGGAGCTTTTCTTCATTTATTTTATTGTTTATCGCTATTCAGTTGGTTTAATGCTCTAATCTGTAACATCGGGAACAAGGTGTTTTCTTTATTTTGAGTTAATCATTGGATTATGTTATTTTATTGAGTATTTCAGTTAAAAAAGATAATTTAAGTTTATGTTATTTATTTCAAGTTCCGCTGCGTGTTTTGAAAATATTTGGAAAGTATGGATGTTGTGTTTGAGTAGCATCCTAAATGGTGATTTTATTCTTTTAATTGAGAGTCGGGGTTTTAGGATGTTATAATAGTGGTATTAGAGCAAGTCGGTTCATCCGGCCAGGTTTTGTGACATTATTTGTTCCCTAGTATGCGGCGAGTGTATAACATTGTCCATGCAATGTTTCTTCTAATAGTTATTTACTAGTGTATATAGAAATGGTTGGAAGAAATGATTGTGCAATCACTGATGCTTTGGTGGCTATTGTAACGCCCCGATTTGTTTAATTGTATTTATTTATTTCATTTATGTGAATTTTGTGAAATGTATGAAATTATTGTATTTTACCTGCTAATTGAGTTAATTGGTTAATTTCCCTGATAGGTAAAATATTTGCAATAAATTATAATTTCTTTTCAACTTTTATTTCCCGAAATATATTTCATCGTTATTATGTTTTATCGCGTTTTGAGAGCGTTTGCGAGATATTTGAGAGTAGGGGTATTTTGGTCTTTTTGCTGGGTTATTTTTCATAAAATAGAAAGTGGAGAGAAAAAGAGAGAAAAGAAAGGGAAAAGAAGAGAAAGAAAAGGAGAAGAAAGAAAGAGAGAAGAGGAGAAAGAGGAAAATCGAGAATTCATCCGTTTCAAGCATGATTAATCGGGTAAGGGTGAGAAGTTTCAATTATATCTTGCTTGTGTATGTATATGTGTTGTTTGTTGCAATTGTTTTGGTTGTTTCACAACTTTTTCTCTAATTGATAAATTGATGAATAATTGTTAGAAATCGATGTTTTCGCGGCTGAAACTCAATATAAATGGTATAGGATACTTGTTGATTATGTTGGAACATGTTTGGGTTGATATATTGTGAATTGGAAGTGTTTAGATGAGATTTGGAGAGGAAATTGGATGATTTTCGCAGGAAAAATTCTGGGTTTTCGCTGCCCATACGCGTATCAGGCAAGGCAATACGCGTATTGGGTTGGGCAATACGCGTATGGCAAGGAAGGAATGTAGGCATTACGCGTATGGGAGTGGGCAATACGCGTATTGGATTTTTAGTGGAACTTTTGGGGAAAAATCAGTCTCTGCCCATACGCGTATCCTTTTGGGCAATACGCGTATGGATGGGCGAGTGAGCAAGGAAATACGCGTATGGCTCAGGGCGTTACGCGTATGGCCAGCACGATTGCAGAATTTTGTCATTTCGCGGTTTCTTTCCCGATTTCGCGTCCGATGTCGTAACTTTTGATCCATAACTCGGATTGAGACATTCTTGGTATCGTTAGAGAGCTAATGGAATGTTCTTTCTTATTATAATGGTTTTGAGATTTATGGCCAATTTAATTATGTCGGGAATTTGGAAATGTGTCGTTTTGTCGACTTTTACTGTTATAATTGTGTGTAATTGATGTGTTATATAACGTGTAGCTTGTGTGTTGTTATATGATGTGAATGCATGTGATGAAATGTTGTGATGATGGTTGTGGCCTTATGGCAAATAAATGCATTGTTTTGGGCTTGATTGCACAGCATGATTATTGTTGATTGAGATGATTCATATTATTGGTTTGTGAAGATGTATCTGATTGTCATGAGTCTTTGTATGCCAAGCATCATGATATGCATCTTGTGATGTCGTGTGTCCTTGTGGGGTGTGAGCGACGAAACGATTCCAGATGGAATCCACTATAACATCGTGTGCCTTATACAAAGAGGACCTAAAGCGATGATTATAGACGATCGTGTGCCTTATACAAATAGGACCTAAAGCGATCTTATCGTGTGCCTTATACAAAGAGGACCTAAAGTGATCCATAAATGTCGTGTGCCTTATACAAAGAGGACTTAAAGCGACGTGGAACATCGTTTGCCCGACGGGGAGTTACACTAAGTAACAAGTGATGATTCTAATAGTTCCTGAGTGAACTAGTGATGAGAATGATGGATGGATGGTACCGCATTTGCATAGAGTTATTGTGTCGGTCTCTTTGCATTTGCATAAATCATGAATGGATTGCTTATGTGTGGAAAATCATGAATGGATTGATTATGTGTGGAAAATCATGAATGGATTGATTACGTGTGGAAAATCGTGAATTGATTGAGTATGTGTTGAGATTTATGATTGGATTGGTGAATGGGTGTGCATATGTGATAAATGCATTGGTTATGGATGATATGTTTTATGTATAGACATATGCTATGTGATGTGGTGGTGTGTTGCCATATGTTATAACTTTGGTATGCCTTATGGGTGAATATGTGAATATGTTGGTATAATTGATATATGTTATGTATCTATGGCTTGCTATATGTATTGGTATGTGGTGCTTGTGGTGAGAATACTATACTTGTGAATTATATGTGTTGCATATTATTATGCAATATTGATTTAGTTGTTATTTCTCACCCTTCTGCTGTGGTTTGTTGCTCTATGAGGCAATTGCAGATTAGTAGTCTTGGAGGCTTTTGTGAAGATTAGTTCTCCATCCATTTGTCAGTCTGTCTGCTCTGATACGTAACACGGGAGTCGGGGAACGATTTTGTTATATATGTATACATTTGTTGGATCTATTTTGTATTACCTTTGTATGAATATTTTGATGTTATAAAATAGTTTATTTTGTAAAACAAGTCCTTTATGGATCTTTCCGCTTTATTCCATAGTTGACCTTTCCTTTTATATGGAAAAGTTCCCCTTTGAGGTTATTCCATTTTGTTTTAAGTATCAAAATTTATGAGCAGAGATTGTGTTTTCTTTCCTTAATTGTGGCATCCTTGTTTCTGTCGGAAAAATAAATTTTTATTTACTCTGATTTAATTATGTATTATTTATTCGAGATGGGAATTGGGGTGTTACAATAGTGGTATCAGAGCAGGTCGGTTCGTCCGGCCAAGTTGTTGAGTCAGTTGGTGTGACAGATGAATACTGTCGATGTTGTTTATCTCTTTGTATGTGATATGTGTGTGAAACATTGTCAGTGCTTTCTGGTTTTCTAATCTTTTGTCTTTAGGATTGAGAATGAGATAAGTGGGGGAAAAGTTGTGCTTCTCCAAGTTGCTTCAGGTGTGGAGCGTTGGCTCAGTGTGTGGTAGATTGCAAGAGTGTAAGTGTTGTTTGGACAGTGTTGTTCCCGATTCCAGAGGGAATGCGGAGGTGAGGTTTATGTCGACTAAGGATTTGTGCCTTAGGTTGTTTTGTGCACAAGAAGTAAGAAATGCTATTATAGTTTGGTAAAGACGGTTTATGCCCCATCATGATTGTCGGATGTCTATTGAAAAATTGAGGAACTGATCACCCTTAATCTCTTGTTGATAGCAGACGGGAATTATGTTGGATGGAATAGACGTGTCTTCCGGCCTTGATGGTGTGTGTAATGAATTGTTTGGAATTAAGAAAATGGTTACAGATTGTTTTGATGAGTCGATGAATATCCTTATATCGGAAGATGATACGGATTTGAGGTTTTTGTATGTTGGTCAAGTTGGAATGTCCCTGAGGGAGAATGATTGGGTATTACTAATGGTTGTTCTCGGAGAGTAGAGTGTGAACTCAAATTTGGCGAAGGGGAAGATTTGAGATTTATATCTGCTAAGTAAGTAGAAAACTCTTAGTAGATGTGACTAAGATGTTTGTTTTGTTTGTGATGATAGTGTTCTGGAAATTGGCAGGAAGTCACAGTGATGGGCCGTCAGTTGTGCATGGTTTCAAATGTGTTTTTGGATGGAACATTAAGGTGTTGTCTTAGAGAGCTCTAGTATTGTTAGTAACAAAAAGGATGGATGATTGAACGAAATAACAAACATGATGTGTATGATGGTACTGAGACTATGGAAAACAAAACTTAGAGTTTGGTGAGTTTTGGAGTTTTTAAAGTTTAGGGCATTAATAGAAATCTTGAGAAAACCCTAGGTGTGGATGTAATATTGATATTAAGAGTTCTTTTTGGTTGGTTGTTGATACATGTTGGAATTTGTTGAATTGGACGGTCAAGAGAAGAAATTATGTATGGATTACTAACAGTTGAATAAGGTAACGATTGAGAACAAGTGTCCACTTTCATGAACAGATGACTGGAATGGTTTAGTTGAGTTTGAGTGAAATTGTAATTGTTTGGAATGTTTGATAAGAGTGGTGAATTTGTGTGAGTTGAGGCTTTGATCGATTTCATGTGACTGGTTATGGTTGTTATCATCAGGATAGGCTGTTATTTACTCGGTTATGCTTGTATGTGAGTAACCAGGTACCCAGTGAAAAGTTTTGCAAAAGCTTTAAGAATTTATATCTTTTGGAATTTTGTTGGGCATTACAACGTACAATGATGTTATTTGGCGTTAGTAATGCGTCTGTAATGTTTGTGGAGTAGAGGAATCGTATCTTCCATATTTATTTGGATGAGTTCGTAATGGCTTTGATTGAGGATATTCGGATCTATTATAAACTCAGAGGAAGAACAGGTAGAGTGTTTGGGATTTGAATTGTAAGTGTTGAAAAGAGACGAAGTGTTATGCTAAGTTATTCAAGTGAGAATTTGGGTTGAAAAAGGTTATTTTTCTTGGATAAGTTATTTCGAATGAGAGTATGGTTAATGGATCAATCGGGAGTAGATGCAGATCTACAATGAGAGGCCCGAAGTTGGTTAAGGAGATTAGAAACTTTTGGGCTTAGTTGGTTATTACTGCAGGCTAGGAAGGACTTTGCTAAGTTCGTACTTCTGTTATCTCAATTGACTTGCAAAAGGTAAGTCGTTTGTTTGGATGTTCGTTGTGAGTAAGTTTTGGGTGAGCTGAAGTAGAAGTTGTCTACGGCTCCAGTTTTGATTCTGTGTGATCCTAATAAACCGTTTGTGAGGTATTGAGATGCGTCTTTGATAAGTTTAGGCAGTGTGCATGCAAGAGGGTAAAGTCGTGGCTTATGCTTTACGACAATTGAGGATTCATAAAAGGATCTATACTATTTTGGATTTGGAATTGGTTGCGGTTGTATTGTGTTGGAATATTTGGAGGTATTATCTTTATGGTTCTAGGTTCAAAGTGTTTGGTAATCACAAGAATATTGAGTACTTGTTTGGTCTGAAGGGATAGAGTATGAGACAACGAGGATGATTAGAATTCGTGACGAGTTATGAATTTGGCTTGGATTATCCTTTGGCAAAAGCTATTGTTGAGCCTGATGAGTTAACTCGAAAATTTTTATGCATGTCTGTTTTGATGGTCAGAGAATTAAAATTATTTGAGCAGTTCAGAGACTTGTGTCCGGTGTGTTAGATAAAACAATAGAGTGTGAGGTTGGGTATATTAAAAGTGAACAGTGATTTTTGGTGAATATGAGAGAGAGTTAGACTTTGGACGTGGGATTGATAGTTTTGATGGTTACGAGTCATCAGAGTTCGTAGCGGAAGCGTGGTGTGACTTGTAAGAGTTCATAGGTTGAACATTGGAAACATGTAGGAATGATGAGACCATTGGACGTTTCAAAATGGAAGTGTTAGGTGAAAGGTTTAAATATTATTCATGGGCTACTATGTAGATGGATGTTTTGGTTGTATGTTCGATTGGTGAATCGTAGCATTGTTGCAATATTGTTGTGTGACAAGGATGTTGGTATTGTGGTTACGTAGAGGTTGTTGAAGCGATGTTGTGTCGTGGAACCTTATGTTCTTGTTTGTGTTGTTGCCTCATTTCCATCGTGATGGTCCGAGTGCGAGTAGCTAATTCCTGTGTGTGGTCGTAACTTGGGTATTCTTTGAGTCGTGAGTTAGTCGTCAAGTGCATTGTATGGGCTTTGCATCTTGTCGTTGTAGTTGTCGTCGTTGTCGTGTCGTGGTTGTAGTTGCTGTTAGCAAGGTGGTTTGTCAGTTGTGTTATTCGTGGTGTGCCTTTGGTTGGCATGATAGTTTGTTAGTCGGATGCGAGAGTCGTATCCGGAGTTGTTCGTATCGGTTATATTTTCGAGGACAAAAATTTCTAAGTGGGGGAGAGTTGTAACGCCCCGATTTGTTTAATTGTATTTATTTATTTCATTTATGTGAATTTTGTGAAATGTGTGAAATTATTGTATTTTACCTGCTAATTGAGTTAATTGGTTAATTTCCCTGATCGGTAAAATATTTGCAATATATTATAATTTCTTTTCAACTTTTATTTCCCGAAATATATTTCATCGTTATTATGTTTTATCGCGTTTTGAGAGCGTTTGCGAGATATTTGAGAGTAGGGGTATTTTGGTCTTTTTGCTGGGTTATTTTTCATAAAATAGAAAGTGGAGAGAAAAAGAGAGAAAAGAAAAGGAAAAGAAGAGAAAGAAAAGGAGAAGAAAGAAAGAGAGAAGAAGAGAAAGAAGAAAATCGAGAATTCATCCGTTTTAAGCACGATTAATCGGGTAAGGGTGAGAAGTTTCAATTATATCTTGTTTGTGTATGTATATGTGTTGTTTGTTGGAATTGTCTTGGTTGTTTCACAACTTTTTCTCTAATTGATAAATTGATGAATAATTGTTAGAAATCGATGTTTTCGCGACTGAAACTCGATATAAATGGCGTAGGATACTTGTTGATTATGTTGGAACATGTTTGGGTTGATATATTGTGAATTGGAAGTGTTTAGATGAGATTTGGAGAGGAAATTGGATGATTTTCGCAGGAAAAATTCTGGGTTTTCTCTGCCCATACGCGTATGGCAAGGAAGGAATGTAGGCATTACGCGTATGGGAGTGGGCAATACGCGTATGGAGTGAGGCAATACGCGTATTGGATTTTTAGTGGAACTTTTGGGGAAAAATCAGTCTCGGCCCATACGCGTATCCTTTTGGGCAATACGCGTATGGATGTGCGAGTGAGCAAGGCAATACGCGTATGGCTCAGGGCGTTACGCGTATGGCCAGCACGATTGCAGAATTTTGTCATTTCGCGATTTCTTTCCCGATTTCACGTCCGATGCCGTAACTTTTGATCCATAAGTCGGATTGAGACATTCTTGGTATCGTTAGAGAGCTAATGGAATGTTCTTTCTTATTATAATGGTTTTGAGATTTGTGTCTGATTTAATTATGTCGAGAATTTGGAAATGTGTCGTTTTGTCGACTTTTACTGTTATAATTGTGTGTAATTGATGTGTTATTATGCAACATGCCTTTGATATATAACGTGTAGCTTGTGTGATGTTATATGATGTGAATGCATGTGATGAAATGTTGTGATGATGGTTGTGGCCTCATGGCAAATAAATGCATTGTTTTGGGCTTGATTGCACAGCATGATTATTGTTGATTGAGATGATTCATATTGTTGGTTTGTGAAAATGCATCTGATTGTCATGAGTCTTTGTATGCCAAGCATCATGATATGCATCTTGTGATGTCGTGTGTCCTTGTGGGGTGTGAGCGACGAAACGATTCCAGATGGAATCCGCTATAACATCGTGTGCCTTATACAAAGAGGACCTAAAGCGATGATTATAGACGATCGTGTGCCTTATTAAAAGAGGACCTAAAGCGATCGGATCGTGTGTCTTATACAAAGAGGACCTAAAGCGATCTATAAACGTCGTGTGCCTTATACAAAGAGGACCTAAAGCGACGGGGAACATCATTTGCCCGACGGGGAGTTACACTAAGTAACAAGCGATGATTCTAATAGTTCCTGAGTGAACTAGTGATGAGAATGATGGATGGATGGTACCGCATTTGCATAGAGTCGTTGTGTCGGTCTCTTTGCATTTGCATAAATCATGAATGGATTGATTATGTGTGGAAAATCATGAATGGATTGATTATGTGTGGAAAATCATGAATGGATTGATTATGTGTGGAAAATCGTGAATTGATTGAGTATGTGTTGAGATTTATGATTGGATTGGTGAATGGGTGTGCATATGTGATAAATGCATTGGTTATGGATGATATGTTTTATGTATAGACATATGCTGTGTGATGTGGTGGTGTGTTGCCATATGTTATAACTTTGGTATGCCTTATAGGTGAATATGTGAATATGTTGGTATAATTGATATATGTTATGTATCTGTGGCTTGCTATATGTATTGGTATGTGGTGCTTGTGGTGAGAATACTATACTTGTGAATTATATGTGTTGCATATTATTATGCAATATTTATTTAGTTGTTATTTCTCACCCTTCTGTTGTGGTTTGTTGCTCTATGAGGCAATTGTAGATTAGTAGTCTTGGAGGCTTTTGTGAAGATTAGTTCTCCATCCGTTTGTCAGTCTGTCTGCTCTGATACGTAAAACGGGAGTCGGGGAACGCTTTTGTTATATATGTATACATTTGTTGGATCTATTTTGTATTACCTTTGTATGAATATTTTGATGTTATAAAGTAATTTATTTTGTAAAACAAGTCCGTTATGGATCTTTCCGCTTTATTCCATACTTGACCTTTCCTTTTATATGGAAAAGTTCCCCTTTGAGGTTATTCCATTTTGTGTTAAGAATCAAAATTTATGAGCAGGGATTGTGTTTTCTTCCCTTAATTGTGGCATCCTTGTTTCTGTCGGAAAAATAAAATTTTATTTACTCTGATTTAATTATGTATTATTTATTCGAGATGGGAATTGGGGTGTTACAATATTGGTATAGAGCAGGTCGGTCCGTCCGGCCAAGTTGTTGAGTCAGTTGGTGTGACAGTTGAATAATGTCGATGTTGTTTGTCTCTTTGTATGTGATATGTGTGTGAAACACTGTCAGTGATTTCTGGTTTTCTAATCTTTTGTCTTCAGGATTGAGAATGAGATAAGTGGGGGAGAAGCTGTGCTTCTCCAAGTTGCTTCAGGTGTAGAGCGTTGGCTCAGTGTGTGGTAGATTGCAAGAGTGTAAGTGTTGTTTGGACAGTGTTGTTCCCGATTCCAGAGGGAATGCGGAGGTGAGGTTTATGTCGACTAAGGATTTGTGCCTTAGGTTGTTTTGTGCACAAGAAGCAAGAAATGCTATTATAGTTTGGTAAAGACGGTTTATGCCCCATCATGATTGTCGGATGTCTATTGACAAATTAAGGAACTGATCACCCTTAATCTCTTGTTGATTGCAGACGGGAATTATGTTGGATGGAATAGACGTGTCTTCCGGCCTTGATGGTGTGTGTAATGAATTATTTAGAATTAAGAAAATGGTTACAGATTGTTTTGATGAGTCGATGAAGATCCTTATATCGGAAGATGAGACAGATTTGAGGTTTTTGTATGTTGGTCAAGTTGGAATGTCCCTGAGGAAGAATGATTGGGTATTACTAATAGTTGTTCTCAGAGAGTAGAGTGTGAACTTAAATTTAGCGAAGGGGAAGATTTGAGATTTATATCTGCTAAGTAAGTAGAAAACTCTTAGTAGATGTGACTAAGATGTTTGTTTTGTTTGTGATGATAGTGTTCTAGAAATTGGCAGGAAGTCACAGTGATGGGCCGTCAGTTGTGCATGGTTTCAAATGTGTTTTTGGATGGAACATTAAGGTGTTGTCTTAGAGAGCTCCAGTATTGTTAGTAACAAAAAGGATGGATGATTGAACGGAATAACAAGCATGATGTGTATGATGGTACTGAGACTATGGAAAACAAAACTTAGAGTTTGGTGAGTTTTGGTGTTTTTAAAGTTTAGGGCATTAACAGAAATCTTGAGAAAACCCTAGGTGTGGATGTAATAATGATATTAAGAGTTCTTTTTGGTTGGTTGTTAATACATGTTGGAATTTGTGGAATTGGACGGTCAAGAGAAGAAACTGTGTATGGATTACTAACAGTTGAATAAGGTAACGATTGAGAACAAGTGTCCACTTTCATGAACAGATGACTGGAATGGTTTGGTTGAGTTTGAGTGAAATTGTAATTGTTTGGAATGTTTGATAAGAGTGGTGAATTTGTGTGAGTTGAGGCTTTGATCGATTTCATGTGACTGATTATGGTTGTTATCATCGGGATAGGCTGTTATTTACTCGGTTAAGCTTGTATGTGAGTAACCAGGTACCCAGTGAAAAGTTTTGCAAAAGCTTTAAGAATTTATATCTTTTGGAATTTTGTTGGGCATTACAACGTACAATGATGTTATTTGGCGTTAGTAATGCGTCTGTAATGTTTGTGGAGTAGAGGAATCGTATCTTCCATATTTATTTGGATGAGTTCGTAATGGCTTTGATTGAGGATATTCGGATCTGTTATAAACTCAGAGGAAGAACAGGTAGAGTGTTTGGGATTTGAATTGTAAGTGTTGAAAAGAGACGAAGTGTTATGCTAAGTTATTCAAGTAAGAATTTGGGTTGAAAAATGTTATTTTTCTTGGATATGTTATTTTGAATGAGAGTATGGTTAATGGATCCATCGGGAGTAGATGCAGATCTACAATGAGAGGCCCAAAGTTGGTTAAGGAGATTAGAAACTTTTGGGCTTAGTTGGTTATTACTGCAGGCTAGGAAGGACTTTGCTAAGTTCGTACTTCTGTTATCTCAGTTGACTTGCAAAAGGTAAGTCGTTTGTTTGGATGTTCGTTGTGAGTAAGTTTTGGGTGAGCTGGAGTATAAGTTGTCTACGGCTCCAGTTTTGATTCTGTGTGATCCTAATAAACCGTTTGTGAGGTATTGAGATGCGTCTTTGATGAGTTTAGGCAGTGTGCATGCAAGAGGGTAAAGTCGTGGCTTATGCTTTACGACAATTGAGCATTCATAAAAGGATCTATACTATTTTGGATTTGGAATTGGTTGCGGTTGTATTGTGTTGGAATATTTGGAGGTATTATCTTTATGGTTCTAGGTTCAAAGTGTTTGGTAATCACAAGAATATTGAGTACTTGTTTGGTCTGAAGAGATAGAGTATGAGACAACGAGGATGGTTTGAATTCGTGACGAGTTATGAATTTGGCTTGGATTATCCTTTGGGAAAAGCTATTATTGTGCCTGATGAGTTAAGTTGAAAATTTTTATGCATGTCTGTTTTGATGGTCAGAGAATTAAAATTATTTGAGCACTTTAGAGAGTTGTGTCTGGTGTGTTAGATAAAACAATAGAGTGTAAGGTTGGGTATATTAAAAGTGAACAGTGATTTTTGGTGAATATGAGAAAGAGTTAGACTTTGGACGTGGGATTGATAGTTTTGATGGTTACGAGTCATCAGAGTGCGTAGCGGAAGCGTGGTGTGACTTGTAAGAGTTCATAGGTTGAACATTGGAAACATGTAGGAATGATGAGACCATTGGACGTTTCAGAATGGAAGTGTTAGGTGAAAGGTTTAAATATTATTTATGGGCTACTATGTAGATGGACGTTTTGGTTGTATGTTCGATTGGTGAATCGTAGCATTGTTGCAATATTGTTGTGTGACAAGGATGTTGGTATTGTGGTTACGTAGAGGTTGTTGAAGTAATGTTGTGTCGTGGAACCTTATGTTCTTGTTTGTGTTGTTGCCTCATTTCCATCGTGATGGTCCGAGTGCGAGTAGCTAATTCCTGCGTGTGGTCGTAACTTGGGTATTCTTTGAGTCGTGAGTTAGTCGTCAAGTGCATTGTATGGGCTTTGCATCTTGTCGTTGTAGTTGTCGTCGTTGTCGTGTCGTGGTTGTAGTTACTGTTAGCAAGGTGGTTTGTCAGTTGTGTTATTCGTGGTGTGCGTTTTGTTGGCATGATAGTTTGTTAGTCGGATGTGAGAGTTGTATCCGGAGTTGTTCGTATCAGTTATATTTTCGAGGACGAAAATTTCTAAGTGGGGGAGAGTTGTAACGTCCCGATTTTTTTAATTGTATTTATTTATTTCATTTATGTGAATTTTGTGAAATGTGTGAAATTATTGTATTTTACCTGCTAATTGAGTTAATTGGTTAATTTCCCTGATAGGTAAAATATTGGCTATAAATTATAATTTCTTTTCAACTTTTATTTCCCGAAATATATTTCATCGTTATTATGTTTTATCGCGTTTTGAGAGCGTTTGCGAGATATTTGAGAGTAGGGGTATTTTGGTCTTTTTGCTGGGTTATTTTTCGTAAAATAGAAAGTGGAGAGAAAAAGAGAGAAAAGAAATGGAAAAGAAGAGAAAGAAAAGGAGAAGAAAGAAAGAGAGAAGAAGAGAAAGAGGAAAATCGAGAATTCATCTGTTTCAAGCACGATTAATCGGGTAAGGGTGAGAAGTTTCAATTATATCTTGCTTGTGTATGTATATGTGTTGTTTGTTGCAATTGTTTTGGTTGTTTCACAACTTTTTCTCTAATTGATAAATTGATGAATAATTGTTAGAAATCGATGTGTTCGCGGCTGAAACTCGATATAAATGGCGTAGGATACTTGTTGATTATGTTGGAACATGTTTTGGTTGATATATTGTGAATTGGAAGTGTTTAGATGAGATTTGGAGAGGAAATTAGATGATTTTCGCAGGAAAAATTCTGGGTTTTCTCTGCCCATACGCGTATCAGGCAAGGCAATACGCGTATTGGGTTGGGCAATACGCGTATGGCAAGGAAGGAATGTAGGCATTACGCGTATGGGAGTGGACAATACGCGTATGGAGTGAGGCAATACGCGTATTGGATTTTTAGTGGAACTTTTGGGGAAAAATCAGTCTCTGCCCATACGCGTATCCTTTTGTGCAATACGCGTATGGATGGGCGAGTGAGCAAGGCAATACGCGTATGGCTCAGGGCGTTACGTGTATGGCCAGCACGATTGCAGAATTTTGTCATTTCACGATTTCTTTCCCGATTTCGCGTCTGATGCCGTAACTTTTGATCCATAAGTCGGATTGAGACATTCTTGGTATCGTTAGAGAGCTAATGGAATGTTCTTTCTTATTATGTCGGGAATTTGGAAATGTGTCGTTTTGTCGACTTTTACTGTTATAATTGTGTGTAATTGATGTGTTATTATGCAACATGCCTTTGATATATAACGTGTAGCTTGTGTGCTGTTATATGATGTGAATACATGTGATGAAATGTTGTGATGATGGTTGTGGCCTTATGGCAAATAAATGCATTGTTTTGGGCTTGATTGCACAACATGATTATTGTTGATTGAGATGATTCATATTGTTGGTTTGTGAAAATGCATCTGATTGTCATAAGTCTTTGTATGCCAAGCATCATGATATGCATCTTGTGATGTCGTGTGTCCTTGTGGGGTGTGAGCGATGAAACGATGCCAGATGGAATCCGCTATAACATCGTGTGCCTTATACAAAGAGGACCTAAAGCGATGACTATAGACGATCATGTGCCTTATACAAAGAGGATCTAAAGCGATCGGATTGTGTGCCTTATACAAAGAGGACCTAAAGCGATCTATAAACGTCGTGTGCCTTATACAAAGAGGACCTAAAGCGACGGGGAACATCATTTGCCCGACGGGGAGTTACACTAAGTAACAAGCGATGATTCTAATAGTTCCTGAGTGAACTAGTGATAAGAATGATGGATGGATGGTACCGCATTTGCATAGAGTCGTTGTGTCGGTCTCTTTGCATTTGCATAAATCATGAATGGATTGATTATGTGTGGAAAATCATGAATGGATTGATTATGTGTGGAAAATCATGAATGGATTGATTATGTGTGGAAAATCGTGAATTGATTGAGTATGTGTTAAGATTTATGATTGGATTGGTGAATGGGTGTGCATATGTGATAAATGCATTGGTTATGGATGATATGTTTTATGTATAGACATATGCTGTGTGATGTGGTGGTGTGTTGCCATATGTTATAACTTTGGTATGCCTTATGGGTGAATATGTTGGTATAATTGATATATGTTATGTATCTGTGGCTTGCTATATGTATTGGTATGTGGTGCTTGTGGTGAGAATACTATACTTGTGAATTATATGTGTTGGATATTATTATGCAATATTTATTTAGTTGTTATTTCTCACCCTTCTGTTGTGGTTTGTTGCTCTATGAGGCAATTGCAGATTAGTAGTCTTGGAGGCTTTTGTGAAGATTAGTTCTCCATCCGTTTGTCAGTCTGTCTGCTCTGATACGTAACACGGGAGTCGGGGAACGCTTTTGTTATATATGTATACATTTGTTGGATCTATTTTGTATTACCTTTGTATGAATATTTTGATGTTATAAAGTAATTTATTTTGTAAAACAAGTCCGTTATGGATCTTTCCGCTTTATTCCATACTTGACCTTTCCTTTTATATGGAAAAGTTCCCCTTTGAGGTTATTCCATTTTGTGTTAAGAATCAAAATTTATGAGCAGGGATTGTGTTTTCTTTCCTTAATTGTGGCATCCTTGTTTCTGTCGGAAAAATAAAATTTTATTTACTCTGATTTAATTATGTATTATTTATTCGAGATGGGAATTGGGGTGTTACAATATTGGTATAGAGCAGGTCGGTCCGTCCGGCCAAGTTGTTGAGTCAGTTGGTGTGACAGTTGAATACTGTCGATGTTGTTTGTCTCTTTGTATGTGATATGTGTGTGAAACACTGTCAGTGCTTTCTGGTTTTCTAATCTTTTGTCTTCAGGATTGAGAATGAGATAAGTGGGGGAGAAGCTGTGCTTCTCCAAGTTGCTTCAGGTGTAGAGCGTTGGCTCAGTGTGTGGTAGATTGCAAGAGTGTAAGTGTTGTTTGGACAGTGTTGTTCCCGATTCCAGAGGGAATGCGGAGGTGAGGTTTATGTCGACTAAGGATTTGTGCCTTAGGTTGTTTTGTGCACAAGAAGTAAGAAATGCTATTATAGTTTGGTAAAGACGGTTTATGCCCCATCATGATTGTCGGATGTCTATTGACAAATTGAGGAACTGATCACCATTAATCTCTTGTTGATAGCAGACGGGAATTATGTTGGATGGAATAGACGTGTCCACTAGTGCAGATATATAAAATTACACCCGATTTGTATACATTTAACACCCGTTTCTAGAGGGTGTGAATTCAACGGGTGAAAAATGTCTGACACATTTACACCCGTTTTTAAACGGGTGTAAATTTGATGTTATATTACACTCTTTTGTTAAAAATCGGGTGTAAATTTTTACATATATACATTTATAGATGGTATATTACTCCCTTTTTCATTAAAAACAGATATATATACATTCCACTTTACACCTTATTTAAAGAAAACGGGTGTAAATTAGATGTTAAATTACACTCTTTTTTATAGATATCGGATGTAAATTGTTACATATATACATTTATAGATGGTATATTACACATTTTTTTGTTTAAAACGGATGTATATATATTCAACTTTACACCCTATTTTATAGAAAACGGGTGTAAATGTGTAAATAATTGCATTTCAATCAAACAAATTTACACCCAATTTCTTAAAAATTGGATATAGAATGAGTCATGATTACTATAGAGGGTGACAAATTTACACCCTCTTTTCTTTAAATAGGGTGTAAATTTTACACCCGCTTTTACTGTTGATGTTGGCATGTTTACACCTGATTTTACCATTCACGTTGGCATTTTACACCCGATTTTACCATTGATGTTAGCATTTTACACCCGATTTCACCATTGGTGTTGGCATTTTTACATCCAGTATACTTTAAATAGAATGTTTGTATTAGTTTCATAATTATGTTATATTTAATTAGATTTAGAACCTATTTTATTTAATCAAATATTTTGCATACCACGTAACATTCAATAAACAAAAAATACTACCAAAACAACCATCCTAACATCATGTATATATAAGTCTTATCAAATCATATTATCTAATAGCATAAAACAACCATCCTAACATCATTGTACATATATAAGTCTTATCAAATGATATTATCTAATAGCATAAAATCATACAACTAAATCATATTAACAAAAACTATCTATATATAATTTTTCCTCCTTTGCTTTGGTTTTGGCAATATTTATACGTCTTCTTTGTCCTCATGCTCTTCAGCCATTTGCAAATTTACACCCTATTTTCTTTAAACACAATGCGTAAAAATATGGTATATTACACCTTATTCAACCCAAGGACAAATACTAAATACACTGTAAACTAAGATCAATAGCTAATGTCCAAACACAAGTGGCCTCTAAGATGCAAATGTGCTGGAGATGCTTGGGCAGTGTCACACCACTACAAGAAAATCTATCATTATCTAAGGCCAAAAGCCCTCTATAATTGAATTTTTTTAAGTTAATAATATAATTGATCCTTTTATAATCAATAGAACCTAAAATCTAATATCAATAAAGAAATTTCAAAAACATATCAACTATGTTCAAGAAACAATAATATTTGAATATCAAAGTAAAACATCATCTAATCCTTTGTACTTCCAGTAGAGTCAGACATCATAGATGTCCTAGTCATACTCTTCATACCTATTACATTATCAAACTATAAAAGATCTAAAAACTAATTGCATTGAAGATCTTGTCCTTTCCATTTACAATTTAAAATTTTCCCACCAATACAATTTTAATATCTAAAATAATATTACTACTAATAAATAAAAATGAAACAGAAATCTCTGCCATGCATGTTCATTCTAGAAGCTGGAGCAACTTGAACTCCGGCAGTAAAAAAGGGGGAGAACACATCCATGTCGACAAATATTGCTTTAAATATTTCAGCAGAAAAAAATATTTATTTTCACAACCAAAACTACAACCACTAAAACCACTTCAGTCACAAACAAAATAAAAAGCATCTCCCCTGCCCCGAACAGACTCAACTAGTTCACGGCCAAAAAAAACTAAACAAAACCTGACCTACCCTGCCTAACATCAACACTTAGTGGCCAAAAAACTACACAGAAATACAACAACAACAGCAGAGATGCATATAACCATGACCACAAGAAAAGATATATACTAACTTAAAACATAAATGATGATATGTCTAGTGTGAGACATCATCATGTCTTAGTTGATCATTAGTTCGGGCATAACTATTGTAGCAGCATTAGTTAGCACTTGTTCGATGTTATCTTCCAAAAGTTAATTAAAATTGAAGTTAAGTATGTAATAAGTTCAGGTCACTTTCTGTTTTAGAGTAAAGAGATTTACTATACGTCAATCAAAAAGCAAAATGAACATGCATATAATATATTTCCAAGATCTAGAAAATAAATTGGCTAATGCAGCTACCACTATAGCTTGATAAAAAAACTAATTAATTTTCTAGGTATCAATGATGAAAACAGTATAAAAATTTCATCAATGAAAAGCATGCAATGACTTATCAACATTAAACATACTGAACTATAAATAAAAAAGAAATAATTTAAAACAAGAAATAGCAGTTTTTGTGTCTAGTATATTTCAGTCTACTTTACTTTAGGACTTTAAATTGGTGTTGGGATTCTGTTGTGAACTTTTAAATAATGCATGAAAATTCAGTCCGTGTGATTGTGATACCATTACCGAGACACTCAAATCCATATATTGCAGCCAATTCTTGACCTCAATTTAAAATAATGGTCGTTTACACAATAAATTGAAATTGTGGAGGTTAATAATTTAGGCACAGCAAGACTCAAACACATATTCTACTTAACGCAATGCAATCGAAATCAAACCCAAACCGACTATGTAAAGAAAGCAAGAATCAGAGCAGCAACCATTCTTTATACTATTCATTACAGTATTAGAACACAATACTTAGCACAATCCGAATTTGTGCATGTGTTACAACAAATTATACACAACAAGCAGCATAAACACTATGCAACCGAAATCAAATTGAAACTTAAATGCATATTCAATGCAGCAGCTTAACACAAAGAGGAGTTTAATTCGAAAAGCTACCAAACCTGGTCGTAACGTTGTTGCTGCCTCGTCAACATTCCTACCGAGATATTGTTGGTTCCGCTTACTACTGTTGAACTCGTCCGAGAAAAGGTGTTGTTGTGTTGTTCCAAAGGTTGAGGGGAGGTGTTGAACCACTATTGTAGCGAGGGTTTTCCTAAGAGAAATTTTAAGTGAGGGTTTCCTAAGAGAATGGAGGCATATAAAGTATGTAAAACAATAAGAATGCAGCAGAACACAACGCGGCCAAAATCGCAAAAGCATTTGCGTTACCGCAACGCGGCCATTATTTAAAACCTTGATAAATTTAATCTTTTTCAATATTAAAATTCAAATATAAATGTATGAGTTCTGACATGTATTTCCTTTAAGAATACCTGGTAATTCCCCTCACGAAACCCCAATGATAACCATGAAGGACTGATTGTTTAAAACCAATGTTGAACCCTTCTTGTGCAGCAACTTCCTTCCCTGCAATGAGACTGTCTCGATATCTAATCTAAAATATGATGCAGAATGAAAATAATGACTAACTAATCATTGTGAAAATTGAAGAGTATTCCTTTGGACCAAAAACCCTTAAAATAAATATCTGGAAGATTAGTTTTAAATTACGGTATGGAATTGATCATGCCTTCTCTGCCACTCCCTATCCAAATTTGATGCTTCATCAAATAAATCATGAGAATCATCAAGGTTCATACAACCATGATTGCATTCTTTATCAGCATTAGTGGGATTTAATTTTCCGTTTGAAAGCCTTGAACCTTCACCATAAATTTCTTTCGCAAACATTCCCTGCATCTACAATAGTGAAAGCTAGCATTATAAGAAAACGAACTCACTCAGAAATCCTAAACACAAACTTACTTATCTGTATCAGCATTGATAAAACCAAACGACTGCAACAAACACAAAATCAACAAAATGTGAAATTCTAGTTTCATCTAATAAACAAAGGAAATATTGAAACGCCATAGAAACGATTTTTTCGTAAAGGATACAGACATTTTTGAACTTGGAAACAGAGACGATGGAAGAGATGGAGTACGAGGCGATGGAACCGTTACTAGATGCAACAACGAGAGAGTTGACATTAGGGGTTTTAGATTGAGATAGAGAGGGAGACCAATCAGTTCTGAAAACGGTTAGGGTTTGAATCTCTCTTTCCTTTAATACGGTTTCTTCTTACACATCTTCGTTCCAATTGGTGGCGTCACCCAACATTGCAATCTCACCCTAACTTGGTTTTTCTTTCGTCAACCTATCTGCGTTTCGTCACACAACTAGTAGGATATCCGTGCGAATGCGCATTTGTTTTAAAATATAATAAAAATGATATTAAAAAAATTAAGGTGTTTAATAAAAAAAATATTATTTTAAAAGATATAAGAAATTAGTGTCAATAATTCATTCCATATATAAAATTATTTGAATCAACAATATATTATATTTTATATAAATATTATTGTTGTTTTGACGTTATTTAAAAAAAATATTAGAATCTATATTACAACAATGATATTTTTTTTCGTATATATAAATAAATTAATCAACAACGAACTTGATCTTGTATAAATAAATTAATCATCAACGAACTTGAGCCCGTAACTAAATATTATTTTATTCAATGACATAAAAAATATTTTTGACCGTAAAAAATTTGAATCAAGAATGTATTTTTGTTCGTAATTAATCAACAACGAACTTGATCTCGTATATAAATATTAAGTTTGTTTTGACATTAGATATATATTTGAATTTGTATAAAAAAAATTTGAATCAAGAATGTATTTTTGCCCGTATCTAAAAATTATCTCAAATTAATAATGATCAATGCTTTGTATTAAAAAAAAGGGTTAATAGTCATTTTGCCCCCTGACATAAAGGCGATGTTCGAAAAACCCCTGTAAATTTTTTTTGCAAAAAAACCCTAACATTTGAAGATTCTCTCAATTTTGACCTTCATCACATTCAGTCACCAAAAAAGTTGATGTGCCAGGGGTCAAAATAAAAACGCTGCAAAAATGACAGGGGTCAAAATAAAAACGCTGCCAAAATGGCAGGGGTCAAGTTGTGCCCGTTTATAACAATAATGAAGTTGTTCCCGTATATAAAAATATTAAAATCAAAAGTAAAGTTGCCCGTTTATAACAATAGTTTTTCTCGTATATAAAATATTTGAATTAACAATGTATTTTTCCCGTATATAAAATATTTTAATCAACAATATATTTTTCCCATATATATATATATTAATTTTGTTTTGACACTATTTATAAAAAAAATTAAATCAATAGTAAAGTTGTTCCCGTATATAAAAATATTTGAATCAAAAGTAAAGTTGTGCTCGTTTATAAGCATAATTTTTTTCGTATAGAAAAATATTTGAATTAGTGATGTATTTTTTCCGTATATAAAATATTTTAATCAACAATATATTTTTTTCCCGTATATAAATATTAATTTTGTTTTGACACTATTTATAAAAAAATTGGATCAATAGTAAAATTGTTCCCGTATATAACATATTTGAATCAAAAATAAAGTTGTATTATTTTAATAATAAAATTGAGTATTTTAGTGTACAAAGACCAAATAAAAAACATTTTGATGTGGTGGCAAAAAATCATAGATATTTGTTCAACAATGTAATTTTGTCCGTAGGTAAATACCAGTATTGTTCAATAAAATACACTTATACTTATATTTTATAATTTTTTTATTAAAATTTATGATTTTTTTAAACTAATATTTTTTTTATTATTTTCTTAAAAAATATTGTATTGAATCAACAATGTAATTTTGTCCGTAGGTAAATACCGTTATTATTTAATATTTTGATCAATAACTTTATGTTTCCATTATAATTATTTTAATTTGGTGTTTTCAAAAATGATAAATTATGATTTGGTCAAAATTTATTTTGTATATAGTTGATAACATAATCAAAAATATTAATAACGATACAAAAATTAAATGGACAAATAAAAATCATATATTATGTAATTAAAATTCTTATAAGCCATTAAAATACATAAAAAATTTGATAATCGCAATTCAAAGTAAAATAAATCCTCATTAAATTTGTTGTTATAGTAATAATTATTTTATAATCATAATACACAAATATTTAAAATCATGCTACACAAATATTTAAAAACAATGATTATTTTAATAACCATCAAAATCCATACTCTAAAAAATGAGTCTATAATAGCAGTAAAACAGTAATCGAACACCTCATCAACTCACACACGGTTCACAGCTTAAAATCCTGGAATTTAAGAGGATTGAGCCACCTCCACGGTAAACACTTTAAGCCCTGCAAATGAATATAAATAGATTAAACCTCAATATATTCAACTTTCACAGATATCGGGTTTATAACAATAATGTGTAACTTAACGTATATGGTCTGGATGCTGGTGTAAGCACATAGGTAAACAAATTCAACAAAATAATTTATTTGGCCATTTTTTAAAATATGTTTATTATTTTTATTTTTTCACCGTTTATAATTTATGTTAAATTATAAAAAAGCTTAATACCTTTTTAGTCCCGGATAAATATTAAAGACTATGGATTTAATAATATATACTAACACTTACTTTAACCACTATTAAAATTGTTATAAAACTTTTAAATATTGTAAACTTAAAAAACACATAATAACTGTGAAAATATTTTTCTTCTTTATTTAAATAAAATAATAATCTATGTTATTAAAAACATATATAAAATGCATTAAATAAACAATTATTTATGAATTTTAATATAACATTTATATAACTTAAAGATCATTAAATAAATATATATTAGAGACATAATCTAAAAAATTAGAGTAATAGTATTTATAATTAAAAATATTATTTTACTCATCACATTTAATTTCAAACATTATGAGTTTTGATATGAATGTTCATCGTTAACTACTTCTTACCAAATAAAATAAAATGCATTGAACATATTTCAAATAAATAATAAGAAATAATAAAATAAAAATAAATAGTAAATACATAGTAAGCAGCACATTTATTATTTAAATACATGTTTGAAATTATAAATAAATAAATTAAAGATTTATTATTTAAATAATTAAGTTAATAATATTTCAATGTTTTATCGATAACACTATATAAATAATCATTTATAACACGCAACTTGAATTTTTGTAAAAAATAATAATAAATTTGGTAATAAAATAAACTTGGTGAATATTTTAAAGAAATATTTGGACAAATTAAGAATGGATGTTGTTGTATATAGAAGATAAAAAAACACATTTAACTCTACCATTTATTGTTATTAAATTATAAACTAAAATTAAAAATAATTATTTAATATAGTTGATTAAAATTATTTGAGTAATTTATTATTTTTATGTGTATTAAAGCAAAAACTTAAATTAAATACAGCTTTTAATTTTTCTTGTATTTAATTATGCAATTATTGCTTTAATTATATAAATTTTAATTAGCAGCATTTATTAATATATTTTCCTAATCGAAATAAACTCTTTAGATGTATTTAAAAATGAAATAAATATTTTTTAATAATTCATTTATTTCTAACATATTATAAAACAATGGTTAATTAGAATTTGTTTGTAAGCATTATCATTCCAATTTGGTTTAATATTTGTAAGAAATGAGAATTGCCAAATAAAAATTATTGTATAAAAAAATATATAATTTTTTCATATATACAAATATTTGGATCAATATATATTTTCATGTATTATCTTAACAAATATTGTATCACCCATTTAGTATAATCTATTTAGATTACTATTTTTATAAAAAATATATTTTGAAATTAAAAAAATATATCATTTATTAATGATTAAATTGTGATTATGTTTTCTTTATGATTTGTAAGACATATACAAATAATAAAATAAATAAAAAGTCATTAAATATAAGCATTCAATTTGAATCAAATAATAAAATAAATAAATAAATTATTAAATATAATGCATTCAATTTGAATCAGCCTACAATTCAAGATCCTTATAATCCCACTACTAAAATGGAATGGTAAAACTGGTTGATTGGGGAATTTGATGTGTTAAGATAAACATGTATTAATTATAAAAATATTAACCTAAATTTCTAAAAGCATATTATTTAGAACTTGTACAAAAATTAAGTAGGATTGCCTAAAATAGGATGATAATGTGGATACATTATTCACCTAGAAACATGTGAATAGACTAAAATATAAAGGGTATTTTAAAGCTTTTCAACATAATCAAAACTATACGGCGAAATGTAACACTGTTTTAACCTTCATATTGGCTATAGCTACTAAGATAAAGATAATAATCAGTGTGCAATAACAACAACATGCCATAAACAAATTCAAGATATATTCAACCAATATTATGACAGGAATCAGACATGAGCTTCTTCAAAGTAATGGTCTCGCAGCTCCGACATGGAAGACAAGTTCGCTACACATTTGAACTGTTACAGATAATGAGTTCCAAACAATCATTTTGCAATGATATGAATATACTACATGAAAGGATATATTATCAGTCAAAAAAATCACCTTGTTCTGCTTGTATTAGTCACAAACAACTTTCAAGGATGATGCCCTTCTTGACATCCAAGTGCCTCAAAACGTTTATCAACATTCTCAGTGAAAGCAATTTCAGTGTCATCGACTCTAATCGTAGCTACAACATGTGAAATGGACTACAACAGTGAATTATTAAGCAAAAAATGACACATTCAGCGAATAGATATAACTTGATATATATATATATATATATATATATATATATATATATATATAATCTGATATTCCATTAATTTCTATACACATTTTATATACATTGTATAGACATTGTTAACACAAATTCTAGTATCATATATATAACCTGATATTCCATTAATTTTTCATAATGCTCTATTTCCTTTTCACTTAATTCCTTAAAAAAAACCTTTTATACTAAAGCAGAGGCCTTAGCATAAACTGCAAATTTGATTTTTTTTATCCCATGAATAAACTCAAAAAGTAAAACAGAATGTTAATACACAAATCAGAACATTCAGAACAACAGAGACCTTAGTAACCATCACCAAAATTGCTGCCAATGAATAAAGAAAGCATTATTACAAATATTTACTTTTGAGTATGAATCAACCCCTAAAAACATCAAAACACCACACAAATTTCCAGATCTAAAATATTCCAAGAAACCTAAATCTAAAAAATAATCTCAAATAAACATTAGTTCTAAAAATTATGGCAAAGTGTGATCATCACTTTCTATAACAATGAGATGTAGACCAGACATAATACTCAACTATTCGACTTTCATACCCATTAATCAGTAAGAGTGAGATAGGGAAAAGCACATTGTTAGAGAAAAATACCCATTGCAAGTTACAGCCACTTCCTGAAGACCTTCATCACCTATTGAATCTAAGATTTGGATAAAAGCAACCCTGGTTACATCAAACACAGAATAGCAGAACCCATAAAATTATAAATCAAAAAGGCTAAAATTGAAGTTAGATTGGGAAAACAAAAATAGTGAAGAGAAAGAGAAATGGATGATGGAGAAAGAGAGAGAAAGAGAGACAGATTGAAAAATACATTTTGGATCAATGTTTTGAAGCCTTGGACTGATGTTGATATCCCGTCGACGATGAGATTTGGGTTCCGAAGGTTGTTTGGAGGGCGAAATTTTGTTGCTGTGATGTTTCAAATTTTTTGTGATATGCAGAAATAATTGGTTGTGAGAGGGTGATATGAAGATCATTAATGTTTGGTGGTGTTGGAAACTACAACTGTGTTGGATGTCAAGTCTGATGCTCTGCAACATTGGAAAGAATTTGAAACATAATTAGTTACCAACATATGTACAAAATAATATGACAGCTCAACAGAATTTGAAACTTCAGATGCTTGAAACTTTTTACAATGAAAAGCCTTTAACAAAATTACCAAACATTGTCCTCCATGATTGGTTAATTACGTCCAAGCATAAAGAGCCAGATCTGCAATGGACAAAATATAAACTTAGATTGAAAATACAATAGAATAACAAAATAAAACTTAGATCAAATACAATAGAATACGTTAATAACAAAACCTAAATTGAAAATGTCAAATAGAAACCTTTTCGAATCCGACCACCACCATACTCGTCGCCAGAAACCCTTTTCCACCACCGCCACACTTATCACCGGAAAACCCAGAACCAAATCAACATCAATGTTTCAAACGTACAACATTTCCAAATATAGTTTTCCCAATTTCTGACCCATCCGTTAAACTTAACATTTGCAACAACAATAGAAAGATTGGTACTTACCTCTTTGAATGTATCATCTTCAAGATCTTCAGATCCAATCCACTATGAACTTTAAGTTTGTGTCCCGGAGGTATTTTCCCTGAGATGCTGTTATTCTACAGTAACCTACATTCACCAAAAAAACCCAAATCACAAAAATTCCACCATTTCACAGACACATACAAACTACAAACAAAACACACTTATATCAAACAAAAGTATTTCGTTTCTCATCAAAATGAAGAAGATGAAGACATATTATTGCATTCTTACAAGAAACCATGATTAACAGCAGTTAAAGATCCGAAACAATACAAAACAAACATGGTGTTTCTGAGTACAAAACAAACATGCATGCGCAAAACAACATAACGATAATCAGAACATCAATGCCTTGTAAACCCATCTTCAGTGAAGAAGAATCGATGAACAAATTTGTTGATTTTCAGAAATTGGGTGAGAGAAATTGTTGAAAATCAGGGTTCATATGAGAGAGACACAATGAGGGTTCACATGAGAGAGAGTGGGGTTTGGCGTGTGATTTGCAAAAGTAGGATTTTGTGATCAGACAAAATCAATTTTGGGAGATTGGTGGCTCCATTCACCCATAAAGTGGTTTTTGCATTTAATTATGGTACTTTTTAGTTACCATTTAGTTCAACTTTAACTATTACAATACAATTACTTTGCAAAATATACACAATAAAAAGTAACCATATTTGATATAGAACCAATAGTACAATTTAGTTGCAAAAAGTATTATTTGGACATAAAATGCCCCTAATTTGATGAGGTGGAGGGCAAAGACAAAAGGTTATTTTGGTGTTTTCCAGAACACATGAATTTCTTATATTATAGATGACACGGGAAAGAAAATTGTACAAAAATATTTTGATTAATCTAATTCAACTCAAATGGTTAATTAAATTTTAAATCTATGTATGGGGAAGTGAATTTACATTTTAATTTCAATTTATCCTGAAAGAATACATGTTTCTTTGAATAAATATTTATTAACCTCCACAAGTGTTTATC
Organism: Lathyrus tuberosus; assembly: GCA_022829125.1. Classification (NCBI taxonomy): domain Eukaryota; kingdom Viridiplantae; phylum Streptophyta; class Magnoliopsida; order Fabales; family Fabaceae; genus Lathyrus; species Lathyrus tuberosus. Next base: position 6,366,944 of record JALAZF010000193.1, read on the forward strand.
GTAATAAATACATTATATAATTATAAATTATTTTCTAAATTGTAAATCAAATGCACTCAAATACAGAATTTTGAAAGAAATTTTAAGTGAGGGTTTTACTCAATATTAACTTAATAAATTTACATTTATTAATTTACTTAATTAGACAATTAAAATTTAATAAAATAGATTGTGGTTTATTAATTTCTTTTAAGATTAATATTTAAATTTATAAAAATAAATACAAAAAAATTTCAGTCATTTAAATTTACACCCATTTTAACTTTAACGGGAGTAATACAGATTTGATTATAATAATATTTTTAATTTACACCCTTTTTTTGAAAATAGGGTAGTTATTGTCACGTGCAAATATTTTAAATGACACTTTATTTATAAATTTGCCACCGTGTTTCTTATTTACACCCTTTTTTATATATCGGGTGTAAATTTTAAAATTATATTCGTCACTTTGCACTAGTGGTCTTCCGGCCTTGATGGTGTGTGTAATGAATTGTTTGGAATTAAGAAAATGGTTACAGATTGTTTTGATGAGTCGATGAAGATCCTTATATCGGAAGATGAGACAGATTTGAGGTTTTTGTATGTTGGTCAAGTTGGAATGTCCCTGAGGAAGAATGATTGGGTATTACTAATGGTTGTTCTCAGATAGTAGAGTGTGAACTTAAATTTAGCGAAGGGGAAGATTTGAGATTTATATCTGCTAAGTAAGTAGAAAACTCTTAGTAGATGTGACTAAGATGTTTGTTTTGTTTGTGATGATAGTGTTCTGGAAATTGGCAGGAAGTCACAGTGATGGGCCGTCAGTTGTGCATAGTTTCAAATGTGTTTTTGGATGGAACATTAAGGTGTTGTCTTAGAGAGCTCCAGTATTGTTAGTAACAAAAAGGATGGATGATTGAACGGAATAACAAGCATGATGTGTATGATGGTACTGAGACTATGGAAAACAAAACTTAGAGTTTGGTGAGTTTTGGTGTTTTTAAAGTTTAGGGCATTAATAGAAATCTTGAGAAAACCCTAGGTGTGGATGTAATATTGATATTAAGAGTTCTTTTTGGTTGGTTGTTGATACATGTTGGAATTTGTGGAATTGGACGGTCAAGAGAAGAAATTGTGTATGGATTACTAACAGTTAAATAAGGTAACGATTGAGAACAAGTGTCCACTTTCATGAACAGATGACTGGAATGGTTTGGTTGAGTTTGAGTGAAATTGTAATTGTTTGGAATGTTTGATAAGAGTGGTGAATTTGTGTGAGTTGAGGCTTTGATCGATTTCATGTGACTGGTTATGGTTGTTATCATCGGGATAGGCTGTTATTTACTCGGTTAAGCTTGTATGTGAGTAACCAGGTACCCAGTGAAAAGTTTTGCAAAAGCTTTAAGAATTTATATCTTTTGGAATTTTGTTGGGCATTACAACGTACAATGATGTTATTTGACGTTAGTAATGCGTCTGTAATGTTTGTGGAGTAGAGGAATCGTATCTTCCATATTTATTTGGATGAGTTCGTAATGGCTTTGATTGAGGATATTCGGATCTGTTATAAACTCAGAGGAAGAACAGGTAGAGTGTTTGGGATTTGAATTGTAAGTGTTGAAAAGAGACGAAGTGTTATGCTAAGTTATTCAAGTAAGAATTTGGGTTGAAAAATGTCATTTTTCTTGGATATGTTATTTCGAATGAGAGTATGGTTAATGGATCCATCGGGAGTAGATGCAGATCTACAATGAGAGGCCCAAAGTTGGTTAAGGAGATTAGAAACTTTTGGGCTTAGTTGGTTATTACTGCAGGCTAGGAAGGACCTTGCTAAGTTCGTACTTATGTTATCTCAGTTGACTTGCAAAAGGTAAGTCGTTTGTTTGGATGTTCGTTGTGAGTAAGTTTTGGGTGAGCTGAAGTATAAGTTGTCTACGGCTCCAGTTTTGATTCTGTGTGATCCTAATAAACCGTTTGTGAGGTATTGAGATGCGTCTTTGATGATTTTAGGCAGTGTGGATGCAAGAGGGTAAAGTCTTGGCTTATGCTTTACGACAATTGAGCATTCATAAAAGGATCTATACTATTTTGGATTTGGAATTGGTTGCGGTTGTATTGTGTTGGAATATTTGGAGGTATTATCTTTATGGTTCTAGGTTCAAAGTGTTTGGTAATCACAAGAATATTGAGTACTTGTTTGGTCTGAAGAGATAGAGTATGAGACAACGAGGATGGTTTGAATTCGTGACGAGTTATGAATTTGGCTTGGATTATCCTTTGGCAAAAGCTATTGTTGTGCCTGATGAGTTAAGTCGAAAATTTTTATGCATGTCTGTTTTGATGGTCAGAGAATTAAAATTATTTGAGCACTTCAGAGACTTGTGTCCGGTGTGTTAGATAAAACAATAGAGTGTGAGGTTGGGTATATTAAAAGTGAACAGTGATTTTTGGTGAATATGAGAAAGAGTTAGACTTTGGACGTGGGATTGATAGTTTTGATGGTTACGAGTCATCAGAGTGCGTAGCGGAAGCGTGGTGTGACTTGTAAGAGTTCATAGGTTGAACATTGGAAACATGTAGGAATGATGAGACCATTGGACGTTTCAGAATGGAAGTGTTAGGTGAAAGGTTTAAATATTATTTATGGGCTACTATGTAGATGGACGTTTTGGTTGTATGTTCGATTGGTGAATCGTAGCATTATTGCAATATTGTTGTGTGACAAGGATGTTGGTATTGTGGTTACGTAGAGGTTGTTGAAGTGATGTTGTGTCGTGGAACCTTATGTTCTTGTTTGTGTTGTTGCCTCATTTCCATCGTGATGGTCCGAGTGCGAGTAGCTAATTCCTGCGTGTGGTCGTAACTTGGGTATTCTTTGAGTCGTGAGTTAGTCGTCAAGTGCATTGTATGGGCTTTGCATCTTGTCGTTGTAGTTGTCGTCGTTGTCGTGTCGTGGTTGTAGTTACTGTTAGCAAGGTGGTTTGTCAGTTGTGTTATTCGTGGTGTGCCTTTGGTTGGCATGATAGTTTGTTAGTCGGATGTGAGAGTCGTATCCGGAGTTGTTCGTATCGGTTATATTTTCGAGGACGAAAATTTCTAAGTGGGGGAGAGTTGTAACGTCCCGATTTGTTTAATTGTATTTATTTATTTCATTTACGTGAATTTTGTGAAATGTGTGAAATTATTGTATTTTACCTGCTAATTGAGCTAATTGGTTAATTTCCCTGATAGGTAAAATATTAGCTATAAATTATAATTTCTTTTCAACTTTTATTTCCCGAAATATATTTCATCGTTATTATGTTTTATCGCGTTTTGAGAGCGTTTGCGAGATATTTGAGAGTAGGGGTATTTTGGTCTTTTTGCTGGGTTATTTTTCGTAAAATATAAAGTGGAGAGAAAAAGAGAGAAAAGAAAGGGAAAAGAAGAGAAAGAAAAGGAGAAGAAAGAAAGAGAGAAGAAGAGAAAGAGGAAAATCGTGAATTCATCCGTTTCAAGCACGATTAATCGGGTAAGGGTGAGAAGTTTCAATTATATCTTGCTTGTGTATGTATATGTGTTGTTTGTTGCAATTGTTTTGGTTGTTTCACAACTTTTTCTCTAATTGATAAATTGATGAATAATTGTTAGAAATCGATGTGTTCGCGGCTGAAACTCGATATAAATGGCGTAGGATACTTGTTGATTATGTTGGAACATGTTTTGGTTGATATATTGTGAATTGGAAGTGTTTAGATGAGATTTGGAGAGGAAATTGGATGATTTTCGCAGGAAAAATTATGGGTTTTCTCTGCCCATACGCGTATCAGGCAAGGCAATACGCGTATTGGGTTGGGCAATACGCGTATGGCAAGGAAGGAATGTAAGCATTACGCGTATGGGAGTGGGCAATACGTGTATGGAGTAAGGCAATACGCGTATTGGATTTTTAGTGGAACTTTTGGGGAAAAATCAGTCTCTGCCCATACGCGTATCCTTTTGGGCAATACGCGTATGGATGGGCGAGTGAGCAAGGCAATACGCGTATGGCTCAGGGCGTTACGTGTATGGCCAGCACGATTGCAGAATTTTGTCATTTCGCGATTTCTTTCCCGATTTCGCGTCTGATGCCGTAACTTTTGATCCATAAGTCGGATTGAGACATTCTTGGTATCGTTAGAGAGCTAATGGAATGTTCTTTCTTATTATAATGGTTTTGTGATTTGTGGCCGATTTAATTATGTCAGGAATTTGGAAATGTGTCGTTTTGTCTACTTTTACTGTTATAATTATGTGTAATTGATGTGTTATTATGCAACATGCCTTTGATATATAACGTGTAGCTTGTGTTATGTTATATGATGTGAATGCATGTGATGAAATGTTGTGATGATGGTTGTGGCCTTATGGCAAATAAATGCATTGTTTTGGGCTTGATTGCACAGCATGATTATTGTTGATTGAGATGATTCATATTGTTGGTTTGTGAAGATGCATCTGATTGTCATGAGTCTTTGTATGCCAAGCATCATGATATGCATCTTGTGATGTCGTGTGTCCTTGTGGGGTGTGAGCGACGAAACGATTCCAGATGGAATCTGCTATAACATCGGTGCCTTATACAAAGAGGACCTAAAGCGATGATTATAGACGATCGTGTGCCTTATACAAAGAGGACCTAAAGCGATTGGATCGTGTGCCTTATACAAAGAGGACCTAAAGCGATCCATAAACATCGTGTGCCTTATACAAAGAGGACCTAAAGCGACGGGGAACATCGTTTTCCTGACGGGGAGTTACACTAAGTAACAAGCGATGATTCTAATAGTTCCTGAGTGAACTAGTGATGAGAATGATGGATGGATGGTACAGCATTTGCATAGAGTCGTTGTGTCGGTCTCTTTGCATTTGCATAAATCATGAATGGATTGATTATGTGTGGAAAATCATGAATGGATTGATTATGTGTGGAAAATCATGAATGGATTGATTATGTGTGGAAAATCATGAATTGATTGAGTATGTGTTGAGATTTATGATTGGATTGGTGAATGGATGTGCATATGTGATAAATGCATTGGTTATGGATGATATGTTTTATGTATAGACATATGCTGTGTGATGTGGTGGTGTGTTGCCATATGTTATAACTTTGGTATGCCTTATGGGTGAATATATGAATATATTGGTATAATTGATATATGTTATGTATATGTGGCTTGCTATATGTATTGGTATGTGGTGCTTGTGGTGAGAATACTATACTTGTGAATTATATGTGTTGCATATTATTATGCAATCTTGATTTAGTTGTTATTTCTCACCCTTCTGCTGTGGTTTGTTGCTCTATGAGGTAATTGCAGATTAGTAGTCTTGGAGGCTTTTGTGAAGATTAGTTCTCCATCTGTTTGTCAGTCAGTCTGCTCTGATACATAACACGGGAGTCGAGGAACGCTTTTGTTATATATGTATACATTTGTTGGATCTATTTTGTATTACCTTTGTATGAATATTTTGATGTTATAAAATCATTTATTTCGTAAAACAAGTCCGTTATGGATCTTTCCGCTTTATTCCATAATTGACCTTTCCTTTTATATGGAAAAGTTCCCCTTTGAGGTTATTCCATTTTGTGTTAAGTATCAAAATTTATGAGCAGGGATTGTGTTTTATTTCCTTAATTGTGGCATCCTTGTTTCTGTCGGAAAAATAAATTTTTATTTACTCTGATTTAATTATGTATTATTTATTCGAGATGGGAATTGGGGTGTTACAACTATGGCTCATGTGATAGGCCAGGAGAATCAGGCGCTGCAGAATCAGAATGGGATGACATATGAGTTCAGAGGGTTGGGAATGTTCCAGAGGAATAATCTGCCAACTTTTAAAGGGAGGTATGACCCAGAAGGTCCCCAGGTTTGGTTGCAAGAGATTGAGAAGATCCCTAGGGTGATGGCTTGTTCAGATGAATAAAAGGTCCTCATGTTTGGTACATGTGAGGGCAATCACTTGGGAGAATTTCAAAATCGGGTTTCTTGAGAAGTACTTTCCTGCTGATGTTCATAGCAAGAAGGAGATTGAGTTCCTTGAGCTTAAGCAAGGAAACATGATTGTTGCTAATTATGCTGCAAAGTTTAAGGAGTTGTCTAGGCTCTGCCCGCATTAAAATAGGGTAGGAGCTGAGGGTTCCAAGTGTGTTAAGTTTGAAAGTGACTTGCTTCCAGAGATCAAGAAATTCATCAGGAACCAATAGATTCGTCAGTTCTCTATGCTGGTTAACAAGTGTAAGATCTATGATGAAGATAATCATGCTAAGAAATGAGGTGCAGCTCGTAGGGGTGTTCAAATCCAATCCAATCCAAAAAAACAAAAATAGAGAAAAACCGAACTTTTTTTTGGATATGTTTAGACCACCTTATAGCAAAACCAATCTGTTCCGTTCGGTTTTCGGTTGGATGCATGAGAACCAATCCAATCTAAACCAAACTAGAGTACTTATTCCCCATTTATTCATATTTTATTATCATTTATTAAATTAAATACAATGAATGAAATTAGGTTTCTTTCTGCCGCCACACTTCTTTCTAAATCTCATTCATTTCCCAAAGTTAAATATAATTCATTGCCAATGAATGCATTTTTCCTGGAAAAACACATTTCTTTCTCTATAGCTTACACAAACCACCGTAATCCTTTTGTCTCCCCCTCAATGAATTGTTTCGTTTCTTTCTCTCTCCTATTTCAATTCGTCTCTCTCAAACCATCGCCAACATTCTTCAATTCAAAACATTTGCTGCCTCCCTCTCGTTTCATCTTGCAGTTCTTTCTCTCTCTCTCTCTCTCTCTCTCTCTCTCTCTCTCTCGTTTCATCTCACTTAACTCTCTCAATTCAAACCCTCATTCTCTGTTCAGTAAGTTTTTTTTCTAGGTTCTAATTTACAGTTCTTCTATGTTTGATGTTACCTTTTATTTTATAGATTTTCCATTTTGATTAATTATCTATTGTCTATTTTAAAGGAATAAGCCAAGTAAAATCCTATGATCCCGTTGCTTCATCTTCTCAGCCTGATTAGTTGTTGCACTTTGAGCTACTCTTGATATTGTATGACTAAATTAGTTATATTAGTATGATCATATTGCTTGTTTAGTTGCCGCACTTGGTTCACTCTGTTGATATATTTGTGTTTTCTTTTTCGCAGCTAATTAGAAAAAATGGTGAAGACTTTGTTTTCCATATCTCTATCAAAGACTTTAGAAATTTGTTGATTTTATCAAGATGAAATTGTTGTGTTACAAACTATTATTCTAGAACTATTGTGCGGAAAAGTTACTGGTTTTGTATTAGCAAGTTTTGAACTATTGTGTTGTTTTGGTGTTGATTTAATGATTTGGTGTTGTTTTAGCAACTATCTGACATTGTTTTAGGCTTCATTTTTCATGTTTTGGTGTTGTTTTGGCTTGGCAATATATCAATGAAGAAACAATTCACTGAATTGGAATTGAATTTTTTTAAGTAGTCAGTTAAAAATGAAAATTTAATTGAATGAATTGACAACCATAGTGAGTGAACTTTCTATTGCTTTTTACTCGAGTTGAATTGAATTGGTTTATCAATTATTCTTTTGTAGTTAATCATTTAAGAATTCTGCTACTTATAACACTGCCATTTCAGAACAACTGTTTGTTAATTCACTATCTATGGTATATTTTTATGTCTTAGCCTTCTTTTTATTCTCATTGAATTCGTAATATATATTTGTGAAGAAAAAGTTAAATGATTTGGAAATGGATTTTTTTAAACAGTCAGTTAAAAATGAAATTTTAAATTATTTACAAGTATTTGAGTAACGTTTGTTTAAAAACTGAATAAAACTGAATCAACCGAACCAAAGTAAACCGTATAAATTGGATTGGATTTTTTAGTCATCCAAAAATCGAATCAAACCGCATGCTTTTTGTATCTTTGGATTAGATGACTTTTTGTCTCAAAACCAATCCAAACCGGACCACGAACACCCCTAACAACTTGATTGGACCGCTGAATGCGAGCAAGCCTTTGTCCTACTCAAAACTGCCATTTCAAAACCTTTATTCCTGTCTAGACATGTTATTGGAGAGACCTCGTTCCTCTATCTTTTTGTCTTTGGCGAGGCAGTAAGCGTAGTATTCATCATAAAGGTGGGCAATAATCAGAACCTGATGTATTTCATATCAAAGCCATTATCTGGTCCAAAGACATGTGGAACCATGTTTTGCAGGTTATTCAAATAGGTGATCAAAGCTAAAGATGAAAATCATGGTTTACATTTGACGATGACAACTTGGTTTCACTGATGACAACTTGTGAAGATGGAAACTTTGATGACAACCTATGAATATTCCTTAAAGCATAAAGAGAAGCATGAAAAGCGATTGAAGATGAACAATATAGTTTGTTCAAAGCTGAAAGCACTTTTGGTTTGACAAAATTTTGGTAAATCAATTCTAATGATAAAGATGAAGAAATCTGGCCTGAACAAAGATGTCGAAGAAGATGTCTTAACCTGAAGACATGACATTCTGAAGTACTGCACTGATTTAGCAAGTGTTAAATCTGTAACAAATCTGCCAAGAGTTAATTGCTGCATGGATCAAGGACTGAAGAGATTGAAACCTAAGACTGCAGAAGCCTATAAATAGAAGACTTAGACCTAGGATTTCATATGCCTCTTGTATACCTTTTGTAACCTAGTTCTCTTGCGTAAGAAACAAGGGTTTAGGGTTTTGAGAGTCGTTGGCTCTCTAGGTTGTAAGTCTCCCTTTGTATCAGTTGATACATTGTGGCAGATATAGGCGTCACACAGATCCATAAGCCTTGAGGTATTGGATTGTGTATTGTTCTTGGATGAAGCTTTTAAGTAAATTCGAGTTAGCTTGGTTATCAAGAAAACTTGACAGATTTCTGTATTGACGGGGATGATGTAGAAATCACAGTTGGTGATTAAGGGAAGTGAGTGGGGTATCTCATATCAAAGTTGTAAACGTTTGAGTTTAGCTTTGGTAAAGATGTTCATTGGGTAGATGTTAGGATAAAGTTATAAACGAGGGAGTTTATCTTTGTAACAGGTCTACAGATAGTGAAGTCTTTATCCTAGATTGGTATCCCCCAGATGTAGGTGAGTTGCACCGAACTGGGTTAATAATTGTTGTGTTCTTTATCATTCTGCAAATTTATGTTTTCTGTTAGAGTTCATGATAAACATGTTGGATCAGATGTCGTGACATCTTTGATCCTGCAGTTCTGATATTCAAGGTATCAGTCTGCTGTTGCGCCTCTGAGTTTAAATGATTGTGTAGCACAATGTCTTGACATGTGTTAGGACATCTGTTGTCTGCATAGGCCAGAATTTCAATTGGTATTAGAGCAGGCATCCTGTCTGGTTCTGGATGAGATCTTTGGGAGATACTTTCTGGCGTTTAAACAAGGAGGAGTTTTGAAGATCAGGTCAATCAACTTAGACATACTCAAGGGTATTAATGGATAAGATGGATGTTCTGGATCGAAGGTAACAACCTGTTGGTTGTTCATGTTGCTGAGGAGGTTCTACAACAACTACAGGAGAAGTGGCTAGTTCTCTTGTTGGTGTGTTTTATAAGATGTTCTGACATCTTATTAGGGCAAGCAGGATTTGTTCCTTAGTGGTTCCGCTGCATGTGTTTCTGATGGAAGAGCTATAGAATTATGGGATTATGGAGTTGTTACTGAAGACAGTTGGTGGAAGATCTCAATCGTCGGCCTCTATATGTGAAGATATCTTCATTCTTTTATTCCAAAGTCGGGAGCGATGGAATGAAGGGAGTTGTTGGTAGATATCTGGTATGGTGACTTGGTACTTGGAAGCTTGGTTTCTTGGTGCAACTGAAGTCAGTTGAAGAGGAGAGGAGTTGAGTTTAAGTTTATCAAGTTCTTGCTCTGGGAGTTTGATAAATTATTGACCGGCTAGGTTGTCAAAGATACTTGAGAATTCTCTCAAGTCCACTCATAAAGGCGTCTCAGTCGTGCATTTGGAGTCTTCTAGTTATTCTTCTGACTAGAAGGTGTTTCTTTGAAACACAATCTGAAGAAAGTGGAGGTGATTTATTTTCACCATCCAAAAACAACAAGGAAGGATTCATCTCTTTTAACCCTAAGGGTGGATCTAATCTGATTGGAGCATTCAGAATTATTGAGGTAAATAAGGTTCGTTCAGAGAAAATCTTAGTTACTTGAGTCAAGGATGGCAGCCTTGGTATCTCAACACTGTTTGTCAAAGAAGATACTTACAAAAGATTGAATACTTGATAAGTGTTCATGAAGTGATCTGGTGGAGCTTAGCTACAACAATGAAGAAGGGTTATTGGACAAGGATTTAAGATCAATTGCTATTTGTGGAGTCCACAAGTATTTAATTGGTTATCCTTGAAAGTCAAGGTTGCTGATGTTCAACTAGATGTTGGAACATCTCATCATCAGAGTTTGTGCAGAATCATGGGAGCGGTACTGCATACACTTTAGCATCTGTTTTAGTCTTAGGTGGTGACCTAAGAATGGGCTTCAGTCGGGTGTGATAGAAGCATGTGTTCTCTGGAGAGTTTCTTGGCAAGGAACTGGTCTGGACTTTGATGCTGTTGAAGATGGAGATGAAGACATCATAATCTTGATGGTTACTTCTGTGATCAGTTTATTTCTGATCTAGGAGGAATGGAGTGCTGGTGATGGCACAACTTGGATTAGTTTATTTCTGATCTAGGTACTTTGGAGCATGGATCTTACTCTTCTTGGAAGTCAAAGTTAAGTGGCAGTTAACTCTGACTTTCTACAGTCTGCTCTACTAAGGAAAGTGGCATTCTTTGGTATGGCTATGGTGTAGTCTAGGACTACTTATCTTCTGAAGATTCAGACGTGGCAGGTGTGAAGTCTTTGGAGTTTTAAAGCAGGATGGAGGTTGTCTACTCAAACTTGGTTGTTGAATCAAGTCTATGAGAGCATGGAACTCTTGTTCTATAATAGGGAGGAGGTTCTTCTAAGTGGCAGAAGGAGGAGCTGAATTCAATAGATGAATGTCGTATCAGAATGTTCTGACATCTAGCTTAACATCAGAGTCTCAGCTGGTGATGTGGCACATCAACTTAAGATAAGGTGATCTACATGAGAATGGAAGTTATGGATGCTTCAAAAAGGTCTATCTCATGCAGTTTGCGGGAGCTGTGGATGGGAAGATGTTACATGTCTAAGAGGCTTGGTGGATCCAAGATGTCTTGTTATGGTGCAAGTAGTTCATGTGACTTGATGATCTGATTTCATTGGTGGATTAGTGTATCTTGTGAGAGTTCTGAAGAAGAGTGATATCAATCAAAAGGTGGCATTTGGTTGGTTTCATAGTGTGCATTCAAGTAGGATGTGTGAAACTGATTGCTCTTGTGCAGAAGGGTAGTTAGTTGAAAACGTAAGGAGGTTCTAGTTCTCTTGGAGCTTGTGGTAGAAGTTCTAGGTTAAGGATGGAAGTATACCTTCTTTTTGGTGGATGAGAGTTTATTTCTCTCTGGGTTTCTAAAGTTCTCTTTATTCAAGCTGGTGGCACAGTGTTGTGTGAAGATTTTCAGTTTGGATTACTATGTTGATAGTAAGTCTAGTGGTGGAGCATATCAAGAACCATGGTGTGTGGTGTCTATAATATGTGAAGGATGTCCTAACTGATGTTAGAACATTTTTTTTGGGTTGGTTATCCTTGGTGGAGGATTCTTAAGTTCTGGTCTAGGAACTTGTTGGCTACATCATCATGTCTAAGGAGTATCTATCTTGTCATACGGGAGAATAATGAAGTAGAAGAACTGCCTTGTGAGGATGGTGTGGAGAAGACTGAAGTGGATCATGTGTTGATTGCATAGAAGTCTGAATATGGATATTCACCAGTTGATCAGAAGTATTCCAGGTTGTCATACGGGAGAATGATGAAGGAATGACTGTCTTGGATTATGGGGTGTTTATCTCACTTGTTGGCCTTGGTAAGGTTAGTGGAAAATCTTGCGAAAGGGATACTTCCTCTGGCTGCAAGTCATGCTAGTAGTGGATCAGTTTGGCAGCTGTGAAGTTCTGAAGCATGTATACGATATCTGACATCGTTATAACAAACTAAGGGGCCCTGTGCATCTCTTTGAGGAATGTGAAACATTCTGATTCAATTGGGTTGTGTCTCAAGCAGCTGGAGGTCTATATATGAGAATTTAAAAGGAGTTCGTATGGTGTGTAGATGGTTGCAGGAAGAGGGGGATCAATGGCACTTTGATCTAAATCCAAGAGTTTGTTACAGTAGGATGGTGATCCTTATATTTCTTCACGGGTAGCATGATGGCGTTCATGTGTGAGTGATTATTGGTTCTTGTCAGAAGAAGCAATAAGAGAGTTGATTATTGTGTTCAGTAGGTAGTTTGGACTGAGGGTGCGCTCTTGAAGACATGAAGATGCGTCTTATGTTTTCCATTCATCAGCTTAGTGTTCTGTAGAGGAGCACTGGTTATCTTTGATAGGGGGAGTTGCTCCTTGATCTAAGATGGTTTACTGCGAGGGTGCGGTTGAAGTTCCAGTTTGTATTGTGCATCAAGCAAGCTGTGGTTATGTGTCCATCCTGGGAGGATGAGATGTCAAGAAGGATGTCTTGACATTTTTGTATTGTTGCAAGTTGGGGGAGACTTGGCAGTGCAAGTTACATGATTCTTATTGGATGCTTAAGAATCAGTGGTTGAGTCTGAGGGAATTTATTTTTCTCTGCAGACTTTGATATGAAGACTGTGTAGTTATTGGTTAATACACAAGCTTTCTTTGGTGGAAAATGTCGGACACGATGTCAGGACAAGTGTAAAAGTAACTAGTCTAGTGGTCGATAGATAACATGCGCGCTTATTGTAACTTGTATTACTTCTGGACAATTTCCTTCAAAGAAGAAACAGTCAAAGCACTGCTGGTCGGTGCGAATTGGTTTCTGGTGAAGTTACAACCTGAGACTAATGACCTCATTGAATTGACCACTGTTATTTTCAATAGGTCATTACATTCGAAGGAAAATTCTTGGGTATTTAAGGGAGCTTTTGGAGCAGTTTGTCTCAGACAGTGTTTTCTTTGTGGTATATTCAAAATGTCTTTTGTTCAAGTCTGGATTAGTATTGGCTGGGTATAGGAATGTCTCGGCTACCTTTGCCAATTTTTGGCTAAAAAGGGGGTGTGTGAGTCTTGGGTACAGGGAATGTGTGTACTCTTGCAGTTGTTTTGCAAGAACATTAAACAAGGCGGCTTTATTATCATCTTGTATATGTTTCTCTTGTGCCTTGTGACTTGTGTTAAGAATCAAGTTGTGTCTTGTGATCTGAGTTACATGCTTTAGGTACTCAGATTCACGAAGACTACAACTGATCTCTAGAGGGGGAGTGTGTTTGAAAGGAGTGTCCAGGGTTCTGGTGTTTCAGACTTTCTTCTTGTCTCTTGTTGGTGCAGAAATAGCAGCAAGCAAAAATATATAAGTAACCCAGTTTTGTCGTTCTCCACAGGGATCAGTGCGAGGGAAAGAATGCCATTCAACGGTTTCTATATTTCTAAGCTCATGAATCAAAAGTTCTGGTTTAAAGCGAACCAAAAGCAAATGCGGAAAATTAAAGGAACAAAAAGCAAGTAAATAACAATAACACATTCTTCGGAGGAAAGAAACTCAATAGAGATCACTCAATAACACATGCATTCTTCCGACCATTTCATACACAAATCACTCATTCGTCTAATATCCTCACGTATCACTCACAACAGAGGTTATGTCTAACGCAACGTCGAGAGAACAACGGTATTGTCTCATTGGTGATGTCTCACGCAACTCAACAACACAGAGAAGTAAGAACTGATACTCACGCAAGTGTTAAGTCTAAATCTATCTCTAGAGTTCAGACAAAACCGATATTACTATAACATCCATGTCAAACTTATGAGTAATTCATATACAAAGCCCTGATCAGAATACAAACATATGATTAACCCTGCATTCAACTAATTTACCAACTGTATACGAACGTCGTTCTTCATCGCTATTGTCACGCATCCTCGCAATACTGTATCGATCCTACTCATGCTACCCATGCTACTTAATCAACACAATACAACAAAAGATACAATGAATATCAATTCACAAACCCCTGTCAAAAGCTTGCTCATTAATAGATGAAAATCTAAGATTAACGATTCGATATAGGTTTTGTCACGACCCACAAATAATCAATCAAAGAGAAATAATCAATAGAGAATCAAAACATATTCATAAACATAGATTAGATGAAATACAATAGGTATCAAGAGATTTACATACCAAACATCAACAAATAGAGGATACAAAGAGAAGAAAGGAGAAGAACAAATTTCTCACGGTTCGTCGGAGCCGATTAAAGTAAATCCTACTCCGGATCATCAAGATGCATCATCCAATGTTGTTTCTAAGTTAATCTAATCCTAAAACATGTTTGATGAAGTTGGGAGAAAGTTCCCCCAAAAACATAACATAAAAAATGATGAAAAATGGTTGAAATAGGCAAATCTCACTTTCCAGGTTCGCCTAGCGAGTCCCCGTTCGCTAGGCGAACGTAAACCGCCTTAAAATTGAGTTTTTTCACGATTCTGGAACTTTTCGTTCGCCCCGGTTCGCCTAGCGAACAAGCTAGCGAGTGTTCACTACGGGGGCTCGCCTAGCGAGCATGACAGAAAACCAGAACTTGTTTTCTTCATAACTCTTGAACCGTAACTCCGATTGACGCACGGTTTGAAGCGTTGGAAAGCTTATTCGATGCTCTTTATGAATATGGAAAAATCCCATTGCTGGAACACCTACAAAAATAAATGAAAATCGATTAAACTCAATGATATTTACACGATAACGCACTATACACACGAAAACGTAAAGTAAATGTATTTACACACAAAGTGGGGTTTATTCAACCAATTTTAACACAAAGTAAGGATAAGTGCAACAAAACTTATATACAAAAATAGGTACAATTTGCACTTATCAAACTCTTCCCAACTTATCATTTTGTTTGTCCTCAAACAAAAGTCAATCAACTCAAAGAAACAAAAGCAATTATCAAGAAATCATGCCCAACAAGTTTTTACAAACGGAGAATAAACGTATGGTACAAATATCAAAAGTACATGCAAAGCAATGCTTACCACTAAACTACAACGACACCACGAATATGAAACAAAGTCTAAGCACAAAACAAATGTCAATATCCAAAAGCAATACATGTTCAAGAATGAATCACACCTAACACTCCACTTCAAATAAGAATGAAGAAATTAATGCGCGTTTGCAACCGCGGGGAAATTTCACTCATCTGACAAACAATGCAAATAACAATTCAATTCATACAACATCTAACAATCAAAAATGAAAATATGGAAGCAAAAAGATCACTAAGGGCTTTAAGGGTTGTAGCTTGGTCGGGTTCACAATAAAGGGACATTTCTACAGGCCATTGAATCGAAATTGCCGATAAATGATATTTACACATTACAACTTCATTCACCATTCTCATTCCTTTACCACAAACCTTCTCAAACTACCTTTATGCACAAT
The DNA here is from genome assembly GCA_022829125.1 of Lathyrus tuberosus. Taxonomy (NCBI): domain Eukaryota; kingdom Viridiplantae; phylum Streptophyta; class Magnoliopsida; order Fabales; family Fabaceae; genus Lathyrus; species Lathyrus tuberosus. The sequence goes on from JALAZF010000193.1 coordinate 6,382,531, forward strand.
TATTTCACTCTCTCTTTTTCTCATCAAACAAGCATCCTTTTTCTATGTTTTTCACATTCATATTTACACTTTTTTTCTTTTCATGCTTGTTTGAACTTTTTCAAAAGTTTCAAGCAACTTACCATCTTCTTTTTCATTCTCCCCAACTTGAATTCAACCAAACCTCAAGTGAATGCTCCATGCTTTTTACGGCAAGGAAATCAAAGTATACAATTTCAAAGGTTCAAGAAGAAATTTTAGAAACTCACTAAATTCAATGATGAACCAAACTTGCAAATTATGTACATAAACCAAGTTCATCACTAAAAATGAGATCTAAACTGTTTTAGTCTCAAAGGGGCTAACAAATTCTCACTACTCACGGGTAAGATACTTTTGGATACTGGTTGTGCTCAATATAAACAAATGCCTTGATCATTTCTAATGCTTCCCCAAAATCACAATAATCAGAAGATAAAGCATGAATCAAACGAATTAGACAAAGTTATCAGTCATCCACGCATTTAGTCAACAATGGAGGTTTCCTCACATGGGGCTATGAACTAAAGTGATTCATAAATGAACAAAAATTGCTAGAGAATGAAAGACATGTAATTTGTACAAATCCTAAGGTTCATAAACATGTTATGTTCTAGAAAAGCAATAAACACCAACCAACACAATGCAACTTTCTTTAAACTTTTCACACTACCATAACATTTTCTTGTTGAAACAATCAAAATTGAAAAATCACACAATGCATCCTCAAGCTAATAAAAAACAAAACTTGAGAACAAACTCATAAATTATTCTAACAACCTAACAAAATTGAACTAAAACTAAATAAACATAAAAACCAAAATTTGTGAAAGTGGGTGGAAAATGAAAGATTTTTCTTTGCAAAACAAGGCACGCTAAGCGCCCTCTGCGCGCGCTAAGCACGGGCAGGCAAATTTTGTTTTTCAAAATTGGTTCTTTCTCTCATTCACTCCATCCATTGTCACTTTATATTAACTATACTACTAAACATAAAACTGCACAAACTCAAATCGTTGGGTTGCCTCCCAACAAGCGCTTGTTTCACGTCGTAAGCTCGACACCTTATTTACGTACAAGCTCCTCCATGTTGCTTCGTTCACCGGTAGATACCAAATAAAATCTGCAACACTTAAGCAAACGTAAACCAAAAACAAAAATATGTACACACACATAATCATGATGGAAAACACATATATACAATCACTTATGGAAAATAACTATTAACAAGTATGTACACTTGTTAAGCTTTGTTCGCTAGGCGAACCAAATCATTCGCGACGCGAGCCTTCGCTACAACCTTCGCCCAGCGAAGTTTGGGTGTTTTCAAAAGTGAAAGTTTCTGCCACCCCCCTCGCTGGCACCTTCGCCTCGCGAACACATCAGCGAGCATTCGCTGGCTCCCTCGCCCAGCGAGTTTACCCTCTTTTCCTACTGAAGGTTTTTGCATACTTTCTGCCACTCCCTCGCTGGCACTCTCGCTAACGTTCGCTAGGCGAACCTTCGCTGGCATCTTCGCCAACACTCGCCTAGCGAATGCTGTTGTTGATTTCAATTCTTTGGCAGCTTGCACTATTTCTTTGTGTATTCAAACTTTGATATTTTCATTCCTATTTCTGCACATTATCACACACATTACAAGCACCACAAGTATATTTCAAATAATGCACAACAACAACAATCCTCACTAAAATCAATACATTACACATGGAAAGAAATGAAAAATGCCAAGTATTGCATACAAATATATAACATGTTTGACATCTAACAAACTCTCCCCAACTAACTATGCACCATTATACAAGTAAATATACAATATAGACAATTATGTACTAAGCTTAAAAACATAGAAACTATGCGATGCAACTCAATATCGACACACCAATCCCCGGCAACGGCGCCAATTTGTTGGTGCAGAAATAGCAGCAAGCAAAAATATATAAGTAACCCAGTTTTGTCGTTCTCCACAGGGATCAGTGCGAGGGAAAGAATGCCATTCAACGGTTTCTATATTTCTAAGCTCATGAATCAAAAGTTCTGGTTTAAAGCGAACCAAAAGCAAATGCGGAAAATTAAAGGAACAAAAAGCAAGTAAATAACAATAACACATTCTTCGGAGGAAAGAAACTCAATAGAGATCACTCAATAACACATGCATTCTTCCGACCATTTCATACACAAATCACTCATTCGTCTAATATCCTCACGTATCACTCACAACAGAGGTTATGTCTAACGCAACGTCGAGAGAACAACGGTATTGTCTCATTGGTGATGTCTCACGCAACTCAACAACACAGAGAAGTAAGAACTGATACTCACGCAAGTGTTAAGTCTAAATCTATCTCTAGAGTTCAGACAAAACCGATATTACTATAACATCCATGTCAAACTTATGAGTAATTCATATACAAAGCCCTGATCAGAATACAAACATATGATTAACCCTGCATTCAACTAATTTACCAACTGTATACGAACGTCGTTCTTCATCGCTATTGTCACGCATCCTCGCAATACTGTATCGATCCTACTCATGCTACCCATGCTACTTAATCAACACAATACAACAAAAGATACAATGAATATCAATTCACAAACCCCTGTCAAAAGCTTGCTCATTAATAGATGAAAATCTAAGATTAACGATTCGATATAGGTTTTGTCACGACCCACAAATAATCAATCAAAGAGAAATAATCAATAGAGAATCAAAACATATTCATAAACATAGATTAGATGAAATACAATAGGTATCAAGAGATTTACATACCAAACATCAACAAATAGAGGATACAAAGAGAAGAAAGGAGAAGAACAAATTTCTCACGGTTCGTCGGAGCCGATTAAAGTAAATCCTACTCCGGATCATCAAGATGCATCATCCAATGTTGTTTCTAAGTTAATCTAATCCTAAAACATGTTTGATGAAGTTGGGAGAAAGTTCCCCCAAAAACATAACATAAAAAATGATGAAAAATGGTTGAAATAGGCAAATCTCACTTTCCAGGTTCGCCTAGCGAGTCCCCGTTAGCTAGGCGAACGTAAACCGCCTTAAAATTGAGTTTTTTCACGATTCTGGAACTTTTCGTTCGCCCCGGTTCGCCTAGCGAACAAGCTAGCGAGTGTTCGCTACGGGGGCTCGCCTAACGAGCATGACAGAAAACCAGAACTTGTTTTCTTCATAACTCTTGAACCGTAACTCCGATTGACGCACGGTTTGAAGCGTTGGAAAGCTTATTCGATGCTCTTTATGAATATGGAAAAATCCCATTGCTGGAACACCTACAAAAATAAATGAAAATCGATTAAACTCAATGATATTTACACGATAACGCACTATACACACGAAAACGTAAAGTAAATGTATTTACACACAAAGTGGGGTTTATTCAACCAATTTTAACACAAAGTAAGGATAAGTGCAACAAAACTTATATACAAAAATAGGTACAATTTGCACTTATCATCTCTTTAGGAGTCTCAACTCCTGGACCTCTCTCAACTTCACTTACCCTGGGAAGAAGAAGGTTGTGTTATCTTCCTCCTCATGTACACCAACATGAATCCAACATGCTCAGTATTCCAATCATAACCGCCATTCAAACTAAAAGGTGTTTTAGCCAAAATTTGTCAAAAGGGGGAGATTGAAAGCACTTTTGGTTTGACAAAATTTTGGTAAAACAATTCTAATGATAAAGATGAAGAAATCTGGCCTGAACAAAAATGTCAAAGAAGATGTCTTAAACTGAAGACATGACATCCTAAAATACTGCATTGATTTAGCAAGTGTTAAATCTGTAACAAATCTGCCAAGAATTAATTGCTGCATGGATCAAGGGCTGAAGAGATTGAAGCCCAAGACTGCAGAAGCCTATAAATAGAAGACTTAGACTTAGGATTTCATATGCCTCTTGTATGCCTTTTGTAACCTAGTTCTCTTGCGTAAGAAACAAAGGTTTAGGGGTTTGAGAGTCGCTGGCTCTCTAGGTTGTAAGTCTCCCTTTGTATCAGTTGATGCATTGTGGCAGATATAGGTGTCGCACATGTCTATAAGCCTTGAGGTATTGGATTGTGTATTGTTCTTGGATGAAGCTTTTAAGCAAATTCGAGTTAGCTTGGTTGTCAAGAATGCTTGGCAGATTTCTGTATTAACATGGATGATGTAGAAATCACAGTTGGTGATTAAGGGAAGTGAGTGGGGTATCTCATATCAAAGTTGTAAACGTTTGAGTTTAGCTTTGGTAAAGATGTTCATTAGGTAGATGTTAGGATAAAGTTGTAAACGGGGGAGTTTAGCTTTGTAAAAAGTCTACAGATAGTGAAGTCTTCTTCCTGGATTGGTATCCCCTATATGTAGGTGAGTTGCACCGAACTGGGTTAACAATTGCGGTGCTCTTTATCATTCTGCAGATTTACGTTTTCTGTTAGGGTTCATGATAAACATGTTGGATCAGATGTCGTGACATCTGTGATCCTGCAGTTCTGATATTCAAGGTATCAGTCTACTGTTGCGCCTCTGAGTTTAAATGATTATGGAGCACAATATCTTGACATGTGTTAGGACATCGGCTGTCTGCATAGGCCAGAATTTCAAAAACTCTTCCTCTGAATCAAGTCGACAAATTAGGGTTTGATGATCATTGCAAACATCCTTTAATGATGGCATTCAACTTGAATATATCTCAAGCCTAATCTCCAAGAATACTCAAGCAAGTGCATATATGATTGGTTTACCTAGAAAGTTTTTATGTTTCATAGTGTGAAAGCTCACCCAATCATGTATGAGTGAATTGTGTTTTGTAACAACACAAGGCATTCTCGTAAAGTAATATGCATAAATTACACACACGTCCTAAAACATGTTTTAAAGCCTCTATTTCTCAAATAAAACAACCTAAAAATGTTTTGGAGCCTAGCTTGATGAATCAGGAACTATCATAATGTTTTACAAATGTTTCTAAATTGTCCAATCGATTAGAACATACACCTAATCAATTGGGTCAGTGCAAACGATGTCCACAAATGATATGATAATGTATTAATGAAGGAAAACAACTTTTTATCCATTATTTCCATATTGAGCCATTGTAAATTATTATTTGAGGCATCCAATCAATTGGCATAGGTCCCAATCAATTGTATCATTAATTAGGCTCATAGATCTTTTCCGTTTTGGTGTCAACCTCTAGCCTATAAATAGAGACCTCTCCCTTCACACTTTCATATCCAGAAATGTGAGTTCTCTATCTCACTCTTCACTTTCTCTCTCTAAAATTATTTTTCTACTTTCTCTCAATTCAATTTAGTCATATCATTTCGAGAAAGTCGTTATGTTTACATGAGATTTTTGTTCTTGAAAGGGTGATATTATAAATTCACCAAGAGTTATTTTCTCTTAGTTAAATATTTATCCTAAAGGGAGTGTTTATTTGGGTTCAAAGTAAAACTATTTAAAAGCTTTATTTTGGGATTTAGTTTTAAGTCATCAATTCGGTTCGTGAGTTCATCTCAAGTAAAAGCTCTACTTGGTTCGTGAGTTCCACCTGTGTAAGAGCTTATTTCGGTTCAAAGGACAACTAGTCAAAAATCCATCTTTTGTTTGAGATAAGCCTTGTGTAAAATCACAACTCAATTTGTGGTCAGCATGTGCATAACCATCACTTTAGTTCAGAGGATAGCGAGTCAATATTCTACATTGGTTTGAGATTAGTCGTTAGGGCGGTAAAGCGGTAAGCAAAAATATTTATTTTCGAAAGAATTCCCTCCGGGATTTATGCCGTGTCCACAGAGATCGGTTCGAGGGAAAGAATGACGTTTGACGTTCTCTCGTATTATGAGTTTGGATTATAATGGTTTCAAACAAGAAAACAGAAAAGTAAATATCAACATAAAAAGAATTCATTCTTTAGAGAGAAGAAACTTATCCGGCATGCACACAATTCACTCCTCACAAACTTAAACTTACCGACCAGTTATACCTAACCTACAATACTCCTCAATATCACCCAACATCTCTCACTACACATGTCCATCTCTGGCACACTCAACCATGCTACCATCGTCGACACTCTCGCACTCAACTCAAGACACGGAGGCATTAAGCTTCGACGCCTATTGAAGATTGTTAGCTCTAAATCTATCTCTAGCATCCAGAAACTAACAGATAATCATCCCTAATCGAAGTTCGCGATGTTTATCTCTAACACAACCTAAACCCCGTGCATAAAGCAAAAATCAGAGACAATCACCAATAAAGATTTGTAAAGTAGATTTCATACAACGCCATGGGCGACAAATATACATGAGATCATAGTAAATACATATACACAACCCAACAAAGAAGAAAAACACAAAGAAGAAAAGATATGAACCAAACATCTCGCGGATTGTCAGAGCCGATCGACGATCAATCCACTCCGGTTCATCCGAGTGCAAGCTTCCAAGTTGTTTTCTAGCTACCTCTACCAATGAATGAGGTTGATGAAGTTGGGAGAGCAAAAATCACCCCCAAACATCATAACCTAGAAAATGAACTAAAAATAAGTTATATACAAAAAGCTGTCACGACGCCAGCGCCCGACGCTAGAATGGCACCGCCCGGCGCTGGCTTTAATTACACTCACATCTGCTGTACAAAAGACCAGCCTGACAACAAATATCTAGTATCGCCCGCCGTTAGCCAAAATTCCAAGAAAGCTACTGAAATTCAAAGAAACAGTGTGAAAACCAAAGAATCACGAATCGACAGGTTTTGAAAATCGGACAAATGAATGGTTCAAATGAAAAGGTACACACAAAGTAAATATTTACCACTAAACTACGACGATAACATAGGCACGAAACAATTACAAAATACAAAAATCATGCCAAACATCCTAAAACAACACAAGTTCCAAAGTGAATCACACCTAGCAAAAACAATCATCGATAGATGAAAAACACAAAATAAGGTATTTATCACTCACACAACAATCATGCAAACAATAAACTAAATTATGCAACCATCCAAAAATCATATTGAACATAAAAAGGCAAGAATAACAAGGACTTTAAAGGTTGTAGCATGGTCGGGTAAACAAACAAGGGGCAATTTCTAAAGGTAATTGAAACAAAAACTTGCCTAAACCTAAGGGAGTGATCAACTCACAAAGACTCAAACACAAAATTCCAATTAACTTCTTCCAAAATGCAAAGTGTTACACAAAACACAATACTTATTTAGCACAATTATTTGAACTCTTTTTGTTTCCTTTCTCAAGGATTTTCTTTTTCTTTCTTTTTATAGTTTTTCATATTTTTCTCTTTTTTGTTTTCTTTTTCATCCTCATAGAAAACAACCAATGAGTAAACAATCATTCTCTCCCCAACTTGAATTCAACCACATCATCATGTGAATACTCCCTACTTTCTAAAGCAAGGTAAAAATTCATACAACAACACAAAAATTGAGGGTTCAAGTAAAAACAAAATTCATTCAAAAATAAGTGAACAAAATACTCATAGACAAGCATTAAGTTCAAATAAAACATGGATCAAAAAGCTCAAAGGAGTTACGAAAGATCACACGCTCACAAGGTGAATGACTATTTGGATAGGTAGTTGTGCTCAAAATGAAACAAAATGTCTTGATCCCTTTCATGCTTTCACATAATCAACACAAACAAAAGATTAAGCATAATAAAATCCAGTTAGAACAAGAATGTTGGTACTCCTCGCATATATGAACAATGGAAGGCTTCCTCACAAAAAGGGTGGGAACTAAAGTGATTCACAACAAGAACAAGTATACAAAAAAATGAATGGCATAGAAGTTTGTAAAATGCCTAAGTATCATGAATATGCTAAAGTCAAGAAAGCGATAAACACATACCTTGGACGCGTACCAAACTTTAAACACTATCATTACCACACATTCGCAAGTTGAAACGATCAAAAATGGACAAACACCAAATTTCCTCAAGCTATTCAAATCAAGTTCATTGATAAACACGAAAACTATTAATATTAACAAACTTAAATACCGGTAGAAAATTCATTAAACAAGTTATAAAGTGAAGATTTGAGAATTTTACGAAAAAATCTGAGTACAACTTGTTTAATGAATGTTCACCACACTACCTAAGCTAAACAACAACAAAAGAAAAGAATACACCATGCTTGCTTTACATTGTAAGCTTGACGCCTTTACTGTGCTTAGCTAGTAACTTCCTTCCTTCATGTCATAGTGATGCCTCACCGCGCAAACCAAAAGCAAGTGTCCTAACCAAACACTTAAACAAACGTTAATCTACAAATATCAGTATAACAAGTGAAAATATACAATATATACGATATCTACAAAACTCAAAAACAAAGAAACTATCGCAATGAGATCAAATATCAAAACCAATCCTCGGCAACGGCGCCATTTTGTTGGTTGCGGAATAGCGGCAAGCAGCAAAAATATTTATTTTTGGAAGAATTCCCTCCGGGATTTATGCCGTGTCCACAGAGATCGGTTCGAGGGAAAGAATGACGTTCGACAGTCTTTCGCGTTTATGAGTTTGGATTATAATGGTTTCAAACAAGAAAACAGAAAAGTAAATATCAACATAAAAAGAATCCATTCTTCAGAGAGAAGAAACTTATCTGGTATGCACACAATTCACTCCTTTCAAACTTAAACTTACCGACCAGTTATACTCAACCTACAATACTCCTCAATATCACCCAGCATCGCTCACTACACGTGTCCATCTCTGGAACACTCAACCATGCCACCATCGTCGACATTATCGCACTCGACTCAAAACACGGAGGCATTAAGCTTCGATGCCTATTGAAGATTGTTAGCTCTAAACCTATCTCTAGCATCCAGAAACTAACAAATAATCATCCCTAATCGAAGTTCGCGATGTTTATCTCTAACACAACCTAAACCCCGCGCATAAAGCAAAAAATCAGACACAATCACCAATAAAGATTTGTAAAGCAGATTTCATACAACGCCATGGGCGACAAATATACATGAGATCATAGTAAATACATATACACAACCCAACCAAGAAGAAAAACACAAAGAAGAAAAGAAGTGAACCAAACATCTCGCGGATTGTCAGAGCCGATCGACGATCAATCCACTCTGGTTCATCCGTGTGCAAGCTTCCAAGTTGTTTTCTAGCTACCTCTACCAAAGAATGAGGTTGATGAAGTTGGGAGAGCAAAAATCACCCCCAAACATCATAACCTAACAAATGAACTAAAAATAAGTTATATACAAAAAGTTGTCACGACGCCACCGCCCGACGCTAGAATGGCACCGCCCGACGCTGGCTTTGATTACACTCACACCAGCTGTACAAAAGACCAGCCTGGCAACAAATATCTAGTACCGCCCGGCGCTAAAAGTACCGCCCGACGCTAGCCAAAATTCCAAGAAAGCTACTGGAATTCTTATTTCAATCCTCTTATGCCGCCACACTGACCGGTGCACTAAACGCACCGCCCGGCGCTGCTTCGCCCGACCCTGCTAAGGCGCAGCTGATAGCAAAAATTCTGCACTGTTTTATTCATAACTTTTGAACCGTAACTCTGTTTTTCGCCCGGTTCGAAGCGTTGGAAAGCTTATTTAATGCTCTATCTAACAATGCCCCATTATCAATGCTCAAATATCTACAAAATGAATGGAAAAGTATTATTTGTTACATATATAGACAAAAACACAGTATACAATAAATACACACTTTTACAACAAAGTGGGGTTTTATTAACAAAAAGAACTACTAAGTGCAACAAAAATTATATACAAAAATAGCTACAATTTGCACTTATCAAACTCTCCCCAACTTACCTAATTGTTTTTCCTCAAACAAAAATCAAACAACTCAAAGAAACAGGCTGAAAACCAAAGAATCACGAATCAACAAGTTTTGAAAATTGGACAAATGAATGGTTCAAATGAAAACGGTACACACAAAGTAAATACTTACCACTAAACTACGACGATAACATAGTCACGAAACAAATGCAAAATACAAAAATTATGCCAAACATCCTAAAACAACACAAGTTCCAAAGTGAATCACACCTAGCAAAAACAATCATCGGTAGATGAAAAACACAAAATAAGGTATTTATCACTCACACAACAATCATGCAAACAATAGACTAAATTATGCAACCATCCAAAAATCATATTGAACATACAAAGGTAAGAATCACAAGGACTTTAAAGGTTGTAGCATGGTCGGGTAAAAAACAAGGGACAATTTCTAAAGGTAATTGAAACAAAAATTTGCCTAAACCTAAGGGAGTGATAAACTCACAAAGGCTCAAACACAAAATTCTAGTTAACTTCTTCAAAAATCCCAAGTGTTACACAAAACACAATACTTATTTAGCACAATTATTTGAACTCTTTTTGTTTCCTTTCTCAAGGATTTTCTTTTTCTTTTTTTTTCTTTTTCATATTTTTCTCTTTTTTGTTTTCTTTTTCATCCTCATAGAAAACAACCAATGAGTAAACAATCATTCTCTCCCCAACTTGAATTCAACCACATCATCATGTGAATACTCCTTACTTTCTAAGGCAAGGTAAAAATTCATACAACAACACAAAAAGTTTAGGGTTCAAGTAAAAACAAAATCCATTCAAAAATAAGTGAACTAAATACTCATAGAAGAGCATTAAGTTCAAATAAAACATGGATCAAAAAGCTCAAAGGGGTTACGAAAGATCACACGCTCACATGGTGAATGACTATTTGGATAGGTAGTTGTGCTCAAAATAAAACAAAATGTCTTGATCTTTTTCATGCTTTCACATAATCGACACAAACAAAAGATTAAGCATAATAAAATCCAGTTAGAACAAGAATGTTGGTACTCCTCGCATATATGAACAATGGAAGGCTTCCTCATAAAAAGGGTGGGAACTAAAGTGATTCACAACAAGAACAAGTATACAAAAGAATGAATGGCATAGAAGTTTGTAAAATGCCTAAGTATCATGAATATGCTAAATTCAAGAAAGCGATAAACACATACCTTGGACGCGTACCAAACTTTAAACACTACCATTACCATGCATTCGCAAGTTGAAACGATCAAAAATGGACAAACACCAAATTTCCTCAAGCTATTCAAATCAAGTTCATTGACAAACACGAAAACTATTAATATTAACAAACTGAAAAATCGAAAGAAAATTCATTAAACAAGTTGTAAAGTGAAGATTTGAGAATTTTACGAAAAAATCCGAGTACAACTTATTTAATGAATGTTCACCACACTACCTAAGCTAAACAACAACAAAAGAAAAGAATACACCATGCTTGTTTTACATCGTAAGCTCGACGCCTTTCCTGTGCTTAGCTAGTAACTTCCTTCCTTCATGCCATAGTGATGCCTCACCGCGCAAACCATAAGCAAGTGTCCTAACCAAACACTTAAACAAACGTTAATCTACAAATATCAGAATAACAAGTGAAAATATACAATATATACGACATCTACAAAACTCAAAAACAAAGAAACTATCGTAATGCGATCCAATATCAAAACCAATCCCCGGCAACGACGACATTTTGTTGGTTGCGAAATAGCGGCAAGCAGCAAAAATATTTATTTTCGGAAGAATTCCCTCCGGGATTTATGTCATGTCCACAGAGATCGGTTCGAGGGAAAGAAAGTCGTTCGACAGTCTCTCGCGTTTATGAGTTTGGATTATAATGGTTTCAAACAAGAAAACAGAAAAGTAAATATCAACATAAAAAGAATTCATTCTTCAAAGAGAAGAAACTTATCCGGCATGCACACAATTCACTCCTCACAAACTTAAACTTACCGACCAGTTATACTCAACCTATAATACTCCTCAATATCACCCAGCATCGCTTACTACACATGTCCATCTCTGGCTCACTCAACTATGCTACCATCGTCGACACTCTAGCACTCGACTCAAGACACGGAGGCATTAAGCTTTGATGCCTATTGAAGATTGTTAGCGCTAAATCTATCTCTAGTATCCAGAAACTAACAGATAACCATCCCTAATCGAAGTTCGCGATGTTTATCTCTAACACAACCCAAACCCCGCGCATGAAGCAAAAATCAGAGACAATCACCAATAAAGATTTATAAAGCAGATTTCATACAACGCAATGGGCGAAAAATATATATGAGATCATAGTAAGTACATATACATAACCCAACAAAGAAGAAAAACACAAAGAAGAAAAGAAATGAACCAAACCTCTCGCGGATTGTCTGAGCCGATCGACGATCAATCCACTCCGGTTCATCCGTGTGCAAGCTTCCGAGTTGTTTTCTAGATACCTCTACCAAAGAATGAGGTTGATGAAGTTGGGAGAGCAAAAATCACCCCCAAACATCATAACCTAAAAAATGAACTAAAACTAAGTTATATACAAAAAGCTGTCACGACACCACCGCCCGACGCTAGAATGGCACCACCCGGCGCTGGCTTTAATTACACTCACACCAGCTATACAAAAGACCAGCCTGTCAATAAATATCTAGTACTGCCCGACGCTAAAAGTACCGCCCGATGCTAGTCAAAATTACAAGAAATATACTGGAATTCTTATTTCAATCCTCTTACGCCGCCACACCGCCCGACGCTCAAAACGCACCGCCTGGCGCTGCTTCTCCAGGCCCTGCTAAGGCGCAGCTGACAGCAAAAATTCTGCATGTTTTTATTCGTAACTTTTGAACCGTAACTCTGTTTTTCGCCCGGTTCAAAGCGTTGGAAAGCTTATTCATTGCTTTATCTAACAATGCTCTAATATCAATGCTCAAATATCTACAAAATGAATGGAAAAGTATTATTTGTTACATATATAAACAAAAACACAAGTATACATTAAATACACACTTTTACAACAAAGTGGCGTTTTATTAACAAAAAGAACTGATAAGTGCAACAAAACTTATATACAAAAATAGCTACAATTTGCACTTATCAAACTTTCCCCAACTTACCTAATTGTTTGTCCTCAAACAAAAACCAAACAACTCAAAGAAACAGAGTGAAAACCAAAGAATCACGAATCAACAGGTTTTGAAAATCGGACCAATGAATGGTTCAAATGAAAACGGTACACACAAAGTAAATACTTACCACTAAACTACGACGATAACATAGCCACAAAACAAATGCAAAATACAAAAATCATGCCAAACATCCTAAAACAACACAAGTTCCCAAGTGAATCACACCTAGCAAAAACAATCATCGGTAGATGAAAAACACAAAATAAGGTATTTATCACTCACACAACAATCATGCAAACAATAGACTAAATTATGCAACCATCCAAAAATCATATTGAACATACAAAGGTAAGAATCACAAGGACTTTAAAGGTTGTAGCATGGTCGGGTAAAAAAACAAGGGGCAATTTCTAAAGGTAATTGAAACAAAAATTTGCCTAAACCTAAGGGAGTGATCAACTCACAAATGCTCAAACACAAAATTCTAGTTAACTTCTTCAAAAATCCCAAGTGTTACACAAAACACAATACTTATTTAGCACAATTATTTGAACTCTTTTTGTTTCCTTTCTCAAGGATTTTCTTTTTCTTTTTTTTTCTTTTTCATATTTTTCTCTTTTTTGTTTTCTTTTTCATCCTCATAGAAAACAACCAATGAGTAAACAATCATTCTCTCCCCAACTTGAATTCAACCACATCATCATGTGAATACTCCCTACTTTCTAAGGCAAGGTAAAAATTCATACAACAACACAAAAAGTTGAGGGTTCAAGTAAAAACAAAATCCATTCAAAAATAAGTGAACTAAATACTCATAGACAAGCATTAAGTTCAAATAAAACATGGATCAAAAAGCTCAAAGGGGTTATGAAAGATCACAAGCTCACAAGGTGAATGACTATTTGGATAGGTAGTTGTGCTCAAAATGAAACAAAATGCCTTGATCTTTTTCATGCTTTCACATAATCAATACAAACAAAAGATTAAGCATAATAAAATCCAGTTTGAACAAGAATGTTGGTACTCCTCGCATATATGAACAATGGAAGGCTTCCTCACAAAAAGGGTGGGAACTAAAGTGATTCACAACAAGAACAAGTATACAAAAGAATGAATGGCATAGAAGTTTGTAAAATGCCTAAGTATAATGATTATGCTAAAGTCAAGAAAGCGATAAACACATACCTTGGACGCGTACCAAACTTTAAACACTATCATTACCACTCATTCGCAAGTTGAAACGATAAAAAATGGATAAACACCACATTTCCTCAAGCTATTCAAATCAAGTTCATTGACAAACACGAAAACTATTAATATTAACAAACTGAAAAACCGGTAGAAAATTCATTAAACAAGTTGTAAAGTGAAGATTTGAGAATTTTACGAAAAATCCGAGTACAACTTGTTTAATGAATGTTCACCACACTACCTAAGCTAAACAAAAACAAAAGAAAAGAATACACCATGCTTGTTTTACGTCGTAAGCTCGACGCCTTTACTGTGCTTAACTAGTAACTTCCTTCCTTCATGCCATAGTGATGCCTCACCGCGCAAACCAAAAGTAAGTGTCCTAACCAAACACTTAAACAAACGTTAATCTACAAATATCAGTATAACAAGTGAAGATATACAATATATACGATATCTACAAAACTTAAAACAAAGAAACTATCGCAATGCGATCCAATATCAAAACCAATCCCCGACAACGGCGCCATTTTGTTGGTTGCAGAATAACGGCAAGCAGTAAAAATATTTATATTCGGAAGAATTCCCTCCGGGATTTATGTCGTGCCCACAGAGATCGGTTCGAGGGAAAGAATGTCGTTCGACAGTCTCTCGCGTTTATGAGTTTGGATTATAATGGTTTCAAACAAGAAAACAGAAAAGTAAATATCAACATAAAAAGAATTCATTCTTCAAGGAGAAGAAACTTATTCGACATGCACACAATTCACTCCTCACAAACTTAAACTTACCGACCAGTTATACTCAACCTACAATACTCCTCAATATCACCTAACATTGCTCACTACACATGTCCATCTCTGGCACACTCAACCATGCTACCATCGTCGACACTCTCGTACTCGACTCAAGACACGGAGGCATTAAGCTTCGACGCCTATTGAAGATTGTTATCTCTAAATCTATCTCTAGCATCCAGAAACTAACAGATAATCATCCCTAATCGAAGTTCGCGATGTTTATCTCTAACACAACCCAAACCCCGCGCATAAAGCAAAAATCAGAGACAATCACCAATAAAGATTTGTAAAGCAGATTTCATACAACGCCATGGGCGACAAATATACATGAGATCATAGTAAATACATATACATAACCCAACAAAGAAGAAAAACACAAAGAAGAAAAGAAGTGAACCAAACATCTCGCGGATTGTCAGAGCTGATCGACAATCAATCCACTCCGGTTCATCCGTGTGCAAGCTTCCAAGTTGTTTTCTAGCTACCTCTACCAAAGAATGAGGTTGATGAAGTTGAGAGAGTAAAAATCACCCCCAAACATCATAACCTAGAAAATGAACTAAAAATAAGTTATATACAAAAAGCTGTCACGACACCACTACCCGACGCTAGAATGGCACCGCCCGACGCTGGATTTAATTACACTCACACCAGCTGTACAAAATACCAGCCTGGCAACCAATATCTAGTAACGCCCGGCGCTAGAAGTACCGCCCGACGCTAGCCAAAATTCCAAGAAAGCTACTGGAATTCTTATTTCAATCCTCTTACGCCGCCACACCGCCCGACGCTCAAAACGCACCGCCCGGCGCTGCTTCGCCGGCCCTGCTAAGGCGCAGCTGACAGCAAAAATTCTGCATTGTTTTATTCGTAACTTTTGAACCGTAACTCCGTTTTTCGCCTGGTTCGAAGCGTTGGAAAGCTTATTCAATGCTCTATATAACAATGCTCAAATATCTACAAAATGAATGGAAAAGTATTATTTGTTACATATATAAATAAAAACACAAGTATACATTAAATACACACTTTTACAACAAAGTGGGGTTTTATTAACAAAAAGAACTAATAAGTGCAACAAAATTTATATACAAAAATAGCTACAATTTGCACTTATCATCAGTCTGTGTAAAATTTCAAGAGTTTAAGATGAGAGACTAACCACTCAATTTCCATTCATGATTGGAAGGAAGACACTTTAATCCACAATTCATTATTTGGTTGGAAGTTATCTTATACCTTCATATTTCTTTGTATAAAGGGGTTCGTGAGTTTAACCAACTAAAATCTCATAAGCACTACTAGATACTTTCAAGATCAAGTCTTAGGGAGAGGATTGTGTCACTTCTTTTAGACTGAACCTCTATAATTTTTGGTGTCATCTCTTTACCCTTATCTATTTATTTCCTGCTGCCATTATTCAAAAGTTTTTATCGGAAATGTTTTTGAACTTTGAAAATTAAAATAATAAGTTTTTAAACTATCAATTTTGAAACCCCCAAAATTCCTCCTCTCCTTGTTCGTGGAGTCATATTTCCAACAAGAAACACTACTAGAAGATCGACAAAATTACTTTGTCCTTATTAACAACATCGAGGAAGTTGAACTGCTACATTTTGGCGCATTCGATAGTGGTCCAACCATACTTGTCGTTGAAATAGATCATTTGCAAGCCAGACTTGGCGGGATAGATGGCTAAGTGGTTGATCGAGATTCCAATTTTGATATCTCCTTTAAACCCTGAAAGACCCTTAAGGCTTAAGTATTTGCATACTTCGTTGCTTAAATGACACCAGCAACATTGTATATGTGCACAAAGTGGGTTGTCTTCATTGACGATTCGTCAAATAATATGGGAAGGAACATTGGGCTTATCCTCAAAAGCAATGAAGGATTTGTGGTGTAAGTGTCCTTGCACTCAAAATTCTCCACTATCAGTAACCAGACCAAATTTGAACCATCTAAGGCCTCAATTTGGCATCTGAAATGGGACTAGAAGAAATTAAGTTACACACAAAATTAAACTTGCTTAGATTATTTTTAAGAAGTTTAATAAAATTAGAAGAGGTTTTAAGTCACACACACACACACATACGCATCAAGTATTGAGAATGATTAAAGTAATATTAATTAGATGGTAGAATTGAAAAAAATAGTAATTAATATTGCATTGGGAAGTGAAAATGGTCATTCATTTTGGGACAATTTTATTTCACAAATGAGTCACTCTTTGTGGGATAGTGGAGTACCAAATAGAGATTTTACCAGGACAATCTCAAGAATTAAACAACTCAAACAAGAGAATCACACTTCAGCATGAATATCAGTACAACCAAAAATCTCACAAGTATTTTTCACTCATAAGACACTAAGGCAACATTGGTGAAAGAAAAAAAGAGTGGTAGAAAATGAGAAAAGGATAGTAGAAATCTGAATTTTTGTGTGATTTGGAATGAGGAGAAGTTGTCTATTTATAGGAGAAAATATAGCTCAAAAAGAAAATTGATCCATGGGTTTATTAATGCACATAATCAATTATTACCTATGGTTAATCGATTATATATGCCAAATATGGAAGATTTTCAAACTTACTGTCACAAATCGATTATAAGCTTTGTTAAACAATTAGGTTGTGTTACAAAAGAGATAAACGATTAACTCTAGTGTGTTAATCGATTATTTAGTATAAAGAACACTCCTAAAGATTTAGCCTAGCTAGCAATCAACTAGGTATGTGCGTAAAATGTTTTCAGGTGATTTTATAAAATGAGATAGGCTTGAAAAGCCTGTGTGTATGCTCGCGTGTGTGTGTATATGTGTGTGTACGTGTGCACACATGTGGTCTTAGTATCTTAAAAGACACTCTTATACTTTTACATTATACTGATCACTCAGACACATGACCAAACGACCATTCACACTTCCTTTTTCTCACAACCTTAAAGCTTCAAGATCCCTTGTTAGATTCATCATTGATTTAACACTTCAACCGAGACTTGCATTCTTCAATCTGATGAGCCTTGATATGACTTCTTTATAGACATCATCACTAGAAGTTGCTTGATCAGAAATGCTCAAAGACTCCATCAAAAACTGCTTGACATTAGGAGTTGTTAGCATCAAATAGGAGTTGTTAGCATCAAAACTACTACAATCATTTGTCACTAAAATCATTTGTAGATAAATATACCCGCAAGTACATAACTCCAAAAACATTGGGCCACTCAATTTACATTTAATGTATGTAGTCTTAAGCATTAGGAAAGTGCATGAAGAGTTTACGTTGAGTGAGATATGATTTGTAATGTGTTTATAAATAGCCAGTAATTTTCAAATTATAAACTAATTTTGTAATAATGATTTAGACCAAATATAAAATATTAAAAAACAATAAATAACTTCACTTTCATATGTTGCACATGCACTCATCACCATGCCACCAAATCCATTTCATGCTAGCTCGTTCTTTTTGCTGGCCGCAAAATAATTCCTTCCCTACTTCTGTGCTACAAGTAATGTTTTATTATTGTATTATAGTTAAAGAATCAAATATGAAGAAAGTATTTTTGTGTGTTATTATGATATTAATCTCCCTATTTAGTAAGATAAGACTTGTGTGTTTTTCTTATTCCGATATTAATTTCAACAACTGAAATGTACCCAAAAAATTACATGGAGAATCAATAGTGACAAAATATATTTCCATAGTGACAAAAACATTTCAAAAGTTGACTTAGATTTCTAAACTTGAGAAGTTGTCACATAAACTTATCAAGAATTGCTTAATCTCCCATTGATGAAAACACAAGGGACAACTACATTCTGGACAGAATGTCATTCACAGTCACAACAATGT
This sequence comes from Lathyrus tuberosus, assembly GCA_022829125.1. Lineage (NCBI taxonomy): Eukaryota > Viridiplantae > Streptophyta > Magnoliopsida > Fabales > Fabaceae > Lathyrus > Lathyrus tuberosus. The sequence goes on from JALAZF010000193.1 coordinate 6,401,392, forward strand.
TCTCGTACCGCTGCCACACTTCTGCTCTATCTTTATCCCTTGCTGCATAATCTAGCTGTATAATTTTACACCATACAACAATAAAAATCAATTGATAATAACACCTTACACAATGTGTATATTTGGTAATAGCACTTACTCTTGTAACATTGTTGAAGAGAGTAGAATATAGCTTCCTCAGTTGCGGTCTCTCCTTTCCAGGCTTACTTTGAATTATGGTGTATATATCCTTCTTCAAAAGAGCTGAGCTTCTTCTCAGTTCCTTCTGTGCTTCTTTCCATGACTCTGACTTTAACAAATCTCCAACTTGTAACAAATCTTGTGCATCAACTCTCACTACATTTTGCGCCTCTTCAACTGTTTGATCCGGGGCCACAAGTCCAAAATCAAACGCATTTGCATTCTCTGTCCTGAATATACACTCTCCACTAATAATCAAACCCAAGTTTCTTCTACTGATTTTCAGTGAAAAATCCTTCTGAATTGAAGGTTCGAAGTTACAAAGTTTGACACAACATGTGAGGTTTGGAAACATGTGTGTCAAGTTGGGTTGTAAGGTAAATGTTCTTAATTCCATTGTTCTCTGAAACCAACCTTAAACAACATCAAATGAAAAGGTGGGAAAATGAAACGACCCAAGAGAAATTGAATGCAAAGTTAGTTAATTTTGGGTGGCAATTTTGAAATGTAGTTGATACATAGATGGAATAAAAGTAGAGTTGAAGAAGATAAAATGAAAGTGAAGTTGAAGAAGGGAAAGAACCTCTTCTTCCTTCTTACCTTATCTTGTTCAAAGATGATGCCAATTGAATGGATCACAGAAATTTGTGAGCCCTGATTTATTAATCCTGAAATTCGCCATGATAAATTAGAGAGTATATATAATAAATAGATACTAGATTTTTTTAAGAAGTTGATTTATAAACATATTTTGAGAAAAAAAAAATGTTATTGTGTTGAATTCTGTATTTTATTACTGAAATATTTTTATTAATAATAATTAACAGAGGAGCTAAAATACAATAAATAAGATATATTAATAAAAATTGAATAAATGTTACATAAATATTCAAAATGGATAAATAATTTGAGACACAAAAATATTTTTAAAAATAAATATTGTAAAATTTACAAAGTAAAAATAAATGTTGTGTATGAATTTTGTAGATAAACTTACTTAGAACTACAAGAAAATATAGATGAAAAGTGTGAAAGATGTTAGCAAAACCTGAGGAGTGTGAAAGAGGTTATTGGGCCTTTGGGAAGGAAGCTTTCAAAGCCCAAGAAAAGAGTGTTGGGCCTAGTTGTCTCAGTTGTGGCAATTTCGAATGAAGACCTGATTGAGTCTTTCTCTCAACCTTTTTTTTTTTTTTATATTCTTAAGAATCAAAAACCTATTTCCTTTTCTTTTTCGCTGCATCGTAATAATAACCTTGGTCGATCGGAGGGTGCATACAATTACTTAGCAGGAACCATTTTATGTTGCAATCCTACCTCAGATTCAGATGTTCATCACTGCAACTTCAGATTTTGTGAGAATTTAGAATCTAACGTCGGAGATAAGGTGTGTGTCGCGGTGATAATCGGATATCAAACTATTGAATTAACTTGAATCACAAATCTTAATTCACCACTGATCTTTAATTTATCCAAGGGAAGGGAAAAGGAACGAATAAACCCATAAACCTGCAATGCAATGCAAAGCAGAAGATAATCTAAGGTTCGGGGGTTGATTATACCTAGGGAAGATGCTAACATCCTAAGTATCTGTAGTACTCTATAGGAACCTCTTGTTTTATTGTGTTATTTGTTATTTTGTCTGCTAAGCGTGAAAAAGTAAAGGGAAGACCTAAGGTTTTATTCCTAAATATGCTCGCCAAGACATCGCATCTCGTGCCTACGTATCCTGACAGGAATGAAATCAGAGCATTCGTAGTTCCCCTCAATAAGGGTAAACAATGTAAAAAAGAAAAATGTGCTCGCCAACGATTGACCTTGTGCCTACGTATTCTCAAAGGGATCTTGAGAAATCAGAGCATTCGTAGTTTGGACCTACGGGTAAGACAATGTTTGTTGGTTGGTTTTAAGAGAAGAGACAAGTTATCATCTTAAGGAGAATACTCAACTAAACCACCACAAATATGTGGAAGATGGACCTTTGCTTCACATTAAGAGAATGGCTCCAACTCGGATATAGAATCGACGAGTATGCCACATTCCTCTCTCAAGTAGAAAAGAAATCAACATCTATCTCTACTATGCCATGGGGTAGGAGAATTACATCTCAACTAGGGATGACTAGTGTCTAATTCTCTCATGGGAGAAAAGGGAGACTATCATAGACGTTATCATGCGATGGTATATCCTAACGTCTATGCGCCTATCCTGATCCAAGTCATCGAAGATACAATTGAATCCAGGACTTAAGGGAACATGGAAAATCAATACGATCAACCAATCACTTCTAGGCTAAAGAGTATCAAAATAAATCCACAGGCGCAATATCAGGATCATAAAAATTCGTTACCCAAATTGCGTCGAATTATATTCTCAAGCACTTACAAATCTCAGCTAGGAATTTGATCATGAAAACAAAACTCAATCCTAAGTTTTAACCAAGATAAAATCTAAATTTCCAACCTAATTTTAACTTAATTTATTAAGACAATCTAATTAATTTAAATAAAAATAAAAAAAAAATTTAAATATTAAAAATAATACGAACAAGAAAAACAAATAACATAAGAAGGTGCAGAGAGTAAATGAGAGTGTGAGTTTTTCTAAACAAAATGTAATACTTGAGGCCCAACCCAATTTGAAGTATGCAAAAAAAAACAATCATACAAAGATACCAAAAAACCGATGGGCCGGATTTCCTCCTTACATACCCGACCCAACACCAACAACATGTAAAATGAAACAAAAAAACATCAGCAAGAGTAAAGTGACATTCTCTCGTTCAACTCTCCCTCACCTGCACTATCCTTTCTCTCTTGTTCTCCATATCCTTCTTTTCTCATCTCTCGCTACAGAAACAACCACACACACACTCTTTCGCTGCACCTCGCTTTCGTTCCTCCTTCAATGATGTTATCTCATCGTTGATGACTATTCCAGAAAGTTATGGGTATTCATTCAGAAGACGAAGGATGAAACTTTTGAGAATTTCAAAAGTTGGAAGGTTCTGGTCAAAACTCAAACTGGCAGAAAGGTTAAGAGGTTAAGAACCGACAATGGCCTTGAGTTCTATAACGAAGCGTTCGACAGTTACTGTGTTGAGTCTGGTATTGCAAGGCATAAGACTATAACAAGTACTCCTCAACAAAATGGCTTAGCTGAGAGATTCAATTGAACAGTCCTTGAAAGGGTTAGATGCATGTTGGTTAGTGCTGGATTGAAGGTGTTTTGGGTGGACGCTGTTTCGACAACAGCTTATCTGATAAATAGATGCCCCTCGACTGCCTTGGGAATGAAGACACCTGAAGAAGTTTGGTCGGGGCATCCACCTAGTCTCGACAGACTGTGGCTGTGTGGCCTATGCTCATATTAGGTAAGACAAGGTCGAACCTAGAGCTCTGAAATGCATGTTCATGGGATACCCTGAAGGAGTCAAAGCTTATAGGCTATGATGCCTAGAGTCAGGTCACATGAGGTGCATCACCAGTCGAGATGTAGTTTTTAATGAAGCTGAGATGGCTTTCAAGAAAACTAATGATGCTGACGAAGAGTTGGAACAGGGAGAGATTCCTGTTGAGGTGGAGCATGTTGATGCTGAATTGCGTACCCCATATGAAGTCGAAGAAGAAGCAGAAGATGTTGTCGAAGATGAGGAGACTGATAATGACTATCTGCTAGCAAGAGACAGGCCGAGGAGAGTCATCAAGCCACCTCAGAGACTTGGGTATGCAGATCTTATAGCTTATGCCTTAATCTCTGCAAGTGAGGTTCTCGATGAAGAACCTAGAGACTATAAGAAAGTTATGAGGAGTCGAAAGAAGACTGAATGGCTGAAGGCCATGGATGATGAAATGAAATCTCTTCATGATAAAAACACACGGGAACTAATCAAGAAACCTGCTAGAGCCAGGTTAGTCAGCTGTAAATGGATTTTCCAAGTTAAGGAAGAAATCGAAGGAGTGACGTCGAAGAGATACAAGGCAAGATTGTTCGCTAGGGGTTTCACTCAAAAAGAAGGTGTCGACTTTAATGATGTGTTCTCTCCTGTTGTGAAGCACAGGTCCATTAAAATGTTGCTTGCCATGGTGGCATAGTTGGACCTTGAACTGGAACAGATGGATGTGAAGACTGCGTTCTTGTATGGTGATCTAGATGAAACAATCCTGATGAGTCAACCTGAAGGATATGTCGAAAAAGGGAAGGAAGATTATGTGTGCAAACTGAAGAGATCTTTATATGGACTGAAACAATCTCCTCGACAGTGGAATAGGAGATTCGACAAGTTCATGGCATACATAAGTTTCATTAGAAGTCAGTTCGACCACTGTGTTTACTTCAGATTTCGACCTGGTAATTCATTTGTTATTTTGTTGCTTTATGTGGATGATATTCTAATAGTAAGCAACAATGTCGAAGATGTAATGAGGGTGAAGGCTGAACTCAATAAGGAGTTCGACATGAAGGATCTGGGAGCTGCGTCCAGGATTCTTGGGATTGACATCCGAAGAGATAGAAAGCAGTCGAAATTATGCTTATATGAATAGATCAGTGTCCCAGTCCTGATGTCGAAAGATCTTATATGAATAGCATTCCATATGCTAATATAGTGGGTTCTTTGATGTAAGTTATGGCTTGTACTAGACCTGACATAGCATATGCAGTAAGTCTTGTAAGCAGGTACATGGCGAATCCTGGAAAGGCTCACTGGCAAGCATTGAAGTGGATTTTAAGGTACATAAATGAGTCTCTGAATAGAGTCCCAATTTATGGTGGAGCCTTGGGTGAAGATAGTAAAGCAGCAATCAAAGGATATGTCGACTCTGATTATGCGGGTTGTATGGATTCCAGAAAATTTATTTCTGGATATGTGTTCACTATGTGTGGGACAACAATCAGTTGGAAAGCAACACTTTAGAAGGTTGTTGCCTTATCAACCACTGAAGCGGAATATATCGCCCTAACTGAAGCTATAAAGGAAGCTTTGTGGCTTGAAGGTTTTGCAAATGAGCTGAAACTTTAAGGTTCAGTTATTAATGTTAAATGTGATAGTCAAAGTGCAATACACCTGTCAAAGAATTCAGCCTATCATGAGCGAACCAATCACATTGATGTAAGGCAGCATTTCGTCAGAGGGGTAATCGAGCATGGAGAAGTCCAAGTGCTGAAGGTTTCGACAAATCATAAACTGCTGATATGATCACCAAGACGTTGCCCAGTTGCAAGTTTTTCCACTGTATGCAGTTGATAAAGTTGCATGAAGAAAGCTAGTTTATTTCTTGAGGATTTAGAGTTAGATCCTGTTTACTATGAATTTTGGTAAACAACCTCTGGCCTATCAATTTTAAATAAAACTGACTAGCTTGCAGGATCGACCACACAAATCCTAGGACATGTGCTAAATTTTAAGAGAGAGTGAATATAACTTGAAATAAAGGAAATGTAAACTGAACTCCACGTTCGACAATGCTGAAAAAAGAAACCTAAGTGAACTCCACGTTCGACTACTTGCAGTAAAGTAAAAGCTTGGAAGTTAAAAGGCTGTAAATAAAGAATGCAGAATTTAAAGGCGTCGAAAGTAACAGACAAGAAGTAAAAAGCTTTGAAAATAAGGCTTGAAGATAAAGACTTGAATTGATAAAAATGCAGGAAGATAAATTACTGTTGAAGATAAATGACAAAAATGTAAAAGTGCTTGAACTCCACGTTCTTGAATGTAAAAGATGCAGAAAAATAAATGACTATCGAAAGTAAATGACGAGGAAATAAATGACTTTAAAAGTAAATGCAATGATGTAAAAGCTTTTGAAGATAAAATGCAATGAACTCCTCGTTCTTGAAAATAAAGACTGGAATTGATAAAAGTGCAGTCGAAAGTAAATGCGGAAAGATAAATGACTTTAAAAATAAATGACTTGAAGATAAAAGACTTTGAAAGTAAATGCTTGAAGATTAAATGCTTGAATGTAAAGATGCAAGAAGATAAATGTCAAAAGCTTTTAAATGAAAGTAAAAACAAGGTTTAAAATAAACTTGACTGAAAATAAAGATTCAAGGAAAAGTTAAGACATGAAAGGTAAAGTTCAGGAAAATGTAAAGTGCTGAAACATAAACATGATGAAGATAAATTGCATTGATGAAAAAAAGTGGTGTTACATTGCGTACATTCTTGTCGCACCCCAATTTTTAACCCTAAGATCCCTTTTCTTTTTGCATAGCATATTAGGTCATCATTTGTGCATAACTAACCGTTTTATCTAGCTTTGTCTGTTTTGTTTCCTTTTAACGATAGGTACTGCTGCAAAAGATTCAAAATCCTGAAAGCTGTGTTGTGTGTGTGATTGTGGAGGTTTCTCTAGTCTTGTGAGATCGTGCCCTCACCCATTTTTGATCACTAAACCACTACTAAGCTTTTTCTCCCCTCAAATTTCTCAGAAAGCCTTCCTTCCCACAGATTTCTCATATGCTTCCCCCTACAGAACAATAGGTCCTTGTACGTTGCACTCGACTCATCTTCAAGTTTTTTTTCAAGACCACGAAATCAAGGACTTAAGGATAAATTACTAAAGATTGCGAGTACGTTGTGAGAGTTCATTGATATTTATGAGCTAACATGGATTCAGAAATTAATGTTTAATTTGAGATATTGGTCCAAGTGACTATATTGTTCAAAGTCTGTTGAAGATGGAACAGAGAGTCTTAAGGTACATGTTTTTGTGCATCAAAAAGTGATTCATGATAAATTTGAGAGAAAGTTCATAAAGATCACTTGACGAAATAACAATATTGCGTATCCCAAGCCATTCCTACACCATCATTATTCAAATAAAAATAGGTGGCTTTACCCTTTAAAACCCAAGGGGTCCAAACCGCAAGGTACAAGTTGAATTCAAATTAACTCTAAGGAAACTCAAGATGTACAAAAGGGTACTGCGATCTTGGATTCTTTACAAATCAAATCCAAAGCAATTTCAATACAAAATACTCACCATTTACAATTCCACTCTATCCTTAAGTTTTCAAATTCTTTTATTACAAAAACCCATCAGTACAAATCAAATGTTATTCCAAATCAAAAATAAACAAGGCAATGCAGCATTACCAAAAAGAGCTTCCAGGCTCGGTTCCTAAGGAGCTCAATTACAAGTCCTCAATTCACAAATGGTCACTTTACCAATCACATGCTATTCCCACCAAGCCTTGTAACAAGATGTTCCAAACTATGCTCACACAAGTTATGCCATATGCAAATCTGTCAAAAAAAAAAAAACAAGAGGCTAAATTAAACCGAGTAAATTTATCATACTCATAATGTACTTGAAGAGCATACTTGGGAATTTCAAAGAACGGCCGTATCTCATGTTATGACAGCAAAATCAATCAAGAGGCCACTTGCAAAAGACAGTCAGAATTTTCATAGCAGTATTACTGCTAGCAACAGAAAAAGGTTGAACATAATTGAGTCAAGTGGGAATATATGTTGATGGAGTCCAATTTTATGACTTGTTGAAGTTGTTTCAGCTTAGTGATGTTCTCATATTCAAAGAGTGCTAGCTACAAGTGTGGTAATGTGTAATACAATACAATGAGCCTAAAGAAATCTTGAACCTGTTTTGATATTCTCGATGAAAAAAACATCCAACACAGCCTGGTAATGGTCATATTCTGCAAATGGAGACAAGGAATATGTTTAAGGAAATGGAACATTAGGGAAAATCCAATCATTCATGAAATTGTCGATCACGAGAATCACAGGCATTGATAGCAAATGGAATCAAATCTTCAGCAAATAATTGTGACCTTTGATACGGTTTTGAATAAATCGCAAACATACGGAATTAAGTATTTCCAAATCTAAAACAACAAATACTTGTGGCAACAATCATGGGGAGACAACAAGTTTGAATCATCATCATTAAATTAAACATTTGAATTGTATAAGGAATCAAGCATGGAAAGAAATTCAAAATATGTCTGAACGTGTTTGGATCAACAAGGAAATAGCATTCATCACAGATTATCAATATCAATTTAAATTCTTCCCAAGTGCACGTTCAAACACGACTCTGACATACTCTCAACAATATTCAAAGACATTCCAAATTGGACACAACTCAAAACTTTCCAAACATACAGGATCATGTTCAATAAAAAACAGAATGTCATTCAAATCACTCCTCTTAGTATCAGACAATATCAGAAACCTATTCACACCATGTCTTAACATGTTGGTACAAGAATGGAAACAAATTCAAAGCACAAGGTTCCACAATTGGCTATAAAAGGAGTTGATTTTCAAGGAAAAGGCAGAGAGGATTTGACCCAGAAACAACATTCACACGAAAAAAAAAGCACAAATCATTCGCAATTCACCCAACCGTAAACCAGAAATAAAAAAAAATAAGCATACTATTCAATCCCTAACACACGTAGCAGAGTAACAAACAACATACACACACGCAGAAGGAAGAAAACTTATCTCTAATCGAGGATTGTGAGTCGTTGACCGCTACCCTCCATCTTCAACAGTCGGCGGCACCTTCCGTTCGTCTTTATTTCGAATCTTGTACTTGTAATCACCATCAATAATGAAATTGGGGTTAGGGTTCGCTGGGGGTGGGGTTTATTTTTTGATTTTTGTTTGATTGAGTGAGACGAGAGTTTGAGAGTGGCGATGAACGGCGGTGAGTGGCGACGAGTTTAGGATGTAAGGGTTTAGGTCCCCTTTCTTTGTTCGCGAGAAAGAGAGGGTCACGAGAGAGGGCCTGAGAGAGAGAGAGAACGTTCCTTTTCTTTTCTCTTGTTTTTCTTATGTAAAACGAATAATCCAGTACTCACGCACACATAGCATCACGGTGCACCTTCACTGTCACCCACTTGATCACATCAAACACACATCTAACGGTCGATCCCTCCATCTTTAATATCTTCTTTAATTAATTAGTCACTTTTCTTTTAATAAAATTAGAATTTTATAACATAATCATCAAATTTGGTTTAATAAAACATAATATAAAATTAAACCTTTTTATTAATCTGTTTCAAAAGAAGAAGTGAATTATAAGTTTTTGTTAAAACTTTTTTTAATTAGTAAAACTTTTTTTTTAATAATAAAAACTTTTATAAAATATTAAAATTAAAATCTTTTTTTAATTAATAAATAAAAACCTTTAACTTTTTTAGAAAATAACGAGTAAATCTCTAAAATAATAATAAAACTATTTTATTAAAATACCAAAATTAAAAACCCTTTTTAATTAAAAACTCTTAATAACCTTTCTTTTTTAATAAACTTAATATTGAAATCGTCCATAATTAAAAATCTTTATCTTTTTAATATAACTTTAATTTAGATTTTTCGTTTTAGATAATTTAAACCTTTTCTGAAAATTAAACATAATATCTCTTATAATACTTAACTTCTTGTCAATAATTAAAACCTAGTAGAAACCTTTCTTTTTAATTAGTCAGTAATCTCTAGGCAATGATTCTAACTAAAAAAAACCTCTTATCATTAAATTAAACTCTTTTCCTAATAATCAGTACTTATCTTAAATCCTTCATCGCGCGCCTGAGTGAATCGTATGCTATGTGTCATTTCGTGATTGATATCTTTTTGCTTAATATTGTGCTTAATGTATAAGCTTGTTTATTGTTTTCGAAACCTTTTTTAAAACATTAAAAATCCTCGATCCAACGTCGAGCCCATTTTCTACCTATATAAGTCGATCGCCTTAGGGCATCGCATTCGACCTATTGATCACAAGACACAAGTCTAGCATCACTTTGCTAGCACCCTCGCCTAAATAACATAATCTAATCGCATTAATATCCAAGGGAAAATCCCATGCATGATAACTATGTTATTGTGCATGGTGCATAATCATTTGCATTTCATAATCGATACCTTAAGTTAAGACTATTAGACAACTTAGGATAGATTTCCTAGGTTAGTCTCCCCTTAATTTTGATTGTTTAATCAAACTTTAGCCTACCTAATTCTCCATACAAGAGAATTAGATTTTAATCATCTCAAAGAAAGGGACATACAATCCCATACCCCACAAAATTCAAACATTTTCAAAAGTGTGGTGGTCTTTCTTAAGATGATGACTCATCTTCTCTCCTAAACCTTAAAACAAATTTAGTATCCTTAATAAGGAACTACATGTGCTCTGATTCCCTCCTGACAGGATATGTAGGCACAAGATGCGATATCTGGTCGAGCACACTTAGGATTAAAAATAATAAATCACCTACCCTTAAACCCTTAGCAAAACAATAACAGATAACATAAAATGAATCAAGAGGTTCCTGTAGAGTACTACAGATATCTAGGATGCTAACACCTTCCCTAGATATAACCAACCCCCGAACTTAGAAGCTTAGTGCATTTGCATTGCATTGTGGGAATTCGGTTTTTCTCCCTTCCCTTGGATAAAATCAAAGGCCGGTGGTGACATAAAAGAAATGTGATCCTAGTTAACCAATAACTATGGTATCCAATTTTCACCGCGATAATTCTCACGAACTCGTTTCTCTACACGCGGGTACTTTGAGTTTCTTTGAGTAACTTGTACAAAAATACGAACACCCCTATTCTATAGAAATAACTCCTATTTATAGTGCTAAGAAATAACTACTAAGTGGTGGTTATGCTTCCAAACGTGTCCTCTTGGCGCCTTTCTCCATTTCAATTGCTCCCACGTTCAGCAACTGATCCTTTTGAAATTTAAACATTTGAAAATTTCCCTCCAGCCTCAATGTGATAACTGCAACGCGCGTTTCAACATTCTCACGGTCGAAGCATCTCCCAACACTTAGCCATTTTTTAAGGTTTCCAAAACCCCTATTCGACTCAGGCTTCACCAAAACTGGGTCGAAGCCTTCTTTACGTTAAAAATAATTTTTTAACTTAAAATAGCTTTGATTCTTTCTAGCTTTGAAAATAAGGGTTAACAAATTGCCCCCCAAGAAATGTACTTTCGCCATAATTGGTAAGAAGGTCTTTTTTTGATTCAACAACCATTTCGACGCTTGTTTGCATGGCTTCAACTGAATAATCCACTAATTCATTCATCATCATTTCCCAATAGTCCTCAGAGGGAATCTCATGATGTCTTTGAACTCTTATAGATTGTAAATAAATCTCAACAGGCAATACTGCGTCATGACCAAAAGTAAGTCGAAATAGGGTAGTATTAGTAGCCTCTTTAGGGGATGTTCGACATGCCCAAAGAACTTGGTCTAATGTCTTGTGCCAATTTCTAGGCCTCTTTCCCACATGCTTCTTAATTAGTCCAATCACTACCTTATTGGCAGCTTCGACTTGCCCATTGGCCTGAGCATAATAAGGTGTAGAAGTCAATAACTTAAAACCTATTTCTTTGGCAAACTCCTGCATCTTTCGACCAGTAAACACTGATCCTTAATCCGTAGTGATTGTTTCAGGAATACCAAATCTATAAATAATGTGATTTTGAATTAATTCAATAACATCTTCTTGACCTATATTCGCCAGTCGTATTGCTTCAATCCACTTGGTGAAATAATCAATTCCCACCAAAATATATCTTTGGTTCTTTGAAGATGCTAGTCGAATCTCTCCCACTATATCCAAAGCCCATCCTCTGAAAGGCCATGGTTTCACTATGGAATGTAATTCACTTGCAGGGATATGCTGTATGCCAGCATGAATTTGACATTCTTGGCAACCCTTAGCAAATTCTATGCAATCTTTCAGCATAGTCGGCCAATACATGTCTTGTCGAAACAACAACCATTTCATCTTCTGGCCAACTTGGTGTGCTCCACATGCCCCACTATGTACTGTCGAAAGAGCCAAATATGCCTCTGCTTCACTAAGGCATTTTAATAAGACTCCCTCAGGGGTCTTTTTAAACAATTCATTACCCAAAAGTACATAGCTTAAAGCTTGATACCTGATTTTTCGCTCTGTCGAAGCCGTTGGATTTTGCAAATATTCAACTATAGGCTTCCTCCAGTCTTCATCTGTCAAATTATCTATAGCAAAAATTTCAAAATTTTCGCTATCTATGCATCCAAGCTTAGTCGTTTCTAAGTCTGATGGGCACAATCCAACAGCCACCACTTTACCTCTTGCTTCAATTACTTCTTGAAGATTTTCCTTCGACACTTTGTATCCAGAGGCAATTTGAGCCAAGTCATTAGCAACTTGATTCTCTATTCTAGGTATGTGTTGGATGGCCACTACCTCAAATTTCTTTAATAATCTATTGGCTATCACAAAGTACATAATGAGATTTTCTTTAACACATTTATATTCCTTTGTGATTTGTTTTATAACCAATTCTGAGTCTCCCATTATTTCGACTCTAGTTGCCCCCAATTCTAACAAAATTTCAAGGCCAGCAATTAATGCTTCATATTCAGCCTCATTGTTAGAGCAAGGTCCTTCGACCTTGTACTTGAATTTTGTTGGAATTTTTTCAGGAGAAATAATGTATATTCCCACTCCTGTTCCATTTTTATGACTTGATCCATCAAAGTATAACTTCCAGGATTTTAATTCAACATAATTCAAATCATTTTCATTTATGGAGTGGTCAACTATAAAGTCTGCAACTATTTGCCCTTTCACAGCTTTTAAAGGTTAATATGTTAGAAAAAATTCTGTTAATGCTAATGCCCATTTGCCAATTCGACTATGCAAAATAGGCTTAGGTAACATATGTTTTACAACATCAAAGTGAGAAGAAACATACACATCAATTGGCTTTATATATTGCTTCAATTTAGTACAAGAGAAATACAAGCATAAACATAACTTTTCAATCATGCTATACCTAGTTTCTGCATCATTTAAAACTCGACTAAGGTAATAAATGGCTCTTTCGACTCCATTTTCATCCTCCTGAGCTAACATGCTCCCTAGAGTTTTATCTGATGCAGCTATATACAATCTCATACTCTTGTTTCTACAAGGTGGTGAAAGAATTGGAGGGTGGCTTAGGTACTCCTTGATTTTGTCGAAGGCTTCCTGCTGTAATTGCCCCCACTCAAAACCATCTTTGTTGAAACGAAGCAATGGCGAAAAGGCTTGTGTTTTGCCACTCAGGTTGGATATAAACCTTCTTAAGAAGTTGATCTTGCCCAGCAACGACTGCAACTCCTTTTTAGTTGATGGCGCTTTCGCCTCCATTATGGCTTTGGTTTTATTCTGATTTATTTCGATCCCTTTTTTGTGGACCACAAAGCCTAGGAAATCCCCTGCCTGCACACAAAAAGCACATTTGAGAGGATTCATTTTAAGACCTTATTTTCTCATCCTTTCAAAGGACTGTCGAAGATGGTCAATGTGACTTTTCCCAGAAATAGATTTTATAACAATATCATCAATGTAAATTTGCATGAATGTGTCTATAAAATCATGGAAGATTGAATTCATCGCCCTTTGATAAGTGGCATCAACATTTTTAAGACCAAAAGGCATCACTACCCATTCATAGGTGCTTAAGGCTCCAGGGCATCTAAAAGCAGTTTTATGAACATCTTCCTCAGCAATGAATATTTGGTTGTAGCCGGAATATCCATCCAGCATACTAAGATATTCATGTCCTGCTGCAGAATCTATTAACATTTCTGCTACTGGCATTGAATATTCATCTTTAGGAGTTGCAGAGTTTAAATCTCTAAAATCAATGCAAACTCTCAAAGATCCATTCTTTTTAATAACAGGTACTATATTAGCCAACCATTCGACATATCTTGCCGTGCGAATGAATTTGCAACGAAGCAGTCTTTCGACTTCCTCTTTGATCTTTGACAATATCTCTGGTGCAAACTGTCTTGGATTTTGCTTGACTGGTTTTTTTCCAGGTGTCATAGGTAACCTGTGTTCGACCAACTCCCTGCTCAAACCAGGCATCTCATCATAATCCCAGGCGAAGCAGTCCTTGAAATCTTTCAACAACTGAACCACTTCAACCTTCAACTGGGGATCAAGGTTGGCACTGATGTAGGTAGGCCTTTTGGTTGTCCCCTCACTGAGGTCAACTTCTTCTAAAGGATCTTGTGCTAGCATTTTGATATTATTCGCCAACGGATCCTTCTCAAATCCCAAAGGCTCATCTTCATAGATGGCGTCGAGCCTCTGGCTTTGCTCTCCAGTTTCAACCTTAGCTGGAGGTTTTGGGTCGAAGTCCTTACCAGGACTTTCTTGATAAAATTCAGAAATGGCTTCGCCAGCCATATAGTCATTGGCAGCTTCCAAAGCCGCTTGTAGTTTTGTTTCAGCCACATAGGCCGAAATCCTTTTTAAAGCTTCGAACTCAGTCATGATCACTAAATTCATTTCCCCATCCTGTGGGCTCTATTGGAGGTGAGCCTAAGCATGGCAACCTTCCTCCTGGTACTTTCCTGTCCCATCTGAAACCTTCGACAGGGTGTAAATACAATGAATAAAATGTTTCTTCCTCAGGCGTAAACTCAAAGTCGGCTGGAGGACATGGAGCAATGTTCGCCAAATGTTTCTCAAACTGTCTACTATCTACATGATTAATAGGCACCTTAAAGTACCCTTGATCAGCTTCAATATTTTCAACTATCCCATCTGGTCTCCAAATGGTGATTCTTTGATGCATAGATGAAGGTACAACACCTATTCCATGAATCCACTCCCTACCCAAGAGTAGATTGTAGTTAGCTTTTGTCTCAACGACCATAAACACTGTTGGTCTGGTAATGGTTCCCACAGTAAGATCCACTTGAATCACTCCTAGAGTGGAACCAACTTTTCCTTCATAGTTCGACAGAACCATGTTGTGGGGTTTGGTATCAGTCTCAAACTTCCCAATCTTGCTCAGCAAAAATCTTGGCATTAAATTAACAGTTGCACCACAATCCACCAAGATTTTGTTAACAGGAACATTTTCTACTTTGCCAGTAATGTAGAGAGGCTTCAGATGACCCTTCATTGCCTCTGTGGGGCGTTCAAAAAAAGCATTATGTTCTTCGACGCACCCATTGTTCATGATGTAATAACACACAGGCTTGTGTGCCAACATTTCTAATTCAGCAGTTTGATCCAAGTCTTCGACCTCTGAAACTTGACCAAATTCTTTTGGCATCACTGATACCACATTCACAATAATATCTAGAGAAGCTGCTGACTCACTGTCGAAATTATCAGTCATATTCTCATCATCTTCAATTTTCTTCTCTGGCTGAACATTGAACAACTTTCGCCTTATGGGCATCTTCTCAATTGTCCCAGCTTGATTATCAATATTGGTTCTTAACTCTCCTTGTACCTGAGCCTCCCTGATAGCCTTTCGTCTACGTTGCTCTCTTCGCCATTGTGATCTAGACATGGGATTTTTACCCTTGTAATTTTGAGAAATGTATGCTGACTTGTTAGTGGTATAGTTCTCTTTTCTATACTCAAATGAAAAACCTCTTTCCACATCAAATTTCTCCCACTTCTTCTTCTGTCTTCTTCCTTCGATGGGCTTGATCCAACTACTTGTTGGCACATTCGCAGCTGGTTTGAATGTACCTGGCCTAACTCCTGGTACTTGGTTTTTCAACCCTGTCAAAAGTCGTCTATGGTCAAAACTTCTGGGACCTTTATTTACCTTCTGCCCCCAGCTTCCACCAGCTTTTTTGACACCTTCTAACTTGTGGGCAGCTTTCTCATAAAAAATGGCGCTGCATCTAGGACATAGCATTACTCTAGAACCTTTCTTCTGGCAACGGTGCAGAAAATCCACAATTGTCTCCTCTTGCTTAGGATAAGCTATTTTGTTGCGCTCTTCTTGTTCATCTGCCTTACTCACTGCTTTTTGATCTGTAATTTCGACCATATTGACATCAATTTTATCCTTTAAGCGCATCTTGGAGAAATGAGCTTCAAAACTTTCAGTGGTCTTCGCCAGACAACCACCACTTGCTGCTGCTCTTGCAGCTTTTTGGGAAGCCTTCTGCCAAGCAGTTTTTTCAGCTTCGACCATTTCCTCAGCATTGACTCTTTCAACATTAGGAGATGTCTTGAAGAATTGTTCAGCAGCCATACATATCCAGTTTTCTACTAAACAACCATCCATGTTTATCATCTCTCCTACCAATAGCCTGTCATCTTCCAACTCTTTAACAACTTGAACTTTGGGGGCGTTCTTGCCCATAGCCTCGTTGGTACTAATACTGCCTGAGCTAGCATCAGATTCTTCAACCAATTCGACTATGTTAATGCCCTCAGTGGCATTTATCTTCAATTCGTTTACTGCCATATCCAATATCTTGGCAGCATTATCCATCTCAACAAACTTGTTAGCAGCTTTTTTGGTCACCAACATTAAACTGGCCCCATCAGCATTCAAGCCATTCGCAACCTTATTAAAACCTTCAGCCACAGGATTGGTGGCGAAGTCCTCAGTGACTTCCACCATGTTGACTGACTGATCAAATCCTTCTGTGGCTTCGACCATCTGAACCTCGTGAGGCTCTGTATAGTTAGCCTCTGCAATTTGCAATGGGTCAGAGTCAATTTTCATCTGAGCTTTACCTTTGTCACCAAACTTCAGCCTCCCTTCTTGAATAGCATTTTGCACCAAATCCCTGAAAAGAAAACATTGAGAATTTTATGACCCAAAAAATTATGGTACTTACAAAAACCTCTTTTCTTTCTTTGTTCTAAAGGTGGCATCTTAGCACCAGGAGGCACTATCATTTGCCCATCTTTAACTAACAAATCAAAAATTTCGTCACATTTAGTGACGTCGAAAGTGTATGTTTTCTTAGGAAATTTGTTGTTAGATTCGACAGGATTTTTTCCACTTGAAGGAGCTAATAATTTGCAGGCATAAGGTGGACCTTGCTTTAACTCAACAACGTCTACCTCATTTCCGTCGAAATAAGATGTTTCATCATACAAATTCTCCACATCTTCATTACATTCGACAAAGGCTACTTTTTTACCCCTGCTGAATTTAGCCTTTTCCTCTTTTAGCCTTTCTAGTTGTCGGACTCTATCAGCTAACTGGGCCATATCTCTAAGATATTGGGTATCTAATTTCTTCCTAATGGAATAATCAAGACCCCCAGCAGCCATTTCAACCAACTCATGTTCTGGTACTTGTGTAAAGCACCTGGCTTTAAGAAGTCGAAACCTATTCAGGTAATCATCAATTGGCTCAGTAACTTTGCGTTTGATGCTAGCCAATTCTTTCAAACTAATCTTAGTTTGCCCCATGTAGAACTGTTCATGAAACAAACGCTCTAACTGGGTCCAATTGTATATGGAATTTAGAGGCAAAGTAGTGAACCATGTGAAGGCATTCTTGGTAAGGGAACTTGGGAAGTATTTGATCCTAAGGCTTTCGTCAGCTGCAATTTCGCCTGCTTCAATCAAATTCCTAGCCACATGTTCGACAGTAGATTCAGTAGTATCTCCTGAAAACTTGCTGAACTTTGGAACCTTCGTCCTAGGGGGGTAATTCTGCTTGGAGAATATAATCCACTATAGGCGAAGTATAATTTGGCCTTGTGAAGCCAAGATTCACACCATTTCTGGTCATTATCCTTTCAACCATGGCTGCGAGATTATTTTCTTCTGCTTGATTTTGATGTCGAACCTGTCTAAGGAACTGATCAGCATTTTGGTTCCTGTTCACCATCACTAATGGCTCTTCCTCTATCTGGTTTGGCATCTGGTTTCTTGGTGGTTCAACTCTAAAATGATCAATCATCTCTTGATCTTCCAAGTTCACCTCTGGTACATGACGTGGATGACGTCTTGGGATATCTTCGACAACAGTTGCTCTTCGATCCACCGCTGGTACTCCCATGAAATCAGCCATGCGTGCCAATTGTGTAGCCAATTGTTGGTTAGTTTGAGTCGTATTCTGAATCAAGGGTTGAAAAACTTCTCCCATTGTCTGAGACAACGTATGCACCATTTGCATGTTACTTTCATCGATCTGCTGTCTCAAACAATTTATGGATGTATTTGTAAGACTAGGCGCTTGCACGGAGTAACCAACACCTATACTCTGATTGTTTCGACCCCCTGATCCTGATCTTTGTAATGGCGAAGACACTACATTCTCTGAAAATACAGGTGGAGCATTCTGCAGATTTTGCATCATTGATGTAGGCATACCATAGGGTTGACTCCTTGATCCTGGATGTGGAAAACCTGGAGGAGGGAAATGCCGGTACATTGAATTTCCTCCTGGGGGTGTTGGTGAATTAGGACTTTGTGGTCGTATGTATTCTATCACAGGTTGAGTATATGATTTTGTGCATGTTGATCCTGGTTCAGACACTACTAATGAAGGTGACGTCTGTCCTCCTGTCGAAGACACTGGTGATGGTGTGCTTTGAGACCCCATACTGCTACTTGACTGAGTGTTTGAAATACTCCCTTGAGGATCAACTTGTTGGTTAGCATTAGTTGCCATTCTCTTAGTGTATATTCTCTTTGGTATTCCATCGTTTGTTGTGGCTAACTTTCCACTTCTCAATAACATACAACGAAAGTATTTCTTCACCAAGAAAGATAAGGTTAACAAAAAGTATAAAACTTAGCACTAGGTCCCACTGGGCGTGCCAATTTGTTTACTGTGAATTTTGGTAAACAACCTCTGGTCTATCAATTTTAAATAAAACTGACTAGCTTGCAGGATCGACCACACAAATCCTAGGACATGTGCTAAATTTTAAGAGAGAGTGAATATAACTTGAAATAAAGGAAATGTAAACTGAACTCCACGTTCGACAATGCTGAAAAAAGAAACCTAAGTGAACTCCACGTTCGACTACTTGCAGTAAAGTAAAAGCTTGGAAGTTAAAAGGCTGTAAATAAAGAATGCAGAATTTAAAGGCGTCGAAAGTAACAGACAAGAAGTAAAAAGCTTTGAAAATAAGGCTTGAAGATAAAGACTTGAATTGATAAAAATGCAGGAAGATAAATTACTGTTGAAGATAAATGACAAAAATGTAAAAGTGCTTGAACTCCACGTTCTTGAATGTAAAAGATGCAGAAAAATAAATGACTGTCGAAAGTAAATGACGAGGAAATAAATGACTTTAAAAGTAAATGCAATGATGTAAAAGCTTTTGAAGATAAAATGCAATGAACTCCACGTTCTTGAAAATAAAGACTGGAATTGATAAAAGTGCAGTCGAAAGTAAATGCGAAAAGATAAATGACTTTAAAAATAAATGACTTGAAGATAAAAGACTTTGAAAGTAAATGCTTGAAGATTAAATGCTTGAATGTAAAGATGCAAGAAGATAAATGTCAAAAGCTTTTAAATGAAAGTAAAAACAAGGTTTAAAATAAACTTGACTGAAAATAAAGATTCAAGGAAAAGTTAAGACATGAAAGGTAAAGTTCAGGAAAATGTAAAGTGCTGAAACATAAACATGATGAAGATAAATTGCATTGATGAAAGAAAGTGGTGTTACATTGCGTACATTCTCACGAACTCGTTTCTCTACACGCGGGTACTTTGAGTTTCTTTGAGTAACTTGTACAAAAATACGAACACCCCTATTCTATAGAAATAACTCCTATTTATAGTGCTAAGAAATAACTACTAAGTGGTGGTTATGCTTCCAAACGTGTCCTTGATTCTTTCTAGCGTCGAAAATGAGGGTTAACAGATCCAAGGTGGAGATTTGTGAGATATTGGACCGAACTCTAGTTTTAGCATGCCGTCGAAGTCCGCTCACATGTTGTTGTCGAAGACCTACATGTTGTAGTCGAATTGTGTTCTAGTATGTAGGAGATCGAATTAGGCATTGTGTTATGGATCCAATTGTTTAAGTTAGCTTGTACCCTAAGTTAGCTTGTAATGGGTAATTGTTAAAAAGCCCATTAGTTTAGTATGTTAGGTTTATTATAAATAGCATACTAGTCTCTCTTCCTAATGTGTGACAAAACCTTATTAGGTTGAGAGATGTTAATTGTTGGTATTCACTTGTAATCTTTGAACCCTATTGAGAAAGTGAATAGTAAAACAGATTTAACAAATTCTCTATTATTCTTCCTCTTTTCTCTTCCTTTGTGAACCCTAATAGGGTTTCGTTTGTTTGTTCAAGTTATTTCCTTCTTTTCTATTCTTGTGGATTTCTTGGTGTTTAAGAAATTAAATATACTTTGTTATTCCGGTATCGTTTTTCACAACAAATATTATTACAATTATTTATACTACAATATAATAAATTTTAAATTTTAAATTAAAACTTATATTATCATTATTATGTAAATTTAAAATTAAATTAACTTAACAACATAGTAAATTTTATATTACGGCCTAAATTGCACTAAAGATTTTTTTTAATATTTCTTTATTATCATAAATGTGAAATTAAAAATAATAACTTAAAATTAATAAATATAACATTATTTAAATAGTACAATTGATGGTTGTAAAAAATAGTACAATTGAAAAATAAATAATTAAAGATAAAGTTAACGTGCATCCTTTTTTTAAATGTGATAAATAACGAAGAAAAAGAGTTTAAAATGTTAATACACATTTTAAAACTAGAATGATATTAATTATGTTTTTAAAAAATATTAGACTTTTTTAAAAAACAAAAGAAAATATTAAATTATTTTAATATTCAACATCACTTTTAAACATTTTTTATTAGATTCATGTGAAATGTAAGGGAGTTGAATGACATGCAGAGCTTATATGTTCCGTGATATTACAGTGTGAGTAATATAAAGGTAAATTTAAAATTCATTTTAAACTAAAAACTGATTTGAAACAATATATTTATTAAAACTATGTAGAATTTTTTGATGACAATCATCAAATCAGAACAGTGGTTAACTATGCACACTTATTAAAAAAATTAATTAAATAGTAAAATGATTATAAAAAAAAAGTTGTTTTTGAGAAAAACCAGTATTAAAATTGGTTTATATGAAAAAACAGTTTTAAATTCAACCAATCCAAACATAATCCAATTTTAAAAAGATAAATTAGTTTTATAAAAATGATTCTAAGAACCGCTTCAAATTATATATGAACTAATTCGGTTTGGTTTAAGATCCATATCTATCTCTAGCTCTAGAGGCTAATTTAATAGAAAATTTTAAAACAATTAAAATGTGGGTTGAGAAAAAGGTTAGAGAATTGGAAGAGAGGCTGATAAGAAAATCAAGAATGTATATGAGATAGCTTAAGTGATATATGTGCATCTGCTAGTTGAATTATATTAGTGTAAGTTGTTTGTCTAGAGTTTAATTATTGACAACAATATTTCTGAGTATTTAAAAAAAAAAAACAAGAAAATCAATTTTTATTTATTTAGACAACAACTCTCTCTAGTATCATTTTCGAAATATTTTTTTGTCTCAAAATGTTTATCACTTTAAAATATTTTCAACATTTATTATTATTATCTTTAAAATTTTCCCTCTATTTATTATATTTCAACCCACCAAACTATTTCAGTAACTAGTAATAATAAGGGGAATAAAATATTTTAATTCCAATAATACTCTTAAGAAATAATTATCATGCAGATTTATAGTTAACAAATGAAGAAATTTTTAAAAATCAAAAAATTGCCAAACATATGTGGCTGAGTAAGTAGCTTATATAAAAGAAAGTTGAAATCAGATATGATATGCAGATTTAAAGCCCATTAATAAAGAAATTAATTATTAAAAAAAAAAGTGCCACACATATATCATTCGAAGTTATGGAGCAGTTATAAAAATTAATTTAATTTGATACTATATACTAATTTAACTTAATAAATAATTTAATTTAAAATTAAAATTAAGGAAAAAAAATGGTATTTCATAAGCTCATCCATATATAAAAAAACAAAGTACATATCACAAAGTTAATTATACAAATAATTTAAATTTAAATAAAAAATATCTGTTTATATTTTGACCCGTGTACAAACAAACAAAAGCGGACAAACGGGCACGAGAGTGTCCATTTGGACGCTAGTTATCATAAAAAATATGTGATCTGATGTGATCAGACTGGATCGTCGTGGCCTTCCGTGTAGGGCAGAGATGATGGATGTAGGAGAGGAGGAAGGTGTACCTGCAAGGTACTCCGATGTCAAAGTAAGTTTGAGCTAGAGAGAAAGCAAGTACAAAACTTTTAGGTATGATTTAGAATATTGAATAGTGATCAAACTTGACCCTCTCAAGTGAGAGAGTTTTTATAGGAGTAACCCCTAGCGCGGGGCCAAGGTCTCTCATGTGGACGAATTATCTGGTCGACCAATGGGAGACTGCCAGGTGGAGGGTCAGGCGTGTGACCCTTTGACCTGGTCCAACTGCTTCTGTGAGATCCAGGGAGGTAGTTGGTCGCGTGAACTATCAAGCGCGTGAGGGGGACGTCCCCAATGGTCATATTGTGCCCAACGGCTATGTTCTGCCCAACGGCTAGATTGTGCCCAATGGCTAGATTGGCTGAATCCAGTTATTGGGCCAGCCAAGAGCTGGGCTGGATTGGGCCTTGCCCTACTGTGGGCCAAGTGCCTGCCCAGTCCAGAACATGAGCCCCCCAAGTCTTTGCTCTGAGGAAGAGTGATGACTTGAGATAGCCTCGTGGAATAGTTGCTTGCCAGTCCGACGAGCCTTTCGTACGCGAGGACATGCTCGCAGAAATAGCGTTTTTATGTCGACCAGGTTTAAGGCATGTGCCAGCGAAAACGGCGTTTTTATATCGACGAGCCCTGACGAGGACATGACTTGTGCGTACTGTCGAGGAGACATGCTCGTGGGGATTGCAGAATACTTGGGGAACGCAACGTCTAGCTTTGGGAATACCAAACGAAGATTCTCTTCTGACACGTGGTGGTGCATTTAATTTCTGTCAGGCCTAGGGGTCTAGGCTATGATGGCCTTTGCACTTCCCCAAGCGAGAAACTGCCTTTAAAAAGGGGGGAGCAAGGATTCATTTGCACACTTCACGCAAATTCCTCTCCCTAAATCCCCTTGCTCTGCAACTTGTACTTTCGCCGGAGTTTCTTCTCCGCCGTCGATCTTCATAGTCCACGCCGAGATCTTCATCTTCAACCTCTAGCACCAAGTATGTTCTTCACCCTTCTTTGATATTTTTATGGTGTTCTTCATTTTCTGGAAATTTGCATGAATTTTCCGGTGATTCATGAACTTTCCGGTTGAATGTTCATGTGTTCCTCGATGAACACATGAATTTATGGAAAATTCATGAAGAACATGAAGAACATCAGATGAATGTCTATGAATATAGCGTAGGACTATATAGAGCTTCCTAGGTTTCTGGTTAGGATTAGCTTTAAGTTTGTAGTCGGGCATTACGCCTTATCGACGCGAAATTTGACTTTCGTGTGACAAGTTTGATTTCGTCGAGGAGGCACGTCCTCGTGGAATACTTTCGTAGAGTTGCGGAGACTCGTCCCCGATTTATGGGGAAGGGATGTCGCCGCGTCCTGGCGCTATCGATTAGGGCTCGAGGGCGTCCTCGACTTATTCCTCGCCCTTTCACTTGATTAGTGGTGGAAGGGTGGGTTTGATCTTTGTCGTCGAATTCACTTTTTCTTCCTCTGCTTTTCAGGTGAAATGGCCAATAGACACGAAGGAGTCGTCCCCGACGTTGGGGCTGCTAACGGGGAGGCTGAGCAACCCGTCGAGCATGCAAATGTCCGAATGGCTGAGGAGGATATTTACTGGATCGCCCAAGAACCACTATCGACGAGATCGACCTTTACTGAGGAGGAAGCTCGTGAGTTTCCCTATCTTAAGGACCGGACAAAGGATGCGCCTGTACAATGGAGGGCTATCTGCCCCATGGAGGATGACCAGATTTGTTCGGTGTATCCGGGGATGCGATTCCCCATGTATGAATTTTCCTTCGAGGAAGAGAGGTATCGTCTGCCTTTCAACGACTTCCAAGAGGCCATCTTTTGCCATCTAGAATTGTGCCCTCCTCAACTTTATCCGAACGCACTAGCGTTTATCAGGGCCTTTAAGCTAGTATGTCGCTACCTGAGGTTCGGGGCGACCGTGGATCTCTTCTTCTACATATTTCAAATTCAAAGGAGTACAGCAGGCCCGAAGCAGAGCTGGGTATTCTTCAAGCAGCAGAGCAGGCTCTTCTGGCCGTACTCAGAATCTGTTCGAAACTTCACGGACAGGTTCCTGGTTGTGAAGCTTATCTCGGAAGCGGCTAAAAGGTCCATATCCACCCTGGAAACCGTGGAAATTGATGGTCGGGAAGTAGTGAAAGTGGTGTCACGGTTCCCGTTGGAATGGATGTACGCCCATTTTAGATACCGGACCGACCAGTTCCTTGTCAAGCATGAGCAGCTCAGTGACGGGGACAAGGAGTCTTTTCGGGCATTGCATGCCTACGTAGAGAGTTTCAGCCCCACCTTTGTAGTGGACAGGGACGACAAAGAGTTGTACGGGGAGGATGAAGAGCCTACTAGGGCGGCTCGTTATATTAATACCAAGGCCCTCCTCGAATGCGAACGCGAGGGTGTTGCGTTTGAGCTCCTCGGTATAGTTTACTTTTTCGCATGCACTTTTAATCCCTTGTTCAATGTGCTGACCTCCCACTTTATTTTTGTAGGCAAAATGTCGAACATGAGGGAGCGTCTGGTCAGGTCCACAACGGCAAAAAATTTGAAGAAGGTGCCCCCAGTGCCTAAGGCTGATGCTGCCAAGCAGCATGCAACGCTGAAGAAGTTTGTGGGCGGCACTGGCCCCTTTCCGAGGACCACTTCGAACCCTCCTACTTCGGACAACACCAACAAAAGGAAGCAAGACGATGTTGGCTCTTCCCCAGCTGGTGGTTCGAGCGGTTTTGTCGGGGGCGAATTTGTATTGCCCCCGTGCTATCTCCAAGGAAGAATATTTGACGGGGAAAGCTCTGTCGTGGTCCCCAAACTTGAGGCGTCAGTCATCTTGTCCGCCGACCCTAAGGTGAGGAGGAAGCTTCTCTGCCAGGATGTGGCCGCTGTTATGAGAGTGTTGGAGGCGGCGCTGGCCCTCGGGGATGCGGAAACAGTTCCGCTCGCGGACCTCAAGAGGGCGCAGGCCAAGATCATCGACATGGAGCTGGAAAACGTGGAGATCCACAACGAGTTGACCAAGCTCCAAGGCAACCTGGAGGCCAAGATCGCACTGCAGAAAGAAGTGACCCAAATGAAGGGGGAGGTGACAAAGGTGAATAAAGAGAATGCTCGTCTGAAGGTGAAGGTAGCCGAGCTGGAGGGCTCATCGACGGTTGGTCAGGATGAGACCGACGATGAGAAGGCCCTGAAGACCAGGAGGGACCTAATCGAGAGGATCTGCATCCTCGAGCAGGATAACTTGGTGGCAGCTGAGCTTGGTTTCAACGTTGCGGTGGAGCAGATGAAAGCTCTCAACTCCGATGTCCAGCTGCTGACCGAAGGGATGGGCGTTCTCAACGTGGTCGTCGATGGCGAGGTGGTTCCTCTAGAGGTTCCTGGTGATGATGTTTAGTTTTTATTTGTACTTTGTTGGCCTGCGTGCCATTTGGTTTGTAACCTGTTTGTCGGGAATAGCCCCCCTTTGTAATATTAACTACTCTGGCCTTGTGGCCATATTTATATAAATATCTTATTTGACATTATGTATGTTGCATTTTACTTGTGTATGCCTTTAACATTTGAATGTTAAGTATGGACGTTTTGCTCGACTCGTTATTGTTACACTCGACAGTTTGAACTCGTCGAGGGGGCGAAGCGGTTTCGTCGGTGGCGGGACTGGGATCTCGGTAGAGGTACTAATCCCACAGGGCTTGGACTATCCCATCGCGAGCTGGGTGTCCTGCCGTATTGGTGCGGCAACGGCGGAGCTCGATTGATGTATCCCTGTTGAGCACAGAGTCTGCTCATCCCATAAGCAAAAACTGGCCAGCGTTGTAGAGTGAAGGATCATGCTTGCACCGGGGCACGACCCTGTGGCCGAGCCATCTCCCCGCAGTGGGGTGATCTCGTCGGTAGTTAGTCCGAACTAGTGGCTCATCCTAACTATAATATTGTTTAAGCTTTTCAGCGTTCCATGGTCAAACGAATGGTTCTCCGTCCATAATTTCAAGGTAGTAGGCTCCAGTGCCTGCTTTTTATTTGACTCTGTATGGTCCTTCCCAGTTTGCGGCCTGTTTGCCCTCGCGTGAATCCTTTTGATTTCTGCGTAGGACCAGGCTACTAACTGGGAAGTCGCGCTTTACGACTTTGGCATCGTGGCACAATGTTATTCTTTGTTTCAGCGAAGCTTCACGGAGAGATGCCCCTGATCGAATCTCTTCGACCAGGTCGAGCTCTTCTCTCAGAGCCTCGTCGTTCATCTCCTCGTCGAGAGGAGCTTCCGTTTGTCTGGAAGGTTCCCTGATCACCACCTGTATCACTGCCTTGGTTCCGTAGGCTAGTTGGAAAGGAGTCTCCCTGGTGGTGGAGTGTGGGGTTGTTCTATAGGCCCAGAGCACGCTGTGTAGCTCCTTAACCCATCTCTTCTTGGCTTCGCCTAGCCTTCGT
Source organism: Lathyrus tuberosus (assembly GCA_022829125.1). Classification (NCBI taxonomy): domain Eukaryota; kingdom Viridiplantae; phylum Streptophyta; class Magnoliopsida; order Fabales; family Fabaceae; genus Lathyrus; species Lathyrus tuberosus. The sequence goes on from JALAZF010000193.1 coordinate 6,428,080, forward strand.
TTTAGACCTCGAAGGATTACCCTGTTCACGGCCTCTGCTTGCTAGTTAGTCTGGGGATGCTCGACGACAGTGAAGTGTTTCTTCGTTCCTAGTATGGCGACGAAGTCTTGGAACTTCCTGTCAGTGAATTGGGTTCCATTGTCGGTCACAAGGGCCTGGGGTACCTCGAATCGTGCAAGGACGTTTCTTTTGTAGAAACGAAGTATGTTGAAGGCTGTAATTTTGGCGAGAGCTTCGGCTTCGATCCACTTTGTAAAGTAATCGACGGCCACACTCAGAAATTTATTTTGGTAAGAACCCATTGTGAAGGGGATGAGGATATCCATCCCTTACCAGGCGAATGACCAAGGCGAGGATAGAGTCTTCAACTCGTTATGGGGTTCCAAGTGCATGTCCCCATGGCACTGGCACCAGTCACATTTCTGGACATGCTCCTTAGCGTCGTGTTGCATGGTCGGCCAATAGTATCCTGCTCGCACGAATTTTTGTGCTATTAATCTCCCTCCCAACTGTTGCGCGTTGATGCCCTCGTGAATTTCTTGGAGAACTTCGGGGACCTTGTCTTCCTAGACGCATTTCAGGAGGGGAATGGAAAATCCTCGTCGGTAGAGTTTGTCGTCAACCAAGACGTACGAGCAGGCCCTTCGTTTGGTCACACTGGCCTCCTTGCTGTCATCGGGCAGCTCCCTTGTAGTGAGGTATTTATACACCGAAGTCATCCAGCAACTGTTGTCGTCAATAGCATTGACGTCGAGCAGCCCCGATGGCTTTTCGATACTTAGGCGGGAGAGTGCCTCCTGTATGACAAATTTATTGCCACCCTTCTTTTTGGTTCTATCCAGTTTTGATACGACATCTGCTCGAGTGTTTCGTTCACAAGGGATGCCCTGGACTTCCCACACGTCGAACTTAGCTATCCTCTCTTTTACCAGTGTCAGGTACTCGACCAGGTGATCATTTTTGGCTTGGTATTCTCCTTGTACTTGGGATGCCACGAGTTGGGAATCCGTGAAGATCTTCACTTCCTTGGCACCCAAGTCTTTGGCCAATCGTAAGCCTGCGAGGAATGCCTCGTACTCGGCTTGGTTGTTCGACGTGGGGAAGGACAGGACTAGAGATACCTCAATTAGGATTCCTTCCTCGTTCTCGAGGATGATACCGGCGCCACTGCCCGATGAGCTGGATGCTCTGTCGATGAAGATGGTCCATTTGTGTGCCCCGCTAGACGGGGATGCCGGAGGCGTCATCTCATCCACAAAATCGGCCAGGACTTGTGCCTTGAGGACCTTCCTGCCCTCGTAGTGGATGTCAAATTCTGACAGCTCCAAAGACCACTTGAGCATTCTACCGGCCATGTCTGGCCGACTAAGAAACTGTCTTATGGGCTGGTCTGTTTGCACAACTATCGTATGTGCTAGGAAGTAATGCCTTAGTCTCCTCGCTACATTGATGAGAGCGAGGGTGACCTTTTCGATTTGCTGGTACCTGAGTTCTGTCCCTTGCAAGGCCTTGCTCGTGATATAAATGGGTTTTTTCCCGTCTGGTGTTTCACGAATGAGGGTGGCGCTAATGGCTTCGCTGGTGACGGAGAGGTATAGGTACAATGTCTCCCCGTTATATGATCGAGACAAGATAGGGGGTTCAGATAGAGCTCGCTTGAGGTGGAGCAGCGCCTGCTCGCATTCCTATGTCCAGTCGAATGTGGCTTCCTTTCGTAGAAGTTTAAAGAAGGGCAGAGTGTGTTGGGCAGACTTGGCCACGAAACGAGAAAGAGACGCGAGCATCCCGTTGAGGGATTGTATGTATTTCTTCGACCTAGGCGTGGGAAATTCAGCGAATACCCGACATTTATCAGGGTTGGCCTCTATCCCCCTCTCGGTGAGGTAGAAGCCGAGGAATTTCTCCGCCCGCACACCGAAGGTGCATTTTTCTAGGTTAAAACGCATTTTGCATTTTCTCGCTTAGTCAAAGACCTTTTGCAAATGGACTGTGTGATCAGATTTCTCTTGGGACTTCACGATCAGGTCGTCCATGTATACTTCGAGCATGTCCCCTATTTCTGATCGGAAGACCTTGTTCATCATACACTGGTACGTGGCCCCAACGTTTTTTAGACCGAAGGGCATTACGTTGTAGTAATAGTTCCCTGACGAGGTCATGAACGCGATGCATTTCTTGTCCTTTTCGGCCATGGGAATTTGGTTGTATCCGGAATAGGCGTCCATGAAGGACAAGAGCTTAAAATCTACAGAATAGTCTACGAGCTTATCGATGCTGGGCAGAGGATAAGCATCCTTCGGGCAAGCCTGGTTGAGATCAGTATAATCAATGCACATGCACCATTTTCCATTATGTTTTTTGACAAGTACAATATTGGACAGCCAGGTTGTATACCTGGCCTCCGAGATGAATTTTGCCTCTAAGAGGTCTTGTACAAGTTTTTCAGTAACCTGTGCCTTTTCATCGGATTGTTTGCGCCTGTGTTGCGCGACGGCTCGAGCACCGGGGTCGATGCTCAGTTGATGGCATGCAGTCTCCAGGTCAAGGTCGGGCATGTCCGCGACGCTCCAAGCAAATAAATATGCATTGTCCTCCAGGCATGTCCTCAATTGCTCATTTACTTCGTCGAGCAGCCCCCCGCCTATCTTGACTCCTCTGTTCGGGTTGTCTTCGAAGGTGATGACCTCGAATTCCCCATCTGGAATCAGACGCATGATGGTTAATGCAGGGGAGCTACCTGATACTGCTGAAGAGCCTTCGTTGCCGTCCTCCTCGCCTTCTTCAGAAATCCGACTGTCAAGGTCAATTGTGTGCACTGGGAGAGCTGGCTTCTTGTCAGGCTGACTTTCCTCGCCGGGATGATCATCCTCCCTTACCAGTTTAGCGGTCTTGGGTGCTGTATCGATCGAGCTTTGTCCTCGGGTAGCTGATTCAAAGCATCTCCTAGTCGCCTCTATATCTTCGTGCAAAGTCGCGACGTGGCCCTTCTCCGTATAATATTTCATCTTGAGATGAACAGTTGAAGGGACAACTGTCAGCTCCGCGAGGGTTGGTCTCCCCAGGAAACATTAGTACAATAATGGGCAGTCGATTACCAGAAATTGGGTTTTAATCGACTTCGACGCCTCCTCCTCCCCGAAGGTGACTGAAAGCGGCACGTACCCCCAAGGTCTGGCGGTAGCTCCGTTGAGTCCTTGCAGGTCGGATCCTACGTATGGTGACAAATTCTTCTGGTCCAGCTTCAAGGCGCGGAATAAACCGGTGTACATGATGTCCACCGAACTACCCTGGTCGACCAGAATCCCTCAGACATCAGTTCTTGCCAGTCTTTCCCTGATGAGCAAAGGAATGTGTGAGTTCGGGGAACCCCCAAGTAGCTTCTCATGGTAGAATGTGATGGGCTGAAAACGCCCCCGAACTTTCTCGAGTGTGGATAACCGGTCGGGGCTGCAGTCGATGAGCTGGTTGAACTTTCTTTTGACCGACCCCACTATGACCTCATTGTATCTGCCACACGAGATAACCATTGTCGTGGGGAAGGTCTCCCAGGTGCTCTGCGCGGATATCTGGGGAGGATCCTCGAGGTAGTCGGGGGATGATGAAGTCTTCTGGCCGCGTGATTGACATGGCGACTTGCGGGGGAGGACTGGGCGGTGAAGACTTTGTTTCCTTCTTGGACTCCAAAGTCTCTCGTCGGGAAGATTCACCCTTTTTTGTATACTACTTTAGGTGACCCTCCTTGATGATGATTTCAATAGCATCCTTCAGGTGCACGCAGTTTTCGGTCACGTGGTCGTGGCTGCGATGGAAGCGGCAGTATTTGCTCTTGTCCGTGTTTCCCTTTGACGTTGTTGGCTTGGGGAACCAGAAACCTCCTTGCTTGAACTCCACGTTAATGAATTCGGAGAGAATGCGCTCGCGGGGAGTTGTCATTAGGGTGTATTATGTGAAGCGACAAGCAGGTCCCTTGCCTTCTCGAGGACGATCGTCTCGCCGTCTCTCCCTGTCACGCTTAGGGGCCTCTGATTCGTCTTTTTTTGTTGCCTGGGAACTCTCTTGATCCCTTGAGTCTCGGGCCCTGTATGCGGCTTCTTTCTCCTCGTACTCTATGTACACTTGTGCCTTACGGAGGAGTTCGGCCAAGGTACGAGGGTCTCGATGCCTATAGCTTTGCGAAATTCGCTCTTCGGTCTCAACCCCTTTTCGAGGAGATATTTCTTCATATGGTCCGTTGTGTGGACCTCTACAACCTCCTTATTGAACCGCTCAATGTATGTGCGTAGGGGCACATCCTTACCCTGTATAATGGCTTCGGGAGTGGTTTCCGACTTGGGATGGCGTCGGGAATCAGTAAAGTGTTGGGCTAATTGGTTCTTCAAATCCTTCCAAGACGTGACTGAACCCCAGGGCAGCCGCTTGTACCAGGCCATGGCACCTTCCTGAGAGTGATGGGGAATAACCTGCATTTATGGCTCCGCCTCACGTTGTAGTAGTGGAGCATGGCTTCGATGTTTTCTATATGCTCGCCTGGGTCGGTGGTCCCATCATAAGTTGCCAGAGGAGGAGGCTTCTCCAGCACGCGAGGGATACGAGTGTCCATGATCTCCTGAGATAGGGGTCTATGAACATCATCATCAATGCTCGCGCTGGATGACCGACAGGGGGAGTGGTTGCGCCTGCAACTTCTGCTGCGTCGAGGAGAGTGTCTGCGCGACCGACGGGGCTCATGGTGTTTTTCTGAGGGCCTGGACCTCTTTGGGACAGGTGAACGTCTGGATCTCCGCGGAGGAGAACGATGTCGTCTTCTGGAAACTTCTGACTCAGGTTCTTCCGATCTTGATCGTCCTCTAATGGAGAGATGCTTCTGGATCTGTCTCGCCGACGTTTCTGAGAAGGAGACTGCGGGCATGGAGAGGGACTATTAGGCTTCTATAAAGGATGTCGCACATGGAGGACGTGCTCGAGCATGTTGATCTTCTCCCCCTGTTGAAAGATCAAGAGGTTGTACCTGTTGAGAGAGACAATGAGGGCAGCAGTGTCGGGGTCAGCGTTTTAAGAGACAGGTATAGGCTCAAAGACATGACCGACAGCCTGTGTGCGTGGCTTCACATCGTCAGAATGAGGAGTCGCAGTCCTTCAGTCTCTGTGATCGGTCTCATGGACCATAGCTACGAGGTTATGGTGGTCGACGTTATCTGTGGTAACGGCGACAACAGGTTCTTGATGGGCGTCATCGTTTCTGTTGGAGGCCATGATGATCAAGTGAAATTTGGAGAGCAAGCTTTGGTATTTTGGGTGAAAAGATTAGGTATCTTGATTCGAAAAGACGGGGAAGCAAATGTTCTCACAGACGGCGCCACTGATCTGGTGTGATCAATCTGGATCGTCGTGGCCTTCCGTGTAGGGCAGAGATGATAGATGTAGGAGAGGAGGGGGAATACCTGCAAGGTACTCCGATGCCAAAGTAAGTTTGGGCTAGAGAGAAAGTAAGTACAAAACTTTTAGGTATGATTTAGAATATTGAATAGTGATCAAACCTGACCCTCTCAAGTGAGATGCTTTTTATATGAGTAACCCCCAACGCGGGGCCAAGGTCTTTCATGTGGCCGAATTATCTGGTCGACCAATGGGAGACTGCCAGGTGCGTGACCCTTTGACCTGGTCCAACTACTTCCGTGAGATCTGGGGAGAAAGTTGGTCGCGTGAACTGTCAAGCGCGTGAGGGGGAAGTCCCCAACAATCATATTGTGCCCAACGAGTATGTTCTGCCCAACAGCTAGATTGTGCCCAACGGCTAGATTGATTGAATTTAGTTATTGTGCCTGCCCAATCCAAAACAATATGCAAATCTTAAAAATAACACTTAAACGTGAGAGGAGTGGATAGTTTTTCAAAACTAAAACAAACGGAAAAGAATTTCCTCATGTAAAAATTTCAAAGAAGAGAGAGCGGTGAACATCCTAATCTTTAAAACTATCTTTTCATATTTTTTATATCACACAGAAGATGATCCACTCCTAAAACAATAATCTTGTTATTTATCACATAACTAACTTAACTAACATAATTATTTTATACTACCTCTGTTCTTTTTTATAAAAGAAAATTTATTTTTTAGGTTCATTGAATAAGCAATGTATTTGGTCAATTTATAGACTAGATACATCGATTATTCAATGAACTTAAAAGATAAATTGTCTCTTATAAAAAAGAACGGAAGTAGTAATTAAAAAAAATACACATGTTAATGATTTATATTTAAAATTTAATTATATATACTACTAGTGTAAAAAAAACATATAAAAATGATTTAAACTATCAATTAATCATAACTATTGTATCAATAGAAATATTTCACCTTGCTTTAAACACCTTTAAAATTACACACTATTAATAAAATTGACAATATAAAATTTTTACAATGATAAATAGAAATATTAATAAAATATAAAATAAACCGAAAAAACATATTCAATGTAAAAACTGCATGAAAAAAAAAAATCATTTCCTTTTTAAAAGTAAAACTAAAATAGTCAACAATAAAAAGTGAAAAAGAAGTTTCATTAATCACGCCTTTGACTCGTGCGCATCATGATTCATTTAAAATCTACAGCAGCTCTACTCATTAGGAATCACTAAAGAAATTGATTACCTTGCATGTTTCCTTAATACCAAAAAAATCTTGCAATGTCTCCCATAAACATCACCTTTAATATGAATTTATCGATGTAAACAAATGAAAGTACTTGTTAATGTCATAGGAACAACATCAAAACAAAAAACCACATTAATTTTTAAGCCAACTAAATTTTGTTAATTGTCTCACATAGGTACTACAACTTTCATCAAAGACATGCTTGATGTTATAATTTTCCAACATAATGGCAGCTTAATTTGAATTATAATCAACCCCAAGACAAGACTGACCTTATGTGCGCAGCTTAATTTGAAAAAGAGTTATTTTAATGTTTTATTTATTTTACTATTTATTTTCAACTATAACCCTGAACTTTGATTTTCTTTTAAAAAGTGCTTGTTAATAGTGTGTGGTTTTAGCCGTAAGTCCGAGAAGTGAGGTAGTAAAATTGTTGGTTTAGCACACTCTAGTTATCATTAAAAAAACAAATAATAAGGATGCAGTTCTAACCAGTTGCATAAGTAAGAAAACTGAGAAATAACCAGTTACATAAATAGAAAATTGTTTAAAAAATTTACAGTTCAGTAACCATGTCTCAAATCATCAAGGTTTTAAGTGAGTTAGGATGCAGTTTATATAGTAATATTAGTAACTGTACTTTAGTTCTTACTACCTTAAATAATGATAAATTTGAATTAAATCAGGATACTTTTCAAAATCAGGAATTAGAAATTCAAGAAATGGAAAATAGATTAGTTAACTGGTATATGCCATAAATTAAATTAAAAGAAATTTATAAAATTAGCATGTTTGCTTTTAATAGTCAAAAAATTATTCGTACTATGAAATCTGCTACATCTATATGCAATAAACATGAGACCATTAATTTGTTAAACAAAATGCTGTTAGAAAATCATGTTAGAGAAGGATATAGTTATATACATCTAGGATTAATCCAAATAGATATAAAGCCTTTGCATAAACTAGGGTTAAACACCCTTATTCTGTTAGTCCTTCGTGATACTCGTATTAAAGATTTTCATAACTCAACTACTGCTATAGTTGAATCTAACCTTAATGATGGTCCAGTTTACTTTAACTTCCATCCCAATTACTCTACGAGTTTAACTGATGAATTCACTAAAAACTCATTAGTCATATATGGTCAAGGCCTAAGTAACACCTTTAATCCCGGAGTTGCCAACATATATGTTATTCGTAAAACTGTCTACAAAATTTCTAATGTTAATTACAATAATAAATCCCTTAAAACTATTACTAGAAATGAAATGTCTATTATTTAAGCCAATCTTAGAAGACCTAATGTTATGACCCAAATGATTCTTACTACTTCTTATATTATTGACAAATTCCCTTAGGAATGGATTTTGCAAGATGTGGTTAAATGTGAAAAGATGGAAGTCATATCTATTAAAGATGTTATTCACGATATTGATGGATCAGTCAGGATTTGAATGAATAGGAGCCAATCCTTTTGTTACAATCAGTCTAGTAGCATTGGATCGACATCTAGCGCTAGATATTGATTCAACCATTAGAGTTAACCTTGCAGAAGTAAACTTTTCCCCTATAATTCCCAAGCCAATTTACCTGGAGAGGACTTCTAGGTCACTGTTTCCAACTGGGTCTCAAATCTTATGAGTTATTACCAAAGAAGAACTCTTTATCATTGACAAAGCCTGGATTATAGCCGATTTTGAGGCTGAGTATAATTTAGAGAAAAGAAATTGGTATTTCTCATCTTTCTCTAAAAATCATACTCAAATGTATTTACAAAAGTTTTGCAAATTTTTAGAAAATTATGAGATGAATGTTTATTTCTTTACATGGTTTGAATTACTTTGGTTAGAAGAAGGGATCAAAAATTCTTTTGTTGTTAAGATGTACTTAGATGCTAATGTTAGATTTAGTACTAAATGGAAGACTGTTAGAAAAGATATAATAGAATCCATCCATCCACCTTTAGAAGCCGTAAATTTTACCCCTTCCAAAGAAAACATGGAAATAGAGGCTTCTCCCTTTAAATCAATTACCAATCCTATAGAACAGAGAAAAAACCTAAATAATCTATATAGTTAGATGAATTACTCAAACCAGATACTTCACACTATTTCCCAACAATTAGACAGAATAGAAAACTATGTCCCTCGAAAGACTGGTCCAGGAAAATTCTAGAGATATAAAAACAAAAAGAAAAAAGCCAGCCAAGTCAAAAACCTGAAAAGGTGACTTAGGCAAAAGTTAAGGCTTCCCGGTGGATTGGAAACTCGAAAGAGTGGTCTAGGCAAAAGTTAGGGATTTCTAAGTAAGGCGAAGAGACTGCAACATGCAAGCCTGCTCAAAACGCAAAACATGAAGACATGATGAATCAATCTAGCCACGCTCCTGAGAAGCAATATATTGTGGATTTATAATTATAGCAAAAAAACAATTTTTTTTGATCTAATGGAAATCCTAATATTTTCCTATTGCCATTTTTATCGTCATTTTTATGTCTATATTTTATTTTCTCTATATGGAGTTACACCTTCTTGAGATTCCATTCCATGTATGAGTCATATTTCTTATCAAATAATACAAATCCCGCTTTTTTGATTTCTTTGTTAAAATTCTTTTGCCAAATGTCATTTATTTTTTATAATAAGCATTGAAACATTAGAATAATAAAAAGATTGAAAAATATAAATACTTTGATATATGAAAATGTCTAAGAAAGATCACTGACTTCCGATGATACGTTGAGTTCATAGAGCCTAAAATAATCCGACATTATCATAAATCAACAAAATGCAAAGTAAAATCCTCTATTTTTCAACAAAAAAAATTAGCACAAAGCATACAAGTAACCCAATAGACTCGGGGCATGGAGAAGTCTTTATGACAACTCGTATAACCTAAAAGTTCTCAAAATCCTAAGTGCCAGGGAATAAAGAATTTTTTGGAAACATTACATGCATTGATCAGTCATTACACTTTATGCATCAGTCAACACGCATAACACGAATTATGTTATGCGTGTTAAAATTCTTTTTCCAAATGATATTTATTTTTTATAATAAGCATTGAAACATTAGAATAATAAAAGGATTGAAAAACATAATTACTTTGATATATGAAAATGTCCAAGAAATATCAGTGACTTCCGATGATACGTTGAGTTCATGGAGCCTAAATAATCCGAGATCATCATAAATCAACAAAATGCAAAGCAAAATCCTCTATTTTTCAAAACAAACAAAAAATCAGCACAAAGCATACAAGTAACCTAACAGACTCGGGGCATGGAGAAGTCTTTATGACAACTCGTATAACCTCAAAGTTCTCAAAATCCTAAGTGCCAGGGAATCAAGAAATTTTTGGACACATTACATGCATTGATCAGTCATTACACTTTATGCATCAGTCAACATGCATAACACGAATTATGTTTAACATTTACTCACACCCCTAGCCCAATTTTCATTAACAACCAATCATTAAAATTTCAAAAGCCCAATAATTATTGGAACTAATTAATTATTTTTTTTCCAATTGAATCTTTTAATTGCTTGTCGATCTACGTATCAACCTCTGTGTTGAAGATGATCTTTTAATTTCTTATCGATCTACGCATCAACATCTGTGATGAAGGTGGTCTTTTAACTCTTGTCAATCTACGCATCCACCTTCGTGTTGAAGACGACCTTTTTAATTTCTTGTCTATCTACGCATGTGTTGAAGACAATCTTTTAATTTCTTGTTGATCTACGCATCAACCTTCATGTTGAAGATGATATCTTAATTTCCTGTCGATCTACGCATCGACCTTTGTATTCAAGACGATCTTTTAATTTATTGTCGAGTTACGCATCATCCTTTGTGTTGGAGACGATATTTTATTTTCCTTTTGATTACGCACCAACCTCCATGTTAAAGACGATCTTTTAATTTCTTGTCAATCTACGCATCAGCCTCCGTGTTGAAGATGATGTTTTAATTTCCTATTAATCTACACATCAACCTTTCATGTTTAATGTGGTCTTTTTAATTTCTTGTTGATCTACACATCAACCTTCGTGTTGAAGACAATCTTTTAATTTCCTATTGATCTATGCATCAACCTTCATGTTGAAGACAATCTTTTTAATTTATTGTTGATCTATGCATCAACCATTGTGTAAAAGAGTGTCTTTTAACTTTCTCTAGATCTACGCATCAACCTTCATGTTGAAGGTGATCTTTTAATTTCTTGTCGATCTATGCATCAAACTTCATATTGAAGACAATATTTTAATTTTCCAGTCGATCTTTGCATCAACCTTCATGTTGAAGACGACCTTTTACTTTTCCTAGTGATCTGCGTATCAACCTTTGTGTTGAAGCTGATCTTTTTAATTTCTTATTGATCTATGCATAAAATTTTATGTTGAAGATGATATTTTAATTTCCTATCTATCTACGCATCAACCTTTATGTTAAAGATGATATTTTAATTTACCTATTGATCTATGCATCAACATGTAGCGTGCGATTTTTGTCGGTGACGCGACCACCTTACCGCAATGGTTGAAATTGGGTGCTACTTTCTGATTTCTTATTTATCCTATGAAGCTGGAAAGGAAAGGAAAGATATCTAAAACTAACCTTGTACATAAATGTTTTCTTTAACAAATGCTAAGAGATTGGGGGGCCCGGGGTCAGATTATACAAAGGGAAGTTGTCAATTACCCAACGTATATATGGTTATCCATAGATTGTTTGGCATATTCTTCTGTCATCTACTTACTGGTGTTTATCTGTTATGGGTTGGGAAAGTTTCTCCTTTGGGAGTGTTGAGAGAGTATTTTTGTTGTTTTCGGGTTTTTTGATGTTTTTGGTAAGGTACTGGACCTAAAGTTTTTGATTTGTGTGCTCGCTAAGATTTCGCAATCTTATGCCAACGTATTCCCATAATGATAACAGGGAAATCAGATCAATCTTAGTTCCTCCTATTATACGGGAGGAAAAAGATGTTTGGTGTCTTGTACAAAGCCCAAGATTGAAGCTGGATGAGTATTTGTGTCTTGTTCAAAGCCTAAGATTGAAGCTAAAGGGGTGACTGAGAGATAATTTGTCATCTCTAAAGGGAGATATCTCACCTATTCATCACGGATGTTGGGTAATTGGTTATAAAGGAAAATTACTTTAACTGGAATATATGGAGTCCAACAATGCTATAATTTCCTTTATAAGGGTTTTGTCCTGAAAAGGGAAACTTTAACTCTGTAGAGCAATGCCATTTTTCCTTAGGAGTCTTCCATGCTAAGAGAGGGACATTGGCTTGGATGTAAATAATCCAGAGGCTTGCCACTTACAGTAATTAGATGAAATAAAGGGGTTTACCAGGATAAGAGATGGACTACAACTTGGATTTTTGAATCAACAAGTGTGCCACTTACAACAATTATCTGGAATTAGGTTTTGTTAATTGTCTATTTTGATGTGTTATGTATAGAGAAGTGTCTTCCTACAGAGAAATCTTGATTTCCTCTGAGGGGATGTTGATTTTTGTGTGCCTTGATCAAAGCCCAAGGTTGAAGCTAAAAGGTTGACTATACTAGGGAGTTTTATATCTGTCTTGTACAAAGCCTAAGATTGAGGCTAAAGAGAATTGACTCTTCTGGGGAGAGTGTTTTATCTGTCTTGCACAAAGCCCAAGATTGAGGCTAAAAAATTAATTCCACTGGGGAGGGGTTTTATATGTGTTTTGTACAAAGCCCAAGATTGAGGCTAAAAAATTGATTGACTCAACTGGAGAATATTTTGTCTGTCTTGTACATAGCCCAAGATTGAGGCTAAAACTGCTGAGGGAAGAATCATTATACAAAGCCTAAGAGGAGGCTAGCTTCTGCTGAGGATTATTAAGATCGAGAGACAGGTCCAAATTGGGGAATAAACTCTTGGTGAGTGTAGAAGAGTTGAAATATCAAATGCCTTGAGGTTTTGATTGAGGGTTTATTGGTAGTGATTTGCCCCTAGCTGGGGAATTTAGGGTGAAACCTTAAAGATTGAGTTTTTAATCCTATGCAGGTTTTAAACTCTGCTGGTGATTGATGAAGTGATCAGGATTTTTTTCCTGTGCTTTTAGAAAACTTGAGGGTTTCTTTGAGATCCAATAAGAGATGAGACTTTCCAAGTCTACTGGTATGACAAGGTTGATTTTTGTATGATGCCCAAGAGGAAGCTGATGTTTTAAGGGATGAGAATCTACCCTAAACTGGTATGATGTTCTGACTCTCTGGAGGATTGAACTAGCAAAAGATGACTAAGTTCTGTCCTATATCTGTAGGAGGTCTTTGGGTCTTTGTACTAAGCCCAAGAGAAGGCTGAGAACTTCTAAGAAGCCTGAGGGTCCTTGTACAAAGCCCAAGAAGAGGTTGGGGATGTTTTTAGGAAGCCTTTGGGTCCAAACCTAAGAAAAGTTCAAGAAAGGTTTCACCGGGAATAATTATTTCTTTAGTGAACAGTTCTAGGGGTTGAAGAAATTCAAAAGAGGTTTCACCGGGAATTAATCCTCTTTGGGGAAATGAATTTCTTGTACAGATTTCTAGTAGTGACAGTCTTGAGAAAAGTTTCACCGAGAATAATGGCTTTCTCTGTTCCATATTGTATAAGCCCAACAGGAGGCAAAACTGTATCTGGAATTTCCTATGGGGAACTAGTTTTGACTGTGTTGAAAGAGTAACCATTGGCTTGATCTAAACCTAGACCTAATTGCCGGGGAAAACTCTAAGCAAGCATATACAGACATATATATACAAATGAAATATATATAAGCAAATGCGTAAAAGAAGCTGGTAGAATTTACAGTTGTGCAAGCTTCCATCATTATAAACATAGTTGTATGGTTAGTTATTCAAGAAATTGAAGAAAGTTTTGATACAACTATGAATTTGAATCTAGACCAAAAGGAAAGTTGTTTTTTTTTTAAAAGAAAATTTGGGGCTTATACTCAAGGAGAGACCCATATGAATTCTTTTGAAAAGGCGACGATCGCGTCGTAGTTTTGAAAACCACAGAGAGACTTATAGAATGACTGAGGCCCAAAATTATTGTATTTACAAAGGAGGTGGGTCTTACACTCTATTAGTGGCCCAAAGTTTATTTTTATACAAGAGATTGGGCTTACAACTCAAAGAGATGCCCAGAGTAGAAATAGTGATCGCACCGTTGTTTTGAAAATTATATCAGGACTTATACAATGACTGAGGCCCAAAAAGGTTTATTTACAAAGGGATGAGACTTACACTCTATCAAGAGGCCCATAAGTAATTTAAATAAAAGAAAGATTGAGACTTATAACTTAGGGAGAGGCCCAGATTAGAAAACAACGATCGCGTAGTTATTTTGAAAATCGCATCGGGTCTTAAACAATAATTGAGGCCCAAATGGTTTGTGTGTGACAAGGGATGAGTCTTACACTCTATTAGAGGCCCAAAAGTGTTTTGAAAAATGATTGTGAGGGTGAAAATAATCAAAACCCTAATTTGATTAAAAATGTATTTTAATTTGAATAAAAAACATTTTAAATTATTAAAATTATCAAACATGTGAAAAAAATAAGTTGTGATCTTGGATAAATGTTTGAAAAATCATGTTTAATCACATAAAAGATTAAAATTCATTTGGAATGAAAAGATCAAAGTGAGAATTTCATTTTAAAATGTTTAAAAACAAATAAAATGGAATTAATTACAAAAATTCCAACTATATTAAGTAAATAATATAAATTGAATTTTTTTGTAAAATAAAATAATTTAACATTTTTGTGACTTTTTTAAAAAAAGAACCAATAAAAAATGATTAAAAATGAGAGAGTAATTAATTTTTGGAATCACTTAAATAAAATATAAAAAATTCAAAAATTTGAAAAAGGGCGCCAAGAACACTTGTTCTTGCCCGCGTGCCCTGTTTTCCCCAGATTTGCATTTTCTCACTTTTCTCTCTGATTACTCAATGGTTTTGCACGATTCAAACACCAATCTTGCTCGTTTTTGAAAAAGGATCACAACCATATAGATTAATTGTATTTATATTAAGTGTGGAGTGAGAAATCAAAGGATGAACTCAAGAACCCTAGTTTCATCATGAACATTATGAAATTCCATACACGATTCATACATAGCAATTGATTGAGGGTTATCACTCTATATACATGCAGAAACAAGATGGTAACTCAAAAATTCATTTATGATGCATGTAATATGGATTTTGAAGGCTTCAGGCTTACCTCTTGCAACTGGTGATCGAATTCTATGTTGGAAGTGATACAGATGTTGTGTAATGATGTGGACAGCTCCAATGGACCTCAAGTAATGTGTTTGAAGGTTCGGAATGGATTGAATCAACTCATAACTTGTTGTGGCACCTCAACTGCAAACAGACAAAAAACTTGAGCAAATGGAGGGTGACTTTCAGATTCTGATGATCCAGATGTGTTTTAAGGGCATGGATCACTCATATATGATGTATATGAGGTATTGACATGATTGGTTTGGTTTGGATTGCTTCCTATTTCAAAATTCGATAGTGCCTTGAAATAGAAGGAAAATCTGGTTTATTTAGAGTGATTTTGAGGAAAGCATCAGTTTGGGTGCTTTGGTGTACTTAAATTGATCACAAATGAGCTCTATTTATAGTAGAGCAAGTTTGTTTTGCAAGGAATAGTGAATGGCAACTGGTACAGGTCTTTGGCCAATGGTTGCATAAAGGAATCCAAGTCTTCTATAGCCATTGACTTGGGTCAGTGCAGCAGGCCTATGGTCCTTTATTGCAGGGATAAGGCTTGACTCATTCAGTGACCAAAGACTCAATCCATGCCACCTCAATGCACCTCTTGAATGCCTTGAAACAAAATGGGAGGTTTTGGATTTGGAACATTGAATTTCACATGCCTACATGATGATCTTTTGTCTTGGGAGGCCTGTGGCTCAGAGATCTTTTGCTTTGATCTGATCTTCAATGTTTCTAGAAGGATTACAAGACTTGTAATTGCACAAATTAACCAATTCGAGCAAATGACCTATAATCTGTCTTGGGAAGAAACCAGTCTTTGATGCCATGTTCCAAAGGGTGTAACTCCCTACTCAAATTGAATTTGGAGATGATCTGGTACTTGTTGGAAAGCTCTCATAACACACTTTAACTTTGATGTTCAAGATTGGTCTTGGTTTAGTTTGGATCAAGGTGAAAAGTGCCCTCAAAGCTGGTAAAAAATGAAACAGATTCTGACTTGAAAATTTCACTAAGTGTTGGAAAAAGTGGTCATTTTCATTTTTTGTGATTTTGATCAATCCATAACTCAAAATCCATGAGGATTTGGAATGAGATGTAGTTGACATATTTGGATTATGTAAGATGAACTTTCATTTGAACTTTGGATGGGAGAAAAGGGCCTTGTGGTTTAGGAGTTATGACCTTGCAAAGTTGGTACCAAATCACTTTTGTCCCATAACTTAGAAAAAATTTAGTTTCTTATGGCTGCCCCTTTTGCAAGAAACCTCACTTTTCTTGATTTTTCTTGATGAGTGATGATCAAAACCATACATTGTCATTGTTTTTGACTTAAGGGAGCCATATTTGTGAAAAATTCCAAAAAGTCAAACTTGATTTTAGGCACAGTTGACTTTTTGTCAAATGAATTCCAAACTGTGTGATCCTTTATGAAATCAAGTCCTTGACCTAATTCAAACCAAATTTATGGATTCCATAGGTGTTTTAGGGTGTCTTGAATCATGTTCCAAGGTTTGGGAACATGTCTTGGTCAAAAGTCAAAGACACGGTTGACTTTTTCTTCAAAACCCTAATTGTGGTCCAGATGAAATTGAAGCTTGTGAATCAAGCTTCTTGGATCAATACATTATTGTAAATGGATCAATGTGGTGTGTTTGAGGCCCTCAAATCATGTCTTGAGGTCTTGGTTCATGTCTTGTCTTAAAAGTCAACTTAGGGGTGAATTAGGTTAAAAAACCCTAATTCCTGTTTTTTGATGGATGCTCCCCCTGAGGTTGTTTTGACTTGATGATTGGATTCATGAGGTCCCTTGGAGCTTCTTGGATCATGTTTTGAGGTAATGGCTCATGCCCAAATGAAATTTTTCATCTGGAGGCCTTGGTCGACCAAAACCTTAATTTGGTGACACTGGCGATCTTGAGGCTTGACCCACTTTGAATGTTGCAACCTTGTGCTTGATTCTTGATATGGGAGACCTATTGGTCCTTTATGGATGTTTGAGAGGTTAGACAAGTTGAAGATCATGTCATTTCTTGATTGATCCTTTGTCTAAGTGTTCTGAGAGGGGTCGAAACCCTAATCCTTGATTGTAGTGAATGCTCAGCAATCCCTGAGGAGATTGATGAGGTATGATGGCACATCCATATTGTGGTAATGTTTTACACAATGATGGGAAATCTTGTGGTCAAAATTTGGGGTATGACAGACGCCCCTATTTAATCTTCTTGGACCCGAAGGTGTGAATGGCAAAGATATTCAGACATTCAGGGTGCAAGAGGATTAAATATCGGAATACCCGAAATTTTGACTGTGGTTGTGAATAGCAGTTTGCTCATCCATCTTCTTTCGCTAAGCAATGCTACTTAGAGAAGGGTAAAACTTCCCCTCGATCCTGACCTTCAGCCACAGAACTGGTCTTATTTTTTGAAATAAACTTCCCCTCAATCTTGGTCTTCAGCCACAGAACTGGTCTAAGTTTTTGAAATAAACCTCCCCTCAATCCTGGATTTTCAGCCACGGAACTGGTCTTAGTTTTTGAAATAAACTTCCCCTCGATCCTGGTCTTCAGCCATGAAACTGGTCTTAGATTTTGAAATAAACTTCCCCTCGATCCTGGTCTTCAGCCACATAATTGGTCTCAGTTTTTGAAATAAACCTCCCATCGATCCTGGTTTTTCAGCCACGGAACTAGTCTTAGTTCTTGAAATAAACTTCCCCTCGATCCTGGTCTTCAGCCACAGAACTGGTATCAGTTTCTTCTTGTTGAGTTCCTTCCTCGACAAGGAACACTATTTGTAGCGGTATTTATCAAACTTCTCGCCAAGTTTTACTGGGGAGACGCCATTTGAGGGAGAAAGATTTGAGGTCAGACTTGCTGGGGAAACCCATTTGTCTGAACTACAGAGTGTGCAAACTTCTCTATTGGAGACACCATTTGTTGACTCTATTGGGGAAAACGAGTTTCTTGAGAGACCGCTTTTTACTCGGGGATATTACATTATACTTTTCTTCGAGATCTTTTCGGAAAAATGCCATGTGATGTGATCCAATTTTGAGGTGCTGATGACTTCATTAACATCGAACTTCTTGGGAGAAAAAAAATGATGTATTGCCGAGAGTCTTCGGTTAAGAGGCTTTCTCTAGGGATTTTCCTTAATCTGGGAAAGCGAACAATATCATCTCCAATGGTGAAGAGTGATGTTCCAAAGGTGTCTGTCGAATTTCTTCTTGCCTTTCAGAGGTTCAAGTCATCAAAGTGGTCAAGGACAGTCTCCAATCTATAAATAAACTGGGGAGAGATTGTTTAGACGATACATTTCCCGACGATGACAGAACTGATAACTTTATTGGTGAGAGGACGTTTATCACTTGGGGATGAGTATGACCAAAGTGATAGTAATGCAATGTGAATATGAATCAATTATGCATGATGTATATATGTTTATGCTGACAAAACAGACACGATATACATACTGGTGAATAAACATGACTGGATACTCGGCCACTGTGGGGGATAAAAAGTACCATCGGTTCAAGATAGAAATCCTGTCTTGCTTAGGAGAGGTAGACCCTGTGGGGGAGAAAGAACCATCAATTTTTCTTCAAAGGTAAGAACTCTGCCAGGCATATCAGACGGGATATTATATCTGAAACGGTTGATCCTTCATTCAGGTGTACTGGTTTAGAAGGAGTACTTTGATTCTGCATTTTGAGGTTTAATCACTTCCGGAGAAGCCATCGATGTTCCTTTTGATGTTCAAAGTCAAAAGGAATTGCCATATTTATTTTAAAAGCAGAAGAAAAATTTGATAATTAAATTCATTTTTGTTTTGTTTCAAGAATCGTTGATCATGTTAAAAAATGTCATTCTGTAAAGCAAAATAAATGAGAATTGCAAACAAAAGCACTAGGGCTCAAATTTTATTGATAGAATGGTAATCAGCTAAGCGCGTGATCCCATAGAGCATTACAAAGTTTAGAAAATGGTAATTTGCGGGAAAAAGGGCTATATTGAAATATAACGACCAGTATCCTTTCACCAACTTTGAATTCTGGACATTCTGGGCTTCTGTCGAAGGTGACCTTGACTGAAGTTTTCCTGATGGATGGCATTGCTGCTGAGGAGTCAAACTAATCAGACGTAGTTACTTGCCATGAATCCCTAACTTTTTCCTGGATTGTCTTTTGAGGTTTTTCAATCCATCGGGATGACTTTTGCTTATGTCTCTAATTTTTGCCTGGACCGCCCTTTCGGGTTTTCAATCCACTGAGACGTTTTTTATTTATTTAGGCGAAGTATTTCTTGACTACATCAACATTCGTGGGGTAGGTAAACTCCTCTCCATCCATGGTTGCGAGTCTCAAGGCGCCGCCTGAAAAGGCTTTCTTGACCACATTGGGGCCGTCATAATTCGGAGTCCATTTACCCCTGGAATCAGTGAGGAATGATTGTATCTTCTTGAGCACGAGGTCTCCTTTCCTGAAGACACGGGGTCGGACCTTTTTGTCGAACACTTTCTTCATTATTTGCTTATACAACAGACATTGGCATAGAGCTGTCATTCTCTTTTCTTCGATGAGGTTCAGTTCATCGTGCCTGCTTTGGCACCATTCAGCTTCTGTTAGCTTAGCTTCCATCAATACCCGGATTGATGGGATCTCTACTTCTATGGGGAGCACTGCTTCCATGCCATATACTAGAGAAAAAAAGGGTTGCCCCTGTTGAAGTTCGGACGGATGTGCGATAACCGTGAATAGCGAAGGGTAGCATTTAATGCCAGTCTTTGTAGGTTACAACCATCTTCTGAACAATTTTTTTAATGTTCTTGTTAGCCGCTTCTACCACTGCGTTCATCTTAGGTCGGTAGGGAGTTGAGTTATGGAGTTCGATCTTGAACTCATCACACAACTCTTTCATCATCTTGTTGTTCAGGTTCCATCCATTATCCGTAATGATCTGGCTTGGAACACCATATTGGCAGATGAGATTGTTCTTAATAAAACGGATAACCACTTGTCGGGTCACATTGGCGTATGATACTGCTTTGACCTACTTGGTGAAATAGTCAATGGCTACCAGGATGAACCGATGTCCGTTTGAAGCTTTGGGTTCAATCATGCCAATCATGTTGATCCCCCGTATAGAAAAAGGCCATGGAGAAGAAAGAACTTTGAGATGCGTTGGTGGTACATGGATTTTGTCAACGTATATTTGACACTTATGACACCTCCTCATGTACTTGTAGCAATCGGATTCCATTGTCAACTAATATTATCCTGCTCTCAAAACTTTTCTCGCCATCGTGTGTCCATTGGCATGTGTGCCAAAGGATCCTTAGTGAATCTCTTTTATCAACATGTTTGCTTCTTGTCGGTCTACGCATCTGAGCAAAACCATGTCGAAGTTTATCTTATAGAGTGTATCACCATTCAGGAAGAAGTTGCCAGCCAGTCTTCTGAGGGTCTTCTTGTGTTTTCTCGATGCCCCAGGCGGGTACTCTTGTTTTTTAAGGAAGCACTTGATATCATGATACCAGGGTTTGCCATTTATGACTGCTTCAATTGTGAAAATGTAAGCGTGCCTTTCGAGGCGCATTATGTCAATCTTAGGTACGTCGTTCCATTGACCTACAATAATCATGGAAGAGAGAGTGGCTAGTGCATCAGCCATGTGATTTTCTTTACGAGGGATATGATGAAACTCGATTCTGTTGAAGAATGGTAACAACCTTCTCGCGTAATCTTTGTAGGGAATCAGTCCTGATTGGTATGTGTTCCACTCTCCTTTGATCTGATTTATAACCAGGGTTGAGTCTCCATACACATCCAAATTCTTAATCCTTAAGTCAATTGCTTCTTCGAGACCCATGATACAAGCTTCATATTCGACCTCATTGTTTGTGCATTTGAATGTCATTCGGGCGATGAAAGGAATATGGGTACCCTGAGGTGTTACGATGATTGCCCCAATTCCGTTTCCATAAGTATTGACGACTCCGTCAGATATTAGTCCCCATTGGGAACCTGGTTCTGGTCCTTCACTAGGTAGTGGTTCATCGCAATTTTTCATTTTTAAGTACATGAAATCTTCGCCTGGGAAGTCAAATCCGACTGATTCCTGATCGTCAATCGGTGGATGAGCCAAATGATTGGCTAAAATACTTCTTTTGACGGCTTTATGGGCGTGGTACTCGATGTCATATTCTGATAACAACATCTGCCATCGGGAAATTCTTCCCGTGAGAGCAGGTTTTTCAAAGACGTACTTGATTGGGTCCATTTAGGAGATTAACCAAGTAGTGTGACAAATCATGTACTGGTGAAGACGTTTGACTGCCCAAGCCAGACCACAACAAGTTTTCTCGAGCATAGTGTACCGAGTTTCACAGTCAGTGAATTTATTGTTTAAGTAGTAAATGGCAGACTCTCTTCTTTTTGTTTCGTCTTGTTGGCCAAGTACACAACTCATGGAATCTTCCAAGACTGTTAAGTAGATGATCAGTGGTCTTCCTTCCACTAGTGGTGACAAGATCGGTGGATTCAACATATATTCTTTGATACTGTCAAAAACTTTTTGGCAATCTTTTGTCCATACGCAACTTTGATTCTTTCTGAGTAGTTTGAAGATGGGCGCGCATGTCGCGGTCATGAGGGATATGAACCTTGAGATGTAATTCAGACGTCCCAAAAATCCTCTGACCTGTTTTTCAGTCTTTGGTGAAGGCATTTCTTGAATGGCATTGACCTTGTCAGGATCGACCTCAATTCCTTTCTGACTGACGATGAACCCTAAGAGTTTTCTCGAGTGAACACCGAATGTGCATTTATTGGAATTCAAGCGGAGTTTTTATTTTCTCAGATGCTCGAATAGCTTTGACAGGTGTGTCACATGCACTTCTTCTATTTTAGATTTGGCAATCATGCCATCGACATACACTTTGATTTCTTTGTGCATCATGTCTTGAAACAGAGTTGTCATGACCCTTTGATAGGTTGCCCCTGCGTTCTTCAAACCGAACGACATTACCTTGTAACAAAAGGTGCCCCATGGGGTGATGAATGAATTTTTCTCCATATCTTTCGGCGCCATTTTGATTTGATTATAGCCTGAGAATCCATCCATGAAGGAGAAGACTTTGAATTTTATTGTACTGTCTACCAGCATGTCAATGTGTGGCAGGGGGAAGTCATCCTTTGGACCTGCTCTGTTCAGATCCCTGTAGTCTACACACATTCTGACTTTTTCGTCCTTTTTCGGAACTGGCACTATGTTAGCTAGCCATTGAGGATATTCTGAGGTGGAAAGGAGACCTGCGTCAACCTGTTTTTGCACTTCCTCTTTAATCTTGATAGCCATATCTGGATGAGTCCGTCTCAGTCTCTGTTTCACCGGAGGACATTTTGTCTTTAGCGGAAAATGATGTTCCACGATGCCAGTATCCAACCCTTGCATGTCCTGGTAGGACCAAGCAAATACATCTGGAAACTCTCTGAGAAGTTTTATCAAGTCTTCTCTGAAAATTGGACTAAGCAGTGCTCCAATCTTAACTTCTTTCCTCTCTTCTTCTGAACCCAAATTAACTGTTTCCAACTGCTCTTTGTGAGGCTCAATAGACCTTTCCTCTTGTCCGAGTAGTCGGGAGATCTCTTCTGGAATTTCTTCGTTCTCTTCTTCTTCAACTTCAAATACCGGGAATTCAAAGTTGGGAGAAGGCATTGGATCATATGTTTCAATGGGGTTTAAAATAAGCAATCTGCATGACGTGATGATTCGTTTTTTAGCAAAGACAGAGAGAATGCAAGAGTGTGTGCACTGTATTTTTCTGAAAAAATGCTTGTTTTTATTTTGGGTTGTTTTAGAATTACCATTTTCTGAAAAACGAAAAGTGAAAACAACAATAAATGCGGGTATTCAGAATGACATTATTTATTCATGATTTGTCGATTCTTGAAATACATCCCTTTAAAACAAAACTCTGTCCCTTTGGGTGAAGCGAAGAGGGACATTTACAGAAAAGTGAGCCCTATAAAAACATTCATTTCACCTGGGGAAGGTGAAAGGTTGAAACAAAGATGGAAATTACTTAGACTTATGGACGACTTTCGGGACATCGACAGCAACCCATTGGCGAAAAAATCCTCTGTGAATCACAAAGTCTGGTATCTTTCTTCTTGGTTTATCCTCAGAAATAACACTGATTTCTGGCGGAGTAGGATCATTGGAGTCTTCCTCCCCTGCAGAGTTGTGTAGCGCGATTTTTGTGGTCCTGAGTCACGATCGCTTCGGCACTACAGTTCGATTCATTTTTTATCCTATTGAGCTGATTAAGGAAGGGAAATAGATGTCTCTAATTAACCCTGCTTGCATACTGAATTTGAACAGTGGTCTGTTAGGTTACAGATGCTATGTGGATGTGGGGCCCAATCTTCGGTTATTTTGTTAAGAACACAGTGTCTGGATTATTTGTGAGGTTTTTGGTAATGTGTTTAGATTTGCTGCTTTTGGGTTGATTGGTGGAGATACTGAGTTTTGGGGTTTTGATTAGTATGCTCGCTAAGATTTTTTTTCAATCTTATGCCTACGTATTCCCGTTTGATGAAACAGGGAAATCAGAGCGATCGTAGTTCCTCCTATTCTATGGGAGGAAAAGAGGTTGTTTTGGTGTCTTGTTCAAAGCCCAAGACATGAAGCTAAAGGTGATTTGTATCTTGTTCAAAGCCCAAGATGTGAAGCTAAAGGGTTTATGGATGAGAGAGAATTTGTCGTCTCTAAAGGGGGATATTTGGTTTGTTTATCACAATTGTCGGGTGACTGATTATAAAGGGGAATTACTTTAATTGGGATATGTGAATCTAGCAATGCCATAATTTCCTTTATAGGGGATTTTTTAACCTGAAGGATAAGACTTTAACTCAGTTTAGAGCAATGCCATCTTTCCTTAGGAATTTCTCATGCTAAAAGAGGGACAGTGGCGTGGATGTAAATAATCCAGAGGCTTGCCGCTTATAGCAATTAGATGGGGGGGGGGGGAAGGAGTTGTTGATGTTTGTATGCTGTGAGCAAGACACATATTTGGATGCTAAAAGGTTGATTTACTCAACCGGGGTTTTCCTTATACAAAGCCTAAGAGGAGGCTAGTGACCCAACAAGAGGGTGCTAACAAGTGACTGACTCAAAAAGAGGGTGCTTTTATGTGCTTGTACGAAGCCCAAGACGGAGGCTAAAAGGGAAGTGACTCAACAAGAGATTCTATTTAACAGGTGATTGACTCAACAAGAGAGTCTTTTATACTCAACAAGAGAGTGTTTTGTTGTCTCGTACGAAGCCCGAGATAGAGGCGGAAAGGAAATTGACTAAACAAGAGAGTCTTTTATACTCAACAAGAGAGTGATTTCTATCTCGTACGAAGCCCGAGATGGAGGATAAAAGTGGTTGACTCAACAAGAGAGTCTTTTATACTCAACAAGAGAGTGATTTCTATCTCGTACGAAGCCCGAGATGGAGGCTAAAAGTGGTTGGCTCAACAAGAGAGTCTTTTATACTCAACAAGAGAGTGTTAAAAGGTTAGCTCCGCTGAGGAGAATAATTTGTACAAAGCACAAGAGGAGGCTACTTATGCTGGTGACTGTTTCAGTTTAGTGACAGGTCCGGTATATCAGATAAAAGAGAAAATCAGTTCTTATAAAAGAAAAGATTAAAGGTATGGTTGTGCCCTGGCACTGATCAGAGGATCAGGGTTATTTCCTGTTCTTTAAGGAAATGGGAAATCCAAAGGGTATTGAGACTGTCCAAGTCTACTGGTGTTCTAAGAAATCGATTCTCAGATAGTGAATGATCTTTGTATGACGCCCAAGAGAAGGCTGGTATGTTAAGGGATGAAGGTCAACCCATTAACTGGTCTGACACTTGACTCAGAAAGACAACTCTAGCAAATTGATGACTAGGTTCTGTTCCTATACCTGTAGAGGTCTCTGGGTCCTTGTACTAAGCCCAAGAGAAGGCATGAGAGCTTTTAAGAACCCGAAGGGTCCTTGTACAACGCCCAAGAGGAGACGGGGATGGTTTTAGGAAGCCTGTGGGTCCCCAAACCCTGAAAAGATTGTGTCTGGTAATCCTATGGGGATCTAGTTTTGTTTGTATTTAAGAGTGACCAACAGGGCTTTACCTAGTGCTAGACGTAGTTGCTGGGGAAAACTCTAAATAACTATACTAGTATTACACAGTTGATATTTGACAAGTATATAAAAGTTTGTGAAAGAAGACTTACAGTGAGCAGCCCCACAATACAGTTATATATATATATATATATGAAAGCAGATAAAGAAAGCGGGTAAACACTAACTCGGTTGTAGAGCTTCCATGCTGTTTTGTTAGTTGTTCAACAAAGAAAGCTTTGATAACAATATTATATTCTAAATCAAAGGAGAAAGTGCTTTGAAAAGATTGTTGGGGCTTACAGATCAAGGAGAGGCCCAAGGTTTTATCAGTGATTGCACTGTTGTTTTGAAATTGTACAGGGACTTATGCAAGTGACTGAGGCACAAAAAGGTTTTCTGTACAAAGGGATGGGTCTTACACTCTCTCAAGAGGCCCAAAGGGTTTAAAGAAAAGGAATGGGGCTTATAACACGAGGGTAGGCCCAAAGAGTTTTGTTTGAAAAATGACGATCGCGCCGAGATTTCTTTAACGTACTGGGTCTTATACAATACATTGAGGCCCAAAAAGGTTTTATCTACAAGGGATGGGTCTTACACTCTATTAAAGGCCCAAAGGTTTATTTTTGTACAAGTGGTGGGGCTTACAGCTCAAGGAGAGGCCCAAAGGTTTTTGTTAAAAAGGCGACAAGCGCGCCGAACTTTTTGATGGTGTCGGGACTTATACAATACACTGAGGCCCAAAAAGGTCTGTATTTACAAAGGATTGGGTCTTACACTCTACCAAGAGGCCCAAAGAGTTTTGAAAATGATTGATGAGGTTTGAAATCAAAGAAACCATAATTTTCTTTCCCTTTAAAAGTAAATATTTAAAGAAAATCAATAAAAATGATAAAAATACCAAATGAGTTTGAATAAACCACTTGTGATTTTTGTTTAAGGTTTGAAAAATGAGGTTTTAATCACAAGATGAATTAAAGCTCATTTGGTTTTGATTTTCAAGGTAAATATTCACTTTTAAAATGTTTAAAAACAATTAAAAAGGAATTTATTCACAAAAATACTAATTATATTAAATAAATAATATAAATTTTATTTTTTTGTGGAATATAATATTTCAACATTTTTGTAATTTTTTGCAAAAAGACCGAATACAAAATAATTAAAATTGAGAGAGTTATTAATTTTTCAAACTATTAAAAATAATATGAAAAATAGTAGAAAAGTGGAAAAAATAGCAAAAAGAGGGTCTGGGGCGAGGGGTATTCGAACCCCAGACCTCTTGTGTATAGGGCGCGTGCCTTACCACTGGGGTGGTGATACATCCGTTGATTGAAACACAACCACAAATATACAAGGCTTGCCTTGTTTTTGGCCTGGCCCAAGGCAAGGCAAGGAAAGATTTTAGTTAGAAACGTGAAGGCTATAACTTTCTCATTTCTCCATGGATTGGGACAAAATTTAGGTCTATCCTGCCTAGAATTTCACAAGGAATCCAATGGTGGTGGTATTTTTTTCAGATCATGCTCTTATTGAAAAACCCGATAGTGGTTTTGAATTAGGCCATGATTTGCATTTTCTGTGCTATCTCTTGGTACATACATGAATTACATGATGAATTGGTTCAAACACAACACATATAACATGTACAAGATGTGCATGATCAGTGGACCTCAAAGCAATACATATTTCAAAGAGTTCAAGTTGAGATGCTTACCTCTTTTTGGAGCTTTTTTGCAACCTGCCAAGTGCTTTGTTCCAGAAATGATTTGATGCTTTTGACACCCTCAAATGATCTCTTAGAAGCTTTTAGGATGGTTGGAATCAGCTGGAAACCTCAGGAACAAGTTTGAGCTCTTTCTTGCAAAAGGGGCAAAAGTGGCCAAAATAACAACTCTCTCAAATGGTGTTCCAGATGGGGGGAACCATTTGGGACAGTTCAAGGAAGATATTTGGAGTGTGTTTGAGGTTTTATCTGGTTTGGAAAGTGACTGAATCAAGACATGGCTTGAAAAATGCACAAAAGTCCAATTTTGAGGTTTTGGAGGTGACTTTGTGATTTTGGTGTTACAGGTCACTTGTGAGTGTTTGGATCACCTCTATATGATATTTATGAGGTGTGTGTGTGATTGGTTTGGTTGGAATGGCTCTCAAACTCAAAACCCGATAGTGACTTGCTTTGGAAGGGAAATTTGGAAGTCAAAAGGTGATTTTGAGGAAATCATCTATTTGATGGCTTTGGTGTACTCAAACTGATCACAAATGAGCTCTATTTATAGTAGAGAAAGTTTGTTTTGGGAGCAATATTGATTGGCAACTGCAGCAGAGGTTTGGCCAATGTTGATCAATGAGAATCCAAGTCTCCTCTAACCATTGATTAGAGCTTAGGGCACAGGCTGCTGGTTCCCTTGGTCTTGGATATGTCTTGACTGAATTCAGTTGGAAATGGCTCAGTCCATGCCACCTTGGTGCATCCATTAAATGCTCCAAACCAAAATTGGAGTCTTGTCCCTCTTTTAGGCATTTCTAGGTTTGGCATGCTACTTTTGGTTCCAAAGACTTGGGAGGCTTATGGATCAGTGTTTGTCCCTCATTGGTGTCCCCCTGAGGTGTTCAGATGGATAAGTGTGTTTGTCATTTGCACAAATTTGGAAAATCGAGCAAAATGTACAAATCTGCCTTGCTTTGACAGTTTTCAGCAAGGCATGTTGCCATTGTCATATCTCATGGCTCAAGTGGACTTTGATGGAGTTCTTGGCCTTTTTGGAAATCCCTCATATGATACAACAACTATTTGATCATAATTGGTTTTGATACCTTTTGGATCCAAGTAAAAAATGCCCCTACATTTGGAAAAAAGTGAAGGCAGATTCTGACTTAGTGAAAATTTCACTAAGTGTTGGAAAAAATTGACATTTTCACTTTTTGTGATTTTGATCATTCCATAACTTAAAATCCATGAGGAATTGGAATGCGTTGTGTTTGAAGCTTTTGTAGGGGGCCATGAGAGCTACAAATCCAGCTTTGGATAGGGAAAAATGGCCTTGTGGTTTAGGAGATATGATCCTCCAAAGTTTGTACCCTAGCCACTTTGTTCCATAACTTAGAAAAATTTCTAAGTTTTTATGGTTACCCCTTTTTCAAGTTATCCCACTTTTCTTAATTTTTCTTGATGAATGATGATTCCAACCACACATTAACATCATTTTGGGGTCAAAGAACCATATTTGTGAAAAATCTCAGAAAGTCAAAGTTTGAGTTTTGTGCACAATTGACTTTTTGTCAGATGAATTCCAAACTGTGCGATCCTATATGAAATCAAGTCCTTGACCTAAATCAAACTTGATGGACATGTTCCATGGGTGTTATAGGGTGTATTGAATCATGTCCCAAGGTTTGGGAACATGTCCTGGTCAAAAGTCAAAGGCACAGTTGATTTTTCTCGCGAAACCCTAATTGTGGTTCTGATGAAATTGAAACTTGTTGCTCAAGCTTCTTGGATCAATCCATTGTTGCAAATGGATCAATGTGGTGTATTTGAGACCCTTAAATCCTCTCTTTAGGTCTTGGCTCATGTTTTGTCCCAAAAGTTAACTTAGGGGTGAATTAGGTCAAGAAACCCTAATTCCTGATTTTTTGTGAATGCATCCCCTGAGGAAAAATTGACTTTATGATTGGGTTCATGATGTCCCTTGGAGAATCATAGGTTATGCTTTGAAGCATTGGCTCATGCCCAGAGGAAAATTTCCATCTGGAGGCCCTGGTCGACCAAAACCCTAATTTGGTGACACTGTTGATTTTGAGGCTTGATCCACTCAGAATGTTGCAGCCTTATGCTTGATTCTTGTTGTGGGAGTCCTCTTGATCCATTGGGGATGTTTGAGAGGCTAGACAAGTTGAAGATCATGTTATTCCTTGATTGATCCTTTGTCTAAGAACTCTAAGAAGGCTTGAAACCCTAAGTTTGATTGTAGTGAAGGCTCACCCATCTTTGGGAAGACTAATGAGGCATGATGGTTCATCCATATTGTGATGATGGTTTGTACAATGATGGGGAATCTTAGTGGTCAAAATTTGGGGTATGACAGATGCCCCTATTTAATCTTCTTGGACCCGAAGGTGTGAACGGCGAAGGTATTCAGGCATTCAGGGTGCAAGAGGATTAAATATCGGAATACCCGAAATTTTGATGGTGGTTATGAATGGCCGTTCATGCATCCTTCTTCTTTTGCTAAGCAATGATGCTTAGAAAAGGTAAACTTCCCCTCGATCCTTGTTTCCTACCAAGGAACTGGTCTTAGCTTCTGAAATGAACTTCCCCTTGATCCTGGTTTCCTACCAAGGAACTGGTCTTAGTTTCTTATATAAACTTCCCCTCGATCCTGGTTTTCTACCAAGGAACTGGTCTCAGTTTCTGAAATAAACTTCCCCTCGATCCTGGTTTTCTACCAAGGAACTGGTCTCCGTTTCTGAAATAAACTTCCCCTCGATCCTGGTTTCCAACCAAGGAACTGGTCTCAGTTTCTGAAATAAACTCCCCCTCGATCCTGTTTCCTACCAAGGAACTGGTCTTAGTTTCTTTTGTCAATAAACTTTCTAGACAAGGGACGCTACTCGTAGCGGTTTTCCTCAAACTTCTCACCAAATTTTCCCGGGGAGAAGCCATTTGACAGAAAAAGTTTTGAGGTCAGACTTGCTGGGGGACCCATCTGTCTGAATTGTAGAGGTGTACAAAATTATTTGTTGGAGATGCCATTTGTCGACCCTACTGGGGAGAACGAGTCTCTTGAGAGACTGCTTCCAGCTTGGGGATATTACATCATATTTTTCTCAGAGATTTTCTCGGAGAAATGCCATATGATGTACCCCAATTTTGAGGTGCTGATGACCTTTTCGTCAGCGGATCTTTCGGAGAAAAACTGATGTATTGCCAAATCTTTGATTAATAGGGCTTTCTCTGGGGATTTTTTTTGATCCGAGAAAGCGAAGATATCATCTTCAATGGTGAAGAGTGACATTTGTCGAAAGCTCTCTGGATCTTCAGAGGTTTAAGTTATCAAAGTGGTCGAGGACCAACTTCATCCCAGAAATAAACTGGAGGAGAGGTTGCTCAGACGCGACATTTCTTGACGAGGAAAGAACTGACAACTCGATTGAGAGGACTTTTATCACTAGGGGATAAGACCGACTAAAGTGATAGTGATGCAATATGAATATGAATGTAAATCAATAATACATGATGTATGTATGTTTATGCTGACAAAACTGACGCGACATACAGACTAATGGATGAACACGACTGGATACTCGGCCACTGCGGGAGACGAAAAGTATCACTGGTCCAAAATAGCAATTCTGCCTTGCTTAGGAGAGATAGTCCCTGTGGGGAATAACCGTTGGTCGGGCTTAGGAGATAAGAACTCTGTCGGGGGTGTCGGACGAAATATTCGCATCTGACACAGCTGATCCTTCATTCAGGTGCACTGGTTTAGAAGGAGTACTTTGATTCTGCACTTTGAAGTTCAATTACTTCTGGAGAAGTGATCGATATTCTTCAATGTTCAACAGTCAAAAGAAATTGCCATCTTTATTTAAAAGCAGAAAATTTTTATCAAGTAAATTCATTTTTGTTTTATTTCAAGAATCGTTGATCATGTTAAAATGTCGTTTTATAAAGCTAAAACAAGTAAGAATTGCAAACAAAATCACAAGGGCTCAAATTTTATTGATAGGATGGAAACCAGCCAAACGCGTGATCCCATAGAGTATTTACAAAGTTTAGAAAATGGTAATTTAAGGGAAAAGGGTTACATTGAAACATGGCGACTGCTATCCTTCTACCAACTTTGAATTTTGGGCATCCTGAGCTTCTGTCGAAGATGACCTGGACTGGAGTTTTTCTCGGATGGTGTAACTGCTGCGGAGCTGAACTGATCAGACGTAGTTACTTGCCATTAATCCCTAACTTTTTCCTGGATTGTGCCTTGAGATTTCCAATCCACCGGGATGATTTTGGATTATGTCTCTAATTTTTGCCTGGACCTCCCTTTCGGGTTTTCAATCCACCGAGACGTTTTTTTTTATTTTTTTTTATTTAGGCGAAGTATTTCTTGACTACGTCAACATTTATGGGGTAGGCAAATTCCTCTCCATCCATAGTTGCAAGTCTCCAGGCGCCGCCTGAGAAGGCTTTCTTGACCACATAGGGGCCGTCATAATTCGGAGTCCATTTGCCCCGAGAATTAGTGAGAAATGATTGTATCTTTTTGAGCACAAGGTCTCCTTTCCTGAAGACGCGAGGTTGAACCTTTTTGTCAAACTCCTTCTTCATTCTTTGCTGATACAACTGACTGTGGCATAATGCCGTTATTCTCTTTTCTTCGATCAGATTCAGTTCGTCGTGCCGACTTTGACACCATTCAGCTTCTGTAAGCTTAGCTTCCATCAATACCTGGATTGATGGGATCTCTACTTCTATGGGGAGAACTGCTTCCATGCCATACACTAGAGAGAAAGAGGTTGTCCCTGTTGAAGTGCGGACAGATGTGCGATAACCGTGAAGAGCAAAGGGTAGCATCTCGTGCCAGTGTTTGTAGGTTACAATCATCTTTTGAACGATCTTCTTGATGTTCTTATTAGCCGCTTCTACCGCTCCGTTCATCTTAGGCCGGTAGGGAGATGAGTTATGGTGTTCGATCTTGAACTCAGCGCACAACTCTTTCATCATCTTATTGTTCAAGCTAGATCCATTATCAGTAATGACCTGGTTTGGAACACCATAACGGCAGATGATATTGTTTTTTATAAAGCGGACCACCACTTGTCGGGTTACATTGGCGTATGACATTGCTTCGACCCACTTGGTGAAGTAGTCAATGGCTACCAGGATGAACCGGTGTCCGTTCGAAGCCTTGGGCTCAATCATGCCAATCATGTTGATTCCCCATATGGAAAAAGGCCATGGGGAAGAAAGAACTTTGAGATGCGTTGGCGGTACACGGATTTTGTCAGAGTATATCTGACACTTGTGACACCTCCTCATGTACTTGTAGCAGTCGGATTCCATGGTCAACCAATAGTACCATGCTCTTAGAATTTTTCTCGCCATTGTGTGTCCGTTGGCATGAGTGCCAAAGGATCCTTCATGAATTTCTTTTATCAGCATGTCTGCTTCTGGTCTGTCTACTCATCGGAGCAAGACCATGTCGAAATTTCTCTTATAAAGGGTATCACCACTCAAGAAGAAACTGCCAGCCAACCTTCTGAGGGTCTTTCTGTCCTTTCTTAGTGCCCCAGGTGGGTACTCTTATTTCTGAAGGAAGCATTTGATATAGTGATACCAAGGTTTGTCATCTATGACTGCTTCAACCGTGAAGATGTAAGCGGGCCGTTCAAGACGCATTATGTCGATCTTAGGTAGGTCGTTCCATTGACCTACACTAATCATGGAAGAAAGGGTGGCTAATGCATCAGCCATGTGATTCTCCTCACGAGGGATGTGATGAAACTCGATTTTGTTGAAGAAAGGTAACAACCTTCTTGCATAATCTTTGTAAGGAATCTGTCATGATTGGTATGTGTTCCAATCTCCTTTGATCTGATCGATAACCAGGGCTGAGTCGCCATATACATCCAAGTTTTTGATCCTTAATTCGATCGCTTCCTCGAGACCCATGATACAAGCTTCGTATTCGGCCTCGTTGTTTGTACACTTGAATGTAAGTCTGGCGGTGAAAGGAATGTGGGTACCCTGAGGTGTTATGATGATTGCCCCAATTCTGTTTCCATAATGATTGACAGCTCCGTCAAAAATTAGTCCCCATTGGGAACCTGGTTCTGGCCCTTCACTGGGTAGCGGTTCATCGCAATCTTTCATTTTCACGTACATGACATCTTCGTCTGGGAAGTCAAACCCGATTGATTCTTGATCGTCAATCGGCTGATGAGCCAAATGATCGGCTAAAATACTCCCCTTAACAGCTTTTTGAGCATGGTACTCGATGTCTTATTCTGATAACAACATCTGCCAATGGGCTATCCTTCCCGTGAGAGCAGGTTTTTCAAAGACGTACTTGATTGGATCCATTTCGGAGATTAACCAAGTAGTGTGACGAATCATATACTGGTGAAGACGTTTGGCTGCCCAAGTCTCGCAGTCGGTGAATTTCTTGCTCAGATAGTAGATGGCATGCTCTTTCCTTTTGGTTTCGTCTTGTTGGCCAAGCACACAGCCCATTGAGTCCTCTAGGACTGTTAGATAGATGATCAGTGGTCTTCCTTCCATTAGAGGTGATAGAATCGGTGGATTCAATAGGTATTCCTTAATACTGTCGAAGGCAGTTTGTCAATCTTCTGTCCAAACACAATCCTGGTTCTTTTTTAGTAATTTGAAAATTGGCGCACACGTCACAGTCATGAGGAATATGAATCTGGAGATGTAGTTCAAACGTCCCAGGAATCCTATGACTTGTTTTTCAGTTTTCGGAGAAGGCATTTCTTGAATGGCCTTGACCTTGTCAGGATCAACTTCAATTCCTTTCTGGCTAACGATGAACCCTAGGAGTTTCCCTGAACGGACACCGAATGTGCACTTATTGGGATTCAAGCGGAGTTTGTACTTTCTCATCTGCTCGAATAGTTTTGACAGGTGGGTCAAATGCCCCTCTTCTGTTTTAGATTTGGCAATCATGTCATCGACATACACCTCGATTTCCTTATGTATCATGTCATGAAACAGAGTAGTCATTGCCCTTTGATAGGTTGCCCCGACGTTCTTCAAACCGAACGACATTACCTTGTAACAAAAGGTACCCCATGGGGTAATGAAGGAAGTTTTCTCCATGTCTTTCGGTGCCATTTGGATTTGATTATAGCCCGAGAATCCATCCATGAAGGAGAATACTTTGAACTTTGCTGTACTGTTAACCAGCATGTCAATGTTTGGTAAAGGAAAGCCATCCTTTGGACTAGCCTTGTTTAGATCTCTGTAATCGACACACATTCTGACCTTTCCGTCCTTTTTCGAAACGGGTACAATATTAGCTAACCATTGAGGATATTCTGATGTGGCGAGGAAACCCGCGTCAATCTGTTTCTGTACCTCCTCTTTGATTTTGATGGCCATGTCCGGATGAGTTTGTCTCAACCCCTGTTTTACTGGCGGGCATTCCGATTTCAACGGTAAATGATGTTCCACGATGCTGGTGTCCAACCCTGGCATGTCCTGATAGGACCAAGCAAATACATCGGGGAATTCTTTGAGAAGCTTTATCAAACTCTCTTTGGCAGTTGGACTGAGCAGTGCCCCAATCCTGACTTCTTTTCTCTCTTTTTCCGAACCCAAGTTTACTGTTTCCAATGGCTCTTCGTGAGGTTCAATGGACCTTTCCTCCTGTTTGAGTATCGAGAGATCTCTTCTGGAATTTCGTCGTCAACTTCTTCTTCAGCCCCAAATACTGGAAATTCAAAGTTGGGAGAAGGCATCAGATCGTACGTTTCAATGGGGTTTAAAACAAGCAATCTGCATGACGTGATGATTGTTTTTTAGAAGAGATAGAGAGAATGCAAGAGTGTGTGCAGTGTATTTTTCGATAACTGCTTGTTTTTATTATTGAGTTTGTTTTTTAGGATTACCATTTTCTGAAAAAGCAAAAAGAGAAAACAGCAATTAATGCGGAAATTACGGAATGGTATTATTTTATTTATGAACGGTCGATTCTCTAAACTACATCCCTATAAAACAAAACTCTGTCGCTTTGGGCGAAGTGAAGAGGGATAATTAGAGAAAGTGAGCCCTATCAAAACATCTGTTTCACCTGGATAGGGTGAAAGGTTAAGATAAAGACGACAATTACTTTGAATTATGAACGATCTTCGGAACATCGACATCAACCCATCGGCGGTGAACTCCTCGGTGAATCACAAAGTCTGGTACCTTCCTTGATTTATCTTCAGAAATAACGCTGATTTCTGGCGGAGCAGGATCATTGGAATCTGCTTCCCAGGCAGAGTTGTCGTAGGAGGATTCCTCAGTTGTATTTTGCAGAGTATTTGTGCTCTCAGGTGGATCTCCCCACCCAGTTGGCTGAATGTCTTCGAGCCTAATTCGAGAGCTCTCAGGAGCAGTGCACTTGACCATATAGTCGTATTTTCCACTTGGTTGTCCCAAGGTGTCCCACACTTCTTTGGAACTGGAGGAGTCATCCCTTTCGATGACGTTGACCTCTAGAAAAGCATAGTTGATGAAATCTAGTCCTGCAAGCTTTGCAAGTTCATCGTAGTGCTGGGTATTTTCTGTATGCCCTGAGTGATGATCCCATGACATGGTGGGGACGCAGGTATTCTTTTCAATGATGCTCAGCTGATTTTCATTATTCGGCTGGTTTTCTTGCCCCAAGTCTCCTGGGTACGGCTGCCAGATAGGCAGGCCATCCATTGGGCCATAATAGTCGTGGTCAAAGTTGTCTTTCATCAGAGTGTCTTCCTCTAATGAATTTGGTGGAGCACGACATCCTTCCGGATCACAATCTCCGTACATCATTTCGACGTCTGACCTCGGTATAAATCTCGGACTCTATTCGGGATAGCAAAATGGCATAGGCACCTCTTCCTGAGACATATAACCGTCCTCGTTAAGATAGGACTTCCATTCCTCATCTGTGTCGAAGGAATCTCCCTCGTTGATGGTATGGACTGCTTGAGGCACTGGGTGAAGGAAACCTCCACTGTGGAAGAAGTCCTGAATGGGATGAAGACTTTCATCGTTAGCAGCTGTCTGGGTACAGGTCGCAGAAAAACCAAGACCCTTCTTTGTTTTGTTATCGGTAGGAATGACAAGCTGTCCCCATCCTTTTGTATTGTTATTTTTGATCACTTCGAGAGCATCTCTGTATGAGGAAATCGAGGTTCCTTTCTCTGATTGATTCTTATTGCTCACCGAAAGTTTTTGGAACTGAGTCCCAACAACCTCCTCGGGTTCTATACAAGTAGATAATGACAGGTTACTCACGATCAAGGCTTGCTCTCTGCAGACTGTGACGAGTTGGTCGTTCTTGACCAACTTCAGCTTTTGGTGAAGCGTCGAGTGACTGCCCCAGCCTGGTGTATCCAAGGTCTTCCTAATAAGCAACGGTATGTTGCCCGGATGTCCATGACCTGGAAAGTGATTAGGAAAGTGTGAGGACAAATAGTTATGGGAATGTCAACTTTGCCGATAACTGCTTTCCGAGATCCATCAAAGGCGTTGACGATAACCTCACTACCCCTCGTCGGGGATCCTTGGAATGATAGTTGCATTAGAGTGGAATTTAGCATAACGTTAAGAGCCGATCCGGTATTTACCAGTACGCTGGCTAAAGCATCGTCCTGGCAGTTGACTGTGACATTGAGCGCCATGTTGTGACTTTTTCCCCCCTCTGGAAAATCCTCATCACTGAATCCTAAGTTGTTGCAGGAAGTGATGTTAGAGATGATGCTATCGAACTGTCGTATTGACACATCCTGTTCCACAAAGGCCTGCTCTAAGACTTTCTGTAGAGCCTCTCTATGGGCTTCGGAACTGAGTAAAAGTGATAGCACTGAGATCTTTGAAGGAGTTTGTAACAGTTGATCAACAATGTTGTATTCACTCCTTTGGATGAGCTTCAGCATCTCATCATTGTTCTTTGAAAGGTCGGGATTACTGGATTTACCGACTGGTGGATCAGGAGCTTCTGTCTGAAGTTCCTTTTCTTTGTTAGGTTCTCCAACCCCTCTGTTAAAGATTCGACCGCTCCGTGTTACTCGACTGATGTCTGCAATATTCACGACGGAGGGTAATGGAAGTTCCTTTCCATTCTCAATTACTGTTGCACCGTATTTGTAAGGGATCGCCTTAGCTGATTCATACGGTAATGGTCCTGGCAAATAAATAACTACGGGAGCCTTCTGATTTTTCTGACTGTCATAAGTAACTTCAATCAGTTCCTGGCTAGGAACTTTTGATTCGTCCGGTAGAGGGATGATGGTACAAACATCCTTGGTCCCTCCGTGATCAGAGATTATGACAACGTCCTTAATCTGATCAGCGAAATAGTCCAACGTCCAGTTGATTATCTCAGACTCGGACATGGGTGAATCTCTTTTCAGTCCAACTGACCTTGAAGGGATGCTTGCACGAGGTAACATCCTTGATTATTTTCTGAGCAGACTTTACAACGTTCGTAATTGTGTGGTGGCATTTGGCCACGTCCGTTTTAAATGCAGTGCACCCTTACCAGGTCAGTTTCCATAGATCGAACATCCTGACTTTGATGCCGAGTAGGGTTCCCGTCAACCACACTGATTTGTTGCGTGTCTTCATCCATATAGATTGGAAGCCACTAGTGGTTTAACAAGTGTTGCAAAGTTCTTTGAACGAGAGCGCACCCTTGGTTACTCTCACAACATCCTTTACAGCTCAGATACTCGTGAAAAGTGAGAAAATCGAGTTAGATTTACCTGGCATGTAACTCCACCAAGCTGGTATTCATCAAACGAATATCGAAGATTTGAATCATGTTGATTTGATAGGGATTTCTATCATGGTAGTCCTGGATCCACCCAAGATCCATCTGACGCTGGAGGGCCTCTTGTACAAAAGAGCATCCCTGTTTGTTTACCGAGCAAGTCAGACAGGAATTGTAATCGTGTCGTGGCAGATTACGATACTGGCTTTGTCTTGAGTGCATCGCCACCAAGTTGGAATTCATTGTACAGATGTCGTGGTTCTGAATGACGTTGGAATTCGTATAGGTTATGTTGACTCCACGAACTCGATGCTCTTGGATCCACCCGAGATCCAATTGTTCCTGTAGAGCTGATTGCACCACAGAATATCCCTGATTATTTTTAGAGCAGATATCACACTGGTGATAGTTATGAGGTGGCACATGGCCGTATTCGCTCTGTCTACAATGCATCTTGACCAAATTGGCCCTTAATAAGAGTACATCATGAATTTTATAGATGTTATTAGACTCTCCCTCTATCAAATTGACTGTAGCTTTCTCATGTTGAGGCAGCGGGTTTGTGAGAACATTAGGGTTCGTATATTTGAAAGATAAGACCCCGCTCCTAACAAGCTTTTGTACATCAGATTTGAAACTGAGACAGTTTTCTATGTTATGCCCTGGTCCTCCTTGATGGCAAGGACAAGTCTGATCCGTTTTGAACCAAAAAGGTGGATTTTCCAGTACTGTAAGAGGATACTTGGTTTGGACATGCCCCTTGACCAGTAATAATGGAAACAGTTCTGCGTACAACATGGGTATAGGGTCAAACCCCGTCGGTCGCGTTGTACGATTGTTGTTGTACTGAGGACGAGCCTGTTGAAGAGGCTGTTGTGTCCTTTGTTGATATTGCTGTTGAATTGGTTGGCTCTACGCAATCTGAGGTTGATAATTAGGAATAGGCGCGGGATTGATAGCAGGAGTTATATTTGCTACTGGTTGATATCGTCGCCTTTGCTTTCCGAGAGAGATATTCCCGATATCTTGCTTTTTTTTCTTAGGGAGAGCACTACCATATCATTTTGTACTACTTGATGATCCAGTGTCTTTAACTAAACGTCCTTCTCTGAATGCTTCCTCAAGACGAACTCCCATGCCCACCATCTCGGTGAAGTCACTGGGCGCACTGGCGACCATTCTATCGTAGTAAAATGAGCTCAAGGTTTTTAAGAAGATCTTTGTCATCTCTTTTTCCTCAAGAGGTGGAAAAATCTGGGCGGAAATTTCACGCCATCTCTGCGCGTATTCTTTAAAGGTTTCCTTGTCCTTTTGTGACATTGATCTGAGTTGATCTCTGTCCGGTGCCATGTCCACATTGTATTTATATTGTTGGACGAAAGCAGCGCCAAGATCTCTGAATGTGTCGATCGTAGCGCGGTTTAAACCCATGTACCATTTTAATGCGGCACCGGTTAAACTATCCTGAAATTAATGAATTAGTAGCTCCTGGTTCTTTGTCTGAGCTGACATTCGCCGAGCGTACATCACCAAATGGCTTTGAGGGCAAGAGTTGCCCTTGTACTTTTCAAAGTCGGGTACCTGGAACTTGTGCGGAACTTTCACATTGGGGACCAAACAAAGGTCTGCGACGTCCTTTCCAAATAGATCCTGACCACGAAGGGCTTACAGTTCTTTCTGCATCTCCAGGAATTGTTCCTGGAATTCATTCATTCTGTCGAACATGCTGTCATTTCCACCAGAAGGTATATGTGGAATCTGTCCTTCCGGGACAGTGTGTACCATGGGTGGTGGTATAGTCATCATGGACGAGACTCTCGGTGCCTCCCGAAGTTTTCAACCTACAGGAGTTGCTGTCATGCCCTTGGCATCTTCGCTTTCCCGGAGTTTGTAACCTTCAGGCCCAGCGGCTCCTACTGCGGTTCCCTGATCCTCAGCGATCGGCGGAACATATCCTTTCGGGATATAGTTGATAGGCATGCCCCAGGGACGATCTTTCGACATTTTGTACCTAGGATCATACTTCTCCAATATGGGCGTTGATGTGATCTCTGAGATCACAGTCCTTTGTTGTTGCATTTAAGCTTATGCTAGAGCTTGCATATCGTTATGAAGCTTTCTCAGATCCTCTTTTAGAGTGTCGATCTCTTCTCTCAACTCTCTGTTCTCTTCCTCGAGATCATCCATCTTTTTCTGACAATTGGCCCGAGTATTGTACGAATGAGATAGTTTGACTCTAGAATCGAGACGCAAACGTGAGATTCGTAGGTAAGAAGAATGCGTGAAGTGAGAATGATGAATGATATGCAATGATTATATTAATTGTATATATTTTTATTTATTCAAAGTAAACTTCGACAATTAGATTGCAAATATCAAACAGTGGGGAAGATCTCGTTTTATTGAATTCAAAGGATTGCAGAAATGGAAATACAGTAATTTACATAGTGCTGTGAAAGGAAATCTAAACTAATGGATCCTGAGTCCTCTCTGAGGAGAGCTCAGGTGCTGGTTCTGGTACTTTCCTTTTCTTTGACCGGGGCTCTTGGGCCGTTGTCGGGTTGTCATCCCTTCGCCAAGTGAAAGGAGCGAGCAATTTCCTTTGGTTTTCTTGATTCTCTACAGCGTGTTGCTCTAAAATCTCAATCAGAGCATCCTTTTCTTTTAACAGTTGCTGTATTTTCTTGCATTCCACATTGAGAATACGGTACTTGTTCCTCCAAGACCTCTTCTCCTGCTGAACTTTGCTGAGAGTAACCTGAAGTTTTTCCGTCTCAGACATAAAATAAAGGACAGAGCCCCTTAATGGAAGAACTTCCTGGCGAGGGTAAGGCATCCTCAGCTTGAGAGCTCTAGTTTGTACCCAGTGGAGAGAAGGCTCTAGTTTTTCCTAGAGACTCTCTTCCTTTCCTGTGAATGTGTTTCCAGGCATGCACTATTTCCGTCTTTAGTGCCCTGCCATTTTCTCCTTCCTTGAAGAAAAGACCTTCCAGATGAGCATTACGCGGGACATGCCTCATCGGGTATCCAAATTGACGACGAACGAGAATTAGATAATAGTTGATTCCTCCCTTAGTTCCTATAAGGGGTACATTTGGGAAATTTCCACAACGGTCAATGATTCTAATCCCATCATAGATTCGATTGTAACAATCGATGTCAGAGTTGGTAAGAGACATGATTCTCTGCGACCAACGTAAAGTATTCTTTTGATCCCAAAATGCAGCAGACTTGGGCAAGTGAGAAGTGAACCATTGTACAGCAAGGGTACACAACACGTGATCATTCCTCCGCTATACAAATTCCTTAAGTGTACCGAATGATATGCATCTGCGAGCAAAGTCGGTACAGGGTTTCCAATCAGAAAAATCTTAATGGCGTTGACATCTACGAAGTTATCAATGTTGGGAAATAAAAATAACCCGTAGGTGAGCAAAACAAAGATGCTCTCGAAAGCGGCCACATTCCCAATACTAGCAAAGTATAGATCTTTCTTTATCAAGAATTGGGCTGGGAAACCTTGGATGCCACCTTTAGTGGTCATGTGAGTCCTGACTTCTGACTCGTCCAAATAAATTGATCTTGCAATGGTTTGATCCTTTGGAATTTTTTCCAGTCCAGAAAAGGGAGCTTGATTAGTAATATGCAAACCAGTCAGGTGAGAGTACTCCTCCAGCATTGGTGCTAGCTGATAATCCGGGAATGTGAAACAGTGATAGACCGGATCGTAGAACTGGATTAGTGTGGACAGGATTCCTTCGATTACATGAACCTTTAACAAGGACAACAATCCTCCATACTTGGCTCTGAAAGCCTCGTGGTTGGTGATCATTCTCGCCAGACCTCTCAAATCCTCTAGTTTTGGAACCTTGAAGGTGTACTTATGAGTTTTCCTTCTACCGAAATCCATTAGTGCAATCTCCTATCTCTGACATTTGCAATCATTGTCTTAGTTTAATTTGAAAAAGAGAGACTAGAAGAGAAGATTTTTTTGAATGTTTTTTAAATGAATGTATGAATGCAACACACAAAAACATAGAAAAAAATGGGGTCAAAGGGTCGGTGTCATGAAGTCAAGCCTCTACCCCCCCCCCCCCCCCCCAAAGGTTTATACTGGTCATTTTTTGTACCTGTCCGCAAAATCATTGATCCCTCTTGAGATAACAACAGCAAGCGGATTGCCAGTGAGCTGATGCATTCTAGAGCGATCTTAGATGAGGGTAGTATCACGTGACAACTATTTCCGATAGCTTCCGCACTATAAAATGGCTTAAGTCTACTAAAAACCTCAGCTTCTCAGATAACCCAGTCGACCACACTACTTTCAATAATCGGAGTCGTATAGGCAATGTATCTGCAAAGGGAGTCTCCACTGAGTTTGATGGTCGATCGGGGACTCTTAACTGGGATTCACTCCCCGCAAGATTACCCGCATTGCCATCACCCATCTTAGGTGTATACTCAATCTTTTCACATGCGGCATCACACGCATTCCCATTAGCAGAAAAATAAACACAGATATCAATTAGGAAAAGCAGTATATATATTTGTCTTAATCATCCTAGACCTCTAGTCTTATGATCCTATACAGACAATGACTCCCCAGCACAGTCGTCATTTCTGTGATATTTTGGTGAACTCATGGTTTTCACCGAAGATTGTAAGAAAGAGAAGACGGGCCCCATGGTGGGCGCCATTTTTTCTGTAGCGCGATTTTTGTGGTCCTGAGTCACGATCGCTTGGGCACTACAGTTTGATTCATTTTTTATCCTATTGAGCTGATTAAGGAAGGGAAATAGATGTCTCCAATTAACCCTGCTTGCACACTGAATTTGAACAGCGGTCTGTTAGGTTACAGATGCTATGTGGATGTGGGGCCCAATCTTCGGTTATTTTGTTAAGAACAGTGTCTGGATTATTTGTGAGGATTTTGGTAATGTGTTTAGATTCGCTGCTTTTGGGTTGATTTGGTGGAGATACTGGGTTTTGGGTTTTTGATTAGTATGCTCGCTAATATTTTTTTTCAATCGTATGCCTACGTATTCCCGTTTGATGAAACAGGGAAATCAGAGCGATCGTAGTTCCTCCTATTCTCTGGGAGGAAAAGAGGTTGTTTTGGTGTCTTGTTCAAAGCCCAAGACATAAAGCTAAAGGTGATTTGTATCTTATTCAAAGCCCAAGATGTGAAGCTAAAGGGTTTATGGATGAGAGAGAATTTGTCATCTCTAAAGGGGGATATTTGGTCTGTTTATCACAATTGTCGGGTGACTGATTATAAAGGGGAATTACTTTAACTGGGATATGTGAATCCAGCAATGCCATAATTTCCTTTTTAGGGAATTTTTTAACCTGAAGGAGAAGACTTTAACTCAGCTTAGAACAATGCCATCTTTCCTTAGGAATTTCTCATGCTAAAAGAGGGACAGTGGCGTGGATGTAAATAATCCAGAGGTTTGCCGCTTACAGCAATTAGATGGAGGGGGGGGGGGGAAGGAGTTGTTGATGTTTGTATGCTTTGAGCAAGGCACAGATTTGGATGCTAAAAGGTTGATTGACTCAACCGGGGTTTTCCTTATACAAAGCCTAAGAGGAGGCTAGTGACCCAACAAGAGGGTGCTAACAAGTGACTGACTCAAAAAGAGGCTACTTTTATGTGTCTTGTACGAAGCCCAAGACGGAGGCTAAAAGGGAAGTGACTCAACAAGAGAGTCTGTTTGACAGGTGATTGACTCAACAAGAGAGTGTTTTGTTGTCTCGTACGAAGCCCGAGATAGAGGCTGAAAGGAGATTAACTCAACAAGAGAGTCTTTTATATTCAACAAGAGAGTGATTTCTATCTCGTACGAAGCCCGAGATGGAGGCTAAAAGTGGTTGACTCAACAAGAGAGTCTTTTATACTCAACAAGAGAGTGATTTCTATCTCGTACGAAGCCCGAGATGGAGGTTAAAAGTGGTTGACTCAACAAGAGATTCTTTTATACTCAACAAGAGAGTGTTAAAAGGTTAGCTCCGCTGGGGAGAATCATTTGTACAAAGCCCAAGAGGAGGCTACTTATGCTGGTGACTGTTTCAGTTTAGTGACAGGTCCGGTATGTCGGATAAATGAGAAAATTAGTTCTTATAAAAGAAAAGATTAAAGGTATGGTTGTGCCCTAGCACTGATCACAGGATCAAGGTTATTTCCTATTCTTTAAGGAAATGGGAAATCCAAAGGGTATTGAGACTGTCCAAGTCTACTGGTGTCCTAAGAAATCGATTCTCAGATAGTGAATGATCTTTGTATGACGCCCAAGAGAAGGCTGGTATGTTAAGGGATGAAGGTCAACCCATTAACTGGTCTGACACTTGACTCAGAAAGATAGCTCTAGCAAATTGATGACTAGGTTCTGTTCCTATACCTGTAGAGGTCTCTGGGTCATTGTACTAAGCCCAAGAGAAGGTATGAGAGCTTTTAAGAAGCCGAAGGGTCCTTGTACAATGCCTAAGAGAAGACGGGGATGCTTTTAGGAAGCCTGTGGGTCCCCAAACCCCGAGAAGTTCAAGACATGCCATTCAACGAGAATAGATCAAGCCAGGAAAGTCCGAGAATTTGGAAGAAACTCAAAAGATGCCATTCACAGAGAAAAGATCATCTCTAGGGAGTTAGAGTTTCTTTGACAATGTCTAAGGGTGACAGTCTGAGAAAGGGTTCACTGAGAATGCTGCCTTTAATGTCTCCATATTGTTTAACCCCAAGAGGAGGGAAGACTGTGTCTGGTAATCCTATGGGGATCTAGTTTTGTTTGTATTTAAGAATGACCAACAGGGCTTTACCTAGTGCTAGACGTAGTTACCGGGGAAAACTCTAAATAACTATACTAGTATTACACATTTGATATTTGACAAGTATATAAAAGTTTGTGAAAGAAGACTTATAATGAGTAGCCCCACAATACAGTTATATATATATATATATATATATATATATATATATATATATATATATATATATATGAAAGCGGATAAAGAAAGCGGGTAAACACTTACTCGGTTGTAGAGCTTCCATGCTATTTTG
This sequence comes from Lathyrus tuberosus, assembly GCA_022829125.1. NCBI lineage: Eukaryota > Viridiplantae > Streptophyta > Magnoliopsida > Fabales > Fabaceae > Lathyrus > Lathyrus tuberosus. Next base: position 6,472,682 of record JALAZF010000193.1, read on the forward strand.
TTAGTTGTTCAACAAATAAAGCTTTGATAACAATATTATATTCTAAATCAAAGGAGAAAGTGCTTTGAAAATATTGTTGGGGCTTACAGCTCAAGGAGAGGCCCAAGGTTTTATTAGTGATTGCACTGTTGTTTTGAAATTGTACAGGGACTTATGCAAGTGATTGAGGCCCAAAAAGGTTTTATGTACAAAGGGATGGGTCTTACACTATATCAAGAGGTCCAAAGGGTTTAAAGAAAAGGAATGGGGCTTATAACACGAGGGTAGGCCCAAAGGGTTTTGTTTGAAAAATGACGATCGCGCCGAGATTTCTTTAACGTATTGGGTCTTATACAATACATTGAGGCCCAAAAAGGTTTTATCTACAAGGGATGGGTCTTACACTCTATTAGAAGCCCAAAGGTTTATTTTTGTACAAGTGGTGGGGCTTACAGCTCAAGGAGAGACCCAAAGGTTTTTGTTAAAAAGGCGACGATCGCGCCGAACTTTTTGATGGTGTCGGGACTTATACAATACACTGAGGCCCAAAAAGGTTTGTATTTACAAAGGATTAGGTCTTACACTCTACCAAGAGGCCCAAAGAGTTTTGAAAATGATTGATGAGGTTTGAAATCAAAGAAACCCTAATTTTCTTTCCCTTTAAAAGTAAATATTTAAAGAAAATCAATAAAAATGATAAAAATACCAAATGAGTTTGAATAAACCACTTGTGATTTTTGTTTAAGGTTTGAAAAATGAGGTTTTAATCACAAGATGAATTAAAACTCATTTGGTTTTGATTTTCAAGGTAAATATTCACTTTTAAGATGTTTAAAAACAATTAAAAAGGAATTTATTCACAAAAATACTATTTATATTAAATAAATAATATAAACTTGATTTTTTTGTGGAATAAAATATTTCAACATTTTTGTGATTTTTTGCAAAAAGAACCAATAAAAAATAATTAAAATTGAGAGAGTTATTACTTTTTCAAACTATTAAAAGTAATATGACAAATAGTAGAAAAGTGGAAAAAATAGCAAAAAGAGGGTCTGGGGCGAGGGGGATTCGAACCCCAGACCTCTTGTGAATAGGGCGCGTGCCTTATCACTGGGGTGGTGATACATTCGTTGATTGAAACACAACCACAAATATACAAGACTTGCCTTGTTTTTGGCTTGGCCCAAGGCAAGGCAAGGCAAGGCAAGATTTTGGTTAGAAACGTGAAGGCCACAACTTTCTCATTTCTCCATGGATTGGGACAAAATTTAGGTCTATCCTGCCTAGAATTTCACAAGGAATCCAATGGTGGTGGTTTTTTTTTTCAGATCATGCTCCTATTGAAAAACCCGATAGTGGTTTTGAAATAGGCCATGATTTGTATTTTCTGTGCTATCTCTTGGTACAGACATGAATTACATGATGAATTGGTTTAAACACAACACATATAACATGTACAAGATGTGCATGATCAGTGGACCTTAAAGTAGTGCATATTTCAAAGACTTCAAGTTGAGATGCTTACCTCTTTTTGGAGCTTTTGTGCAATCTACGAAGTGCTTTGTTCCAGAAATGATTTGATGCTTTGGACACCCTCAAATGATCTCTTAGAAGCTTTTAGGATGGTTGGAATCAGCTGGAAACCTCAGGAACAAGTTTGAGCTCTTTCTTGCAAAAGGGGCAAAAGTGGCCAAAATAACAACTCTCTCAAATGGTGTTCCAGAAGGGGGGAACCATTTGGGACAGTTCAAGGAAGATATTTGGAGTGTGTTTGAGGTTTTATCTGGTTTGGAAAGTGACTGAATCAAGACATGGCTTGAAAAATGCGCAAAAGTCCAATTTTGAGGTTTTGAGAGGTGACTTTGTGATTTTGATGTTACAGGTCACTTGTGAGTGTTTGGATCACCTCTATATGATATTTATGAGGTGTGTGTGTATGACTGGTTTGGTTGGAATGGCTCTCAAACTCAAAACCCGATAGTGACTTGCTTTGGAAGGCAAATTTGGAAGTGAGAAGGTGATTTTGAGGAAAACATCTGTTTGATGGCTTTGGTGTACTCAAAATGATCACAAATGAGCTATATTTATAGTAGAGCAAGTTTATTTTAAGAGCAATAGTGATTGGCAACTGCAGCAGAGGTTTGGCCAATGTTGATCAATGAGAATCCAAGTCTCCTATAGCCATTGACTAGAGGTTATGGCACAGGCTGCTGGTTCCCTTGGTCTTGGATATGTCTTAACTGAATTCAGTTAGAAATGGCTCAGTCCATGCCACCTTGGTGCATCCAATAAATGCTCCAAACCAAAATTGGAGTCTTGTCCCTCTTTTAGGCATTTCTAGGTTTGGCATGCTACTTTTGGTTCCAAAGACTTTGGAGGCTTATGGATCAGTGTTTGTCCCTCCTTGGTCGCCCCATGAGGTGTTCAGATGGATAAGTGTGTTTGTCATTTGCACAAATTTGGTAAATCGAGCAAAATACACAAATCTGCCTTGCTTTGACAATTTTCAGCAAGGCATGTTGCCATTGTCATATCTCATGGCTCAAGTGGACTTTGATGGAGTTCTTGGCCATTTTGGAAATCCCTCATATGATACAACAACTGTTTGATCATAATTAGTTTTGATACCTTTTGGATCCAAGTGAAAAAAGCCCCTACATTTGGAAAAAAGTGAAGGCAGATTCTGACTTAGTGAAAATTTCACCAAGTTTTGGAAATAAGTGACATTTTCACTTTTTGTGATTTTGATCATTCCATAACTTAAAATCCAGGAGGAATTAGAATGAGTTGTGTTTGAAGCTTTTGTAGAGGGCCATGAGAGCTACAACTCCAGCTTTGGATGGGGAAAAATGGCCTTGTGGTTTAGGTGATATGATCCTCCAAAGTTGGTACCCTAGCCACTTTGTTCCATAACTTAGAAAAATTTCTAAGTTTTTATGGTTACCCCTTTTTACAAGTTATCCCACTTTTCTTGATTTTTCTTGATGAATGATGATTCCAACCACACATAAACATCATTTTGGGATCAAAGAACCATATTTGTGAAAAATCTCAGAAAGTCAAAGTTTGACTTTTGTGCACAGTTGACTTTTTGTCAAATGAATTCCAAACTGTGCGATCCTCTATGAAATCAAGTCCTTGACCTAAATCAAACTTGATGGACATGTTCCATGGGTGTTATAGGGTGTATTGAATCATTTCCCAAGGTTTGGGAACATGTCCTGGTCAAAAATCAAAGGCACAGTTGACTTTTCTCGCGAAACCCTAATTGTGGTTCTGATGAAATTGAAACTTGTTGCTCAAGCTTCTTGGATCAATCCATTATTGCAAATGGATCAATGTGGTGTATTTGAGACCCTCAAATCCTCTCTTGAGGTCTTGGCTTATGTTTTGTCCCAAAAGTCAACTTAGGGGTGAATTAGGTCAAGAAACTCTAATTCCTGATTTTTTGTGAATGCATCCCCTGAGGAAAAATTGACTTGATGATTGGGTTCATGATGTCCCTTGGAGCATCATAGGTTATGCTTTGAAGCATTGGCTCATGTCTGGAGGAAAATTTCCATCTGGAGGCCCTGGTCGACCAAAACCCTAATTTGGTGACACTGTTGATTTTGAGGCTTGATCCACTCAGAATGTTGCAGCCTTGTGCTTGATTCTTACTGTGGGAGTCCTCTTGATCCATTGGGGATGTTTGAGAGGCTAGACAAGTTGAAGATCATGTCATTCCTTGATTGATCCTTTGTCTAATAACTCTAAGAGGGCTTGAAACCCTAAGTTTGATTGTAGTGAAGGCTCACCCATCTTTGGGGAGACTAATGAGGCGTGATGGTTCATCCATATTATGATGATGGTTTACACAATTATGGGGAATCTTAGTGGTCAAAATTTGGGGTATGACAAGTTGTCGTAGGAGAACTCCTCTATTGTTTCTTTTCTAGTGTTTTCACTCTCAAGAGGATCTCCCCATCCAGTTGGCTAGATGTCCTCGTATCTGATGTGGGAGCTTTCGGCATTAGTGTACTTAACTAAGAAGTTTTACTTGCCGCTTGGTTGTCCTAAAGTGTCCCATACTTCTGTTGGAGTGGACGAGTCATCTTCCTCAATGACATTGACCTCAGGAAAAGCATAGTTGATGAACTCTTGTCCTGCAATCTTTGTAGATTCATTATCATGGCGCTGGTTATATTCGGAATGTCTTGAGTAGTGATCCCATGACTCAGTGGGGACGTCGGCATTCTTTTCAATATTACTCAACTGATAGGCGTCGTTTGGCTGACTCTTTTGCCCCAAGCCTTTTGTGTACGGCTTCCAGATAGGCAAGTCATCCATGGGATCATAATAATCTTGATCGAAGTTGTCTTTCATCAGGTCATCTTCTAGTGAGTTAGGTGGAGCCCAACATCCCTCAGGATCACAATCTCCATAGATTATCCGGACGTCTAATCTCGGTATATATCTCGGGCTCTGCTTTGGAAAATAGAATGGCATGTGCGTTTCTTCCTGAGACATATAACCGTTATCGTTGAGATAAGATTTTAATTCCTCGTCCATATCGGAGGACTCTCTCTCATTGATGGTGTGTACTTCTTGAGACACTGGGTGGAGGAAGCCTCCACTGTGGAAGAAATCCTGAATGGGACAAAAACTTTCGTCCTTATTGGTAGTCTGGGTACAGGTTGAAGAGAAACCAAGACCTTTATTTGTCTTGTTATCAGTAGGAATTACAATCTGTCCCCATCCCTTCACGTCATTACTCTTGATTACTTCGAGAGCATCTTTGTACGAGGAAATCGACGTCCCTTTTTCTGGTCAATTCTCATTGCTCACCGAGAGTGCTTGGAACTGGGTTCCAACAACCTCCTTTGGTTCAACGCAGGAGAATGATGATAAGTTGCTCACGATTAGGGCTTGCTCTTCGCAGACTGTGACTAACTTGTATTTCTTGACGAACTTCAGCTTTTGGTGAAGTGTCGAAGTGACGGCCCCAGCTTCGTTTATCCAAGTTCTTCCTAATAAACAGCTGTATGCTGCCCGGATGTCCATGACCTCGAAAGTGACTTGGAAAGTGTCTGGACCGATGGTTATGAGAAGATCGACTTCACCGATAGCTATTTTTTTGGGTCCGTCAAAGGGTTTGACGACGATCTCACTGCCTCTCATTAGGGATCCTTGAAATGATAGTCGCATCAGAGTCGATTTTGGCATAACATTCAAAGATGATCCTGTGTCCACCAGTACGCTGGCTAAAGCGTTATCTTGGCAGTTGACTATAATGTTAAGCGCCATATTATGATTCTTGCCTTCTTCCGGCAGTTCTTCATCACTGAATCCTAAGTTGTTGCAGGAAGTGGTGTTGGAAATGATGCTGTCAAATTGTCCTACCGTCACATCTTGTTCCACGAAAGCTTGCTCTAAGAATTTATGCAGAGCTTCCCTGTGAACTTCGGAACTAAGTAGGAGAGATATTATAGAGATTCGAGACGGAGTTTGCAATAATTGGTCTACAATGTTGTACTCACTTTTCTAGATGAGCTTCAACATCTCATCGTTGTTCTTTATAAGTTCTGGATTACTAGATTGACCGACTTGTTGATTTGGAACTTCTGTTTGAGGTTCCTTTTCTTTGGCAGGTTCTCCAACTCCTCTGTTGAAGATCCGACCGCTCCGGGTAACTCGACTGATGTCGGCAATGTTCACGACGGAGGGTAATGGAGTTTCCTTTCCATTTTTGATGGTCGTTGCACCGTACTTGTAAGGGATAACCTTTTCCGATTTGTAAGGTATTGGACCTGGCAGGTAAATAACCACAGGAGCTTTTTGGTTTCTCTGACCGTTATAGGTAACCTCGATCAGTTCCTGAATGGGAACTTTTCTACTATAATATTTGATTCGTTGAGTAGAGGAATTATGGCACAAACTTCCTTGGTTCTTCCGTGATTGGAGATTACAACATCACTTTTGCTTTGATCAGGGAGGTAGTCTTGTATCATGTTAATTGACCCAGAACTCGAACATGGGCGAATCACTTTCCGGTCTAACTGATTTTGAAGAGATGCTCGAATGAGATAACATCCTTGGTTATTCTCGGAGCATACTCTACAACACTCATAATTATGTGGTGGTACCTTACCACACCCGCTTTGTATGCAGTGCATCTTTACTAGATCGGTTTTTGTTGAGTGGATATCACAACTTTGATGTCTATCAGGATTTTCATCAATCATGCTAATCTGTTGTGTAGCTTCATCCAAGTAGATTGGAAGCCACCAGTGGTCCAACAGGTGTTGAAGTGTTCTTTGTACAAGTGCACACCCTTGGTTGTCTTTACAACATTCTTCACAGTCTTGATAATCATGTGAAGCCAGAAAATCGAGCCTGGCTTGCTTAGCATGTAATTCCACTAGACTGGTATTCATCAAATGTATGTCAAAGATTTGAACCATATTGACTTGATGGTCACTTCTTTCACGGTAGTCTTGGATCCATCCGAGATCCATCTGACGCTGGAGGGCTTCTTGTATAAAAGAGCATCCCTGATTATTTATTGATCAGACTGGACAACTATTGTAATCGTGTCGTGGTAGATTATAATATTGACTCTGCCTTGAATGCATCGCCACCAAATTGACGTTCATCGCAAGAATGTTGTGGTTCCGAACAATGTTGGGATGTGCATGGGTCATATTTACTTCACGAATCCAATGATCCTGAATCCAGCCTAAATCCATCTGCTCTTGAAGAACTGCTTGTACGACGGAACACCCATGATTATTTTTTGAACAGATATCACACTGGTGATAGTTGTGAGATGGCACATGACTGTACCCGCTCTGTCTGTAATACATCCTTACCAGATTGGTTCCCAATAGGAGTACATCGTGAATTTGATAACTGCGACTAAATTTTCCCTCTATTAAATTTACTGCAGTCTTCTCATGTTGCGGAAACGGGTTCGTCTGAACATTTGGATTAGTATCTTTGAAAGATAAGACCCCGTTCCTGACAAACTTCTGTACATCAGACTTGAAGCTGAGACAATTCTCAATGTTGTGCCCCGATTCTCCTTGATGGTAAGGGCAAGTTTGATCTGCTTTGAACCAAAAAGGCGGATTTTCTGGTATTTTAAGAAGAGTCCTAGTTTAGACATGCCCTTGGCCAGTAGAAGTGGAAATAATTATGCGTACAACATAGGTATAGGGTCAAACCCTGATGGTCGTGTCATACGATTGTTGTTGTTATACTGCAGATGAGCCTGCTAAAAAGGTTGTTGCGGCCTTTGCTGATACTGTTGTTGACTTGGTTGGCTCTGACCAACCCGAGGTTGATAAGTTGGAGTTGGGGTTGGGTTGATAGCGGGAGTTACCACCGCTACTGGTTGATACCTTCGCCTTTGCTTTCCCAGAGATACATTACTAATATCCTGCTTTTTCTTCTTTTAGAAAGCACTACAGTATCTCTTAGTACTGCTAGATGGCTCTGCATCTTTGACCAATTGTCCTTCTCGGACTGCTTCTTCAAGGCGTACTCTCATGTTCACCATTTCAGTGAAGTCACTGGGCGCACTGGAGACCATTTAGTCGTAATAGAACGAGCCTAAGGTTTTCAAAAAGATCTTGGTCATCTCTTTTTCTTCAAGAGGGGGACAGATCTGAGCGGCAATTTCACGCCATCTTTGAGCATATTCTTTGAAAGTTTCTTTGTCCTTCTATGACATTGCTCTAAGCTGATCCCTATCCGGTGCCATGTCCAAATTGTATTTATACTACTGAACGAAGGCAGTGCCGAAATCTCTGAAAGTACTAATCTTGGTGCGGTTTAATCTCATGTACCATTTGAGTGCGGCACCGTTTAAACTGTCTTGGAAGTAATGGATCAGTAGCTGTTGATTTTCTGTCTGAGTTGACATTTTTCGAGCGTACATCACCAAATGACTTTGAGGGCAAGAGTTGACTTTGTATTTTTCAAAGTCAAGCACCTTGAATTTTTGCGGTATCTTTATATTAGAGACCAAACAGAGGTCTGCGGCATCCTTTCCGAATAAGTCTTGGCCGCGAATGGCATGTAGTTCCTTCTGCATTTCCAAGAATTGTTCCTGGAACTCATTCATCCTTTTGTACGTGTCTTCGTTTCCACCAGAAATTGCTTGTGGAATCTGTCCTTCTGGGACAGTGTGTACCACTGATTATGGTATAAACATCATAGCGGTGACTCTTGGCGCTTCTATGCCCTGAAGTTTATAACCTTTAGGAGTTGCTGTTGTAACCCTTGCATCTTCACTTTCCTGAAGTTTGTAACCTTCAGGTCCAGTGGTTCCTGCTATGGCTTCTGGGTCTTCAGTGACCGGCAGGATGTATCCTTCAGGTATAAAGTTGAGAGACATGCCCCAGGGATGACCTTTAGGCAAGTTGTACCGAGGATGATTCTCATGTGTCTCCATTATAGGCGTAGATGTGATCTCTGAGATTACAGTCTTTTGATGCCGCTACTCCTAAGTTGTTGCCAGGGATTGCATGTCACTGTGAAGTTTTTCCAAACATTCCTTCAGAGCGTCGATTTCTTCTCTCAGCTCTCTGTTCTCTTCCTCGAGATCGTCCATTTTCTTTTGTCGATTGGCCCGAGTATTATACGAGTGAGATAGTTTGACTCTACAATTGTGACACATACGTGAGACTCAAAGATAAGAAAAATGCGGTTATGTGAGAATGATGAATGCAATGACATATTTTTAGTTTTTGTTTTAATCAAAAAGAATATTCAACAAATATATTGTAAATATCATACAGTGGGGGGGGGGGGGGGGGGAAGACCCATTTTATTTAATTCGAAAGATTGCAGTATTTTACAAGGAAAAGTACAATATTTTACAAGGTGCGAGAAGGAAAATGTCTAAGCTCATGGATCCCGAGTCCTCTCTGAAGAGAGCTCAGATGTTAGTTCCTGTAGTTTCCTTTTCTTTGACCGGGGTTCTTCAGTCGTTATCAGGGTGTCAGTCCTTTGCCAAGTGAAAGGAGCGAGTAAATTTCTTCGATCTTCCTGACTTTCCACAGCATGCTACTCTAATATCTCAATCAGAGCATCATTTTCCTTCAATAGTTCCTGAATCCTGATACACTCTAAATTGAGGATCCGGTATTTGTTTTTCCAAGAGCTCTTTTGACGTTGAACTTTGTTGAGAGCGACCTGAAGTTTTTCCGCATCAGACATGAAATAAAGGACAGATTCCTTTAAGGGAAAAACTTCTTGACGAGGGTAAGGCATCCTCAGCTTGAGGGCTCTAGTTTGCACCCATTGGAGATAAGGTTCCATGGAGGTACAGTTTGGTCTTCCCAAAGACTCTCTCCCCTTTCTGTGAATATGTTGCTAGGCATGCACTATTTCTTTCTTCAGTGCCCTGTCATTTTCCCCTTCCTTGAAGAAAAGACCTTCCAGATGAACATTATGTGGGATATTCTTCATCGGGTATCCGAGTTGACGGCGAGCTAAAATTGGATGATAGTTGATTCCTCCTTTAGTTCCAATGAGGGGTACGTTAGGGAAATTTCCGCATCTGTCGATGATCTCTATCCCCTCATAAATCCTATTGTACCAATCTATGTCAGAGTTAGTAAGAGGCATAATCCTTTGTGACCAATGTATAGTACTCTTGTGATCCCAAAAAGCAGCAGACTTGGGAAAATGGGAAATGAACCATTTGTAGAGTAATGGTACATAGCATGTGATCATTCCTCCGATGTACAAATTCCTTAAGTGTACAGAATGATAAGAATTTGCAAGCAAGGTTGGTACGTGGTTCCTAATCAAAAATATCTTGACAGCATTAGTGTCGACGAAGTTGTCGATGTTGGGAAAGAGGAATAACCCATAGCAGAACGAAGATATCTTCGAAAGCAGTCATGTTTCCTATACTGGCAAAGTATAGAGCTTTCTCCATCAGGAATTTAGCTGGTAAACCTTGGATTCCTCCTTTAGTGGTTATGTGAGTCCTAACTTCTGACTCGTCCAAAGAGATTTCTCTTGCAATGGTTTGTTCCTTTAGAATTTCTTCCAGTCCAGAAAAGGGAGCTCGATAAGTGATAAGTAAATCAATCAGGTGAGAGTACTCTTCCAGTGTTGGTGCTAGTTGGTAATCCGGGAAGGTGAAGCAGTGGTAAACTGAATCGTAGAACTGTATCAGTGTAGACAGGATTCCTTCAACCACGTTAACCCTTAACAGAGACAACAGTCCTTTGTGCTTAGCTCTGAAAGCCTCAGGGTTGGTAATCATCCTTGCCAACTTCCTTAAGTCCTCTAGTTACGGAGCCTTGAAGGTGTACTTGTGCGTCTTTCTTCTACCGAAATCCATAATGCAACCTCTGATATTTGCAATTATTATTTTAGTTTATTTTGAAAAAAAGATTATTTTTCTTGTTTGAAAAGAGTTTTTTAGATGAATGCATGAATGCAGCACACAAAAACATTTGAAAACATGGGTTCAAGGGTTCGACGTCACGAGCATGGAGTCATGGCTCAACCCATCCCCAAAGGTTGTACTATTTTTGTCAATTTTTGTACCTGTAGAACGGGTTCTAAGGTTCCCAAAATCATTGACCCCTCCTAGAGATAGCAACAGCAGGCAGATTCACTCGAGCAAGCTGTAATATCCTAGGATGAATCCCATTTGAGTGTATTATCGCGTATCAACTATTCTCGATAGTCACCGCACTACCAAATGGTCATATGGTTAATGTCTACTAAATCCTCAGGGTCATGGGTACCACACTAGGAAAGATAATGCTTTCACGACAATCGGTCGTTCAACATCGATACTTCCGTACGGGTACCTCGACTGATTGGTGGACTGCCAAGTTAGCTTGGCCGGGATTCACTTCCTATAAGCGTTTCCTAGATATGCCACCCCTATCTTAATGTTCTCTCAAACTTTCCACATGCGTATCAATCTCATTCCCATTTGACAGAAAAATAAACAAGGGTATCAAGTAGGATGACAGTATATATATATATATATATATATATATATATATATATATAGTATAGAAAATACTAAACAACTTAGATCTCTTAGGAATTCTAATCCTAAAAACTCCCTAGTAGAGTCACCATTTTTCTGTAGCGTGCGATTTTGTCGGTGACGCGACCACCTTACCGCAATGGTTGGAATTGGGTGCTACTTTCTGATTTCTTATTTATCCTATGAAGCTGGAAAGGAAAGGGAAGATATCTAAAACTAACCTTGCACGCAAATGTTTTCTTTAACAAATGCTAAGAGATTGGGGGGTCCGGGGTCAGATTATACAAAGGGAAGTTGTCAATTACCCAGCGTATATATGGTTATCCATATATTGTTTGGCATGTTCTTCTGTCATCTACTTACAGGTGCTTATCTGTTATGGGTTGGGAAAGTTTCTCCTTTGGGAGTGTTGATAGAGTATTTTTGTTGTTTTCGGGTTTTTCGATGTTTTTGGTAAGGTACTGGACCTAAAGTTTTTTATTTGTGTGCTCGCTAAGATTTCGCAATCTTATGCCTACGTATTCCCGTAATGATAATAGGGAAATCAGAGCAATCGTAGTTCCTCCTATTCTACGGGAGGAAAAAGATGTTTGGTGTCTTGTTCAAAGCCCAAGATTGAAGCTAGATGAGTATTTGTGTCTTGATCAAAGCCCAAGATTGAAGCTAAAGGGGTGACTGAGAGAAAATTTGTCATCTCTAAAGGGAGATATCTCACCTATTCATCACGGATGTTGGGTAATTGGTTATAAAGGAAAATTACATTAACTGGAATATATGGAGTCCAACAATGCCATAATTTCCTTTATAAGGGATTTGTCCTGAAGGGGGAAACTTTAACTCTGTAGAGCAATGCCATTTTTCCTTAGGAGTCTTCCATGCTAAGAGAGGGACATTGGCTTGGATGTAATTAATCCAGAGGCTTGCCACTTACAGCAATTAGATGAAAGAAAGGGGTTTACCAGGATAAGAGATGAACTACAACTTGGATTTTTGAATCAACAAGTGTGCCACTTACAATAATTATCTGGAATTAGGTTTTGTTAATTGTCTGTTTTGATGTGTGATGTATAGAGAAGTGTCTTCCTACAGAGAAATCTTGATTTCCTCTGAGGGGATGTTGATTTTTGTGTGCCTTGATCAAAACCCAAGGTTGAAGCTAAAAGGTTGACTCTACTAGGGAGTTTTATATCTGTCTTGTACAAAGCCCAAGATTGAGGCTAAAGAGAATTGACTCTTTTGGGGAGAGTGTTTTATTTGTCTTGCACAAAGCCCACGATTGAGGCTAAAAAATTGATTCCACTAGGGAGAGGTTTTATATGCGTCTTGTACAAAGCCCAAGATTGAGGCTAAAAAATTTATTGACTTAACTGGAGAATATTTTGTCTGTCTTGTACAAAGCCCAAGATTGAGGCTAAAACTGCTGAGGGAAGAATCATTATACAAAGCCTAAGAGGAGGCTAGCTTCTGCTGAGGATTATTGAGATCGAGAGACAGGTCCAAATTGGGGAATCAACTCTTGCTGAGTGTAGAAGAGTTGAAATATCAGATGCCTTGAGGTTCTGATTGAGGGTTTATTGGTAGTGATTTGTCCCTACCTAGGGAATTTAGGGTGAAAGCTTAAAGATTTAGTTTTTAATCCTATTGAGGTTTTAAACTCTGCTGGTGATTGATGAAGTGATCAGGGTTTTTTCTTGTGATTTTAGAAAACTTGAGGGTTTCTTTGAGATCCAAGAGGAGATGAGACTTTCCAAGTCTACTGGTATGAGAAGGTTGATCTTTGTATGATGCCCAAGAGGAGGTTGATGTTTTAAGGGATGAGAATCAACCCTAAACTGGTCTGATGTTTTGACTCTCTAGAGGATTGAACTAGCAAAAGATGACTAAGTTATGTCCTATCCCTTGTACTAAGCCCAAGAGAAGGCTGAAAACTTCTAAGAAGCCTGAGGGTAATTGTACAAAGCCCAAGAGGAGGTTGGGGATGCTTTTAGGAAGCCTTTGGGTCCAAACTTAAGAAAAGTTCAAGAAAGGTTTCACCGGGAATAATCCTATCCTTAGTGAACAGTTCTAGGGTTTGAAGAAATTCAAAAGAGGTTTCACCGGGAATTAATCCTCTTTGGGGAAATGAATTTCTTGTACAGATTTCTAGTAGTGACAATCTTGAGAAAAGTTTCACCGGGAATAATGTCTTTCTCTGTTCCATATTGTATAAGCCCAAGAGGAGGCAAGATTGTATCTGGAATTTCCTATGGAGAACTAGTTTTGACTGTGTTGAAAGAGTAACCATTGGCTTGATCTTAACCTAGACCTAATTTCTGGGGAAAACTCTAAGCAAGCATATACAGGCATATGTATATATAAGCAAATACGTAAAAGAAGCTCGTAGAACTTATAGTTGTGCAAGCTTCCATCATTATAAACATAGTTGTATGGTTAGTTATTCAAGAAATTGAAGAAAGTTATGATACAACTATGAATTTGAATCTAGATCAAAAGGAAAGTTGTTTTTTTAAAGTAAATTTGGGGCTTATACTCAAGGAGAGGCCCATAAGAATTATTTTGAAAAGGCGACGATCGCGTCGTAGTTTTGAAAACCACAGAGGGACTTATACAATGACTGAGGCCCAAAATTATTGTATTTACAAAGGAGGTGGGTCTTACACTCTATTAGAGGCCCAAAGTTTATTTTTATACAAGAGATGGGGTTTACAACTCAAAGAGATGCTCAGATTAGAAACAGTGATCGCACCGTTGTTTTGAAAATTGTATCGGGACTTATACAATGACTGAGGTCCAAAAAGGTTTATTTACAAAGGGATGAGACTTACACTCTATCAATAGGCCCATAAGTATTTTAAAAAAAAATGTTGGGACTTATAACTCAGGGAGAGGCCCATATTAGAAAACAACGATCACACTGTTATTTTGAAAATCACATCGGGTCTTAAACAATAATTGAGGCCCAAATGGTTTGTGTGTGACAAGGGATGGGTCTTACACTCTATTAGAGGCCCAAAAATGTTTTGAAAAATGATTGTGAGGGTGAAAATAATCAAAATCCTAATTTGATTAAAAATGTATTTTAATTTGAATAAAAAAACATTTTAAATGATCAAAATTATCAAACATGTGAAAAAAATAAGTTGTGGTCTTGGATAAATGTTTGAAAAATCACGTTTAATCACATAAAAGATTAAAATTCATTTGGAATGAAAAGATCAAAGTGAGAATTTCATTTTAAAATGTTTAATAACAAATAAAATGGAATTAATTACAAAAATTCTAACTATATTAAATAAATAATATAAATTGGATTTTTTGTAAAATAAAATAATTTAACATTTTTGTGACTTTTTAAAAAAAGAACCAATAAAAAATGATTAAAAATGAGAGAGAAATTAATTTTTGAAATCAATTAAATAAAATATCAAAAATTCAAAAATTTGAAAATTTGAAAAAGGGCGCCAAGAACACTTGTTCTTGCCCGCGTGCCCTATTTTCCCCAGATTTGCATTTTCTCACTTTTCTCTCTAATTACTCAATGGTTTTGCACGATTCAAACACCAATCTTACTCGTTTTTGAACAAGGATCACAACCATATAGATTAATTGCATTTATATTAAGTGTGGAGTGAGAAATCAAAGGATGAACTCAAGAACCCTAGTTTCAGCATGAACACTATGAAATTCCATACACGATTCATACATAGCAATTGATTGAGGGTTATCACTCTATATACATGCAGAAACAAGATGGTAACTCAAAAATTCATTTATGATGCATGTAAAATGGAGTTTGAAGGCTTCATGCTTACCTCTTGCAACTGGTGATCGAATTCTATGTTGGAAGTGATACAAATGTTGTGTAATGATCTGGACATCTCCAATGGACCTCAAGTAATATGTTTGAAGGCTTGGAATGGATTGAATCAGCTCAGAACTTGTTGTGGCACCTCAACTGCAAACAGACCAAAAGCTTGAGCAAATGGAGGGTGACTTTGTGATTCTGATGTTCCAGATATGTTTCAATGGCATGGATCACTCATATATGATGTATATGAGGCGTTGGCATGATTGTTTTGGTTTGAACTGCTTCCTATTTCAAAATTCGATAATGACTTGAAATAGAAGGAAAATCTGGTTTTTTGAGAGTGATTTTGAGGAAAGCATCAGTTTAGGTGCTTTGGTGTACTTAAACTGATCACAAATGAGCTCTATTTATAGTAGAACAAGTTTGTTTTGCAAGGAATAGTGAATGGCAACTGGTACAGGTCTTTGGCCAATGGTTGCATAAAGGAATCCAAGTCTTCTATAGTCATTGACTTGGGTCAGTGCAGCAGGCCTATGGTCCTTTGTTGCAGGGATAAGGCTTGACTTATTCAATGATCGAAGACTTAGTCCATGCCACCTCAATGCACATCTTGAATGCCTTGAACCAAAATGGGAGTTTTTGGATTTGGAACATTGAATTTCACATGCCTACATGATGATCTTTTATCTTGGGAGGCCTGTGGCTTAGAGATCCTTTGCTTTGATCTGATCTTTAATGTTTCTAGAAGGATTACAAGACTTGTAATTGCACAAATTAACCAATTCGAGCAAATGACCTATAATCTGTCTTGGGAAGAAACTAGTCTTTGATGCCATGTTCCAAAGGGTGTAACTCCCTACTCAAATTGAATTTGGAGATGATCTGGTACTTGTTGGAAAGCTCTCATGACACACTTTAACTTTGATGTTCAAGATTGGTCTTGGTTTAGCTTGGATCAAGGTGAAAAATGGCCTCAAAGCTGGTAAAAAATGAAACAGATTCTGACTTGAAAATTTCACTAAGTCTTGGAAAAAGTGGTCATTTTCATTTTTTATGATTTTGATCAATCCATAACTCAAAATCCATGAGGATTTAGAATGAGATGTAGTTGACATATTTGAATTATGTAAGATGAACTTTCATTTGAACTTTGGATGGGAGAAAAAGGCCTTGTGGTTTAGGAGTTATGACCTTGGAAAGTTGGTGTAGCACCCCAAAATTTGCTCTCCTACCTTTAGTACTAACTGGCTTATGTTTCATTTTTTGCATTATCATGTGTGCATATCATTGGTTTTTAGCATGGGGTCAAGGTGCCTGAGGCATTTCAAGAGGAGAAGATGTTCTTCAAAGGGTCAAGCAAGAGCCCTTGTATTGTCCAAGAGATCAAGAGGAGAGAAGGGTTATTGATGCCACCATTATTTGAGTCACTAAGGGACCTTGGGGCTCAAGAGATCCTATTTGGTCTATCACATCATCAGGAGTTCACAATTGGCAGGAGATCTCAAGTGAACCACTCCCTCCTAACCAGTGCAGAAATTAGGGTTTTGAGATTCTTGGGTTTATTGCTCCAATGGGCAAGCTTCTTGGGTTTTTATCATCACCAAATGGCATATCTTATCTTTGTTGGAGAGGATACACATCATATTCAGAGGAATTTGGATTTGGAGACTGTGATATTTCCTCCTAGACTGAGGGTACCAAAATTAGGGTTTGCTATAAAGTCAGTTTATTTCTGATTTTTTAGGAAAGACTTGATTCCATGGTATTCCTTGGGTCCCTAAGTATCTAGGAATGGAAGATTGTCCATCAGTTTGGTTCATGAGAAGTTCAATTGGCCAATGGATTGGGAATCAGGTGAGAGGGGAAGTCAACTGTGAAATTTTGAGGTTCTCTTCAAGGTTTCCAAGGTCTCACATCCTCATATGGTCTTCAAGGGTCAATTTTCATACCAATTATCAAGAATCAAGGGTTGGTACAAAAGTTACTAAATATGGAAATGAAACAAGAACTTGACTTTTCATCTTGACTTTTCATCATCAAAGAAGCTTCAATTGAATTTTCCTCAAACATGAAAGTTGAAGATCTTTTTCTCCCCTTTCCAACAAGAACTAGATGGTCTCCATATCATTTGTGAAACTCAAGTTATGATCAAAAGAAGGCAAAGTGGTTTTTAGGGTTTCTCATGATTCCATTTTCACAACTTTTGCATTTTGGGACATAGTGACCTATATTTGGTTCCATTGCTTCATGCCACATTCTAGCATCAAAGTACATTCCTTAAGGATCATTTTGGGCCTTTGAACCAAGAGATTTCATGACTTGTACATCACTTATTTCACATTATGCAAAATTGCAAGATTATTGAAAACCCATGAACCAAGACATCTCAAGGCCCAAATCTAATTCAGGTGTGATTAGCAATTGTTAAATAAGTGATCCATCATAAAAGGCTTGGGTGTACATGCATGGAGAAGGGTGTATTTCACATTATGCAAATTTCCAAAATCACCCAAAACTCATTAAGTGAGGAATTAACAAGGCCCAAATGCCAATCAGTGGATTAACCTAATGTATTTAAGCTAACTCATGCACGGGAGAGGAGGAGGACAGGTTATTTTGTGTAGATTTTCAAGTGTGAACCCTAATTCTTCATTCCTTCAAATCTCATCATCCACAAGAGCTTTTCCAAAAATTCTTTCACAACATTAATCCTTGGGATCCATAAAACGCAAATCATCCATCATTTAAAGCTAACAGCAAGGATAAGGAGCGCTTGAACTCAGGTTGGTGGTAATTTGCATGCTCTTAAAATTCCTCTTTTTGATGCGCATAATAATCTATGACCTTCACTGATAATTCTGGTATATTTTGTTTTGAGTTTGGACGCATGGTTTGGTTGTTTCGTGAGTTTGAAATTTTTGAACCCTAGCTTATTTCATCCGGTTTGGTTTATGTGTTGATTATTTGCGATTTATAATTTGATATTGTTGATCCTCGTGGAATTCTGGTCTAGAGGGTATACTTGTTTGTACTTTCTGGGTTTTTTGGGGTTGCAGGTGGCCGGAAGTGGTGACCGGAGCCCTAGCTCCGGCGATTGGCAAGGTTTCCGGCGAGGCTAGGGTTTATGTGAGGAAGACGAAGCCTGAGTCGTTGAATGCCTTGATCGTGTGGCCCATATGTTGCCACATGTTTTAAAATTTGTTTTTATGTTATTGGTTATGTGTGTGCTATCCCATGGTAAGTATTGTGTTCCTCAAATCCAAACCATCCATCATGTTAAATGTTGACTAATCTTGGACGTTGCTTTGATCCTTTGGCTTGTAAGGTGCCAGCACATTAATGATTCCATGTGCCTCTCACGTGTGACCTTTTTTATTTCTGATAATTTAGTGTGCGCGTGTGTACATGTTTATGGTGTGTTTTTTATCTGGAGCGTTCATCATGAATACGTGGTGGTTTTGTTGACTAGAGATGGCGCGTTGGATTGATCCTATGGTGGATGCTGAGTCAAATCAGTTGACTGAGTCCATGTGTTCTCTTTTTTTTTTTTGCTGATGGATTTAAGTTTTGGGCTTTCTATTTACGCCCCCTCCTTTAAGCCCATGTCAATTTTCAACGTGAGTTATTGCTGTATACACCCCCCATGTTTATTCCTTTATTTTCATTTTTATTTTATTATTGCATTTCATTTTTAATTCTTAAAAATAGTTACTTGCATTAAAAAATTACAAGAAAAATCATGAATCATATTTATAGTTATATAAAATTTTCCCAAATTTTATTTTATTATTTTCTTTTATTTTTAGTGACTGAATTAATTATTTAATGGATTTTCTTTTGAGTTTATTCCTTACATGCATACTCTAACTTGTTTATTTTATTTCTCATCATCCATAAAACCTTTTGAACTCATTCTTTTTGAATTGTTTAACCAACACCTTGATTTGCATTAAAATATTTTTCTCTCATTTTTAAAATCATTTCACATTGCATTTTAGTCCTCCTCTTTTGCATATTGAGTCATGTTTCTTGTCTGAACTTTGCATAATTATTTGGGTGACCTATCTTGTGAATTTTTGCATGAGTTTTAATATGTTGTTTGCCACTGGTTGAGGTGTGTTAAGTTTTAATCTAATAATTTTAGAAGATGTTATGCTAATTATGAGATTGCTCTTTGTTTGAGGTCTTCTTGTATGCACATCCTTGATCATGTCTGACTACTTGTTTAAGAAGGCACTTGTGCCATCATTTGGGTTTGCTTCTTTGACTTCATAATTCATGTTTAGGTCATCCATATTCTGTCTTGGTTGGATTCCATTTGGTTTGTAACCATTTCTCTTTGGTTTGTGATTTGTTTGAGTTTCATTTGTCTTATTGTCACTTATGTCTGTTTGTACTAACCTTTTATGCAGGGGCTGAGGTAAGTTATTTGAGGGTGTGGATAGTTATCCATGCTCACTCTCATTCTTTCTTTCTCTCCTATTTTCTTTTATTTAGGCTTAGGGTGTTGTCAAACCTCCCCTTAGGGCCATCTTTGCATGATAACTTTAGGATAGATTTTCCCCGTAGTGTTTTTCTTTTCTCTTGAGTCCCTCTTCTCATCTCAAAAACATTTCTAAGATACTTAATAAGGTCAACTTGCCTTGCACACAAGCCTTAAACATAGGAAATGAAGATTGAGGGGTCCCCCTTCTCTCTTCTAGAGTGTTGAACATACGTCCCATTGGGGACGACCATGCGACGCATTCGTTCCCGTATCATAGACTTTGGTTCAAGTTAAGTTATGAACTAACTCAAGTCACTTCTGTCCTAAAAAATACAAACAAACTTCAAACCTTTTTATCATGCGGGATTGTCAAACTAAAGGCTATTTTCAAAAAGGGCACGTTACCTTCCGTCTGAGTCGCAAACAGGCATCGACCCTAACTGCCGGACGCGAACTTAACGTCGCTCATAAAAAACACAAAAAGAACTTGGTCCGAACTACGTTGACTCTGAATTCCCCATTGCACAAAGGGGGTATGTAGGCCTAGGACGACGACGTCCTACCTGTAATACCCCAAAATTTGCTCTCCCTCTTTGTCATCATAGCATGGCATTATCATTTATCATATCATATCCACCTCATTAACATTACATTGCATTTAACATAGAAAAATGAAGCATAGCATCCTTCTTACCATCAGGGCATGTGATCAGGTGGAAGGTGGACAATCAAGGGATCATTCAAAGCACAAAAAGGTCAATCAAGTGCCCTCAAGGTAAGCCAAGAGGTCTTTCATGTCTCATACCATCTCAATTGATCATCCATAACCTCAAGGATGAGAGATACAATGGGAGATTGAAGCATTACATCTTTCACTATGCAAGAGGTTCAAAAACTGAAGGAAAACCCTCAAAAGAGATAGCTCATTGATCCAAAATCATCCTCAAATGGTATATCTCATCATCCTTTAAGAGGATACACAACATACTCTGAGGAATTTGAAATTGAAGACTGCACATTTTCTCCTAGGAGGTGGGCACCAAAACTAGGGTTTCCCATTAAATCAGGGAATCTTTGATTTTTTGGACAAAACTTGATGTCATGGTATTCTACATGTTATTAAGTGTATGTGTATGGAAAATTGCCTCTCAATTGGTTTTGGAAGTGTTTCAATTGGAAGAAAGATCAGAAATCAGGAAAATTGGGGCCAGGTCAAATAATCAGAGGAAAAAGTCAACTCTTGACTTTTTGAGCCCAAAATCATGAAATTCATGTTACATATGTCCAATGTACAAAATTTGGTCAAGAAACCCCAAAGGAATCATGAAAAAATCAAGATGTGGAAAGTTGCCATTTTTGGATGAAGAAGGGTTACTAAAAATAGCAAGTTTTGGCCATTTTGCATCAGAGTTTGAGCCAAGGCCATTTAAAATTGAAACACCAAATGAAAATTCCACTCGGCCACAACAAAAGATCTTGTTTCAAGCTTCAAATCCATGTGTAGAACATCTCCATTGGATAAAAATTGAGTGAGATATGGATGATTAAAGTTGGGGAAAACTAGGGCAAAATGCAAGTCAGCTTGGTCAATTTTCAGGTCACGCGCGTGTCATTTTCACAAACACATGGTGGGCCAAATGTTTAGATCAATTACTCATGGTTAGAGGCCTCAAATGAAAAATCTTTCAACATGAAAGTTGTTCCTCTATGTGAGATCTTTAAGATTGGTGTTCATGTTTTTTTCATTTGATCAAAGGTCAAGAAGTTATGTTGAGTCCAATGTGCTATGATCATGCTGAGAACCTAGGTGCCATGTTACCTTGTTAACCAACCTTTGCCACGCCCTCATACCAGTCTCAAGCTTATGTGTTATAAGTCATTTTGCAACTTACTCCAAACCCCATTTCAATTCAATTTTCATATCAAAGTTGTCCTATTACATCCCCTCTTTCCAATGTCTCCAAGAACTCATTAGATCATCCACAATGCCAAGAGAAAATCACCATTAAACATCCATGTTTGCATTATTTCCAAACTGTCACAAAAAACCAGAAAAATGAATGTTGTTGTTGTGGTCTCAGTTTGCCCGTGCATTGCTCACTCTCCAACTCTTTCTTCATTTAACCAAACATTCATCACATGTCCATGCACATGAGCACGTGCATTACATAAAAATAGAAAGAACAACTTGTTGAACAAGCTTCATGCTGTACCAGCCGTGCCACACCAGTTTCTCTTCATTCCCACCATAACTCACCATGAACCATCATCACACAATTACAGCCATGGATAACTCGCCCTAACTAACTTGGCTCAGTTAGTTAGGGTGCACTCAGTTTAACCATGCTAACTCATTTAACTCCACTCACTAAACCATAGTTAAACTCACACTATAAATAGAAAACTCACACTCTAATTTCATTTTCAACTCCATTCTTCTCATTTCACTCCCAAACACTCTCTAATTTTCTCTCTGATTCTTCCACATTCTCTCCAAAAAATTCTCTCTGCTCTACTCTCAACATCACCATTGCAAGGAAGCTTCGAGTTCATATTGTTCAGCCTACTCCTCAATATTCTATGATTCTCTCTCAACTTCACCAAAGAGCAACTGATTTTTGAGCTTGGATCTCATTTCTTCTCCCCTGAATCATCATCTTCATCAAACCCTTTATTTGGCCAAGTGAAGCTTAAGGAAGAAGCAAGCATTTCCTCTGGTTTTCTCAGACTCTACAAGGACTGCAAGATCAGGTTCCGAAGCTTACAAACTCTCCTCTCACGTTTACTTGTTTATTTTGTTGTTTTCATGGTGATATGAGCTCACTAGGAGCATTTGAACTCTGGCTAGTTGATAGAGCTTCTTAAAGGCTTAGATCCAAAAGTTAGGGCACAAGTTCATCTCCTCTGTTCTTGCTGTGTGTGCATGTTTCGTTGTTTTTATGAGCATATTCTTGATCTACATGAGCTTAGATTCAATTTGGTAGGCGATTTGTGTGTTTTGGTGAACATGTGAGTGTTGCAGGTGGTGGTTCTCGCCGGAGAAGGTGACCGGAGGTCCCTCTCCGGCCGGTGAACTTGTTTAGGGTTTTATTTGCAGTTTGAACGTGGACCGTTGGATGTTCATCATCGTGTGGCTTGTGTGATGACAGCGCATAAAAATGTCACATGCGTGGCACATGTTTTATTTTAATCCGAGTGAACATTATGTGGTGTGGCACACTGTATGTTGTGTGGTCACTCACGCGCGTGTGTTAGATCTGGTTACTTTGACTTTCGTTTGACCTTGACTTGATCCAATGGCCATGAGTGAGTCAATTTTGTTGACTGAGAGTGTACGCTTGTTATTGTGTTATGCGTGTTATTGGACCTAGTCAGATTGATATCCACACCCCCATGCCTTAAGCCCAAACCATTTTTGAACTGAGTAATTACTAGGCATGCACCCCCATACATTTTGCATTGCATTTGATTTTTTATTTTTGCTACACGTTTTCTTTTTAATTTTTAAAAATACTAAATAGCATCATAAAATTCCACAAAAATTCACGAGCCTTCTTAAAACATTTAGAAATTTTTTCATGATTTTGTTTCTTGATTTTATTACCTTTTTGCCCCTGTTCCATAATTTTCTTTGAATTTCTTTGGTGTGCATTCTTAATGTGGTACATGCTTTTGTTTAATTTTGTTCTTGATCATTAAAAATTGTTTTGATGCTTTTCTTTTTGCATTGAGTCATTAGCATCTTGAGGTATGTTAAGTGATTTTTGTTTGATTTTTTTAGGTCATTTTATGGCATGTTTGGTGTTCACTTTTGTGCTACTTTGTATGATATGTCTATGTGACTTAAGTGCATTGTTTGACATCATTTTGCCTTGGTTCCTTGCATGCTACTTTGATATGTGATTCATCTCTGATTAGTGAACTTCAATACCATGTTTTTATAATTTTCATGAGGCCATTTGATTTTTGTTTGATGCATTTCATTTAAAGCATTATAACATGTCATATCATTGTAATCTTTTGTGCATGTTTACATGTTTTCTTTTGTGTATACTTGCATGATCATTTGCCTATTTGGTGAGCTACACTCTTGACATTATAGGACATTGATACATATCATATGTCATCTTTTCTTGTTGATTATCATTTGAACGTTGTGCACCTTTAACATGTTGTGTTTGCACTTTCCTTTGTTTGGAACTTCCATTTCAATCCTACTTCTTCTATCACTTCTTAAATGCTTTGATGTGTCATGCATGAATACTTGTGAGATGTTTGTGAATCATTTTTCATTTCATTTCAATTCTGATCCATGGATTACATGTTCCATTTATACACATTTCTTCTTTTCTCTTTCATCTTTCATTCTCCCTTTTCTTATGATATCATGTTCTAATGTCATGGAGGATGTTTGTTGCCTATCCACTTGAGTTTGATTGATAATAACCATTTGTTTCCATATGATGTACATTCTGGTTGTGGCTCTAGGATTTGGTTTCTCATTTAATTCTTTTGAGTTTTATGATGCATTACATGTTCTTTTACTTCTTATACTTCTTATACATGTTCACTAACCATGTAGGGGCTTTGGTAAGTTTCAATTGAGTGTGGATAAGGAATCCACATTCAACTTCTTTCCTTTCATCTCTTTTACAATTCCATTTTGTGTTTTGTTAAGCACTTATGTGCTTTCTTTTAATAACTCATCACTTTCCCTTTTTGAATTACAATTCATCTTCTACTTTAGAAGTGAATTGTTTAATTCTTTCTTTCTTTAGACTTTAGGTTGAAACCTCACAAACCTTTAGGATCACTCCCTTTAATCTTCAATTAGGATTGAGTCTTAGTCCACATAGGTTTTACCTTTTCTCCTCTCTTGAGTCTCTCTTCTCATCTCAAAGAAAATTCAAAACATATAATAAAGGTAGGCATTTATTGCATTTAGGCCTTTCATATAAAGAAAAGGTTATAAGGGGTCTTCTCTTATAATCTTAGAATGTATAGCATATAGCCCATCTTGGGTCAATGTGTTAAACATCTGATCTTGTATGAGGGACTTAAATGCAATACTTGTTGAAGGTACAAATAATAAAAAAAAACACTTCTTCATTTCTTAATCAACAAAGACACTTAATAAACACAAGTATGCTAGTGTGTTTGAACCTTGACAATTGGAACTAAGTGTGGGGGTCTTCTTCACCCTTAGTGTGCTTTCTTACTCATTCCATCTTGGAATGTGAGAATATACACATTCCAATGACTAAGATTCAGATACACTATCATATGCAAACAAATGAAAAAACTCTTAAAAGACAAAAACAAACAATAACGTCTTTCCTTCGGGAATTCTTTTCTCACCTCACTCACTCTCAGTGTATGAACGTGCTCCTACTCGTTCTTTTGTAAGATGGTAACGCACTCGGACCAGCGAGCCTGCAACACCTGAGCTAGAACGTTAGCCGTTCCTTAAAAAACGCAAACAATCCATCCCTAGTGAGGGGAACTACGTCGCTCTGATTCTCATGTTCCCGATGAGATACGTAGGCAGTGGGGTAGGGCCCATGCGAGCACTTCTTTTATTTTCCCTACATTTGTTTATCTTTCTCTTTCCATTCCTTTTCTAGTTCCTCTTCCAGTATTCTTTTCTATCACCCTTTGATCGAAACAAGCAAGCGTGGATCCCATCGGGTACGATGGACGCGAGGGGGTGCTAATACCTTCCTCTCGCGTAACTGACTCCCGAACCCAGTTCTTTTGGTCATAAGACCATGCTTTTTCCTTCCCTCAGGTTTATGCGGTGTTTCCTTTCCCTCTCTCGGGATAAATACACATTGCTGGCGACTCTGTTTTGGTGCCACTTTCGCGTTTGTACTTGGATGAAAATCCTGGGAGCGACAGCTGGCGACTCTGCTGGGGATCGAACCCAGAATCTCTGGTTTCCTTAGCAAGTCAATCCTAGCGCTTGTTTGCTTTTCTTTCATTGGGTGTTTACTGTTGTGCTATATTTACCGTTTTATTGTATGGTTACTTACTGCTTTACTGTACATTACTGTATTTATCGCATTTACTGCATTACATATCATTATTGTGCTGGACTGTGCTGTTGTTTTCTGTTTGGCGGGCGGGGTGTTCTGAGAGATAAGCTCACTACCAAGGCTTGAGTACACACGTAGGTATTAGAGTGGATAGTCGTGACGCTTGCGTGGTGGTGACCACGTATTGTTGTTCATGAGACCCACAACCAGACGAGGTTCTATCAGGAGCTTTCTGCTACTGCATGTTATGCAGGCTAGTGGTTATTCTCTTGAGGAACTGTCGACTTTGGTGACCATTCCCGAGGACTCAGTTGCGGCACTCCTCCCGAGTTATGACAGTGGCAGACCACATTCCGTGGCAAACCCATTGCACATTCTCGATCCGAGGACCCAATGCTGGGAACTTGCTATAGGACATCCCTTTTTGAAAGAGAATCAGCGGAGGCACTCCTCGATTGGCGATAGTACTGTACCCTGAGGGATGAATGTACTATTGCTTCTCGACCTCAGTACCAGAAGCTGAGGACCTTTTTGTTTTGGAGAATCAGTTGAGGCCTCCTCGATTGATGATGATGCCAAACCAGAAATGGTGAACGTATCATCATTTCTTGACCTGAGAGCCCGGGATACTGAACATCCTAGTACCCACATGTGAGAAGGGCGGGTTGTTTACAGGTTTGCAGGTAACCATGACCTCCTACATACCCGTTTTTTTTCTATCATCAGTGCACAAAAAGGAAGTTTCATCCTATTGTATTCAGATGGTTCTTATCTATGGTTCTATATTAGTCTCAGAGCTACACTGACACCGTTCACAGTTCAGCACAGACACATGATTACCTGATCACATTGCCCTTTGCATTGCATTATCATATTTTAACATACATGTTTATTCATTTCCAGGTGCATATATTACCCTTGATTCCAGTCATCAGGTCCCTGCAAAGATGAACACTAAAGAGAGGAAGAATATCATCAGCTATAAGTTCCTTACGCCTACTTTAGGCCCTATTGTTATGCTGAAGGGAATGGCGAGCCCTGCAGTACGAGAAGCTTTTGAAGAGAAATATGGGTGGATTTTATCTATGGTCCGTAATGTCAGTGATTATGAAGCCAGAGGTCTCCATACGTTGATGCAGTTCTATGATCCGCCTCTGAGGTGTTTTGTATTTCCAGACTATGTGTTGGTTCCTACCTTGGAGGAGTATTCCAACATGTTGGGGATTGCTATCAAGGAGGAGCCCCCTTTCTTTGGATCGGTGGGGGATCTTGACTTTGGGAAAGTGGCTGGTGCTCTTTATTTGAGCAAATCAGAGTTAGACGCCAATGTCTCCAACAAAGGAAAGATTTGTGGTTACAAGCTGGGATATCTGATTAAGAAGGCCCAGGAAGCAGCTAAAGGCGAGAAGTGGCTTGTTTTTAATGCTCTGCTAGCCCTTTGTATATACGGCGTAGTGTTGTTTCCCAACGAGCCGAATTTTATTGATACGGACGCTATACGAATATTCATGATGAAGAACCCGGTGCCAACGCTACTGGGAGATCTTCACTACTCGTTGTACAACCGAAATGAAAAGAAAAGAGGAGGGATAATTCGTTGTTGTGCACCCTTGTTCTATAAGTGGTTTGCGGGCCGTTTACCACAATCAGGGGCTTTTGTGGATTCCAAAGATTCTCTAGAGTGGAAACAGCGTTTAATGGGATTGGTGGCCAAGGACATCGTATGGGTAGATCATGGGTTGATTGGCAAGAATATTATCCACAGCTGTGGTAAGTTCCCTAATGTTCCACTGATAGGAAGAATGGGTGGGATTAACTACAATCCTTCTTTGGCCATTCGACAATTTGGGTATGCCCTGACAGGTCCGCCTATTAAGAGAGATGTGGAGGAGTCCCTCTATTTTCATACATCAGATGGGTGGGAAGCAGCACAGAAAGCTTCTGAAAGCTGGGGTAGCATACTGAAAAAGGGGAAAGTTACTCTAGGCAAGCCTAACAACCGGGTTTATCCATCATATGAAGAGTGGGTGAAGAAAAGAGTTGAAGATTTTCTCTTGCCTTTTGGTAAGGCACCCCTTTTGTATCCGGAGAATGAGAAAGTAAGAAGCACTGCTACTGTGGAAGAAGTTGACAAGTTGCAAGCCTTGGTGAAAAAACTTCAAGGAGAGAATTCCGAGTTGAGTAGCTGTCTTCAGAATGCTCTACATGCCAACAAAGAGCTGGAGCGGAAAGCCCAAGATGCTGAACAAATCCTAACTGCAAAAGAGAAAGACTTTGCTGGAAGAGCCCAACATTTCCGGAAGATTAGTAAAGGTGCTGATGATGCTACTCAAGCCCACAAGCAAACCAAACAGGCGTTAGCACAGACCAAAGAAAAGTTAACAAAGTTTCAGCACGCTTGGGACGAAGTTAGGATAGAGAATGCTGAATTATAGGAACAGTTGCAGATTAAGGACGAAGAGCTTGAAAAGGCGCATGAGCAGAGGAGAAAGTATCGGGAAAGCCTCGGTAAGAGTCAAGAACAGCTAGAAGAAGCTAGAGGTGAGCTGAGGAATACC
Organism: Lathyrus tuberosus; assembly: GCA_022829125.1. NCBI lineage: Eukaryota > Viridiplantae > Streptophyta > Magnoliopsida > Fabales > Fabaceae > Lathyrus > Lathyrus tuberosus. Next base: position 6,500,559 of record JALAZF010000193.1, read on the forward strand.
AAGAAAGAGCTTGAAGAAGTCATGATAGAAAGGGAGATACTCAAGACGCAAGCCGGCATAAAGAGACACAAAGGAGTGTGTGATGACGAGGCTCTGATGCTGCATATGGGTTCTTTAAATGAAGCTCTTGAGAAAAGGGATGTCTTGATCAAAGAGATGATTGAAAAGCCGAATCACCAGCATACCCGTATACTTTTTGAGGAGATCAAATACTCAAGTGATAAGCTGAAGGATGTGGAATTGTCAGACTGATGTTCTTTTCCTTATATTTTGTTGTTAATGGTTACCATCAGGCTTGTTGATGGATCCATTTTTCCTTGTATTGCATTTGCGGATGAGCCTTTCTTAAATGTACTTGAATACTTTGTTGAATGAGTATGAGCAGTTTTATTCAGAATTATTCCTTATCAGATAGCTGCACACAAGCACATGACCACGATACGTCTCTTTATATCACGATTTCTGGTCTTCAAATTTCTGTGGTTTGGATAGGAATCAGGGTATAAAGCACCTCGGAAATGACAAACATAGCATTGCATGGCATTGCATATCATTTTGCATGTTTGTTACTTGCTTTTCAGGTACTCGTTGCGGGGTCTCTAACCTTTATTTGGTTTCAGGCAGTATAGCTGAGAATCATATTCACCGATATTCGACGCGAAGAAATCAAGTAAGAATCATGGATCAAATGCAGAAGGATTTGGCTGGGGTGAGGGCCCAATTGGGGCATTTTATGGGGGACATTCAGGCGCTGTCCCGAGGTCAGGAACTACTGAGGGAGGAAGTCAACCAGATGAAGATTCAAATGGGTCTGGTCATGGAAATCTTGAATAAGGTGTTAAAAAAAGGAAAATGATCATGTGCCCGCTTCCACAACAGAGGTCTCTACTCCTCCCATCTCTTTGGGATATGCTTTAGATCATGGATTGCTTCGTGAATCTCCTCTGAAAGCTAAAGGTTCAGAGCTCTCGCATCAGCAGTCACTTCCTGATTTCCAAGAGAATCCTAAGTCAGAGGGGCCTAAGAGGAAGTTCGATCCCATTCCGATTTCGTATGCGCAATTGCTTTCTTACTTGCTCGAGCTCAAGCTGGTTGAGTGTGTTAGTTTGGGATCGTTGCCCACGAAGATTCCTCTGGGACCTAATGCTAAGGCTAGATGTGAGTTCCATTATGGGGCACCTGGTCACAATGTTGAGAATTATACCAGGTTCAAGCATAAAGTCCAGGAGCTAATTGATTCAGGGGCAATCAAGTTTGCATCAGTTGGTGCTGGTAAACCAAGTGATGTCACTCCCATTGTTGCAAGGGAACTGAGGACTCTCTCCTTTTCCAAAGGGTCTACCTCGCGTCAGGGATCTCTTCCACAACCCTGTGTTGCAGAAGACCTATGTCAGCAACCCTTATTTGTGCCTCAGCCGAATGCAGAAAGGAAAGTGCAGGGCCAGGTTGGGCGCCCGAACCAGCAGCAGCAAGATTATCAGCAGCGGAGGCTACTCAGACCAAGGAAGCCCAAGAGGACATTTGATCCTATTCCTATTCCGTACAGTCAGTTGTTGGCTCGTTTTCTCAAAAGTTCGCAAATCCAGCTGAGAAGGGCCATGCCCGTGCCATACCCCATTCCTCCGGACTATGACATGAGTGTTAGCTGTGAGTTCCATTCAGGAACATTTGGGCACACACTTGATAACTGTAATGTGTTCCAGCACAAGGTGCAGGATTTGATTGACTCAAAGGTTATCACCCCAGACGGTACCCCACAAGGTGAAGCTTCTGTACCATGGTGAGTGCTCAAAGTTACAAGAACATCACCAGAAGTGGTCAGTCTAGACGGAGCCAAGCCTTCTCAATAACGACAATCTTTATTTTCCTTGCTGCATTTTCATATGTAGTCTTTATTTGTTCATTCAGACATTGTTCGCATGTTAAAATTTGTTTGTATTTGGTATGAGGATTTTAATGCAATGAATATGTTTTCTTGAAGAATTTCATTTGTGTTTACTCATTTAATGCTAATGTGTACTGCAATACCATTTTTTCTTGCTCAAACTCTATGAGGGAGAATGATGATCTGAAAACGCAAAAATCTCTAACGGTGTGCTTTGGAATAAGAACCCTGTTGAGGATGTACAGGCATTGTTTCAACTCCTCAAACACTGGAGATATAAGGGAGATAGACCCTCGTTAACCCCTTTGAGCCTTGAAGTAGGAGTTTCTTTCGTATGAAAAAACCCTCACATTTAACCCAGGGGCAGGGTAGGCGTCAGTTAGTTTGACCAAGCGTTCAAACCTCAAAAGGAGTGTGCATCTGAGGATCCATTACCTTTTAATTCACCGCTGAGAGGTCAAGAGATGTGAAACCACAATGGTTATCCATCAACAATCAAAGAGTGAGGCAGTCACAACCCTTTCAACAAAGTCAAGACAAGCCAGTGTCACACGACGTGTTCAAGAAAAAGAAAAAGAAGAAAAAATGAAAAAGCCCGCTAAGTTGAAACTTGAAAACAAGCAACTTAGGCAAAAGTTAGGGCATCCCGCTGGACTCCGAAATCCAAGATTCAAAAGAATCAGTCCAGGCAAAAATTAGGGATCAAAAAGCAAAAGAATGTGAAACCAAAAGGATTACAAAAGAAAATCCTCGAGCAAGAACAAAGTCGTGTGACTACGCACAAAAGACAAAAGGGGTGACTGTTACTCCATAGCCTCATTAGGTGTCAAACCATCAGATGCATGGGTTCCTTAAAGATCACGAAATCTTTTGAGAGGCGAACGCTTGTGCAAATTAGCTGAACGTAGGACTGGAGAACATCACGAAGAGTGGGTGGGCACCAATAAACTTTGAGCCATAAATCCTTTTTTCTCAAAACCGTGAACCAGGCCCCGTTACAACCCTCAAAAGTCCTAATTGAAACAGGGTTATTTCAAAGGCATACTACCAAGAGATAGCGTTCCTGACTCCTATCAGTTGTGCTAAAAGATCTTTGTTGGTGTTGCATGTGCATTGCATTATTTCTTTCAAAAGTTAATGTCGTATCCTAACCCGTGATTCGCTCACAAAAGGGTTTGCTACATCTTTTTAGTAAAACTTCGAGATTAACATGTTGTGTTGCATTAGAATTTTCATTCTCAGAATAAAACATTTTCTGCTTGCATACATTTGTTTGACATCAAAAGAAGTTTACATATGGAAATTCAGTCCAGAAGCTTAATCTTGTCGAGTTGAGGATCCTGAAACTCCCGAAGGGCAGCCATATCCAATGGTACTTCCTCAGGAAACTTTGTTGGGCAGGGGCTTTCCCAACAAGTTGTGCTAAGACGTAGTCGATCTGGGGCAATCACGTCGAACCATCTCTTTAAGGTGTAGCTCATCTGAGCCAATCACGTCGAGAAATCTCTTCAAAGTTCAACCAAACTGGGACAATTATTGCGAGATTCAAATCCCTACAAATGCAAGCATTTTTGGTTTTCCTTCGAAGATCAGTAGTCAGGGGAAAAACCACTTCAAGGTTCATACTGGTGCAAGCTATACCAAGAGCACGAGAAGTTAGTCCATCCAAACGACTAATCAGCCTATCCAGAGTTCAGAATACTGGGACAGAATATCCCACGGTGGTATGAGATTGTTCATGAATCTTTTCAAGGCGAATTCCTCTGTAGTCCATACGGTCTGGGGAAGTTACGTCGAGATCCAACGAATCTCTACAAGAGTTTGAAGACACTGAAGCATTGAGCTTGCCAAGTCTTCTGTAAAATCCTCATGCGATGACTTCTTCTAAGTAATCCATGCGGTCTGGGGCAGTTACGGCGAGATCCAACGAATCTCTACGAGAGTTTGAAGACATTGAAGCGTTTTGGATGTCAAGTCTTCTGTAAAATCCTCTTGGGACAATTTCTTCCGGTGGACCATGTTGGTTTGGGACAAGTGAAGAAAAACAGTTGGTCACGCATATGCAGTCAATCAGCCAAAAGGAGTGAAACTAAGGGGCATTCCAACCCAAGGCATTTTTGGTCCCCGTCTTCAGCAGGCTTCATTAATAATGTTCTCCAGCAAGAGATTGCATGCAAACCTTTCTCCCCAACAAGTGGTGGTTCAGAGTTAGATTTTCTCAGTTGCAGAAGTCATATCTCGCACGGGGTATACGTGCATATCCTTTGCTTGCAGGTAGCAGCCTCATACTAGGCTCAAAGGCAAAATTGAAGCCTTTGCGAGATCACGGGATCATGTCTTCTAGACGAGTAATCACTTACTTCCATGCAGAAGACTGGGGCAATCATGTTCGAGAAAGGTGGTCACCCTTTTGTCACAATGTTCACTGATTAAGTCCATCATTCGGTCGACGGTCGGTCACGACGATTCGATATCAACGAATTGAGCTCAACTGGGTATCATGGTATCTTATTAAGTCGATTCTCTTATTCAGTCCTTCCAACAGCTACAAGCTTTTCTGTGTCGATAACGGTCGCAAATTCCCCAGAAGAGTGGTCTCGCCGATACTGAAACTGATGGTCATTATCCCCAGCGAAGTCGCAGGAGTTTGAAGAGGCTAAATCTTCTGTAAAATCCTCTTATGACATCCTCTTTGGGGACGAATTGTTGGTTTGTCCAAGCATGGGGCATGTTTGTTTCCCCAGCATGAAGTGTTGATTGTCCCCAGTAGAGTTTGAGGACAGTTGGTCTTCTGTAAAATCCTCTCAAAAGGCATTCCCCAGCACGAGACGTTTTAAAGCAGTTTCCTCCAGCAGAGTTTGCTATAAACTCGTCATCCCTAACGGAATTGTCTAAAGGGAAGCTCGCCTAACATGGGGCATTGTGGTACTTATCCTAAGCTTGACAGTCATATTCTTCAGCAGACTACTGTGGATTTGCTTTGGGTTTCCCCAACAGATCTCTAAGGACTCCTTCCTAGCAAGTTGCAATGGAATGTTCTAATCAGGATTTGCATATCCCTGGTAGAGTAGCCCTGATCCCCAGCAAGATTGTGTCTCTGGTAATGGTATCCCCACAGAGGTCAGCATCGAATCTTGTCAGCAATACTCCCCAGCTGAGTTGTTGTTCTCCCCGCAGAGGTTTATAAGATCGACAGAATCTATTCCTCAACAAGGATGGTACAGCCTTTCCCCAGCCAGGTCAGAAGGTGGATAACCCCTACAAAGGGTCTTGGATTGGATAGATCCCTAAGCAGAGTTTTTATGACTTCTCTCCCCTAGAAAGACGCCATGCAAAGAAATTCTCGTCCCCAGCGGAATCGCTGTGACCAGAATTCATTCCCCCAACAGATGAAGTGATTCTTGGCAGATTTATTATTCTTCAAGTCCAATTTATTTTTGGCAAGCTTGACAATTCGAAGCAGACGGATTGTTCATTCATTCTCCAGTGAAGAGGTTATCCTTTCAGGAGTCTCCAAAGTCAAATCATTGGTCTTTGCTCCTCAGCAGAGTCAGCATAGATGTCTGACACAGATGCAGAGAGTAATACAACTTTGCAAATTCTAAGAGTCCAACAGTGGATTGGCAAAAGTCCGTCTTCGGGTGGCAAAAGTCCAACAGTGGATTGGCAAAAGTCCGTCTTCGGGTGGCAAAAGTCCAACAGTGGATTGGCAAAAGTCCGTCTTCGGGTGGCAAAAGTCCAACAGTGGATTGGCAAAAGTCCGTCTTCGGGTGGCAAAAGTCCAACAGTGGATTGGCAAAAGTCCGTCTTCGGGTGGCAAAAGTCCAACAGTGGATTGGCGAAAGGTCCATCTAAGGGTGGCATATTCCAAAAGTCCAACAGTGGATTGGCGAAAGGTCCATCTAAGGGTGGCATATTCTAAAAGTCCAACAGTGGATTGGCAAAAGTCCATCTTCGGGTGGCAAAGCAGCTAAAAGTCCAACAGTGGATTGGCAAAAGTCCGTCTTCGGGTGGCAAAAGTCCAACAGTGGATTGGCAAAAGTCCGTCTTCGGGTGGCAAAAGTCCAACAGTGGATTGGCAAAAGTTCGTCTTCGGGTGGCAAAAGTCCAACAGTGGATTGGCAAAAGTCCGTCTTCGGGTGGCAAAAGTCCAACAGTGGATTGGCAAAAGTCCGTCTTCGGGTGGCAAAAGTCCAACAGTGGATTGGCTAAAAGTCCAACAGTGGATTGGCAAAAGTCCGTCTTCGGGTGGCAAAAGTCCAACAGTGGATTGGCAAAAGTCCGTCTTCGGGTGGCAAAAGTCCAACAGTGGATTGGCAAAAGTCCATCTTCGGGTGGCACGAAGCTGCAAAGTCCACCAGTAGCGTGGCAGGCCAGTAGTCGTCTGGAATTGCATAAAAGACATTATTAAAGTCCACCAGCAGTGTGGCAAGCCAGTAGTCGTCTGGCGTCGTTCAAAAAGACATTTTTAAAGTCCACCAGCAGTGTGGCAAGCCAGTAGTCGTCTGGCGTCGTTCAAAAAGACATTTCTAAAGTCCACCAGTAGCGTGGCAGGCCAGTAGTCGTCTGGAATTGCATAAAAGACATTATTAAAGTCCACCAGCAGTGTGGCAAGCCAGTAGTCGTCTTGTGTCGTTCAAAAGACAGTTTTCTCTGACAATGTTTCATTGAAGATTCAAGCTAGCAATGTCGTGGGAGTTTCTTCCTCATCATCCAGAGCAAATTTTTGGTTATATTTGGTATTCAATCACTATATACCTTGAAAGTCCGAAAGCAATTGCTTTCAGGCATTCAGGTCTACAGCGCTTGAATAGGGGCAGCTGTAATACCCCAAAATTTGCTCTCCCTCTTTGTCATCATAGCATGGCATTATCATTTATCATATCATATCCACCTCATTAACATTACATTGCATTTAACATAGAAAAATGAAGCATAGCATCCTTCTTACCATCAGGGCATGTGATCAGGTGGAAGGTGGACAATCAAGGGATCATTCAAAGCACAAAAAGGTCAATCAAGTGCCCTCAAGGTAAGCCAAGAGGTATTTCATGTCTCATACCATCTCAATTGATCATCCATAACCTCAAGGATGAGAGATACAATGGGAGATTGAAGCATTACATCTTTCACTATGCAAGAGGTTCAAAAACTGAAGGAAAACCCTCAAAAGAGATAGCTCATTGATCCAAAATCATCCTCAAATGGTATATCTCATCATCCTTTAAGAGGATACACAACATACTCTGAGGAATTTGAAATTGAAGACTGCACATTTTCTCCTAGGAGGTGGGCACCAAAACTAGGGTTTCCCATTAAATCAGGGAATCTTTGATTTTTTGGACAAAACTTGATGTCATGGTATTCTACATGTTCTTAAGTGTATGTGTATGGAAAATTGCCTCTCAATTGGTTTTGGAAGTGTTTCAATTGGAAGAAAGATCAGAAATCAGGAAAATTGGGGCCAGGTCAAATAATCAGAGGAAAAAGTCAACTCTTGACTTTTTGAGCCCAAAATCATGAAATTCATGTTACATATGTCCAATGTACAAAATTTGGTCAAGAAACCCCAAAGGAATCATGAAAAAATCAAGATGTGGAAAGTTGCCATTTTTGGATGAAGAAGGGTTACTAAAAATAGCAAGTTTTGGCCATTTTGCATCAGAGTTTGAGCCAAGGCCATTTAAAATTGAAACACCAAATGAAAATTCCACTCGGCCACAACAAAAGATCTTGTTTCAAGCTTCAAATCCATGTGTAGAACATCTCCATTGGATAAAAATTGAGTGAGATATGGATGATTAAAGTTGGGGAAAACTAGGGCAAAATGCAAGTCAGCTTGGTCAATTTTCAGGTCACGCGCGTGTCATTTTCACAAACACATGGTGGGCCAAATGTTTAGATCAATTACTCATGGTTAGAGGCCTCAAATGAAAAATCTTTCAACATGAAAGTTGTTCCTCTATGTGAGATCTTTAAGATTGGTGTTCATGTTTTTTTCATTTGATCAAAGGTCAAGAAGTTATGTTGAGTCCAATGTGCTATGATCATGCTGAGAACCTAGGTGCCATGTTACCTTGTTAACCAACCTTTGCCACGCCCTCATACCAGTCTCAAGCTTATGTGTTATAAGTCATTTTGCAACTTACTCCAAACCCCATTTCAATTCAATTTTCATATCAAAGTTGTCCTATTACATCCCCTCTTTCCAATGTCTCCAAGAACTCATTAGATCATCCACAATGCCAAGAGAAAATCACCATTAAACATCCATGTTTGCATTATTTCCAAACTGTCACAAAAAACCAGAAAAATGAATGTTGTTGTTGTGGTCTCAGTTTGCCCGTGCATTGCTCACTCTCCAACTCTTTCTTCATTTAACCAAACATTCATCACATGTCCATGCACATGAGCACATGCATTACATAAAAATAGAAAGAACAACTTGTTGAACGAGCTTCATGCTGTACCAGCCGTGCCACACCAGTTTCTCTTCATTCCCACCATAACTCACCATGAACCATCATCACACAATTACAGCCATGGATAACTCGCCCTAACTAACTTGGCTCAGTTAGTTAGGGTGCACTCAGTTTAACCATGCTAACTCATTTAACTCCACTCACTAAACCATAGTTAAACTCACACTATAAATAGAAAACTCACACTCTAATTTCATTTTCAACTCCATTCTTCTCATTTCACTCCCAAACACTCTCTAATTTTCTCTCTGATTCTTCCACATTCTCTCCAAAAAATTCTCTCTGCTCTACTCTCAACATCACCATTGCAAGGAAGCTTCGAGTTCATATTGTTCAGCCTACTCCTCAATATTCTATGATTCTCTCTCAACTTCACCAAAGAGCAACTGATTTTTGAGCTTGGATCTCATTTCTTCTCCCCTGAATCATCATCTTCATCAAACCCTTTATTTGGCCAAGTGAAGCTTAAGGAAGAAGCAAGCATTTCCTCTGGTTTTCTCAGACTCTACAAGGACTGCAAGATCAGGTTCCGAAGCTTACAAACTCTCCTCTCACGTTTACTTGTTTATTTTGTTGTTTTCATGGTGATATGAGCTCACTAGGAGCATTTGAACTCTGGCTAGTTGATAGAGCTTCTTAAAGGCTTAGATCCAAAAGTTAGGGCACAAGTTCATCTCCTCTGTTCTTGCTGTGTGTGCATGTTTCGTTGTTTTTATGAGCATATTCTTGATCTACATGAGCTTAGATTCAATTTGGTAGGCGATTTGTGTGTTTTGGTGAACATGTGAGTGTTGCAGGTGGTGGTTCTCGCCGGAGAAGGTGACCGGAGGTCCCTCTCCGGCCGGTGAACTTGTTTAGGGTTTTATTTGCAGTTTGAACGTGGACCGTTGGATGTTCATCATCGTGTGGCTTGTGTGATGACAGCGCATAAAAATGTCACATGCGTGGCACATGTTTTATTTTAATCCGAGTGAACATTATGTGGTGTGGCACACTGTATGTTGTGTGGTCACTCACGCGCGTGTGTTAGATCTGGTTACTTTGACTTTCGTTTGACCTTGACTTGATCCAATGGCCATGAGTGAGTCAATTTTGTTGACTGAGAGTGTACGCTTGTTATTGTGTTATGCGTGTTATTGGACCTAGTCAGATTGATATCCACACCCCCATGCCTTAAGCCCAAACCATTTTTGAACTGAGTAATTACTAGGCATGCACCCCCATACATTTTGCATTGCATTTTATTTTTTATTTTTGCTACACGTTTTCTTTTTAATTTTTAAAAATACTAAATAGCATCATAAAATTCCACAAAAATTCATGAGCCTTCTTAAAACATTTAGAAATTTTTTCATGATTTTGTTTCTTGATTTTATTACCTTTTTGCCCCTGTTCCATAATTTTCTTTGAATTTCTTTGGTGTGCATTCTTAATGTGGTACATGCTTTTGTTTAATTTTGTTCTTGATCATTAAAAATTGTTTTGATGCTTTTCTTTTTGCATTGAGTCATTAGCATCTTGAGTTATGTTAAGTGATTTTTGTTTGATTTTTTTAGGTCATTTTATGGCATGTTTGGTGTTCACTTTTGTGCTACTTTGTATGATATGTCTATGTGACTTAAGTGCATTGTTTGACATCATTTTGCCTTGGTTCCTTGCATGCTACTTTGATATGTGATTCATCTCTGATTATTGAACTTCAATACCATGTTTTCATAATTTTCATGAGGCCATTTGATTTTTGTTTGATGCATTTCATTTAAAGCATTATAACATGTCATATCATTGTAATCTTTTGTGCATGTTTACATGTTTTCTTTTGTGTATACTTGCATGATCATTTGCCTATTTGGTGAGCTACACTCTTGACATTATAGGACATTGATACATATCATATGTCATCTTTGCTTGTTGATTATCATTTGAACGTTGTGCACCTTTAACATGTTGTGTTTGCACTTTCCTTTGTTTGGAACTTCCATTTCAATCCTACTTCTTCTATCACTTCTTAAATGCTTTGATGTGTCATGCATGAATACTTGTGAGATGTTTGTGAATCATTTTTCATTTCATTTCAATTCTGATCCATGGATTACATGTTCCATTTATACACATTTCTTCTTTTCTCTTTCATCTTTCATTCTCCCTTTTCTTATGATATCATGTTCTAATGTCATGGAGGATGTTTGTTGCCTATCCACTTGAGTTTGATTGATAATAACCATTTGTTTCCATATGATGTACATTCTGGTTGTGGCTCTAGGATTTGGTTTCTCATTTAATTCTTTTGAGTTTTATGATGCATTACATGTTCTTTTACTTCTTATACTTCTTATACATGTTCACTAACCATGTAGGGGCTTTGGTAAGTTTCAATTGAGTGTGGATAAGGAATCCACATTCAACTTCTTTCCTTTCATCTCTTTTACAATTCCATTTTGTGTTTTGTTAAGCACTTATGTGCTTTCTTTTAATAACTCATCACTTTCCCTTTTTGAATTACAATTCATCTTCTACTTTAGAAGTGAATTGTTTAATTCTTTCTTTCTTTAGACTTTAGGTTGAAACCTCACAAACCTTTAGGATCACTCCCTTTAATCTTCAATTAGGATTGAGTCTTAGTCCACATAGGTTTTACCTTTTCTCCTCTCTTGAGTCTCTCTTCTCATCTCAAAGAAAATTCAAAACATATAATAAAGGTAGGCATTTATTGCATTTAGGCCTTTCATATAAAGAAAAGGTTATAAGGGGTCTTCTCTTATAATCTTAGAATGTATAGCATATAGCCCATCTTGGGTCAATGTGTTAAACATTTGATCTTGTATGAGGGACTTAAATGCAATACTTGTTGAAGGTACAAATAATAAAAAAAACACTTCTTCATTTCTTAATCAACAAAGACACTTAATAAACACAAGTATGCTAGTGTGTTTGAACCTTGACAATTGGAACTAAGTGTGGGGGTCTTCTTCACCCTTAGTGTGCTTTCTTACTCATTCCATCTTGGAATATGAGAATATACACATTCCAATGACTAAGATTCAGATACACTATCATATGCAAACAAATGAAAAAACTCTTAAAAGACAAAAACAAACAATAACGTCTTTCCTTCGGGAATTCTTTTCTCATCTCACTCACTCTCAGCGTATGAACGTGCTCCTACTCGTTCTTTTGTAAGATGGTAACGCACTCGGACCAGCGAGCCTGCAACACCTGAGCTAGAACGTTAGCCGTTCCTTAAAAAACGCAAACAATCCATCCCTAGTGAGGGGAACTACGTCGCTCTGATTCTCATGTTCCCGATGAGATACGTAGGCAGTGGGGTAGGGCCCATGCGAGCACTTCTTTTATTTTCCCTACATTTGTTTCTCTTTCTCTTTCCATTCCTTTTCTAGTTCCTCTTCCAGTATTCTTTTCTATCACCCTTTGATCGAAACAAGCAAGCGTGGATCCCATCGGGTACGATGGACGCGAGGGGGTGCTAATACCTTCCTCTCGCGTAACCGACTCCCGAACCCAGTTCTTTTGGTCATAAGACCATGCTTTTTCCTTCCCTCAGGTTTATGCGGTGTTTCCTTTCCCTCTCTCGGGATAAATACACATTGCTGGCGACTCTGTTTTGGTGCCACTTTCGTGTTTGTACTTGGATGAAAATCCCGGGAGCGACACTACCGAGTCTGTCTTTGTTTTCCCCTCCCCCATTTTATTACAGCCATAGATGTTAGGATAACTCACCCTTAGAATAGACAACAAGCATGGATCCCATCGAGTACGATGGATGCGTGGGGTGCTAGCACCTTCCCCTCGCGTAACCGACTCCCAAACCCAGGCTATGGTTGCGATGACCATTCATTTCCCTCTTCCTCAGGTTTCTGCGGTGTTCCTTTTCCCTCTCTTGGGATAAATATACATTGCTGGCGACTTTGTGTTCCGCGCCACTTTCACGTTTGTACCTGGATGAAAATCCTGGGAGCGACAACTGGCGACTCTGCTGGGGACTCTGGTTAACCTATGCTGGTCCATCCCTAAGTGAGTTTATCCTAGCGCTTGCTTGTCTTTGTTCTCTTTGGGTGTTTTTGTTTTTTGTTTTGCTTTATTTATTGTATTTACTGCATTGCATATTATTATCATCTGCTGCACTATTTTTCTGTTTGGCGGGTTGGGAGTTCTGAGAGATAAGCCCAATACCCAGGCTTGAGCGTACATGTAGGATTAGCGTGGCAAGTAGTGTGACTTGTGTGGCATTTGGCCAGATGTAGTATACATGAAAACTCCACATCCAGACAAGGTTTTCTTTGGTAATGTTCTATCCTGCGCATTGGTGCAGATGATTGAATGTAACCTGGAAAACTGTCGACTCTGGCGACCATTCCCGAGGACTCAGTAACAGCACTCCTCCCGAGACGTGATAATGGCAGACCAGAAATGGCAAACCCATTACACATGTCGATCCGAGGACCCAATGCTGGGAACTTGCTATAGGGTTTCCTTTTAGAAAAGAATCAGTGGAAGCACTCCTCGATTGGCGATAGTACTGTACCCCGAGGGATGAATGTACTATTGCTTCTCGACCTCAGTGCCGAAACTGAGGACTTACATAGGATGTTTTCTTTTGAGAGGAATCAGTTGAGGCCTCCTCGATTAGTGATGATGCCAAACCAAAAATGGTGAACGTATCATCATTTCTCGACCTGAGAGCCCATGATATTGAGGATCCTTGGCTTTCTAGTACCCACATGTGATAGGGCAGGGTGTTTACAGGTTTGCAGGTAACCTTGACCTTCAACATACCCGGTTTTCTGGTCGGCAGATTTATCAGTGTGGTACTATGGTTATTCCGGTATTTTGGGTATTTGGGCAGATATTTGAGATGGTTCAGTTGGTTTAGTGCAGCAGTTGTCCAGTCTGTGTGGCATCCTTGATTCCATGTGTGCATTTGCATCATCATTTTGCATCCCAACATGTTTATTTATTTGTAGGGTTGCATCCTAACTTTGATTCTGGTTTTTGAAATTAAATTGGAATCAAAGGGTGGATCGCCCTGCGAATTTTTAAATGTGTTCATCTGCATTTGTATATCCATAATCATTTTGCATAACAGGTGTTCGTCCCTGGCGTTCTTACTTGGTTCTCCTCCGCAGTACAGGATTACAGATCAACACATTCACCGGTATTCTACCAGACAAGATCAGAAAAGACTCATGGATCAACTACAAGCTGAGATGACTGAGATGCGGACCCGCATGAACCAATTCATGGATTTAATGCAAAGGGTTGCTCAGGGCCAAGAGCAGTTGAGAACTGTTGTCCAACCACTGATTGCAAGGATTGATGACGAAGTTGTCCTTCATGGAGGAGTCCATACTGGTGTTACTGGTACTAATGTTCAGAATGGCCATCTGGGCGGAGGTATTCCTGTTTCTGGTGTTGTGATCCCTCTGGGCGGGGCTGAAAATGTTGGGGGAGGTGGTATTGGTGTCTGTACTATTCATGGCCGTCAGTTTGATGATATTCAAGATGATGCATTCTCTGTGCCAGGTGGGGATGCTGGTTCCCAGATTGACACTGATAAGAGATTCAGGTTGATTAAGGAACAACTAAGGGGTGTTGTAAATCAGGATTCTGTGGGTATGGATTTGGAGGATTTGGGGCTGGTTCCAGGCGTCGTTATCCCGCGCAAGTTTCAGACTCCTACCTTCTAAAAGTACAATGGTATGACTTGCCCAAGGACCCACGTCAGGGCATACACGAGTAAAATGACTGCTCACGCAAAGAACGAAAAGTTGATGATGCATTGCTTCCAGGATAGCCTATCTGGGGCATCCCTGGAATGGTATATGCAGCTAGAGAGGAAAGACGTTCGTAGTTGGAGAGATCTGGCGGGGGCATTTATTAGACACTATCAATATAACACTGACATGGCTCCTAATCGTGCACAGCTGCAGAATATGTCTCAAAAGAGCAATGAAAGCTTTAGAGAGTACACCTAGAGGTGGCGTGAATTGGCTTCCCGAGTTCAACCTTCGATGTTGGAAAGAGAGCTCGTTGATATGTTCATGGATACGCTTCAGGGGCATTATTATGAGAAATTGGTTGGATGTTTGTCAGCTGGATTTTCAGGACTTGTATTGGCAGGAGAAAGAGTTGAAAACAGCATCAAAACGGGAAAGATTCGAACTGCTACTGAAGATGCAAAGAAACCTTATGATGGGTCCTCCAAGAGAAAGGAAGGAGAAGCTAGTGCTGTGTATATTCCTCCTGTTGTTCAACGGCCTGTTCAGTATAAGCAACCTTATGCTCCTCAGCAACAGAGAAAAAAAAAGACCACGAAGGCCTGCGAGAAGTTTCGATCCACTCCCTATTTCTCACAGTGATGTTCTTGCCCGTCTACTTGAAAGTTCTCTGGTTCAACTAAGGGATGCCAAGCCTGTTCCTGACCTTATTCCTCCTGATTATGATCTGGATGCCAGATGTGAATATCACTCAGACACACTGGGTCATTTTATTGAAAATTGCAACGTGTTCAAGCACAAGGTGCAAGACCTGGTAGACTCAGAGATCATTGCATTCACTGAAGATGATATGTACATCAATTGAAGCCTCCTTTCTCAAGTGAGCGCTCAGTCTGCAAGTACGTCCAGACAGAATCAAGCTTCCTCGGCAATGGCAATCTTCAGCTTCTTTACTGCATTTTCATTTGTAGTTTTTCATTTCTTGTTAAAGCATTGTATGCATGTAAGACTTGTTTGTTTTTAATGATGATATTAATGCAATGAATATGTTTTCTTGAAGTAATTCTTTTTCATGATATTTTTGTGCATTGCAATACCAATTTTCTTGCTTAAACTCTTTGAGGGAGGATGATGAAGTAAAAACGCAAAATATTTGGTTGTATGCTTTCGGATAAAACCCTGTTGAGGATGTACAGGCATTGTTTCAAATCCCTAAACACTGGAGATATAAGGGAGATAGACCCTCTTTAACCCCTTTTGAGCCTTGAAGTAGGAGTTTCTTTCGTACGAAAAAACCCTCATACTTAACCCAGGGGCAGGGTAGGCGTCAGTTAGTTTGACCGAGCGTTCAAATTTCAAGGAGAGTGTACATCCGAGGAACCATTACCTTCTATCCCACCATCAAGAGGTCAAGAGATGTGAAACCACGATGGTTATCCATCAACAACTAAGGAGTGAGGCAGTCACAACCCTTTCAAGCAAGTAAGACAACCAGTGTCACACGCTTTGTTCAAAAAGGGGAATAAAAAAAAAAGAAGAAAAGCCCGCTAAGTCGAAACTTGTAAACAAGTGACTTAGGCAAAAGTCAGGGCATCCCGCTGGACTTCAAAATCGAAAAAACTCAAAAGAGTCAGTCCGGGCAAAAATTAGGGATAAAAAAAGCAAAAGAAAGAAAAAGCGAAAAGCGTTACAAAAGAAAATCCTCGATAAGAACAAATTCGTGTGATTACAGACATAAAAGATAAAAAGGGGTGACTGCTACTCCAAAACTTCCTTAGGCGTCAAACCATTAGTGGCATGGGTCCCTTAAAGATCGTAAACCTTTTGAGAGATGAGCGTTTGTGTCAGATTAACTGAACATAGGATTGGAGAACATCACGAAGAATGGGTGGGCACCGATAAATTTTGAGCCATAAATCCTTTTTTTTTCTGAAACCGTGAACCAGACCACGTTACAACCCTTAAAAGTCCTAATTGAAACAGGGTTTATTCCAAAAGCGTACTTCAACAGGACAGCGTTCCTGACTCCTATGAGTTGTGCTAATAAGATTTGTTGGTATTGCATGTGCGCATTGTTTTGCCATTCAAAATCAAGGTCGCGTCCCAGCTAGTGATTCATTCACAGGGCTTGGCGACGCATCTTCAATAAAAACTTTAAGGTTAACATATTTGTTGCATTAGAATTATCATTCTCATAAATAACTTGTTCTGTTTGCATACATGTGCCTAAGCATCAATGTAGCTTACACAGTGAACGTCAGTCAAGAAGCTTGATCCTGCCCAGTTGGGATGCTTGAAAATTCTGAAGAACAAGCTGCCAAGAGACTCAGTGTAGAGTGGGCTCTCCCCAGTAAGTCGTGTTAAGATGTAGCCAATCTGGGGCAGTCACGTCGAGAAATCTCTCTGAAATTCAGTTATTCTGGGGCATTCATTCTAAGATCAGGGGCAAAGTCACTTCAAAGCTCATATTGGGGCAGGCCACCTCTAGAGCGTGGGAGATTGTCCACTCCTGATAATGGTTAATTGAAAACACCTCCTCAAGGTTCGAAATACTAAAGCAGAGTATTTTCAAGTCATTACAATCCCTTTCGAGGTAATGTACTTCATGGATTATGAAGACTGGGGCAGTTATGTCGAGATATGATAAATCTCTCCAAGAGTTTGAAGACCCTGGGGCAGTGCGAACGCCCGATCTTCTATAAAATCCTCTTGAGATGATTTCTTCCATTAGACCTAGCGGTCTGGGGCAAGTGAAAAGTTCAAAGAGCCGCTTATGACCATAAAGGCAAATCAGGTTGCAGGGCAACAGGATTGTACTTCCCCAGCGGTTTGCTCTCCCCAGCATTGAGATTGCTCCTTCCCTAGTAGGGCAAACTTTCCTCAGCAGAGCAGACTTTCCCCAGCAGGAGACTCAGGGAATTTGTTCTCTGGAACAGGACGTTGTCTCCCCACAAAATCAGGACGTATCATCACACCAGCCAGGCAGGAAGCGCACTTTCGCCGACAACGTTATGTTCTAATCCCCAGCAAGGTGAGGGTAAAGTCATTCTCCCCATCAGCAGGTTAAGTTCAGCAGTATCCCCAAGCAGGATGGTATTATGGACTGTTTTCCCCAAGCAGGGTTTGGTAGCAATCTGCGCTGTTATTTGTGCAGTGGTGGTTGGCGTTCCCAGCAGGTTCTAAGCCCAATTGTGGTTGGCAATTTTCAGTAATAGACTTCCGGTTCCGTTATTGGCATTCATTCTCAACTCCCCCAGTAGAGGAGAAATCTCAGGTTTTGGATGTTACCTTCAGTAAAGGACATGTGTAATCCCCGGTAGTGTGGATGTTCTTTTGGGATTTCATCCCCAGCAGAAATGGTTGGTCCAAAGAGTCGGTCAGTGTGATCCTCCTCAGCAGAGTTCCTGGACTCAGAGGATAATTTATTTTTGTCATCCCCAGCTGAATTGGTCTCTTCTCTCCAGCATTTATTTTGCTGGAGGGGCCCTTTTGCATATCATCATCATTGCATTGCATCCTCAAAATGCGTAGCATTTCCATTTCGTATGGAGCATTACGCCATAGAAAAAATTCAAACATTTGCATTCGAAGCATAAGCCAGGTTTGATACTTTCCTTGCCAAATCTTTTTCTCAGCAGAGATGGCATAGATCAGGAGATTTTGGAGGGATGCGTTCCTCACGCTTGTGCTCCACGGCAGAGTCTTTTATTTAGACTTCTCCTTTCCCCAGCAGAGTCATCTTATCGGTGGATCGTGAGTCCGTTAGAAGTTTGCCTTTGTTTGGCCCTTCTCTTTTGTGAAATCCAGTTCTCGCCTGGTATTCACTTCTCGCTTGACATATTTCGTTTGCCAGTTTCCTTTTCTCAGTAGGGGTGGTTTAGACCAGAAGTTTTGTTTCACGTTATCCCCAGCGAAGTCCACTTTATGTTGGTTATCCTTTGCGGATACAATTGAGGTTGTATTCGTTTTGTGGGTGCGATTGAGGTCGTATTCATTTTTTCTTTGTGGGTAGAGTGATTGAGGTCAATCTTCCTTTGCGGGTACAATTGAGGTTGTATTCGTTTTGTGGGTGCGATTGAGGTCGTATTCATGTTTTCTTTGTGGGTAGAGTGATTGAGGTCAGTCTTCCTTTGCGGGTGCAATTGAGGTTGTATTCGTTTTGTGGGTGCGATTGAGGTCGTATTCATGTTTTCTTTGTGGGTAGAGTGATTGAGGTCAGTCTTCCTTTGCGGGTGCAATTGAGGTTGTATTCGTTTTGCGGGTGCGATTGAGGTCGTATTCATGTTTTCTTTGTGGGTAGAGTGATTGAGGTCAGTCTTCCTTTGCGGGTGCAATTGAGGTTGTATTTGTTTTGTGGGTGCGATTGAGGTCGTATTCATGTTTTCTTTGTGGGTAGAGTGATTGAGGTCAGTCTTCCTTTGCGGGTGCAATTGAGGTTATATTCGTTTTTGGTGGGTGCGATTGAGGTCGTATTCATGGGTAGAGTGATTGAGGTCAGTCTTCCTTTGCGGGTACAATTGAGGTTGTATTCGTTTTGTGGGTGCGATTAAGGTCGTATTCATGTTTTCTTTGTGGGTAGGGTGATTGAGGTCAGTCTTCCTTTGCGGGTACAATTGAGGTTGTATTCGTTTTGCGGGTATGATTGAGGTCATATTCATATTTTTCCTTGTGGGTAGAGTGATTGAGGTCAGTCTTCCTTTGCGGGTACAATTGAGGTTGTATTCATTTTGTGGGTGCGATTGAGGTCGTATTCATGTTTTCTTTGTGGGTAGAGTGATTGAGGTCAGTCTTCCTTTGCGGGCACGATTGAGGTCGTATTCGTCCTATTTTTGTGGGTGTGGTTAAGGTCATACTCCTTATTTTTCAGCACGCTCCATTTCGTTATTCTCACCGTTAGCAAATTTCCGGGGCTCTTTCGGTATTCAATCCCCGTGCATCCTGGAATGTCTGAGAGCCGTCGCTATCATACCTTCAGGACCAAGTTGATTGAATAGGGGCAGCTGTAGCACCCCAAAATTTGCTCTCCTACCTTTAGTACTAACTGGCTTATGTTTTATTTTTGCATTATCATGTGTGCATATAATTGGTTTTTAGCATGGGGTCAAGGTGCCTGAGGCAGTTCAAGAGGAGAAGATGTTCTTCAAAGGGTCAAGCAAGAGCCCTTGTATTATCCAAGAGATCAAGAGGAGAGAAGGGTTATTGATGCCACCATTATTTGAGTCACTAAGGGACCTTGGGGCTCAAGAGATCCTATTTGGTCTATCACATCATCAGGAGTTCACAATTGGCAGGAGATCTCAAGTGAACCACTCCCTCCTAACCAGTGCAGAAATTAGGGTTTTGAGATTCTTGGGTTTATTGCTCTAATGGGCAAGCTTCTAGGTTTTTATCATCACCAAATGGCATATCTTATCTTTGTTGGAGAGGATACACATCATATTCAGAGGAATTTGGATTTGGAGACTGTGCTATTTCCTCCTAGACTGAGGGTACCAAAATTAGGGTTTGCTATAAAGTCAGTTTATTTCTGATTTTTTGGGCAAGACTTGATTCCATGGTATTCCTTGGGTCCCTAAGTATCTAGGAATGGAAGATTGTCCATCAGTTTGGTTCATGAGAAGTTCAATTGGCCAATGGATTGGGAATCAGGTGAGAGGGGAAGTCAACTGTGAAATTTTGAGGTTCTCTTCAAGGTTCCCAAGGTCTCACATCCTCATATGGTCTTCAAGGGTCAAGTTTCATACCATTTATCAAGAATCAAGGGTTGGTACAAAAGTTACTAAATATGGAAATGACCTATAATTTGAAAGTTTCCATTTTGGGCAAGTTCTTACACTACTTTCAACTTGACTTTTCATCATCAAAGAAGCTTCAATTGAATTTTCCTCAAACATGAAAGTTGAAGATCTTTTTCTCCCCTTTCCAACAAGTACTAAATGGTCTCCATATCATTTGTGAAACCCAAGTTATGATCAAAAGAAGGCAAAGTGGTTTTTAGGGGTTCTCATGATTCCATTTTCACAACTTTTGCATTTTGGGACATAGTGACCTATATTTGGTTCCATTGCTTCATGCCATATTCTAGCATCAAAGTACATTCCTTAAGGATCATTTTGGGCCTTTGAACCAATAGATTTCATGACTTGTATATCACTTATTTCACATTATGCAAAATTGCAAGATTATTGAAAACCCATGAACCAAGACATCTCAAGGCCCAAATCCAATTCAGGTGTGATTAGCAATTGTTAAATAAGTGATCCATCATAAAAGGCTTGGGTGTACATGCATGGAGAAGGGTGTATTTCACATTATGCAAATTTCCAAAATCACCCAAAACTCATTAAGTGAGGAATTAACAAGGCCCAAATGCCAATCAGTGGATTAACCTAATGTATTTAAGCTAACTCATGCACTGGTGAGGAGGAGGACAGGTTATTTTGTGGAGATTTTCAAGTGTGAACCCTAATTCTTCATTCCTTAGAATCTCATCATCCACAAGAGCTTTTCCAAAAATTCTTTCACAACATTAATCCTTGGGATCCATAGAACGCAAATCATCCATCGTTTGAAGCTAACAGCAAGGATAAGGGGCGCTTGATCTCAGGTTGGTGGTAATTTGCATGCTCTTAAAACTCCTCTTTTTGATGCGCATAATAATCTATGACCTTCACTGATAATTCTGGTATATTTTGTTTTGAGTTTGGACGCATGGTTTGGTTGTTTCGTGAATTTGAAATTTTTGAACCCTAGCTTATTTCATCCGGTTTGGTTTATGTGTTGATTATTTGCGATTTATAATTTGATATTGTTGATCCTCATGGAATTCTGGTCCAGAGGGTATACTTGTTTGCACTTTCTGGGTTTTTTGGGGTTGCAGGTGGCCGGAAGTGGTGACCGGAGCCCTAGCTCCGGCGACTGGCAAGGTTTCCGGCGAGGCTAGGGTTTATGTGAGGAAGACGAAGCCTGAGCCATTGATTGCCTTGATCGTGTGGCCCATATGTTGCCACACATTTTAAAATTTGTTTTTATGTTATTGGGTATGTTTGTGCTATCCCATGGTAAGTATTGTGTTCCTCAAATCCAAACCATCCATCATGTTAAAT
This sequence comes from Lathyrus tuberosus, assembly GCA_022829125.1. Taxonomy (NCBI): domain Eukaryota; kingdom Viridiplantae; phylum Streptophyta; class Magnoliopsida; order Fabales; family Fabaceae; genus Lathyrus; species Lathyrus tuberosus. The sequence goes on from JALAZF010000193.1 coordinate 6,521,767, forward strand.
GTTGACTAATCTTGGACGTTGGTTTGATCCTTTGGCTTGTAAGGTGCCAGCACATTAATGATTCCATGTGCCTCTCACGTGTGACCTTTTTTATTTATGATAATTTAGTGTGCGCGTGTGTACGTGTTTATGGTGTGTTTTTGATCTGGAGCGTTTGTAACACCCCTAATCTATACCCCCAATTAATAAAAAGCAGTAAAAGAAAATTCGAAATTTCGTCAGAGTATATTTCAATTATCATGGCATAGACCGGGAGGGTCACATCAATTTGAAAACAATTCATACAACACCTGCTCATAAAGATATGCAACAGTGGGGTAGCAATCAACAGAGGAACTCAGTTCCTTACACCCACATTTCAGATTTTAGAATAAAAGCGGAAAATCTAAAACTGAATAACATACATATATATATATATATATATATATATATATATATATATATATATATATATCACCAAAGTTTGTCATTCATCAAGTTGTACATGCACAAGCCAAAAGATATACATATACATAATATACAATTATCACAAACGGCCTCCCTAACTACCCGGTGTCACATATCAGAGCCGACCGACAAAAGAATGAAGACGCAAAGCTTCACAAAAATACCTCCAGCAACTCTAATCTGCAATGCCTCATAGAGTATTATAAAACAGCAGAAGAGTGAGAAAAACAACCATAATATAATTGTATATAATTATATATATATAACACAAAAATACACATATATACGGTTCTCGCCACAACTCACGCTATGATTCAAAACACAAGGCATTACAAGACACAATACATATTTCCATCACCAACACATATCCGTATATCAATTTATCCACAAATCCACACATAAACAACCATAAATGATTTATGCAATGCAAGAGACCGACACAACGACTCTATGCATATGCACATGCGGTACCGACTTCCATTGTTTCTCATCACTAGTTCACTCAGGAACTCTGCTGGAACCATCGCTCGTTACATCACTGTAACTCCCCGTCGGGCCTACGATGTTCCCCACCGCTCACACCCCACACGGGCACACGGTGTTTATGGATCGCTCACACCCCACATGGGCACACGACCCGATCGCTCACACCCCACATGGGCAGACGATCGTCTATAATCATCGCTCACACCCCACACGGGCACACAAAGTTATAGCGAATTCCCTCTGGAATCCAAACCGTCACTCAGGACATTCCACAATGCATATCATGATGCTTGGCATACAAGGACCCATGACATTCAATATGCACACACACACATATTCATTTACATCGATAAAATCACACTTTGCACTTATGCCCAAAACAATGCATTTAACTTTTATACGGCCACAAATCATCACAACATAATCTAAACACATACATTTACATCATACAACAGCACCTTGCACAATATATATCAATTTCGTACAAGTATAACGACAAAAGTCGACAACCGACACTATTCCCGATTTTCCGACATAATTAAATCGGCCAACAATCTCAAAACCCATTTTTATTAGAAAGAACATTTCATAATCTTTCCAACGGTATAAAGAACGTCCCGATCCGAGTTACGGATCAAAAGTTACGGAATTTAGAAAACAGGTAAAAAATTTGAAGTCCCAGACCGCGCTGAGCGGGCTTTGAGCGCGCAGAGCGGGCTCGCCACTGCCTGATGAGGTTACATTTTTTCACGAGCGCGCTGAGCGGGCATCCTGCGCGCTGAGCGGGCTCTGCGATTTTCAGAAAAAACCCTCTTCGAGAATCCACCCCAAAAATCCCATTTTTCACCTAAATTCAATTCCAACAGCAAAACAAACATCAACGATTATTCATACACACAGTGTGATCATACAATACAGTTTATATCGATTTCCGACCGTGAAAACCTCGATTTCTACTCGTTTATCTCATTTCGACCTATATTTGAAAAACCAACAAAACTTCCACACAAACATACATAATCATACGCAAAAATAGTATAATCGAGTTTCGCACCCTTACCCGATAAATTCGCGTTTGAAAAGTCGGTTGAATCGGTTCCTAAATCCACAAGTTTTTCCTCTTTTTCTTCTTTATCTTCTTCTCTTTCTCTTCTCTTTTCTTTCTTCTTCTCCCTCTCTCTATTCTTACTATTTTTATAAAAATCAAAATATCTAACCTCCCAAAAAGACCAAAATACCCCTACACTCAAATTTCTCGCAAACGTTCCCAAAACCCGATAAAATATCACAACAATGAAAAATAACTTATTTTCAGATAAAAGTCGAAAATAAAATAAAATAATAATATAATAATCAAACGACTCGATTAAATAAAACGCACACGAAAACTGGGTCGTTACAACTCTCCCCCACTTAGAAATTTTCGTCCTCGAAAATCTTACCTGAAACAAACAACTCTGGATACGACTCCCGCATCCGACTCTCCAACTCCCAGGTCAAATTTCCCTCAGCAGCGCCGCCCCACGCCACTTTCACAAGTGCAATCTCTTTGCCTCTCAACCTCTTCACCTCGCGATCCAAAATCCTAACTGGTAATGCCTCAACTATAAGGTTCTCCCTTACCTCAATCTCATCCATCGGAATCACATGCGACGGATCCAGAACATACTTCCGAAGCTGTGAAACATGAAACACATCGTGCAAATTCGACAGATTCGGCGGCAAAGCCACCCTATAAGCCACAGCACCCACTCTCGCGGATATCTGGTAAGGACCAATAAACCGAGAAGTAAGTTTCTTCGATTTCAATGCACGACCCACACCTGTTACCGGCGTAACCCTCAAAAATACATGATCGCCCTCTTGGAACTCAAGATCCTTCCGTCTCCGATCATGATAACTCTTTTGTCTACTCTGAGAAGCTTTCATCTTCTCACGAATAAACTTCACTTTCTCTGTCGTCTGTTGCACCAATTCTGGTCCAACCACCGTTCTCTCACCAGATTCGTGCCAACACAACGGCGTCCGACACCTTCGCCCATACAGTGCTTCAAACGGTGCCATTCCAATACTAGAATGGAAACTGTTATTATACGTAAACTCAATCAAGGCAAGATAACTATCCCACGCACCACCTTGTTCCAAAACACACGCTCTCAACAAATCCTCCAAAGACTGAATCGTCCTCTCCGTCTGACCATTCGTCTGTGGATGATAAGCCGAACTCAATCTCAATCTAGAACCCAAAGCCTTCTGTAAACTTTCCCAAAATCTCGATGTAAATCTAGGATCTCGATCAGAAACAATACTCAATGGAACTCCATGCAACTTCACAATCACACTGATGTAAATCTCAGCTAACCGCTCCAAAGAAAAACTAATGTCAATCGGAATAAAATGAGCCGATTTAGTCAGTCTATCAACAACCACCCAAATAGCATTATGCCCTCGCTGAGTATTCGGTAACCCTGTCACAAAATCCATCGAAATGCTATCCCACTTCCACTCAGGAATATCCAACGGTTGCAACAAACCACTAGGCCTTTGATGTTCCACTTTTGATTTCTGACAAGTCAAACAAGCGTACACAAACTGAGCCACATCTCTTTTCAATCCAGACCACCAGAAAATCCTCTTCAAATCTTGGTACATTTTATTCGCTCCCGGATGTATACTCAAATTACTCCGGTGTCCTTCCTCCAAAATCATCCTTTTCAACTCCGCATCATCTGGAATACAAATCCTACCTCGGAATCTCAAAACACCATTAATTTCCACTTGAAAATCACTATTCACATCTTTTCCTCCAACCAACATCAAATCCACTAATTTCACATCCAGCTTTTGCTTCTCACTAACCGTCGTCAGAAAACAATAGTAATCGTTAGCATACCAAGCCTAACGCTATCCGACGTCACTTCACAAACCAAACTCAAGTCTCTAAACGATTCCAAAAGTTCCCAATCCTTAACCATTAAAGCGGACATATGTAACGATTTCCGGCTCAATGCATCAGCTACCACATTAGCTTTACCAGGATGGTAATTCAAGCCAAAGTCATAGTCCTTCAAGAATTCTAACCATCTACGTTGCCTCATATTTAGCTCTTTCTGATCAAACAAATATTTCAAACTTTTATGATCACTAAAGACTTCAAACCTTGCACCGTAGAGATAATGCCTCCAAATCTTCAACACGAAAACCACAGCCGCTAACTCAAGATCATGAGTAGGATAATTCTTCTCATGAACTCTTAACTGCCTTGAAGCATAAGCCACCACCTTACCTTCCTGCATCAGAACACCACCTAGACCAATCAAAGAAGCATCACAATAAACCACGAATGGTTCATTAGGATTCGGCAAAATCAAGATCAGAGCTGTCGTCAATCTTCTCTTCAGCTCAGTAAAACTCTCTTCACACCGAATATCCCAAATGAATGCTTGCCCTTTACAAGTCAACTGGGTCAAAGGAAGTGCTAGCTTCGAAAAACCTTCAATAAACCTGCGATAAAAACCAGCCAAACCCAAAAAGCTTCGAATTTCAGTAACAGATCTCGGAGCCTCCCATTGTAGAACTGCTTCTACTTTAGATGGATCCACAGCAATACCATTACCTGAAATTATGTGTCCAAGAAAACTTACTTCCGACAACTAGAATTCACACTTAGACAATTTAGCAAAAAGCTTCCTCTCTTTCAAAACCTGCAAAACAATACGTAAATGTTCTGCATGCTCCTCCCGAGACTTAGAATAAATTAAGATATCATCAATAAACACCACCACAAAACGATCCAGATGCTCGTGAAAAATACGATTCATGTATTCCATAAACACACCTGGCGCGTTAGACACCCCGAACGGCATCACAGAATATTCATAATGACCGTATCGTGTCCTAAAATCCGTTTTCAGAATGTCTTCCTCCTTTACCCTTATCTGATGATACCCCGACCTCAAGTCAATCTTACTGAACACACACGCACCAACCAACTGATCCATCAGATCATCAATCCTTGGAAGAGGATACTTATTCTTGATCGTCACCTTATTCAACTGGCAATAATCAATACATAACCTCATACTTCCATCCTTCTTTTTCACCAACAAAACTGGAGCACCCCAAGGAGAAACACTTGGACTCACGAACCTCTTTTCCAACAACTCATTCAACTGTTTCTTTAACTCCACCAACTCCGATGCCGACATACGATTAGCTGCCTTAGAAACAGGTCTAGTACCAGGAACTAGATCTATAGAAAACTCCACCTCTCTCTCCGGCGGCAAGTTTGAAATATCCTCAGGAAACACTTCCAGAAATTCACACACAACAGGAAACACCTCAAGTGAAACTCGACTATCCACAGTTAAAGATGCAAACAATCCAAACAACAGAGCTTCCTCTGCCAAAAGTTTCTTCAACTCTTTGGTAGATAAGAAACTCGAGTCTTCGTCTTCCTCAAGAGAAGGAAACCTTACCAACTTATGATAACAATCAATATGAACCCGATTGAATTGCAACCAATTCATACCCAAAACCACATCTAATCCCTCCAACGGCAAACACACTAAATCCATCTCAAAGTCTTTACCATAAATGGTCAAAGGACATCTTAGACAAACCAAAGAAGTAGTTACTGACCCCATTGCTGGAGTATCAATAACCATTCCACCACCCATCACAGACAACACAAGATTCAAACGCTTCGCGCACTTAGACGAAATAAACGAATGAGTCGCTCCAGTATCAATAATAGCAATCAAAGGAGTACTATTAATAAAACAAGTACCTCGAATCAGACGATCTGCACTTGAAGTCTGAGTCCCCGATAATGCAAACACTTTTCCACCAGCTGGAGCTTGTTTCGGTTTCGGACACTTAGTACTAATGTGACCATGTTCCCCACAGTTGTAACATTTCACCACATTCTTCCTGGCACAATCCGCTGCAACATGTCCTACACCCCCACAATTAGTACACTTCCTCAAATCTTTCCTGCACTCAAACTGACGATGCCCCAACTCACCACATTTATAACACCTCATAGGACCAGACATTCCTCCTCCACCTGACCTTTTCTCAAAATTCCCTCTCTGTTTACCTTTATCAGCTGGTGTCACATACGGACCACCACGGAACTGTTGTTTCCCTTTCCTCTCGCTCACACTCTTGTAATGAGTAGAACGAGCCTTACTGTCCTCTTTATAAATCCTACAACAATCTACCAAATCAGAAAACCTCCGAATCCTCTGATATCCAATCGCCTGCTTAATCTCAGGACGCAATCCACTTTCATACTTCACACACTTAGAGAATTCCGCGGTCGCTTCAGCATAATGAGGATAAAACTGCACCAACTCAACAAACTTAGCGGTATAATCAATCACAGACATATTACCTTGCTTTAGTTCCAAAAACTCAATTTCCTTCTTTCCCCTCACATCCTCGGGAAAATACCTCCGCAAGAACTCCCGGCTAAAAACTTCCCAAGTAATTTCTTCCTCTTCCTCTTCTGCAGCTTCCAACACACTTCGAGTACTAACCCACCAATCATCAGCTTCTTCCAATAACATGTGAGTACCTAGTCTCACCTTCTGATCTTCATCACAATCCATCACTCAGAAAATCCTCTCAATCTCTTTCAGCCAACTCTGTGCACCATCCGGATCATATCTTCCTTTGAAGACAGGCGGTTTGTTCTTCCTGAACTCATCATTACCCACAGCATTAGGTGCATCCTGCACAGCACGAGCCATAGCTTGCATAGCCGCAGCCAAAGCAGCATCATTCCTACCAGCCATATTCTGTTCATTTCCAATAACAGAAACTATGGTTAAACAAACAGCTCATCCAACCACAACGACCAACAAGAACTGACACAACTGACACGGACTGATACAAACTGGCTCTGATACCACTTAATGTAACACCCCCAATCTATACCCCCAATTAATAAAAAGCAGTAAAAGAAAATTTGAAATTTCGTCAGAGTATATTTCAATTATCATGGCATAGACCGAGAGGGTCACATCAATTTGAAAACAATTCATACAACACCTGCTCATAAAGATATGCAACAGTGGGGTAGCAATCAACAGAGGAACTCAGTTCCTTACACCCACATTTCAGATTTTAGAATAAAAGCGGAAAATCTAAAACTGAATAACATACATATATATATATCACCAAAGTTTGTCATTCATCAAGTTGTACATGCACAAGCCAAAAGATATACATATACATAATATACAATTATCACAAACGGCCTCCCTAACTACCCGGTGTCACATATCAGAGCCGACCGACAAAAGAATGAAGACGCAAAGCTTCACAAAAATACCTCCAGCAACTCTAATCTGCAATGCCTCATAGAGCATTATAAAACAACAGAAGGGTGAGAAAAACAACCATAATATAATTGTATATAATTATATATATAACACAAAAATACACATATATACGGTTCTCGCCACAACTCACGCTATGATTCAAAACACAAGGCATTACAAGACACAATACATATTTCCATCACCAACACATATCCGTATATCAATTTATCCACAAATCCACACATAAACAACCATAAATGATTTATGCAATGCAAGAGACCGACACAACGACTCTATGCATATGCACATGCGGTACCGACTTCCATTGTTTCTCATCACTAGTTCACTCAGGAACTCTGCTGGAACCATCGCTCGTTACATCACTGTAACTCCCCGTCGGGCCTACGATGTTCCCCACCACTCACACCCCACACGGGCACACGGTGTTTATGGATCGCTCACACCCCACACGGGCACACGACCCGATCGCTCACACCCCACATGGGCACACGATCGTCTATAATCATCGCTCTCACCCCACATGGGCACACGAAGTTATAGCGAATTCCCTCTGGAATCCAAACCGTCACTCAGGATGTTCCACAATGCATATCATGATGCTTGGCATACAAGGACCCATGACATTCAATATGCACACACACACACACACACACATATTCATTTACATCGATAAAATCACACTTTGCACTTATGCCCAAAACAATGCATTTAACTTCCATACGGCCACAAATCATCACAACATCATCTAAACACATACATTTACATCATACAATAGCACCTTGCACAATATATATCAATTTCGTACAAGTATAACGACAAAAGTCGACAACCGACACTATTCCCGATTTTCCGACATAATTAAATCGGCCAACAATCTCAAAACCCATTTTTATTAGAAAGAACATTTCATAATCTTTCCAACGGTATAAAGAACGTCCCGATCCGAGTTACGGAATTTAGAAAACAGGTAAAAAATTTGAAGTCCTAGACCGCGCTGAGCGGGCTCGCCACTGCCTGATGAGGTTACATTTTTTCACGAGCGCGCTGAGCGGGCATCCTGCGCGCTGAGCGGGCTCTGCGATTTTCAGAAAAAACCCTCTTCGAGAATCCACCCCAAAAATCCCATTTTTCACCCAAATTCAATTCCAACAGCAAAACAAACATCAACGATTATTCATACACACAGTGTGATCATACAATACAGTTTATATCGATTTCCGACCGTGAAAACCTCGATTTCTACTCGTTTATCTCATTTCGACCTATATTTGAAAAACCAACAAAACTTCCACACAAACATACATAATCATACGCAAAAATAGTATAATCGAGTTTCGCACCCTTACCCGATAAATTCGCGTTTGAAAAGTCGGTTGAATCGGTTCCTAAATCCACAAGTTTTTCCTCTTTTTCTTCTTTTTCTTCTTCTCTTTCTCTTCTCTTTTCTTTCTTCTTCTCCCTCTCTCTATTCTTACTATTTTTTTTATTTTTATAAAAATCAAAATATCTAACCTCCCAAAAAGACCAAAATACCCCTACACTCAAATTTCTCGCAAACGTTCCCAAAACCCGATAAAATATCACAACAATGAAAAATAACATATTTTCAGATAAAAGTCGAAAATAAAATATAATAATAATATAATAATCAAACGACTCGATTAAATAAAACGCACACGAAAACTGGGTCGTTACAGCGTTCATCATGAATACGTGGTGGTTTTGTTGACTAGAGATGGCGCGTTGGATTGATCCTATGGTGGATGCTGAGTCAAATCAGTTGACTGAGTCCATGTGTTCTCTTTTTTTTTTTGCTGATGGATTTAAGTTTTGGGCTTTCTATTTACGCCCCCTCCTTTAAGCCCATGTCAATTTTCAACGTGAGTTATTGCTGCATACACCCCCCATGTTTATTCCTTTATTTTCATTTTTATTTTATTATTGCATTTCATTTTTAATTCTTAAAAATAGTTACTTGCATTAAAAAATTACAAGAAAAATCATGAATCATATTTATAGTTATATAAAATTTTCCCAAATTTTATTTTATTATTTTCTTTTATTTTTAGTGACTGAATTAATTATTTAATGGATTTTCTTTTGAATTTATTCCTTACATGCATACTCTAACTTGTTTATTTTATTTCTCATCATCCATAAAACCTTTTGAACTCATTCTTTTTGCATTGTTTCACCAACACATTGATTTGCATTAAAATATTTTTCTCTCATTTTTAAAATCATTTCACATTGCATTTTAGTCCTCCTCTTTTGCATATTGAGTCATGTTTCTTGTCTGAACTTTGCATAATTATTTGGGTGACCTATCTTGTGAATTTTTGCATGAGTTTTAATATGTTGTTTGCCACTGGTTGAGGTGTGTTAAGTTTTAATCTGGTAATTTTAGAAGATGTTATGCTAATTATGAGATTGCTCTTTGTTTGAGGTCTTCTTGTATGCACATCCTTGATCATGTCTGACTACTTGTTTGAGAAGGCGCTTGTGCCATCATTTGGGTTTGCTTCTTTGACTTCATAATTCATGTTTAGGTTATCCAAATTCTGTCTTGGTTGGATTCCATTTGGTTTGTAACCATTTCTCTTTGGTTTGTGATTTGTTTAAGTTTCATTTGTCTTATTGTCAGTTATGTCTGTTTGTACTAACCTTTTATGCAGGGGCTGAGGTAAGTTATTTGAGGGTGTGGATAGTTATCCATGCTCACTCTCATTCTTTCTTTCTCTCTTCTTTTCTTTTCTTTAGGCTTAGGGTGTTGCCAAACCTCCCCTTAGGGCCATCTTTGCATGATAACTTTAGGATAGATTTTCCCCGTAGTGTTTTTCTTTTCTCTTGAGTCCCTCTTCTCATCTCAAAAAAATTTCTAAGATACTTAATAAGGTCAACTTGCCTTGCACACAAGCCTTAAACATAGGAAATGAAGATTGAGGGGTCCCCCTTCTCTCTTCTAGAGTGTTGAGCATACGTCCCATTGGGGACGACCATGCGACGCATTCGTTCCCGTGTCATAGACTTTGGTTCAAGTTGAGTTATGAACTAACTCAAGTCACTTCTGTCCTAAAAAATACAAACAAACTTCAAACCTTTTTTATCCTGCGGGATTGTCAAACTAAAGGCTATTTTCAAAAAGGGCACGTTACCTTTCGTCTGAGTCGCAAACAGGCATCGACCCTAACTGCCGGACGCGAACTTAACATCGCTCATAAAAAACACAAAAAGAACTTGGTCCAAACTACGTTGACTCTGAATTCCCCATTGCACAAAGGGGGTACGTAGGCCTAGGACGATGACGTCCTACCGAGTCTGTCTTTGTTTTCCCCTCCCCCGTTTTAGTACAGCCATAGATGTTAGGATAACTCACCCTTAGAATAGACAACAAGCGTGGATCCCATCGAGTACGATGGACGCGTGGGGTGCTAGCACCTTCCCTTCGCTTAACCGACTCCCGAACCCAGGCTATGGTTGCGATGACCATTCCTTTCCCTCTTCCTTAGGTTTATGCGGTGTTCCCTTTCCCTCTCTTGGGATAAATATACATTGCTGGCGACTCTGTGTTCCGCGCCACTTTCGCGTTTGTACCTGGATGAAAATCCTGGGAGCGACAGCTGGTACCAAATCACTTGTGTCCCATAACTAAGAAAAAATTTAGTATCTTATGGTTGCCACTTTTGCAAGAAACCTCACTTTTCTTGATTTTTCTTGATGAATGATGATCAAAACCATACATTGTCATTGTTTTTTACTTAGGGGAGCCATATTTGCGAAAAATTCCAAAAAGTCAAACTTGATTTTAGGCACAGTTGACTTTTTGTCAGATGAATTCTAAACTGTGTGATCCTTTATGAAATCAAGTCCTTGACCTAATTCAAACCTAATGGATGGATTCCATAGGTGTTTTAGGGTGTCTTGAATCATGTTCCAAGGTTTGGGAACATGTCTTGTCAAAAGTCAAAGATACAGTTGACTTTTTCTTCAAAACCCTAATTGTGGTCCAGATGAAATTGAAACTTGTGAATCAAGCTTCTTGGTGTCATACCCCAAATTTTGACCACCAAGATTGCCCATAATTATGAGGATCATTTCCACAATATAGCTGTGCCATCATGCCTCATCAATCTCCTCAAGGATTGTTGAGCTTTCACTACAACCAAGAATTAGGGTTTTAAGTCCTCTCAGAGCACTTAGACAAAGGATCTATCAAGAAATGACATGACCTTCAACTTGTCTAACCTCTCAAACACCCATAAGGGATCAAGAGGACTCCCACATCAAGAATCAAGCACAAAGTTGCCACATTTCAAGTGGTTTGAGCCTCGAAACACCCGATGTCGCCAAATTAGGGTTTTGGACGACTGGGACCTCCAGAGTGAGATTTTCACAAGGGGATGAGCCAAGACTTAAACATGTAACTCAATATTCTCAAAATAGCCCTAAAAATCCATTTGCAAAGCTAAATTACCCTCAGAGTATGCATTCCCCAAAAGTCGAGAATTAGGGTTTTCACGCGCCGAACCGCTCCGGAGCCAAAAGTCAAAACATGACTTTTTGGCAAAAATGATCCTTATGACTCATATTTTCATAAAATATGATTTATAATGTCATTTGAACAAGAATTGATCAAGAAACCAAGATAACTTGTAAAAGGGGTAATCTTGAAAAAATTGAAAATTTTTCTAAGTTACTAAATTTGAATGATTTTGGTACCAACTTCCAAGGATCATAACTTGTGATCCAAGCAGCCATTTTGGGTGATCCAAAGCTTGATTTGTAGGTCTTCCTACATTCTACAAAAGCTTCAACTACCTCAAACTCAAATTTTTCATGGATTTTAAGTTAGGGAGTGATCAAAATGACAAAAATGAAGAAAATGACATTTTTCAACACTTAGTAAAAATCTGCCTAAGTTACCAGCCTTGAACACCAATGTTCATGAGGATTTTTCAATGGAATCCAAATAGTTTCAAGACAAACTATGATCATACATGGATAGTACCATATGAGGGCTCTTTAAAAAGTACAAGAGCCTCTCATAACTCAACCTGAGCAAGGAGATATGATCCATTGAAAATGGCATTTTTCACTAATTTTTGCAAGGCAGATTTATGCATTGTTGCTCGAATTTATCATTTTGTGCCATAACAAGCATGGTTATCCATCTACATACCTCAAGGGGGAACAACCAAGGGACAAACACTGATCCACCAGCCTCACAAGTCCATGGATCCATGTTTAGGCATGACACTCCTAAAATTCAAGATGCTTCAAATGGTCAATTTTGTTTCCAAGCATTTAACTGATGCATAGAGGTGGCATTCATTAAGACAATGTTATCCAAGTTCAGTCAAGCCTTATCTCTGAATCAGAGAACTCCTAGCCTGTGCTCTAACCTCAAGTCAATGGCTAGAGGAGACTTGAGATTCCATTTGATCACCATTTGCCAACAGACCTGCTGCAGTTGCCATTCACTATTGCAGGCAAAACAAACTTGCTCTACTATAAATAGAGCTCATTTGTAATTAGTTTGAGTACACCAAAGCACCCAAACTGATGCTTTACTCAAAATCTCTTCTTCACTCCAATTTTGCCTTCTAACTCAAGTTACTATCGAATTTTAAGATTGAGAGTGATTCCAACCAAACCAATCACACACACACCTCATAAACATCATGTATGAGTGATCCATAACACAAAATCACATCTGGAACATCAAATTCACAAAATCACCGGCCAATTGCTCAAGTTCTTAACAGAGTTGAAATTGAGGTACCACAACCAGTTCCAGCTCATTTCAATCCACTCCAAGCATTCAAACACACTCCTTGGCACCTAAGGAAGCTCTCCAGATCATTGGAACATATCTGCAACACCTCCATCATTAAACTCGATCACCAGCTGCAAGAGGTAAGCCTGGACCCTTCAAACTCTATGATCCATGCATCATGAATGAATTTTTGAGTTACCATCTTGTTTATGCATGTATGTAGAGTAATAACCCTCAATCAATTGCCATGACTCCATCGTATATGGAATTTCATTGTGTTCATGCTGAAATTAGGGTTCTTGAGGTTTTCTATTGATTTCTTCCTCCATACTTAATATAAATGCAATTAAACTATATGGTTGTGATCCTTGTTCAAAAACGAATAAGATTGGTACTTGAATCGTGCAAAACCATTGAGAAATCATGGAGAAAAGTGAGAAAATGTAAATCTGCAGAAACAGGGCACGCGGGCAAGAACTTAGTGTTCTTGGCGCCATTTTTCAAATTTTTGAATTTTTGAATATTTTGATATTTTTGTTAATTGATTCAAAAATTAAGTTCTCTCTGAATATTTGTGTTTTTGAATTGATTAATTTTCTCAAAATTCACAAAAAAAATTTAAACATTTTAATTTTAAAAAAAATCCAATTTATATTATTTTTTTAATATAGTTAGAATTTTTGTAATTAATTTCATTTTATTTGTTTTTAAACATTTTAAAATGAAATTGTCATTTTGATCTTTTCATTCCAAATGAATTTCAGACTTTCATGTGAATAAACATGATTTTTCAAGATATTTTTCAAAGTGTACAACTTGTTTTTGAATATATTTGGTATTTTATATCATTTTTTATTTAATTTCCTTTGAAAATTATGTCTTTTAAATTCAAAATTAGGGTTTTCTCTAAATTTTTATTTTTCAAACTTCACATAAACCCTTTTGGGCCTCTAATAAAGTATAAGACCCACCCCCTTTGTAAATACAAAATAACTTGGGCCTCAATCATTGTGTAAGCCCCGACACGTTTTCAAAAATCTCGGCGCGATCGCCATTTCAAAACAAAATCATCTGGGCCTACCCTTGTGTTATAAGTCCCATTTCTTTTCTTTTTCAAACCCTTTTGGGCCTGTAATAGAGTGTAAGACCCAACTCCCTTTTGTATATAAGTAATTTTGGGTCTCAGTCATTGTATAAGTCCTAGTATAATTTTCAAAACAACGGTGCTATTTCTGTCTTTCCATGGGCCTCTCCTTGAGTATAAGTCCCAATCTTCTTTTCAAAAACAACTTTTCCTTTTGATTTAGGTTCAAATTCATAGTTGTTATCAAAACTTTCTTTAATTTCTTGAATAACTAACCATACAGCTGTTAACATGGAAGCTTGCTCACCTGTAAGTTTTATCAGCTTTCTTTTACATATTTGCACACACACACACACACACACACACACACACACACACACACATATATATATATATATATATATATATATATATATATATATTTGTTTGTGCTAAAAGTTTGCTCACCTGTAAGTCCTCCTACCCTCTTTTTACATACAGTATATATTTCATTTGTATATATATATATATTTGTATTACCTGCTTAGAGTTTTCACCGGCAATTAGGTCTAGGATTAGATAAAGCCAGTGGTCACTCTTTCAACACAGTCAAAACTAGTTCCCCATAGGAATTCCAGATACAGTCTTGCCTTCTCTTAGGCTTATACAATATCGAACAAAGAGAAAGGTATTATTCCCGGTGAAACTTTTCTCAGACTGTCACTATCAGAAAATTGTCAAAGAAATTCATTTTCCCCCAGAGAAGATTAATTCACGGTGAAACCTCTCTTGAATTTCTTCAAACCCTAGAACTATTCACTAAAGAAAAGATTATTCCCGGTGAAACTTTTCTTGAACTCTTCTTAAGTTTGGACCCACAGGCTTCCTAAAAGCATCCCAGCGTCCTCTTGGGCTTTGTACAAGGACCCTCCGGCTTCTTAGAGGTTCTCATGCCTTCTCTTGGGCTTAATACAAGGACCCTGAAGAGCTCTTAAAGGTATAAGACAAAACTTAGTTATCCTTTGTTAGAGCAGTCTTTCCGAAGAGTCAAAACCTCAGACCAATTGGGTTAATTCTCATCCCTTAAAGTACCAGCCTCCTCTTGGGCATCATACAAAGATAAACTCTTCCATACCAGTAGACTTGGACAGTCTAATCTCCTCTTGGATCTCAAAGACATTCTCAAGTTCCCTACAAACACAGGAAAAAATCCTGGTCATTTAACCAATCTCCAGTAGAGTTAAAACCCTCATGGGTTCTAAAACTCAGTCTTTCATCCTAAATTCCCCCAGCTAGGGTCAGCTTATAATCAGGATAACACTATCCCAAATCCGAACCTCAAGGTATCTGATACCTCAACTCTTCTGTAACCCTCAGCAAAAGTTGATTCCCCATCTTGGACCTGCCTCTGGATCTCAATAATCCTCAGCAGAAGACAACCTCCTCTTAGGATTTGTATAATGATTTTCCTCAGCAGAGTTAGCCTTAAAAGCACTCTCTTGTTGAGTCAATCACCTTTTCAGCACTCTCTTGTTGAGTCAACCTCATAGAAACACTCTCTTGTTGAGTCAGTCTAATATCTTTCAGCCTCAATCTTGGGCTTTGTACAAGACACCATATAAACACTCTCTTGTTGAGTCAGTCATCTTTTCAGCCTCAATCTTGGGCTTTGTACAAGACACCCATAAAAACACTCTCTTGTTGAGTCAGTCTACTATCTTTCAGCCTCAATCTTGGGCTTTGTACAAGACACCCATAAAAACACTCTCTTGTTGAGTCAGTCTAATATCTTTCAGCCTCAATCTTAGGATTTGTACAAGACACCATATAAACACTCTCTTGTTGAGTCAATCCTCTTTTCAGCCTCAATCTTGGGCTTCGTACAAAACACCCTAAAAACACTCTCTTGTTGAGTAAGTCTCTTTTCTGCCTCAATCTTGGACTTTGTACAAGACACCATATAAAATTTTCCTATGCAGAGTCAATCCTCTTTTCAGCCTCAATCTTGGGCTTTATACAAAAACAATCATACTCTCCAGCAGAGTCAATCTTCTTTCAGCCTCAATCTTGGGCTTTGTACAAGGCACCTAAAATATCCTCAGCTGAGTCAGTCAAATTTCATTTTAGCCTCAATCTTGGGCTTTGTACAAGACAGATAAAACCTCTCACCAGTAGAGTTAGTTTCCCCTTTTAGCCTCAATCTTGGGCTTTGTACAAGACACATACACATATTCCCCAGTGGAATAAAAAACCCTTTTTAGCCTCAATCTTGGGCTTTATACAAGACAGACAAAATATTTCCCCGAAAAAGTCAACTTTTAGCCTCCTCTTAGGCTTTGTATAATGATATCCCCAAAAGAGTCAAATCTCTGTTAGCCTCAATATTGGGCTTTGTACAAGACAGATAAACACTTTCTTATTGAGTCAATCTTTTCTAGCCTCCTCTTAGGCTTTGTATAAGGACCTCCCCAGTGGAGTCAATCAATCTCTTAGCTTCAACCTTGGGCTTTGATCAAGGCGCACAAAAATCAACCATCCCCTCAGAGAAAATAAAAAACTCTCTGTAGGAAGACATTTCTCTGTACAATCACACATCAACACAGATAAATCAAAATAAACCTTAATCCCAGATAACTGCTATAAGTGTCACACTTGTTGATTAAGAAATCCAAGCTGTCGTCCATCTTTTATCCGACAAATCCTCTCCTTTCATCTAATTACTGTAAGTGGCAAGCCTCTGGATTATTTACATCCACGCCAATGTCCCTCTCTTAGCATGAAAGATTCCTAAGGAAAAATGGCATTGCTCAACACCGAGTTAAAGTTTTATCCTTCAGGACAAATCCCTTATAAAGGAAATTATGGCATTGCTGGATTCACATATCCCAGTTAAAGTAATTCTCCTTTATAATCAGTCACCAAACAATTGTGATAAATAGATGAGATATCTCCCTTAGAGATGACAAATTCTCTCTCGGTCAAACCTTTAGCTTCAATCTTGGGCTTCGAACAAGACACAAAATACTTCCTTAGCTTCAATCTTGGGCTTTGAACAAGACATAAATAACCTTTAGCTTCAATCTTGGGCTTTGAACAAGACACCAAACATTTTTTCCTCCCATAGAATAGGAGAAACTACGATTGTTCTGATTTCCCTGTTTTCTTTAACGGGAATACGTAGGCATAAGATTACGAAATCTTAGCGAGCATACCAATAAAAAACTTTTGGTCCAGTACCTTCATGCCAATAAAAAAATCTAGGTCCAGTACCTTCACACATTCATCAAAAACATCAGCAAGCCCGACATCAATAAAAACTCTCTCTCTCAAACACTCCCAAAGGAGAAACTTTTCTAACCCATAACAGACAAACACCAGTAAGTAGAAAGCAGTAAGGATAATTGCTAATAAACTGTGGATAACCACATATAGGATGGGTAATTGACAACTCCCCATTGTATAACCTGACCCCGAACCCCCAATCTCTTTAAGCATTTATTCAGTTAAACATTTGCATGCAAGGTTAGATTTAGATAGCTTCCCTTTCCTTTCCAGCTTCATAGGATAAATAAGAAATCAGAAAGTAGCACCCAACTGCTACCATTGCGGTGAGGAGAAACCAAATGGCGATAAGGTGGTCGCGTCACCAACAAAAATTGCACGCTACACTTGGATCAATCCATTGTTGTAAATGGATCAATGTGGTGTGTTTGAGGCCCTCAAATCATGTCTTAAGGTCTTGGTTCATTTCTTGTCTCAAAAGTCAACTTAGGGGTGAGTTAGGTCAAGAAAACCTAATTCCTGATTTTTGATGTCTTGTCCTGAGGTTGTTTTGAGTTGATGATTGGATTCATGAGGTCCCTTGGAGCTTCTTGGATCATGTTTTGAGTTAATGGCTCATACCCAGATGAAATTTTTCATTTGGAGGCCTTGGTCGACCAAAACCCTAATTTGGTGACACTGACGATCTTGAGGCTTGAACCACTTAGAATGTTGCAACCTTGTGCTTGATTCTTGATATGGGAGACCTCTTGGTCCTTTATGGATGTTTGAGAGGTTAGACAAGGTGAAGATCATGTCATTTCTCGATTGATCCTTTGTCTAAGTGTTCTGAGAGGGCTCGAAACCCTAATTCTTGATTGTAGTGAATGCTCAACAATCCCTGAGGAGATTGATGAGGTATGATGGCACATCCATATTGTGGTGATGTTTTACACAATGATGGAAAATCTTGTAGTCAAAATTTGGGGTATGACACAACCTTCGTGTTAAAGAATATCTTTTAATTTCCTGCCGGTCTACGCATCAAACTTCGTAATGAAGATGATCTTTTTAATTTCTTGTTGATTTACGCATCAACCTTGTTATTGATGACGATCTTTTAATTTCGTTCGATCTATGCATCAACCTTCGTGTTGAAGACAATCTTTTAATTTCTTTCCGATCTACGCATCAACCTCTGTGTTGAAGACAATGTTTGAACTTCCCTATCGATCTAAGCATCAATATTTCATGTGAATACGATCTTTTAGTTTCAAGTCGATCTAAGCATCAACATTTCGATTGAAGACTATTATTATGTCATATCATTTTGTTTGGCTCGTCGAAGGATAAAATTTGGGTCCTTTATATTTAATAATATTTTACGGAGATTATATGAAGACTTTCATCATTCATATTTCTCAACAAAATTAATATTATTTTTAAAATTTTAAAAAGAATGTTTTGGTGTGATTGAACACTTCAATTTCATAACATAATTGAACTTCTTCGTTTTTAAATAAAATGAAATATTATTTAAAAAATGCAAGAGAAGTCTGAAAAATATAGACCAAACCCATAAAAAACAAGAAAATAAAAAGGAAAATTAAATTAATATGACAAATGAAAATTGTGTTTAAAGTGGGTATTATAAACAACCAAATTCTCTCTTTTTTTTTTATTTCTTATTCTTGAATGTAGGGAAAACTTCAATAAAGCCTTAGATATTATTTCTCCAAAATATTTTTAATATGCACCTGTCACGAGCAACATTTGTGTTGAAGATTTAACATATTAATAGTTTGATGTTCCTTACTCTTCCTCTTATTATCCCGCTTGACTAGATATTTGATAGTTGTTGATGTTTATTTTGTTTCTCTCTTTCTTGATTCTCTACCAAATTCAAAATTGGTTAAGAAGTACGAATCTTAATTTCTTGATGCACCTCGAGAAAGATGTTTTCTTAATGTTCTACGTCATGATAGTCCATTTTCTCAATTTCGAGACATAAATCTAAGAAAGGAACCAACATATGTTCTTCAACTGGTCCATTAATATCATATATTATTGTGGTATTTTGGATCGAACTCTAGTGTCGACAAGGGTAGTTCCATGGTTCGACATGAGTTGTGCATGCTGGAGTCGAAGTATGTTCAAGCATGTTGTCGAAATATGTTAGCCTTGTGTTTAAGTTAGCATGTCGAATTGGGCCTTGCTTGTAAGCCCAATTGTTAAGTTAGCTTGTAGCCTAAGTTAGCTTAGTAGTCTATAAATAGACTAGTTCTCTTAGGTTGTTGAGAGAGGTTAATTGTTGGTACTCACTTGTAATTTTCGAAGCCTTATTGAGTAAGTGAATAGTAAAACAGTTTTAACCAATTCTTATTTTTCTTCTTCTTCTTCTTCCTTCTTCTCTATCTTTTGTAAAACCTAATAGGGTTTCTTGTGTTTGTTCAAGAAACTCAATATTTTTCTCATATTTTGGTTTGTTCTTGACGACTTCAATTCACAACAATTATTTTTGTTGAACAACATCAACAAGCGAGTCTTTCTTCACAGAATTTGGATCATTTCTTGATATCACATATACTTTTGTTGTAGTAACCTTTTTTGCCAGTTGATTAGATTTTGGTACATAAAGTCCTATGTATCATATATTCCTTTTCCTTCCTTGATGGCTTGACATTATGTTGTCGATGAAAATTTTCTAGAAAATAACTAATAGCACGACAACAAGAATAAAACAAAAGAAGTCTTTCGTATTCAATATCAACGTTAAAAGCATAGTACTCCCTTTAAACAAGAAGAAAATTAGGAAAATATTCTAACAAATCAAGGTCTGCCATGATTCTTGCATAATATTCAAATTTCTTACTGTTAGTTGCTTCATCTAAGGCGAGATGGATAATAATACCTCTTGTGATTGAAAAAAATGTGTTGTCTTCAATATCCAAGAGGAAGGCCATGTATTATAACCCAATATTAGGCACTAGTATTTTTAATTAAAGTATGGTGTCCATGTGAATAAGCAAAGAACATCTGGAGAAAAACTTCAAGCACCTACTATCAAAATTCTCCATAGTATGGACCTATGTGCTTGCAGGTATAATTGTCTACAACTGGAAGATACGTTGGAGATTTTGATGACGATAACACCTGATGTCAAATGGCGTTTGGTGAAGTCCCTGATGATATATGGTCTAGCAAGTTTTGATGAGGGCGTATAACAAAGAAGACATATCAAGCCTCTTAAGTTAGAAAATTAAAGTCCCATATGAAGTACTAAATCAATGATGAATCAAGCAAGAGATATTGAAGATTCAAGTTTGTGAAAGAGAGGAAGCGTGAAAGTTCGTCTGGTTCTATGTCTAAGTCATTAGTCTAATATACGGGTATAAGAGTAACTCTCGGGATAATAGGGAAAATCATACACACACTTAAAAATGATCTTAAGCACTTTTTTTTATAAATCTCTTGAAAAAATTTGTATGCACTTGCCAAAGTGATTACTGACTTGCTTAAACAATTATGAGTTATTGTTACACTAGTTAATTGATTAACACATTAGGGATAATATGGTAACTCGTTTTTAACACCTCACAATAATTTAAGGAGGCCTTTAACTGATTATTGACGACGGATTTCAAAACCTTTCATATTTATCTTATCTAATGGATTGACAACAGGGGTTAATCAATTAGATCATTAAAAATCTTACGGATCTTTTTTATTTTTGAGTAAAATCTTCTCCAATAAATAAAGGGTTTCTCCTCATTCTTATATTACATCAGTCTTTGAAGTTTAAACTATACTATACTATACTATTTTCTACTCTATTCTTCTCTATTTTCTTATTTTTTTACTAAAGTTGCCTTAGTTCCAAGAAGGTGAAAATACTTGTGAGAGTTTTGATTATACTAGTGGAGTGTTGTATTTGTTCATATTATAGAGTGTGACTCTCTTAAGAAATATTCATGTTTGGTTCTTGAGATCAACAAGTTAAAATCTCTATTTGGTTTGTATACTCATCCTTTTAAAAACTCTTTATGGTTTCAGCCTGTATAAAATCTCTCATTATTGTAAACGGTTCATGGGAATATTCATAAAATCTCAAGACTCATAATTAGTTTAACTCTCAATAGGAAACTCTTGGGGACAAGAGTAGGCCAAGTGGTAGGTCAAGCCAATATAAATCTCTAGTGCACTCTCTTTAACTCTATCTCTTTAATCTCTGTCATTTACTTTTATTCCTTCATCTTCTTCTCCGTTGTGTTATCTTTGTTGAAATAACCTAAACCATTTTTAAAAAAGAAAATTTCAAAATAATCTCTATTTCTAAATAACATAACTCACACCCACCCCTTCTTATGGTTGGAGTCATTTTTTAACACGTAGGTCTACAATAGATGAAAAGGAGGGAAAAGACCTTAATAATATATATGAAAGACCATTTTCTAAAAACATTCCAAATAAAAAATAACTTTAAGTAAATTTCATCAATTGTTGGATAAGATTATACTTTTCCAATTTTATTCTCCCTTAAATGAAGTTCTTGCATCTATCAAGACTATTAACATAGTCATCCTCTAAAATCTTTGTGGCTACCATATTTCTTTTGAAACAAGTTATAGGTAGTTATGGATTAAATTTATATCACAATTTTTATTCAAAGCTTGTTTAAATATCTAAAAAATCAAAGAGGAAACTGGACTAAACATTATGGTTTTGTAAGAAAGATCGGGACTGAATACAACCCAAACATGTCATTATCATAAATCCCAACAACAAAAAGTTATTGATGCAAATAATATGTGTATCTTGTGAAGGTAAATAGTGGTAGACACATTGTAAAAAAATAAAAAAATTTCCCTTGTGATGGATCCTAGTGAATGGTCATGAGTCAGGGATCGATTGATTACCTTTTATAGTGCAGAACCTTTGATTTCAAAATGGATTGATTACAAGCACATCAAGAACAACAACCCCTCTACAGTACACCAATGTAAGTAGTGAATAAAAGGATGATTTAGAGATAATGCCAACTCAAGAAGGTAGTGTCGCTAGGGTTTTGAGAATACCTTAACGAGTGAGTGTCACTTTGGTATAAAGATTATATTTATAGAGCCACCTATATACATTATAGCTTATGGTACATTGTGTTTATCTAATTATCTATAATGTATCGTAAGATTGCGCCACTGAATCATAAATGAATATTATTCATTTTTAATCTTAAATATTTGTCCATATGTGTGTGACCCAATAAGTTTTCATAACATTGACAATAATATTAAATCACCTATTTAATATTATAAGTACATAGTGGTATCTAGCAACACACCACTGCTACTCAAATGACAAAAATTCATGTGATCCTACATAACCTTTATATGATAATGATCATGTGTATAATAACATTTATATTGAACATAAAGCATAATGTGTGTCACCCTTGTATAATCCAATATTATATTCCTTAATAACCATTTATACGTAATAACAATAAATAAACTGAATATACCATATTGTCTCATTTTTGTATGATCGTACATTTTAGAATCATACTTGACCAAGGGGCCTATAGATATTACTCATCTATATGGAGGATGGGAAAATCTCATCTAGGTCACCATTGTTCCTCCACGTGATGTGTTGAGTACCCAGTCAAACGGCTTTATAATTGTCTTTTTAAAAATAATGTTTTATGGTACTAAAGTTATGAAATCCACAAGTAGATATAATATTTGATTTCAGGTCAAAGAGTGACTTATACCAATGTCACTATGAGAATAACTCACGACACTTAGATAAAACACTATGTAGTATTCTCATGCAGGGTTAACTAGTATAATGATTAGACCTAATTTTTATACATATTTAAAGACTCAATATCAAATATTTATGACGTATGAGACATGATCATCAGTCTACTCACATAATAATCTCTACTCACTATTGTTGTCCTATTTAATGATAAGACTTAACTACTGATACTTATATAACGACATCCTTGTATTTAATAGTGTCTCAGGTTTAAGTTGCACTTAACGTTCCGTTAAACCAAGTAACTACTCTAGAGACTTTAATACTTTGAAAACAAACATAATTAAGAAATTTTTTTTATTATAAATAATAAACATTACACAAGTTTTAAGTTTAATTATAAAACCATTGGCCTCTATGGATTTCACCAACAATTTCCCACTAGCATTAGAGCCAATCAGGTATATATCTAATACTCATAGATCTAGTATGTCAATCCTGATTCTACATAGTAAGAGGCTTTATGAGTGTGTCACAAACATTTTAAAGTGTTGGTACTTTGCATATCTTCACATCCCCTCTTTCGATTATCTCGCGAATGAGGTGATAGTTTCTAACTATGTGATTAGATCACTGGTGAGATCTAGGCTCCCTAGATTGTGCAATGGTACTAGAGATTAATGGGATCCAAAATTCTAGGAATTATACCAAGTCTAGTAATGAATTTTTTGATCTAACCACCTTTTTGGTTGCGTTTGAGGCAACAATTTATTCGATCTATATGATAGAATCATTGATTATTTATTGCTTTAAACTCTTTCAGCTCACAACACCACCGTGTAAACAAAACACATAACCAAATCACAATCTAAAGTTATATTTATCTGTCTAAAATCTAGAATCAGTGTAACCTATTGCAAAGAGCTCTTCCTAACCTCCATATACCATGAATGAATCAGTAATTCTTCTCTAGTACTTAAGGATATTCTTGACAACAACCCAATTACCATTGTCGGGCTTAGACTAACACATGCTCATTGTGCTTAAAGCGTACGAGACATCTTATTGAGTACACAACATGACCTAACAAATTCAATTGAAAATTTATATAGAGTTTTATTCATACAATCTTTTTTTTCTTTTGT
The DNA here is from genome assembly GCA_022829125.1 of Lathyrus tuberosus. Taxonomy (NCBI): domain Eukaryota; kingdom Viridiplantae; phylum Streptophyta; class Magnoliopsida; order Fabales; family Fabaceae; genus Lathyrus; species Lathyrus tuberosus. The sequence goes on from JALAZF010000193.1 coordinate 6,546,055, forward strand.
TGAAGGAGAATGTGATTTGGATATACACAAAATATGGAATGATGAAAATGAGTTTTATTTAAACAAAGAAAACACATCAGCCATCTTTGAGTTTGAGATAAGTCTGCAAGATCTATGTTAAGAAGAACTATCACTCACGTCCAAGAAATACAAGGAGATTTCTACTATCTATCTAATACTAATATATTGCATGCTTTGCCAAATATGCCCTTTAAGCAAAAACTATTTACACTAACACAAGGTTAAATCAGTAAATAACAAAACACAACAAAATTCCACGTCAACCTTCCTCTCTTGCTCCCTCGTGTCTCTCCAATATTGGCCTATGAACTAATTTTTCTCCCTTTTTCCACTTTTCTCTCTCTCGGTCTTTCATTTTTCACTTTTCTCTCTTTCTCCCATTTTCACTTTTCTCTCTCTTTCAAATTCAAAATTATTTTCCTTCCCATAGTTTCACACTTTTCTCTCATCTCTATTTCCTCTAAAAAAACCCTATACGACCTTCGCCACCCCCTTTCTCCCTCGTCTCTGTTTCTCCAGATTTGGTATTACAGTATAATAGATTGTCTACATAGGTCTATTTCATGCTTTTTGGTATTACACTATAATGATGTAAAATTTGTGAAAATATTTGATCTGATTTCATGCTTTTAGGTTATCGATTCTAAGTGATCTATAGTGATAACTGTTATTTTTTGGGTTGATTTTGTTGCAAAATGGAACTACCGAAGAGGTGAAGTAAATTGTGGGTACTTTGAATGAAGCTAAAGTCCCCGAAGAAGATGTTGTCGGTGAGTCTTAGCAGGATTCTGATGATTTTTATTCCCTTTTTATGTTTAAACATTTGATTCTTAGATCCCTCTTGGTAATGATCTATTTTGCTAAGTAAGTTTGAGTATTAATTTGGATTGTGCAACCATGGAATTTTGTTGTAGTTGCCTTACTGGTATTGTAATGTCCATTTTTTGTATATATTCATTTATGTGTTTCTCATATTAGTTCATTTCATTCAACCTTATAGTTTTTATTGATGTTATGGTGATGATGTTTCTGGTACTGGCATGTGCCAACTGCTAACAAATGTGTTTTTGGTTTTACAGAAGTTATTGTGTTTTTGGTTTCACTGCTCTAACTACTTTTGTTTTTACATGTTTACAGCATAGATCTGATGGTTAGGGTTTCATTGTCCATGTTGAGTGTTTGTTTTCTCTTTATCTAATATTTTATTGTTTGTTTTCTTCCCATTCGTTTATCGAATTACGACTAAGGGGGTTGGCGGTGCAGGGGGCTTTGCCGCTTGTGGTATAGTTTAGGTGTAAACTAGTGAACTATAGAACATAGTATTTAAACAAAGCTTTGTACTTTGTATCCCTAATTCGTTTAATAATAGAAAAGTAAAATAACTACTCTGCTGTCAGAGTCATAGGCACAATTGACCGAGTTATGGGATCAATCATTGTATTATTGTGTGTTTATCTTCTTACTTTAGAACCACATTTGTTGTTCTAACAATCAATATAATTATTGAGCTCCAAACAGATAAGGGAATTTATTTATACCAGTCAATTGAAAAAGCTTTGTTTGAACCTAGGGGCTCTTGGCTAAGGCAAAATTTCATGTTAGCTACAAAGGAAAAGCCACTAGCTTATAAATTTCAAATGGTACTGGGGTATGCATTTAATTATCATATATAAGGAACATTTTCTTCCGCTCTTGGAGTACCATCAATTTCAAATTTCATAGGACCAGATAGTTTGGTTCTTTTAAAGGGTATGAACAATGAGTTGTGCGTGTTTTACTTTTTAACATCTTGAAGCTCATTGTGAAAAGTAACTGAGTTTGTGACCATATTGTCTATTTAGAAAAATGCATTCTATTGCAGCCAAGTGCAACTTGAATGCATTTTTCAAGGTTGCCATTCTATTATAGAGGATGTGAGTGTGTAAGCGTGTGAGTTTATTATACAATACTATTTCGTGGCTATTGAAGATAATGGTTCTTTACTGGAATTATGAACAAGTTCACTCCTTTAATGTTATCAATTAGAAATTAGATGTACACTTCACCACGGAGAATATGTAATAACTTTGTCTCTTCTTAATTCTTCCATTGTGGTAATCGCCTATTTTTTGTAGCAGCTTGGCAAGCAATAGTTTCATCGCCGGAAGTGGTTTAAAAAGAACAAGCATCAGATTGTGGAGACAGAGCAACTAACAAAGGCTTTGTTGGAGTAGAAGAATAGACTTGGTCGCATGATCTTTTCAAAGGTTGTAGTGGATAATACTTAACTTCTTGAAGCTACTGACAAGTATATTCAGCGGCAACCCAAGGTATTCAATTAAGTTTGAACAAGTTTTAATGGCAATATGAGCACTTGTAGTTTTGCATTTTTTTTATTGATTCGGTTAAACCTCACTACAACTTTATTAATCTAAATAGCTTAATTAAGCATTTATGGAATATGCTCATATCATATAAGTGTATATGTATAAGATATTTCAATAAAAAACGATAAAATAAATTCTAATTGTTTCAGGGTTCTTTATTGTGTACCTTAAAAGCTCAGTTGATCAACTCATCATGTACAGGCCGACCTGTACGAAGCCACAGGCCGGCACATAACTCTTACAGGCCGGCTCCTACGGAGCAATAATGAAGCTTGTAGCTTCTGCCTACAGACTGCACTACAGGTCGCCTCACAGGCCGACCTATTAACCTATACAGGCCGACCTATGACCTTTACAGGCTGGCCTATGCATGTTTGTCCTATAAATTTCCTTTTGCATTTCATTCCTCATGCTTCCCTCTTGTGTTTGTAAATGTAGTGTCTGTTTCATGCTAATTTTACTTTCATATGAAGAGAGTTGCAAAGTTCATTGACTAAGATTTTGAATAGTTTACCTAGATTGTGCCTTTTGAGATCTTATAGCAAGAGCTCCATGTTGTCCCATGCCCCTTCCGAACAACCTTATAACAGAAAAACTAATTAATTTTGCTTTATGTTGCTGCCAGAGTCACTAACTCTCCTTCACTATTTATTTTACAATTTAATAGTCTTTATCCTTTTTTCTGATGCATCGATTTCATTTCATTCTCTTCCTGTTGCGTATATTTTCAATTGCAGGCTGCTAGGAAAACAGTTGTGGGTACGATAAACCTTAAGTCCGTCGATGATCAAGTTAACAATGCAGTGATCGGTGTTACAATTGTGTTGCTACGGTTACAAGTTGAAACTTAAAATATTTTGTTGTTGTTGTTACAATTTGATCTACTTTTTCATTTTTTGTTTCTATAGTAAAGATTAATGCCTTAATTGAATTGTTTTTGTTTTTCCCTTTGCATAACCAATTACAATGAAGATGTTATTGTGGTTAAGTTGCAATTGAATTTTTGGTATTTAAGATTGTCAGAGAACAAAATAGCTCAATAAGGGTATATTCTATGTCATGTAAATTGATAAAGAACAAAATAGCTCAATGAGGGTATATTCTATGTCATGTTAGTGGTTATATGCTATCTTAGTGTTATAGGAATGATTGATTGTATGAAATAAAAGTGACTTGTATGAAAGCTCAAATATTTTCAATGTAATACAAGTTGTCATTCACTTTATAAATAATGATTCTGTTAATTTATAAGATAGTTTTACAACATGTACTATTAGTATAGTTTTTCAAATGAAACATGCACAAAAAAGCTAACCATATCCGAGTAGGACAATGACGTGATTTCTCTTTCCATTATTATTATTATTATTATTATTATTATTGATCGTACCTGGATCAGAAAGTATGACAGTGGCCAACAACGCCATGAGGTCTTCAACTCCGGTAGTGATGGAACGACCGGGGGGGGGGGGTGTACCTGCAAGGTACTCCGATGCCAAAGTCAGGAAATGGGAGTAAGCAAGTACAGAATATAGGTGTGATAGTTAGAATGAACGTAACCTGACCCTCTCAAATGAGAGTGTATTTATAGAATGCCCCCAGCGCTGGGCCAACGGTCTCCTGCACTGGGCTGGGTTGCCAGGCCCAATCCAGGTGACTACCAGGGCTTATGTGGCGTAGGGAAGACCAGCACGTGGTCTTCGCCCTGGGGTAACGGTCCTGAGATCTCCGGAAGGTGGGCAGACCGATTCCTTTGGAAGTGGGAGGTTATAAGGTGACGTGTCCTTGTGGGGAGGTGAACGTGGAGGTCGAGGAGAGAGGTGCTCTCCTAGACGTAAAGACTCTGCTCGACAATGCCTGTCCAATACGTGCCCAACGAAGGGGGTGGTGAGGACGTGCCCAACACTGGATAATTGTGGACCTTGTTGGGCCTTCTAAGTCTATTGGGTTGGGTCTGCTCGTCCAATGGGAAGACACTGGCCCAGTCCAGAACATGAGCCCCCCAAGTCGTTGCTCCGAGGTGTTAGAGTGATGACTTAATGGCAAGTAATCAGTCAAGGATCTGCTTGACAGACCGGGCTAAAGGTAGTTCAGGTGTCTATATGTGATCTTCTGTCGGGGGGACGTTGCGGAGAGAACTTTCGATCCTATGACCATGGAAAGACCACGAGCGAGGGATGTTGGACGGGTAGCAATTTTGAGTTTTGCTCGCAGGCGGGCAGAAATTTCGAGCTTTGCCTAACGTGGGAACCCGTGTGCCACGTGTCACGCGCATCATTACCTAGGGCGGTTAGGCTAGGGTTAAGGTACTCGAATGCCTAAGGGCGCCTCGAATTCTGCGAGGGCTCTATAAATAATATCCAGCCTGTGTGCTTTGCACATTTTTCTCTCCCTAACTCGCAGTTGCTCTCCCTCTTTCTCTGCTCTCTCCACCGTTCCACCGCCACACGCCGCCTTACCGGACTTTTGCAATAGCCGTTTTCAAGTAAGTTTCTTGATCTTTTTCTTTTCCAATGCGTTTTCTACGGTGGTCCTCCGGTGGACTGATGAAGTTCCCGGGGAATTCATGAGATTTCCGGCGATTACGGCGGAGTTTCTCTAGATATTTGATGGATTTTTATGAATTTCACGGGGAGATGGGATGAATGTCCCGGGGACCTGAGGAAGGTCCCGAGGACGTGGGATGAATATCCCGGGGACATAGGACGAGGCACACTCGACCCAAGGACAGTCCCGAGGATGCTTGCCTGGTGCCCTGGGGAGCGGGGTAGACGTACGACCCCGACATCCCTGGATGGGGGCGTTGCCCGCGTCCCTTCTTCGCCCTTTCACTTGATCAGTGGTGGAGGGGTGAATTTGATATGGACCATCGAATTCACCATTTCCTTTTGCTTTTCAGGTAAATGGAAGCCGAGGCCGTGGCCGTGGGATCTATAGATATCGATGACCAACCTGACTCCCCAATGGCGCCGATCGCCAGTGCCGAGGGACGGCCGCCCGAAGATTGGTCTAGCGAGGAGCCTATGAAAATTGCCTCCCAATTCATCGCATGTGACGAGGATGATATATTCGCCACACTCGAGCATCGTCTGAAGGGTTCTTCGAAGACATGGATGGTTTATAGGCCTCTGGAGCACCATCGCATCTGCTCGACGTATAGAGGAATAAGATTTCCCTTGTACGAGTTCACGTTCGACGAGGCGGGGTGGCGCCTGCCCTTCACCGATTTTCAGCGCGAGATGTTCATTTAGTTGCGCCTGGAACCCTCGCAGCTCCACCCTAACTCTCCCGCATTCATTCGGGTTTTCGAGCTCGTCTGCTAGCATCTTCGCATCAGGGCGACCATACCCCTGTTCTTCTGCATTTTCCACTTGCAGAGGCAAGCGACTGATGGTAGGCATGGCTGGGTGTCCTTCAAGCAGGTGAGCAGATTGTTCCAGACTTACATGGACTCTGTTTGCAACTTCAAGTCCTGATACTACATAGTGAAGCCTGTCTCGTTTGAGGCCGTGGAGTCAGTGTATAGACGAGCGTATCGGGAAGTAGACGGGCAGCAGGAAGAAGTCCTCGAGGCGAGGTTTCCTCTGTTCTGGACGGAGGAGCATTTCAAGAAAAGCACAGACAGTTATACATTCAATCCTGGCCGACTGATCGAACAGGATTGTCTGGCTCACGAGGAGATAGTCAAATTCGTCGCCAGTTTCTCCCCGACACAGCTCGTGACACCGGACGGGAAACCCATCTGCGGCGACGACGGGAGGCCTCTAGAGCGAGCCCGGTTGATTAACACGAGGGCCCTCCTCGAGACGTTTTCTGACGAGGACGCCCTTAAGCTGTTAGGTGGTGGATCACTCCTTGACTTGATCTTTCCTTGTATTTTGGTCTTCGATTTACTAATGTATTTCTTTTTCTTTTGCAGAGACCATGTCGAGCGCGGAGGAGCGTATCAAGAAGCTGGCGGCCAACCGAACTTCGAAGAAGAGTGGAAAGGGTCAGGTCGAGCAGATTCGATCACAGCGCCCAGGCCCCACTCCGGCAACCAGGGATTCTTCCGGCTCTCCCCGGGGTAGCCAATCTCCCAGCACTCAGGGGTCCCCAAAGAGACATCGACTGGGAGAGCACGTGGATGTCGATCTTACCGAGAGTGAAAACTCTCCCGTTGTGAAGTTTGTGCTCCCGCCTTGTCACTCGAGGGCGAATTTCTTTACGGGGAACAATTCCCTGTGTGTTGGTGCACCTGAGGCTCAGACCATCTTGGGTGCAGACCGGGCTTCTCGGAGAAAGGCTTTGGTGGAAGACGTGTCCGCGGTGATGCAGGTTTGTGCTCTTGCCCTGGTACTGAACGACGAGACATGCCCAGCGGCCGAGCTGACCAGGCTGCAGAAGAGCTTCAGGTATATTTTAGCTGAGATGGAGAAGGTGGGCAAGGAGCTGACCGACTGCAAAAATCAGAACAAGGCCCAGGTCGAGCTTCAAGGGAAGTTAGAGGAGAAGCTAAAGAAAGCCAACGAGGAGAGGAAGGTTCTCTTGGCGAGGGTTGCCGAGCTAGAGGAAGTTGTTCGCCCTGCTAAGGAGGAAACCGAGGAAGACAGGCTGTTGATGTCTCGGGCAGCACTGATCAAGAAGCTCAGGCAGACGGAGCAGGATATACTCGTGGTGGATGACGTGGGTTTCAAAAATTTCGTGTAGTAGCTTCAGATTGTGAACCCCGAACTCATCACTGAAGGGACTGACCCCGACTATGAGGTGGTCGAGGGTCAGATCGTGCAACCGATGCAGGAGGAGGAGGTCGACAGAGGGGCTACGGGGAACGAGCGGCCAGAGGAGGACACAGTCGACTAGGTTTTCACTTGTTCGTTATGCTTGTCCTGCGTGCCATTTTTCTTTTGATGACTCTTATTTGGTTCGGCCTGCGTGCCGTGAATTTTGTAATTGCCCGGCCTGCGTGCCAGGGGCCTTATGACATCTTTTAAATATTTGCACGATGGGCTTCTGCCCGGATTAATGCTTTGACTTTCGCTTATTTGTGTGTGTGATGCTTGTATGCTTGATATACTTATTGTTTTTTGTCTAAGTGATTTGTCTAGGTTGGGGGTTTGCTCGACTTTGTTGATCCTCGGCAGTGTGGGGAACTGCTCGAGTGGTCGGGTTTGTATTCTGACCTTTGACGAGGCTAAGAGCTCGGTCAAGGTCTTAGCTTCGTGGCGTGAACTTCCCATTGCGAGCTGGGCATTCTGCCTGACTGGTACGGCGACGACGAAGCTCGATCAAGGAATCCTCATCGGATCAAAGGTCTTCGCGCATACACAACGCGGTCTTTGATCTTCGTGTGTCGTGGAGGGGAGTCGCACTTATACCTTAGTGCGTCCTCGTAATCGCGACGTTGCTATGTTGCGGGAAGTGTTTAACTGTAGTATTGTTTAAGCTTCTCAGCATTCCATGGTCGAGCAAGTTCCTGCCCGTGTAGATTTTTGAGGTAGTAGGCTTCTGTCCCCGTCTTCGTGCGGACGCGGTAGGGGCCCTCCCAGTTCGCGGCGAGTTTTCCTTCTCGCGAATCTTTCTGGTTCCTTCGTAGGACGAGGGTTCCTACTTGAAAATTACGTTTAATAACTTTGTTGTTATAACGTAGAGTTATTTTCTGTTTAAGCGAAGCTTCTCGGAGGGACGCACCGAACCTTATCTCCTCGACAAAGTCGAGCTCCTCCCTTAGGACCTCATCGTTTGTCCCCCCGTCGAGGGGAGATTCCGTTCTCCTCGAGGGTTCCCTTATTTCCACGGGGATCACCGCTTCTATTCCGTAGGTTAAGCGAAAGGGGGTCTCCCCGGTCGTGGAATGTGGGGTTGTCCGGTAGGCCCAGAGGACACTGTGTAGTTCCTCGACCCACCTTTGCTTGGCGTCGCCTAGTCGACACTTCAATCCTCGCAGGATTACTCTGCTTTCCTCTTCAGCTTGCCCATTCGTTTGAGGGTGCTTGACTGACGTGAAGTGCTGCTTCGTGCCCAGTTTGGTGATGAAGTCTTGGAAGTTCTTGTCGATGAACTGTGTCCCGTTGTCGGTGACGATCGCTTGGGGTACGCCGAACCGGGCAAGTATGTTCCTCTTGTAGAAACTTAGTATGTTGTGAGCGGGGATTTTAGCCAGGGCTTCAGCCTCAATCCACTTCGTGAAATAATCCACGTCGACGATCAGGTATTTGTTTTGGTATGACCCCACGACGAAGGGCCCAAGGATATCCATTCCACACCATGCAAACGGCCACGGGGACGACAGTGTTTTGAGTTTGTTGGGCGGGGCCAGATGCATGTCCCCGTGTCGTTGGCATCTGTCGCACTTCTTGACGTGTTCCTTGGCGTCCTGTTGCATGGTGGGCCAATAATACCCTGCTCGTAGTGCCTTGCAGGCTAAGGATCGTCCGTCGAGGTGCTGTGCATTGATCCCCTCGTGGATTTCCTAGAGTATACCAGGGACCTTGGTCTCCTCGACGCACCTGAGGAGGGGAACTGAAAAGCCACGTTGGTATAATTTATCCTCGACAATTGTGTATGAGCATGCTCGTCGCTTAACCGCTCCGGCTTCCTTGGGATCGTTGGGCAGCTTGCCAATGGTGAGATACTCGTATACCGGGGTCACCCAGCAGTTGCTGTCCCAGATGGCATTCACGTCAGTCGCGGGGACAGGTTTGTCGATGCTCGGACGAGAGAGCACTTCTTGTATGACGGACTTGTTTCCGCCATTCTTCTTTGTGCTCGCCAGGTTGGACAACACATCTGCTCGGGTGTTATGCTCGCGCAGGATGTGAGTTACTTCCACGGAGGTGAAGTTCTTCATCTTTTCCTTCACCAGAGTCAAGTATTCGATGAGGCTGTTGTTCTTGGCTTGGTACTTTCCTCGGACCTGAGAGGCCACGAGTTGAGAGTCGGTGAAAATTTTAACTTCTTTGGTGCCGAGGTCCTCAGCCAACTGTAGCCCAGCGAGGAAAGCCTCGTACTCTGCCTGGTTGTTCGATATTGGGAAGGACAATTCGAGGGAGACTTCGATCAGGATGCCTTCCTCGTTTTCGAGGATGATGCCTGCCCCGCTACCTTTTGAGCTGGATGCTCCGTCGACGTAGATTGTCCACTTTTGGGACCCGTTGAACGAAGGTTCCGGGAGGGTCATTTCTGCCACGAAGTCGGCCAGTACCTGAGCCTTCAGGGCCTTTCTCCCCTCATATTGAATGTCGAACTCGGCTAGCTCGAGTGACCATCTGAGCATCCTTCCTGCCATGTCTGGTCAGCCGAGGAGTTTCCTTATAGGCTGCTCGGTCCTTACCACGACCGTGTGGGCCAAGAAGTAATGACGCAGCCTCCTGGCCGTGTTGACGAGGGCCAGGGCTACTTTATCGATCTGTTGATACTTGAGCTCGGGGCCCTGGAGGGCTTTGCTGGTGAAGTAAATCGGTTTCTGCCCGTCGGGAGTTTCCCAGATGAGAACGGCGCTGACTGCTTTGCTCGTAATGGCGAGGTACAAGAACAAAATTTCCCCGTTCTGTGGTCGTGAGAGAACCGGAGGTTGTGACAGGACTTGTTTAAGGTGGAGGAGCGCTTTCTCGCACTCCTCGGTCCATTCGAATGTGGCTTTCTGTCGTAGAAGCTTGAAAAATAGGAGTGCGTACTGTGCAGATTTGGCGACGAAGCGGGAGAGCGCGGTCAGCATCCTGTTCAGCGATTGTATCGACTTCTTTGAGTTCGAGGTCGAAATCTCGGAGAAAGCCCTACATTTGTCGGGATTCGCCTCGATTCCTCGCTCTGTGAGGTAGAAACCGAGGAACTTGTCCGCTCGAACGCCGAAGGTGCATTTGTCGGGATTGAACCTCATCCTGCATCTCCTCGCCGTGTCGAAGACCTTCTTGAGATGGGTTACGTGGTTGACTTCTGCTGCGGATTTAACGATCATGTCATCCATGTAGACCTTGAGCATGTCGTCGATCTCTCCCCAGAAGACTTTGTTCATCATCCGTTAGTAGGTCGCACCGGCGTTCTTCAAACCGAAGGGCATTACGTTGTAGTAATAATTGCCCGACTTGGTCATGAAGGCCGTATGCTACTTGTCGGCCTTAGACATGGGGATTTGGTTGTACCCCGAGTAGGAGTCCATGAAGGACAATAGTTTGAAACCTGTCGAATTATCGACCAACTGGTCGATGTAAGGCAAAGGATTAGAATCTTTCGGGCATTCCCGGTTAAGGTCGGTATAGTTAACACACATCCTCCATTTTCCATTATTCTTTTTGACAAGTACAACGTTAGACAGTCAGATTTTGTACCTGACCTCCGAAATAAATTTTGCCTCTAGAAGGTCTTTTACAGCTTTTTCAGCAGCCTCCGCTTTTTCAGGAGACTGCTTACACCTACGTTGAACTATGGTCCTAGCGGCCGGATCTACGGTGAGCTGATTGCAGGCCACCTCTGGGTCGAGGCCAGGCATCTCAGAGGTGCTCCATGTGAACAGATCAGCGTTCACTCGGAGACATGCCTTCAGCTGCTTCTTCGCCAGGTCGGGGAGTCCGGTGCCAATCTTCACGCTCCGTGTAACACCCCGTTTTTCTTTTTCTTTTTTTTTTGTTAAAACATCAGAGTCAATTGTTTAACAAATTCCAAAACAACGGAGTATGTTACTTTCAACTGCACAGCCGGCTCTACATATCCGAAGAAACTACAACGCATATTTTTCAAAATGGAAACAACTGTTTTGAAACTGAAATAATAATACATGCATCAGTAGTAACTCCTCGAAGGAGCAAAGTGTAAGTACCTGTACAATACAATAACCCAAAATACAGCACGTAGTTCATGACCTATAAACATAAGGGTGCCATGAACGTAGGGCATACTGTAGCCAAAATATAACAACAACTGCTCCTAGAAAGTATCATAGTATACGGTACAGTCATCCAAAAAGATATCCAAAACTAAACTATGATGGGCCCACATCTACGAAAACGCGATCAGCACAGGATAGGACTATACAACCACAAGCTAAAGAACTAAGGCGGGCAAATGCAAGGGTGCTCGCCACAGACCAAGCAAGAACTCTCGGTAGGGGCTCTGGCTCGTGACGTCACATCATACATCTCAGCACTATACACATCCCCAGACTCCCTGGTGATCAAATCAGCCCACATGGTTGGGGTTACTGAAGGGGCTGGAATATCAAAGCAACTATCCCCCTCCATAGAAACTCTAGGGGAATAACCCGGGCGAGATACCGCGGGATCCCCTGAAGGTCCAGGTCTAATAGCAGTCGCTGCTCCAGACACGTCCTCCTCCTGCACCTTCGCAGGTACAGAAGGTCCTCCCACCTCAAATCCTCCACAAGTAGTGGCTCCCAATCCACCATGAGGTACAGTCTCTCCCTCTGAACTCCTCTGCGCCCTCGACTGAGGATCCATAGGTGCTACTCCTGGAACTCCCCCTGCTCCCTGCATGGGAACTGGAAATGGGGTCGTCTGCCAAATCACGCTCTGGTGTATCTGCAGGGTGTCACGTCTAGTCGTGATCACTATCTGCCCGTAGTAGTAAGCCGTACTTGAAGCCGGGTCAATCCTCCAAGCACTGGGCCGATCCTGGTCAATAAAATCCCAAGTGGTCACAGTCCCAAACACGATCGGCGGAACCTGTGGCTCTCCCATAGTCTGGGTGGTCGTTAACCACATCATAATAATAGTAGAGGGTCACTTTCTAAAAATAGCATATAGAAAAGAATACACATATACAGGTATAACATGATATAATTGAAACACAATTTAACACCACAAAGTAAATCCACATATATCCTAAATGCAGACTCTATATGGATTGGTGGTCCCAATTCGTCGGGTACCCTCACCATGCATGAATCCCGGAATTTTACCTCTCTGCAGAGAGTCGTGATACCCCCCTTGGGTCCTCACTAACTGTGCTGCCTCGCAGACATGATAAGGTGCTGCCCTTGCAGACACCCGGTGATGCCTCCTTGCAGACACCTGACTCAATTTGATCTCAAAGGATCGATGACGGCTCAGTCACATCACCTGGTGCAGTAGAATCCCTTCGAGATTAGGTGACGGCTCAATCACATCACCCTGGCCCATTCGGCACCAACTACCTACACGCAACTATGGTATGCATGCGCACATAAATGCAAATGCAACAATTTATATACTCTCGTCTCAGGTAATCATAACCACATGCCAATTCATATATTTCGCACAAATCATATGAAAGCATTTCACACGTTTACATTAATCAACTCAAACAGCACATCAATTTCACAAGAACCCCAAGTGGGCACACAATCATTCATACAAATACATACGCATTCAGTACTATATAATATCGTTAGAAGGTGCCCTTACCTTCGCACGCTTCCTGATAATTTCCTTCTTCCCACGTACCGGTACTATCACGTCCTAAACCACGTAATATTTACCGTTAAATAAGGTATTTTATTCCCTCTCAGTTCTAACTCATAAATATAACCATTCCCGATAACTACTAATCTATTTACCGTTTTTCTCAAAAACCCTAAAACTCGACATCTCGGTCTCATCGCAATTGCCGATTATTAAAATATTTAAAACCAATGTTAACCAAATAAAATTAGTTAATCACTTTTTTTTAAAATATAACTTTTTTTTTATAATAGAAAAAACCTAATCTAATTATCCTAAAAAAATTGAAACTAAAAAAATAGTAATAGAAAGTACTTCATATTATTTTTTCAAACTAAACCAAAAAGCAAAAGAAAAACGTAAACTAAACTTACTATAACCACTAAACTATAATAAAATAATAAAACAAACATAAAAATCCAAAAAAAATAAAGAAAAGAAAAACAAGCTGGGAGGGTGACGGACGTCGCCTCCTGTAGCGCACGCCGACCCTGTCCCTTTTTTTTTTTTTTAATTTTCTCCTTTTTTTTTTTCGTCTAACACTTTTTTTCCTTTTCATAAATATATATATATTAATTATATATATAGTAAACCAATTAATATTTTATCCAGCCAACACTACCAGTAATTCTTGCAAGCTTACTAAATATAACATGATAATTTTCTCTCAGTCTTAAAACAACTATCAAAGCTATATATGAATCATACTATATTAATGGAAATAAAACATATTAATTATTAGTTCTAACAGTTTTGAACCCAAACCAGTATATCTATCATGCAATGACTTAAAGGAAATAAAACATGTTAATGTGTAAATATAACATGAAGAAAAAACCTACCCAAATTAGCAAGCTTTTTCCTTGAAATGAAGAGAATGGAGTTTGACGAGAACAGAACAATTTTTCTTTGAGAGAGAACAAACTTCTATGGAAAAGAATTAACCACAACTTTAACACAATACTATTTTTGTCTCAGGAAAGCAATAGTAACCGCCCTTCTACTTCTCACGTGGAAAACAATCATCACCCTTCCCAAAATATCATGATATTTAGTCTTTTATTTTTTTTCTAACCTTAGTTAATACATATAATTATAAGAATTCTACTTTTTCGATATTGACCCCAAAAAAGTAACTAATGTACTACTTTATTTTATTTTTCTGAAATAAAATATTTTCTAACTACCCTACAGGTGTCGAAAAAAGACCCGAACGAAAAACAGCTGAGATCGTGTTTTTATCAAAAATAAAATTTGAACATATTAAAATAAATGATATGTGACGAAGTTATAGAAAACAGACTGGAAATGATAAAACTCAAAAATATAATTATTTCGACCGGTCAGCCGGTAATTTTATATCCAAATATTTCCGAAATAAAAGATAATAGTATAGATAATTAAAATAAGAGAACAACGCCACACACTGAAAAGTTTCTGATAACACTCCTGACCTGGCCCTGGTAACACAGTATTATTTATCGACAAAAACCTCGGACTCACGATCGGCAACCCCTAACTCTCTTAATAATTATACAACCTAAATCTTAAAATTAATCAAAAGCTATGGGTCTTACATTACTCCCCCCCTAAAAGAAGTTTCGTCCTCGAAGCTTAGACGACGTTGAAAAGCTCTGGATATTGCTCCTTCATCTTGCTTTCTAGTTCCCAAGTTGCATCTCCTGTAGCTTCGTTCCATATTACCTTAACCAGTGGTATTTCTTTGTTCCTAAGTCTCTTCATTTTCTTATCTCCAATCCTTATTGGTGGTACTTCAAATGACAAGTCTTCCTTTAACTGTATATCATCGGGCGTAATCACATGTGAAGGATCCTGAACATACTTCCTTAGTTGAGACACATGGAACACGTCATGAATTCGGGACAATTCTGGTGGTAGTGCTATTCGATAAGCAACCTTCCCAATTCTCTCGGTGATTTGATACGGTCCAATGAATTTAGGGGTCAACTTCCTTGCCTTTAGGGCCCTTCCCACACCAGTGGTTGGTGTAACTCAAAGGAATACATGCTCTCCTTCTTTAAACTCTAACGGCCTACGGCGCTTATCTGCATAACTCTTTTGACGGTCTTGTGAAGCCTTCATCCTTTGCCTAATCGTTCTGACCTTATCCGTAGTCTGTTGCACCATCTCTGGTCCCACTATCATATGCTTCCCATCTTGATACCAACACAACGGTGTCTGACACCGGCTTCCATAGAGAGCCTCATATGGGGCCATTCCAATACTTGTATGGAAACTGTTGTTGTAGGTGAATTCTATCAATGGAAAAACATCATCCCAACTTCCTATGTCATCTAACACACATGTTCTTAATAGATCCTCTAAGGACTGGTTAGTTCTTTCCGTCTGGCCATCCGTTTGCGGATGATATGCCGAACTTAACCTCAACTTAGTACCCAATGCGACATGTAGTGCTACCCAGAAATGAGAGGTAAATTTTGGATCCCGGTCTGACACAATGCTTGCGGGTACTCCGTGAAGCCTCACAATCTCAGCTATGTAAATCTCAGTCAGCTTCTCTGTTGTATAAGTAGTCTTGACAGGCAGAAAGTGAGCAGATTTCGTTAACCGGTCAACTATAACCCATATGGAGTCATTCTTCCTTTTAGTCTTTGGTAAACCTGTGATAAAGTCCATTGAAATGCTATTCCACTTCCATTCTGGTATATCCAACGGTTGTAACATCCCTGCAGGCCTCTGGTGCTCTACCTTTGCCTTTTGACAGGTCAAACATGACGCAACATACTCAACTATATGCCTCTTCATACCTGGCCACCAAAAATCCTGCCTTAGATCCTGGTACATCTTAGTTGCCCCTGGGTGAATACTCAATTTGCTCTTATGGGCCTCCTCAAGGATCGTCTTTCTCAGTTCTTTTGCATCAGGCACACACACTCTACCATTACATCTCAAAATATTGTCTCCTCCTACCTTAAATTCCGTGGCGGTTCCTCGAATAATCAGATTCCTTTTTTCTACAATTAAGTCGTCATCCTGACAACTCGCAATGTCTTCCAACAATCCATTTGATACTTTAATCATACCTAATTTCAAAGCTCCTGGTACAAATTCCACGTTAAGATGTAGGTCTCGAAATACTTCTAACAACCTTTGTTGATTAGCCATGATGGTCGACAATGCGGAAACACTCTTCCTGCTTAACGCATCTGCCACAACATTCGCTTTTCCAGGGTGGTGTTGTAGTTTGAAATCGAAATCCTTGAGCATCTCCATCCACCTTCTCTGTCTCATATTCAGTTCCTTCTGGTCAAAAAGGTATCTCAAACTTTTATGGTCGCTGAAAACAACAAAAGTGCACCCATACAGGTAATGTCTCCAGATTTTTAGGGCAAAAACCACCGCTGCAAGCTCTAAATCATGGGTGGGATAGTTCTTTTCATGAGTTCTTAACTGCCGTGATGCATACGCCACTGCTTTCTTATGCTGCATCAGCACACATCCGAGTCCTTGATGAGAAGCATCACAAAAAACTTCATAAGGTTCCTCTGGTTGCGGTAAAACTAACACCGGTGAAGTCGTCAATCACTCTTTCAGCAATTTGAAACCGGTTTCACACTTCTCGGTCCAAGCAAAGGGTTGATCCTTCCTTGTAAGTTGCGTCATTGGTGCCGCAATCCTTGCAAATCCTTTAATAAATCTACGGTAATAACCAACTAAACCGATAAAACTTCGTATATTTGTAACCGTCTTTGGCTGATCCCATGCAAGCACCGTCTCAATTTTCCTAGGATCCACTGCTATCCCTTCTCTTGATATGACATGACCTAGAAAATTCACTTTGTCTAACCAAAACTCACACTTAGAGGGATTAGCATACAACTCCTTATCACGCAAAACTTGTAAGACCAAACGAAGATGCTCTCCATGTTCCTCTTCATTTTTTGAGTAAATGAGTATATCATCAATGAAAACTACCACAAATCGGTCTAAGAACGGATGGAAAATCCTATTCATGTAGTCCATAAAAATGGCGGGTGCATTCGTCACTCCAAACGGCATCACAAGGTATTCATAATGCCCATAACGCGTACGAAATGCCGTCTTTGAAATATCTTCCTCCCTTACTCTGATCTGGTGGTAGCCTGACTTCAAGTCAATTTTTGAGAATACGGCAGCTCCATTCAATTGATCCATTAGATCATCAATTCGTGGCAAGGGGTACCGGTTCTTAATAGTTACCTTATTGAGTTTCCGATAATCCACACATAAGCGTGACCGCCCATATTTCTTCTTTACCAAAAGAACTGGCACTCCCCAAGGGGATACACTTGGCCTGATGAATCCTTTCGCGAGTAGATCCTTAACCTGACTCTTTAGCTCAGTTAATTTTACCGGCGCTATCCGATAAGAAGGATCTGAAACCGGTCCTGTTCCAGGATGTAAATCTATAAAAAACTCTACTTCGCGTACCGGGGGAAATCCTGGAATCTCCAATGGAAACACATCTTGGAATTGTTGAACCACACATATGTTTTCAATTTGAATGTCTGAGGTTACTTCCACACTATGTAGTGACAAAAACTCTAGAGCGCCATCCCTCAAGGCCACTCTAAGTTGGTTTGCGGACAAGTATCTAACAACTCTGGGTTCAGGGAAAAATACCATCTTGCGAGCACAGTCCAAGATGACATAGTGATAGGATAACCAGTCCATCCCGAGAATGATCTCGAGTGACGGTAGGGGTAAACAAATTAGATTGACCAAAAACTCTCTATTCTGGATAACTACTAAACAGTGTAAGCATGCTGAACTCGCAACTAGATTCTTGGCAGGTGTAGAGACTTGTAAATCAAAAAGCAGTGGAGATATCTTTATGTTCAAACGATTTGCACAATCTAAGGAAATGAATGAATGGGTTGCACCAGTATCAATCAATGAAGTTAAAGAATTACCTGCAACTTGACAATTCTCATGTATTGCATTGCTGGCTTGGACACTCTCCTCAGCACCCATAGTGTAGACACATCCCTTTGCAGTAGGTCGGGCACCCTGTGTCATATTTAATGTTGAATCCACCTTTGGAACCTTGCAATCTCGGGACAGATGACCTGGTTTCTTACAGTTGTAGCAAGTAAGAGTATTTGTTTTGCAATCCTTCGCAAAATGTCCTTCCCGTCCACAGTTGTAACATACCAGTTTCCCCCTCATCTGATTTCCTTGGGTGACGTTTGCAGAACGAGTTGGTCCACGATAGTTCTGGGAGGGTTGATAAGGCTTCATTCCCTGTCTACCACGATTAGGATTATTTGGATGACTTGGTCCCCCAGCAGTAAAGTTTCCTCCACGGTTTACCCTCTTATTTTTCATATCCTCGATCTCTTGGCATTTCTCAACCAGTGTTTGAAATTGTCTGATACCCAGAGGTATCACTGCATCCTGCATCTCATATCTCAACCCTTCTTGGAATCGACGACACATGTAAGCTTCATCGACACCATCTCTGAAGAAACGGAAAAACCTTGATAGGGATTCAAACTTGGTCGCATAAGCCTCAATGGTCATACCTCCTTGGCGTAGTTTCAGGAACTCCTCACCGTACCTTTCCCTAGCTGTCTCTGGAAAGTACTTGGCCAGAAATTTATGTTTAAAGGTTTCCCAGTTTATCGCCTCGTGTGCACCTTCCATAATCAGCCTAGTGTTCTTCCACCAGTACTCAGTATCTCCTAGTAGTTGATAGGTGGCCAGAGTCACCCTTTCTACCTCAGGGCAATGGATTGCTCCGAATATCTTCTCCAATTCCTGAAGCCATAAATCAGCCGCATCAGGACCTCCTTCCCCACGGAACTGAGGTGGGTCTTGGCGACGGAATTGAGTGAGAGTACGAGTCCCAGTAGCATGAATCTCTCGATCTCTCTTCTCTGCATCTCTTTGTATCTTAGCATTGGTTTGCGCAGTCACAGCAGCTGCCATAGCATTCATTGCATGAGCCATTTGACCAATGGTGCGATCATTAGTCTCAGGGGGTGGAGGTACACGTCGGGGAGGCATTTCCTTCCTGCAAAACCCAACATTTAGATTAGAACCTTCTCCTGAACTTTCCAACACTATCTCATGTCAACAACTTACTAACGTAAACTTAATTACTCAAGCTCTAGAACTGACTGGACAACTAAACAGAAAACTCTAGACGGATGACTTCCTAAAACACTTTCCCTTTGAAGATCTAAAGCCGTGCTCTGATACCAAAAATGTAACACCCCGTTTTTCATTTTTTTTTTGTTAAAACATCAGAGTCAATTGTTTAACGAATTCCAAAACAACGGAGTATGTTACTTTCAACTGCACAGCCGGCTCTACATATCCGAAGAAACTACAACGCATATTTTTCAAAATGGAAACAACTGTTTTGAAACTGAAATAATAATACATGCATCAGTAGTAACTCCTCGAAGGAGCAAAGTGTAAGTACCTGTACAATATAATAACCCAAAACATAGCACCTAGTTCATGACCTATAAACATAAGGGTGCCAAGAACGTAGGGCATACTATAGCCAAAATATAACAACAACTGCTCCTAGAAAGTATCATAGTATACGGTACAGTCATCCAAAAAGATATCCAAAACTAAACTATGACAGGCCCACATCTACGAAAACGCGATTAGCACAGGATAAGACTATACAACCACAAGCTAAAGAACTAAGGCGGGCAAATGCAAGGGTGCTCGCCACAGACCAAGCAAGAACTCTCGGTAGGGGCTCTGGCTCGTGACGTCACATCATACATCTCAGCGCTATACACATCCCCGGACTCCCTGGTGATCAAGTCAACCCACATGGTCGGGGTTACTGAAGGGGCTGGAATCTCAAAGCAACTATCCCCCTCCATAGAAACTCTAGGGGAATAACCCAGGCGAGATACCGCGGGATCCCCTGAAGGTCCAGGTCTAACAGCAGTCGCTGCTCCAGACACGTCCTCCTCCTGCACCTTCGCAGGTACAGAAGGTCCTCCCACCTCAAATCCTCCACAAGTAGTGGCTCCCAATCCACCATGAGGTACAGTCTCTCCCTCTGAACTCCTCTGCGCCCTCGGCTGAGGATCCATAGGTGCTACTCCTGGAACTCCCCCTGCTCCCTGCATGGGAACTGGAAACGGGGTCGTCTGCCAAATCACGCTCTGGTGTATCTGCAGGGTGTCATGTCTAGTCGTGATCACTATCTGCCCGTAGTAGTAAGCCGTACTTGAAGCCGAGTCAATCCTCCAAGCACTGGGCCGATCCTGGTCAATAAAATCCCAAGTGGTCACAGTCCCCAACACGATCGGCGGAACCTGTGGCTCTCCCATAGTCTGGGTGGTCGTTAACCACATCATAATAATAATAGAGGGTCACTTTCTAAAAATAGCATATAGAAAAGAATGCACATATACAGGTATAACATGATATAATTGAAACACAATTTAACACCACAAAGTAAATGCACATATATCCTAAATGCAGACTCTATATGGATTGGTGGTCCCAATTCGTCGGGTACCCTCACCATGCATGAATCCCGGAATTTTACCTCTCCGCAGAGAGTCGTGATACCCCCCTTGGGTCCTCACTAACTGTGCTGCCTCGCAGACACGATAAGGTGCTGCCCTTGCAGACACCCGGTGTTGCCTCCTTGCAGACACCTGACTCAATTTGATCTCAAAGGATCGATGACGGCTCAGTCACATCACCTGGTGCAGTAGAATCCCTTCGAGATTAGGTGACGGCTCAGTCACATCACCCTGGCCCATTCGGCACCAACTACCTACACGCAACTATGGTATGCATGCGCACACAAATGCAAATGCAACAATTTATATACTCTCGTCTCAGGTAATCATAACCACATGCCAATTCATATATTTCGCACAAATCATATGAAAGCATTTCACACGTTTACATTAATCAACTCAAACAGCACATCAATTTCACAAGAACCCCAAGTGGGCACACAATCATTCATACAAATACATACGCATTCAGTACTATATAATATCGTTAGAAGGTGCCCTTACCTTCGCACGCTTACTGATAATTTCCTTCTTCCCACGTACCGGTACTATCACGTCCTAAACCATGTAATATTTACCGTTAAATAAGGTATTTTATTCCCTCTCAGTTCTAACTCATAAATATAACCATTCCCGATAACTACTAATCTATTTACCATTTTTCTCAAAAACCCTAAAACTCGACATCTCGGTCTCATCGCAATTGCCGATTATTAAAATATTTAAAACCAATGTTAACCAAATAAAATTAGTTAATCACTTTTTTTTAAAATATAAGTTTTTTTTTTATAATAGAAAAAACCTAATCTAATTATCCTAAAAAAATTGAAACTAAAAAAATAATAATAGAAAGTACTTCATATTATTTTTTCAAACTAAACCAAAAAGCAAAAGAAAAACGTAAACTAAACTTACTATAACCACTAAACTATAATAAAATAATAAAACAAACATAAAAACCCAAAAAAAATAAAGAAAAGAAAAACAAGCTGGGAGGGTGACGGACGTCGCCTCCTGTGGCGCACGCCGACCCTGTCCCTTTTTTTTTTTTTTTAATTTTCTCCTCTTTTTTTTTTCGTCTAACACTTTTTTTCCTTTTCATAAATATATATATTAATTATATATATAGTAAACCAATTAATATTATATCCAGCCAACACTACCAGTAATTCTTGCAAGCTTACTAAATATAACATGATAATTTTCTCTCAGTCTTAAAACAACTATCAAAGCTATATATGAATCATACTATATTAATGGAAATAAAACATTAATTATTAGTTCTAACAGTTTTGAACCCAAACCAGTATATCTATCATGCAATGACTTAAAGGAAGTAAAACATGTTAATGTGTAAATATAACATGAAGAAAAAACCTACCCAAATTAGCAAGCTTTTTCCTTGAAATTAAGAGAATGGAGTTTGACGAGAACAGAACAATTTTTCTTTGAGAGAGAACAGACTTCTATGGAAAAGAATTAACCACAACTTTAACACAATAATATTTTTGTCTCAGCAAAGCAATAGTAACCGCCCTTCTACTTCTCACGTGGAAAACAATCATCACCCTTCCCAAAATATCATGATATTTAGTCTTTTATTTTTTTTTTCTAACCTTAGTTAATACATATAATTATAAGAATTCTACTTTTTCGATATTGACCCCAAAAAAGTAACTAATGTACTACTTTATTTTATTTTTCTGAAATAAAATATTTTCTAACTACCCTACAAGTGTCGAAAAAAGACCCGAACGAAAAACAGCTGAGATCGTGTTTTTATCAAAAATAAAATTTGAACATATTAAAATAAATGATATGTGACGAAGTTATAGAAAACAGACTGGAAATGATAAAACTCAAAAATATAATTATTTCGACCGGTCAGCTGGTAATTTTATATCCAAATATTTCCGAAATAAAAGATAATAGTATAGATAATTAAAATAAGAGAATAACGCCACACACTGAAAAGTTTCTGATAACACTCCTGACCTGGCCCTGGTAACACAGTATTATTTATCGACAAAAACCTCGGACTCACGATCGGCAACCCCTAACTCTCTTAATAATTATACAACCTAAATCTTAAAATTAATCAAAAGCTATGGGTCTTACACTCCGGCCTGGATTGTCTCCGAGGACGACGAGCTCGAAGTCTCCGTCTGGGATGGGGCGCGTTGGGTGGAGAGGTTGCCCGTTGATTTCCGCTTGGAGGTCGTGGTCAGCTGCCCCGCCTTCCTCCTGCTCGCCAGGGAACCTGCTGCCGAGGTCGACCGCATTGACGCGCGGGAGCGGCTTCTGTACTGCGTCCGGGGATGGCCTTACTCCGGTCTTGGGCTTAGTGCTGATGGAACCCAGGCCTTTGGTCGCGGCGTCGAAGCACCTCCTGGCCGCTTCAATGTCCCCGTGCATGGTGACGACCCGGCCCCTGGCCGTGTAGTACTTCATCTTCAGATGAACTGTCGATGGTACCTATGTGATTTCGGCCAGAGTGGTCCTCCCCAAGATGCAGTTGTAGAGGGATGGACATTCGACCATCAAGAAGCGGGTATTGACTTGTCGGGCGGTATCCTCGCTCCCGAAAGTGACCATTAGTTCAACATAACCTCATGGTCTAGTGGTGGTACTGTTGAACCCTTGTAGATCTGAGCCCACATAAGGGGTCAAATGCTTCTCGTCGAGTTGGAGGGTCTCGAAGAGGTGGGCGTACATGATGTCCACCGAGCTCCACTGGTCGACCAGGATCCTGCGGACGTCAAAATTATCCATTTGTGCTCGGATCAAGAGGGGAATAGTGGCGTTGGACGCTCCTCCAGGAAGTTCCTCGAGGTAGAAGGTGATGGGGTTTGATCTCCCTTTCACCTTCTCGAAAGTGGTGGTCTTCGCTGAGGTCGTGGCCTCCAGCTCATCAAATTTCCTCTTGATCGACCCGACGGAGACCTTCTCAAAGCCTCCGCCGGATATGACCGTCGCCGCGGGGAAGTTCTCCCACGTGCTGCGTGCGGTGATGGGGTCTTCAGAAGGGAAGCTCGCCCACATGCTGTGAACTGCCTCTGGGTCCTCGATTCCCTCGGGGACGTAAAAGTCCTCGGGTTGAGTGACGCTGAGGGCGACTTGCAGTCGGTTCTCCCCAGAGAGAGGTGTTGTCTCCTCGACGCTTTGAGTATCTCGGGCATCTGACCGAGGAGCGTCGTTCCTCTTGGTGTACTGCTTTAGATGCCCTTATTTGATCAGGATCTCAATTGCGTCCTTGAGATGGACGCAATCTTCCGTGATATGTCCATGGCTCCAGTGGAACCTGCAGTACTTGGACTTGTCCATGTTTGATTTGGGGGGTGTCGGCTTTGAAAAGCAGACACCCCCTTTTGGAACTCCGAGTTGGCGCACTCGTTGATAATTCGCTCGTGGGGAGCGTTGAGCAGAGTGTACTCCGTGAACCGGCCAGCTGGTCCCCTAAGTTCCCGGGAGTCCCTGGGACGACCTTCGCGTCTTTTCTCTCCCCCACGCCAAGGGGGAGAAGAACCTTCGTCTCTTTGGCCGCGGGGGCCATCTCGACGTCTTGAGTCGAGGGCGATTTAGGTAGCCTCCGACTCTTCGAACTCGATGTAATTTTGAGCTCGGTGGAGGAGGTCTTCCAAGTTGCGGGGTCTGTGAATGCCCAAGACTTGGCGAACTCGGTCCCGATACGTAGTCCCCATACGATCGTGAACTTCTTTATGTCGTCGGTCGTGTGGACCTCGACGGCTTCTCGGTTGAATCTCTCAATGTAGTCTCTGAGAGATTCGCTCTTCCGCTTGAAGATGCCTTCCAACGAGGCCACCGTCTTCGGATGTCGGCGAGACGCAGTGAAATGTTTAGAGAAACGTCCCTTCAGTTGTCTCCAGGACGTGATTGATTCAGGCGCGAGACTTTTGTACCAAGTCATGGCGCCTTTTCGAAGAGTTGTCGGGAAGAGCCTACACTTGATAGCTCCTCTGACATTCCTATAGTCGAGCATGGCTTCAAAGCTCTCGACGTGATCGTCGGGGTCGGCTGTGCCGTCATAGGTCCCCAGTTATGGAGGCTTCTCCATGCCCACAGGGATAGGGGTGTCCATGATCTCCCTGGACAGAGGGGTCCTCTGGTCGTCCTCATCGCTTTTGACTGGCGACTGTGATGGGGAGTGATGGCCTCGACCAGGTCCTTGTCGACGAGGAGAGTTTCTGGACTGGCTCTTCGGCTTTTCGCCTTCAGCTTTGCTCCTCTTCCTGGTCGGGAAGTGCCTTGGCCCCTGCTCAGGAGGGGAGCGATGGCGCTTCTGGGTAGCCACAGGCTGGGGTCGCTCCAAGCATGGTCGACGGCCCTCACGCTGCGGGGAGGGGTTGCGGGAGTCCGCCCGGGGAGTCCTTCGCAGGGGAGGAGGACGGTTGGGAGATGATGGGTGACGATGTCTTCGCGGGGAAGAACGTCGTGGTCGCCCTCTCTCGAGCGCTTCGATCCTGAGATTCTGCAGGGCAATCAATTGATTGATCTGGTTGACCAAGGCGAACAGGGCCACCGTGCCCGGATCCGCGTTTGGTGATGGAGCGACTGGCAGGTAGGCAACCGGCGGGATGTCCTGTTGGGCGGCGTCATACGCCGCGTCTTCGGAAAAGGGGGAGGCGATCTACCCGTCCCTTACGTTGACTTCCTCGACATGGATGGCAACATTGTCCTCACGGTGGTCTTCGTTGTCGGGCTGCGTGAAGACGGTGTCAAGAGCTTTGTTCCCAGGTTGGGTGCTGACCATGGTTTTTAGAAAAGGTAGAGATTGCTTTGGTTTAACGATGAGGAAAATGGGGAAGCAAGCTTTCCCACAGAAGGCACCACTGATCGTACCTGGATCAGATAGTATGACAGTGGCCAACAACGCCGTGAGATCTTCAACTCCGGTAGTGATAGAATGGCGGGGGGGTGTACCTGCAAGGCTTACGTGGCGTAGGGAAGACCAGCACGTGGTCTTCGCCCTGGGGTAACGGTCCCGAGATCTCCGGAAGGTGGGCATACCGATTCCTTCGGAAGTGGGAGGTTACAAGGTGATGTGTCCTCGCGGGGAGGCGAACGTGGAGGTCGAGGAGAGAGGTGCTCTCCTAGACGTAAAGACTCTGCTCGACAATGCCTGTCCAATACGTGCCCGACGAATGGGGTGGTGAGGACGTGCCAGACACTAGATAATTGTGGACTTTGTTGGGCCTTCCAAGTCTATTGGGTTGGGCCTGCTCGTCCAATGGGCAGGCGCTGGCCCAATCCAGAACAATTATTATTATTATTATTATTATTATTATTATTATTATTAATTTGTTTAAACAAGAGCACATGATGTAGGCTTATCCTTTTTCACAAAATATAAAAAGCAAAAAGATCATGACTTTGGCTTTTCTAGCATGCTGGATCTACAATCTCAACTTCACACATTCTAAAAGGGCAACAATTTAATAATTTTACTAGCAAGATAATTCCCTTCCATTTCCACATACAAGTTAATGCCTACACTTTAGTTCATAGTAAATTTTAATTAGTATAAGTTATTCTATCAGATTTATATCTTGACTTTCTTCAACATATTCTACATAAGTATACCTTTTATTTTTTTTACAGGAAAGCTGACTATAATTTATTTTTTTAACCATGATTTTTTTCTTTAAGTTTTCTTCTAATTAAGGTTATTATTTTTTTCGCCATCTTTATATAACTGCATTTTTATTGTGTCATATATAATTAATTTTCACTTCAAGTTTTACACAATGTCTTTTTTAATAATCTCATTTATGTTGTTTTATAATCGTATAAAATGTTTAATTTAACGAGTCATTATCAGCAAAATACATATTTTATTTTAATTAACGATTATTTTTATTTGAGGCAAAATCATTATTCTCAAATGTCAATTTTTTTTCTTCATCTCACAAATCTTTTTTTTCTTTTTGTATTATTATTTAATACAATATAGTTTATATAATTATTATTTATTTTAATTTATAATTAAATGACACATTTTAAATTTACATATATATATATATATATATATATATATATATATATATATATATATATATATATATATATATATATATATATATATATATATATATATATATATATATATATTTAATTTTTGATATACCGGGTATCTAGTTTTAAAATAAAAGAGTTTGTGTGTACTTGGTGGGACTCAACAAGAACTTAGATGAAATGAGAGGTAGGATAGATGGAACCACGCCCTTACCAAGTATCAGATAAGTATTCTTTGAAGTTTGTAGAGGATAAATCATGAAGAAATTGATTATAGGGGAGATGTCTACCATAGATTCCATGGAAAATAAGTATGCACTTGTTTCTCCAACGTGTTCACTGTTATTCCATTGACAATGGATTGAAGAAAATTCATGGTGTGATCATTTCCAATGTGAAGTTTGTCAATTCTCTAAACACAATAACTATTCATATTCTATGTTACCTTATAAGGTCTCTCATCCTTTTTCAATGATTCCTAGTAATGTGTGAGGACCATCTAAAATAAAAAGTATCATTGGATCTAGATGGTTTGTGGTTTTTATGGATCATCATTCTAGAATAATATGGTTGTTTCTAATATCATGGTTCAAACTCAGTTCCAAACAAAAATTCTAAGTTCTAAAAATTTATAATTCAAGAGAATGTATTGAAAAAACTCTTGGATAAGGATAATATCTAGACAATCATGGGGTCATTCTTCAAAGCTCTTACGTTTACACCCAACAACAAAATGGGTTAACATAGAGAAAAATTAAACATATTCTGGATGTTGCTAGGTCTCTTATGATCACCACACATGTTCCAAAAAAAACATTGGTGAAGTTTGTCTCAAAAATCACCTACCTAATAAATATAATGTCTTCTAGTGTACTACTAAAATTTCAAACTCCATACCAAGTTATATCCAATTTTTTTCCTCATAGTGTCTTATCCACTCTTCTTATCAAAGTATTTGGGTGTTTTATGTTTGTCGACCGACAAGCTAGTAAACTTAACCCAAGGACTCTTAAAGTGCATTTTAGGATATTCTCCTAATTAAAAAGGATACAATTTTTATTCTCTAATTATCTGAAAATTCTATAATTCAATGGATGTTACATTCTTTAAAAATCAACCATTAAGGAGGAATGTTTTACACACGAATACCAACTTTAGGATATTGAAGCTTTGGAGTCAACCTATGGGGAAAATTCATGGGTTCCACCTTAAAGTAAACCAAAGAGACAAAATAGACCCAATTGTGTCCCGTGATTCTAATTCTAATCTGCTTTTACCTGTCAGACCAATCCAACATCCACCCCCCTTGTTGGTCATAAATGCGTTGTTCAATTGTAGTATTAATCGTGTTAACAAAAATGACAAAGTGTGAGGAAATTTAAATTTTATTCACATGGATTGTCTGTAATTTGACAAGACCGGAGAGAGTATTTGTTATCACAAGCTTGAAAGTAGTAACTGTAACAGGGTGCGCAGAGTGAGGTTGATTTGGTTGTATTATAACTATGAAAATAATTAGACTAAACTAGCCGTTGAATTACTATAGGAGAGTGGGGTTGAATCCTTTGCCCATTTCTCTTGTTAACCTTTGCTCGGATCTATAATTGTTCCTCTCAAAACATGGGTATTTAAAAAAAAAAAATTGTTACAAAAATTGTATCATTGTGTAACTTTCTAAAGGTTCAAGAAACATAAGAAATGAGAGTTTGAATTGGATTTTTAGATTAAAATTTTTTCGTAACCTAAGAACACAAACAACAAATATTCAACAAAGATAAAAAGACACAATTATTTTTTTCATGGTTCGTTGTTAACTAAGTTACGTCCAGACCACCCTCCAGAGTAATTTCGCCTTCTCAATAAGGACTTAAACCACTAATGAAAGAATTGATTACAAACTCAATCACAACCTATCAAAGACTTCTTGAAAATCCTGACTATACCCTAGTCTCTCAAAGATATGCAAGTTAAAATCTAAGATATTACACTTAAGAAATATATTCAAGAAAGTGTTTTAATTGTATGAACGTGATAGCTTTCTTAGTGTGAAAACACTTCTCTTTTTCTTTCTTACGTATGAGTGTTTTTCAAAATGTTATTCATTGAGTTGTTTTTCAAACTTCCAATACCTCTTTATATAGATGAAGAATAGATCCATTGGAGGGTGAAGTTGGAATATCCTCAATATCACAGTTGTATGAAGGTCACTGGATTCTACAACAGTAGAGTGGCTCTTGCAGCAGATAGTGGGTGAGGATGGGACGTGAGGAACGACATTGGTAGAAGAGTGCAATACTTTTTCCTGATCTTCATAGTAGTGGAAAGGATATTTGATTTTGTATTGATTATACTTTTTGCCACGTGTTCTTCTTTAAGTCGTTGATCATTAACTTCTATTTAAGTTGATGAAGCTTGAGTAGAGTTTAGAGTCTATCTTCAGAATCTGGGGAAATGAGACTTCAGAGTCTATAGAGTTTAGAGTATTCAAGCTTGAATTATCAGAGTCAGTATCAGATTCATTTTGGATGAATTCTTGCATAAGAGTTGACTTGGTAATCCAGATGTTTGACTTTCATTTACATATGCCTTTGATTTTTCCTTTGGTTCAGAGTTTGTCTACAGTTCAAAGTTTGATCGTCCAAAGTTGACTTCTTCAGAGTCTGAACTTGTTTTCTATAATCTGTGCACTTAACAAAATGATTAGAGTACAAAATTTTTCTCTATACATATTAAGCTTTTTTATCATCAAAATTCAAGGATAGTTTAAGAAAAAAACTTGTTCCAACACCTTCTTCATTATTATAATGCCCCAAGTGACCATGAGGAAATCACAAGAATGTTTATCTCACATAAATATAGCTTGTCACAACCTATTGTCAAAAACGATACCGGAATAACAAAGTATAATTGGTTTCTTGATCAGCAAGAAATCCACAAGGGTAAGGAAAAAGATGGAAACAAGAAGAAAACAATAAAATTGGTTATAAAATGTTATTCTTTACTTTCTCTTGGAAACAAGATTACAAGTGTTACAGAATAGCAAATAACATCTTTCACCCTAATTAGAATTTTTCCCACTCTGCAAAGATGGGAGACTAGTATGCTA
Source organism: Lathyrus tuberosus (assembly GCA_022829125.1). Taxonomy (NCBI): domain Eukaryota; kingdom Viridiplantae; phylum Streptophyta; class Magnoliopsida; order Fabales; family Fabaceae; genus Lathyrus; species Lathyrus tuberosus. The sequence continues at coordinate 6,575,522 of JALAZF010000193.1, forward strand.
TTAATAAGAAAACTAACATACTAACATAATTGGCTTTTACACACAGACCCATAACTAATTTAGGGAACAAGCTAACTTAAATAATTGGGCTTAGAACCAATGCCCAATTCGATATGCTAATACTCCTAGCATACTTCGACTACAGCATATAAATAGACTTTGACAACATGCTAAGATTATTTCGAATTGTTGAACCAAGAAGCTACCCTTCAACCATACTAGAGTTCAATCCAATATCTCACAAATCTCCACCTTGGAACAAACTCTATAACATCAAGAGAACAAACTAGCTTTCTTCATGCAGCTTTATCAACTGCATACAATGCAAGAACTTGCAACTTGGTGATTATATCAGCAACATTGTGATCTGTCAAAACCTTCAGCACTTGGACTTATCCACGCTCGATTACCCCTCTGACGAAATGCAGCCTCACATCGATGTGCTTGGTTCGCTCATGATAGGATGAATTCTTCGACGGGTGTATAGCACTTTGACTATCACATTTAACATTGATAACTTGACCTTGAAGTTTCATCTCCTTAGAAAACCTTCAAGCCACAATGCTTCTTTCACAGCTTCAGTGATGGTGATATATTTAGCTTGTACATATAATCTTCCTTTTCCTTTTCTGCATGCCCTTCAGGTTTCCTCATCAGGATTGTTTCATCCAGATCTCCATACAAGAAAGCAGTACTTATATCCATTTGTTCCAGTTCCAGGTCAAATTGTGCCACCATGGCAAGCAACATTCGAATGGACCTGTGTTTCACAACAGGAGATAACACATCATTAAAGTCGACACCTTCTTTTTGAGTGAAACCCCTTGTGACCAATCTTGCCTTGTATCTTTTCGACGTCACTCCTTCGACTCTTTCCTTAAGTTTGAAAATCTACTTACAGCTGACTAACCTGGAAGTAGATTTCTTGATTAGTTCCAAAGTGTGGTTATCATGAAGAGACTTCATCTCATCTTCCATGGCCTTCAGCAATTCAGTCTTATTTCGACTTCTCATAACTTCCTTATAGTCTCTAGGTTCTTCGTCAAGAACCTCACTTGCAGAGATTAAGGCATAAGCTATAAGATCTGCATACCCAAGTCATTGAGGTGGCTTGATGACTCTTCTCGACCTATCTCTTGCCAATAGGTAGTCACCAACCTCTTCATATCTAACGCAATCAAAGGACATTTGTTTATTAGATATGTTGTTTTCGAAACAACCTCTACCCAAAACACCTTCTTTAACCTAACACTAGTCAACATGCATCTAACTCTTTCCAAAATGGTTTGATTAAACCTTTCAGCTAAACCATTTTGTTGGGGATTACTTGCAGTAGTTATGTGCCTTTCAATACCAGAGGCAGCACAAAAACTGTCGAATGCCTCATTGCAAAATTCAAGGCCATTGTCTCCACCGAGCAGATTTTGTTTCCCCAGTTCGACCAGACCCCTTTCACTGACATGGCCTAATTTCATGTGCCAAATTTCTGTTTTCAACAAAGGTTTCGTGGATACAACATCTGCAGAGCCACTTATAACTTCAGCCTCAAGGGTATACAAGCCTTGTTTCTTCAAGCCTCTTAAGACTTTCTTCGACCTCTTCATGACTTTCAGAATACTTTTCTCTCCTTTGAAAACATATCCTTTCTTGTTGAATTCACCAAGAGAAATCAAATTTCTCTTCAAATCAGGTACATACCTGACTTCAGTCAACAACCTTATTGACTCATTATGGAGCTTGAATCTCACAAATCCAACACCTGCAATCATGCAAGCTTTATTGTTTCCAAGCAATACAGATCCACCATCTTTATCGCATAGTTCCTCGAACAAGTCTTTGTTTGGAGTCATGTGCCAAGTGAAACCTGAATCCATAATCCACTCTTTACTTGAGTCGCCACTTGAAACCACAAGAACATCAGATGAGCCAAAATTATCTTGAATAATGGATGCGTTGCCATTATCCTTACCTCCATGATCTTTCAGGTGTTCAGGGCACCCTTTTCTTGTATAACCCTCTTTTTTACAGTGATAACATCGAATACCAGATGCATCACCACTATAAGACTTATACTGACTTTTACCCTTCTTCTTGTCGAACTTGCCATCTCTCTATGTGAATTTCGCCATAACCGGCAGGCCTTCACCAGTCGAAGATGGCCTGTGCTCCTTTTTCATTCAAATCCTTAGAATACAAGGCTGATAGAACTTCTTCAAAGGTCAGAGACTCTCTTCCATCCAAAAGAATTTCTTTGAGGTGAGCATGTGATCTGGGCAAAGCACACAACAACAACAACGTTTGATCTTCATCCTCAATCTTGACATCGATATTTTCAAGATCAAGAATCGACTTGTTGAACATATCTAACTGTTCAGCCAGAAATTTTTCTTCACTTATCTTGAATGAATACAGACCTTGCTTCAGGTAGAGGCGATTGATCAACGATTTGGTCCTGTACAAACTTTCGAGTTTCACCCATAACCCAGACGCCGTCGTCTCCTTCGAAACCTGTCAAAGAAATTTTATCATCAAGGCTCAATAAGATGGCGATGTGGGCCTTCTCTACCATATTCGTTTTTCTTTGTCTATTAACGCATCATCCATGGTTGCGGCTCCCTTCAACGCTTCTAAACAACTCTGCTGAACCAATAGGGTTTTCATCTTCAAGTTCCATAGACTAATATCGTTCACTCTGGTGAACTTTTCAATCTCATACTTTATTTACGGCATCTTCTCCACGCTTACCGCACCAATTTGTTGTGAAAAACGATACCTGAATTATAAAGTATAATCGGTTTCTTGATCACCAAGAAACCCTTAAGGGTAGAAATAAGGAGAAACAAGAAGAACACAATGAAATTGGTTATAAATTGTTATTCTTTACCTTCTCTTTGAAACAAAATTACAAGTCTTACAGAATAACAAATAACCTCTCTCACCCTAATTAGGATTTGCACCACTCTACAAAGATGAGAGACTAGCATGCTATTTATAAGAAAACTAACATACTAACCTAATGGACTTTTACACACAGGCCCATTACACAAGCTAACTTAGGGAACAAGCTAACTTAAACAATTGGGTTTACAACCAAGGCCCAATTCGACATGCTAACACTCATAGCATACTTCCACTATAGCACGTGAACAGACTTCGACGACATGGTAAGATTATTTCCAATTGTCGAACCAAGAAGCTACCCTTCGACCGTACTAGAGTTTGATCCAATATCTCACACAACCAAATATGGCCTATCTCTAGAAATCATAAATAGACCCACAATCCTAGTTGGTTCTAATTTGCAAATCTTCAACTAGTTCTCATTGTTATCTAGATCAATTCTAACGACTCCATAAACAGAATAAAAACATGGGTTAAATATGTTTGTGGTCCTCCTAAATATCTCATATTTCACTTTTAGTCCCTCAAAAAAATTTCTTCAAAGAATGGTCCTCCTAAAAAATTTCATCTACACTTTTGGTCTCTCATGCTAAAAATGTCGGTAATTCGGTCGCTAAGCAGTAAACTATCGCTAAACCCGTTGCTAATTTTGTCGCTAAGTTGTAAAAATCGTCACTAAGTTGTGGGAGGGGCCAAAAGTGTAGATGAAAAATTTTAGGATGACCATTCTTTAAAGACAATTTTTTTAGGGACTAAATATGAAATATGAGATATTTAGGAGGACCACAAACATATTTAACCCTAAAAACATTAAGCGCAAATAAAATTGAATATTTATAAAAAGAGATTAATTTACAAATAGCAAAACTAAGTTGACATGTCGTTTACATTATTTAGACAAATTCATTTCAGGAGTACCTATCTAAGTGAAGTAGTCACTCATCCTTAGAGGATTCAAGGCTATTACAATAAAGGTATCAAGATTAAACTTACAACAATTAGGGATGATTCTCTAACAATGACTTTTGTTTTCCCTCATTTCTTGCTCATAATATGTTTTTTCCCATAAAAATTCGAAACCTTAATACCAAAAGTGTGTAACAAAATTGGACAAGTGAAAGTCTTGTCTTGTTTCATATTAAATGGCCATTGTAATGGCCTTTTAGGGTTGATAGAAAAGATCCCATTTTCACAAATTAGCATTATAACAACATCATAAACTTTCTCACTATTTTTGTCATTTTAAAGTACCAATTAGACTTCAACTTCTTCATGAAAGTTATAATACTTAAAATTTTCTTTCATTTTCCATTGGTTTCATCTCAACCGAACTTACAAAACTCCATATATGACCAAAATATTGTACATACATAAAATTGAATTGCACAAACAAGTCACTCTAGCCCTTGGGAGCGTCGCTCTGTCTTTTAGTGGCTAAATTGTTTGAACAAGATTTTTTTCATGACATATATTCCTTGGGTTTTGATTATAACAAAGTATTAAAAGAACAATGCTTATATTTGATGTGTGTTTCATGTATGCAGATTCTAATACTTATATATATATATATATATATATATATATATATATATATATATATATATATATATATATATATATATATATATATATATATAAATATATTCAGAATCTGATATACAAAGGCACACTTGAGAGAAGATGAATTGCTAGCTTCTGGTGGTGTAGAATCTGAAGAACACTCTCTAAGTGATGTTTGGCATAGACTCTGAAACTGAAAGTCTCAGCACCAGAAGAAGCAACATAATTGTCTCTACACTTGGTGAATGTAAATTGGATTCTGGTGATCATTCAGAGTTAGTGATAAAACTAAAGCTATTTGTACTGCAGAAAGCAAGTTGCATTGTCAAATCAGATTGTCAGCTAGAGTCTTAGTTCACAAGGCTCAAGAAAATTTGGCATGTTTTACGGATATCTACTCTCAACGGCTCTATAGTACAAGATCTCTTTGAAGACTCAATGGTTAAACACGTTACACAATGGATCAAGATCTTTTGGTATATCTATCTTCAACGTCTCTTGTACTATGGAGAAAGATAAGAAACTTGATCAAGTTATCTCTCCAATGGCTAGCCTTCTGCAAATGCTATATTAGTAGCTGAAGGTTCAAACTGAATCTTTAACAAGGATCAACCTAATGGAGGAGTAACAAGATTAGCAATTATTAACACAATCGAGTATGCAGAATATCTGTTAAAGGTTGCAATTGTAAAAGCCTTAAGATTTCTTAAACATTTAATATCTTAGAAATCTTAAGAGCTTTAGGTATTTGTTATGGTGATTTCCATGTACCTCTGATATTTGTATCAAGTACACCTTGTTCTCTATTCTGCCGAACATGTTGTTTAGCAGGTTAGATCAAAGTCTCTTGCTAAGTTCTTGAGCATAAAAGTCTCTAGTTGAAAAGCTTGAGCCAAGTAAGTCTTTTGATATGTGCTTGAGCATTGAAAGTCTTGATCTGTTTTGATTTAGAAGTGAAGTCTTGGATTGTGAGTCTGAGCCAAGAAGTCTTAGAGGGTGCATCTGAGCAGATGAGTCTTAGGTAGAGTGTCTAAACAGAGAAGTCTTGAACCAGGAGGGTTTAAGCATGAAGTCTTGGGTTTGTGGAATCTGAGCAGGGAAGTCTTGGACTGTGGATCTGAGCAAGAAGTCTTGGGCCTGAAGGGCTTGAGCAGGAAGTCTTAGGACTGAGGAACTTGAGCATGAAAGTCTTAGGTTGAGGGTCTAAGCAAGGAAGTCTTGAGTCTGTAGGACTTGAGCAAGGAAGTCTTGAGCCTTAGGGGTTTAAGAAAGAAGTCTCAAATTTAGGGTCTGAGAATCGTAAAAGTCTTATGCAGAATGCATAAGAGATTGTAATCATGATTTGATTATAGTGAAAATCTCTTGTGAAGCAAGAGGGCTGGACTACTCTCATTTGGGAGGAACCAGTATAAATCTTTGTGTCTTCTGCTATTATTTATTTGCTTCTTTTAACATTCTCTTGCTGAGTATAACCAGAATCTGAATACCAGTTTAGATTATGGACTCTGATCAGACGCAAATTAAGAAAACGGAAAACACAATTCAACTCCCCCTTCTTGTGTACTTTTATCACCTTCACAAATATAGTGCCGCTCAAGAATTTGGAGGTCCATTATTACTTTAATTGTTGGTTTTTATCCATTCATGATGATATAACACCACTCAAGGACTAAGGAGCATGATTTTGCTAACCAAAGGCTCATTATAGTGTTTCTCATATTCCTGTGCTGCTAATTTTCTCTTTTGCAATTTTTACTATTTTTCTGATATTTCTCGAATAGTCCTCTTCTTGCTTTGTCATTGTAACTTCCATATTAAAATATCATAGATTTTTTTCTGTTAAGATTATTTTGATTCGAACCGATCTTTTTCATGCTTATATGGAATCTTTATTAAAACCTACAAAAATATTAAAGAATTAAAAGCAAAAGTACTTAAAAATGAAGGAAAATAATACGAAAAACATGATATGATGAACGGTCATCACAAATCCAAACTTGAACCTTTCCTTGTCCTCAAGAAAAAAAAACTTGCAAAAATTGATATTTTTCAAAAAGAACACGATAGTTTACCTACTTTAATGATAATGTCTAAGTTTGACGCTACTTACAAGAGTAATTTCATGAGCTTACTCAAATTTTACTTCCATATCGATAAATAAAAAAAACTTCAATCATGCTCAGATGTATCCAACATTTTATCTCTTTCTCACAAGTTAACTAAAATTAAAAGGGTACACTTAATTAACATGTAATAATTAATTTACTAGAAGCTTGCAATTTTTTAAAACAATTTATCAAATCAATGTTATTACGCGCACTTTTGAAGTCTTAAAGGTTGTAACGTGTCTTGGAGTTAAGCACTAAATTCCTCCATTCATCCATTCTTTAAACATTATGTTTCTTTCATGATAATCAAACTTTAAGGGATTGGTTCTAGATTTTTTAGACATTCTTTTCTTTTATCAGTACCCGTCTGTTTTTATTTTTTCCTTATTCTTTGCTGAACAATTTTTTTATTTTTCAATTGGTGCCTATTTTCACATCTTTTCTAAGGCTCATACAATGGCATTTTCTTTCAAGACTACCACCCTAAACTTAAAATATTTTTATTCCAAAACAAGGTCAAACTTAAGATCATGTTAAACTTATTGATTTTTTTCTCATGACTACTTAACTCAAGAGGTATAACGTAATTACAAGTAATACACAACAATGTTATTCAATTTAAAAAAAAAAAGGATATGACTCAAAGGGGCTAGCAAAAGATGTATTCTTTATTTATCAAAGGGTAGTCTTTAGGAGCTCTAGGTTCCAACAAAAAAATACTCCAATGTGCAAATAACATGACAATTAACCATAAAAAAATAATGGAAGTTCTATAAATTTCACATAAACATGAATACATTCATAATAAGAATAAAAATAATATGCCATCAATATTTTGCTCAAACCTTACTTGTTTAGTTTTCTACAAGTTGAAAAAATTTGAGATTGACTTTGGTCTTTAGTCATTATCCTTCTATTAGTATTTTTTTTTTAATTTTATTTGATCTTAAGTATTCTCGTTTGATACCTAGTTTATTTCACAAACAAGCTCTTATTTGTCATTAACATTGTAAAAGATAGAGAGAAAAAAGTTAGAAACGACAAATTCTTAAAATTCAAACAATTATGTTAATTCAAAATAGGAAATGATAATAATTTTTGTTGTTGTGAGTGTTACTCATCAATTAGCTAAATAAAAATTTAAGGGGAAATAAAACCCAAAACTCAAATTTAAATAAAATGTAAATAAATAAAAATAAAAATTGTTACCACCCTTGAGTTGCCTCCTAAGAAATGCTTGTTTAATGTCATGAACTTGATGTCTCGTGAAATTCTGGCACACAAATACCAGATGTCGAGACAGATGTCACAATACTGGAATCAAAACAGCTTAACCATACAAACAAAGATGGAGAAATTTAAATGACAAAAAAGTAAAATCAATATCAGAATTATTAATCCAGTTTGGTGCAACTCACCTATATCAGGGGGCTACCAAGCCAAGAAAGAAATTCATTATGATAGTATTAGTTCAAAGCTAAACTCCTCCGTTTACAACTTCTCGCCTAATCCCTACTGATCGTACCTGGATCAGACAGTTTGACAATGGCCAGCAAAGTCGTATGGTCTTCAGCTCCGGTGGTGATGATGCGGCGGGGGGGTGTACCTGCAAGGTACTCCGACGCTCAAGTCAGGTAAGGTCAGAGAAAAACAAGTACAGAAAGCAGGTGTGAGTTTAGAATAAGAAGTAACCTGACCCTCTCAAGAGAGAGGGTATTTATAGAGAGCCCCCAGCGCGGGGCCAACAGTTACTTGCACTCTGATGGATTGTAGGGCCCAATCCAAGTAACTGCCAGGGCTTACGTGGCGTAGTGAAGACCAGCGCGTGGTCTTCGCCCTGGGGTAACGGTCCCGAGATCTCCGGAAGGTGGGCAGACCGAATCCTTCGGAGGTGGGAGGTTACAAGAGAACATGTCCTCGCGGGGAGGAGCCCTTGTGTATCAGGGAGATACGTCAAGCCCTGCAAGGCTTGACGTCTCTGTTTGACGGTCTCTGCTGCACGAGCCCGACACTGCTGAAGGCTGACACGTGCTCGATGCAGGCATTGCATGCGAGCCTTGTTGGGTCGTCCCAGGCCGTGTGGGTTGGGCATGCCCGTCTGAAGGGCAGGCTTTGGCCCAGTCCAGAACAGGAGCTCCACAAGTCGTTGCTCCGAGGTGTCGGAGTAATGACTTAAGGGTCAGCAATCGTGTCGGGGACGTATTGGACTCGATTGTGGGACCGAGATGGTGGTAGTCGCGAGGACCTCTTCATTTCTGCCGGGCTCATACTACGAGCGGGGAATGTCAAATGGGGCAGAAACCTAAACGTCTCCTCGAGTTTGATAGGCCGCTGCTGGGCGACTTTGCGGGGATACGAGAAGTTGTAGAGTCGGGTACCATACATTGTGAAAGGATGCGCGTGGGAGAACGAAAGAGTGTACGTGGGGAAGTGTGTGCCACGTGTTATGCGTCATCATTACCTAGGGCGATGATCGGTAAAATAGCAAGTGTACTATTTTATCGATGTAGTGATAAATGGGGTAAACCCCAGTGTCGGTCTCTTGAGGACTGCGCAGTGAATTGAGTTCTTCGAAGAGATTTCAATTAAACAAAATTCCTTGATAGTTTGTTTTGAGTCAAAGGAAACTATTACTATCAGAATTATAAAAATGACGATAAAGGATTCACAAATATGAGAGTAATGCTAGGGATGGTGTATAACTTGTACTGCAATGACTTTACATATTCTTGTTCTAAAGATACATGTGTTTACCTTATCTTTCCTATAGTCCGTATTATTTTTCCAAAATTCCTTTAAAGAAAAACCTTTGATATTCCTCCTTGACCCTGATTCCTCAAAGGTCAAGAAAGCACATCAAGCAATAGTTTTGACATATAAAATTAGTTTGCACAGGGTATCCCAATTCCTTGGCAATACCGGCAGTGAGAAAATTCATGCAACAATGTTAGGATGGTTGTTCAGGCCAAATCCTAACTACGATCAATTATCAGATTTCCCAAAAAGATAAAGCATTAAGCACATTGCAAGAATTAAAGAAAATGGTTCAAACACACATCTATAGATTGGAATTCAAAAAGTCATTACAATAATCAAATTAGGGACACCCCCCTAGCATTGGGGGGTTTATCCACTCATGTTCATCACAGAAATAAAAACGATCAAGAGAAGGGATGAAAACATTACAATAAAGAATGGATTCTTGGATCGTCAATCGCTTCCGCTTTTGATCGATCCTCTTTCTCCCTAATTCTCCCCACGCTAAAACTCAATAATCCATCCAAAAAAAACTCCCCTTCATCTATCCTAGACCTCACTTAAATAACACCAGATTCTAAAATTACAGGGTAAAATACCAAAAGTGCCCCTCGGGTAAGTGAATCAGAGCCAACTAAAAAAAATATAAAATCCAAGCTACAGCACTCCTGACATGGACCGTGTTGGGCTAACACGGGGGCCGTGTCAGGCCTTCATTAAGCCACCAAAGTCTTCAAGTGCCAGGGGTGCTGACACGGGCCGTGTCGGCTGACACGGGGGCCGTGTCAGCCCTCTGGATTCCTTTCCACTTCGCCCAAAGCTCTCCCTTCCTGACACGGGCCGTGTTGGGCAACACGGGGGCCGTGTCAGGCCTCTGATCTTCACCAAACTCTTGTATTTTTCTTGTGTTCCGAGGCTCCGTTCTTCCGTCGGCCTTCCGGGTACTTAACCTGCAACCTAAAACCACTAACCAAATACCATACGCGTAAAATGCGACAAATAACTTAAGAATATCAACAACTAAATTGAAATAGCAACAATTACGAAAAGCGAAAATAGTAGGAAAAATAGAACGAAAACCACTTACTATGCTACCAGTATTGCTACAAAATGCCGACCGAATGACTGAAAAACTCAGAAGAATGGTGACCGATCACAACCCCAAACTTATCTCATTACTTGTCCTCAAGTGATGTTAGAGAAACAAGTCGGTCACCCCTCGAATCAGAACTTACCACAACACTGCTAAGGCTTTTCACAAATCTCGTCCCACCTTCCTTTCAACGATTTCCTTTGCACCCGACTCTGACAGTCCACCACACTTCCACGTCTTAAATCCTATTCCACTGCCAGTGTTCTCTCACTCTCACTGCATCTCTCGGGGTCACGTGTTTTGCTCTCAAAATCAAAGTATGAAAATGTCGACTCACAAATTCGAATACCATCTATGTTCAATTCCACAACACGCACAACACACTTTATGAGGACTTTCGGGTTGTAATGGGGCTAAGGGGCCAGGTGGGATAAACAAAACGGAGGGAGAACAAGGGGTTTTGGCTCGACTTTTGCGCTATCTCTTCCATCTCTATGCATTCCTATTTATTCATGAACCGGGGGGTTCGCACACTTCTACCGATTTTCCAGTTTTCTTTCCTCATATAACTTGAGGTTTCCTTCCTTATTTTTCCACTGGATTACCGCTTAGTGAGTACATTCTCTTTATTCTCTTTTTTTTTCGACATTTTTTTTTTCACATTTTTTTTTCTTTCTCTTTTTTTTTATGTACTCACTCTACTTTTCATCCGTATGTGATAACCCCAAACTTAGGAATTTGCATATTTCCGAAGTCGATAGCACCCAGTCAAGCAGGGTAGGAAGTGTTTTGGGCTTATGGTTAACATATGGCGGTTAAATAATACAAACAAAAAGGAACGAAAAACTCAAAATGGGGTAACGAGGGGTAAATATGCAAGGGTAGGCTAGAAAGGCTCTGGGTTAATACAAACAAGTGCCTCAGTGTGTACATGCGCGAATAGATAATCCCACAGACAGATACGCGAACTCAGAGTGACATAAACATACCTGATACTCTCTCTGTGCAGAAGTATTTGGCAATGAAGCTCACATGGTTGGTCTACTGGCAGCTTCCAAGTCTTCTCAGTGTGGTGTGGCATCATCTCTGTCTCGGGCACTCAGTATTCTCGAATCTGTCCCGTGTTGGATAACTTATGTCCAGCCATTCTTTTAGCAGTGTCCACTTCTCGGGGTTCCCTTGAAACTTTGCTCGGTTCGCATCTTTTCAACCACTCACTCTGAGTCTTCACATTCGTCGGGCATATCTATAACAATCCTGAAGCATCAAACCAGAAAATTCAAAAACAACCAATTAAAGACAGATAAAGATAAACCAACAATAACTGAAAATAAATACTGAAAAACTAAATAAACTAAAAACCCCCCCACACTTGAACTGAACAGTGACCTCACTGTTATAGACCAAATGTAAAGGGGACTCACAGTGCCTCATTGAGGAGGAGCAGGAAAATGCAGAATCATTTGCTGCATCATGTTGGTCAGGTTATCCAACTTCCCACCCTGGCTGCTCTGCTCCGCCCGGATCTCTCCTATCTGAGTCTGGATCCAAGTCCATTGGTCCGGTGCCATGGAGAATGAGCCTGAACCTGTGCTTGAAGCACCAGCATACGGAGGAACCGTCTGATGCGGCTCCGGCTCTGCTCTGAATCCTTGCTGCTCCTGCTCTCCTGTAAACAAATCCTCCTCTTCCTCGTCCCCAAGATCGAGGACGGCATTATTATAACACCAGTTTTCCTTATTTTGAATCCCAATTCTATCGGGGTTAGGTAAATACATCATAAAATGCCCAGAACAAAGTAATGAATAACAGTTACCTGCTTCCGCAATCATACCTTGCTGGATCAACGCCTGAAGATCCAATTTCGACTTCCCCGAGACCGGTGTCTCGTTTCGCAGAACATGTTCATAGCCCAGGCTGTCGGCTATCTGTGAAATCATTCCTCCAATGGAAATACCCCTTGAAGTTGCTCGTGCAACTCTCCCCAGATAATCTGCTGCAAAGGCTGCTATGCTTACCGCGGTCCGGTTTGCCATAGAATGCAGCAGGAACAGTTCCCTCTGAGTCGCTACACCATTGCTGTCTCCCCTACCAAAAAGTGTGTACGCCAGAGCCTTCTGGGCGAACCTGAAACAAGGGTTCTGGATACCCGATGCCTTCGCTCCCTTGGCCACATAATCCTCCTGGCCTGTGATAGCGGTCCAGAATGCATGTGCATCAAAGGATTCTGGGACCAATCCAGGACCATCAATCGGAAGGTTCAGCACATCCCCCAATTTTTCCACCGTCATCTCATGGTCTGTGTTAAACAACCTGAAAGACATGGTACCAAAAAAAAGTAAGTAGCACCAGTCCATTTCTTTTTAAGCTGAAATTGCAATGTACTCAAAAATTTAAGCGTAATGCGCTCGAATGTGGGGGCCTTGTAGTGCATAAATTCAAGCATACCTATAGTGTGGAACATTCGTTCCATCTCAGTTTTCATACCTAAACGACTGAGAGTATCAGAACACATATACCTGGTGGGGATGATTTTTCGCTTCAAGTGTATCGCATACCTCCGCTCTTGGTCCTCACTATCGAAGACAATGTCGTGAGCATTGGCCCGCCTGGTGGGCCTTTTCCGGGCGCGGGATGCCTCCGCAGCCGGCCTCTTTCCGGTGTCTGTGCGCTTGGGGGGGCATTTTGGGGTTCTGCAAAAATCACACGAAAATAAACAGGAAAGTTAGAGCAAAAAATTACCGTCACTATGTAGAGGATGATGCGTAGAACAACTTTTGTGAAGGCTCCACAACGTTTTGGTGGATGAATCGGCAGGAAAGTGAAGCTTTTGATGAAGGAGGCTATGGAGTTTTTGAGAGAAAAAGGTATAAAATAGGGTTAGTGAAGAGAAATAATGAGAAGAATGGAGATAAATAAAAATTAAAACAATTATGAGTGATTAAAATCAGGTGGGGTCCACACATTTAATTCAAAATTCAAAATTTTAAGAGAGAAAAATTCTTGCCGCGCTGCCTGACACGGCCGTGTCCGGCTGACACGGGGTCCGTGTCCGGCTTCTGTCCATGATCCAATTTTCGTTACAACTCCCAGACCTTCTGACACGGCCCGTGTTGGGCAACACGGGTACCGTGTTAGGCTTCTGTCCATCCTATTTTCTTTAACACTCCCAGACCTCCTGACACGGCCCGTGTTGGGCAACACGAGGACCGTGTCAAGCCACTGCAATTTCACTTTTTCTCCGTTTTTTTTCATAAATTCGACACCAAGCTCTCTACCGCACTACCTCTTCATACATATGCACTGTGAACACCTATAAAACATAATATACGACACAAACATACAGAATTAGCATAAAAATCGTGGGTTGCCTCCCACGCAGCGCTGCGTTTAACGTCGCATGGCTCGACGGTTGATCGTCCTACCCAGTGAGACGAGCAACATCAACCAGTCTATTTGGTTGTCCTTGGAAATAGGGCTTCAACCTCTGCCCATTCACTTTGAAAATATCTCCATTGGACTGATTCTTGATTTCAACCGCTCCATGCGGAAATACTCTATGCACCACGAAAGGTCCTGACCACTTAGATTTTAATTTCCCGGGGAACAGTTTCAACCTTGAATTATACAGGAGGACCAGTTGTCCTTCCCAAAACTCTTTTCTTTGAATTCTCCTGTCATGCCACTTTTTTGTTTGATCTTTGTAGACCTTAGCATTCTCATACGCTCGGTTTCTGAATTCCTCTAACTCGTGAAGTTGAAGAATCCGAGAACTTCCAGCCTTTGACAAGTCCATGTTCAGATACTTAGAGGCCCAGAAAGCCTTGTGTTCAAGTTCCAATGGCAAGTGACATGCTTTTCCGTAAACAAGCTGGTATGGTGACATGCCGATGGGCGTTTTGAAAGCTGTTCGATACGCCCATAGAGCATCATCCAACTTAATAGACCAATCTTTTCGAGATGAACTCACCGTCTTTTCCAGAATTTGTTTGAGTTGTCTATTTGACACCTCTACTTGCCCACTTGTTTGCGGATGGTAAGGCGTAGCTATCCGATGTTTCACATTATATTTCTGCAGAAGCTTCTCCATGAGATGATTCAGAAAGTGCGTCCCTTCATCACTAATCAATGCTCTCGGAACACCAAACCTAGAAAATATATTCTCTTTCAGGAATCTCACCACAACTTTCGCATCGTTGGTAGGCAATGCCACCGCTTCCACCCATTTGGAAACATAATCCACCGTAACCAAAATGTAGTTTTTTCCGAATGACGGTGGAAACGGCCCCATGAAGTCTATTCCCCATACATCAAATAACTTAACCTCTAGCATAGAGTTCTGGGGCATCTGATTTCTTTTTGATATATTCCCAGTTCTCTGACATCTATCACACTCCTTCACTAACTCTTGGGCATCCTTGAATAAAGAGGGCCAGTATAACCCTGACTGAAGGACTTTAGCTGCTGTCTAATCACCACTAAAGTGTCCTCCATACTCGAAATCGTGACATGCTTTCAACACATCTTTCTGCTCTTCCTCAGGTACACATCTTCTGACCAGACCATTCACTCCTCTTTTGTAGAGAAACGGATCATCCCATAAGTAAAACCTGCAGTCATGAACAAACTTTTTTTTACGGTTAGAGTCGAAATCATCTGGTATGATACCACCCACCAGATAGTTTGCATAGTCCGCGAACCAAGGCACTCCAATAACAGCTAGGATGTGTTCATCAGCAAACTCATCCTTTATTGGACGCTTATCCTCTGTCTCCTCAATTGGTGACATCCGTGAAAGATGATCAGCAACAGTGTTTTCACACCCTTTCTTATCGCGAATCTCTACATCGAACTCTTGGAGAAGTAAAATCCACCTCAGGAGCCTGGGCTTCGAATCCTGCTTAGCAAAAAGATATTTCAAAGCAGCATGGTCAGTGTAAACAATCACTTTTGAACCCAACAGATATTTCCTGAATTTATCGAAGGCATACACAACAGCTAACAACTCCTTCTCGGTAGTTGCATAATTCATCTGTGCAGGGTTCAAAACGTGACTAGCATAATAAATAACACGAAGCAGTTTATCTCTTCGCTGTCCAAGAACAGCCCCTACCGCAATGTCACTAGCATCGCACATGATCTCAAAGGGGAGAGACCAATCGGGGGCAATCACAATGGGTGCCGACACTAGTTTATTTTTCAGTGTATCAAATGCATCGGCACACTCTTTATCAAAAACAAAAGTCTTGTCTTTAACCAACAAGGTAGTCAAAGGTTTAGCTATCTTGGAGAAATCCCTTATGAACCTACGGTAGAAACCCGCATGGCCTAAGAAACTCCGAATACCTTTCTCATTCACAGGTGGTGGTAATTTTGAGATAACCTCCACTTTGGCTTGCTCGACTTCGATCCCATTGTGGGAAATCTTGTGACCAAGAACAATGCCTTCTCGTACCATAAAATGGCACTTTTCCCAGTTTAGGATCAGATTACTTTCTTGACACCGCTGCAAAATAAGTGAAAGGTTAGCCAGACAATTATCAAATGAGAAACCAAAAATAGAGAAGTCATCCATGAAGACTTCCATATGCTTCTTAAGCATATCAGCAAAGATGGACGTCATGCATCTTTGAAATGTTGCTGGGGCGTCACCGTTCGATCATACAACTCGATATGCTCATTCGCGGCAATTACTTCTATGATCCTTTTGATACCAGTGGCTGTTGTGAAATTAGTTGAGCCACCAGCAGCAGTATCTATAAGCTGTTTTGTTTTGAGTCGTAAACCATTCACAAAATTTTGCATCTGCTCGGTAGCATCCATGTTATGAGTTGGACATGCTGCCAGACACCTTTTAAACCTCTTATATGCATCTCCAAGAGACTCCCCTTCTTTTTGTTTGAAATTGACAATGTCGTATCTTTTCCGAATGAACACTGAAGCAGGAAAATACTCGTTGAGGAATGCTGTTTCCATTTCTTGCCAATTTGTGATACTCCCAGCTGGAAGTGAGTAGAACCACTCTTCAGCATCATCAGTCAGTGTGAACGGAAACATAACAAGTCTCTTGGCCTCTTCTGAATGACCTTCTATCTTCAAAGATGTTGTGGTAGTGAGGAATCTCTGTAAATGCTTATTTGCATCTTCATTGATTCTTCCAGAGAAAGGCTTGCTCTCCAACTGGAGAATAGTGGATGGATGCAACTGAAAGTGTGCCACATTCACCGGTTGATTCACAATGGTCATCCGATTTGGTTGAGCATTTGCCCCTCCATAGTCTCCCAATAATCTCTCTACAGGAGGTTGATTACCTGCCATGTTACCGAATTCATGATTTGTCTCCCTGTCAGAGTCAGAGTCACTGTGCTCAGAATGCACAGATACTTTGTCTTCCGTTTCCTGAATCAGAACACTAGGACTTGCATTTGAAGCTGCCAGTCTTTCAATTCTTGCCTTGCGGCGTCTCTCGTGCAATGCTCTTTCTGGTTCTGTGTCAAAGGAAAATTTAGCTGAGGTCTGACCTCGCATAAACAGTTAGACAAGAGTTAGAACGGATAACAAAAATTGCAATAATAAAAATTAAAATAGCAGAAAAATAAAATTTTGGTTGCAGAGCAACAAAATTTCAATTGAAATAGTTCGAATAAACTTAAATCTATGGCAGTCCCCGGCAACGGCGCCAAAAACTTGATCGGTAAAATAGCAAGTGTACTATTTTATCGATGTAGTGATAAATGGGGTAAACCCCAGTGTCGGTCTCTTGAGGACTGCGCAGTGAATTGAGTTCTTCGAAGAGATTTCAATTAAATAAAATTCCTTGATAGTTTGTTTTGAGTCAAAGGAAACTATTACTATAAGAATTATAAAAATGACGATAAAGGATTCACAAATATGAGAGTAATGCTAGGGATGGTGTATAACTTGTACTGCAATGACTTTACGTATTCTTGTTCTAAAGATACATGTGTTTACCTTATCTTTCCTATAGTCCGTATTATTTTTCCAAAATTCCTTTAAAGAAAAACCTTTGATATTCCTCCTTGACCCTGATTCCTCAAAGGTCAAGAAAGCACATCAAGCAATAGTTTTGACATATAAAATTGGTTTGCACAGGGTATCCCAATTCCTTGGCAATACTGGCAGTGAGAAAATTCATGCAACAATGTTAGGATGGTTGTTCAGGCCAAATCCTAACTACGATCAATTATCAGATTTCCCAAAAAGATAAAGCATTAAGCACGTTGCAAGAATTAAAGAAAATGGTTCAAACACACATCCATAGATTAGAATTCAAAAAGTCATTACAATAATCAAATTAGGGACACCCCCCTAGCATTGGGGGGTTTAGCCACTCATGTTCATCACAGAAATAAAAACGATCAAGAGAAGGGATGAAAACATTACAATAAAGATTGGATTCTTGGATCGTCAATCGCTTCCGCTTTTGATCGACCCTCTTTCTCCCTAATTCTCCCCACGCTAAAACTCAATAATCCATAAAAAAAAACTCCCCTTCATCTATCCTAGACCTCACTTAAATAACATCAGATTCTAAAATTACAGGGTAAAATACCAAAAGTGCCCCTCGGGTAAGTGAATCAGAGCCAACTAAAAAATATATAAAATACAAGCTACAACACTCTTGACACGGGCCGTGTTGGGCTAACACGGGGGCTGTGTCAGGCCTTCATTAAGCCACCAAAGTCTTCAAGTGCCAGGGGTGCTGACACGGGCCGTGTCGGCTGACACGGCCTCTGGATTCCTTTCCACTCCGCCCAAAGCTCTCCCTTCCTGACACGGGCCGTGTTGGGCAACACGGGGGCCGTGTCCGGCCTCTGATCTTCACCAAACTCTTGTATTTTTCTTGTGTTCCGAGGCTCCGTTCTTCCGTCGGCCTTCCGGGTACTTAACCTGCAACCTGAAACCACTAACCAAATACCACACGCGTAAAATGCAACAAATAACTTAAGAATATCAACAACTAAATTGAAATAGCAACAATTACGAAAAGCAAAAATAGTAGGAAAAATAGAACGAGAACCACTTACTATGCTACCAGTATTGCTACAAAATGTCGACCGAATGATTGAAAAACTCAGAAGAATGGTGACTGATCAGGTGGCTAGGCTAATGTAGCGTAATCGAGTACCTAGGAACTCCTCGAGTCCCGTGAGGGGCTTTATAAATAGTGGCCAGCCCGCCTCATTTGCACTTTTCGCTCTCCCTTGCTCAGATTCTCTCTCTTTTCCTTATATGTCTGCACCGCCGTTCTCCACCACCTACCGCCGAGCCAGAACTACGTAACAACCATTTTTCAAGTAAGTTTTTTGATCCTTTTTCTCTTTAAGATGTTTCATATGGTGTTCATTCGGTGAATTGTTGAAGTTCTTGGGGAAACCATGAAATTTCTGGCGAAAACGGCGGAATTTCTCTATGTTTTTATTGAATATCTCGGGGAGATGGGATGAGAACCACGGGGACAAGAAGAATGTCCCGAGATGAATAACTTGAGGCTCTCACTAATATCCCGAGATGTGGGACGAATTCTCCCGGGGTGACGCCCCGGTGACCTGAGGATGGTCTCGGGGGCGCTCCTCCTTCGCCCTTTCACTTGATCAGTAGTGGAGGGGTGAATTTGATATAGACCATCGAATTCACCGTTTCCTTCTGCTTTTCAGGTAAATGGAAGCCTTGGCCATGGCCGTGGGATCTCTAGACGTTGACGACCAACCTGACTCCCTGATGGCACCGAACAATAGTGTCGAGGAACGGCCGCCTGAGGAGTGGGTTAGTGATGAGCCTCTAAATATGATTTCCCAGTTTGTCGACAGGGACGAGGATGACATCTTCTGTACCGTCGACCATCGCTTTGTGGGCTCCGCGAAGACATGGAAGGTGTTCTGGCCTCAGGTGCACCATCGCATTTGCTCGATGTGCCGAGGGATGCGGTTCCCCCTGTACGAATTTATGTTCGATGACGCGGGGTGGCGCCTGCCCTTCACTGATTTTCAGCAATCGGTGTTCGTTTGGCTGCGGCTGGCGCCATCGCAGCTCCATCCCAACTCCCTCGCCTTTATCCGCGCCTTTGAGCTCGTCTGCAAATATCTCAGGATCGGGGCGACTGTGCCCCTCTTCTTCCGCATTTTCCACCTGCGCGCTAGGAAACTGATGGTAGACACGGCTGGGTGTCTTTCAAACAGGTGAGCAGACAGTTCCAGACCTATATGGACTCTGTTCGCAACTTTAAACATTGATACTACACCGTGAGGCCGGTTTCGCTCGAGGCCGTAAATTCGGTGTATCGTCGGGTCTTCCGAGAGGTATACGGGCAGCAGGAAGAAGCCCTCGAATCAAGATTCCCCTTATTCTGGACGGAGGAGCATTTCAAGAGGGGCACAGACAGTTACATCGTCAGTCCTGGCCGACTTTGCGAAGGAGACCGTCTGGCGTACGAGGCGATAGTCAACTTCGTCGCCGGATTTAACAAAGTCAAGCTCGTGACACCGGACGAGAAATTTGTCCGGGGTGATGGTGGGCAGGTCCTAACGAAACCCCAGTTGATCAATACGAGGGCCCTCCTGGAGACATTTTCCGATGAGGATGCCATGGAGCTGTTAGGTGGTGGAATCTTCCTCGACTTACTCTTTCTACCCGTTCTGGGATCGATTTTGTTAGTTCCTAGATTGGCTGGAATTTTGGTAAAACAAAGTATATTCAATGTTGATGTCAAGGGTTGATGTTGCAACATTGAAGTCTTAACACTGGGCTGTGTTAAGTAACTAATTGCTGAAGTTGGATGTCTGATGTCACATAGGCGATGTTGTGACATTAGATCTGCAGAATTAATAACATCAGGTTGTGATGTTGTTAGGGTTGCGTATTAGCTGGAATTGTGGAGAGCAAGCTGTCTCATTGGATGCGAATATCTTGGGATAGATATTTGCTGCTGCATAGGAGATCTGCTGCAGATTTGTAGGAGATTTAAAAGGTTGAAGATTTAAAAATATTTTAGGAGAAAATCTGTTTTAATATTCAGTTTTAAATAACAAATCTGGGAGATATTGTAGCAAGTCCAAGACCAATTCAAGGGCTATATAAAGCGCACAAGACCAAAGGAAAGGGTGACAGAAATACAGAGAGAAGATCAAGAGCATAGGCTGAGTGTCTTGAGTATTTTGTACGAGTTGTATAACCAAAATTCTAGGGTGAATTGCTGTGTCGTATTCTGTCCTCTCTAGAAGCTGTGAAGGAAGAGAGAGTGGTTGATTGATCGAAGCTGTGAAGTAAGATCAAGGTTACTCAAAGTGGTTTCTTTGAGTGTTTGTAAGGGATTGAGTAGTGTTCTCATACCTAAGTGGTTTCTTAGGTAGGAAGTCATTAGTAGAGTATAAGTTTAGGAGATTGTCAACGGGTCGTTGAGTTTGTAAATTATATCTACAAGTAGTGAATTTCATCCCTGGCTTGGTAGCCCCTAGAGTAGGTTGGTTGTAACTGAACTGGGTCAACAATTCTTGGTGTTATTTTGCTGTTTATTCTGTCCATTGTGCAGAGTGTGTTGTTGTGACATCGCACCTTAACATCACACGTCTGATACCAGAATTTCATATTTACTGACACATTTCTTTCTCTTTTGCAGGTAAGATGTCGAGTGTGGAGGAACGCATCAAGAAGCTGGCGACCGCCTGAACGTCGAAAAAGGGCGGAAAGGGTCGGGTCGAGCAGATTCGGTCGCAGGGCTCCGACCCCACTCTGGCAACCAGGGATTCTTCTGGCTCTCCCCAGGGGAGCCAATCTCCCAGCACTCAGGGGTTGTCGAAGAGACAGCGACTCGTTGAGCGGGTGGACGTCAATCTCACCGAGAACGAGAGCCCTCCCACTGTGAAGTTTGTGCTCCCGCCTTGTCACTCGAGGCCGAATTTCTTTACGAGGAACAACTCCCTGTGCATTGGTGCACCCGAAATTCAGACCATCTTGGGTGTTGACAGGGTTTCTCGGCGAAGGGCGTTGGTGGAGGACGTGTCCGCGGTGATGCGGGTTTGCGCTGCTGCCTTGGTCCTGAACGATGAGACATGCCCAGCGTCCGAGCTGAACAGGTTGCAAGAGAGCTTCAGGTCTATCTCGGCTGAGATGGAGAAGGTGGGCAAGGAGCTGACTGATTGCAAGAATCAGAACAAGGCCCAAGTCGAGCTTCAAGGGAAGTTGGAGGAAAGGTTGAAGAGAGTCGACGAAGAGAGGAAGGGTCTCGTGGCGAGGGTCACTGAGCTAGAGGAAGCTGTTCGCCCTGCTGAGGAGGAGACCGAAGAAGATAGAATATTGACGTGTCGGGCAGCGCTGATAGCGAAGCTCAGGCAGGCCGAGGAGGATATCCTCGCGGCAGCGGACGTGGGTTTAAACAACGCCGTGCAGCAACTTTGGATTGTGAACCCCGATCTTGTCACTGAAGGGACTGGTCCCGACTATGAGTGATCGATGGTCAGATCGTGCTGCCGATGCAGGAGGATGAAGTCGACCGGGGGAGTTACTGAGCACGAGCGGCCAGAGGAGGACGTAGTCGACTAGGTGTTTACCTGTTCATTATGCTTGGCCTGCGAGCCACTTTCTCTTGTAATGACTTTTGCCCGGTCTGCGTGCCAGGGGCTTTTTTGACATGTTTGTAATATCTGCACAATGGGGTTTTGCCCAGTTTTAATACTTTTCTTGTTGTGCTTATTTGTGTGTGTGATGCTTGTGTATCTGATATGCTTTACTTATTTTTGTCTAAGTAATTTGATGATTTTAGGAGTTTACTCGACTTTGATGATCCTCGACTGCGTGGAGAGCTGGTCGAGTGGCCGGAGGTGTATTTCGACCTTCAACGAGGCTAAGAGCTCGGTCGAGGTCTTAACTTCGTGGCGTGAACTTCCCATCGCGAGCTGGGTGTTCTGCCTAATTGGTACGACGATGACGGAGCTCGCTCGAGGGGTCCTCGTCGGATCACAGTCCTTATGCACACACGACGTGGCCCTTGATTATCGTGTTTCATATAGAGGCGTCGCGCCTGTACCCTAGCGCGCCCCCGTAATCGCGATGTTGGTTTGTCACGGGCAGTGTCTAACTGTAGTATTGCTTAAGTTTCTCAGCGTTCCATGGTCGAGAAAGTTCTTCCCTGTGAAGATTTTCGAGGTAGTAGGCTCCTGTCCCCGTTTTTGCGCGGACTCGGTACGGGCCCTCCCAGTTCGCGGCGAGCTTGCCCTCTCGCGAGTCTTTCTAGTTCCTTCGTAGGACGAGGGTGCCAACCTGAAAATCTCATTTAATAACTTTGTCATTATAACGTAGAGTTATTTTTTGCTTAAGTGAGGCCTCCAGGAGGGATGCGCCCGTCCTTTTCTCCTCGACGAAGTCGAGCTCTTCCCTCAGGGCTTCGTTGTTCGCGTCCTCGTCGAGAGGGGCCTCCTTCCTTCTCGAGGGTTCCCTGATTTCCACAGGGATCACCGCTTCTGTACCGTAGGTCAGGCGAAATGGGGTCTCCCCGGTCGTGGAATGCGGGGTTGTTCGGTAGGCCTAGAGGACGATGTGTAGTTCCTCGACCCATCGTTGCTTGGTGTCGCCTAATCGGCGTTTCAATCCTCGAAGGATCACTCTATTTGTTGCCTCGGCCTGCCCGTTTGTTTAAGGGTGCTCGACCGACGTGAAGTGCTGCTTCGTGCCCAGTTTGGTGACGAAGTCCTGGAAGTTCCTGTCGGTGAATTGTGTCTCCTTATCGGTGACAATCACTTGGGGCACGCCGAATCGGGCGAGGATTTTCCTCTTGTAGAAACAGAGTATGTTGAAGGTCATGATTTTAGCTAAGGCTTCCGCCTCGATCCATTTTGTGAAATAATCCACGCCGGCGATGAGGTACTTGTTTTGGTATGACCCCACGACGAATGGCCCGAGGATATCCATTCCCCACCATGCAAACGGCCATGGGGACGACAATGTTTTGAGCTCGTTTGGAGGGGCAAGGTGTATATTCCCGTGTCTTTGGCATCAATCGCATTTCTTGACGTGCTCCATGGCGTCCTGCTGCATGGTGGGCCAGTAATACCCCGTTCGGAGAGCCTTACGGGCTAAGGATCGCCCACCGAAGTGCTGTGCATTGATTCCCTTATGGATTTCCTGGAGAATACCGGGGACCCTGGTCTCCTCTACGCACCTGAGGAGGGGGATAGAAAACCCACGGCGGTATAGTTTGTCCTTGACTATTGTGTACGAGCACGCTCGCCACTTAACCATCCTCACTTCCTTGGGATCCTCGGGCAGTTTGCCCGTCGTGAGGTATTCGTATACCGGGATTATGCAGCAATTATTGTCCCTAATGGCGTTCACGTCTGTCGCCGGAACGGGTTTGTCGATGCTCGGGCGGGAAAGCACTTCTTGTATGACGTATTTATTTCCGCCTTTCTTCTTTGTGCTCGCCAATTTGGACCAGACATCTGCTCGGGTATTGTGCTCGCGTGGGATGTTGATTACTTCTGCGGAGGTGAAGTTTTTCATCTTTTCTTTCATCAAGGTCAAGTATTCGATGAGGCTGTCGTTCTTGGCTTGGTACTCTCCTCGGACTTGCGAGGCTACGAGCTGGGAGTCGGTGAAGATTTTGACCTCTTTGGCGCCAAGGTCCTCGGCTAGTCATAGCTTGGCGAGGAAAGCCTCATACTCTGCCTGGTTGTTCGATGTCGGGATGGATTACTCGAGGGAGACCTCGATCAGGATGCCTTCCTCGTTTTAGAGGATAATGCCCGCCCCACCCCCTTTCGTGCTGGATGCCCCGTCGACGTAGATTGTCCATTTTTGGGATCCGTTGGTCGAAGGTTCCGGGACGTTCATTTCCACCACAAAGTCGGCCAATACCTGAGCCTTTGGGGCTTTCCTTCCCTCGTACAAGATGTCGAACTCGGAGAGTTCGAGTGACCATCTGAGCATCCTTCCTGCCATGTCTGGTCGACCGAGGAGTTGCCTTATTGGCTGCTCGGTTCGTACGACGATCGTGTGGGCTAAGAAGTAATTGCGTAACCTCCTAGCTACGGTGACGAGGGCCAGGGCGACTTTCTCGATTTGCTGATACCTGAGCTCGGGGCCTTTGAGGGCCTTGCTCGTGAAGTAAATCGGCTTCTGCCCATCCGGGGTTTCCCGGATGAGGACTGTGCTGACTGTTTCACTTGTGATTGCGAGATATAAGAATAGTGTCTCCCCGTTCTTCGACCGTGAGAGGACCGGGG
Organism: Lathyrus tuberosus; assembly: GCA_022829125.1. NCBI lineage: Eukaryota > Viridiplantae > Streptophyta > Magnoliopsida > Fabales > Fabaceae > Lathyrus > Lathyrus tuberosus. The sequence continues at coordinate 6,600,178 of JALAZF010000193.1, forward strand.
GTTGCGACAGGACTTGTTTGAGGTGGAGGAGTTCCTGCTCGCATTCCTCGCTCCATTCAAATGTCGCTTTTTGTCGAAGAAGCTTGAAAAATGGGAGTGCGTATTATGCAGATTTGGCGACGAAGCGGGAGAGGGCGGTCAGCATCCCGTTCAGTGATTGTATTGACTTCTTCGAGTTAGGGGTTGGGATCTCAGAGAAAGCCCTACATTTGTCGGGGTTGGCCTCGATCCCTCGCTCCATGAGGTAGAAACCGAGGAACTTGCCCGCCCGAACTCCGAAGGTACATTTGTCAGGATTGATCCTCATACGGCATCTCCTCGTCGTGTCGAATACCTTCTTGAGATGAGCGGTGTGGTCGACGTCTTCTGCGGATTTGACGATCATGTCGTCCATATAGACCTCGAGCATGTCGCTGATCTCTCCCCGGAAGACTTTGTTCATCATCCGTTGGTAGGTCACGCCGGCGTTCTTCAGGCCGAAGGGCATTACGTTGTAGTGGTAATTGCCTGACCCGGTCATGAAGGCTGTGTGCTGCTTGTCGGCCTTATCCATGGGGATTTGGTTGTACCCCGAGTAGGCGTCCATGAAGGACAATAGCTTGTAACCTGCAAAATTGTCGACCAGCTGGTCGATGTAAGGCAAAGGATAAGAGTCTTTCGGGCACGCCCGGTTAAGATCGGTATAGTCAACACACATCCTCCATTTTCCATTATTCTTTTTGACAAGTACAACGTTGGACAGCCAGGTTGTGTACCTGGCCTCTGAAATGAAATTCGCCTCTAGGAGTTCTTTTACAACTTTTTCAGCAGCCTCCACTTTTTCGGGAGACTGCCTACGCCTACGTTGAACTATGGCCCTAGCAACCGGATCTACGGTGAGCTGATGGCAGGCCACCTCGGGGTCAAGGCCAGGCATCTCGGAGGCGCTCCATGCAAACAGATCAGCATTCTCTTGGAGACATGCCTTCAGCTGCTTCTTCGCCAGGTCAGCGAGTCCAGTGCCAATCTTCACGCTTCGGTCTGGGTCGTCTCCGAGGGCGACGACCTCAAAGTCTCCGTCCGGGACTGGGCGCGCTGGGTGGAGGGGCTGCCCGTTGTTTTCCGCCTGGAGGTCGAGGTCAGCTGCTCTACTTTCTTCATGCTCGCCAAGGAACCTGCTGTCGAGGTCGACCGCGTTGACGCGCGGGAGTGGCTTTTGCATGGCGTCCGGGAATGACTTCGCTCCGGTCTTGGGCTTAGTGCTGATGGAACTCATGCCTTTGATTATAGCGTCGAAGCATTTCCTGGCCGTATCTATATCACCATGCATCGTAATGACCAGGCCCCTGGCCGTGTAGTACTTCATCTTGAGATGGACCGTTGATGGGACTGCCGTAAGTTCGGCTAGGGTGGTCCTCCTGAGGATGCAGTTGTAGAGGGACGGACATTCGACCACCAGGAAACGGGTCTTGACTTATCGGGCAGTGTCTTCGGCCCCAAATGTGACCATCAGTTCAATGTAGCCCCACGGTCTGGTGGTGGTGCCCCCTGCAGATCTGAACCCACGTAAGGGGTCAGATGTCTCTCGTCGAGCTGGAGAGTCCCGAACAGGTGAGCGTACACGATGTCGACCAAACTTCCCTGGTCGACAAGGATCCTGCGAACATCAAAATTTGCCATCTGTGCCCTAACCAGGAGGGGGATAGTGACGTTGGGTGCTCCGCCAGGCAGCTCTTTAAGATAGAAGGTGATGGGGTTTGATTTCCCTTGCACCTTCTCGAGAGTGGTGGTCTTCGCCGATGTTGCGGACTCGAGTTCGTCAAATTTCTGCATGATCGACCCGACAGACACCTTCTCATAACCACCTCTGGATATGACCATCGTCTCGGGGAAACCTTCCCACGTGCTGCGGGCAGCGATGGGGTCTTCGTGGGGGAAGTTTGCCCACATGTTGCGAACTACCTCTTGGCCCTCGATGCCTTCGGGGACAAAAAAGTCCTCGGGTCGAGTGACACTGAGGGCGACCTGCAGCCGACTCTCGTCGGGAGGAGGTGTTGTCTCCTCGACGCTTTGGGCTTCCCGGGCACTGGGATGAGGGGCGTCGTTCTTCTGGGCATACTTCTTTAGGTATCCTTCCTTGATCAGGATCTCAATTGCATCCTTAAGATGGATGCAATCCTATGTGACATGTATGTGGCTCCGGTGGAACCTGTAGTACTTGGACTTGTCCGTGTTTGATTTGGAGGGTGTTAGCTTGGGAAAGCGGACACCTCCTTTCTGAAACTTCGAGTTGGCGCACTCGGAGATAATTCGCGCGCGGGGGAGCATTGAGCGGCATGTATTCTGTGAACCGGCCTGCAGGACCTCTCGGTTCGCGAGAGTCTCGGGGGAGGCCTTCCTTCCTTCTTTCTCCCCCACGCTGGGCGGGGGGGGGGGAGGAGAGTCTTCATCTCTGTGGCCACGGGGGCCATCTCGTCGCCATGAGTCGGGGGCTATTTGAGAGGCCTGCGTCTCCTCGAACTCAATGTATGATTGAGCTCGAAAGAGCAGGTCTTCCAAGCTGCGAGGCTTATGGATGCCCACAGCCTTGGCGAAGTCGGTACCGGTGCGTAGTCCCCGTCCGATCAGGAACTTCTTCATGTCGTCGGTCGCGTGGACCTCGACGGCTTCTTTGTTGAATCTCTCGATGTAGTCTCTAAGGGATTCATTCCGTCCTTGGAAGATGGCCTCCAAGGAGGCCACCGTCTTCGGGTATCGATGAGAGGCAGTGAAATGCCTGGAGAACTGCGTTTTCAGCTATCTCCAGGACGTGATGGATTCCGGAGCAAGCCTCTTGTACCAAGTCATGACTCCTTTCCAGAGGGTAATCGGGAAGAGCATGCACTTGATAGCTCCTGTGATGTTTCTATAGTCGAGCAGGGCTTCGAAGTTCTCGATATAATTGTTAGGATCGGTCGTGCCATCGTAGGTCCCCAGTTGTGGGGGCTTTTCCATGCCCGCGGGAATAGGTGTGTCCATAATTTCTCTGGACAGAGGAGTCCTCTGGTCGGCTTCATCGCTTCTGGCCGGCGATCTTGACGGGGAGTGGTGACCCCGACCGGGTCCATGCCTCCGAGGAGAGCTTCTGGGGCGGTTCTTCGGCCTTTCGCCCTGCGGAGGGGAGCGGAGGCGCTTCTGGGCGACTGCTTGCTGGGGTCGTTCCAGGCGCGGCCGGCGGCCCTCACGCTGTGGGGAGGGGCTGCGAGAGCTAGCTGGGAGATTACTTCGCGGGGAAGGGGAACGGTCAGGAGATGGTGGGTGAGGATGCCTTCGCGGGGAAGAGCATCGTGGTCGCCCTCTCTCGAGAGCTTCGATCCTGAGATTCTGTTGGGCGATGAATTGGTTGGTCTGGTTGACCAACGCGAACAGGGCCACCGTGCCCGAGTCAGCATTTGGTGGTGGAGCGACTGGCTGGTAGATGGCCAACGGGATGTCATGTTCGGCGGCGTCGTACACCACGTCTTCAGAAAAAGGGGAGGTGGTATGCCCGTCCCTTATGCCGCCTTCTTTGATGTGGGCGGCAACGTCGTCCTCACCGTGGTTTCCATTGTCGAGTTGCATGAAGGCAGTGTCCGGAGCGTTGTTCCCATATTGGGTGCTGGTGCTGGCCATGGTAGTTATGAACGGAGAGATTGCTTTGGTTTAACGATGAAGGAAAAACGGGGAAGCAGTAGTTTCCCACAGACAACGCCACTGATCATACTTGGATCAGACAGTTTGACAGTGGCCAACAACGTTGTATGGTCTTCAGCTCCGGTGGTGATGATGCGACCGGGGGGGTGTACCTGCAAGGTACTCCGACGCTCAAGTCAGGTAAGGTCAGAGAAAAACAAGTACGGAAAGCAGGTGTGAGTTTAGAATAAGAAGTAACCTGACCCTCTCAAGAGAGAGGGTATTTATAGAGAGCACCCAACGCGGGGCCAACGGTTACTTGCACTGGGCTGGATTGCAGGGCCCAATCCAAGTAACTGCCAGGGCTTACGTGGCATAGTGAAGACCAGGGCGTGGTCTTCTCCTTGGGGTAACGGTCCCGAGATCTCCGGAAGGTGGGCAGACCGAATCCTTCAGAGGCGGTAGGTTACAAGAGAACATGTCCTCGCAGGGAGGAGCCCTTGTGTGTTGGGGAGAGACGTCAAGCCCTGCAAGGCTTGACGTCTCTGTTCGACGGTCTCTGCTGCACGAGCCCGACACGTGCTCGATGCAGGCATTGCATGCGAGCCTTCTTGGGCAGTACCAGGCCGTGTGGGTTGGGCCTGCCCGTCTGAAGGGCAGGCTTTGGCCCAGTCCAGAGCACCTACCTTGTGCAACTTCTACCAAAACACCCTCTAGATATGAGATCCCCCTCTCACTTCCTAATCAGTCACAATTCCAGTGACAATTCAACAACAACCAACAATAGAAGTAGCACACTTCCACGACAATACTCGGTTTTGCTTAAAAGCTTCAACCAAGAACAATACACTCTTGCTTAAAAGCTTTAGAGTGAACAATTAACAATTAACAATCAGTCAACCTCAATGCATCAGAAGATACATGAGTGACATACAATTAACAAACACTAAAGCCTAAAGACCAACCAAAACAAGGTTAATCCTTATTCTCCAAATTCTTCACGTGTTGTCTCTCCCTTGAATAGGGTTAGGTCTTCTCTTTAAATAGCCTTCTGTCCACTTGGGTCTGGGATCTTGAAGCACACAAATATCACCAATCAGTTTTAACTCTCTGCAAATCATCCTACACAATAATAGGAACAAAATACCAACTTTCCAAAAAAGGCACAAAGATCCTTTTTATGAAAAGTAACAGAATCTGTCATAACAAAAATTCCCACAATATACTCCCATGAAAAACGCAAATGTGTGAATAAAAACACACTAAAAAATCACGCTAAAAATACCAAAATAGTCATGCCCTAACTCTCTGGCATAACATGTCCTGGCACATGTCACAACATCATGCTGGACATGATGTTTAACTGTCTTGGCAGAACATCTGGTATAACATCTTGCTAACAACATGTTGCCTTACCAAAATGTAGCCAATCCACAAATCATAAAACTTACAATCTCCTATGTTGTACCCCAAATTTTACCCTCAGATCCTCTGATCGTTGTCAATATCATGTTCAGGTTATCTATCTTAGCATTTTGCAATCATATAGTCCATTAATCATAGCCGTGTATTCCTGTCTAATCTTTGTCACCCATTTCTTTTTTCACGTTATTCTTATTAATTATTCAATTATTTTCTATGAGCTTTAGAACATATCTTTTTAATTTAGAATTTTGTTTTTATTATTTTAAATCACTAATTCTTTTGTTATTATCATTATTATATTATCATTATTATTAATATTTATTTTTATTCATTATTTTTGATACTTGTCCTTTTTTTATTTATTATCTTTTTTTATTTTTATTTATTTATTATTATTATTTTAATGTTTATTAATCTCTTTTGTTATTATTTTCATGATTGTTATTATTATTATTATTACTGTTTTTTATTATTGATATTATTTTTTATTTATTTTATTTTTGAGTCCAAAGAATTCTCAAACGGGTTCATCCGTGGATGGTTGGTGTGAACCCACATAATCCGACCTGCTTTTTCCTGGGTTCGAAACTGGCTCACAACACTCCAAAACTCATGCAAATCCAACTTTGACCCTCTGCTCCCTGCTACACAACAGCAACCATACATACGACTCTTCAGTCCAAAAACGCAGACCTGCATCAATGACACTCTGAACCTTACATACTGCACTTGAAAGCAATGTTTCAACAAGAAGCCAAACACTGCACGCTACAAACCAAGGAGCCTATGCCACTTTTTCTTGGGAGAAACCTTTAACACCAAAGAAACCTGCAATAACAATGACAGAACAACCACAAACCTCTACAAAAACCAAAACCCTCTCCATTCAACAGGGGGACTTCACCTTAAAAAAAGGGCTCCACGGATAACCCTTGAAAAGACAACAAAACGACCATTATCTTCCATTTTCCCCAGAACTCGCAACCTTCGAACCTCACCTGCGGATCACAACTCCAATAAACCTCTGCTCCTAACTCTTCCAAACCGAAACCCCACTTCCTCTCCAATCGCTCATCATTCACCTCCCGTCTTTTAACCTGCTTTCAGTCACCTTTTATCAACCTCAAACCTCATGGAATCCGAATCTTCATTTCCTTCATCAACGAAGCACAATCCCTCCGTGCATAACCGAACCTTCATCGTTCCAAAACCCCATCCTCCATTAAAGTAACATTCAACCTAGAAAACCCAAAACTGTTTCCAAATCAAAACCCTTCTTCAAACCATCATCATCGCCGCCTCCAACATCAATGTAATCGCAAACTTCAAGCCCATTCCAAACCAAAACCAAACTCCCAAACCTATCAGAGAGATTGAGAAGAGTGAGACAAACTAACCGAAATGCACAAACTTGAATCTGAAAAAGGAAGCGAGAGACGGAAACCTCGCGGCAAAGGCCGGAGTGTTCTTCCATGTTTGTTTCTCGTTGGCCCTGTTGCTAATCGTTCCTCTGAGAACGTGTTTTGATGAGAAATGTTCGCTTGTGTATTCTTTCTAAAATGTTTAATTTGTAAAAATGAGGAACCGTATCACTTTCTGAGGCTGATGGATGCTTTCTTAACCGTCTCATTTCTATAGCGGGCTTACTAGCCCATTTAGTTTTTTTGTTTTCTTTCTTTAGCCACATTTATGCCTTGCTGGGCCGAGAGTTTCTTGGAGGATGATGGACTTATTGCTAAGTCCACATGATTTCTCCCCCTCTTTTCCTTTTTATGCACCCCTCTTTGTTTTTTTAAGTTTGTTTTAAAATCTTGTTAGACTTTAAGTTGTTAGTTTTGATGTGTTTATGTATAACTATTTTAGGTTTTCAAATTAATTCTACTTCTTTTTCGATTTTGTTTTTATTTTGGGCCTATGACATAAAAAAACTTCTTGATTTTGTTGATTTATTCAAGTCACAAATATCATGATTCATATGAGGCCATTTTTCAATTTATTTTTATTGGTCAATGAAAATCTAATAGAAAGGTATTTGATTTATCGATCTAAATCCTTATTTAGATGAGACCGATTTTATTTTCATTTCAAGCCCGTTTCTTTATTTTTAGGCCGATGATATCACAAAAATCACGACTTGTAGATCTATTCAAAATCACTAAAGTCGTGATATATATGAGGCCACCTCTTTTATTATTTTTTTTACCGGTCAATGAAAGTCTAAATCAAGATTGTAGATTTCTCGATTAAATCATGATTAAGACGAGACCGACTTTATTTCTACTTCATTCTGTATTTTCTTATATCTTCATTTTCATTTTTGACCGATGAAGTCTTTCTATTCACGAACGTTGTTAGCGAAGCGACGAACCTTCATTATTTAAAATCTGTAGTGAGTGATCATCGAGATCTCTTTGTATACTTTGAGATCGTGATAGGTTACCTTCGACTAATCAACGAGAGTTTGTGACTCAAGACGAGGTCTCCACCTTTTCTTTTCGTGTGGCACGATTTCATCGGAGAATGATCTTCTATATCATTTCTCTATCGTGTCTTAACACAAAGATCAAATTGTGCATCCTCCTATAGTATGGTCTTCCTCATAGACCGTGCTACGACGGTTTCGCACTACATTGGACCCGATTCATCGATCCAATAAATTAATCATTAACCACTGACTTTACTTTCAGTCAATATTATCCTAATTATTATTCTTGTTCGTATTATACTTGTTCATATTCATATTGTTCACTGTATATTCATACTTGACTCATTTGACCCTTCTTCCAAAGGAAAGATCTTTACTTTGACTCCTAAGTCACAAACCTTTCCCATTTCATCCTTGGCCTCATAAGAGCCGTTTCCCTCATAGTTTAGTAATAGGATGGAGTTATCATGAACTCCATGTGATTCTCACTATCATGAGAACTCACTTTACCTTTTACTCAGACTTACAGAGTTATCATGAACTCTGTGTGGTTCTCACTATCATGAGAATTCACTTCCCTATTCATAACGTAGACTTAGAGAGTTATCGTTGACTCTACGTGAGCTTATGCTCATTCCCTTTGGAACGTTGGCCATAGTCAATGTTTCCTTTTCTTTCACCCTTAGTTAGGTGAACTACGGTCGCTCTGATTCTTTAGTCAGATACGTAGGCACAAGATGCGACGTCTTGGCGAGCAAACTAGTGTACATACTCTTAGGTCTTAACCTTAGCATAGTTATCTTTTAGAAAACAAACATAGTATAACACAAACTTAAGCAAGAGGTTCCTGTAGAGTACTGCAGATACTTAGGGTGCTAATACCTTCCCTTAGTATAACCAACCCCCGAACCTTAGATCTCCCCCTTTAGGTTTTTACGATCTTGAACCTTTCCTTTGGATAAATCAAAGTCGGTTGTAAAAGAAAATGATGCAAGTTAATTAATAGCTTGTTATCCGATTTTCACCGCAACATCCCCCTTTGGAAAATTTTGGCTAAAACAACCTTAGCACACATCAGAGGCATACACAGCGAAATCAAAACAGAAACAAAGAACCGCAGACGGCAAGAAGCACCAACCCTAAAACAACGTTGTCAAAATAATAGAGAATACTTGACAACACAATGTCAAGACAACAGGTCTGACATCACCAAACAATCAAAACAACACAAGCTACATGAAAACATGTAAGCTTTGTACAAACTGCAACTCTGCAGCAATAGATCAGACAGGTACACAACTCCCCCTGTCATACATAACTAGTAATCCCCCTGAAGAGGAAAACCAAAATCACAAGAAAAACACATGAACATGAACTCTTGCAAGTTCATCCAATAGAACCACACTTCAAAAACACCAAACACATACACTCTCCCCCTGAACATCAAAACCTACTGCACACAACACCATAATTCCAACTTACAAACACCCAAACACAAGAATCAATCATTCTATTCTTGCACACCAACAGTAATGGGCTTTACCTTTCAGCACAGACACACAACAAATTATCATGCTCCCCCTAAATAGTTGCATACAACACCAACAACAATGACACCTATTCTTCCTAAGCAGTAGTAAACACATGACACGAAGTCATGACATTTGATCAAACATCAGAAACACACTAACACTTTACTCACTCTTTTTAGCCAAAAGTTGACAAAAAGAAAACGGAGTAAATGTAAACAATAATAAATGGAATCACGCATGCATAAAGCAAACACACAAATGGAAGCACAAAACAACGCATAAAGCATAAACACTAGTGGAAACAAACATTCAGATGGAAGCACAAAAATGTCTGAAATTGAAACACAAATACAGATCACTGTTAGATGATCTTCCTCCTCTTGCCCGTGTCAAAGCCCCTTCTACACTCCTTGAAGTTGTCACAAGATTTAGGAGTGTTGATATTGAACTTCCTTGTTACAGCCTTAACACATATCTTCTTCAAAACAATCCTTCTATCTTGCAAAGATCTTTTATTCCATCTACTAACAACTGTCACTTGCTCAGGAATCAGAGGATAAAGGAAAAATGCAATATGTGTTGCGTTCCTCAATTTCTGTAATTGCTAAAACTCCTCAACAATGTCTTTTCTCACTACACAGCTTATGTTCTCAAAATAATTTCCATATGAGGCATTAGAAATCACAACAGTCAGCTGATTCCTAGTGTCCACACACTTCAAAATCACAGCCTTTATCTTTCCTTCGACAAGATTCCTGAAACGTTGATCACACCAAACTGATTGGATGGAACATATAATAGCATTCAGTACCTTACAATATAATGTCAGAAGATCAACCTTGTCATCATGTTTCTTCAATATCTGTTTCATCCAAACTAATTAAAATTAACCTCTTCTGATCTCACCATACTCAGCTGCAGTAGTACACTAAGAAACACATGTTTGCCTCTTATTAATCCAGTCATTCACACTATTTGTCATATCACTCACTCATCCTACCTTACATAATTCTTTCATCACAACTTTTATGTTGTAGAAGTAATCCATATCACAACCCCTTGTTCCAATGAAGCAATTCAAGATATCATTCTCTTGGACAATAGTACCTCTCTTAGATTCAGGTTTGGAAACAAGACGTGAGTTTGATATTTTCTTTGTAAATATAGTAATGGTTCTTTCTATAGAGTGTCTTGTAGTGATATCCTTGGATTGATCTGAATGACCCTCTGAAATATCTTGAGAGATATCTGACACAATGCTAGAGAAATTACAGCTTTCCTCTTTTGTCTGGCTAGTCTGCACAGAGGATGTTCCAACATTGTACTTAACATTCATCCTTTGTTCTGAATCATCAATCACCACATTGATAGATTACATTGTCATTCCAATTATGGAGTTAAAGATTATAAATGCTCTACTGCTTGAAGAGTAACCCAGAAATATCCATTCATCTCTTCTGGTACCCATCTTACCACTTTGGTCTTTGTTAGTCAGGACATGACATTTGCTTCCAAAAATATGGAAGTACTTCACTGTAGGCTTCCTTCCTTTCCATAGCTCATAGAGAGTGCTATAAGTTCCCTCTCACAGAGTGACCTTATTGTGAATATAGCAAGTAGTATTCATGGCTTCAGCCCAAAAATGACTTGGTACTTGCTTATCACGAAGCATGCCTTTCATTGATTCTTGTATATCCCCGGTCTGTTGCTCAAACATTCAATCTAGCGGAGAAGAAAAGTTATAATTGATGTCTCCTGACTCTTAAAATTCAGTGAATTTGGTATTCTAATCTTGACAATCCTACTTTTTTGCTCCTTTTGAACATTTTGACATAAATCTTTAAAAGCTTCAAAGATGTCTGATTTTCCTTTAAGGAAGTTTACCCGTGTAAACCTTGAGAAATCATCTATAACCATATAGACATACCTCTTCCCACCCACGCTTTCTGTTTTCATAGGTCCAATAACCCCCATATGGAGAAGTTCTAGAACTCTAGAAGTAGTCTAATGGTGCAACATTGGGTATGACATCATGGTTTGCTTCCTAATTTCACACTCACCACAGGCTTTCCCTTCTTTAACCTTGAGTTCTGGAATTCCTCTGATGGCTCCTCCAGATATAATTTCATTAATTCTTTTGAAATGAAGATGTCCAAGTTTCTGGTGCCACGCCTTCACTTCATCCTTTTGGGTTTTTGAACATGTGGTGGAGTAAGCAGTTATCTGAGGCTCCCAAAGATAGCAGTTGTCTTTAGATCTTATACCCTTCATCAAAACAACATTTTTCTCATCTTTGACTAGACATTATGACTTGGAGAAAATGACCAACAAACCTTGATCACACAACTGACTAATGCTGATGAGATTAACAGTTAGTCCTTTCACAAGAAGAAAATTTTCCAAGCTAGGTGATCCAACACCCATCAATTTACCAACTCCTAATTTATCCTTTAACACTACCACAAAATCTGACAACACCTGTGGGCAGAGGCCTAATATCCATCAACAACTTGTGAACCCATGTCATATGTCTAGAGCATCCACTGTCAAAGTACCAGTCTTCTCTAGTTGAGGCTCTCAAGGATGTGTGAGCTATAAGGTTAACCCCTTATATTTAACACTTCTCTTTTTGCTACCTGGCTTATCCTTGGACTGAACTGAGGATATTTGATTTCCATATAATTTATAACAGAAGGGCTTTATATGACCATACTCTCCACAGTAATGACATCTCCAACAAGATTAGTGATTATTTGGAGGTTTATTATGTCTTCCAGAATGTTGTAACATATGGTTAGACATTGTGACCATCTCTTCCTCTCAGAAGGAAAGAACTTTCCTTCAGACATTATTCTTTGTTTATCATCAGGGTGATAATAAGCTTTTGCATCTCCAGTATCTTTTGTTAGATCATCCCTCTTTTTCATCCTTCTCAAGGAGTCTGTTGCATTATTGACCTTGGAATTTAAGAGAGTTATTTTTCTTTGAAGACGAGAGATAACACCTAAGAGTTCCTTCTTCTCATTTTCCAATTCAGCTATGGCCTTTCTTTGATTCTCCTATGTCTTCTAATATTCCTCACATCTGTTGCAGATATCCTTGTAACCCACATCAAGATCTTCATAGAGATTATTTTCATCACAAGCTTCTACTTCATCAGCCCATCTGCCAAAGAGGGCGGTAACAGGTTCAACAACCTCTGTGTTGGATTCATCTTCTGACTCATCATCATCAGACCAAGAAACAGTCAACCTTTTTTTCTGCTTCTTGAGATAGTTGGGACATTCTGGCCTAATGTGACCAAAACCTTCACATTCATAACGCTGAATCCATTTACTTTGATCTGACTTCTCTTTAGTTCTGGTATTCCTTTGAGACTCATAATTATTCCTGATGTCATATATAATTTCCTTGGCACCTAATCTTCCTTTTCTGTCCATTCTCTTCAGAATTCTATTGAACTGCTTCCCAAGTAAAATAATGGTATTTGACAATCCCTCATTAGTATCCAGGTTAACATGACCCTCTTTATCTTCAGTATTGGATACAAAAGCAATGCTTTTGTTCTTCTTTACAATACTGTCATTCAAGGTCAATTCAAATGTTTGAAGTGATCCAACAAGCTTATCGACTCTCATACTGTTGATGTTTTGGGCTTCTTCAATGGTTGTCACCTTCATGTCAAATTTCTTAGGGAGAAACCTAATAATCTTCCTAACTAGCTTTTCTTCTGATATCTTTTCTCCCAAGGCACTAAAGACATTGACTATTTCAAGCACATTCATGTGAAAGTCATGAATACTTTCATCTTCTCTCATCTTTAGATTCTCAAATTTGGTAGTGAGAAACTGAAGTCTAGACGTCTTTACCTTGGATGTTCCTTCATGAGTTGTCTTGAGAATTTCCCAAGCATCCTTAGCCACAGTACAAGTGTTGATCAACCTAAACATGTTCTTGTCAACTCCATTGAAAAAAGCATTCAAGACTTTGGAGTTTCCAAGAGTAGTCTTGTAACACCCCAATTTTAGTAATTATTTATTTATATTAATTAATTGAATGGTTTTATGAATTAAATGTTTTATATGATTTATTTGATTTATTTGAATTAAATAAATTATTTGATTTATTGAACTTATAAGAAATATTTGATTTATTGAATTTATATGAATTATTTGATTTATTGGATTTATATAAATTAATTGATTTATTTGAGTTATTTGGATTAATTGATTTATTGGACTTATTTGAAATAATTGATTTATTTGATTTAATTGAATTATTTGTTTAATTTAATTATTTGATTTAATTGATTTATTTTATTTGGTAGAATAATATAGAATTGTTAGATTTTAGTGGGCTTAATGTAGTGTGTGAATAGTAAGTGTGAATGGTTGGAGATAAACCCAATTTGTTTTAAAACATTTTAGGGTTTAATTAAAGAGAATAGAAAAATAGTAAGAGAAAAAGTTGGAACAAGAGGAAATAGAAGACAAGAGTAAAGGAGAGGAGAAGAAGAAGGAAAGTGAAGAGAAAAACTCAAGGATCATTCAAACTAAGGTAAGAGTGAGTTTTCACTCATCATTGAAATTATTGAATGATGATTAGTAGGTAGAAATAAATTTAGATTAAAATCCCCAAATTCTCTATGAGATTGAAATTATTAGGTTTTGATATTAATTTCTGAAAAATGTTAAATTTTGTGTGTTTGAAATTAATTTTTGAGTAATAGTATAGAGACCCATTTAATATTTAGAGTACCTATTAGAAATGGAAATTGGAGTAATTATATATTTGCTCAAACTGTTTCGCACAACATTAGGAGTAAAAATGTATTTCTTTTTCATTTCCAAACTGTAGCGTAAACATCAAAGATCATGAAAATGTAATCCCTTGTATTTCTCACCACTGTAGCACCTTTTTCATTTAATTCAATATTAATTAATGTAAACATAATAATTAGGCAAGGAAGGATGATATATATACATATGTTATGAAATTATAGCGATAGAATTAGGATATAAATGAAGTCCACTACTTCATCATGTTATATCAATAACCAAGAATTATGAAATGGGAGTTAACTTGAATTTTGAAATTATGATTGCAATGCAATATTTTGAACTGTTGATTAGTAAATGGATGTGAGGATGTTTGCTTGATGAAATTATGTGGAATTGAATTTTCTGTCAAATGTCTGTTAGTGTAGTTTTACTTTCGCTAGTATATAATTAGTTGAGTGAATGTTTGATTGGATAATTAAAAACAGTAGAAAATATTGTGGACTGCTATGTATTTTGAATGCTGTAGCAATAAGTTATGTACTTAATTAATAATCCTTCTTGTTTATTAATATTAAAACTATTTAAAATATTGAATGTTGAATAAATATTACAACTATATTAATTAATGGAATTTTAATTAGATATTGATTATTTATTTAAATATTGATTATTTATTAAATTTACTAATATATTAATTTATTAATTAATTAGTGAATTGCTTATATATAGTAGCTTAATTGATTCTTCTTACTATATATATAAATAATGATGTAGGTATAGAATTTTTATTAATGATTGGAACTCTATTATTTAAATAATTTTGTTTAAATATTGAGACTATATTTAATTATTGGAACCTTATTTAATTATTGGAACTTTATTTAAATATTGAAATATTTGTTAAGACATTGAAGATTTATTAAATATGAACTAATTATTGAAATATTGGTAGTTTATTAAAATAGTAATTATTTATTGAATATTAATTTAATTATTTATTTAGATATTGACTATTTATTTAAATATTGATCATTTAATTAAATATTGATTATTTATTTAGATATTAAATTATTTATTAAATATTGAATTGTTTATTGAATATTGATTATTTAATTAAATATTGATTATTTATTTTAATATTGATTATTATTTATTGAATAGTGAATATTTATTGAATATTGGATTCAATTATTGGTGATGGATTAATTATTCTATGTGTAATCAGTATTGTGAGATTTGCGAAATGATATTAGATTATGTTGATTTTTGTAAATCACTTGCTATGTGTATTGGTAACATTTGAAGGATGAAGGTCTTGATTTTCAAAATGTGATTGTGTGTGCAATTGTGTAGTAATTCAAGTGTGATGAATTATTGAAGATATACGCGATATTAAGATTAGAGAATGGTCTTAATTGCATATAATTGTTGATTGTATACGCATCATTTGTGTCAAGAGGCGATGCGTGTTAGTTCCGTGGGAGCTAGTGACTTGTCTCAAACCTAGAGCGGGTTTGAAAGCTTAGGGAATAGGTTTTTTGTGTGTTATTGGTCTAGGGAACGGACCCGGTTTAAATAAAAACCAAAAAATAATAACAAGTGTTGGTACCACATGGCATGACTTGCACTGAGTCTTGCATTGAGTCACATTGCATATATGTTTGTTTTATGAAAGTATGTGTATGTATGTGACTTGTTGAATTGGCAAAATTGTGGAATTGTATACTTGTACTTGTGAATTGTATAGTTACTTGAGTAATACCTTGTTGACGAAACTTTGAAGTGTGAGAATGATTGTAATTATGTTTGTATGCCTTTAAATTAATTATTATCTTATGATTTCAATAATGATGTGAATTCTCACCCTTCTCTTGGAATGATGTTTTATACGACATCGCTCAGGTCCCGAGAAGTAGAGTTGCTTCTAGCGCGAGGTAGCCGTTGGAGTAACTGATTAGTTTCCTTATTTATGTTGGGTCGAGTCGTGCTTTGATCATGTAACACTGGAATCGTTTCGGTTTATGTTTGAGAGATACACTATGTACTATATCTTATACTTTTATGTTTATTTGAGTTATGTGGATTATTGGCTTGTATGCCTAAGTATTGATTATAAATGAGATGAGCATAAAACTTTCTTTATGACTATCATAATTGAATTAAATCCGCTGCTACATGCTAAAGCAAATGTTTTTGAAAAGCATGAAATTAGTTTAAGTGTTATTGAGCATGACAGGTGTTTGTGATGTTTTGAAAATACATGTGACACCCTTTTGTGAAATGCATGATAATTACTCTGATTTATTTATTTATTTATATATTTTCTGCGGGGTTTAAAGGGTGTTACAAGTATCATCTTCCTCCTTGGTCGAGTCCTCTTCTGGCTTCAAAATCTCCTTCCCATCCTCATCTTTAACCACAGGGTGCTCCCAAACCTTGATGATAGCCTTCCAAGTTTTGCTATCTATAGATTTTAAGAAATCCACCATACGTGCCTTTCAATAGTCATAATTAGTGTCATCTAAGACTGGAGGTCTGTTAACATTTCCTCCTCCTTCCTTTTCCATAGTACCAGAATACTAACTCCCTGGAGCTCGCCAAAAAACAGAACAGGGTAACCTGCTCTGATACCAATTGAAATTCTCGCACGCAGATACCAGATGTCGAGATAGATGTCACAACACTGGGATCAAAATAGCTTGACCACACAAACAAAGATGCAGAGATTTAAATGAAAGAAAAGTAAAATTAACACCAGAATTGTTAACCCAGTTCGGTGCAACTCACCTACATCTGGGGGGCTACCAAGCCAGGAAGAAATTCACTATAATAGTATTAGTTCAAAGCTAAACTCTCTCGTTTACAACTTCTCGCCTAATCCCTACCTTGTGCAACTTCTACCTAGACATCCTCTAGATATGAGATCCCCCTCTTACTTCCTAATCAATCACAATCCCAATGAAAATTCAACAACAACCAACAATAGAAGTAACATACTTCCAAGACAATACTCGGTTTTGCTTAAAATCTTCAACCAAGAATAATACACTCTTTCTTAAAATTTTTAGAGTGGAGAAGTAACAATTAACAATCAGTCAACCTCAATGCATCAGAAGATACATGAGTGATATACAATTAACAAACACTAAACCCCAAAGACCAACCAAAACAAGATTAATCCTTATTCTCCAAATTCTTCACGTGTTGTCTCTCCCTTCAATAGGGTTAAGTATTCTCTTTAAATAGCTTTCTGTCCACTTGGGCCTGGGCTCTTGAAGCGCATAAATAGCAGCAATCAGTTTTAACTTACTGCAAATTATCCTACACAATAATAGGAACAAAATACAAACTTTCCTAAAATGGTTCAAACATCCTTTTTATGAAAAGTAACAGAATCTGTCATAACAGAAATTCCTAAAATATACTCCCATGAAAAACGCACATGTGTGAATAAAATACACTCAAAAATCACTCTAAAAACATCAAAATAGTCATGCCCTAAATTTTTGGTATAACATGTCCTGGAACATGTCATAACATAATGCTGGACATGATGTCTGGCTAACTTGGCAGAACATCTGGTATAACATCTTGCTAACAGCATGTTGTTTTACCAAAATGTAGTCAATCCATAAATCACAGAACTTACATCCCGCCTCCGTGTTAAGGAGGATAAAGATATAGGAAAATATTTCATCTTTCATCTTCCTTCTTTTAAATAGAAATCTAATGTATTTTAGATAGAACGGAAAGGATTCATGTGCCTCAAAAACTAGATCCTTGTGATGCTTGTCCATCGATATTTGAAAAGAATTGAACTCCAAATGGTTTTTATTTTTAATTTTTGTTTGATGAGACTCACAAGTCATATATAAATATATCTTTCTCACTCTTTACTCTTTTCTCATGTCAATATTTTTTCGTCAATTCTTATTCTTTTACCAAAGTGACACGATACTCCATCTCAACCAACTTCTTTTCAAATTCAATAACATTTCCATATTTAGTTTCAAATTTATCATATGAAACTTGAGTAGACTTCAAGAATTGATTCTAAATATTTGTTAACTTTGTGTCAATATTTTGCTGCTTTTCTTCTTCTATAACAGGAACCTCACTTTTTGCGATGTGGGAAAAAATTCTCATTGTTTCTTCAACTTCACCATCACTCTCAATCTCAACTTTTTCACATACTCCATCATCTTTCTTTTCACCCATTTTTTTGAAACTATCTTTCTCGCATTTTTGGCACTAATCTTCTTAAAGAACCACTACTCCTAAATTTAATAACATTGTCATTTTAATTATCTATAGTGGTATCTATATATCCTACACTTGATTGAGCAACCAAGTGTTCTGACAATTATCTAATTAGTCTCCAAATTTATAATGAAGGCTTCAAAAAATTTGATGAAAGTATCTCGAGTAATTTCCATGGCTTCCAGGTGGTCATGTGTCATGTTCATTAATTAAATCAATGCTTCCTCCATATCTGGAGTTTTCCTTTATTGTTGTTGTTGTTAGGGTGTTCGCGGTTTGGTTTGGATCAGTTATGAGCTAAAAACTCATCTGACCCAAATATAAATTTACGTGCGGTTCGGTTCGGTTTTGGATAATTAATTAGAAAAATTCGATCCAATCCGATCCAACTTCAAGTGGTTTAATTTTGATCGGTTTTTGGATATCCGAAATATAAATTATATTTTTTTTTAAGATTCGAAAAATGATAATAAATAGTAGATTTGATATAATATATAACATATAATATATTAAAAATTAATATTGCAAAATGAGAATGATCGATTATGGTGGAAACGAATGAAATAATAAAAATAAATAGATTAAACTAAACTAATAAATAGTATTAAAAGAATAAGTATCATCAAATAATAATTTATAACAACATATCACATTAAAAATAAGAATAAAAATATATACACGTAGTTCGGTTTGGTTTGAATCGGTTTTGAAAGTCAATCTAAAAACCGATCCCAACCGAGCGATTTTTACAAAATGACATCCAAACACATCCACTAGTATTTGATTTTTTGCGATTTTTGATTTTTTTTATCAGTTTACAGTTTTTATTTAGATCGGTTTAGATTTGAACATCTATAGTTGTTGTTGTTGACGAGGTTGTTATTGATATTGTTGTCCTCCTGGATTTCAGACTTGCATATGATTATTGTTCCATTCTAATTTTAGATAGGTGAATCCAGACTTGCATATGATTATTCCATTCTAAATTTAGCTAGTCTTTTCACCATGGATTTTATGAATTAGAGTAAGGGTTATTCATATGATAGTTTCACATATAGTAAGCTTTTTCATCTAAGAACCCTTTAGAGTTGCATTTTCCATTAGGCATGACCATCATCACAACAATGACATATATGAGTCTGGGCTTGTTGTACCAGATGCTATAGGGAATATGTAAATCGGTGTGTCAAATAGAGATTGTATTTGATTGAGTCCGGTTGACATTTCTCCTTTAATAACAAATATTGTTGAAAAATTAGAAAAAATATTTTTGGTAAGAAATTTTTTTTTCTGTTTTTATTCTTATTTTTAAATAAAAAACGAGTAAAATCTCTTTAATTGTCTTATTGAAGTGTTCGACACTCCCCGACAATGTTGTCATTCGTTACTCATAAATGTTTTTAAATCACAAAGTATGAGTAAGTTTAAATCTTATTCACAAGTATTATCGTTAATTCACAAAGGTTGAGGAAAGTGTAATTGTTATAAAAAACATGAACGACGTAATTTTAACTGGGGTGCTAGACCATGATTGATTTGGTTGTGCTATAACTATGAAAATAACTAGACTAAATTAACGGTCGAAATACTTTATGAAGGAAATGATTAAGTCTCCTTTAAATACTTTGCTCCTTTGCAATGGTTAATCGCTGCTTGAACCTATAATCATTCCTCTTAAATCGTGAATATTCTACAAAATGGTTATTATTGATTTCATCACTGAGTAACCTTCTTTGTTATTACTATTCCCTTAGTGACCCTAACAAAATAAAAATAAAAATGTTTATCACACGCAAAATATATAATGTCACGGCTGAATATGTTATATCTCTAATAATCATAAATAGTCCCACAATCTTATGTGGTTCCGATATGCAAATTTATAGTAAGTTATCATTGCTCTTTAGATCAATTATACTAATTCCATATACTAGATGTTATAAATGGTACATCGAGATGTTTTCTAGAGACAACGATTTTGGGTTTTGGATAGTGAAGGTGCAAGCAATATAACTCAACAAAAGTGTGTAGAGTCTTTGAAGGGTGACACATCAATGATTGCAAACCTAACAAAAGCAGAAAAGACCGGGGTGGTGGATAAGGCCAGAAGTGTCATTATCTTATTTCTCGGGGATAAAATTCTAAGCGAAGTAGCCAAGAAGAAGACTGCAGATTTGATGTGGCAAAACATTGAATCATTTTATATGACAAAATCTTTGACTTAGAGGTTGTGTATGAAACAACAACTATACTCAATTTGAATGGTAGATAAAAAATCCACAGAGGAGCAGTTGGCATTATTTCACAAGATCAATGATGATCTCGAGAATATTGATGTGAAGATTAATGATGAAAATAAGGTTTTACTCTTGTTAATATTATTACTCATATCCTTTGAGAACTTCAAGGATGTCGCTATTTATGGTAAATAAGTTGCCATTACTTTGGATGAAGTCCAAACAACTATGAGATCCAAGGAATTTTTAAAGGTGAAAAATTTGAAGATTAATGATAATGGTGAAGGCTTGAGTGTATTAAGAGGAGAAAGTGAGTGTAAAGGTATGTCCAAATCCAAGAGGTTTGATAAGTAGAGTTTAAACGCTTTATTTGACAAAGAATCTGTCACTTCAAGAAGAATTCTCCCAAGAGGGAGGATAATGAAAAAAATTCAGATAGCAGTTGCATCAGGTGAGGATAGTTATGATAGTGCGAGTGCACTAGTGATGTCGAGTTTAGAAACTAAAAAGAGTTAGGCCTTGGACTTATGATTCTTTTATCACATGTGTCTAAAGAAATAATACTTTTAGACTTTGAATTTGGTAGATGAGGGTGTTTTTCGACTCAATAATAATAAGGCTTGCAAGGTTCATCGTGTTTGTATGATTATAGTTAAAATGTTCAATAAAAGTGAGTTCCTTTTACACAATGTGAGGTATGTTCATGGACTCAGGTGGAATTTGTTGTCCATAAACATGTTTGATGGTCTGCGATATTACAATAGATTTGAGCATGGGGTATTAAAGATATCACATGGTGGGTGATCATGGTTAAATGCTATAGAATATGTGTTATATATTTTAGATGGTTCCAATGTTATTGTTCATTCATAATTCGTTACTGAAGTTTCATGACAAGAACAAGCTATGATACATGAGTTCAAGGCATGGTAGTTATCTGGAGGTTTGACAGGTGACAAGGGATAGAAACTCCTTTGAGCATTTATGGCATGGTATAAGTTTCCAAAGAATTATTAGGGTAAGGTAGGTGCCAAAGTAGCTTAACTTATCCACAATTGTTCATTCATAGAGATAAACTTCCAATCACATGTGGAGGTTTTGATCAAGATTTAGTTATTGTATTTGACCAACTCGTTGGCTCTTCCAAGCACATGTGGAGGTTTTGATCAAGATTTAGTTATTGTATATGACCAACTCATTGGCTCACAGATTGTGTCTAGAAAAATAATTTAATTCTTTATGTATTGTGGAGAATAAATATATTATGGAGCAGCTAGCATAAATTCACAAGATCATTGATTATTTTCTAAATTTTGAGGTGTAAACTAATTACGAGGACAAGGTTATACTCATGTTAAGATCATTTGCCATATCCTTTTATCACTTTAATGATATCATTATTTATGGTAAGGAAGATACTATCACTTTGGGTGATGTCCAAACAATCGTAATATCAAAGGAATTATCAAAGATGAAATCTTTAAATATTGATGATAATGGTGATTGTCCCTAAAGAGGTAGCAAGAGTGATTGCCTCAAATAAATATGGTTTTGAAAGTTTTGACGCACTAGTGGTAACAAGTTTGGAGACATAAAGTAGTTGGGTTATGGATTCTAGATGCTCTTACCATATGTGTCTAAGGAAAGAATGTTTTAAGACGTTGGAGTTAAATGAATATGTAGTAGTTTGAATTGAAATCAATAAAGCTTGCAAAGCTTATGGTATTAGTGTAATCATACTAAAAAATTATGATAAATGTGAGTTCATTCTATGCTGCCATACCCCAAATTTTGACCACTAATATTTCCCATCATTGGGAAAATCATCATCACAATATGGATGGACCATCATACCTCATTAGTCTCCCCAAAGATGGGTGAGCATCCACTACAATAAAAAATTAGGGTTTCAAGCCCTCTCAGAGCTCTTAGACAAAGGATCAAACAAGGAATGACATGATCTTCAACTTGTCTAAACCTCTCAAACATCCACAATGGATCAAGAGGACTCCCACAGCAAGAATCAAGCACAATGTTGCAACATTCCAGGTGGATTAAGCCTTATGATCGCCAGTGTCACCAAATTAGGGTTTGGTCGACCAGGGCCTCCAGATGAAAATTTTCCTCTGGGCATGAGCCAATGCTTCAAAGCATAACCGAAGATACTCCATGGAACCTCATGGACCCAATCATCAAGTCAATTTAGCCTCAGGGGATGCATTCACTAAAAATCAGGAATTAGGGTTTCTTAACCTAATTCATCCCTAAATTGACTTTTGGGACAAATCATGAGCCAATACCTCAGGAGAGGATTTGACGGTCTCTAATAAACTACATTGATCCATTTGCAACGATGGATTGATCCAAGAAGCTTGATCACCAAGTTTCCGTTTCATCTGAACCACAATTAGGGTTTTGATGAAAAAGTCAACTGCACCTTTGGCTTTTGACCAAGACATGCTCCCAAACCTTGGGACAAGATTCAATACACCCGATAACACCTATGAAATCAATCCATCAAGTTTGATTTAGGTCAAGGAATTGATTTCATAGAGGATAGCACTGTTTGGAATTCATCTGATAAAAAGTCAACTGTGCCCAAAAGTCAAAGTTTGACTTTTTGATTTTTTGGTCAATTATGGTTCCTTAACCCTAAAATGATGTTAATGTGTGATTGGAATCATCATTCATCAAGAAAAATCAAGAAAAGTGGGATAACTTGTAAAAGGGGTAACCATAAAAACTTAGAAATTTTTCTAAGTTATGGAACAAAGTGGCTAGGGTACCAACTTTGGAGGATCATAACTCCTAAACCACAAGGCCATTTTTCCCCATTCAAAGCTGGATTTGTAGCTCTCACAGCCCTTTACAAAAGCTTCAACTACAACTCATTCCAATTCCTTATGGATTTTAAGTTATGGAATGATCAAAATCACAAAAAGTGAAAATGTCACTTTTTTCCAACACTTAGTGAAATTTTCACTAAGTCAGAATCTGTCTTACTTTTTTCAAAATGTAAGGGCATTTTTCACTTGGATCCAAAAAGTATCAAAACCAATTATGATCAAACAGTTGTTGTATCATATGAGGGCCTTCCAAAATGACCAAAAAATTTACCAAACTCAACTTGAGCCATGAGATATGACAATGGCAATATGCCTTGCTGAAAACTGTCAAAGCAAGGAAGATTTGTGCATTTTGCTCGATTTGCCAAATTTGTGCAAATGAAAAACACACTTATCCATCTGAACACCTCAAGGGGAAACCAAGGAGGAACCAACTCTGATCCCAAGCCTCCCAAGTCCTTGGAACTAAAAATAGCATGCCAAACATAGAAATCCCTAAAGAGGGGACAAGACTCCAATTTTGTTTTGGAGCATTCAATGGATGCATCAAGGGGGCATGGACTAAGCCATTTCCAACTGAATTCAGTCAAAACTTATCCAAGACCAAGGGAACCAGCAGCATGTGCCCTAACCTCTAGTCAATGGCTATAGGAGACTCGGATTCTCATTGATCAACATTGGCCAAACCTATGTAGCAGTTGCCATTCACTATTCCTTGCAAAACAAACTTGCTTTACTATAAATAGAGCTCATTTGTGATCAGTTTGAATACACCAAAGCCATCAAACCGATGCTTTCCTCAAAATCTCTTCCTTCACTCCAAAATTGCCTTCCAAAGCAAGTCACTATCGGGTTTTGAGTTTGAGAGCTATTCCAACCAAAACAATCACACACACACACACACACACCTCATAAACATCATATAGAGGTGATCCAAACACTCACATAACATCTGGAACACCAGATTCTCAAAATCACCAGCCATCTGCACAAGCCTTTGACAGATTTACAGTTGAGGTGCCAAATCAAGTTCCAGCTCAATTCAATCCACTTCAAACACCCAGACACACTCCATAGCACCTAGGGAGCTGTCCATATCCCTGGAACCAACCTGTAACACCTCTAACACAAAACACGATCACCAGCTGCAAGAGGTAAGCATGAGCTCTTCTAACTCTATGATCCATGCATTTTTTGCTGCACAATAATTTGGCCATATATTCATAATCATGCATAGAGTGTTTTCCCTCAATCAATTGCTTTGTTTGAATCGTGTATGGAATTTTTGAGCCTTCATGCAAATTTTAGGGTTCTTGAGGTTTCTCTTTGATTTCTTATTCCATGCTTAAAATAAATGAAATTAAAGAGCATAGACATGATCGTGAGGTGAAAACGAGTAGATTGATATGTAAATTTCATGTTATCATCAAGTATTCAGTGAGATTGGATAGAAAACGCAAATCTGCAGAAACAGAGGGTGGCGCGCGTTCTTGCCATGTTCTTGTCGCCCTTTTTGAAAATTCAAATATTTGAATTTTGTGATTTTATTTAATTGATTCAAAAATTAATTTCTCTCTGAGTTTTAATGATTTTGAGTTGATTTTTTTTAATAATTCACAAAAATGTTAAAATATTTTATTTTCCCAAAAATATTATTTATTTCATATACTTGATATTTTTGTAAAGAATTAATATTTTAATTGTTTTTTGACATTTAAAATATTTTCTCCCTCTTGATTTTTCAAATTTTAGTGATTTCCAATCATTTTGTGGATAGAAACATGATTTTTGAAACATTAATCCAAGATCACAATTTGTTTCCACACATGTTTAACAATTTTGATCATTTTAATTGAATTTTTATTCAATTAAAATACATTTTGAAAACAAATTAGGGTTTTCGATTAATTCAACCCTCATCAAACTTTTTCAAACTCTTTGGGCCTCTATTAGAGTGTAAGACCCATCCCCATTGTAAATACACCACTTTTCGGGCCTCAGTCATTGTATAAGTCCCACTGTATTCTCAAAAACAACGGAGCGATCATCGCCTTTTTTCAGCAAAATCACTGGGCCTCTCCTTGAGCTGTAAGCCCCATCACTTGTACAAAAAGTAAATTATTGGGCCTCTATTAGAGTGTAAGACCCAACCCCTTTTCAACCAAAACTTTTTTGGGCCTCAATGCATTGTATAAGACCCAGTATGTTAAAGAAATCTCGGCGCGATCGCCAATTCAAAAAAGAAATCATCTGGGCCTACCCTCGAGTTATAAGCCCCATTCTTTTTCTTTAAGCACATTTGGGCCTCTTGAGAGAGTGTAAGACCCATCCCTTTGTACAGAAAACCTTTTTGGGCCTCAGTCACTTGTATAAGTCCCTGTACAGTTTCAAACAACAGTGCAATCACTGATAAAACCTTGGGCCTCTCCTTGAGCTGTAAGCCCCAACAATCTTTTCAAAGCTTTTTCTCCTTTGATTTAGAATATAATATTGTTATCAAAGCTTTCTTTGTTGAACAACTAACAAAACAGCATGGAAGCTCTACAACCGAGTAAGTGTTTACCTGCTTTCTTTATCCGCTTTCATATATATATATATATAACTGTATTGTGGGGCTGCTCACTGTAAGTCTTCTTTCACAAACTTTTATATACTCGTCAAATATCCACTGTGTAATACTAGTATAGTTATTTAGAGTTTTCCCCGACAACTACGTCTAGCACTAGGTAAAGCCCTATTGATCACTCTTAAATACAAACAAAACTAGATCCCCATAGGATTACCAGACACAGTCTTCCCTCCTCTTGGGGTTAAAAAATATGAAGACGTGAAATGCAGCATTCTCGGTGAACCCTTTCTCAAACTGTCACTCTTAGAAATCATCAAAGAAACTCTACTCCCCAGAGATGATCTTTTCTCCGTGAATGGCATCTCTTGAGTTTCTTCCAAATTCTCGGACTTTCCTGGCTTGATCTATTCTCGGTGAATGGCATGTCTTGAACTTCTCGGGGTTTGGGGACCCACAGGCTTCTTAAAAGCATCCCAGCCTCCTCTTGGGCATTGTACAAGGACCCTTCGGCTTCTTAAAAGCTCTCATGCCTTCTCTTGGTCTTAGTACAAGGACCTAGAGACCTCTACAGGTATAGGAACATAACTTAGTCATCAATTTGCTAGAGCTGTCTTTCTGAGTCAAGTGTCAGACCTGTTAATGGGTTGACCTTCATCCCTTAACATACCAACCTTCTCTTGGTCATTATACATAGATCATTTACTATCCGAGAATCAATTTCTCAGAACACCAGTAGACTTGGACAGTCTCAATACCCCTGTGGATTTTCCCTTTCCTTAAAGAAAAGGAAGTAACCCTGATCCTCTGATCAGTACAAAAGCACAACCTCACCTTTAATCGTTCCCTTTATAAGAACTGATTTTCTCTTTTGTCCAACATACTGGACCTGTCACTAAACTGAAACAGTCACCAGCACAATAGCCTCCTCTTGGGCTTTGTACAAATGATTCTCCCCGGCGGATCTAACCTTTTCAGACTCTCTTGTTGAGTCACCCACTTTTAAGCCTCCATCTCTGGCTTCGTACGAGATACCAAATCACTCTCTTGTTGAGTATAAAAGACTCTCTTGTTCAGTCACTTCCCTCTCAGCCTCCATCTCGGGCTTCGTACGAGATACAAAACCACTATCTTGTTGAGTATAAAAGACCCTCATGTGGAGTCAAAACCTTTTAGCCTCCGTCTTGGGCTTTGTACAAGACACATGTAAAAGCACTCTATTGTTGAGTCAGTCACTTGTTAGCACTCTCTTGTTGAGTCAACCCCTTTTAGCCTCTATCTCGGGCTTCGTACGAGACAGATAAAAAGCACCCTCTTGTTGGGTCAATAGCCTCCTCTTAGGCTTTGTATAAGAAGGCCCCGGGTGAGTCAATTAACCTGTTAGCATCAAAATCTGTGCCTCGTTCACAGTATACAAACATCAACAACTCCTTTTCCTTCATCTAAATTGCTCTAAACAGCAAGCCTCTGGATTATTTACATCCACGTCACTGTCCCTCTTTTAGCATGAGAAATTCCTAAGGAAAGATGGCATTACTCTAAACTGAGTTAAAGTCTTCTCCTTCAGGTTAAAAATCCCCTATAAAGGAAATTATGGCATTGCTGGGTTCACATATCCCAGTTAAAGTAATTCTCCTTTATGATCAGTCACCCAACAGTTGTGACAAACAGACCCCCTTTAGAGATGACAAATTCTTTCTAAAGTCAAAACCCTTTAGCTTCACATCTTGGGCTTCGAACAAGATACAAATAGACCCTTCAGGTTTACATCTTGGGCTTTGAACAAGACACAAACCTCATTTAGCTTCACGTCTTGGGCTTTGAATAAGACACAAAAACAACCTTTTTTTTCCTCCCATAGAATAGTAGGAACTACGATCGCTCTGATTTCCCTGTTTCGGGAATACGTAGGCATAAGATTGGAAAAATCTTAGCGAGCATACTAATCAAAAACCCAAAATCCCGTACCTTCATACATCAATCGAAAAGCATCAGTCCTAACATCTTACCAACAGCCTAGACATTGTTTTTAAGCAAATAACCCTAAGGGAGAACCCCCCCCCCCCCCCCCCCCCCCCCCAATTTTGATAGCATCTGTAAACCTACAGTTTTGACTGTTTAACCTCAGTTTGCAAGCAGGGTTAATTGGAGACATCTATTTCCCTTCCTTAATCAGCTCAATAGGATAAAAAATGAATTGAACTGTAGTACCAAAGCGATAGTGATTCGAAACCACCAAAAATCGCACTACATATGCAATATGAGGTATGTTCCCGAGATTAAGTAAAATTTGTTGTTAATAAGCATGTTTGATGATTCAGACTACTACACTAGAATTGAACGTAGGGAGTTGAAAATTTCACATGGTGCATTGATAATGGCTAAATGGTCTAAAATGTGTGGTTGTATATTTTGGATGGTTCTTGTTCTATGATAGTATCAGTGCCTCATTTAATATTTGATGGGCCACATGCTATCCTGTTTACACCATCGGGCCACCCATCATTTATATTCACACACCAAGCCTAAAAGTGCTAAGCATGTGGAAGTGTGTTAAGAGTCCTATATCAGATATTATATAGCTTGAATATGTTTGTATGTAGGGGAAATCCTCACCTTACTTGTCGGTTTTGTAGGGACAAGTTTACTTGTTGGTTTTATACTGCGACCAAAAACCTATGAGATTTTAACATCGGGTTGATCACGAACTGAAACAAGATTTTAACATTTGACTGAGCTTGAACCATACCTTGGTTTTATACTCGGCTAACCAAGAACCATGAGATTTTAACACAGGGCTTTTCTCGAAAAAAAAAGCGGTGACTTAGTAACTAAATCCCTAAAACCAAGATTTTAATTGGTTTAGCTTCGAACCCAAATAAACAATCCATAAATGGATAAATTATTCAACCAAGTTAAAACCAAACTCCCTTGGTAAATTTATAAATCTACCCTTCCAAAATTACAAATGCCTCACTTGCAAAACAACTTTCTCGAAAGCACTATAGCTAAAATTTAGTGAGAGAAAGTAAACTAAAATATTTTTAGAGAGAGAGTGAGGAATGAGGAATGAAATCTCACATTCTAGATGTGAAATGAGTGAAAGGGCCTCTATTTATAGGCTTAGAGGTTGGCACAAAAAAAGGAAAATTTTTGTGGCAAATAATGATGAGCCCATCGATTGGTTGGCCTAAAACAATCGATTAATAAGTTTAAAAAGCTTAAAAAAAGATATTTAGGCATTACCATGCATTAAGTCATTGTCCAAATTGCTTAGGGTACACTTTTAACCTAGTTCAATCGATTGGACATAAGTGCCAATCG
The DNA here is from genome assembly GCA_022829125.1 of Lathyrus tuberosus. Classification (NCBI taxonomy): domain Eukaryota; kingdom Viridiplantae; phylum Streptophyta; class Magnoliopsida; order Fabales; family Fabaceae; genus Lathyrus; species Lathyrus tuberosus. The sequence goes on from JALAZF010000193.1 coordinate 6,629,204, forward strand.
ATTGGTAAGAACAAAAACTTGCCCATAGCTTTTCTAACGGTTCCCAAATCATCTAGAATGACTTCAATGTATTTTTAGAAGTGTATTTTTGAGAAAATAAGTTTGAGAACTTGTTTGTGTGTGTGCGTGTGTCTGTGTGTGTGTGTGTGTGTGTGTGTGCGATTAGCCATATATTTGACGAGAAAGCCCTTATGCTTTTAGAATTCACTCAAACGTATCGAGGCAGGCTTTCATATACTTCAAGACTTGCCAGATGCTTCATTCTTGTAGACACTTGATTGAGCTTGAGATAAGGGTTGAGTTATATTCCATTTATATGTCATCATCAAAGAATCAAGTTTATCAAACCCTATTGATCTGATTTCATCTTTAACCATTTTACACTTAACTTTAGATGTTATTATCAAGGACTAGTTGTCATCATCAAAAACATGTTATTCTTCCTTGACCAATACATTATCCTTTTTTTATGATGACAACTCATCTCTCAGTGAGTTGGTAACAGAAATAACTCATATTTGTTTGGAGTAATTAAACTCCCCCTCAATTAAGTAGAGAGTATACTCCACTCCCTTGAGAGTATACTTCTCTCCCTTTGTCGAAATCAAAACATCGGGTAGAGATGTATTGTGGTAATATAAATATGCAAACATATTGGCAAGAAAAATTTACGAAAAAAGAAAAAAGACATCACTCTATTAATTGAAATTGCTAGAGATTCAAAGTACAAAAGGGAAATTGTGGAATTGAAATATTATGGAAAACAAAAGAATGAATATTCTAAAACACATAGATGAGATCATTCATTCCCATAAGCATCATCATCCATTAGGGTGATTTTCTTGATCCTTTCCATGTCCTTGGCTAAATTTTGACAAATTTTCAATAGTTTATCAATCTTGGTATCTTCTACCTCTTCTGGATCTTTTGATTCTTCCTTGATTGTTGGGTCATCCTGTATTTCTCCATGTTTGACGAGAACTTTTATTTCTATAAGAGCGATATAGGTGATCCTGTGGTTGATTGGATATTAATCTTCATCCATGGTTTCAGTGTTGAAGGTAGCTAAGATCCTTGTGATCATTGGTCCATAAGGGGGCTATGGTGATTGGTTTCCTTTAGAGTAAATCATGTGGTTAAAGATTCGTTCTACCTAATTTATTGGAATCTCTTGGATCAACAACTATAGAGGTATGATATCTTCTCTAATGACATGGTTATGGTTCACATTCCTTGGAACGATAATCCTGGTTAGAAGGTAGTGAAGGATACTAACCTTTGTTTTTAAGTAGATGGATTTGAAATGGAGTTTCTTTTTCTCCATAAGATTGATAACAAGGCTATTTAGGGTTTTGGAGTGTTTGAAGTTTCTAAATCATAGGGATCTATCAAGGGTGTAGAATTTTCCTACGAAAGGTGGCTCCAAGATTCTTCTAAAATTATCATTGTGGATGTCTATTTGTACTCCCCTTAACTGTGTTCTTAGTGAGGTTCCTAGAAGCCTTAGGTTTAAATAGAACTTTCTTACAAGATTTAGGAAGGATCTATATGGTACATGTGTGAAAAAATCTTTTAGAGAGGCTCGACAAATTTGATGATATGGTTTGTGACTTTTTAAGAGGCTTGTCTCCATGTACCAAGGTTGAATCATTTTATCTTATTGCATTCTATTTATCAATCTAGTGGTGAACACATCCCTTTTTCTGCTTTTTTAGGTTTTTGGCTTGAGGAGGCCATGATGATGCTTACGACAAAAAGAAGTCACACAAGAAAGATACTATAAGATATGAATATTGATCATACCTATTTATAGTGTGTCTTCTAAGGTTTTTCTCATGTATTTATTACAAGCAATCAATGAGGATCTGATTTAAATTAAGATGAAATCATTCCAAATTATGTGTGCCAATCGATTGGCTAATAGCCCCAATCGATTGGTTAATTAAATCTTTCTAGATTTTGAGTGTTCATCATCAATGTTGGGATTTAAATGTCCTGGAGCACATGTTTAACTTGGATTTGATCTAAAAAATGTGTGCCAAGCTCTTAGAATAGCTTTCCTCATGTGCCAATTGATTGGGCTTTCGTTGGTCAACCTCCTTGGTACATTTTGGTCTTGTGCTGGATTGTATTACTTGTATGCGCCCCTGTTCAGCCTTATTGCACCTCTTTTCTATAAAAACACTTAAAAACTCACATTTTTGGTTAGTGTAAATAGTTTATCAAGATGAGCAAAATTAAAATCATTATTTTAAAGGATTAATCAGACTTTTCTGATAATTTCATCCTTTAAATAATGTACTACCTTAAATATCAAAAGGCTTTGATAAAAGCTCCCCTTAAAGGGGAACAAAAAACATACTATGGTGTGTCATTCTCTATGCATTGTTGGATGCAAGAGTTGGTATAAACCGTGAGATGGATAAGTCCATCACAGTCATATCCACTCAACCTACTATAAGGTCAATTGATCACTAAGGATCATAAACATTGAGATATTCTCAAAACTCTTGCTTTGATCATTGTATTTGATGCCATCATCGTTCATTATTGAATCATAGACTTATTGTATACTTAAGAGTACACATGTTGCTTTTTCAAGCTCAATTGATTATCATTAAAGCTTCGAGTTGAAAAGCATACTTGAAAAACACTAAGGTTTCACTTTTGGTGCCCATATTTTCTTGGGTCCAGGTGCATCAAATGTTTAGGGTTATCTCATTTATAGCTTTTCAAATTTTCAAAATAGAAGAGCTCTAAATGGCCAAATATTTTTCAATGTGTGCATTTATAAACTAGACGATTTTTATTCTTGTGATCTCCACCTTTACTAGGTTTTCTATATTTTTTGAATCCTAGTCCATTCTTATTTAAGGAATACCTTTGACTTGATAGGATCAAGTCAATATTTACTTTCACTTGAGTAAACTTAGCTAGGGTTTCATTCAAATTAATTACTTCCTTTTTCAGGGAGACACACGCCTCACACATTTCTGTTGAGTTTCTAAATTTAGTTATTTATAACTTAAACGATTTATTAGTTTCCTCAAGAGAACCTAAATATTCCTTAATATATAAGTTGAATTTTATAAGTTTATCATTCTTTTTAACCAACTCATCACAAATTCTAAGCAATTGCTTATAAGATGGTTTAGTTACCTCAACATTATCGTCTTCGTAGGATGCCTTTAAGCAGATTTCATCTTCTTCGTTGGAAGAAGATTCTTTTATATTTCTCCCTGAGGTTTATGTTTCTCCTCATTTTCTTATTTCAAATATTCCAATTGAAGATACTTCTTCTTTACAGCTTCTTACTCATTGGGTTCCTTCATTTGATGTTGAATCTTCTGAAGATCGTTCAACTACTGAGTATGTTGTTTGATAGTAGTTTTATGAAGTTGATGATTCTTCATTTTTTTAAGCTTTCTTATTCATATTTAACTAGTTGAACTAGTTCGTTTAATTTGTCTATGATTTCCTTCTTCCTTGATTTTTCCTAAAATTCATGAAGGCTCTCATCTTATTATTTAAGGGTTGAATTAAACTTTCAATTCTTAACTCATAGACATTGGTTAGCGAGAATTGTTCCAATATAATTTCTAATATTTATCAATTTTGAAAAACATTTAATGGTGGTATCTTCATCTTCTTCGCCTCGTGTGTTCATCTCCTATTGCTCGATACTTGGAGAAACTCCATATATCATTTCAAGAGTATCTTATATTTCCTTGGCGGTTTTGCAATTGTGAACATAAAAGAAATTATTATCATCTAGAGACATTACTATACAACTCTTGGTTTTGAAATCTATTTCAAACTTTCTCTTATCTTCTTTGGTCCAAATGGAAACGGGTTTATCTACTACTTTTCCATTTACTTGGTAAGTAGGGATAAACAGACCATTGATTATAGTTTCCCATAATTTATGATTTATATAATTTGAATAAAAATTATAAACCTAGCTTGCCATATTTTAAATCTACTACTATTAAAAGATGGTGGTGTGTTTAGAAAATATCCATTTAAAGGTGTGTTCGAAGTCATCTTCCTCTTGAGATGATCAGTCCTTAAACATGAGTTAGGCTCTAATGCCAATTGTTGGACATGTGACTTCAAACGCAAGAGGGGGGTGAATTTTGTTTCAGAAAACTTTGATTTTGAAAAACTTTTAGACTTGATTTCAGAGTTTAAAAGTAATTTAGAATAGTTTTAAAAGTAAGTAGTGGAAAATAAAGTTCACAAAGTAAAATGCGAATAGTAAAAGTTGAGGAAGAAAGAAGACACCATGAACTATTCAAGTTCATTAAAAAAAATAACTTAGTATATTCCCCAAGAATTGATTTTGAGAATATCTAATAAAATTAAAGAGCTTTTAGTAGGTTGAACTCTTAAACCCCCTTATATAAGGAAAATGAAGTTTGTGGCTAACTTCCAACCAAACAGTAAACACGAATAGAAGCAGTAAGTCATCATTCCAAATGATGGATTGAAGTGGTTAGTCTTCTTTTCACAAGAAACTTGGACCAGTTAGTCTTCAAGATTCAAACTAAGATTTTACACGGGTTGACGTTGAACTTGGGAGAGCATTTAACATCGGTATGAGCTCGCGAACCGAACCTTGGTTTTATACCTAGCTAACCAAGAACCTCTGAGATTTTAACATCGGGCTGATCTCGAACCGAAGCAACCTTTTGACACCAGGCTAAGCTTGACGTATACCTTGGTTTTATACAAGGCTAACTAAGAGCCTATGAGATCTTAACATCAGGTTAATCTCAAATCAAAGCGGTTACTAAATCCCCCAAAAATAAGCTTTTAACGTGTTTAGCTTCAAACATAAATAAACAATCCCCAAATGAATGAATTATTCAACCAAGGTAAAAACAATCTCCCTTGGTGAATTTACAAATCTTCCCTTCCAGAATTACAAACGACTCACTTGCAAAACAACTTTCTCGAAAGTGCTACTGCTAAATTTTGTGAGAGAAAGTGAGTGAGAAATGAAAAAAGTGAAAATATGAGGGAACGGGCCTCTATTTATATGCTAGAGTTTGGTACAGAAAATAAAATTTTATGTGGCGAATAATGATGAGCTAATTGATTGATATAATGTTCCAATCGAATTTTTGATCTAAAAATAATCAATTAATAAGTTTAAAAAAAATAATAGATATTTAGTCATTACCATGCATTAAGGCACTGCCCTAATCGCTTAGGGCACATTTTTCAACTTGTCCAATTGATTGGATATAAGTGCAGATCGATTGGCAAGAACAAAAACTTGTTCATAGCTTTTGTAACAGTTCCCAAATCATCTAGCACGACTTCAAGGCATTTTTAGAATTTTTTCTTGACAAAATATGTTTTAAAACTTGTTTGTTTGTTTGTGTGTGTGTGTGCGCGCATGTGTCTGTTTGTGTGTGTGTGTGTGTATGTGTATGTGTGTATGTGTGTGTGTGTGTGTGTATGTATGTGTGTGTGTGTGTGTGATTATCCATATACTTTACAAGAAATACCTTATACTTTTACAATGTATATTCACTCAGACGCATCGAGGTAGGCTTTCATACGTTTCAAGACTTGTCAGATGCTTCATTCTTGTAGAAACTTGATTGAGTTTGAGATGAGGCTTGATTTATATTCCATTTAGATGCCATCATCAGATAATCAAGTTTATCAAGCCCTATTGGTTTTCTTACATCTTTAACCAATTGACACTTGACTTTAGATGTTATCATCAAGGACTAGTTACCATCATCAAAAGCATGATTTTCTTCCTTGAACAATAACCTGCAAAACAATGTTCCGCAATCTAAACATAATGGAAAATCCTCTAAGGAGTAGAGGGACAAGATGTACCCTTGAGTTTATAAAGGAAACTAGTATAAATATCTTGTGTTCTTTATCTTTATACACACTAATTTCTACACTTTACCTTCCTCCTAGAATCTTTCAAATTCATAACTTTCGATTAAATTGCAAGATAGCAAACTTAGCACAAAAAAGAGAAAAATTTGGCAATCCTAATTCACGCCCCCAACCCCTTTAGATAGCATCTCATAGTTACATTCGACATCGGAGCAAGAGTTAGGCAACTTGCTCCTATATCTTGGATAAATAGGCAACCATAAAACCTTTCTTAGGAGAAGGCTCTAGCATTAATAGATCACTTAATTTCAGTGGTGAGTGTTACAATTTTTGGAAGATTAGAATGCAAGTGTTCCTAGAATCACATGGGGTAGAAGTTTAGAAGTCAATTAAAAATTGTCTATTCGTTCCTATTATAGTTGTTGGAGGTGTAATCAACCAAAACTTGAAGATACATGGGTTGAAGAGGATAAAAAAAGTTATATATGATAAGAAAGCCAAAACATAATAGTATCCTCCATAGGGATGGACAAATTATTTAAGGTTTCTAATTGTCAAACTGCTAAATAAATATGGGAAACCTTTGAGATAACACAAGAAGGAACATAGGACGTAAAAATATCTAGACTAAACACTCTCATCCAAGAATATGAGATGTTTAGAATTTTACTAGGAGAAAAGATACTAGATTTGCAAAAGAGGTTCACTCATTTGATAAACCATTTAACCATTCTTGGGAAATCTTCACCAACGATGAATTAAATTTAAATGTACTTAGATCCTTAACAAGGGCATAGAAACCCAAAGTGACAACTATTTGAGAAAATAAAGTTGATCCAAGATGACACTAGCGGCGTTGTTTGAAAAATTACAAGAACATGAATTAGAAATTGGTAGATTGGAATACCATGAAGAACAAGAAAATAAACATACAAATATCTCTTTAAAAGTGGAATCAAAAGTAAGTGTATAAGATGATGATTTGGATGAAGATGAAAACATAAATATACTTATCAAAACGTTTGGAAAATTCTTAAGAATAGATAAAACTATGAAGTTTGACCAAGGTAATAAAGAATAAAGGAAACAAGGACATATCAAGGCGGATTGTCCATATCTCCAAAAGAATAATGGATAAAGGAAACAATGACATGATACCAAAGAAAGCCTAAATTGCATGGGAAGATAATGAAGTAAGTTCATCCTCCAATTTAAATATTGAAGAATAAGCAAATTTCTCTTTGATGGCCTCACATCATTCCGAAAATGAAAATAAAGAGGTTATTGATTTTAAGTCAGATAATAAACCTTCTTATGATGAATTACAAAATTCATTTATTGAGTTACATTTTAAATGTTTAACCCTTTCTAGAACATGTACAAAACAAAAGAAAATAATTTCATCTCTAGAAAGTAAAGTTAATACCATGCAAGTGGTAATAGACAAAGTTAAAAGTTCAACATGTAATAAACGAAATTCTCTTGAATTAAAGATTATTGAATTAAATCAAGTTATAAAGAAATATAAATTGACAACTTGGGTTAGAAAGTTTTCTAAGAAATAAAAGATATACAAATGATATAAGTAATTTTGGATATTCCAAATTTCATAATACTAGTACAAGTAAGAATGTCTTTGTAAAGACTAGCAATGCTTGCAACAATGTTCAACTCAAGAAGGTAGAATATAACTTTCAAACTAAAATGACTAATGTGAGAAACAATTTCAAGAATTCTAAAAGAAATAAGTATTTAAAATCTTCATTTTTTATTGTAATTCTAAAGGTCATACCCCAAATGTTTATTATATGAGAAATATTGGTGTTCCAAGTGGAAAGTATGTCGGGTAAAGAAAGGAAGTAACCCACAAGGATCCAAAGCATATTGGGTACCTAACAATTTTTTTTGTAGGAATGCTTAAAAGCTACAACCAATATGTGGTATATTGATAGTGGATGCTCCAAACACATTACGGGAGACAAATTAAGAAAGATTCCAAGAACCAAGAATTCTTCATCATGAATGGTCTTTAGAAAGAATTAGGATGAAAACCCTTTTCAATTGCCAAGATATATGTCTACTCTAGAGGAGATGGAGCGCTTCCTTAATGATTTCAGGACATGAAGATTCTCACTTTAAAATTTGTTACTCTTACTAACTTTGAGCATTTTTCTTTAATTTTTTATTTTTTAAAAAGAAATTGTGAGTTTTACTAGTGACTATTACCATTTTTTTTGTTAGAGTATTCTATTTCAACCTATAATTAAGAGGTCGTGATTTGTATTCATATGTTAATTGAAAAGAAATTCACTTATATGCATAATCAATTGGAACTTTTTTTGGGAATTTCGAGTACTGAAACTAGGTTTCATCCTTATAAGTTATGTGAATGGGAAGGGTTTGATAAAACATATTATTACTGGTCATTACATCATATGTCTGAATCTGAAGCAATGACCAAAAGGAAAAAATATGATCACGTTTCATCCAATGTCTGGTTGGGTGTTGGTAATATAATATGTTATAACAGGTTGCGGCATTACTTTTTGTGCAACATTCTAGTCCCAAAATCTAGAAATTATTTGCAATGTAATGAGTTTGAACTTCAAATCATGTATGATTTTATTTAAAAAATACCTCTCAATTGGGATTATTTTGTTAAAATTCATATGTATCTGTCAAGAGGAAAAATTGTAGGTGTGCCTTAGGCTAAGTGTAGCACCCCAAAATTTGCCCTCATACTTTTAACATTAACTGGCTTATATTTCATCTCATTTTTGCATTATCATTTGTGCATATCATTGGTTCTTAGCATGGGATCAAGGTGTCTGAGTTAGCTCAAGAGGAAGAGATGTTTTTCAGAGGTTCAAGCAAGAGATCGTGTGTACTGTCCAAGGGACCAATGGAAGAATTATTCTTAATGTCATCAATACTCAAGCCACAAAAGAGACTTGGACCTCAGGGCATCCTAATTTGTTCATCACCTCATCAGAAGATTGCAATTGGCAAGAGATTTCAAGTGAATCACATCCTCCTAGCCTGATTTCTCAAACTAGAGTTTTGGAGATCCATGAGTTTAACCCCCCAATGGGCAAGATCTTTGAGTTTTTATCATCATCAAATGGCATATATCATCCTTGTTTGAGAGGATGCACGTCATATTCAGAGGAATTTGGATTTGGAGTTTGGGCTAATTCCTCCTAGACTGAGGGCACCAAAACTAGGGTTTGCCATAAAATCAGTTTATTTCTGATTTTTTGGGCAAGACTTGATTCCATGGTATTCCTCATGGCCCTAAGTGTCTAGGATTGGAGAATTGTCCATCAATTTGGTTCAGAAGGGTTTCAATTGATCAGAAGTTTCAAAATCAGGAGAATTGAGGATAAAGCCAACTGTGCAGTGAAAAAGTCAACTCCTGATTTTTTGAGGTCAACATCATGATTTTGAAGTCAAATATGGTCCATGTATGAGAATTGATCAAGAGATGTTCAAGGATTCATGAAAAATCAAGAATGTGAGAAAGTTACTAAAAGTGGAAATTAGGGTTTTAGAAACTTACTATTTTTAGTATGTTTTTAATCACTTTCAAGGCCACTTTTCATCATGATCAAAGCCTTATTTGAAAATCTCTTCCACATGAAAGTTGTAGTATGAAATTTTCCCTTCAAAATAGGCATAAGAACCATGGCATTTGAGTTGTTCTTGGATGAGTTATGGTGCTCCAAAGTTGGACATTTTCACTTTACCAAGTTCAAAAACTTAGAAATTTTTCTAAGTTACTTTGGACAGTTTTGAGAACCAACATTCATGGCCATATTGCATTGTCTTCCAAGCTTTATTCCAACTTGCATTCAACATCAAATTCAATCCTTGACATTCAAGCTTTCCAAAGAACATTTATTTGCACAAATTGGTTAGAAATCCATAGATTTATGTAGCTCCAAAAGTGGCTAAATGAATTTAATGGCATATGTTTTGGTACAACATGAGTACATTCCTTGCAGCATGGTACACTCCATGCATGTCATCATCATTCCCTTGCCCAAAACCTTTCTCAAAATGAGCTAACATTGACATACATCACCATGCAACATGTACCATTCACTTTACCAAAATAAGAAATGAAAATTGGCATACATTCTGATTGTATTCCATGCTCTCACGTGCCACATCCCTCATGCTTCATTTTTCCATCAAAACCACTATCCCAAACCTCTCACCAAGCCTCTCCTAAGCAAAACCCGTGCCACCCCATGTGTACTCTCCTTACTCTCATTTTTTCAATCTCCAAACCACAATAACAACTTCCAAGCCTCAGCCTTGTTCCTATACCTCTCTCCAACCCTAAAACACTCATTTATAAGCTGCTTAACTCCAAACCTAGCCTCATTCACACATTTTTTCAGATCTGAGCATAGAATTCCTCTCAACTTTCTCACATTCGAGTTGTCAGTTTTCTGAGTAATTTTGGAGATTTCTTGGTAGAATCATCATCTAACAAGAAAGATCTCTTTTCTGTATGCAAAAATTACCGTCTGGATTCACCCTTCGAAGCTCTGAAACTTCAAGATTTCATCATCATCAGCTTGGATCTGGTAGAGAAATTGTAGCAACATTCTGAGCAGTTTGAGCCTCGATCTATAATCTACATGGTTCAAGGAGGTATTCTACAATTTTTAGTGCTATTGTTTGAATCATTGAAGTGGCAGTGGACCATCTCCACTCAGTAAGTTTTCTCATCTATTTCCTCTCAATTTGTGCACATTCTGGACATGTGATTTTTGTTCCTAAGTTGCTTGATCATTTCTGAATATGCTTGTGTTCTTGTTGTGCTATTGCGTGCTATTTCAGTTTGCATGATCTATTTTTGTTTCCTTCGATTCACCTTGTTAATGTGTTTGTTTATGCAAAATGAGGGTGGATTTGTGTTCTATGTGAAATTCTGAGCAGGACGGTGGTCTTGGTGTGTATTTCTGTGATGTTTGTTGGTGGTTCCGGCGAGGGTTGGCCGGAGAAGAAGACCAGAGCTATGGCTCTGGCGTCTGAGGTTTAGAGGGATGATGACACGGCCTTCGCGCCATATTTTAAATTCAAATTTTTTGATGTGTGTGAATCCTGGCCAATCGTTTTGCCATGTCAATTAATGAGGTCTGCATGGCATTGTTTTTTTGTTTGAATCTTGGGCCTATGCATACTGATATTCGCACACCCCTGTTTTGAGCCCAAACACACCTCTGCTTGTATCCCTTTGTGATTATTGCTCATACACCCCCACGCCATGTTCACATGTTTTTATTTTATTTTATCTCTTCTTCCAATTTGATTTTATTTCTAAGTGTTCTAATCATGATAAAAATACCAAAAAAATGTTTTTCTGGTCAATAAATGTGTTGACTTATTTTCCATGATTTTTATTTTATTTTTGATATTTTATTTTGATTTAATTGTGTGATGTGTTTTTTTTACCTAGTCTTTGAACTATTGCCTTGATTCATGATCTTTCCAATTGATTATTGATCCATCCTTTTGCACACACTTAGGCACATGTATGTAGGGCATTTGAGTGTTCATTTTATGTCTTAATCATGCACTTTGGGTTCATGTTGGGATTTCTTTTCATGCCTGACTTGTTTGATCAATGAATTGTGTATTTGCCTAATGTTTGAGGTGGTTTGAGCATCCTTTGCACACATTCTTGGGCACTCTTTTAGAGCACATTGAGCTACTGCCTTCTAGATACCTTGATCATTATTCCATGATTTTTAAACACTCTTATCCATTTTTCATGTGTCATGCAATATATGCTAACTTGTTCGGATGTGCTTGGATTTTGTGGTGCATACATGCTTGTTTATGTGAAATTGTTGTGATGTGATGTTCATGTTTCTTGCTTGACATGTTGAACTTGAGTTTGAATTGATCTTCACACACACACTACTTCCCCTATTTGAATTCATACCTTGATCTTACATGATTACTTCTTTGAGGCGTGTTTTACATGATTATATGTTTGACAATTGATGGAGTTTGGATTTGGTGTATGATTTAAACTTTTTAACTTTTCTTTTGATCCATAGCATGAGTTGAATGCATCTTGACATAGCTACTGCCCTACTTTGGTTCTCACATTATTTGACTTCATTTCACTTTGCTTGATGATAGATAATGCTTCTTGGTTGATCTTAAGTCAATTGTGTTGGCATTGGTGCATTGTTTTGCCTAATTGTTTTGATTTCCAATCTTTGGACTTGGTTTGAAATATGTGCACATTGCTTGATTCTTATGTATTATTGTTTGAACCTCATAGTTCTTCTCTCTCACTTGTTTCATCTTCTTCTTCATCTATCTCACTTATTTCCTTCCCCTTTGGACCTTAAGACTTGTTCAAGTCTTGGATCCACTTTTGTATGCTCGCTTAGGGTTCCTAGTCCAACTTAATCTTTGATTAAGCTTGGAGTAGGGTAGACATTAGGATTCAAACCATGCATGCTAACATTAGGTAGAATTTCCCCCCTTTACCTCAACCTTAGGGCCATCTTTGCATGACAACATTAGGAGAGAATTCCCATAGTGTTTTCTTTTTGACTTGAGTTTTCTCTTCTCATCTCATAACAATTCTAAGATACTTAATAAAGTTAATGTGTATTGTGCATGAGCCTTGTATGTGGGAAATGAAGAATGAGGGATTATGGATTATGGCAAGTAACTGCATGTGGCCAGTCTTGATCATTGAAAGCAACATTGTTTATCAAGGATTTTGCTTCAATCATCCTCAGCTGAAGTTTTGAGCACAATGGAATTCAAAGTTTTTAGGGAGAATAGTGGTCATTGTATTTCAATGTAACCCTTTCCATGTATTTACCATTTTCAAATTTTGTAATGATCCATGGAGTTACGCCATTTGCGGACTATCATTCTATTAATAAAATTTCGGCCTTTGTCCCTTTATTTGCAATTCTTACTTTGTTTCTGTTTGCAGAATTTTATTTATTTTTTATAATGATTTTTGAAACAAAATGTGAATAGTTGATTTAAATTTTTGAAAATTATAAAAACATTTTCCTTTGATTTATGAATATAAAAAGGAATGTCAACGGTTATTCCAAGAATGGTAAGATTGATGTTTTCCTCAGGAGGGTTTGTTCTTACTCTTTTAGTAGAATTTATTGCCAGCTCCCCAGTAGAGTTTTGTTGATGTTTCCTGTAGCGCGATTTTTGTGGTTTCGAATCACTATCGCTTTGGTACTACAGTTCGATTCATTTTTTTATCCTGTAAAGCTGATTAAGGAAGGGAAATAGATGTCTCCAATTAACCCTGCTTGTATACTAAATTTAAACAGATGACTGTTGGTTTACAGATGCTATCAAAAGGGGGGTCTTGTCTTAGGTTATTTTGCTCAAGAATAACGGGTCTGGACTATTTGCGAGGCTTTTGGTAAGGTGTTAGATCTAATGCTTTTGGTTGATTGACGGAGGTGCTGGATTTTGAGTTTTTTTATTAGTATGCTCGCTAAGATTTTGCAATCATATGCCTACGTATTCCCGTTTAACGAAACAGGGAAATCAGAGCGATCGTAGTTCCCTCATATTTTAAGGGAGGAAAAGATGTTTTGGTGTCTTGTTCAAAGCCCAAGATTGAAGCTAAAAGTGATTTGTATCTTGTTCAAAGCCCAAGATATAAAGCTGAAGGGTTCGACTGAGAGAGAATTTGTCATCTCTAAAGGGGAAATGTATGCCTTGATTAAAGCACAAGTTTGATGCTAAAAGTTTGATGCTAAGAGGAGGCTGGAAATGATCGACTCAACAAGAGAGTGGATATGTTGGTGTCTTGTACAAAGCCCAAGACGGAGGCTAAAAGAGACTGAATCTTTGGGGATATCATTATATGGAGCCTAAGAGGAGGCTAACAGTTTGACTTTTCTGAGGAAAATGTTCTTTCTGTCTTGAAGAAAGCCCAAGATTGAGGCTAAAAGGGATTTTTGACTCTGTTGGGGAGATTTATATGTGTCTTGTATAAAACCCAAGACAGAGGCTGAAATGAGTTGACTCAACAAGAGAGTGCTTTTAGCTGTCTTGTACAAAGCCCAAGATGGAGGCTAAAGGAGTTGACTCAACTAGAAAGTCTTTTATACTCAACAAGAGAGTGATTTATTGTTTTGTACAAAGCCCGAGATGGAGGCTAAAGGATTTTACTCAATAAGAGAGTCTTTTATATGTCTTGTACAAAGCCCAAGACGGAGGCTAAAGGAGTTGACTCAACAAGAGAGTCTTGAAAAGTGATGGACTCGACAAGAGAGTCTGAAAAATGGTTGACTCAGCAAGAGAGTCTGAGAAGTGAGTGACTCAACAAGAGAGTCTGAAAAGGTTAGATCTGCTAGGGGAGGATCATTGTACAAAGCCCAAGAGGAGGCTGACTGTGCTGAGGAAAGAATCATTATACAAAGCCTAAGAGGAGGCTGACTTCTGCCAGGGATTCTTGAGATCCTGAAGGCAGGTCCAAGAAGGGAATCAATCCTTGCAAGGGAATGCAAAAGGAATTGATAGATCAGAAACCTTGAGGCTCTGGTTTGAGATAGTGTTATCTGACCCGGGTTGGGGATTTTTGGGAGAAGGATGGGGTTTTAGAACCTGCAAAGTTCTAACTCGGCTGGAGATTAATCCAGAATCCGGGGTTTCTCCTATGTTTGAAAGGGACTTAAGAATGTCTTTGAGACTCAAAGGGAATTAGAATGTCCAAGTCTATGGGTGCTGAAGAGTTTTATCTTTTGTAGGATGCCCAAAGGAGGGCAAGTGCCTTAAGGGATGAGGATCAACCATGAGGTGGCCATATGTTTGACACTGGAAAGACTGCTCTAGCAAAGGATGACTAAGTTTTGTCTTACACATTTAAGAGGTCGTTAGGGTCATTGTATTAAGCCCAAGAGAAGGCATGAGAACTTCTAAGAAGCCGAAGGGTCCTTGTACAAAGCCCAAGAGGAGGCGGTGATGCTTTTAGGAAGCCTGTGGGTCCCCAAACCAAGAGAAGTTCAAGAAATGCAATTCATAGAGAAGAGATCATTCCAGGAAAGTTCGAGAATTTAGAAGAAACTTAAGAGATGTTATTCACGGAGAATAGATCAACTCTGGGGAGCAGAGTTTCTTTGACAATTTCTAAGGGTGACAGTCTGCAAAATGGTTCACCAAAAATACTTCCTTTCTCTTTGTTCCATATTGTTTAACCCCAAGAGAAGGGAAGACTGTATCTGGAATCCTATAGGGGATCTAGTTTTGTTTATATTCGAGAGTGACCAATAGGCTTTACCTAGTTCAAGACGTAGTTGCCGGGGAAAACTCTAAATAACTATACTAGTATATATACTGTTGATATATGACGAGTATTTAAAAGGATGTGAAAGAAGACTTACAGTGAAACAGCCCCACAATACAGTTATATATATATATGAAAGCGGTAAATGAAAGCGGATAAACACTTACCCGTTGTAGAGCTTCCATGTTGTTTTGTTAGTTGTTCAACAAAGAAACTAAAGAAAGTTTTGATAATAACATATATTTGAATTCAAAATCAAAGGAGAAAGTGTTTTGAAAAGATTGTTGGGGCTTACAGCTCAAGGAGAGGCCCAAGTTTCAACGATGATTGCACCGTTGTTTTGAAAATCGCAGAGGGACTTATACAATATGTGAGACCCAAAAGGGTATTATTTACAAAGGGGTTGGGTCTTACACTCTATTAGAGGCCCAAAAAGTATTTTAAAGAAAAGTATTTTTTGAAAACACCATGGGTCTTATACAATGACTGAGGCCCAAACTATTTTGGTTTCAAAGAGGGATTGGGTCTTACACTCTATTAGAGCCCCAAAAGTGTTTTTTAAGAAGATAAATGGGTCTTATAGCTCAAGGAGATGCCCAAAGAAAGACAGTGATCGCACCGTCGTTTTGGAAATTGTATTGGGGCTTATACAATGACTGAGGCCCAAATTATTTTTATACAAAGGGGGTTGGGTCTTACACTCTATTAGAGGCCCAAAAGTGTTTTTTTAAAAAGATTTGTTAGGGTGAAAATCAAAGAAACCCTAATTTTATAACTTTTTAAAGTAATTTTCAAAGAAAATTAATTAAAATGATAAAAAAAATACCAAATAAGTTTGAATGAACAACTTGTGATTTTTGGTTAAGGTTTGAAAAATGATGTTTTAATCACAAGATGAATTAAAACCCATTTGGTCTTGATTTTTCAAGGTGGATATTCATTTTTAAAAGGTTTAAAAATAATAAAAATGAATTTAATTACAAAAATATCAACTATATTAAATAATTAATATAAATATGATTTTTTTTGTGGAATAAAATATTTTAACATTTTTGTGATTTTTTGCAAAAAGAACCAATAAAAAATAATTAAAATTGAGAGAGTTATTAATTTTCCAAATCATTTAAAAATAATATGAAAAAAATAACAAAAAGTGGGAAAAATGATAAAAAGAGGATCTGGGGCGAGGGGGATTCGAACCCCAGAACTCTTGTGTGCAGCGCGCACCCTCTACCACTGGGGTGGTGATACATCCGTGTATCAAAACCACCCCATGGATATATGAGGGTTGCCTTGTTTTTGGCCTGGCCAAGGCAAGTCAAGGCAAGATTTTGGCCAAAAACGTGAAGCTTGTAACTTTCTCATTTCTCCATGGATTGGGACAAAATTTAGGTCTATCCTGCCTAGAATTTCACAAGGAATCCAATGGTGGTGGTGGTTTTTTCAGATGAGGCTCCTATTGAAAAACCCGATAGTGGTTTTGAAATAGGCCATGATTTGCATTTTCTATGCTACCTACACAACATATATAACATGTATAAGATGTGCATGATCAGTGGACTTCAAAGCAATGCATATTTCAAAGAGTTTAAGTTGTGATGCTTACCTCTTTATGAGCTTTTTGTGCAATCTGCCAAGTGCTTTATTCCAGAAACAATTTGATGCTTTGGACACTCTCAAATGATCACTTAGAAGCTTTTAGGAAGGTTGGAAACAAATGGAATCCTCAGGAACAAGTTTGAGCTCTTTCTTGCAAAAGGGACAAAAGTGACCAATATAGCAACTCTCTCAACTGGTGTTCCAGATGTGTGGAACTATTTGGGATAGTTCAAGGGTGATGTTTGGAGTGTGTTTGAGGTTTTATCTGGTTTTGAAAGTGACTGAATCAAGACATGGTTTGAAAAATGCAAAAAAGTCCAATTTTGAGGTTTTGAGATGGGACATTGTGATTTTGGTGTTACAGGTCACTTGTGAGAGTTTGGACAGCTTAGATATGACATATTGGATCATGAGCTGTGATGGAAATGCTCTCTAACTCAAAAACTCAGAGTTACCTTGCTAAAGAAGGTATTTTTGCCTAGAGAAAGAGATTTTGAGGAAAGCAAGTGTTGTAGTGCTTTGGTGTACTCAAACTGAGCACAAATAAGCTCTATTTATAGTAGAGCAAGTTTGTTTTACAAGTAATAGTGAATGGCAACTGCTGCAGAGGTTTGGCCAATTGTAGCATTTTGGAATCTTAAGTCTCCTCTAGCCATTGACTAGAGGCTAGAGCACAGGCATTTGGTTCCCTAGTTCAGAGATCATCCTTGACTCATTAAGTTGGGAAAGGCTCAGTTCATTCCACCTTGGTGCATCCATTGAATGCTCTAAAACAAAATTGGAGTCTTGTCCCCTTTTTAGGCATTTTTAGGTTTGGCATGCTACTTTTAGTTCCAAAGACTTGGGAGGCTTATGGATCAGTGTTTGTTCCTCTTTGGTCTCCCCCTGAGGTGTTCAGATGGATAAACTTGTTTTTCATTTGCACAAATGGCTCAAATCGAGCAAAATGCACAAATCTGCCTTGTTATGACAGTTGCAGCAAGGCATATTGCCACTGTCATAACTCTTAGCTCAAATGGAATTTGACGGAGTTCTTGGCCATTTTGGAAAGCTCTCATATGATACAACATATGTGTGATCATAGTTTATCTTGATAATTTTTAGATCCAAGTGAAAAATCCCCCTACATTTTGAAAAAAGTGAAACAGATTCTGACTTAGTGAAAATTTCACTAATTGTTGGAAAAAGTGACATTTCATGTTTTCAACCATTTTGATCACCCCGTAACTTAAAATCCATGAGGAATTGGAATGAGGTGTAGTTGACACTTTTAAAGTATGCCATGGGAGCTATAAATCCATCTTTGGATCAGCCAAAATGGTTGCTTGGATTACAAGTTATGATCCTTGGAAGTTGGTACCCTAGCCACTTTGTTCCATAACTTAGAAAATTTCTAAGTTTTTTATGGTTACCCCTTTTACAAGTTATCTCACTTTTCTTGATTTTTCTTGATGAATGATGATTCTAATCACCCATTAACATCATTTTAGGGTTAGGGAACCATAATTGATCAAAAAATAAAAAAGTCAAACTTTGACTTTTGGGCACAATTGACTTTTTATCAGATGAATTCCAAACTGTGCGATCCTCTATGAAATCAAGTCCTTGACATAAATCAAACTTGATGGATTGATTTCATAGGTGTTATAGGGTATATTGAATCATATCCCAAGGTTTGGGAGCATGTCCTGGTCAAAAGTCAAAGGTATAGTTGACTTTTTCTTCAAAAACCCTAATTGTGATTCAGATGAAATTGAAACTTGTGGATCAAGCTTCTTGGATCAATCCATTGTTTCAAATGGATCAATGTAGTTTATTAGAGACCCTCAAACAATGTCTTGAGGTCTTGGCTCATGTTTTGTCCCAAAAGTCAACTTAGGGGTGAATTAGGTCAAGAAACCCTAATTCCTGATTTTTGATGAATGCATCCCCTGAGGCTAAATTAACTTGATGATTGGGTCCATGAGGTCCCTTGGAGTATCTTGAGTTATGTTTTGAAGCATTGGCTCATTCCCAGAAAAAAATTTCCACTTGGAGGCCTCAGTCGACCAAAACCCTAATTTGGTGACACTGATGATCTTGAGGCTTAATCCACTTGGAAGGTAGCAACTTTGTGCTTGATTATTGGTATGGGAGACCTCTTGATCCTTTGTGGATATTTGAGAGGTTAGACAAGTTGAAGATCATGTCATTCCTTGATTGATCCTTTGTCTAAGAGCTCTGAGAGGGCTCAAAACCCTAATTCTTAGTTGTAGGGAATGCTCAACAATTCTTGAGGAGATTGATGAGGCATAAAGGTTCATCCATATTGCGGTAATGATTTATACAATGATCGGAAATCTTAGTGGTCAAAATTTGGGGTATGACAGATGCCCCTATTTAATCTTCTTGGACCCGAAGGTGTGAATGGCGAAGGTATTCGGGCATTCGGGGTGCAAGATGATTAAATATTGGAATACGCGAAATTTTGACGGTGGTTATGAATGGAAGTTTGTCCATCCATCTTCTTTTGCTAAGCAATGACGCTTAAAAAAAGGATAAAACTTCCCCTCGATCCTGGTCTTCAGCCAAGGAACTGGTCTCAGTTTTATTTTGAAATAAACTTCCCCTCGATCCTAGTTTCCTACCAAGGAACTAGTCTCAGTTTTCTTTTGAAATAAACTTCCCCTCGATCCTGGTTTCCTACCAAGGAACTGGTCTCAGTTTCTGATATAAACTTCCCCTCGATTCTGGTTTCCTACCAAGGAACTGGTCTTAGTTTCTGATATAAACTTCCCCTCGATCCTGGTTTCCTACCAAGGAACTGGTCTTAGTTTCTTTTGTCAATAAACTTTCTTGACAAGGGACGCTGTTCGTAGCGGTTTTTCCTCAAACTTCTCGCCAAATTTTCTATGGGAGATGCCATTTGATGGGAAAAACTTTTGATGTCAGACTTGTTGGGGAACCCATTCGTCTGAGTTGTAGAGGTGCACAAACTTCTCTATTTGGAGACTGTTTTTTGTCGACTCTACTGGGGAAAACGAGTCTCTTGAGAGACCACTTTCGGCTTAGGGATATTACATCATACTTTTCTTCGAGATCTCCTCGGAGAAATGCCATATAATGTACCCCAATTTTGAGGTGCTGATGACTTCATTAACATTAATTTTCTAGAGAGAAGAACCACTGTGTTGTTGAGAGTCCTTGGTCCTGAGGCTTTCACTGGGGATTTTCCTTAATCCGGGAAAGCGAAGACATCATCTTCAATGATGAAGAGTGACATTTGTCGAATGTTTTCATGTCTTTCAGAGGTTCAAGTTATCAAAGTGGTCAAGGGCCAACTCCAATCCAGAAATAAACTGGAGGAGAGAGATTGTTCAGACGCAACATTTCCTGACGAGGAAAGAACTGACAACTCGATTGAGAGGACTTCTATCACTAGGGGACAAGACCGACTAGAGTGATAGTGATGCAATATGAATATGAATGTAAATCAATAATGTATGATGTATGTATGTATATACTGACAAAACTAACGCGACATACAGACTAGTGGATGAAAACGACTGGATACTCGGCCACTACAGGGAACAAAGAAGTATCGCTGGTTCAAGATAGAAATTCTGCCTTGCTTAGGAGAGATGATCCCTGTAGGGAACAACCTTGGTCGGGCTTAGGAGGTAAGAACTCTGTCGGTGATGTCATATGGAGTATTCGCATCTGACATAGCTGGTCCTTCATTCAGGCGCACTGATTTAGAATGAGTACTTTGATTTTGCACTTTGAAGCTCGATTACTTCTGGAGAAGCGATCGATGTTCTTTCGATGTTCAATAGTCAAAAGAAATGCCATCTTTATTTTAAAAGCAGAAAAAGTTTGTGACAAGTAAATTCATTTTTGTTTTATTTCAAGAATCGTTAATCATGTTAAAACGTCGTTCTGTAAAGCTAAAACAAATAAGAATTGCAAACAAAAGCACAAGGGCTCAAATTTTATTGATAGGATTGAAATCACCCAAACACGTGATTCCATAGAGTATTTACAAAGCTAGAAATTGGTAATTTAAGGGAACATGGCTACATTGAAACATAACGACCACTATCCTTCTACCAACTTTGAATTCTGGACATCCTGAGCTTCTGTTGAAAATGACCCTGACTGGAGTTTTCTGATGGATGGCATTACTGCTGCTGAGGATTTACCTGTGTCAGACGTAGTTACTTGCCATTAATCCCTAACTTTTTCCTGGATTGTACTTTGAGATTTCCAATCCACCGGGATGATTTTTGATTATGTCTCTAATTTTTGCCTGGACCGCCCTTTCGGGTTTTCAATCCACCGAGACATTTTTTTTCTCTTTTTTTATTTATTTAGGAGAAGTATTTCTTGACTACGTCAACATTCGTGGGGTAGGTAAATTCTTCTCCATCCAGGTTGCGAGTCTCAAGGCGCCGCCTGAGAAAAATTTCTTGACCACATAGGGCCGTCATAATTCGGAGTCCATTTGCCCCGGGGATCAGTGAGAAATGATTGTATCTTTTTGAGCACAAGGTCTCCTTTCTGGAAGATGCAAGGTCGGACCTTTTTGTCAAACATATTCTTCAACCTTTGTTGAAACAACTGACCATGGCATAGTGCCGTTCTTCGCTTTTCCTCGATCAGATTCAGTTCGTCGTGTCGACTTTGACACCATTCAGCTTCTGTTAGCTTAGCTTCCATCAATACCCAGATTGATGGGATCTCTACTTCTATGGGGAGCACTGCCTCCATGCCATACACTAGAGAGAAAGGGGTTGCCCCTGTTGAAGTACGGATAAATGTGTGATAACCTTGAAGAGCAAAGGGTAACATTTCATGTCAGTCTTTGTAGGTTACAACCATCTTTTGAACAGTCCTCTTGATATTCTTGTTAGCCGCTTCTACCACTCCGTTCATCTTGGGTCGGTAGGGAGATGAGTTATGGTGTTCGATCTTGAACTCAGCGCACAACTCTTTCATCATCTTGTTGTTCAAGTTAGATCCATTGTCAGTAATGATCTGGTTCGGAACACCATAACAGCAGATGATATTGTTTTTGATAAATCGGACCACCACTTGTCGGGTTACATTGGCGTATGACGCTGCTTCGACCCATTTGGTGAAGTATTCAATGGCAACCAGGATGAACCAATGTCTGTTTGAAGCATTGGGTTCGACCACGCCAATCATGTCAATTCCCCATATGGAAAAAGGCCATGGGGAAGAGAGAACTTTGAGATGCGTTGGCGGTACAGGGATTTTGTCTGAGTATATCTGACACTTGTGACACCTCCTCATGTACTTGTAGCAGTCGGATTCCATGGTCAACCAATAGTACCCTGCTCTTAGAATTTTTCTCGCCATTGTGTGTCTGTTGACATGAGTGCCAAAGGATCCTTCGTGAATTTCCTTTATCAGCATGTTTTCTTCTGGTCTGTCTACACATCGAAGCAATACCATGTCAAAATTTCTCTTATAGAGTGTATCGCCGCTTAGAAAGAAGCTTCCTGCTAGTCTTCTGAGGGTCTTTCTGTCCTTCTTTAGTGCCCCAGGTGGGTACTCTTATTTCTGAAGGAAGCATTTGATATCGTGATACCAAGGTCTGTCGTCTATGACTGCTTCGATAGTGAAGATGTAGGCGGGCTGTTCAAGGCGCATTACGTCAATCTTTGGTAGGTCGTTCCATTGACCTGCACTAATCATGGAAGAGAGAGTGGCTAATGCATCAGCCATGTGATTCTCTTCACGAGGGATATGGTGAAACTCGATTCTGTTGAAGAATGGTAACATCCTTCTCGTGTAGTCTTTGAAAGGAATCAGTCCTGATCGGTATCTGTTCCAATCTCCTTTGATATGATTGATAACCAGGGCTGAGTCGCCATATACATCCAAGTTCTTGATCCTTAAGTCGATCGCTTCTTCGAGACCCATGATACAAGCTTTGTATTCAGCCTCGTTATTTATGCACTTGAACGTAAGTCGGGCGGTGAAAGGAATGTGGGTACCCTGAGGTGTTATGATGATTACCCCAATTCCATTCCCATAATGATTAACAACTCCGTCAAAGATAAGTCCCCATTGGGAACTTGGTTCTGACCCTTCACTGGGTAGCGGTTCATCGCAATCTTTCATCTTTAAATACATGACATCTTCGTCTGGGAAGTCAAACCTGACTGATTCTTGATCGTCAATCGGTTGATGAGCCAAATGACCGGCTAAAATACTTCTTTTGACAGCTTTCTGAGCATGGTACTCAGTGTCGTATTCTGATAACAATATCTGCAAACGGGCGATCCTTCCCGTGAGAGTAGGCTTTTCAAAGACATACTTGATCGAATCCATTTCGGAGATTAACCAAGTAGTGTGACGAATCATATACTGGCGAAGACGTTTGGCTGCCCAAGCCAAAGCGCAACAAGTTTTCTCAAGCATAGTGTACTGAGTCTCGCAGTCGAGGAATTTCTTGCTCAAATAGTAAATGGCAGACTCTTTCCTTTTTGTTTCATCCTGTTGGCCATGTACACAACCCATTGAGTCTTCCAAGACTGTTAGGTAGATGATCAGTGGTCTTCCCTCCACTGGCGGTGATAGAATCGGTGGTTTCAATAGGTATTCCTTGATACTGTCGAAGGCGGTTTGACATTCTTCTGTCCAAACGCAATCCTGATTCTTTTTGAGTAATTTGAAGATCGACGCACATGTCACGGTCATGAGGAATATAAATCTGGAAATGTAGTTCATGTAACACACCGATTTTTGTAAGAATATTTATTTAATTTATTTAAATATTATATTCGTGGCTTTCTGTGAATTTCGGTGAATTTGGATGTTTTGGGTATTTTGTGGAATTTTAGTTATTTAATTAAATAATAGTATATATTATGGAATATAATGTATTATTATTTATTTTAAATAATATTGGAGGAAGTAAGGGCGAAGTGGACATTTGAGGAGAATTAGTGAGGGTATTATGGAGAAAGCCCAAATTTGAGGCCCAAGGGTTAGTGAGAATATAAAAGGAGGATTTTGAGAATAGGGTTCATTTTTGTTAGACCGTGAAAAGAAGGAAAGAAGGAGAGCTCTCAGGAAATAGGGAAAAGGCGAGGAATTCGTGAAGGTTTCCAAAGACTCAGAGATAAAGCTTTGAATCGATAATCTAAGGTATGGGGAGTAATCACCTTTCATTGTTTTCATTATAGGATTCGATGTGATTGAAGTGGATTTTTGGGGATTTTGGGGTTTTTGAAGGGTTTATGAGTTATTGATGATTTGAAGGTATTTTGTGAATCGATTATTAAGGGTTGAATTTAATCGGATAAAAATAAACCTTTGGGGCAGATTTCCCCGTTGTTGTAGTTTTAACCTTGTGGTGAAGGATCTATGTAGTTTATGGGGAGCTTGAGAGTTTTGAAGGTTTAGGGGATTTAAGGTTTCCCATAGGGTCACGAATCGACCTAACATACGTAGGTTTTAGGCCTTTAATTTCTGTGATGTATTAGGACTGTTGTAGGGATGATTTTGGGTCATTTGGGGTTGTAATTGCAGGTACTTTTGAGGATGGGAAGGTACTGATGCGTAGCAGCGATTTGTTGTAATCGCAGGTTCGCTAGGCGAACCATTGCTTCGCAAGGCGAATGTTCACCAAGGCTCGCTAAGCTAGCACCGCAGCGAATGCGCGATGACATGGGAGTGGGTACTGAGATGCTTCTGGAGAGGAAGGGTGGGGCTTCGCTGGGAGTCTCGCTAAGCGAAGGAATCAGCGAGTGGGTTCACTAAGCGAATAAACCAGCGAGTATGACAGATGATTGTGTTTCTGGTGCTGAGTGTGGTGTTTGTGGGATTCGCTGGTCGCTTCGCTAAGCGAAGGTTGCAGCGAACAGGTTCGCCTAGTGAATCTTGGAGCAAACGTCTGCTGTTTCGCGAAATTTCGTTTCTGTTGCTGTGCCGTTCTGGTGTTTGATGCTGTGATATTTATGATGATTTATCATGATGTTCTTGACGATATTGAGGTGCTGATTTGTGACGTTTTGATGAATATATGATGACATGATTTATATGAGAATTGATGAATGATGATGCACATTGTGAATTTTATTTTGATGATGATGATTAGTGATGTTGTGTATCATACATTCATATGCATACTCTGTGACGACGCTTCATTCCCATTGTGCGGATATGAGGTAATTATGACGTGCTCTAGTTCCAAATGCGGGATCAATCCTATTGACAGGGATCTTTGGAGGGTTGATGGCCTAGTGTCCATCTATTATGACGATTGGTACCACATGCATGAGTCTTGTTATGCATTGCATTTTATGTGGCATTGATGAATTTGTGATATGGTGCTTCCTGATGTTTTCCTTGATGATGACCTTGATGATGTCGTATATGAAGATAATGCCATTTTATGTATATCTTGTTTTATAATGATTATTATGAATTGTGATTACTCACCCTGCCTGTTTGAATGTTGCCTCGACATGGGTAACGTGCAGGAGATCAGGTTTAGTCGTGGATGCTTTCGAGGACCTTTAAGTTTATTTGTTTTTGGTCGATTTAGAGGGTCTTGCTCTGATAGTGTAACATCGGGTTGGGGTCCTTTGAGTCGAACTATATTGTTTCCTTATTTTTGTTGTCATTTGATGATATGGTTTTATTTGATTATTATGATGTTTTTCGAAAACCTTTTATTTGAAAATTTAAGTTCCGCTGCCATATGAAGGCTTTTTTATTTATTTTGAGGAAAACCGTTTGTTTATAGGGCAAGTGTATTATTTTGATTTTAAATGAGAAATGTGCACCCTTTGAGGTGATTTTGATGCTTTACGCTGATATTTGAGTCGTTTCTGCTGCAACATTTGTGGGGGTAGAAAAGGGTATTACAGTTCAAACGTCCCAGGAATCCTCTGACTTGATTTTCAGTCTTTGGAGAAGGTATTTCTTGGATGGCCTTGACTTTGTCAGGATCAACCTCAATTCCTTTCTGGCTGACGATAAACCCTAAGAGTTTCCCTGAACGGACACCGAAGGTGCGCTTGTTGGGATTCAAGCGGAGTTTGTACTTTCTCAGCCGCTCGAATAGTTTTGACAGGTGGGTTACATGCTCCTATTCTATTTTAGATTTGGCAATCATGTCATTGACATATACTTCGATTTCTTTGTGTATCATGTCATGAAACAGAGTAGTCATGGCCCGTTGATAGGTTGCCCCGACATTCTTCAAACCGAACGACATTACCTTGTAACAAAAAGTACCCCATGGGGTGATGAACGAAGTTTTCTCCATGTCTTTTGGCACCATCTTTATTTGATTATAGTCCGAGAATCCATCCATGAAGGAGAAAACCTTGAACTTTGATGTACTGTCTACCAGCATATCAATGTGTGGTAAAGGAAAGACGTCCTTTGGACTAGCCTTGTTTAGATCTCTGTAATCCACACACATTCTGACCTTTCCGTCCTTTTTTAGAACGGGTACGATGTTGGCTAACCATTGAGGATACTCTGACGTGGCGAGGAAACTCGCATCAATCTGTTTATGTACTTCCTCTTTGATTTTGATGGCCATGTCTGGGTGAGTCCGTCTCAACCTTTGTTTTACTGGCGAACATTCCGATCTTAATGGTAGATGATGTTCCATGATGCTGGTATCCAACTCTGGAATGTCCTGATAGGACCAAGCAAACACATCGGGGAATTCTTTGAGAAGCCTTATCAAACTTTCTTTGACAGTTGAATTGAGCAGTGCCCCAATCTTGACTTCTTTTCTCTCTTCTTCTGAACCCAAGTTGATCGTTTCCAATGGCTCTTTGTGAGGTTCAATGGACCTTTTCTCTTGTCTGAGTAATCGGGAGATCTCTTCTGGCATTCCTTTGTCATCTTTTTCTTCAGCTCCAAATACCGGGAATTCAAAGTTGGGAGAAGGCATTGGATCGTATGTTTCAATAGGGTTTAAAACAAGCAATATGCATGACGTGATGATTATTTTTAGAAGAGATAGAGAGAATGCAAGAGTGTGTGCAGTGTATTTTTTTTACTGCTTGTTTTTATTATTTGAGTTGTTTTTAGGATTACCATTTTCTGAAAAAGCAAAAAGCGAAAACAGTAATGAATGCGGAAATTACAGAACAAAGTTATTTTATTTATGATTTTGTCGATTCTAGAAACTAAATCCCTATAAAACAAAACTCTGTCACTTTGGGAAAAACGAAGAGGAACATTTACAGAAAGTGAGCCCTATCAAAACATCTGTTTCACATGGGCAGGGTGAAAGGTTAGGAAAAAAATGGAAATTACTTAGACTTATGGACGACTTTCGGAACATCGACAGCAACCCATTGGCGGCGAACTCCTCGGTGAATCTAAAAGTTTGGTAACTTCTTTCTTGACTTGTCTTCATAAATGACACTGATTTCTGGTGAAGCAGGATCGTTGGAGTCTGTCTCCCAGGCAGAGTTGTCGTAGACGAACTCTTCTGTTGTATCTTGCAAAGTGTTTGTACTCTCAGGTGGATCTCCCCATCCAGTTGGCTGGATGTCTTCGAGTCTGATACGAGAGCTCTCAAGAGCAGTGTATTTGACCAAGTAGTCGAATTTGCCACTTGGTTGTCCTAAGGTTTCTCACACTTCTTTGGAACTGGAGGAGTCATCTCTCTCGATGACGTTGACCTCGGGAAAAGCATAGTTGATGAATTCTAGTCCTGCAAGCTTTGCGAATTCATCGTCGTGCTGGATATTTTCTGAATACCCTGAGTGTTGATGCCATGTCATGGTGGGGACGCAGGTATTCTTTTCAATGATGCTCAGCTGATTTTCATTGTTCGGCTGATTTTCTTGCCCCGAGTCTCCTGGGTACGGCTGCCAGATAGGCAGGCCATCCATTGGGCCATAATAGTCGTGGTCAAAGTTGTCTTTCATTAGAGTGTCCTCCTCTAATGAGTTTGGCGGAACATGGCATCCTTCAGGATCACAATCTCCATATATCGTTCTGACATCTGACCTAGGTTTAAATCTCAGATTCTGTGCGGGATAGCAAAATGGCGTAGGCACTTTTTCCTGAGACATATAACCGTCCTTGTTAAGGTAGGACTTCCACTCTTCATCTGTGTCAGAAGAGTCACCCTCGTTGATGGTATGGACTTCTTGAGATACTGGGTGAAGGAAACCTCCACTGTGGAAGAAGTTCTGAATGGGATGAATACTTTCATCATTGGTAGCAGTCAGGGTACAGGTTGAAGAAAAACCAAGACCTTTCTTTTTCTTATTGTCAGTAGAAATGACAAGTTGTCCCCATCCTTTTGCATTGTTACCTTTGATCACTTCGAGAGCATCTCTGTATGAGGAAATAGAGGTTCCTTTCTCTGACTAATTTTTATTGCTCACCGAAAGTGCCTGGAACTGAGTTCCAACAACCTCCTTGGGTTCTACATAAGTGGATAATGACAGGTTACTCGCGATCAAGGCTTGTTCTCCACAGACCGTGACTAGTTGGGTGTTCTTGACGAACTTTAGTTTCTGGTGCAGTGTCGAAATGACTGCCCCAACCTGGTGTATCCAAGGTCTTCCTAATAAACAACTATATGCTGCCCGGACGTCCATGACCTGGAAAGTGACCAGGAAAATGTGAGGACCGATAGTTATGGGAAGGTCGACTTCGCCAATAACTGCTTTCTGAGACCCGTCAAATGCTTTGACGATGACCTCACTGCCCCTCATCGGGGATCCTTTGATTGATAGTCGCATTAAAGTGGACTTTGGCATAACATTTAGAGTCGATCCGGTGTCTACCAGTACGCTGGCTAAAGCATCGTCCTGGCAGTTAATGTAATATTAAGCGCCATGTTGTGACTTTTGCCTTCTTCTAGCAATTCCTCATCATTAAACCCCAAGTTATTGCAGGAAGTGATGTTCAAGATGATGCTTTCAAATTATCTTATTGACACATCCTGTTCCACAAAGGCATGTTCTAAGACTTTCTGTAGAGCCTCTCTGTGGGCTTCGGAACTGAGTAAAAGAGATAACACAGAGATCTTTGAATGAGTTTGTAACAGTTGATCAATAATGTTGTATTCACTCCTTTGGATGAGCTTCAGCATCTCATCATCATTCTTTGAAAGGTCGGGATCACTGGATTGACCGACTGGTGGATTGGGAGCTTTTGTCTGAAGTTCCTTTTCTCTGTTAGGTTCCCCAACTCCTCGGTTAAAGATTCGCCCGCCCCATGTTACTCGACTGATGTCTGCAATATTCACAACGGAGGGTAATGGAACTTCTTTTCCATTCTCAATTGTTGTTGCACCGTATTCGTAAGGGATCGCCTTATCGGATTTGTACGGCACTGGTCCTGGCAGATAGATAACTACAGGAGCCTTCTGATTTTTCTGACCATCGTAAGTAACTTCAATCAATTCCTGGTTAAGGACTTTTGATTCGTCAAGTAGAGGGATGATAGTACAAACATCATCGGTCCTCTCAGGATCAGAGATTACAATAACATCCTCGATTTGATCAACGAAGTAGTCAGGCATCAAGTTGATAGACCCCGAAACTGGACATGGTTGAATCTCTTTGCAATCCAACTGACTCTGAAGGGCTGCTCGTACGAGGTAGCATCCTTGGTTATTCTCCGAGCAGACTCTACAGCGCTCATAATTATGTGGTGGCACCTGGCCACGACCACTTTAAATGCAGTGTAACCTTACTAGGTCCGCTTCTATAGACCGAACATCCTGACTTTGATGTCTAGTAGGGTTCCCATTAATTATACTGACTTGTTGTGTGTCTTCATCTAGATAGATCGGAAGCCACCGGTGATTTAATAAGTGTTTCAAAGTTCTCTGAACGATAGCACATCCTTGGTCACTCTCGTAACATACTGTACAGTTCCGATACTCATGCGAAGTCAGAAAACCGAGTTGGACTTGCTTAGCGTGTAATTTTACCAAGCTGGTATTCATCAAGCGAATATCGAAGATCTGAATCATGTTGATCTGATAAGGATTTTTATCATGGTAGTCCTGGTTCCATCCAAGATCCATCTGACGCTGGAGGGCCTCTTATACAAAAGAGCATCCCTGATTGTTTATCGAGCAAATCAGACAGGAATTGTAATCGTGCCGCGGAAGATTATGATACTGGCTTTGCCTTGAGTGCATGGCCACCAAGTTTACATTCATCGCACGGATGTTGTGGTTCTGAATGATGTTGGAATTCGTATAAGTCACGTTGACCCAACAAATTCGGTGTTCTTGGATCCGTCCGAGATCCAACTGTTCCTGTAGAGCCGATTGCACCACATAACACCCTTGATTGTTTTTTGAGCAGATATCATACTGGTGATAGTTATGAGGCGGTATATGTCATTCCCGCTCTGTCTGCAATGCATCTTGACCAGATTGGTCCTCAATAAGAGTACATCATGAATTTGATAGCTGTTGTTAGACTCTCCTTCTATCAAATTTACAACAGCTTTCTTGTGTTGAGGCAACAGGTTCGTGAGAACATTCGGATTCGCATCTTTGAAAGATAAGACCCCGCTCCTAACAAGCTTTTGTAGGTCAGATTTGAAACTGAGACAGTTTTCTATGTTATGCCCTGGTCCTCCTTGATGGTAAGGACAAGTCTGATCCGCTTTAAACCAAAAAGGAGGATTCTCCGATACTGTAAGAGGAGACCTGGTTTGGACGTGCCCCTTGACCAGTAAGAGTGGAAACAATTCTGCGTACAACATTGGTATAGGGTCGAACCCTAGCGGTCGCGTTGTACGGTTGTTGTTGTACTGAGGACGAGCCTGCTGAAGAGGCAGTTGTGTCCTTTGCTGATATTGCTGTTGATTCGGTTGGCTTTGTGCAACCTGAGGTTGATACGTTGGAACAGGCGCAGGGTTAATAGCAGGAGTTATAGCTGCTACTGGTTGGTATCGTCGCCTTTTCTTTCCGAGAGAGATATTCCCAATATCCTGCTTTTTTTCTTAGGGAGAGCACTACCGTATCGTTTTGTACTACTTGATGATCCAGCGTCTTTAACTAAACGTCCTTCTCGGACGGCTTCCTCAAGACGAACTCTCATGCCGACCATCTCAGTGAAGTCACTGTGCGCACTGGCGACCATTCTGTCATAGTAAAATGAGCTCAATGTTTTCAAGAATATCTTTGTCATCTCTTTTTCCTCAATAGGTGGACAAATCTGGGCGGCAATTTCACGCCATCTCTAAGCGTATTCCTTAAAGGTTTCCTTGTCCTTCTGCGACATGGCTCAGAGTTGATCTCTGTCCGGTGCCATGTCCAGGTTATACTTATATTGTTGAACGAAGGCAGCACTGAGATCTCTGAAAGTAGTGATCTTACTACGGTTTAAACCCATGTACCATTTGAGTGCGGCACCGGTTAAACTATCCTGGAAGTAATGGATCAGTAGCTGGTGGTTCTCTATCTGAGTTGACATCCTCCGAGCGTACACCACCAAGTGACTTTGAGGGCAAGAGTTACCCTTGTACTTTTCAAATTCGGGCACTTTGAACTTGTGCGTAACTTTTACATTGGGGACCAAACAAAGGTCTGCGGCGTCTTTTCCAAATAGATTCTGACCGCGAATGGCTTGCAGTTCCTTCTGCATTTCCAAGAACTATTCCTGGAACTCTTTCAATCTATTATCTATACTTTCGTTTCCACCAGAAGGTATCTGTGGAATTTGTCCTTCTGGGACAGTGTGTACCACGGGTGGTGGTATAGTCATCATGGCTGTGACTCTTGGTGCTTCCCGAAGTTTGTAACCTTTAGGAGTTATCGTCATGCCCCTGGCATCCTCGCTTTCCTGAAGTTTGTAACCTTCAGGCTCAGCGGTTCCTGTTGCAGTTTCCGGATCTTCAGTGATCGATGGAATATATCCTTCTGGGATATAGTTGAGTGGCATACCCCAGGGACGATCTTTTGGCATGGTATATCGAGGATCATACTTTTCCACTATGGGTGTCAATGTGATCTCTGAGATCACAGTCCGTTGTTGTTGTATCTGGGCCGCTGCCAGAGCGTGCATGTCATTGTGAAGTTTTCTCAGATCTTCTTTCAGAGCGTCGATTTCTTCTCTCAGCTCTCTGTTCTCTTCCTCGAGATCATCCATTTTGTTTTGTCGATTGGCCCGAGTATTGTACGAATGAGACAGTTTGACTCTAGAATCGAGATACAAACGTGAGATTCACAGGGAAGAAGAATGCGTTTATGCGAGAATGATGAATGATATGCAATGATTAATTAATTATTTTTTTGTTTAATCAAAATAAACTTCGACAATTTGGATTACAAATATCAAACAGTGGGGAAACCCCGTTTTATTGAATTCAAAGATTGCGGAAATGGAAATATAGTAATTTACATAGTGCTGTAAAAGGAAATCTCTAAGCTAATGGATCCTGAGTCCTCTCTGAGGAGAGCTCAGGTGCTGGTTCTGGTACTTTCCTTTTCTTTGACCGGGGCTCTTGAGCCGTTGTCGGGTTGTCATTCCTTTGCCAAGTGAAAGAAACGAACAAATTCCTTTGGTTTTCTTGATTCTCTACAGCATGTTGCTCTAAAATCTCGATCAGAGCATCTTTATCTTTTAATAGTTGATGTATTTTCTTACACTCCACATTGAGAATACGGTACTTGTTCCTCCAAGACCTCTTCTCTTGTTGAACCTTGTTGAGAGTAACCTGAAGTTTTTCCGTATCAGACATAAAGTAAAGGACAGGGTCCCTTAATGGAAGAACTTCTTGACGAGGGTAAGGCATCCTCAGCTTGAGAGCTCTAGTTTGTACCCAGTGGAGATAAGGCTCCACCGAGACACAATCTGGTTTTGCTAGAGACTCTCGTCCTTTTCTATGAACGTGTTTCCAGGCATGCACTATTTCTGTCTTTCGTGCTCTATCATTTTTTCCTTCCTTGAAGAAAAGACCTTCTAGATGAGCATTACGCGGGACATGCCTCATCGGGTATCTGAGTTGACGACGAACTAAAATTGGATGATAGTTGATTCCTCCCTTAGTTCCTATGAGGGGTACATTTGGGAAATTTTGACAACGGTCAATGATTCTGATCCCATCATAGATTCGATTGTACCAATCGATGCCGGAGTTGGTAAGAGACATGATTCTCTGCGACCAACGTAAAGTATTCTTTTGATCCCAAAATGCGACATACTTTGGCAAATGGGAAATGAACCATTTATATAGCAGGGGTACACAACATGTGATCATTCATCCGTTGTATAAATTCCTTAAGTATACAGAATAATAAGTATCTGCGAGCAAGGTAGGTACGGGGTTTCCAATTAGAAAAATCTTAATGGCATTGATATCAATGAAGTTATCGATGTCGGGAAACAAAAATAACCTGTAGGTGAGCAAAACAAAGATGCTTTCGAAAGCGGCCACGTTCCCTATACTAGCAAAGTACATAGCTTTCTTTATCAAGAACCGGGATGACAAACCCTGGATACCACCCTTAATGATCATGTGAGTCCTGACTTCTGACTCGTCCAAATAAATTGATCTTGCAATGGTTTGATCTTTTGGAATTTCTTAGTTTAATTTTTCAATCATTCTCTTAGTTTAATTTGAAAAAGAGAGACTAGAAGAGAAAATTTTTCTTTGTTTTAATGTTTTTTTTAATGAATGTATGAATGCAGCACACAAAAACATAGAAAAAACATGGGGTCAAAGGGTCGGTGTCATGAAGTCAAGGCTCTACTGTAATACCCCAAATTTTTACCACTTAGTTTTCCCATCATTGTGAAAATCATCATCACAATATGGATGTACCTTTATGCTTCATCAGTCTCCCCAAAGATGGGTGAGCATCCAATACAATCAAAATTAGGGTTTCAAGCCCTCTCTGAGTGCTTAGACAAAGGATCAATCAAGGAATGACATGATCTTCAACTTGTCTAATCTCTCAAACATCCACAATGGATCAAAAAGGACTCCCACTTCAAGGATTAAGCACAAGGCTGCTCCCTTCTAGGTGGATCAAGTCTCAAGATCGACAGTATCACCAAATTAGGGTTTTGGTCGACCAGGGCCTCCAGATGGAAATTTTCATCAGGGCACAAGGCAATGATCCAAAACATAACCTAATATGTTTCATGGAACCTCATGAACCCATGCATCAAGTCAATTTTGCCTCAGGGGATGCATTCATCAAAAATCAGGAATTAGGGTTTCTTGACCTAATTCACCCCTAAGTTGACTTTTGGGACAAACCATGAGCCAAGACCTCAAGAGATGATTTGAGGGTCTCTAATATATCATATTGATCCATTTGGAACAATGGACTGATCCAAGAGGCTTGAGCAACAAGTCTCATTTTCATCTGCACCACAATTAGGGTTTTAAGGGAAAAGTCAACTGTAACTTTGACTTTTGACCAGGACATGCTCCCAAACCCTAATACATGATTGAATATACCCTATGACACCCATGGAACATGTCCATCAAGTTTGATTTAGGTCAAGGACATGATTTCTTGAAGAATTGCACAGTTTGGAATTCATCTGATAAAAAGTCAACTGTGCACAAAAGTCAACTTTGACTTTTTGAGATTTTTCACCAAAATGGATTTTTAACCCTAAAATGATGTTAATGTATGATTTGAATCATCATTCATCAAGAAAAATCAAGAAAAGTGAGATAACTTGTAAAAGGGGTAACCATAAAACTTAGAAATTTTTCTAAGTTAAAAATAAAGTGGCAAAGGTACCAACTTTGGAGGACCATAACTCCTAAACCACAAGGCCATTTTTTCTCATCCAAAGATGAATTTGTAGCCCTCATTATCACCTACAAAAACTTCAACTACAAGTCATTCCAATTCATTAAGGATTTTGAGTTATGGAGTGATCAAAGTGGCTGAAAAGTGAAAATGTCACTTTTTCCAACACTTAGTGAAATTTTCACTAAGTCAGATTCTGCCTCACTTTTTGCCAAATGTAGGGGGATTTTTCACTTGGAATCAAAAGAGATCAAAACCAAACTTGTTCAAACAGTTGTTGTATCATGTAAGAGCTTTCCAAAATGGCCAAGAGCATTGCCAAATTCAACCTACACCATGAGATACAACATTGCCAAGTTGCCTTGCTGAAATCTGTCAAGGCAAGGCAGAATTTGCAACTTTGGTCGATTTGCCAAAATCAGCCAAATTCAATTGCTCCAATCTACTTGGACACCTCAGAGGATTGAATCCAACGGGGACAATCACTGAGCCAAGCCTCCAAAGTCCATGGAACAAGAAATAGCTTGTTGAACCTAGAATGGCCAAAATAGGGACAAGACTTCAAATTTGGAATGAGGCATTTAATGGAACCATCAAGGTGGCATGGACTGAGCCATTCTCATCTGAAATCAGTCAAGACTTATCCAAGACCAAGGGGACCAAAGCTCTGTGCCCTAACCTCTAGTCAATGGCTAGAGGAGACTTGGATTTTCATTTGCCAACATTGGCCAAACCTACTTACCAGCTGTCATGCACTATTCCTTGCAAAACAAACTTGCTCTACTATAAATAGAGCTCAATTGTGGTCAGTTTAAGTACACCAAAGCCATCTAACAGATGCTTTCCTCAAAATCTCTTTCTCTTGGCAAAAATGCCTTTCTTAGCAAGGTAGCTATCGGGTTTTGAGTTTGAGAGCAATTCTGCACAAACCAATCACTCACACACCTCACATACATCACATATGAGCTGATCAAACACTCACATAACATCTGGAGCATCAAAATCTCAAAATCACTTGCCATCCACACAAGTTTGAAGTGAAGTTGCAGCTGAGATGCCATAAACTGATCTAGTCCATTTCAATTCAATCCAAGTGTTCAAACACAATCCATATGGTGTAGGGAAGCTGTCCAGATCATCACAACTTGTCTGTAACACCTCCAACCCAAAATACATATGCTCTTGCTGTCACGACTTGGAGGTAAGCCTAAACTTGGGCATCTCTCAATCTATGCATATTTCCTCGCACAATAATTTGGCCATATGTTCATAATCATGCATGGAATGTTTTCCCTCAATTAATTACATTGTTTGAATCGTATATAAAAAATCCTAGCCTTCATGCAGAAATTAGGGTTCTTGAGGTCTCTTCGTGATTTCTTGTTGTATGTTTAATTTAAATGAAATTAAAGTACATAGACATGATCGTGAGGTTGAGACGAGCATAATGATATGTGGATTGCATGATATGATTACGTATTCATGGAGATTGGATAGAAAATGCAAATCTGGGCAAACCGAAAAACGCGCGTGTTCTTGGTGTTTTTCTTGGCGCCATTTTCATAAATTCAAATATTTGAATTTTGTGATTTTGTTTAATTGATTCAAAAATTAATTTCTCTCCGAGTTTTAATGATTTTGAGTTGATTCTTTTTTTAATAATTCACAAAAATGTTAAAATATTTTATTTTATCAAAAAATCCCAAAAATATTATTTATTTCATATAATTGATATTTTTGTAAAGAATTAATATTTTAATTGTTTTTGACATTTTAAATATTTTTTCTACATTGGTTTTGCAACTTTTAATGCTTTCTAATTATTTTGTAGGTCAATACTTAATTTTTGAAGCATTAATCCAAGATCACAATTTGTTTTCCATGTGTTAAACAATTTTTGATCATTTTAATTGAATTTTTATTCAATTAAATACATTTTGAAAACAAATTAGGGTTTTGGATTAATTCAACCCTCATAAATCATTTTCAAAACTCTTTGGGCCTCTTGAGAGAGTGTAAGACCCATCCCCCCTTGTACAAAAACTTTTTGGGCCTCATCCATTGTATAAGTCCCTCTGTACAAGTAAACGGCGCGATCGTCGCCCGTTTAAAAATAAAAATCATCTGGGCCTCTCTTTGAGCTATAAGACCCATTCAAAACACTTTGGGCCTCTATTAGAGTGTAAGACCCAATCCCCCTTTTAACCAAAACATTTTGGGCCTCACTTATTGTATAAGTCCCTCTGCGTTAAAAGAAAACCTCGGCGCGATCGCCATTTTTAAATGAAAAATCATTTGGGCCTACCATCATGTTATAAGCCCCACTCTTTTCTTTAAACCTTTTTGGGCCTCTTGAGAGAGTGTAAGACCCATCCCTTTGTACAGAAAACCTTTTTGGGCCCCAGTCACTTGTATAAGTCCCGCTGTACAAAGTTAAACAATAAAACCTTGGGCCTCTCCTTGAGCTATAAGCCCCAAATCTTTCTTTTTCAAAGCACTTTCTCCTTTGATTTTGAATATACTGTTGTTTTCAATCTTTCTTTGTTGAACAACTAACCAAACAGCATGGAAGCACTCCAACCGAGTAAGTGGTTATCGCTTTCATTTACTGCTTTCATATTATAAACTGCATTGTGGGGCTGCTCACTGTAAGTCTCCTTTCATAAACTCATATCTACTGTGTAATAATAGTATAGATATTTCGAGTTTCCCCGGCTACTACGTCTAGAACTAGGTGACGCCGTTTCGTTTATTCGTAGAAATAGACGCCTAGATCCCCAATAGGAGCACCAGATATAGTCTTCTCTTCGGCTGTCCTCCTTAGGAATCGTCAAGAAGCTCTACTCCCCAAGATGAATGTATTCTCGGGGTTTGGGTACCCACTACGGTCATAATCTTGGACCTTAACTAAGGAACCCTCTTTAAAAGGTTAAAAGTCGCTGGATAGTAAACCTCGCACGTTTACCAGTGGTTTTTATCTTTAAAAGAGTTATCTCTCCTAATGGAAAGGAGATGATAAGACCCACGAGCTTCTTAAAAGCATCGGCCTCCTCTTGGGCATTATTCAAGGACACTACGGCTTCTTAGAAGTATTCACAGCCTCCTCTTAGGCTTCGTATAATGATCTCTTCCTCCGGGAATGATAGCCTCCTCTTGGGCTTCGTACAAGGACCCGTCGGCTTCTTAAAAGTTTCCAGCCTCCTCTTGGGCTTCGTACAAATTGTCCCGACGACCTCCTAGAGGTATAGGAACAGAACCTAGTCATCCTCATAGAACAGTCCTTTCATAGAGTCTACTACTGTTTCTCATAGCGTAGTACAAAAGATAAAACTCTAGACACGGACAGTCTAACTTCCTTGAGTCTCAAAGACATTCTCAAGCACCCTTCGTTAAATAGGAAGGAAACCCGCAGACTCGGACAGTCTCGACACCCTTTGAATTTCCTGTTTCCTCAAAGAGAAGGAAATATCCCTGATCCTCAAATCAAACCCCTGGGTACGGTGTTACTCATATAAGAACTGATTTTCTCTTTTAAAATCAGTATATTGGATCTGTCACTCAACTGAAACAGTTACAATAGCCTCCACCTCGGGCTTCGTACGAGATACCAAAAATTCTCCTCAGTGGAGTCAAAACGACCTTTTCGCCTCTCTCTCGGGCTTTGTACGAGATACAAAAACACTCTCTTACTGAGTATAAAAGATTCTCCAACTGAGTCAACTCTTTGCTAGCCTCCTCTTAGGCTTTGTATAACGATATGCCCCACTGGGTTGAACCCTTTTAGCCTCTTTCTCGGGCTTTGTACGAGACAAAAAATAGCCTCCTCTTAGGCTTTGTATAATGGTTTTCCTAGCGGAAATTAGCCTCCTCTTAGGCTTTGTATAAGAAAACCACTGGTTAATCCAATTAACCTTTTAGCATCAAAGCCGTGCCTCGTTCACAGTACACAAACATCAACAACTCCTTCATCTAATCGCTGTAAGCGGCAAGCCTCTGGATCATCTACATCCATGCCACTGTCCCTCTTTTAGCATGAGAAATTCCTAAGGAAAGATGGCATTGCTCTACACTGAGTTAAAGTCTTCTCCTTCAGGTTAGAACCCTTTCTTCGGAAATTATGGCATTGCTCGGATCCGCGTATCCCAGTTAAAGTAATTCTCCTTCTCCCTCTTTAGAGATGACAAATTCTCTCTAAAGTCGAGGTCTTTCAGCTTCACGTCTTGGGCTTTGAACAAGACACAAATAGACCTTTCAGCTTCACATCTTGGGCTTTGAACAAGATACAAACCACCTTTCGCTTCACGTCTTGGGCTTTGAACAAGACACCAAAAACCAATTTCCTCCCATAGAATAGGAGGAACTACGAACGCTCTGATTTCCCTGTTTCGGTAAACGGGAATACATAGGCATAAGATCGAAAGAAAAGATCTTAGCGAGCACAATCAACAAAAAACCCAAATCCCATATCTCAGTCAACCAAAAGCAGTAATTCAAAAACATCAGTCCTAATATCCTAATCCTTGTTCCCCGCCAGAAACCTTCTTCCCAGGTAAAGAAAGAAAGAAAACCGTATTGGTGAAAATACAAATAACCAATACAAAGGCCCCCCCACATTGATAGCATCCGTAACTTAACAGACCGCTGTTTAAACTCTGTATGCAAAGCAGAGTTAATTGGAGACATCTATTTCCCTTCCTTATTCAGCTCACAATAGGATAAAAAATGAATCGACCTGTAGTCAAAGCTCAAACCGCAGAGAGCGACCAGCGCTTAAGAACCGCGTCCAAAATCGCTCGCTACAGAAAAAATGGCGCCCACCGTGGGGCCTTTCAAAGTTAGATCTAGGCACGGTCTTCCTTCTCTTCACTTGTGTGAATACCACAGATTGGGGCTTCCGCCGGGGAACCCATTTTCTGTCAGGAACTTAGGATTCTTAGCTTTTTAAGTCTAGGATGATTAGGACAAATATATATACTGCTTTTCCTAATTTCTATACGTGTTTATTTTTCTGCTAATGGGAATGCGTGTGATGCCGCATGTGGTGAGAATGAGTATACACCTAGAAAAGCCAAACCCTTTCGTAGTGCGGAAGCTATCGGAAATAGCTGTTACGCGATACTACCCTCATTTGAGGCTGGTGATCTATTCTCGGTGAATAGCACTTACTCTAAGATTGCACACAACTCGCTGGCGATCCGCTTGTTGTCTTGCTTTCCTGGGAGGAGCTGATGATAATGAGTACAGGTACAAAAATCACCCTAGTATAAACCTTTGGGGATGGGTAGAGCCTTGACTTCATGACAACGACCCTTTGACCCCATGTTTTTTCTATGTTTTTGTGTGCTGCATTCATGCATTCATTTAATAAAACATTAAAACATTCAAAAAACTTTCTCTTCTAGTCTCTCTGTTTTTCAAATTAAACTAAGACTGTGATTGCAAATATCAGAGAAAAGGATTACGCTAATGGATTTCGGTAGAAGGAGAACTCACCAGTATACCTTCAAGGTTCCAAAATTAGGGGATTTGAGAAAGTTAGCAAGGATGATCGTTAACCCAGAGGCTTTCAGAGCCAAGCACGGTGGTTTGCTACCACTGTTAAGAGTCCATGTGATTAAGGGGATCATGGACGCGCTCATTCAATTCTACGATCTGGTTTATCACTGTTTCACATTCCCGGATTACCAGCTTGCACCAACGCTGGAGGAGTATTCTCATCTGACTGATTTACATATCACTGATCGAGCTCCATTTTCTGGACTGGAAGAAATTCCAAAGAATCAGACTATTGCAATAGCAATTCATTTGGACGAGTCTGAGGTCAGGACTCACATGACCACTAAGGGTGGCATCCAAGGTTTGCCAGCCCAGTTCTTGACAAAGAAAGCTCTGTACTTCGCTAGTATAGGGAACACGACTGCTTTTGAAAGCATCTTTGTCTTGCTCACCTACGGGTTATTTTTGTTTCCCAACATCAATAACTTCGTCGATATCAATGCTATTAAGGTTTTTCTCATTGGAAACCCTGTGCCAAATTTGCTTGCAGATGCGTATCACTCTGTACACTTGAGAAATTTGTACAGCGGAGGGGAGATCACATGCTGTGTACCTCTGCTTTACAAGTGGTTTATCTCACACTTGCCCAAGTCTGCTGCTTTTTGGGATTGCAAGAGTGTCTTACATTGGTCACAGAAGATCATGTCTCTTACCAACTCTGATATAGATTGGTGTAATAGGATTTATGAGGGAATCAGAATCATTGACCGTTGTGGAAACTTCCCCAGCGTACCCCTCATAGGAATTAAAGGAGGAATCAACTATCATCCGATATTAGTTCTTCGTCAGTTTGGATACCCGATGAGACACATCCCACTGGGTGTTCATCTGGAAGGTCTTTTCTTCAAGGAAGGAGAAAACGACAGAGCACTAAAGATGGAAATAGTGCAAGCTTGGAAACATGTTCATAAGATAGGACGAGAGTCTCTGGGAAAACCGGACTATGTCTCAGTGGAGCCTTATCTCCATTGGGTACAAACCAGAGCTCTCAAGCTGAAAATGCCTTATCCTCGTTACGGAATTCTTCCGCGGAGGGAAACTGTCATGTACTTCATGATGGAAACTGAAAAGCTTCAGGTTACTCTCAACAAAGTTCAAAAGGAAAGAATATCTTGGAAGAACAAGTACCGCACCCTCGACGTAGAGTGTATCCAAATACAGCAACTACTAAAAGAGAAAGATGCTCTGATTGAAATTTTGGAGCAGCATGCTGTAGAGAATCAAGATGACCAAAGGAATTTGCTCGCTCCTTTCACCTGGCAAAGGAATGACAACCCGACAACGGCCCAAGCGCCCCGGTCAAAGAAGAGGACTCGGGACCCATTAGTTTAGGTTTCTGTTTCTGCACTTTGTAATCTACTGTATTTCCATTTCTGTAATCCTTTGGAATTCAATAAAAAGGGGTTTCCCCACTGTTTAATATTTGCAATCTAATTGTCGAAGTTTATTTTGATTAAACCTAAAAACAATTAATATAATCATTGCATTCATCATTCTCACATCGCGTATTCTTCTTCCCTACGAATCTTACGTTTGTGTCTCAGTTCTAGAGTCAAACTGTCTCATTCGTATAATACTCGGGCCAATCGTCAAAAAAGGATGGATGATCTTGAGGAAGAAAACAGAGAGTTGAAAGAAAAGATCGACGCTCTGAGAGAGGATATGAGAAAGCTTCGTAACGACATGCAAGCCATGGCAGAAGCTCAGCTACAAAGAACTGTGATCTCAGAGATCACCTCAACGCCCATCATAGAAAAGTATGATCCTAGGTATCAGATACCGAAAGATCGTCCTTGGGGCATGCCTGTTAACTATATCCCGGAAGGATATGTTCCGCCGATCACTGAAGATCAGGGAATCGCAACAAAAGCCACTGGGCCTGAAGGTTACAAACTTCGGGAAAGCGAAGATGCCAGGGGCATACTCAAGACTCCTGAAGGTTACAAACATCGGGAGGCGCCAAGACTTACTGTCGTAGTCACGGTACCACCCCCTGTGGTGCACACTGTCCCGGAAGGACAGGTTCCACAGACACCTTCTGGTAAGAAGGAAACTATGTTTGACAGAACGGATGAATTCCAGGAGCAGTTCTTGGAAATGCAGAAAGAGCTGCAAGACCTTCGCGGTTAGGATCTATTTGGAAAGGACGCCGCAGACCTCTGCTTGGTCCCAAATGTGAAAGTCCCACACAAATTCCAAGTGCCCGACTTTGAAAAATACAAGGGTAACTCTTGCCCTCAGAGCCATCTGGTGATGTACGCTCGGCGGATGTCAGCCCAGACGGAGAATCAAGACCTGCTGATTCACTACTTTCAGGATAGTTTAACCGGTGCCGCACTCAAATGGTACATGGGTTTAAACCGTACTACGATCAGTACATTCAGAGATCTTGGTACTGCCTTCGTCCAACAATACAAGTACAATTTGGACATGGCACCCGACAGAGATCAACTCAGATCAATGTCGCAAAAGGAAAAGGAAACCTTTAAGGAGTATGCTCAAAGGTGGCGTGAAATTGCCGCTCAAATTTGTCCGCCTCTTGAGGAAAAAGAGATGACAAAGATTTTCTTAAATACCTTAAGCTCATTTTACTATGACCGAATGATTGCCAGTGCGCCCAGTGATTTCACCGAAATGGTCGACATGGGCGTACGTCTTGAGGAAGCCGTCCGAGAAGGACGTTTGGTAAAAGACACTGGATCAAC
Organism: Lathyrus tuberosus; assembly: GCA_022829125.1. Taxonomy (NCBI): domain Eukaryota; kingdom Viridiplantae; phylum Streptophyta; class Magnoliopsida; order Fabales; family Fabaceae; genus Lathyrus; species Lathyrus tuberosus. The sequence goes on from JALAZF010000193.1 coordinate 6,671,979, forward strand.
GAGCGGTACTAAAAAATACGGTAGTTCTCTCCCTAAGAAAAAAGAGCAAGATATTGGGAATATCTCTCTCGGAAAGCAAAGGCGGCGTTATCAGCCAGTAGCAGCTGTTACTCCTGCTATCGGCCCTGCGCCTGTTCCTACGTATCAACCTCAGGTTGCGCAGAGCCAACCTGACCAACAAAGGACACAACAGCCTCTTCAGCAGGCTCGTCCTCCATACAATAACAACCGTACAACACGGCCACCAGGATTTGATCCTATACCCGTAACGTACGCAGAGCTGTTTCCGTTACTGCTGGCTAAGGGGCACATTCAGACTAAGTCTCCCCTTTCAGTTCCGGAAAATCCGCCTTTTTGGTTTAAAGCGGAGCAGACATGCCCTTATCATCAAGGAGGTTCAGGGCATAACATTGAGACTTGTCTCAATTTCAAATCCGACGTGCAAAAGCTTGTTAGGAGCGGGCTCTTATCTTTCAAAGATACGAATCCCAATGTTCTTACGAACCCGCTGCCTCAACATGGGAAAGCTGCAGTCAATCTGATTGAGAAAGAGACTAACAATGTCTATCAAATTCACGATGTACTCTTCTTGAAAACCAATCTGGTTAAGATGCATTGTAGACAGAGTGGATATGGCCATATGCCACCTCATAACTATCACCAGTGTGATATCTGCTCTAAAGACAACCAGGGATGTTCTGTAGTGCAAGCAGCTCTACAGGAACAAATGGATCTTGGATGGATCCAAGAGCACCGAGTTCGTGGAGTTAACATGGTCTACACGAATTCCAAAGTCATTCAAAACCACGACATTCGTGCGATGAATGTCAACTTGGTGGCGATGCACTCAAGGCAAAGCCAGTATCATAATCTGCCGCGACACGATTACAGTTCTTGTCTGATTTGCTCGGTAAACAAACAGGGATGCTCTTTCATACAAGAGGCCCTCCAGCGTCAGATGGATCTTGGATGGATCCAAGACTACCATGATAGGAACTCCTATCAAATCAACATGGTTCAGATCTTCGACATTCGCGTGATGAATACCAACCTGGTAGAGTTACATGCTGAGCAGGTCCAACTTGGATTCTTAATATCACATGACTATCAAAGCTGTAAAGCGGGTTGCGAAAACGATCGAGGTTGTACCCTTGTCCAGGAGGCACTTCAGCATTTGTTAAATCACTGGTGGATGCCAATCTACATGGATGAAGATACTCAGCAGATTAGTATCAATAACAGGAATCCTACTCGTCGTCAAAGTCAGGATGTCCGATCAGTGGAAGATAACCTAGTGAGGTTACATTGTATTCAAATTGGGCGTGGCCAGGTGCCACCACACAACTATGACAGTTGTAGCGTCTGTTCGGAAAGTAGCCAAGGGTGTTACCTTGTGAGAGCAGCTCTTCAGGGTCAGGTCGATCATGGAGAAATTCGTCCATATCCAGGTTCAGAACCCATCATTTGGTCGCCGAACTACCTTGCCGATCAAGTTGAGGATGTTGTCACCATCTCTGGTCGTCACCAGACTAGGGATGTTTTTGCCATCATCCCTCTATTTGATGAATCTAGAGTTCCCAACCGGGAACGGATCGAGATTACTTATGATGGTCAGAAAAATCAGAAGGTTCCCATAGTTGTCTATCTACCGGGACCACTACCGTATGAATCAGCTAAGGCTATCCCTTACAAATACGGTGCAACAATAATCAAGAATGGAAAGGAAATTCCATTACCCTCCGTCGTGAACATTGCAGACATCAGTCGTGTAACACGGAGCGGTCGAATCTTCAACCGAGGGGTTGGAGAATCCAACAAAGAAAAGGAACTTCAGGCAGAAATTCCTGACCCACTAGTCGGTCAATCTAGTAATCCTGACCTTTCAAAAAATGATGATGAGATGCTGAAGCTCATCCAAAGGAGTGAATATAACATTGTTGATCAACTGTTACAGATTCCTTCAAAGATCTCGGTATTATCGCTGTTACTCAGTTCAGAAGCACACAGAGAGGCTCTACAGAAAGTCTTGGAGCAAGCCTTTGTGGAACAGGATGTAACAATCAGACAATTCGATAGCATTGTCTCTAACATCACTTCCTGCAACAATTTGGGATTTAGTGATGAAGAATTACCTGAAGAGGGTCGCCGTCATAACATGGTGCTCAACATTACAGTTAACTGCCAGGGCGATGCTTTAGCCAACGTACTGGTAGACACAGGGTCAACCCTGAATGTTATGCCAAAGTCCACTTTGATGCAATTATCATTTAAGGGCCCTCCGATGAGAGTCAGCGAGGTAGTCATCAAAGCATTCGACGGATCCAAGAAAACAGTTATCGGCGAAGTGGATCTTCCCATAACTATTGGTCCTCACACTTTCCAAATCACTTTCCAGGTCATGGACATCCGGGCAACATACAGTTGTTTATTAGGAAGACCTTGGATACATTAGGCTGGAGTGGTTACTTCAACCCTCCACCAAAAGCTAAAGTTTGTCAAGAACGATCAACTTGTCACGGTTTGTGGGGAACAAGCCTTGCTTGTAAGCAACTTGTCATCATCTACTTGTGTGGAACCCGAGGAGGTTATTGGAACTCAGTTCCAAGCGCTATCGATGAGCAAGGACAATCAGTTCAAAGAAGGAACTTCAATTTCTTCATACAAAGATGCTATCAAAGCGGTCGAGAGTACCGATACGACAGGATGGGGACGGCTTGTCATTCCTATCAACAATAAAACGAAGAAGGGTCTTGGTTTTTCTGCGACCTGTACCCAGACAGCCGCCGACGATGAAAGTCTTCATCCCCTTCAAAACTTCTTCCGCAGTGGAGGTTTTCTCCACCCAGTGTCTCAGACAGTTCATGCTATCAATGAGGAAGATCCCTCTGACACAGATGAAGAATGGAAGTCCTACCTTAACAAGGACGGCTATATGTCTCAGGAAGAGGTGCCTATGCCTTTTTGCTTTCCTACAGAAAGTCCGAGATTTATACCAAGATCAGATGTCGAAATGATCTACGGAGATTGTGATCCGGAAGGATGCCGTGCTCCGCCAAATTCATTAGAGGAAGACACTCCGATGAAAGACAGCTTTGATCACAATTACTATGGCCCGATGGATGGCCTGCCAATGTGGCAGCCTTACCCAGGAAACTCGGGGCAAGAAAGTCAGCCGAGTAATGAGGCTCAGCTGAGCGTTATTAAACAGAATACCTGTGTCCCCGCCATGTCATGGGATCAACACTCAGGTCATTCAGAAACTACTTAACATGAAGATGAATTCGCAATGTTTACAGGACTAGAATTCATCAACTATGCTTTTCCTGAGGTCAACGTCATCGAGAGGGATGACTTCTCCAGTTCCAAAGAAGTTTGGGACACTCTGGGACAACCAAGTGGAAAATACGACTTTATGGTCAAGTACACTGCTCCCGAAAGCTCTCGTATCAGGCTCGAAGATATCCAGTCAACTGGATGGGGAGATACAGCTGAGAGCACCAATGCTATGCAAAATGCAACAGAGGAATCCTCCTACGACAATTCTGCCTGGGAGACAGATTCCAGTGATCCTGCTACACCAGAAATCAGCGTTATTTCTGAAAACAAATCAAGGAAGGTGCCAGACTTTGTGATTCACCGAGGAGTTCGCCGCCAATGGGTTACCGTCGATGTTCCGAAGGTCGTTCGTCAGTCAAAGTAATTGCCATCTTTAACCTTTCACCTTGCCCAGGTGAAACGGATATTTTGATAGGGCTCGCTTTCTGTAAATTTCCCTCTTCGCTTTGCCCGAAGCGACAGAGTTTTGTTTTATAGGGCTGTAGTTTCAAGATTCGACTTGTTCATTAATAAAATAACGTCGTTATGTAATTTCCGCATTATTTGCTATTTTCTCTTTTTGCTTTTTCAGAAAATGGTAATCCTAAAAAACAATTCAAATAAAAACATGCAGTAAAATCAAAACACTGCACACACTTGCATTTTCTCTATCTCTTCTAAACACGAATCATCACGTCATGCAGATTGCTTGTTTTAAACCCCGGTGAAACATACGATCTGATGCCTTCTTCCAACTTTGAGTTCCCGGTATTCGAGGCTGAAGAAGAAAATGACGACCAAATTCCAGAAGAGATCTCCCGACTACTCAGACAAGAGGAAAGGTCCATTGAATCTCACAAAGAACCGTTGGAAACGATAAACTTGGGTTCAGAGCAAGAGAGAAAAGAAATCAGGATTGGGGCACTGCTCAGTCCAACTGCCAGAGAGGGTTTGATAAAGCTTCTCGAAAAATTCCCCGATGTGTTCGCTTGGTCCTATCAGGATATGGAAGGGTTGGATACCAGCATCGTGGAACATCACTTACCGTTAAGATCGGAATGTCCGCCAGTAAAGCAAAGGTTGAGACGGACTCACCCGGACATGGCCATCAAAATCAAAGAGGAGGTACAGAAACAGATCGACGCGGGTTTCCTCGCTACATCTGAATATCCTCAATGGTTAGCCAACATCGTACCCATTCCCAAAAAGGATGGAAGGGTCAGAATATGTGTTGATTACAGAGATCTGAACAAGGCAAGTCCAAAGGACGACTTTCCTTTACCACACATTGACATGCTGGTAGACAGCACAGCAAAGTTCAAAATTTTCTCCTTCATGGATGGATTCTCGGGCTATAACCAGATCAAAATGGCGCCGAAAGACATGGAGAAAACTTCGTTCATTACCCCATGGGGTACCTTTTGTTACAAGGTAATGCCGTTCGGTTTGAAGAATGCCGGGGCAACCTATCAAAGGGCCATGACTACTCTGTTTCATGACATGATACACAAAGAAATCGAGGTATATGTCGATGATATGATTGCAAAATCAAGAACAGAGGATGAGCACGTTGAACATCTGTCAAAATTGTTCAAACGTCTAAGAAAATTCAAGCTCCGCTTGAGTCCCAACAAGTGCACCTTCGGTGTCCGTTCGGGGAAATTACTAGGGTTCATCGTCAGCCAGAAAGGAATTGAAGTTGATCCTGACAAGGTCAAGGCCATTCAAGAAATGCCTTCTCCAAAAACTGAAAAACAAGTCAGAGGATTCCTGGAACGTTTGAACTACATCTCCAGATTCATATTCCTTATGACCGCGACATGCGCGCCGATCTTCAAGTTACTCAAAAAGAACCAGGATTGCGTTTGGTCAGAAGATTGCCAAACCGCCTTCGACAGTATCAAGGAATATCTGTTGAATCCTCCGATTCTATCACCTCCAGTGGAAGGGAGACCACTGATCATTTACCTCACAGTCCTAGAGGACTCAATGGGATGTGTACTTGGCCAACAAGACGAAACTAAAAGGAAAGAGTCTGCCATTTACTATCTAAGCAAGAAATTCACCGACTGTGAAACTCGGTACACGATGCTTGAGAAAACTTGTTGCGCTTTGGCTTGGGCAGCCAAACGTCTTCGCCAGTACATGATTCGTCATACTACTGGGTTGGTCTCCGAAATGGATCCAATCAAGTACGTTTTCGAAAAACCTGCTCTCACGGGAAGGATTGCCCGTTGGCAGATGTTACTATCAGAATATGACATAGAGTACCATGCTCAAAAAGCCGTTAAAGGAAGTATTTTAGCCGATCATTTGGCTCATCAACCGATTGACGATCAAGAATCAATCGGGTTTGACTTCCCAGACGAAGATGTCATATATCTAAAGATGAAAGATTGCGATGAACCGCTACCTAGTGAAGGGCCAGAACCAGGTTCCCAGTGGGGACTTAACTTTGACGGAGCAGTCAATCATTATGGAAACGGAATTGGGGAAATCATTGTTACCCCTCAGGGTACCCATATTCCTTTCACTACCAGACTTACGTTCAAATGTACGAACAACGAGGCCGAATACGAAGCTTGTATCATGGGTCTCGATGAAGCGATTGATTTAAGGATCAAGAACTTGGACGTATACGACGATTCAGCCTTGGTTATCAACCAGATCACAGGAGATTGGAACACATACCAATCAGGATTGATTCCTTACAAAGACTATGCAAGAAGGTTGTTACCCTTCTTCAACAGAGTCGACTTTCATCACATCCCTCGTGATGAGAATCACATGGCTAATGCATTAGCCACTCTCTCTTCCATGATTAGTGTAGGTCGATGGAATGACATACCTAAGATCGACATCATGCGCCTTGAACGACCCGTTTACATCTTCGCGATTGAAGCAGTCATAGACGACAGACCTTGGTATCACGATATCAAATGCTTCCTTCAGAAACAAGAGTACCCATCTGGGGCACTCAGAAAAGACAGAAAAACCCTCAGAAGATTGGCTGGAAACTTCTTCCTGAACGGTGACAATCTTTATAAGAGAAATTTTGACATGGTCTTGCTCCGATGCGTCGACAGACCAGAAACGAACATGCTCATGAAAGAAATTCATGAAGGATCCTTTGGCACTCATGCCAACGGACACACAATGGCGAGAAAAATTCTCAGGGCCGGGTATTATTGGTTGACCATGGAATCCGACTGCTATAAGTACATGAGGAGGTGTCACAAGTGTCAGATATACTCCGACAAAATTCATGTACCGCCATCACATCTCAAAGTTCTTTCTTCCCCATGGCCTTTTTCTATATGGGGAATCGACATGATTGGTATGATTGAGCCCAAGGCTTCAAACGGACATCGGTTCATCCTGGTAGCCATTGACTATTTCACCAAGTGGGTCGAAGCAGCGTCATACGCCAATGTAACCCGACAAGTGGTGGTCCGATTTATCAAAAACAATATCATCTGCCGTTATGGTGTTCCAAGCGAGATCATTACTGATAATGGATCTAACTTGAACAATAAGATGATGAAAGAGTTGTGTGCAGAGTTCAAGATCGAACACCATAACTCATCTCCCTACCGACCCAAGATGAACGGAGCGGTAGAAGCGGCTAACAAGAACATCAAGAAGATCGTTCAAAAGATGGTTGTAACCTACAAAGATTGGCACGAAATGCTACCCTTTGCGCTTCACGGTTATCGTACATCTGTCCATACTTCAACAGGGGCAACCCCTTTCTCTCTAGTATATGGCATGGAGGCAGTGCTCCCCATAGAAGTAGAGATCCCATCAATTCGGGTATTGATGGAAGCGAAGCTCACCGAAGCTGAATGGTGTCAAGGTCGGCACAACGAATTGAATCTGATCGAAGAAAAGAGAATGACAGCTTTATGTCATGGTCAGTTGTATCAACAGAGAATGAAGAGGGCGTTCGACAAAAAGGCCCGACCTCGTGTCTTCAGGAAAGGAGACCTTGTGCTCAAGAAGATACAATCATTTCTCACTGATTCTCGGGGCAAATGGACCCAAAATTATGATGGCCCCTATGTGGTCACGAAAGCTTTCTCAGGCGGCGCCTTGAGACTTGCAACCATGGACGGAGAGGAATTTGCCTACCCCACGAATGTTGATGTAGTCAAGAAATACTTCGCCTAAACTAAAAAAAAAAACGTCTCGGTGGATTGAAAACCCGAAAGGGCGGTCCAGGCAAAAGTTAGAGACATGAAAAAAAATCATCATCCCGATGGATTGAAAATCTCATAGTACAATCCAGGCAAAAATTAGGGATAATGGCAAGTAACTATGTTCAACAGAGGCAAGTCTCTCAGCAGCAGTTACAACATCATCTATCGGAGGAAATCTCCAGTCAAAGGTCATCTTCGACGAAAGCTCAGGATGTCCCGAATTCAAAGTTGGTAGAAGGATAGTGGTTGTTATGTTTCAACGTAGCCCTTTTCCCTGTAAATTACAATTTTCTAACTTTGTATGTACTCTTTGGAATCACGCGTTTGGCTGATCTCCATCTCATCAATAAAATTTGAGCCCTTGTGCTTTTGTTCGTAATTCTTTACTTGTTTTAGCTTTACAGAACGACGTTGTTTAAGCTTAATCAGCGATTCTTGAAATAAAACAAAAATGAATTTACTTGTTAAAACTTTTTCTGCTTTTAAAATAAAGATGGCAATTTCTTTTGACTGTTGAACATCAGAAGAACATTGATCGCTTCTCCCGAAGTAAGCAAACTTCAAAGTGCAGAATCAAAGTACTCCTTCTAAGCCAGTATGCCTGAATGAAGGGATCAACTGTGTCAGAGACCTTGTTTCGTCTGACACGCCTCGGCCGAGTTCTCATCTCCTAAGCCCGATCAACATAGCTCCTAACGAGACTATCTCTCATAAGCAAGGTGGAATTGCTATTTTGAATCAACGGTACTTCTTCGCCCCGCGATGGCCGAGTGTCCAATTGTGTTCATCCATTAGTCTGTATGTCGCGTCTGTTTTGTCAGCATATACATACGTACTTCATGCATTTTTTTTTTGCATTTACATTTCATATTGCATTGTTATCGCTCTAGCCGGTCTTGTCCCCTAGTGATAACAGTTTTCTCAATCGAGTTTGTCAGCTCTTTCCTCGTCAGGGAACGTTGTGTTTGAACAATCTCGCCACCAGTGTATCTTTAGATCAGAGTTGGTCCTTGACCACTTTGATAACTTGAACCTCTGAAAAGCCAGAGAAAACTTTCAATAAACATCACTCTTCGCCATTGAATATGATATCCTTGTTTTCCCGGATTAAGGAAAATCCACAGAGAAAGCCTCGTGATCAGAGATTCGGCAGCACGCCAGTTTTACTCCGAAAAACCGCTGATGAGAAGGTCATCGGCACCTCAAAATTGGATCCCATCATATGGCATTTCTCCGGGGAGATCCCGAGAAAAGTATGATGTAACCCTAAATGAAAACAGTCTCTCAAGAGACTCGCTTTCCCCAGTAGAATCGACAAATGGCGTCTCCAACAGAGAAGTTTGTGTACCTCTACAACTCAGACGTTGGGTTCCCCAGCAAGTCTGACATCAAACCTTTTTCCGTCAAATGGCATCTCTTCAGGAAAATTCGGCGAGAAGTTTGAAGGAAAACCGCTACACATAGCGTCCCTTGTCAATAAAGTTTATTGACAAAAGAAACTAAGACCAGTTCCTTGGTAGGAAACCAGGATCGAGGGGAAGTTTAAATCAGAAACTAAGACCAGTTCCATGGTAGGAAACCAGGATCGAGGGGAAGTTTAAATCAGAAACTAAAACCAGTTCCTTGGCTGAAGGCCAGGATCGAGGGGAAGTTGACTAAAAAAGAAAACTGAGACCAGTTCCTTGGCTGAAGACCAGGATCGAGGGGAAGTTTACCTTTTCTAAGCATCATCGCTTAGCTAAAGAAGATGAATGCGTAAGCTACCATTCATAACCACCATCAAAATTTCGGGTATTCCGATATTTAATCCTCTTGCACCCCGAATGCCCGAACACCTTCGTCATTCACACCTTCGGGTCCAAGAAGATTAAATAGGGGCATCTGTAATACCCCAAATTTTGACCACTTAGTTTTCCCATCATTGTGAAAATCATCATCACAATATGGATGTACCTTTATGCTTCATCAGTCTCCCCAAAGATGGGTGAGCATCCAATACAATCAAAATTAGGGTTTCAAGCCCTCTCTGAGTGCTTAGACAAAGGATCAATCAAGGAATGACATGATCTTCAACTTGTCTAATCTCTCAAACATCCACAATGGATCAAAAAGGACTCCCACTTCAAGGATTAAGCACAAGGCTGCTCCCTTCTAGGTGGATCAAGTCTCAAGATCGACAGTATCACCAAATTAGGGTTTTGGTCGACCAGGGCCTCCAGATGGAAATTTTCATCTAGGCACAAGGCAATGATCCAAAACATAACCTAATATGCTTCATGGAACCTCATGAACCCATGCATCAAGTCAATTTTTCCTCAGGGGATGCATTCATCAAAAATCAGGAATTAGGGTTTCTTGACCTAATTCACCCCTAAGTTGACATTTGGGACAAACCATGAGCCAAGACCTCAAGAGATGATTTGAGGGTCTCTAATATATCATATTGATCCATTTGGAACAATGGATTGATCCAAGAGGCTTGAGCAACAAGTCTCATTTTCATCTGCACCACAATTAGGGCTTTAAGGGAAAAGTCAACTGTAACTTTGACTTTTGACCAGGACATGCTCCCAAACCCTAATACATGATTGAATATACCCTATGACACCCATGGAACATGTCCATCAAGTTTGATTTAGGTCAAGGACATGATTTCCTGAAGAATTGCACAGTTTGGAATTCATCTGATAAAAAGTCAACTGTGCACAAAAGTCAACTTTGACTTTTTGAGATTTTTCACCAAAATGGATTTTTAACCCTAAAATGATGTTAATGTATGATTTGAATCATCATTCATCAAGAAAAATCAAGAAAAGTGAGATAACTTGTAAAAGGGGTAACCATAAAACTTAGAAATTTTTCTAAGTTAAAAATAAAGTGGCAAAGGTACCAACTTTGGAGGACCATAACTCCTAAACCACAAGGCCATTTTTTCTCATCCAAAGATGGATTTGTAGCCCTCATTATCACCTACAAAAACTTCAACCACAAGTCATTCCAATTCATTAAGGATTTTAAGCTATGGAGTGATCAAAGTGGCTGAAAAGTGAAAATGTCACTTTTTCCAACACTTAGTGAAATTTTCGCTAAGTCAGAATTCTGCTTCACTTTTTGCCAAATGTAGGGGGATTTTTCACTTGGAATAAAAAAAGATCAAAACCAAACTTGTTCAAACAGTTTTTGTATCATGTAAGAGCTTTCCAAAATGGCCAAGAACATTGCCAAATTCAACCTACATCATGAGATACAACATTGGCAAGTTGCCTTGCTGAAATCTGTCAAAGCAAGGCAGAATTTGCATTTTGGCTCGATTTGCCAAAATCAGCCAATTGCAATTGCTCCAATCCACTTGGACACCTCAGAGGATTGAATCCAAAGGGGACAATCACTGAGCCAAGCCTCAAAGGTCCAAGGAACAAAGAATAGCATGTTGAACCTAGAATGGCCAAAATAAGGACAAGACTTCAAATTTGGAATGAGGCATTCAATGGAACCATCAAGGTGGCATGGACTGAGCCATTCTCATCTGAAATCAGTCAAGACTTATCCAAGACCAAGGGGACCAAAGCTCTGTGCCCTAACCTCTAGTCAATGGCTAGAGGAGACTTGGATTTTCATTTGCCAACATTGGCCAAACCTACTTACCAGCTGTCATGCACTATTCCTTACAAAATAAACTTGCTCTACTATAAATAGAGCTCAATTGTGGTCAGTTTAAGTACACCAAAGCCATCTAACAGATGCTTTCCTCAAAATCTCTTTCTCTTGGCAAAAATGCCTTTCTTAGCAAGGTAGCTATCGGGTTTTGAGTTTGAGAGCAATTCTGCACAAACCAATCACTCACACACCTCACATACATCACATATGAGCTGATCAAACACTCACATAACATCTGGAGCATCAAAATCTCAAAATCACTTGCCATCCACACAAGTTTGAAGTGAAGTTGCAGCTGAGATGCCATAAACTGATCCAGTCCATTTCAATTCAATCCAAGTGTTCAAACACAATCCATATGGTGTAAGGAAGTTGTCCAGATCATCACAACTTGTCTGTAACACCTCCAACCCAAAATCACATCTGCTCTTGCTGTCACGACTTGGAGGTAAGCCTAAACTTGGGCATCTCTCAATCTATGCATATTTCCTCGCACAATAATTTGGCCATATGTTCATAATCATGCATGGAATGTTTTCCCTCAATTAATTGCATTGTTTGAATCGTATATAAAAAATCCTAGCCTTCATACAGAAATTAGGGTTCTTGAGGTCTCTTCGTGATTTCTTGTTGTATGTTTAATTTAAATGAAATTAAAGTACATAGACATGATCGTGAGGTTGAGACGAGCATAATGATATGTGGATTGCATGATATGATTACGTATTCATGGAGATTGGATAGAAAATGCAAATCTGGGCAAACTGAAAAACGCGCGTGTTCTTGGTGTTGTTCTTGGCGCCATTTTCATAAATTCAAATATTTGAATTTTGTGATTTTGTTTAATTGATTCAAAAATTAATTTCTCTCTGAGTTTTAATGATTTTGAGTTGATTCTTTTTTTAATAATTCACAAAAATGTTAAAATATTTTATTTTTATCAAAAAATCCCAAAAATATTATTTATTTCATATAATTGATATTTTTGCAAAGAATTAATATTTTAATTGTTTTTGACATTTTAAATATTTTTTCTACATTGGTTTTGCAACTTTTAATGCTTTCTAATTATTTTGTAGGTCAATACTTAATTTTTGAAGCATTAATCCAAGATCACAATTTGTTTTCCATGTGTTAAACAATTTTTGATCATTTTAATTGAATTTTTATTCAATTAAATACATTTTGAAAACAAATTAGGGTTTTGGATTAATTCAACCCTCATAAATCATTTTCAAAACTCTTTGGGCCTCTTGAGAGAGTGTAAGACCCATCCCCCCTTGTACAAAAACTTTTTGGGCCTCATCCATTGTATAAGTCCCTATGTACAAGTAAACGGCGCGATCGTCGCCCGTTTAAAAATAAAAATCATCTGGGCCTCTCTTTGAGCTATAAGACCCATTCAAAACACTTTGGGCCTCTATTAGAGTGTAAGACCCAATCCCCCTTTTAACCAAAACATTTTGGGCCTCACTTATTGTATAAGTCCCTCTGCGTTAAAAGAAAACCTCGGCGCGATCGCCATTTTTAAATGAAAAATCATTTGGGCCTACCATCATGTTATAAGCCCCACTCTTTTCTTTAAACCTTTTTTGGCCTCTTGAGAGAGTGTAAGACCCATCCCTTTGTACAGAAAACCTTTTTGGGCCCCAGTCACTTGTATAAGTCCCGCTGTACAAAGTCAAACAATAAAACCTTGGGCCTCTCCTTGAGCTATAAGCCCCAAATCTTTCTTTTTCAAAGCACTTTCTCCTTTGATTTTGAATATACTGTTGTTTTCAATCTTTCTTTGTTGAACAACTAACCAAACAGCATGGAAGCACTCCAACCGAGTAAGTGGTTATCGCTTTCATTTACTGCTTTCATATTATAAACTGCATTGTGGGGCTACTCACTGTAAGTCTCCTTTCATAAACTCATATCTACTGTGTAATAATAGTATAGATATTTCGAGTTTCCCCGGCTACTACGTCTTGAACTAGGTGACGCCGTTTCGTTTATTCGTAGAAATAGACGCCTAGATCCCCAATAGGAGCACCAGATACAGTCTTCTCTTCGGCTGTCCTCCTTAGGAATCGTCAAGAAGCTCTACTCCCCAAGATGAATGTATTCTCCGTGAATGGCATCTTTGAGTTTCTTCCAAATTCTCGAACTTTCCTGACTTGATCTATTCCTTGTGGATAGCTTGCCTTGAATGTCTCGGGGTTTGGGTACCCACTACGGTCATAATCTTGGACCTTAACTAAGGAACCCTCTTTAAAAGGTTAAAAGTCGCTGGATAGTAAACCTCGCACGTTTACCAGTGGTTTTTATCTTTAAAAGAGTTATCTCTCCTAATGGAAAGGAGATGATAAGACCCACGAGCTTCTTAAAAGCATCGGCCTCCTCTTGGGCATTATTCAAGGACACTACGGCTTCTTAGAAGTATTCACAACCTCCTCTTAGGCTTCGTATAATGATCTCTTCCTCCGGGAATGATAGCCTCCTCTTGGGCTTCGTACAAGGACCCGTCGGCTTCTTAAAAGTTTCCAGCCTCCTCTTGGGCTTCGTACAAATTGTCCTGACGACCTCCTAGAGGTATAGGAACAGAACCTAGTCATCCTCATAGAACAGTCCTTTCATAGAGTCTACTACTGTTTCTCATAGCGTAGTACAAAAGATAAAACTCTAGACACGGACAATCTAACTTCCTTGAGTCTCAAAGACATTCTCAAGCACCCTTCGTTAAATAGGAAGGAAACCCGCAGACTCGGACAGTCTCGACACCCTTTGAATTTCCTGTTTCCTCAAAGAGAAGGAAATATCCCTGATCCTCAAATCAAACCCCTGGGTACGGTGTTACTCATATAAGAACTGATTTTCTCTTTTAAAATCAGTATATTGGATCTGTCACTCAACTGAAACAGTTACAATAGCCTCCACCTCGGGCTTCGTTCGAGATACCAAAAATTCTCCCCAGTGGAGTCAAAACGACCTTTTCGCCTCTCTCTCGGGCTTTGTACGAGATACAAAAACACTCTCTTACTGAGTATAAAAGATTCTCCAACTGAGTCAACTCTTTGCTAGCCTCCTCTTAGGCTTTGTATAACGATATGCCCCACTGGGTCGAACCCTTTTAGCCTCTTTCTCGGGCTTTGTACGAGACACAAAATAGCCTCCTCTTAGGCTTTGTATAATGATTTTCCTAGCGGAAATTAGCCTCCTCTTAGGCTTTGTATAAGAAAACCACTGGTTAATCCAATTAACCTTTTAGCATCAAAGCCGTGCCTCGTTCACAGTACACAAACATCAACAACTCCTTCATCTAATCGCTGTAAGCGGCAAGCCTCTGGATCATCTACATCCATGCCACTGTCCCTCTTTTAGCATGAGAAATTCCTAAGGAAAGATGGCATTGCTCTACACTGAGTTAAAGTCTTCTCCTTCAGGTTAGAACCCTTTCTTCAGAAATTATGGCATTGCTCGGATCCGCGTATCCCAGTTAAAGTAATTCTCCTTCTCCCTCTTTAGAGATGACAAATTCTCTCTAAAGTCGAGGTCTTTCAGCTTCACGTCTTGGGCTTTGAACAAGACACAAATAGACCTTTCAGCTTCACATCTTGGGCTTTGAACAAGATACAAACCACCTTTCGCTTCACGTCTTGGGCTTTGAACAAGACACCAAAAACCAATTTCCTCCCATAGAATAGGAGGAACTACGAACGCTCTGATTTCCCTGTTTCGGTAAACGGGAATACGTAGGCATAAGATCGAAAGAAAAGATCTTACCGAGCGCAATCAACAAAAAACCCAAATCCCATATCTCAGTCAACCAAAAGCAGTAATTCAAAAACATCAGTCCTAATATCCTAATCCTTGTTCCCCGCCAGAAACCTTCTGCCCAGGTAAAGAAAGAAAGAAAACCGTATTGGTGAAAATACAAATAACCAATACAAAGGCCCCCCCACATTGATAGCATCCGTAACTTAACAGACCGCTGTTTAAACTCAGTATGCAAAGCAGGGTTAATTTGAGACATCTATTTCCCTTCCTTATTCAGCTCACAATAGGATAAAAAATTAATCGACCTGTAGTCAAAGCTCAAACCGCAGAGAGCGACCAGTGCTTAAGATCCGCGTCCAAAATCGCTCGCTACATCTACCCATCCCCAAAGGTTTATACTGGTAATTTTTGTACCTGTCCTCAAAATCAATGACCCCTCTTAGGATGACGACAACAAGCGGATCACCAAGTGAGCTGGTTCATCTTAGAGTAATCTCAAATGACGGTAGTATCGCGTGACAACTATTTCCAATAGCTTCCGCACTACAAAATGGTTTCAGTCTACTAAAATCCTCAGCTTCTCAGATAACCCAATGGAATAATCTGCTTTCAACAACCGAAGTCGTATAGGTATTGAATCCGCAAAGGGCATCTCCACTGATTTGATGGTCGACCGGGACCTCTTATCTGCGATTCACTCCCCGTAAGATTACCCGTATAATGCCATCTGCTATCTTAGGTGTATACTCAATCTTTCCACATGCGGCATCACACGCATTCCCATTAGCAGAAAAAATAAACACAGATATCAATTAGGAAAAGCAGTATATATATTGTCCTAACATCCTAGACCTCTAGTCCTATGATCCTATACAGACAATGAATCCCCAGCAGGGTCGCCATTTCTGTGGTACTTTGTTTTTTCACCTAAGACTGTAAGAAAGAATGCCTCCCACTGTGGTCGCCATTTTTCTGTAGCGCGATTTTTGTGGTTTCGAATCACTATCGCTTTGGTACTACAATTCGATTCATTTTTTATCCCGTGAAGCTGATTAAGGAAGGGAAATAGATGTCTCCAATTAACCCTGCTTGCATACTGAATTTAAACAGATGACTGTTGGTTTACATATGCTATCAAAACGGGGGTCTTGTCTTAGGTTATTTTGCTCAAGAATACCGGGTCTGGACTATTTGCGAGGATTTTGGTAAGGTGTTAGATCTAATGCTTTTGGTTGAATGACGAAGGTGATGGATTTTGAGTTTTTTGATTAGTATGCTCGCTAAGATTTTACAATTTTATGCCTACGTATTCCCGTTTAACGAAATAGGGAAATCAGAGCGATCGTTGTTCCCTCATATTTTAAGGGAGAAAAATATGTTTTGGTGTCTTGTTCAAAGCCCAAGATTGAAGCTAAAACTGATTTGTATCTTGTTCAAAGCCTAAGATATGAAGCTGAAGGGTTCGACTGAGAGAGAATTTGTCATCTCTAAAGAGGAACTGTATGCCTTGATTAAAGCACATGTTTGATGCTAAAAGGTTGATTGACTCAACCGAGGATTTCCTTATACAAAGCCTGAGAGGAGGCTGGAAATGACCAACTCAATAAGAGAGTGGATATGTTGGTGTCTTGTACAAAGCCCACGACGGAGGCTAAAAGAGACTGACTCTTTGGGGATATCATTATATGGAGCCTAAGAGGAGGCTAACAGTTTGACTTTTCCGAGGAAAATGTTCTTTCTGTCTTGTACAAAGCCCAAGATTGAGGCTAAAAGGGATTTTTGACTCCGTTGGGGAGATTTATATGTGTCTTGTATAAAGCCCAAGATGGAGGCTGAAATGAGTTGACTCAACAAGAGAGTGCTTTTATCTGTCTTGTACAAAGCCCAAGATGGAGGCTAAAGGAGTTGACTCAACAAGAGAGTCTTTTATACTCAACAAGAGAGTGATTTGCTGTCTCGTACAAAGCCCGAGATGGAAGCTAAAGGAGTTGGCTCAATAAGAGAGTCTTTTATACTCAACAAGAGAGTGATTTTATATGTCTTGTACAAAGCCCAAGACGGAGGCTAAAGGAGTTGACTCAACAAGAGAGTCTTGAAAAGTGATGGACTCAATAAGAGAGTCTGAAAAATGGTTGACTCAGCAAGAGAGTCTGAGAAGTGAGTGACTCAACAAGAGAGTCTAAAAAGGTTAGCTCCGCTCGGGGAGGATCATTGTACAAAGCCCAAGAGGAGGCTGACTGTACTGAGGAAAGAATCATTATACAAAGCCTAAGAGGAGGATGACTTCTGCCGGGGATTCTTGAGATCCTGAGGAAGGTCCAAGAAGGGAATCAATCCTTGCAAGGGAATGCAAAAGGAATTGATAGATCAGAAACCTTGAGGCTCTGGTTTGAGATAATGTTATCTGACCCGGGTTAGGGAATTTTGGGAGAAGGACGGGGTTTTAGAACCCACAAAGTTCTAACTCGGCTAGAGATTAATCCAGAATCTTGGGTTTCTCCTATGTTTGAAAGGGACTTGAGAATGTATTTGAGACTCAAAGGGAATTAGATTGTCCAAGTCTACGGGTGTTGAAGAGTTTTATCTTTTGTAGGATGCCCAAATGAGGGCAAGGGCCTTAAAGGATGAGGATCAACCCTGAGGTGGCCATAGGTTTGACACTGGAAAGACTGCTCTAGAAAAGGATGACTAAGTTCTGTCTTATACCTTTAAGAGGTCGTTAGGATCCTTGTAGTAAGCCCAAGAGAAGGCATGAGAACTTCTAAGAATCCGAAGGGTCCTTATACAAAGCTCAAGAGGAGGCGGGGATGCTTTTAGGAAGCCTGTGGGTCCCCAAACCAAGAGAAGTTCAAGAAATGCAATTCACAGAGAAGAGATCATTCCAGGAAAGTTCGAGAATTTGGAATAAACTCAAGAGATGTTATTCACGGAGAATAGATCAACTCTGGGAGTAGAGTTTCTTTGACAATTTCTACGGGTGACAGTCTGAGAAAAGGTTCACCGAGAATATTTCCTTTCTCTTTGTTCCATATTGTTTAACCCCAAGAGAAGGGAAGACTGTATCTGGAATCCTATGGGGGATCTAGTTTTGTTTGTATTCGAGAGTGACCAACAGGCTTTACCTAGTTCTAGATGCAGTTGCCGGGGAAAACTCTAAATAACTATACTAGTATATATACTGTTGATATATGACGAGTATTTAAAAGGATGTGAAAGAAGACTTACAGTGAAACAGCCCCGCAATATAGTTATATATATATATATATATATATATATATATATATATGAAAGCGGATAAATACTTACCCGTTGTAGAGCTTCCATGCTGTTTTGTTAGTTGTTCAACAAAGAAACTAAAGAAAGTTTTGATAACAACATATATTTGAATTCAAAATCAAAGGAGAAAGTGTTTTGAAAAGATTGTTGGGGCTTACAGCTCAAGGAGAGGCCCAAGTTTTAACGATGATTGCACCGTTGTTTTGAAAATCGCAGAGGGACTTATACAATATGTGAGGCCCAAAAGGGTATTATTTGCAAAGGGGTTGGGTCTTACACTCTATTAGAGGCCCAAAAAGTATTTTAAATAAAATAAATGGGACTTATAACACGAGGGTAGGCCCAAATGATTTTATTTTAAACTGGCGATCGCGCCGAGATTTTTGAAAACACTGTGGGTCTTATACAATGACTGAGGCCCAAACTATTTTGGTTTCAAAGAGGGATTGAGTCTTACAGTCTATTAGAGGCCCAAAAGTGTTTTTTAAGAAAAGAAATGGGTCTTATAGCTCAAGGAGAGGCCCAAAGAAAGACAGTGATCGCACCGTCGTTTTGGAAATTGTACTGGGGCTTATACAATGACTGAGGCCCAAGTTATTTTTTTACAAAGGGGGTTGGGTCTTACAATCTATTAGAGGCCCAAAAGTGTTTTTTTTAAAAGATTTGTTAGGGTGAAAATCAAACAAACCCTAATTTTATCACTTTTTAAAGTAATTTTCAAAGAAAATTAATTAAAATGATAAAAAATACCAAATAAGTTTGAATGAACAATTTGGGATTTTTGGTTAAGGTTTGAAAAATGATGTTTTAATCACAAGATGAATTAAAACACATTTGGTCTTGATTTTTCAAGGTGGATATTCATTTTTAAAAGGTTTAAAAATAATAAAAATGAATTTATTTACAAAAATATCAACTATATTAAATAATTAATATAAATCTAATTTTTTTATGGAATAAAATATTTTAACATTTTTGTGATTTTTTGCAAAAAGAACCAATAAAAAATCATTAAAATTGAGAGAGTTATTAATTTTCCAAATCATTTAAAAATAATATGAAAAAAATAACAAAATGTGGGAAAAATGATAAAAAGAAGATCTGGGGCGAGGGGGATTCAAACCCCAGACCTCTTGTGTGAAGTGTGCGCCCTCTACCACTAGGGTGGTGATACATCCATGTATCAAAACCACCCCATGGATATATGAGGGTTGCCTTGTTTTTGGCCTGGCCAAGGCAATGCAAGGCAAGATTTTGGCCAAAAACGTGAAGCTTGTAACTTTCTCATTTCTCCATGGATTGGGACAAAATTTAGGTCTATCCTGTCTAGAATTTCACAAGGAATCCAATGGTGGTGGTAGTTTTTTCAGATGAGGCTCGTATTGAAAAACCTGATAGTGGATTTGAAATTGGCCATGATTTGCATTTTCTATGCTACCTCTTGTTACAGGCATGAATTACATGATGAATTGGTTCAAACACAACATATATAACATGTATAAGATATGCATAATCAGTGGACTTCAAAGCAGTGCATATTTCAAAGAGTTCAAGTTGTGATGCTTACCTCTTTATGAGCTTTTTGTGCAATCTGCCAAGTGCTTTGTTCCATAAACAATTTGATGCTTTGGACACCCTCAAATGATCACTTAGAAGCTTTTAGGATGGTTGGAAACAAATGGAATCCTCGGGAACAAGTTTGAGCTCTTTCTTGCAAAAGGGGCAAAAGTGACCAATATAGCAACTCTCTCAAATGGTGTTCCAGATATGTGGAACCATTTGGGACAGTTCAAGGGTGATATTTGGAGTGTGTTTGAGGTTTTATCTGGTTTTGAAAGTGACTGAATCAAGACATGACTTGAAAAATGCAAAAAAGTCCAATTTTGAGGTTTTGAGAGGGGACTTTGTGATTTTGGTGTTACATGTAACTTGTGAGAGTTTGAACAGCTTAGATATGACATATTGGATGTGTTTGGATCATGAGCTGTGATGGAAATGCTCTCTAACTCAAAAACTCAGAGTTACCTTGCTAAAGAAGGTATTTTTGCCTAGAGAAAGAGATTTTGAGGAAAGCAAGTGTTGTAGTGCTTTGGTGTACTCAAACTGAGCACAAATGAGCTCTATTTATAGTAGAGCAAGTTTGTTTTGCAAGTAATAGTGAATGGCAACTACTGCAGAGGTTTGGCCAATTGTAGCATTTGGGAATCTTAAGTCTCCTCTAGCCATTGACTAGAGGCTAGAGTACAGGCCTTTGGTTCCCTAGTTCAGAGATCATCCTTGACTCATTCAGTTGGAAAAGGCTCAGTTCATTTCGCCTTGGTGCATCCATTGAATGCTCCAAAACAAAATTGGAGTCTTGTCCCCTTTTTAGGCATTTTTAGGTTTGGCATGCTACTTTTAGTTCCAAAGACTTGGGAGGCTTATGGATTAGTGTTTGTTCCTCTTTGGTCTCCCCCTGAGGTGTTCAGATGGATAAACTTGTTTGTCATTTACACAAATTGCTCAAATCGAGCAAAATGCACAAATCTGCCTTGTTATGACAGTTGCAGCAAGGCATATTGCCACTGTCATAGCTCTTAGCTCAAATGGAATTTGATGGAGTTCTTGGCCATTTTGGAAAGCTCTCATATGATACAACATATGTGTGATCATAGTTTGTCTTGATACTTTTTGGATCCAAGTGAAAAATCCCCCTAAATTTTGTAAAAAGTGAAACAGATTCTGACTTAGTGAAAATTTCACTAAGTGTTGGAAAAAGTGACATTTCATGTTTTCATCCATTTTGATCACTCCATAACTTAAAATCCATGAGGAATTGGAATGAGGTGTAGTTGACACTTTTAAAGTATGCCATGAGAGCTACAAATCCATCTTTGGATCAGCCAAAATGGTTGCTTGGATTACAAGTTATGATCCTTGGAAGTTGGTACCCTTGCCACTTTGTTCCATAACTTAGAAAATTTCTAAGTTTTTTATGGTTACCCCTTTTACAAGTTATCTCACTTTTCTTGATGAATGATGATTCTAATCACACATTAACATCATTTTAGGGTTAGGGAACCATAATTGATCAAAAAATAAAAAAGTCAAACTTTGACTTTTGGGCACAGTTGACTTTTTATCAGATGAATTCCAAACTGTGCGATCCTCTATGAAATCAAGTCCTTGACCTAAATCAAACTTGATGGATTGATTTCATAGGTGTTATAGGGTATATTGAATCATGTCCCAAGGTTGGGGAGCATGTCCTGGTCAAAGGTCAAAGGTACAGTTGACTTTTTCTTCAAAAACCCTAACTGTGGTTCAGATGAAATTGAAACTTGTGGATCAAGCTTCTTGAATCAATACATTGTTGCAAATGGACCAATGTAGTTTATTAGAGACCCTCAAACCATGTCTTGAGGTATTGGCTCATGTTTTGTCCCAAAAGTCAACTTAGGGGTGAATTAGGTCAAGAAACCCTAATTCCTGATTTTTTATGAATGCATCCCCTGAGGCTAAATTAACTTGATGATTGGGTCCATGAGGTCCCTTGGAGTATTTTGATTTATGTTTTGAAGCATTGGCTCATGCCCGGAGGAAAATTTCCACCTGGAGGCCTCAGTCTACCAAAACCCTAATTTGGTGACACTAATGATCTTGAGGCTTGATCCACTTGGAAGGTAGCAACTTTGTGCTTGATTCTTGGTATGGGAGACCTATTGATCCTTTGTGGATGTTTGAGAGGTTAGACAAGTTGAAGATCATGTCATTCCTTGATTGATCATTTGTCTAAGAGCTCTGAGAGGGCTCAAAACCCTAATTCTTAGTTGTAGGGAATGCTCAACAATTCTTGAGGAGATTGATGAGGTATAAAGGTTCATCCATATTGTGGTAATGATTTAAACAATGATGGGAAATCTTAGTGGTCAAAATTTGGGGTATGACATTTCCCCAATAGAGTTGTTGATATTTCCTCAATAGAGTTTGTTCATGTAACCAGTTGTTGGCAAGTTGACGGTATGCCAGTTTGAGTTTTCTCCAGACGAGTGTTGTTCAGTTTTTCCCCAACTATGTCTCGATCCAGATTTTCTCCAGCTGATTATGTTACGGTCAGGCAGTTGATCATTTTTGAAGACCATCTCTCATTGGTGTTAATTCCCACGCAGTGATTCAATCTTTTGTTATCCCTTGCAAAAGTCATGTGAGGAATCCTCACTCAGAGTTTTATCCTCTAGACGTGTTATTGTTGCTTTGGATGTCCCCAAACAGAAAATAATGTTGTTTCCTTTTAAGAAGCATTGACATAGTGGCCGCTTGTCCGGTTCTATCTTGCCTTGTAGATGTATTTATCTCCAGGTTGCTCTACCCAAAGATTTATCCTTGCCGATTCCCCAACAGAGGCAGTGCATTATTGTTTCGATTATTTCCCAAGCATAAAGCAGTGATGTTAACTTCTTATTTTCCCCGACAAGTCCAGGATGTATTTCTTTCCAGACTGTTTTTATTCAGAGATTTATCCTCATAGTGAAGATTGTGCATCAATATTTTGGATGTTCCCTAGTGAAGTCGCTGATGATATCTCTATTCAAGGGATATTGATATATTGATCACCTGTTGGGTTTTCTCTCATTTATGATGAGTATTGATCTAAAATCCCCCACGGTTTGACCTTTTGTTGTTTTCCTCAGCAAGTCCAGGATGCTTTGCTCAGATTTGGTTAATCCCCTGAGAGTGTTCTCGTATCTCCAGCAGATCTGCCTTATTTTCCCAGTGGATTTTGCGTAGATGTTTATATGTCTACAATCCTCAGCGAATTCATTTCTTTTTTCCACAGCAAATCTCCTCATCCTTTTGAAATGAAAGTTTATGTGAATTTTCATCCCCAGGAAGACTCAGAAAGATTTAGGTTGCTATGGTTCCCCAACAGCTTTCCTTCCATCCTCAAAGCAGAGTTTATGTTGTTATCCTCTTTGTGGATCGTTGATGTTAGAAGATTGATATTTGGGTTTCTCCCCAAGGAATATCTTCCTTTCTCCAGCAAGATTTGAGCCTTGTAATAGGATTTATTTTCCTGTGATGGCTTTTGTTTATCTCTTGCAGGATTTCTTCAGATGAATCCCTAGCAGAGCTGTTAATGATATCTTCATTTTGTTGAGATTAGTCGAGTATTCAGTGGTATTGTTTTGTTCATTCCACCCTCTATTTATCCTTATGTCTATTTTGTCAGCATATTCATACACATACGCATTGCATGTGCATTCTTTTTTGTGCATAGCATTTTGTTGTTGCATTATGCATCTAGCATTTGTGTTGGTGCTTCTTTGCTCTCTGGTGTTGTTATCCCCGCAGAGCGTGTGTGTCCTCTCTCCATTTAGAGTGTCGACTCGTAAGCAGAAAACATCTATCTTTGTTAATTCTCCACTGAGTTTGTGCCTCATGGAAGATATTTTTTTGGCCTTCCTCCCTAGTTCATTTATCTGGATGAAATTAATCCCAGGTTCAGATATTTCCTCCTCGAGATGAGTCTTGTTTCACCGTTTCTCTCTGGTTTATTCCTGGATTGAATTTTGGTCCCTTGCTTTGGCAATGGAGGCTTATCACCTTTGTCGTCCTGCCCGTTTACTTGGTAGTAGGTAATATAGCTGGCTTATTACCTTTGTCGTCCTGCCCATTTAGTTGGTAGTAGGTAATATAGTCGGGTTTGGTTACCTTGTTATAGCTATCACTTGGTTGATAGCTGATAATCTTTCCCTGTTCGAGTTTATCCCCTTTGCCGTCCCGCCCTTTTGTTGGTAGTAGGTGACATTTCTCGGATCTTTTGAGATTGTTACCTTTGTCGTCCTGCCCTTTTGTTGGTAGTAGGTAATTTTTGTCATATTCTTGGTTGATTACCTTGTTTTAACTGTCACTTGGTTAATAGTTAGTAATCCCTCTTTTTGGCTTATCACCTTGGTCGTCCTGCCCATTTAGTTGGTAGTAGGTGATATAGATGACTTATTACCTTTATCGTCCTGCCCATTTAGTTGGTAGTAGGTAATATAGCCCGATTTGGTTACCTTGTTATAGCTATCACTTGTTTGATAGTTGGTAATTTCTCCATGTTCGATTTTATTACATTTGTCGACCTGCCCTTTGTTGGTAGTAGGTGATATTTCTCGTACCCCTTTGTGAAATTGTTACCCTTGTCGTCCTGCCCTTTGTTGGTAGTAGGTAACATTTCTCATATCCTTTGGTTGTTTGCTTTGTTGTAGCTGTCACTTTGTTGGTAGTTGGCAACCTTTCCTTTTGATCATGCTATTACCAGATGTTTGGTAGTAGACGATCTTTTCCCCAGCGGAGATTTTCCCCTCCCTGATGGGACGAGTTCTCCCTCTTTTGTTTCTGGTGTTGGTAATTTTCCCTCAGTGGAATCTTACTCTTTTATTCTTCCCCAGTGGAGATTGTTTCCTCTCCCATTGGGATACGTTTTCTCTCCTTTGTTTTCATCTGTGGAGTCTTTTCTCTTTGCTCCCCAGCTTTTTGTTTGTCTCATGTGGCGTTCCTCCCCACAGAGGTCTTGTGTCTGCATATCATTTGCACGATCATATCATTTTGTGGTCTCTTAAGGCCAAAAATTGGGTTGTTGTTATATTTAAGTCTCTTATATCTCGTTGAGACAAAGATGCCCATCTTCGTATCTTCGGATAGAAGAAATTTAAATAGAGCCAGCTATAATACCCTAATTTTTACCCCTAAGATCCCACATGTCTCTTGCATCTCATACCACAAACAAGATCACAAGCTTTGGTTCTTTTACCCTTCTCTGAAGGTTTGTTCTTGAGTGAGATCACCAAGCACCCATGTTCTCTTATTTGTTTGATGTTTGTATTTGTCTATGTTTACTAACCATATATATTAAAATCCAAAAATATGTTTTTTTCCTTTACTAACTTCTTCAGGAAGAATTTGGATCAAGGATATCAAAATCAATCCCTCAACTTGAATGAATTTCATCTAAACAAAGTCAAAGTTGATCTGCAAACAATTCAAAAATCATCTGATCAAGAGTTTCCAAGATTTAATTGATTATTATTCAAGAGACTCCAAGGTTCATGTGTTTATTTCCATACCTTTTTTGACAAGCAAAGGAATCGAGCCGAACCACAGGCAGTGCACTCAAAAGGGCAATTTTATTTCAAAATTTGTATTGAGTAATCGGCTACTCTAATCAGGGTAATCGATTACCCTCGTGGAAATTTCAAAAATGGCAGCAAATTTAAATTCTGCAGCAATTGGCATCAATTTTCATCATTTTGATCACATGTGGAATATTCTAGACCATCTCATTTTAATTCCCCTACATCATCACAATTAATTCCCACCATGTTCTTCCACTAATCACCACTCTTTTGATAATTTCCCTCCAAATTTAAATTCCTAGCCTAATTTTCATTTCCAAACAAAATTCCAATCCATCTAAATTTCCAAACCTAAATCCTATAAATATAGGCCTCATTTCATTCATTGGACAAGCTTTTGAGAGCTAAAAAACCTCTTGCAAATTCCCTCCCCAACCACAAAAATTCACTGAAAGCTCACTTTACTTCTCTTGAAAGTTAGCAAGAATTCACATTGAATCTTGTTCAACTTTGAGCTAAACCTTCATCCAAACTTGTTTTTCTTCATCAATTCTTGTAGATCAAGGCTTTGGAGCTTGGATCTTGGAGCAATTTGAAGCAATTTTCATATTTGAAGTGGTAATTTATCTCTCACCATTGTTGAAGCTTCATCTTTATCTTCCATAATGTAGATCTTTGGAGATCCTTGTTACTTGATCCTTTGGATCTTGTAATTGTGTTTGATTGCTGGTTTTTACTGTTGTTTTACTTAAAATTTCGTGCAATTTCAATTACATGATAATAAGGTGTTTAAAGAAAGTTTTGGTTTTCACACTTTCTTCAAACAGAATGCAGTTCTTGGCTTGTTTTTGGGACTGTTTTGGTTTTTCTTCCTTTTTGTTCACCTTTCTTCTTGTTTTGGCCTTGAAATGCATTGTTGAGATTAATTTCTCTTCAATTTCAATGGACTTTGGATATGGTTAAAGTAATTAAACATTCATTAGTTCAAATCTATCTTTAAATGAATTATTGAATTCATTTGAGGTGCTTTAAATTAGTGATATGTTTTCACACTTAAACTTATCAATTAAAGGTGATTGAACTTGAAGATGAAAGGATCTTGAAAGTGTAATTTAATTTTGTTTTCTCTTTATCTATTTCTATTTTTTTATTTTGATCGATGAAAGTCTTATGGATCTTAGAATTTCTTTGTTGAATTCTTGATCAAGATTAGATCGCTACCTATTTTCTTTTCGTGCGGTATTGCTTTCGGATGACGATTTACATATCATTCATCTGGCATGCATTAGCACAAAGATCACTATGGACCGACCTAGAGTAGGGTGACTTTTTTATAAGTCACTTGGCGATTTCTTAACATAGCACTACATTTGTCCCTCCTCATCCTAATCGAAACTTTAACTTTTGTGGCCCGAACTTATGATCGTCCGCCCAAGCATGGTTGTTCTTTTGTATTAGGCTCATAATCTTTGAAGCTTGTTGCGTAGAGGCTTTGATTCTATCAATCTTCTGACAAGTCTTTATTAACCTTGACCTAAGCACATTGTTCAACCATATAGTTCAAGACGCGAGACAAAATAATCGGTGTTGCCTTTTTGAGGATTCTTGTCACTTGTGCCTTTGTGCTACTATCATGTATATACTATTATATTATATTACTATCTTGTTTAAGTTTCCTTCTTGCTCCCTATCTCTCTTTATTTTTTTTTTATACTTTATGTCATTATATCATATCATGTTTATGTTTATGTCATTTTTCTTTTGTCCACTTGGACCATATTTTCTTGTGCTTTTGTTTTTCTTTTGTCCATTTGGACTAAAAAACATTAATAAAGGCTTAAACCACTAAAAGACTTGTGCTCTTAATGTTGGACTATGGCTACTATCCCTTACATTGGAGGATCTTTACTCTTAGACTTCTTAGCTTGATTATGGACGTATGGACCTAGAATTAGGATTCTCTCCCTTATGCTCTTGATCATTATGGAGTTTGGTATTCTAGCATTTATTTGGCCTGCTTATTGACTCAAGAGAATGGAATTCTTTTCTTATTATGCTTTGAAGAATGTCTCCATGTGGTTAGATCTTTCTTACCTTAGCTTTTATTTTATGCAATAGGATAGTCACTTCTTCTCCACCCCTTCTTAAATTTTCAAAATCTCTTCTCTTTTTCAAAACCTTCTTGTTTTCAAAACTCAAAACCGCTTTCATAATAAAACCTTGACTTTTATCAAGTGATTTTCAAACTTTGGTTTCTTTAATAAATGTCAATCAATGTTAATCATATTTTGACCATTTCAAAAAGACATAAAAAATACAAAACTCATTCAAACTTTTTGTGCTTTTATGCACCTTTTGTCTTTTAAACTTTTGAAAAAGAGTAGACATGAGTCATCTTCTTTGATGAGATGTAAAGCTCCTAACCATGGTATTTTGTGTAAAGTATGACCATTTTCCACTTAGATGTTGAAGCGATAGTCTTGTTGATTTTAATCCAAGCAAATCCTCCATCTTAATGTGATGCAAATGCCTCTTTCCCATACCTTTGGGTAATTAGTTGAGTATTCTCTCTTGAAAATGACGGGTTGTCTTTTTCAAGATAAAATGAATCATAACCAATAATTTTCGTTATTTGTACCACGAACTCCGAGGTTTTGATCCTATATTGCACTTTGTGGGTACGTAGGCATGAGGCGATAAGTCTCTCCAAACACAAAAATATAAAAAAATATTTCTCTTCTCAACTCCCCAATCTCTTTTCAAACAAACCTTTTCAAACCAAAAAGCGTAGATATTTCAAAGGGTTCCTATAGAGTACTATAGACGTTTTGGGTGCTAACACCTTCCCATTGCGTAACCAACCCCCTTACCCAGACTCTGTTTGTTCTTGTTTTTAGAACTCTTTAGGTTTTGTTCGCTCTATTTCCTTTCCTTTTGGATAAAATAAAAGTGCGGTGGTGACTCTTGCATTTTTTAGTTAAGTTAATCAATAGCTTACACTCAGTATTTCCCCGCTACAATAACCAAGACCTCTTTTCCCATTTCTGCTTACCTCATAGATTATGGAAGCCATTTTGCTTATGTCTATGTTTCGTGCAAGAAACTTTTGAAAAGCCATGTCATATATCTTTATGACATCATCAAATTCCATAGGAGCTTCTGAAAGAATTGCCTTTTCAAGTTCTTTACTCTTGCTTTTTATAGCAGAGTTATCGTTTTCAAGAAAATAAATTTTTTCTTCAGGACTAGAATTTTTTTTCTTCGGCTTACTAACGGTTTCAGAGTCAGCTATATGGATTCTTTTTAGATCCTTGTGTCTGTTCTGAAGACTCTGAAACTTTTCAAGAATTTCAGTGAGACGGGACTCAACTTTATAACGAGTAAGATTAGAGAATATTTTATTTGAGTCTAATTTGATCCTTGATCTGAGTTATCTATTTGTCCTATGCGTGCCTGCTCTTTTCCCATTTCTGCTTACCCCGTAGATCATGGAAGCAATTTTGCCTATGTCTATGTTTCGTGCAGGAAACTTTTGAAAAGCCATGTAATATTTCTTTATGACTTCATCAAATTCCATAGGAGCTTCTGAAAGAATTTCCTTTTCAAGTTCTTTACTCTTGTTTTTTAGAGCAGAGTTATCGTTTTCAAGAACATAAATTTTTTTCTTTCAAACTATAATTTTTTTTCTTTGGCTCATTAATGGTTTCAGAGTCAGCTACATGGATTCTTTTCAGATCCTTGTGTATGTTCTGAAGACTCTGAAACTTTTCAAGAATTTTAGTGAGACGAGACTTAACTTCATAACGAGTAAGATTAGAGAATACCTCATTTGAGTATGTATCTGATCCTTGATCTGAGCTAGCCATCAGTGTCATGTACGCCTGCTCTTTTTCCATTTCTGCTTACCCCATAGATCATGGAAGTCCTTTTTCTTTTGTCTATGTTTCGTGCAAGAAACTTTTTAGAAGCCATGTCATATTTCTTTATGACATCATCAAATTACATATGAGCTTCTGAAAGAATTTCCTTTTCAAGTTCTTTACTCTTGCTTTTTAGACCAGAGTTATCATTTTCAAGAACATTAAACTTTTCTTTCAGACTATAATTTTTTTTCTTTGGCTCACTAACGGTTTCAGATTCAGCTACATGGATTCTTTTCAGATACTTGTCTCTGTTCTGAAGACTCTGAAACTTTTCAAGAATTTCAGTGAGACAGGACTCAACTTTAGAATGAGTAATATTAGAGAATACCTTATTTGAGTGTGAATCTGATCCTTGATCTGAGGTAGCCATCGGTGCCATGGGCGCCTGCTCTTCTTCAGAATCATCCTCAAAAGCTTATGAGTCGTCTCAAGTAGACATAAGAACATTCTTCTTTTCTCTTAAGAATTTCCTTTTTGGCACGAGTTTGGAACACTCATTTCTATAATGCCCAGGCCGCTTGCACTAAAAACAAGTGACTTCTTTGTCAGCTCTAGACTTCATATGCCCAGAGGTTGACTCGGTATGTCCTTCTGCTCTTATGTGGCCTTTGAACTTCGTCTTTCTTTTCATATAGAGTTGGTTGAACCTTTTGGATAGGAGAGACATCTCATCTTCTTCATCTGAACTTTCTTCAGACTCTTCTTCTTCAGCTTGAAGAGCTTTGGCCTTCTATAATTTACCTTTGGATTTTAGAACCACATACTTTATATTTTTTTTAGGCTCATCTTCCTCAAGTTCAATCTGATGACTCCTCATAGAACTTATAATTTCCTCAAGAGTTATGTTGTTCAGATCTTTTGACACCTTTAATGTTGTCACCATTAGTCTTTATATCTTAGGCAGACTTCTGATGATTTTATTTACATGATCTGAAGTGGTATATCCTTTGTTTAGGACTTTCAATACAGCCACAAGAGTTTAAAATCTTGAGAACATTTTCTCAATCATTTCATCCTCTTACATTTTGAAAGATTCATATTTATGGATTAAAGCCAAGCCTTTAGACTCTTTAACTTGCTCATTTCCTTCATGAGTCATTTTTAGAGAATCAAATATAGACTTAGCAGAGTCTCTATTTGTTATCTTTTCATACTCAGAGTAGGAAATAACATTCAACAATATAGTTATGAATCTATGATGATTCTTGTGATCCTTCTTTTCTTATCATTCATTTTGCTTCTATCAAGCTTAGTGTCATTTGTATCTACAGGATGTGTGTAACCATATATTACCATATCCCATAGATCATCATCACAACCTATGAAGAAACTTTTGATTATATCTTTCCAATGGTTAAATTTTTCTCCATCGAAAATTGGAGGTTTTGCAGAATAATGATCTTTGTCATTGTTTGCATTTTCCATATTGTGTTTCTAGATAATGAATATTTACCAGACACGGTTAAATGTTTGACAGAAAGATTTAAAAACCAGAATCGAAGCTCTGATGCCAATTGAAGGTGCAAGAAACACAAGAAATGGAGGTTTGAATTTGGTTTATGGATTTAAAAAAAAATCCATCAAATAACAGGGATAATGATAAAGATAAGAACACAACTATTTTTTTTTTATCTTGGTTCGCTGTTAACAAAGCTATGTCCAGCCCATCTGCCTGAGTAATTTAGCCTTCATAAAGGACTTAATCAAATAATCAAACTGCTTATTCAACTTAAAGACCAATTGTATAAGACTTATTGAGAAATTTTGAATATAACCTAGTCTCTCAAGGAAAACAATATCAAAGACTAACTGTCAATGACTTCTTTAGAATTCTGATTAAACTTTGTCTCCCAAGGAAATGAACCAAAATTAATATAACAGGTTTTATGTTTACAAGATGGTTGAACAAGAAGATACACAAGTTTAAACCAAATATTACACTTAAAAAAATATTCAAAGAGTTTATGTTCTAAGTGCATAAGTGTGAGAAACACTTATTTTATATTTCTCTATATGCGTATTTTTTTAGTGTAAGCGTTGATATCTATTCAGTGACTTTTATACTTCCAATCTTTAAAGACCTTTTTATATAGATAACAAGTAGATCCATTGGAGGGTGAAGATGAAATATCCTTAATGTAAACATTGTATGAAGGTCACTTCATTTTCAACAATAGAGTGACGCTTGCAGCAGAGAGTTGGTGAAGATGATGGGATGTGAGAAGCTTTTTTGATACATCATACAATACTTTACATAGAAAGTAGACTTGCTTTTGTACTTATGTCACATCAATCATTCATTGACCTTTTGATATAAAACTTCTAGTTTAGAGGCTTCTAATATAATTTGATGAAGCTTGAGTGGAGTCTAGAGTCTGTCTTCAGAACTTGGTGAGACTTCAGACTCTTGAGGATCAGGGTTCTGAGACTTTCAAAAGATGGTAGTCATAATCTTCATCAGAGTCTATCTGGATGGTTTCTGAACAAAAATGTTGACTTTGACATATCAAAGTTGACTTAACATTTTAGAGTTGACTAGTTTGAAAACACGCTTTTATCCTTTGATTCAGAGTCTGGACGTCATTAGAGTCAGAATCTGAATTATATCTTTTGCATACTCAGCAAAATAGTTAGAGTACTAAATTGTTCTCTACACTTTGTTATCATCAAAACTCAAAGATAGTTGTAGAACCAAACTTGTTCCAATAAGGTATACCTTTTCCAAATTGTGGCTAAAAGGGGGAGTAATGGTATACAGGGGTAGTTTATCTAACTAATAACTCTGTTGATTCCTTATGTGTTTAGTACTGAGTGTACTAGTTGATATAGTTTATATGTGCTCACATACTGAAGCATCTGGCCTGACATCTGGCTTTTGTGTGAGCTGAATTATATGTGTTAGTAGTAGCTTATTATCTCTGACTAGTAACTACTAAACTTGTGTACATGCATGACTAACTCATCTTGAATGTTTTCATGTCTATTTTTTGTGGAGCATTGTAGAAAATTCATGATATTGTGTGTGTGTGTAACTAACTCATAATTTATGAATTATGCTTTAGTTTTTTGCCGCTTCTGCTACCACAACTATATGCTCTGATGGATGTTCTTCTGCTGTTGTTGGTTTAAGTATACATGTGATACTTAGTTGTTTTGAGCTTGAAGAGTTGTTTTGTCAAAATTTTCCAAATGGGGAGATTGTTGATCCTTTTGGGATTTACTACATTATGCTTAGCAACATGGAGTTTGCTTAAGCTATTTTTTGTGTAGAATAGACACATGTTGAACACGATGTTCCAACATGTGGGCTGAAACATTTGGTCTCTTGGAAACATACATATGGAAATTGCAGTTGGTTGATACTTTGTCTATCCAAGATTCTCTCTTACATAGAAAATATACATCCAAGGAGAAAAGTTGATGTGGATGTACTGATGCAACATGTGGAACTCTATGTTCCAGTATGTGATGTACAACATCTAGCCTTGTTCAGCAGGCCATAAGGGATGTTATTTTGTGCGATTTTTCTGATTGAATTTTTTCATACCCTAATTTTTACCCCTAAGATCCCACCTCATTCGCATCTTCACAATGTATCAAGATTACAAACTTGGTACTCCTCTAGCCCTCTCATTCTTGGGTTTGTCTTTGCAAAGATCACCAACACTTTTCTTTGTATCTTTTTCCCTTTTGTTTATAAAATATTTTATTAACCTCTAATAAAAATACAAAAACATGTGCCTGGTCTTTTTGCGTCTTTTACAAGATAGGGTTTACAATCAAGAGTATCAAGCCAATGCATCCTCAGTTAGGGTTTGCGTTCTTCAAGTTGAAGTGTGGGTAACCAGTGACTCTCAAGGGCTTTTTCATCAAGGTATGGCCTCTAATATCATAGTGATTAATCTCAAGCATCACTCAATCTCATTTTGATCAAAGATACCTCAAGATTTAGTAGCTTATTTCTCAAGAAAAGTCAAAGGTTCATGTGTTTATTTCCATGCCTTCACCAACAAGTTACCTTAAGCTTTGGTCAATTTAATCAAAGGACATTCAAGGGCACACTATTTTGAGTTCATATGATTATCCGTGTGCTTTGAAATGCAAGGAAAGTCCAAGTTTACAAGTTGATTCAAGGAAGTTTGACCTAAAAAGTCAACATTTCAAGTCAAAGTTCACAAGTCCTTCAATCCTCAATATTTTTGAATGCTTCTTTTTGAATATGACTCTTCTCAACATCCTCTTCAACTTCTCTTTACATGACAAGATCCAATTATGTTTGTAGGATCATCAAAAGTTTGAAGACATTAAAGGTCATTTGTGGACTTAGTGAAATATTGCCTATTTTCAAGTGACTTTTTCTCAACTTTCAAGAATCACAACTTCTTCAATTTTCAACATTTGGAGCTCATTCTTTTTGCAAAATATCATTTATGATACCCTCTACAAGATTGCTTCAATGGTCAAAGTCAAATTGTGCTTGGAAGGTGTAGCGGTAAAAACTGTGAGTGTAAGCTATTGATTAACTTAACTCATAAAGCAAGAGTCGCCACCGCACTTTTATTTTATCCAAAAGGAAAGGAAAAAGAGTGAACAAAACATAAAGAAGGTCTAAAAAACCAAGAAAAAACAGAGAATGGGTAAGGGGGTTGGTTACGCAATGGGAAGGTGTTAGCACCCAAAACGTCTATAGTACTATATACGAACCCTTTGAAATATCTACGCTTTTTGGTTTGAAAAGGTTTGTTTAAAAAGAGATTGGGGAGATGAGAGGAGAAATGTTTTTTTAAGATTTTTGTGTTTGGAGAGACTTATCGCCTCATGCCTACGTACCCACAAAGTGCAATATAGGATCAAAACCTCGTAGTTCGTGGTAGAAATAGAAAAAATTATTGGTTATGATTCATTTCATCCTGAAAAGACAACCTGTCATTCTCAAGAGAGAATACTCAACTAATTACCCAAAGGTATTGGAAAGAGGCATTTGCATCACATTAAGATGGAGGATTTGCTTGGATTACAATCAACAAGACTATCGCTTCAACATCTAAGTGGAAAATAGCCATACTTTACACAAAATACCATGGTTAGGAGCTTTACATCTCAACCAAAAAATGACTCATGTCTAATTCTTTTTGAAAAGTTTAAAAGAAAAAGGTGCATAAAAGCACAAAAAGTTTGAATGAGTTTTTGTATTTTTTATGTTTTTTTTAAATGGTCAAAATATGATTAATATTGATTGACATTTATTAGAGAAAACAAAGTTTGAAAATCACTTGACCAAAGTCAAGGTTTTATTATGAAAGCGGTTTTAAATTTTGAAAACCAGAAGGTTTTGAAAAAGGGAGAAGGTTTTGAAATTTAAGAAGAGGTGGAGAAAAAGTGACTATCCTATTGCATAAAATAAAAGATAAGGCAAGAAAGATCTAACCATATGGAGACACTCTTCAAAGCATAATAAAAAAAGAATTTCATCCTCTTGAGCCGATAAGCAAGCCAAATAAAGGCTAGAATACAAAACTCCATAATGATCCAAAGCACAAAGGAGAAAATCCTAATTCTAAGTCCATAGGTCCATAATAAAGCCAAGAAGTCTAAGAGTACAAATCCTCCAATGCAAGGGATAGTGGCCATAGTCCAACATTAGAGCACAAGTATTTTAGTGGTTTAAGCCTTTATTAATGTTTTTGAGTACAAATGGACAAAAGAAAAACAAAAGCACAAGATAATATGGTCCAAATGGACAAAAGAAAAATGACATAAACATAAACATGATATGATATAATATAATGAGCAATGAGCAATAAAAAATAATAATAAAGAGAGATAGGGAGCAAGAGGGAAACATAAACAATATAGTAATATAATAGTATATACATAATAGTAGCACGAAGGCGCAAGTGCCAAGAGTCCTAAAAAAGGAAACACCGAATAATCCGTCTCGCGTCTTGAACTATATGGTTTAACAATGTGCTTAGGTCAAGGTTAATGAAGACTTGTCAGAAGATTGATAGAATCAAATCCTCTACGTAACAAGCTTCAAAGATTATGAGCCTAATATAAAAGAACAACGATGCTTGGGCGAATGATCATAAGTTCGGGCCATGAAAGTTCATGTTCCGATTCGGATGGGGAGGGTCAAATGTAGCACTATGTTAAGCAATCGCCAAGTGACTTATAAAGAAGTCACCCTACTCAAGGCCGGTCAATAGTGATCTTTGTGCTAATGCATGCTAGATAAATGATATGTAAATTGTCATCCGAAAGCAATACCGCACGAAAAGAAAATAGGTAGCGATCTAGTCTTGATCAAGAATTCAACAAAGAAATTCTAAGACCCATAAGACTTTCATCGATCAAAATAAAAAGAAATAGATGAAGAGAAAGCCAAATTGAATTACAATTTCAAGAACCTTTCATTTTCAAATTCCATCACCTTTAATTGGTAGGTTTAAGTGTGAAAACATATCGCTAATTCAAAGCACCTGAAATGAATTCAACAATTCATTTAAAGATAGATTTGAACTAATGAATGTTTAATTACTTTAACCTTATCCAAAGCTCATTGAAATTGAAGAGAAATTAATCTCAACAATGCACTTCAAGGCCAAAACAAGAAGAAAGGGTAAGAAAAAGGAGAAAAAACCATAACAGCCCCAAAAACAAGCAAAAAACACATTCTGGACACTGGTTAACAGATTAACCATTTGCAGTGCAATTTGGTTAATATGGGCGCAAAATCCAACTATTAATCGATTAACCAATTCGTGCTTGTTTTGGTTAATCGATTAACACTGTAAAAATAGCAGCAAATCAATTTGAAAATTGCAAAATCCTTGATCAATCATTTCTTCAAACACTTCATGATCAAGGATGCAATTGTGCATGAAATTTTTAGTAAAACAACAGCAAAAACCAGCAATCAAACTCAATTACAAGATACAAAGGATCAAGTAACAAGAATCCACCAAGGATCTATATTATGGAAGATGAAATTGAAGCTTCAACAATGGTGAGAGATGAATTACCAATCCAAAATCTGAAAATTCCTTCAAATTGCTCCAAGATCCAAACTCAAAAGCCTTGAACTATGAGAATTGATGAAGAAAACAAGTTTGAATTAAGGTTTAGCTCAAAGTTGAACAAGATTCAATGTGAATTCTTGTTAACTTTCAAAAGAAGAAAAGTATGCTTTGAGTGAATTTTGTGGTTGGGGAGAGAAATTGCAAGAGGTTTCTTGGCTATCAAAAGCTTGTGAAATGAATGAAATGAGGTCTCTATTTATAGAGTTTAGGCTTGGAAATTTGGTGGTTTGGAATTTGGTTTGGAAACAAAATTAGGATTGGAATTTAAATTTTGGTGGGAAATTATCAAAAGAGTGGTGATTAGTGGAGGTACATGGTGGGAATTAATTGTGATGATGTAGGGGAATTAAAATGAGATGGTCTAGAATATTCCACATGTGATCAAAATGATGAAAATTGGTGCCAATTGCTGCAGAATTTATATTTGCTGCCATTTTTCAAATTTCCACGAGGATAATCGATTACCCTGATTAGAGTAATCAATTACTCAGTGCAAATTTTGATAAAATTGCCCTTTTGAGTGCACTGCTGTGGTTCGAGTTCGGCTCGATTCTTTTGCTTATCAAAGAAGGCACGGAAATAAACACATGAACTTTGAAGTTTCTTGAATAATAATCAATAAAATCTTGGAAACTCTTGATCAGATGATTTTTGAATTATTTGCAGATCAACTTTGACTTTTTAAAGATGAAATTCATTCGAGCTGAGGGACTGATTTTGATATCCTTAATCCAAATTCTTCCTGAAAAGTTAGTAAAGAAAAAAAAACATATTTTTGGGTTTAAATATATGGTTAGTAAACATAAACAAAAATAAACATTAAACAAACAAGAGAATAAGGGTGCTTGGCGATCTCACTCAAGAACAAACCTTCAGAGGAAGGCAAGAGAACCAAATCTCGTGATCTTGTTTGTGGTATGAGATGCAAGAGACATGTCGGGTCTTAGGGGTAAAAATTAGGGTATTACAGCTGCGCCTATTTAAGTTTCTTCTATCCGGAGATACGAAGATGGGCATCTTTGTCTCAACGAGATAGAAGAGACAAATATAACAACAACCCAATTTTTTGGCCCTAAGAGACCACAAAGTGATATGATCGTGCAAATGATATGCAGACACAAGACCTCTGTGGGGAGAAAACGCCACAGGAGACAAACAAAAGCTGGGGAGCAAA
This sequence comes from Lathyrus tuberosus, assembly GCA_022829125.1. Taxonomy (NCBI): domain Eukaryota; kingdom Viridiplantae; phylum Streptophyta; class Magnoliopsida; order Fabales; family Fabaceae; genus Lathyrus; species Lathyrus tuberosus. Next base: position 6,709,467 of record JALAZF010000193.1, read on the forward strand.
GAGAAAAAAACTCCACAGGGGAAAACAAAAGAGGGAAAGCACATCCCAACAGGGGAGGAAACAATCTCTACTGGGGAAGAATAAAGAATAAGATTCCACTGAGGGAAAATTACCAACACCAGGAATAAAAGATGGATAAATCGTCCCAACAGGGAGAGAAAAATCTCCGTTGGGGAAAAGATCCTCTAATACCAGACATCCGGTAATAGCATGATCAAAAGGAAAGACTGCCAACCACCAACCATGTGGAAGCTACAACAAGGCAAATCAACCCAAAGGATATGAGAAACATTACTTACTACCAACAAAGGGCAGGACGACAAAGGTAATAGTCTCAAAAAGGGGTACGAGAAATATCACCTACTACCAACAAAGGGCAAGACGACAAAGGTAATAAACTCAAATGTGGAGAGATTACCAACTATCAAACAAGTGATAGCTATAACAAGGTAAGCAAACCGGGCTATATTACCTACTACCAACTAAACGGGCAGGACAAAAAGGTAATAAGCCAGCTATATCACCTACTACCAACTAAATGGACAGGACGACAAAGGTGATAAGCTCAAAAAGCAAGAGGGATTACCAACTATTAAGCAAGTGATAGCTACGACAAGACAATCAACCAAAAAGAGAGATTTGAACAAAATCTACTAACAAATTCCACTTGGAGAACCTACTGCCGAGGTTTGCTGTGGGGATTTCAGAAGATATCAACTAGAGGAGTCTACTGCCGAGACTTAGGACCTCATTTGGGAATACCTTTTGCCAAGTTTTTGTTGAGAAATGTGTCAACCATCAAAATTTACTGGGGAATCTGCTGCCGAGATTAACCAGAGAATTTACAAATGAAACACCTTCTGCCGAGGTTTTTTTTTGCTGGAAAATCTTCTGCCGAGATTTAACCAAGGATTCTACTACCGAGATCCTAAAAAGAAAATACCTTCTGCCGAGGTCAACTGGAAATTCTATTTTACCAGAGAATCTACTACCGAGATTAACCAAAGAATCTGAAATAGAGCCACCTTCTGTCGAGGTTTAATGGAGATAAAAACCATTTGATGGGAAAAATTGACAGAGTCGCAATAAGCTTCTCAAATAAAGAGATGACACTTGAAGTCACGCAATATATTCTAGGAGACTGTTGCAACAACACTGCTGGGAAAACAAAATCGTCATCTTCTGATGGTAATCATAAACATATCATCTACTGAGGAATACAAAATCCTCAAGGGTGCAAAATAAATGCACTCTCAATCATCTAGGTTGCATAGCCTATAGAGTTTCAAAGTAGTCACTTTCGGGGACCAAAATTCAATCCAGGAACAAACTGGAGAGAAACGGTCAAACAAGACTCATCCCAAGGAGGAAATATCTCAACTGGGGATTAATTCCATCCAGACAAATGAACTGGGGAGGAAAACCAAAACAAATATCTTCCACGAGGCATAAAATCAGTGGGGAATTAACAAAGATAGGCATTTTCTGCTTACGAGTCAACACTCTAATGGAGAGAGGACACACATGCTCTGCAGGGATAACAGAACCAGTGAGCAAAGAAACACCAACGCAAATGTAAGATGCACAATGCAACAACAATATGTTATGCGCAACAAAAGAATGTGCATGCAATGCGTATGAGTATGAATATGCTGACAAAATAGACATAAGGATAAACAAAGGGTGAATAAACATCACAACACCGCTGAATACTCGGCTAATCTCAACAAGATGGAGATATCATCAGCAGCTCTGCTAGGGATTTAGCTGAAGAAATCCTGCAAGAGATAAACAAAAGCCTTCAAAGGAAAATAAATCCTACTACAAGGCTCAAATATTGCTGGAGAAAAGAAGATACTCCTTGGGGAGAAACCCAAATATCGATCCACAAAGAGGATAACAACATAAACTCTACTTTGAGGATGGAAGGAAAGCTGTGGGGAATCATAACAACCCAAATCCTTCTGACTCTTCCTGGGGATGATAAAGAATTCACATGAACCTTTGTTTCAAAAGGATGAATCTGCTAGGGATTATAGACATATAAACATCTACGCAAAATCCACTGGGAAAACAAGGCAGATCTGCTGGAGATACGAGAATACTTTCAGGAGATTAACCAATTCTGAGTAAAGCATCTTGGACTTGCTAGGGAAAACAGCCAAAGGTCAAACTGTGGGGGATTTTAGATCAATACTCATCATATATGAGAGAAAAACCGACAGGTAACTACTATATCAATACTCCTAAAATAGAGGTATCATCAGCGACTTCACTGGGGAATAGCCCCAATAGTGATGCACAATCTTCCCTGGGAGGAATCTCTGAATAAAACAATCTGGATAGAAATACATCCTAGACTTACCAGGGAAGATAAGAAGTTAACATCATTGCTCTATGCTTGGGGAACATTTGAAACAATGATGCACTGCCTCCGTTTGGGAATCAGCAAGGATAAATCTCTAGCTAGAACAACCTGGAGAGAAATACATCTACAAGGCAAGATAACACCGGACAAGCGGCCACTACGTCAATGCTTCTTAAAAGGAAACAACATTACTTTTTGTTTAGGGACGTCCAAAGCAACAACAACACGTCTAGAGGATAAAACTCTGAGTGAGGATTCCTCACATGACTTTTGCTAGGGATAACAAAAGATTAAATCTCTGTGTGAGAATTAACACCAATGAGAGATGGTCTTCAAAATTGCTCAACTGCCTGACCCTAACATAATCAACTGGAGAAGATCTGGATCGAGACATAGCTGGGGAAAAATTGAACAACACTCGTCTGGAAAAACTCAAACCAGCATTCAACTAAGAAATACTGGATCTTATGAGTCCATCATTATAATAACCTTTTGAAGGAAACCATCATCTTGTCAACAACTGGTTATATGAACAAACCCTGCTGAGGAAATATCAACAAACTTTACCAGGGAAATATCAATAAGAACGAACTCTGCTTGGGAGCATACCGAGTTCTGATGTGTTTGATCAGCCGTATAATAATTAACTTTTGCCCCAAGCTGCATGGTTTACAAGAAATCTTCCTGAAGAAACTTTGTACCATAAGGATTTGAAATAATCTGCCCTGGTGTCTTCAAATTGAGAGATTCGTCGAATCTTGACGTAACTGCCCCAAATTAACTGAACTTGGCACATTCTTTGATCAATGGAGTATTCATGCTTTGCCCCTATGAAAACATCAACTAGGAAAACAAACTTGCTCATGCTCAACAAAATCTTCAGGCAACATTCCCCTGGATATGATCATTCCTTAAAGTGATTGGCCAATTACTCATCAGAGTTTCAGGCCTCAAAAAGATTAAGTTCATCACTGATGCTCATATGTAAGCTTCTATGATGTCAACAAATGTATGCAAGCAGAAAATGTTAATTCTGAGAATGATAATTCTAACGCAACTACACATGTTAGTCTTGAAGTCTTTTACTAAAAATATGTCTCAAAATCTTGTGAATGAATCATCAGTTAAGATTCGACATTGATTTTTTGAATGCACATGCAATACCAACAAAGGTCTTTTAGTACAACTCATGGGAATCAGGAATGCTATCCCGTTAAAGTATGCTTTCAAAATAAACCCTGCTTCAATTAGGTCTTTTGAGGGTTGAAACGTGTTCTGGTTCACGGTTTTCAGAAAAAAGGATTTTTAGGCTCAAAGTTTATTTGTACCCACCCATTCTCCGTGATGTTCTTCAGCCTTACATTCAGATAATTTGATCTGAATGTTCATCTCTCAAAAGGATTTTGTGATGGTTGAGGAACCAATGAGGTTTTATAGAGAATAACAGTCACCCTTTTGTCTTTTGGGTTTGTAGCCACATAGACTTGTTCAAGATTTTTATTTGTAATCCTTTCTTTTCGCTTTTCACACTTTTTCATTCTTTTATTTTTCCCTATTTTTTCCTGGACTGATTCTTTTGAATTTTTGATGTCCAGCGGGATGCCCTAATTTTTGCCTGAGTCACTTGTTTTCAATTTTTCGACTTAGCGGGCTTTCATTTTTCTTTTGATTTCTTTTTTTGTGAACAAATCATGTGACATTGGTTTATCTGACTTGTTAAAAGGGTTATGACTTCCTCTTCCCTTTATGAATAAGGGATGGACATTGTGGTTGGCCCTTAGATACACACTCCTTTTGGAAATTTGAACACTTGGTCAAATTAACTGAAGACTATCCTGCCCCAGGTTAAATGTAAGGGTTTTTCATTTTAGAAAAGAAACTCCTATTTCAAGGCTCAAAGCGGTTAACAAGGGATTATCTTCCTTATATATTCGATGTTTGGAAATTTGAAACAATGCCTTACATCATCAGCAGGGTCTTATTCAAAAGCATATAACCAGAAATTTTGCATTTTCACTTCATCATCCTCCCTCCACAAGTTTAAACAAGAAGTTGGTATTACAAATGCAAGAAAACAATTTATGAGCGAATGTGAATAGATTACTTCAAGATAAACATACTCATTGCATTATGATTAACATTCAAAATCAAACAAGTTTCTACATGCAAACAAAGCATTAACAATCACGAAAGATTACAAATATAATTGCAGTAATAAACTTGAGATCTAAAGAGACTGTCTCAGTCTGAGCTTGAAATAACACCTTCAACTTTCTTGGGAGACACAGAAGCAAATGCACGACCACTGTGGGTCACTCCACTAACATCGACAATAGAAACTTCCTTGAGTTTTTATATTTATCAGCATAAAGGCGTTCCATTCACAAATGGGCTTCCTCCCTTGAAGGTCAATCACCTCTTGAACCTTTTCCTGGAAAACCTTGCACTCCTCAATCGGATGCCCCGTTACTCCATCATGAAACTCACAACGGGTATTTGGATTGTACCAATGAGGACGAGATTTCATGACTCTGGTCTTTCTGGGTGTCATTACTATAAATCCTGACATGGGATCCACATTCTTTGTTCTCTCCATTATCCTTCAGTAACCACTTCGAATTCAGTATGAATGCCAGGAAATCAGCTAATTCATCTTCTTTCTCTGATTAGCTCGAATATAATACCGGTGATACAACTTGTCTGAACGAAGACCAAGAAAAGGAAGCAAATAAGACATCTGGGAAAGGCAAGATCCAATGCAGAATGATGCTTGATGTGCAAATGCAAACGCAAGTTTTCAAGGAACTATAAAGCAGTTTGTAAACATTACATTAAAATAACACACTGGATATACCAAAAATCTCATTTCATTAATATTGAAAGAATTACAGCTTTGAAGTACAGTTTCATCAATCTTACAACACAAGAGAAAGATGAAAGCTAGTTCTAAGGAATCGTGTCTGAAAATGACCCAACTCTGAGCTGATACTTCTTACGAAGCCTCTTGATTTATCTTTCATAGCTGATCTTCATGGTGTCTTTCTCTTTCACGAGTCGGTCCATAATAACCTTCCAAGAACCGGAAGTAGGAAGATGAGAAAATGATGAAGTGCTAGAGGAAAATAAATCCTCTGTCTCCCTTGATCTCTTCATGACACGTCGCTCAAGAAACCGAATAAAGACTGGCACACCCATAAGATAAGCATACTCCTCTAAGGTTGGCAATAGTTGATAAACTGGGAAAGTAAATCAACGATGCAACAGATCATAGATTTGGACCAAGGTATTAAGAATCCCCTCTTCAACATCAGTCCTCGGAATAAACAAGAGTTTCTCAAAAAGCCTTTCAAATCCACAGGACTAGATACCAAAGATCCAAGCTTTCTCAACTCTTGTAAGTCAAGACTCATGGAAGTGAACTTCTTAGTGTTATTTCTTTCAATATCCATGATTCTAAAAAATTTGTGACATTAGCAAAAAGACAACTCTGAGTTCCTTGAAAACTGAGGAAAAATGCCCATGAATACATGAATGCATGTATTCAACAACCACAAACAAGATCACACAAAGCACACGGGTTCAAGGTTCCGAGTCACGAGCATGGAGCCACTCTTAAGAACCTCCCACAATGGTATGTACTAGGGTTATATCAGCACCTGTAGAACAAGGTTCTAAAAAGTTCCCAGAGTCATAGATCCATCTTTCGAATATTATCGGCTTAAACGACTACTCGTCAGCCAATAATATTCTCAAGAGAGACTCGTCTGAGTGTGGTATCGCGTAACAACTGATTCAAGTCTACACCTGAATAGCCACCGCACCACGTCCTAATAAGGCCAAGATGGGTTAAGGGTTCTACGGTCCTCAGCTTCTCAAGCTCCCAGGTCGGAAAAAGTAACGCCATTCACGACTAATCGTATGACATCAGTAATCCCAACGAGGCCTCCACTGAGCGGGGGATCTCAAGTCAGCTTAGTAAGGACTACTCCACATAAGCCGAACAAGACTATACCACCCTCCTATCATAAGTGCACTCAAGTTTGGGTATAAGACTTATCTCACCACACAGATCACCAAGCACCATGCCAGAACATGCAGTAACAAACAAATCAAACAAAAAGCGATAAATAAATCAAAGTAGGTTGAACCCACTAAGAACCAGATTCCCCAGCAGAGTCGCCACTTTTCTGTAGCTGTAAAACTTGTGAGTGTACGCTATTGATTAACTTAACTCATAAAGTAAGAGTCGTCACCACACTTTTATTTTATCCAAAAGGGAAGGAAAAAGAGCGAACAAAACCTAAAGAAGTTCTAAAAAAATAAGAACAAACAGAGAATGGGTAAGGGGGTTGGTTATGCGATGGGAAGGTGTTAGCACCCAAAACGTCTATAGTACTCTATAGGAACCCTTTGAAATATCTACGCTTTTTGGTTTGAAAAGGTTTGTTTAAAAAGAGATTGGGGAGATGAGAGGAGAAATGTTTTTTTAAGATTTTTGTGTTTAGAGAGACTTATCGCCTCATGCCTACGTACCCACAAAGTGAAATAGAGGATCAAAACCACGTAGTTCCTGGTATAAATAGCAAAAATGATTGGTTATGAGTCATTTTATCTCGAAAAGACAACCCATCATTCTCAAGAGAGAATACTCAACTAATTACCCAAAGGTATTGGAAATAGGCATTTGCATCACATTAAGATGGAGGATTTGCTTGGATTACAATCAACAAGACTATCGCTTCAACATCTAAGTGGAAAATGGCCATACTTTACACAAAATACCATGGTTAGGAGCTTTACATCTCAACCAAAAAATGACTCATGTCTAATTCTTTTTGAAAAGTTTAAAAGAAAAAGGTACATAAAAGCACAAAAAGTTTGAATGAGTTTTTGAATTTTTTATGTTTTTTTTAAATGGTCGAAACATAATTAATATTGATTGACATTTATTAGAGAAAACAAAGTTTGAAAATTACTTGACCAAAGTCAAGGTTTTATTATGAAAGCAGTTTTTAATTTTGAAAACAAGAAGGTTTTGTAAAAGGGAGAATGTTTTGAAAATTTAAGAAGGGGTGGAGAAGAAGAGACTATCCTATTGCATAAAATAAAAGCCAAGGCAAGAAAAATCTAACCACATGGAGACACTCTCCAAATGGACAAAAGAAAAATGACATAAACATAAACATGATATGATATAATGAGCAATGAGCAATAAAAAAATAAATAAATAAATAAAGAGAGATAGGGAGCAAGAGGCAAACATAAACAATATAATAATATAATAGTATATACATAATAGTAGCACAAAGGCGCAAGTGCCAAGAGTCCTCAAAAAGGCAACACCGAATAATCCGTCTCGCGTCTTGAACTATATGGTTGAACAATGTGCTTAGGTCAAGGTTAATGAAGACTTGTCAGAAGATTGATAAAATCAAAGCCTCTACGCAACAAGCTTCAAAGCTTATGAGCCTAATGCAAAAGAACAACCATGCTTGGGCGAACGATCATAAGTTCGGGCCACGAAAGTTCATGTTCCGATTCGGATGGGGAGGGACAAATGTAGCGCCATGTTAAGCAATCGCCAAGTAACTTATAAAGAAGCCACCCTGCTCGAGGCTGGTCAATAGTGATCTTTGTGCTAATGCATGCTAGATGAACGATATGCAAATCGTCATCCGAAAGCAATACCGCACGAAAAGAAAATAGGTAGCGATCTAGTCTTGATAAAAAATTCAACAAAGAAATTCTAAGATCCATAAGACTTTCATCGGTCAAAATAAAAAGAAATAGATGAAGAGAAAGCCAAATTGAATTACAATTTCAAGAGCCTTTCATCTTCAAATTCAATCACCTTTAATTGATAGGTTTAAGTGTGAAAACATATCACTAATTTAAAGCACTTCAAATTAATTCAACAATTCATTTAAAGATAGATTTGAACTAATGAATGTTTAATTATTTTAACCATATCCAAAGCCCATTTAAATTGAAGAGATATTAATCTCAACAATGCACTTCAAGGCCAAAACAAGAAGAAAGGGGAAGAAAAAGGAGAAAAAACCAAAATAGCCCAAAAACAAGCAAAAAACACATTCTGGACACTGGTTAACAGATTCACCATTTGCAGTGCAATTTGGCTAATCAATTAACCTGTGTAAAATTGCAATTCTGAGCGCAAAATCCAACTGTTAATCGATTAACCAATTCATGTTTGTTTTGGTTAATCGATTAACACTGTAAAAACAGAAGCAAATTAATTTGAAAATTGTAAAATCCTTGATCAATCATTTCTTCAAACACCTCATGATCAAGGATGCAATTGTGCACGAAATTTTGAGTAAAACAACAGCAAAAACCAGCAATCAAACTCAATTACAAGATCCAAAGGATCAAGTAACAAGAATCCACCAAGGATCTACATCATGGAAGATGAAATTGAAGCTTCAACAATGGTGAGAGATGTATTACCGACCCTAAATTTGAAAATTCCTTCAAATTGCCCCAAGATCCAAACTCAAAAGCCTTGATCTATGAGAATTGATGAAGGAAACAAGTTTGAATGAAGGTTTAGCTCAAAGTTGAACAAGATTCAATGTGAATTCTTGTTAACTTTCAAAAGAAGAAAAGTGAGCTTTGAGTGAATTTTATGGTTTGGGAGAGAAATTGCAAGAGGTTTCTTGGCTATCAAAAGCTTGTGAAATGAATGAAATGAGGTCTCTATTTATAGAGTTTAGGCTTAGAAATTTGGTGGTTTGGAATTTGGTTTGGAAACAAAATTAGGATTGGAATTTGAATTTTGGTTAAAGAGTGGTGATTAGTGGAGGTACATGGTGGGAATTAATTGTGATGATGTAGGGGAATTAAAATGAGATGGTCTAGAATATTCCACATGTGATCAAATGATGAAAATTGGTGCCAACTGCTGCAGAATTTAAATTTGCTGCCATTTTTCAAATTTCCACGAGGGTAATCGATTACCCAGATTAGAGTAACCGATTACTCAGTGCAAATTTTGAAAAAATTGCCCTTTTGAGTGCACTACTGTGGTTCGGCTCGATTCTTTTGCTTGCCAAAAAAGGCATGGAAATAAACACATGAACCTTGGAGTCTCTTGAATAATAATCAATTAAATCTTGGAAACTCTTGATCAGATGATTTTTGAATTATTTGCAGATCAACTTTGACTTTGTTAAGATGAAATTCATTCGAGCTGAGGGACTGTTTTGATATCCTTAATCCAAATTCTTCCTGAAAAGTTAGTAAAGGAAAAAACACAAACATAATTTTGGGTTTTAATATATGGTTAGTAAACATAAACAAAAACATACATTAAACAAACCAGAGAACAGGGGTGCTTGGCAATCTCACTCAAGAACAAACCTTCAGAGGAGGGCAATAGAACCAAAGCTCGTGATCTTGTTTGTGGTATTAGATGCAAGAGACATGTGGGATCTTAGGGGTAAAAATTAGGGTATTACAGAAGGCTATGGGATTCATTGATACATTATAGGTCATTTTCAGCCATTTGACTTAGAATTTTTCAAGTATGGATTGCCAAAATTTTGTGCCAACTTCAACATGACATAAATTTTTTCTCAGATGTCCAAATGAAACCTTTCTTGGCACATTGTGATCTTTATTATGATGTTAACAAATTGCAAAAAGAATGGACTCAAGAAGCCTCGTGTACAAGATGTCCCATTGATGCAAACATGGTTACTTGGAATTAAAAACTTGCACCATAATCAAATTTTTACCTCAACTAAAACTCAATTACATGACAAATTATCACATATTTTAAAGCTAAACATGATTAGTGAAGTTCCCTGAAGTTAATAGACTCCTAAAATGTATCATTTGGATGAGTTTTGAGGCACATGGAGTCACATTTTTCTCACTTGGAGGGTGCACACGATTACACTGAATTCTGGATCATTCCACCCCTCTTAGAATTCCATCATCATCTTCTATAAATAGAGACCGCATTCCAATCATTTCTAAAGCTTTTGATAGCCAAAAAACCCCGGCTCCACTCTCAAATTTTTCCAGAAAAGTGAGTTATCGTGTTTTGATTTCTAGTCAGTTTCAATTCAATTTCTTGATTCAGTTAGCTCCATCATACTTCTCTGAAGCTTCTGCAACAAGAATCAAGCTCTAAGAGTCTCTGAATCACTCCAACCAAATCCAGTTTCAGAGCTCCTCGTTTTTGGACAAGGTAGTTTAAGGCTCCATTTTCAATCAAACAAGTAATCACAATGTAGTCCTTTGCCTTCAAGTTTTTTCCCCTAACCTAGTTGGCTTTGATTCATTGAGTTTATCATTTAATTTTTTTTTTTTGTGATTTTTGTTTCATTGAGTTTTCTCTGCAATTCTCTCTACTCTCTTTCATTAAATGAAAATGGAGTATGAGGATGAGTTCGCCTTGATGAGCTGGTTGGAATGATGGTTGTCTCATGTTATAACATTACTACTTAGCAATCTCCAGTGACTGGTTCACCGGAGAAGATGACTGGAGAGGCTGAGGAGGATGACCTGAGTTGCTACACGTTGGCACTTTGAAATGTTCGTATTGGTTCAATTTGAATGTGATTTTGTGTGATTTTTGCAACTAAATTCCACCATGCGCGCTCATGTCTTAATCATCAGATATGCTAGCGTGGATTAGTGAAATGGATCCAATTCTCCGTGTTTTTTCTCCTTTTATTATTTTCAGGTTTTTATTTTTAAATTGCATTTCATTCAAAAATTCATATTAATTTCATCTTTTATCTAAAAAAAAATCCCAAAATAATTTCTAAAATTCTCTTTTATTTTTCTCCTTCTAATTTTACATTTTTGGTATTTTATTTTCATCATTCTATTTTTCTTGATTTTTCGCTTTTTTTATCATTTTAAATTGTTTAAAAATACTTTTATGCATTTAAAAATTCACAAAAAATTTATAAATCATTCTTGACTTGTTTCTGACTTGCATGAATTTTCTTGACCATTTGTGATTTGATTTGATGCATAATTTGCATTTTACCTTTTATTTTCATTTTAAAATCATTTTAAAAATTTATTGTGATGCATTTTGTTCCGGACTGGACCAATGGCTAGGCATGGCCCAATCCACTTCTGCTCCCAGAACGGCCCAATTGCCCAAGTCCAGCCAATTTGGGGCAGCATTTACCTTTCTGCCCCTCTACCGAGCAAATATAGTCAGATGACCCCCAAGGGTCACCTGCTCCTCCTCGGTATTTCCTGCCCGTTATGCACGGCTCCACCATCCAGAAATAGACACGACACCCGTGCCCGGAACTGCATCTTTACCCGTAGCAACGACTAGTTTCGGGCACTTCTGCCTGTCCTAACGGCTAGTTTCTGGCAGTTACCTATTCTTCGGGAAACAGTTATTTCGCCCCGAAAATAGGGACCGTTGGTCACGCGTTGAGGGCACTATAAAAACCCTCTCATTTAAGAGGGTCTGGTATTCCAAATCATCATACGAAATGCGTACTTTGTACTTGCCTTTTTCTCTCTCTCTCTCTCTCTCTCTCTCTCTCTCTCTCTTTCTCTCTCCCAATTCTTACTTTAGCATCGGAGTGCCTTGCAGGTATACCCCCTCCTTATCTCACACACCCACCATCACAGACGTCATTCTTGGCCCACTTCAGGTTCTGATCAGCCGTCAAGATCAGTGGCGCTATTGTTGGGAAACCTATTATCCCAGTCTAAACATTCATCGTAGATTCAAGACCAAAACAGCCATCTGTCCAAGATTCCAATCATGGCATGCCAAGATCACGTTCGTGATGCTCACAACCCACTTTTCTCCCCGTCAGCAAGACTGATACTGACGGAGTTGCATCCTTCCTCGGAGGCGACGCCCATCATCTCAGACATGGAGCCATCGCGTCTCCCCCCCACTCGTGTTGATCATGTTGAAGACCATCCCTTCCTGGACCACCAGTCTGTTCCCGTTCCGCCCAACGCCGACCCGACCGTGGCAGACCTTTTTAAAGCTCTCAACGAATCATATAAATCATACATACATCATTGGTTGCAAGGCATGGGATGAGTTTTCTCAAGCTATGGACAGTGCAGAGCCAAAGGACAAGAATCAAACTTTTCCAAACAAGTCACACGGGCTCCTCATATCTCAATTCATCTCATTTGAGCCCTCAAGTCATCAAAAGATGGGAATTTAACAAAGGATTGAAGTAGTTCATCATTTCCTAGCATGGTTGTTCAAATTAGGGTTTTGGAATTCTTGAGTATAACACCCCAATGAGCAAGATCCTTGAGTTTTTTCCATCACCAAATGACATATTTCATCTTTGTTTGAGAGGATACACTTCATATTCAGAGGAATTTGGATTTAGAGAATGTGCTAATTTCTCCTAGACTGAGGGTACAAAACTAGGGTTTGCCATAAAATCAGTTTATTTCAGATTTTTTGGGCAAAACTTGACTTCATGGTATTCTACATGTCCTTAAGTGTCTAAGGTTGGAGAATTGTCCATCAATTTGGTTGGGAAGGTTTTCAACTGATCAATTGATTAAAAATCAGGAGAATTGGGGAAAAGTCAATTGTGCAGAGGAAAAAGTTAACTCCTGACCTTTTTGAGGTCAAATTCATGTTCTTCAAGTTCATTATGATCATTGGTGAAGATTTGATCAAGGAATGTCTAAGGATTCATCAAAAATCAAGAAATGTGAAAAGTTTCCAAAAATAGAAAATTAGGGTTTCTAAAAATGGTAAGTGTAGTCAAGTTAAAGGGTCACTTTTGAGGAATTCTTTTTCCATGTTCCAAGCTTCAAACTCAAAGGTTATGGAGGCCTATCAAAAGTTCACATTTCAAGCCTCAAAACCATACCAAGAACATGTCCATTGGGTAAAAATTGAGAGAGATATGATGGATCAAAGTGGAGAGGAATCAAGGCAAAATGGCAAGTCATGACTAGTCAGCGCGCCATAATTTTCACAAACACTTGGTGTGCATATTTTGTCCCAGTTCCAGACCATTTATCTCCATGATGGAAGTTTCAATTGGAAAATTGTTCAACATCAATCTTGTTCATTTCCATCTCCTCTCCAACTTTAGTGTTGAACAATTTTTCATTTGATCAATCATTGGAGAGATATTTTGGTTCAAAGTAGGTAACTCATCACTGAATCCTCCACACGCAGGCGAGCTGGTCGAGGCCTGGTCAAGTGACATGCCAATGTAGTCATGTGTAAGCACTTCCATAGCCAATTTTAAGCACCTTAAAGGTTCCCTTTGCATTTGTCTTCAATACCAATCTTGTTGTATTACATCTCCTCTTTCCAAATTACCCTTGGCCATGTCATTTAACTCCATAATCATGAAGATATCATGCTCCAAAGATCACTACATGCCAGCTGCTTTTCTTCCAAGCCAAGTTAACAAAACCAAACCAAACAAGCTGCATTGTTGGTATTTATGCGCATGCTGACCATTGTGTACCATCCCATGTCAAGAATATTGTCTTTTTGAGACAGACATAGCTCTTACATGCCATACATGATCATGTACTCATTGCCCAAAGTGTTCAAACAATGCAAAGAATAGAAGCTTGCAAAGCAAGTTGTTGTAGCTGCAGCTTTATACCCTCATCATCCATCATCACCTCTTATCATTAATCCATACCATAACATGTCATGCTCTTCTCCACACATAAATACAAACCCGTGCCATTCTCACTTCATTCTGCATATTCAATTCATTTTCATTTTCCCTCTTCACTTTCATTTTCATCAACTCATTCTCCAACTGTTAACCAAACTTCTAACTGTTAACCACAGTTGGTTAACATCTAACCCAACATATAAATAGAAACTCTTACTAAATTTTCAAGGGAACTGGTTCATTTTCTACACTTTTCACCATTTCATACTCTTCTCTCTCTCTAAAACTTTCATTCTCTCGAAATTCTCTTCAATTAACTCTCTGAGTCCTCTCTTTATCCTTCATCAACAAGCCTCATTGAACTCCATGGATACATTGGAATGAAGCAGTGGATCGAGTAGCATTGAATCAACTTCCAAACCTCAATTTTCTTCACTGTGATTTTCAAGCAAGCTTAAGCTTATCACTGCCTTTATTTGGCCAATCATAAGCTCAAGAGATCAAGGAACCTCTGGTTTTCTTCTTGAGATTGAAAGCATCTTCAGATCAGCAGGTTTATACTTCAAGTTTTCTTGCATATTTCTTTGAATTTTAAGCTTGTTTTGGTGTTTTGGAGCTCAGTAGGAGCTGTTGTGACTCTGGCTAGTTGATAGGCTCCATAAGAGCATAGATCTTGAATCCCAGGGCAAATTGTTTTCTCTCGATCCTCTCTGTATGCGTGTTGTGTGTGAATTTTGATGATGGATATGTGTTATACGTAGAGAGAGGAAGAGATTGGTATAGGTTTTGTCCGTTTCTGGTGAGATGTGAGGCTGAGCGTGGTGGTGTCTCGACGGAGAAGACGACCGGAGTCTTCTCCGGCCACCTGAGCTCATAAACCCTAGCGTGATGCCAGATCTAATCCTGGCCTTCCATTCATTTGTATCCAACGCATGAGACAATTCCAACGCATTAATGAGACCACCTCCCTTGCACGTGCTTGATTTCTGAATATTTTTTAATGTTGTGATTGCATGTGTGTGTTTCATCATTGCTTAACATGTGCACGCTTTTTGAACCATGTGATTGCACTACTTTCATGATCATCTTGACTTGACTGCATCCTAAGGCTAATATTGAGTCAATGTTTGACTGCTGAACATGCTATACACCTCAGCTGAACACGTGTTAGTGGACTGGGCTGGTAATGATATTCACACCCCGCGCTTTTGAGCCCAATGCGCATTATAACTTGGTTTTTGCTTTATTCGCACCCCTGACTCATTTCTCTTATTTTTTTTTATTTTCTTTTTCATAATTGATTCATTTTTAATTTCTAAAATACTTTCAAGCATCTAAAAATCCCACAAAAATTCATGAAGCATTATAAGACATTTAAATAATTTTTACATATTTTATTTTCTGATTTTATCATATTTTATCATTTCTCCGTGAATATTCTTTTAATTTCTTTAGTGTGAACATCTATCCATGATACAAACTTCATTTCTAAATTATTTGACATAGTTTTGTGTTGAATTTTCACATGATAATTGATACATGCCTCTGTGATGTATTGATGCATCTCATACCTTTTTTTACAGATTTTTTAGGTCATTTTTTATTGACTTTTGAATGAGGTCTTTGAGCCATATGTTTGTGTGATTGGTATGATATTGTGAAGCATCTTTGAGCATGTTTGGTAATTGCTTTTGAGCTATATTTTTGAGACATGTTTTCACACTGGTTACACTTCAAATGACCTGAATCTTCCAATTTTATTAAGCCTCTAATACCACTTTTAGTTTATTCTTAGAGCATGTTTGTTTGTGTGAATGCTAGAGATCATGTGCTAGGGTTTTGATGTGTATGATATGCAACCCTCTTTGACAATTGTTGAGACCTTTTAATACATGTTGTATGAACATTATAGGTCACTTTTCTTATGTTATAGGTCACTCAAAGTTCATCCTTACATGATTTGTATGCACATGTCTTAACTTGAAAATGTGTTGTGTAATTGTGTATTCTCACTTGACTTTCTTTGAGCACATGTTTGTGTCAACTCTTGTATGATCTTGCACATTCACTTAAACATGATTCCACTTCTGTTTGTAATCATTCTTGACTCTATTCCATGTCTTATAACATCACTTCACATGTCTTTTAAGTTCATAAATCTTTAGGTGTTTGTTTGAACTTGTTTGACCTAGTTTGAACCATGTTTGCTTCTAATCTTCAATGTGCTTTAACATGATACTTGTATGAACTTTGTGCATACATTATTGACTTCTACATGTCATATCCAATGCCATATACTACTAACTTGCATTCATATTCCATGATTGTTCATCTTACATCTTCATTTCTTACTTACATTACAAGTATGCTTCATTGTTGGAACTTGAATGATGTTTGCTCCCACTTCTTCATACTTGATAAATGTTTGCATTTATGATTTTCATGCTATCTTAATGACATATACATGCATTAATAAATGTCATTCACTTCTGACTTTGATGTTTACATATGCATTTATTCATGTTTATGAACCATTTGCATTCATCTTGCATAGTTATGGTATAACTTATATTTGTGTGAACTTTTAATGCATAGTTTGACATCGTTTGCTTTCATTTGGCATGTTTAATTTGGTAAGGACCCTTGACATGTACTTACTGACTTTGAAGCATCCTCAACCCTTAGGACCTTTCCCTTTTGGTTTAAACCTTGTTTGCTTCTTATGTTGTCTTCTTTAAGCAACTAGTCTTTGTTTGGTTCACTTTTAATACTTGTATTCATTACTTGTAATCATTTGGTACTAAAATTTTATGTAGGGGCAGAGGTAAGGTGCTTGAACATGTGGATGGTTATCCATGTTCATCTCTTCTTTCATCTCTCATCTATCTTACTTGTCTTTTACTTTTGTGAATAACATGATATAATACTTTGTGTACAACTTTCCCACATCCTTTGGGATCCTAGCTCATCCTTAATTTTTTATTAAGGTGAGGTAGGATAAGCATTAGGTAGTGCTATCCCTCTCTTCTTTTTAGACTTAGGTTCTTAAACCTTGACCTTAGGTCCACCTTTGCATGATAACATTAGGATATAAATTTCCTTTAGAGTTTCCTTTTCCTTGAGTCTTCTCTTCTCATCTCATAACCACTTCTAAAACACTTAATAAAGTTAACATGTATTGCGCATGAGCCTTGTACATGGTAAATGGAGAGTGGGGGGCTTCCTTTCACTTTCCTAGAGTGTTTAGCGCGCGTCCCGTCTTGGGTCGATGTGAGATGCATTCGATCCTATGTTGTAGACTTGGGTGCAATGCAAGTTATGAATTAACTTCAATCCACTTCTGTCTAAAAAACACAAAAACAAACTCAAACCTTTTTTTATCCTTCGGGATCGTTAAGTTTCAAACTATTTTTAGAAAAGGGCATGTTACTTCCGTCTCGTCGCAAACAGGCATCGACCCTAACTGCCCGACGTGAATCTAACGTCGCTCATAAAAAGCACAGACTTGGTTAAATCGAACTACGACTGCTCTGATTTCCTCCTTCTGGTTAGATCGAGGATACGTAGGCACAAGATGGCGATGTCTTGGCGAGCAACCTTCCCCCTAGTTCGTGTCTGAACTACGTTGACTCTGACTTTCCCATTGCACGAGGGAATACATAGGCCTAGGACTCCGACGATGTCCTGCCGAGTTACTTCTTTTCCTTTTCTTCCCCATTTCTTCGTTCTTTTCCGTTCCCGTTCCTTTTCCCTTCCAGTAGCAGTGGAGCTCCGGATGACGACACCCTTTGATCGAGACAACCAGCGTAGATCCCATCGAGTACGATGGACGCGTGGGGGTGCTAATACCTTCCTCTCGCGTAACCGACTCCCTTACCCGTTTCTCTTGGTCGCGAGACCATGCTCTTTTCCTTCTCTCAGGTTTACGCAGTGTTTCCTTTCCCTCTCTTGGGATAAATACACATTGCTGGTGACTCTATTTTTGCGCCACTTTTGCATTTGTACTTGGATAAAAATCCCGGGAGTGACACTAATCCTCCAGCAAAATGTGAGGATTGGAGCCCTAGAGGAGTCTGCTCGACCAAGATCCCCGCCGCCGGGGAAGGAGTGTCGACGATCCCGCAACCCACCTCCCCGACGAGAAAGAGACCGTCGGGCACCACCCGAACCAGAGTCCCATGCCGTCCAGAAGCGTGACCACATTTCCCCTCGGAGCCAATACTCCCCAGGAAACAAGAGGACCAGGAGAGACCAACGTTCACCCCCGCCTAGATTCAAGGTCTGGGCACGAACCCTATTTCCCCGCAGAAATCACCGTCCTGTTCCTGAGCGAAGCACCCGCTCCCCATCATGGACCAGTAGCAACAATGATGACGAGTCTCACGGCCCATTGTCTCAGGAGATTATGGACATGCGCCTCCCCAAGGGATTGGAGAAACCGCTGTCTTTGGGCACCTACGACGGTATGACGGACCCTGACGAGCACATAGAAAATATCGATGCTCTGTTCGACTATTGTGGGGCGCCATTAAATGTCGAATGTTCCTTACCACGCTCAGGAAGGGAGCAATGACCTGGTATAAGAAACTGCCCGATGAGTCTATCACCTCGTGGAGACAATTGGGGAGAATGTTCTCCAGACACTTCACGGCATCCCGCCGCCACCTGAAGACCGACGCCTCCCTTGAGGCCATAATTCAATGGAAGGATGAGCCTCTCCATGCATACATTGAGAGATTTAATAAAGAAGCAGTACAGACCTCAACGTCCGATGACATGAAGAAGTTCTTGCTCGAGCGAGGACTTCGTCCCCTCACGGAGTTCGCCAAAGATGTTGGCATTGAAACTCCAAGGACTCTGGATGACTTCCTCCTCAAGGCGCAAGCATATATCCAGTACAAGGAAAAGGAAGCAGTCAGCTCCGCTCGGGTCTCACGCCACCAGGAAAGTGCCCGGACCTCCAAGAGCGATGACCCTCGACATCTCGTCGGGGAGACAGAAGACGTGAAGATCGCCCCCAGGAGTCCTGGGACAACAAAGGACCCTCCGACCTCTTCCATGAGTATACTCCTCTGACCGTCTCCATGGAGAAAATCCTCTCCGAATGCACCAACTCGGAGTTCAAATAAGCAGGGGTTCGATTCCCTAAGCAGATATCGGCCAAGCCGAACGCTGACAAGTCGAAATACTGCCATTTCCACAAAAGTCACGGCCACACAACCGACGACTGCATCCACCTAAAGGATGCCATAAAAATACTGATCAGGGACGGACACCTAAAACAGTTTACCAAGAAGATAGAAACTCCCCGGCAGGACGCCCAGGAGTCAAAGAAAGTCGAGGAAGAGATGCCTTCCTCGGAAGAGACAAACCTTCAGGTCTCCATGAGCGTATCGCGGCCTGAGGACTTTTATGTTCCCGAGGAGCTCAGTGCTGCCCCCTACTTCGCAGCACATAGCCCGTGGGAAACTTTCCCCTCCGCCATGGTCATTTCCGGAGGGGGATCCAACAATGTTACTGTGGGCTCTGTGAAAAGGAAATTCGAGCACCTTCTCAGCACGAGCTCCAACAGGAGTACAACGCTCGACAAAGTCTGGGGAGAGTCGGTCCCCATCTCTTTCTACCGCGAGGAACTCCTCAGTGGAGCACCAAACTCAAGCATTCCGCTGCTCGTGAGAGCCCAAATGGCTAACTTTGATGTTCTTCGAATCTTAGTCGACCAAGGCAGTTTGGTCGACATCATGTACTCGCGGCTGTTCTCCACCCTCTAGCTAGATGAATCGCACCTGACCCCCTACGTAGGTTCTAACCTGTAGGGCTTCAACGGGTCAGTCACAAAGCCCTGGGGATATGTGGAATTAATTGTGACTTACGGATCTGCAGAGACGACCAGGTCTATTAAAGTATAATTCTTGGTTATCGAATGCTCTTCTCTCTATCAGTGCATCTTTAGGCGGCCAACCTTGGCCGAATTGGTGGCCGTGCCATCAATTGTGCAGCTGAAAATGAATTATTACACTTCTAAGGGTCTGGTCGCCACTTTACACAGGGACATCGAGGCAGCAAGGAGATGCTTCGAAGCAGCCACCAAAGGACTCAACACCATTGCTGCAAAGCCGAAGACTTCCAGCAAGCCGGCTCTGCCCAGTAGCTCCGAGGAAGCCAAGCCGCTACCCTGCGTCGACTCTATCGACCTCGACATCCGCTTCTCCGAAGATGACCAGAAGGAGACACAAACTTGTTCGAGCAGCCCTTCCGCTTCAAACGGCACCGATGACAGCTCCCATCCGATGCGTCTAATTCTAGATGGCGAGTTTGAACTCATCCTGCTCGGCGACGACTCCAGCTAGGAGTGAAGATAGGGACCGACCTCCCCGATATAGCAAGGAAACAACTCAAAGCTTACGTCCGAGAGAATGCGGACTTGTTCGCCTGGAGCGCCGCAGAAATGCCCAACTTAGATCCTGCTGTCGCCTGCCATCAGCTCACAATTGACCCCGCCACTAAGACTGTAGTACAACGTAGGAGAAAGCAGTCTTTGGAGAAAACGGAGGCTGCAGAACAAGCTATAAAAGACCTCCTCAAGGAAAAATTTATTTCGGAGGCCAAGTACACTACTTGGCTGTCAAATGTTATACTTGTTAAAAAGTCTAATGAGCAACCGAGACCACTAGCGCCGCCCTCATCCGTGTGATGCCCGACGGGCAAAAACCCATATACTTCACGAGCAAAGCTTTTCAAGGACCACAACTGAGATACCAACAAATAGAGAAAGTAGCCCTGGCCCTCATCAACGTTGCGCGAAGACTAAGACACTACTTTCTGGCCTAAATGATTGTGGTCCGAACATATCAACCCGTGAAGAAACTATTAGGACGACCAGACATGGCCGGCAGAATGCTCAAGTGTTCGTTGGAGCTATCCGAATTCGACATTCAATACAAGAGCAGAAAAGCCCTCAAGGGCAGGCGCAGACCAACTTTGTCGCAGAAATGACGTTCGTCGATCTCCCCACTTATGGGGCGCGCAAATGGACTATCTTCGTCGACGGGGTATCCAGGTCGGCAGGAAGCGGGGTAGGTATCATTTTGGAAAACGAAGAGGGAATTATCGTCGAATTCTCGCTTACATTATCTTTGCCTACTTCCAACAATCAAGTTGAATATGAAGCCTTCCTCGCCGGTCTATGCCTAGCCGAGGACCCAGGGGACGAAGAAGTCGTCATCTGCACCGATTCTCAACTCGTGGCCCTCCAAGTTCGAGGATAATATCTAGCCAAGAACGACAACTTGTCCGAATACTTATCCCTAGTCAAAGAAAAAATGATGAAGTTCGCAACAGTAGAAGTAAAACATGTTCCCAACGAACATAATGTCAGAGCAGACGTGTTGTCAAAACTGTCGAGCACGAAGAAAAAGGGTGTAAACAAATTCGTCACCCAAGAAGTACTTCCTCGAACCAGCATCAAAAAAACTTCTGCGATCCTCGACGTGCAAGTCATCGACGACAGCAACTGCTGGATGACCCCCGTCTACAATTACCTCGCTAAGGATGAACTCCCATCCGACCCCAAAGAGGCCAGCATAGTCAGGCGCAGGGCCTGCTCCTACATCCTGGTCGAAAACAAGCTCTACAGGCGAGTGTTCTCCATCTCCTTACTCAAATGCGTCGAGGAATAGATGGTCGCCCACGTCTTACGCAAAATCCATGAAGGGATCAATGCCCAGCACCTCGGGGGGAGATCCCTCGCCAGGAAAGCCCTACGAGCAGGGTACTACCGGCCGACCATGCAGCATGATACAAAAGAGCACGTGAAGAAATGCGATAAATGCCAACGGCACGGGGACATGCACTTGGCTCCGCACAACGAGCTCAAAGTAATGTCCTCCCCGTGGCCCTTCACATGGTGGGGCCTAGACATCCTGGGACCATTCATCGTGGGTTCAAACCAGAACAAGTACTTGATAGTGGCCGTTGACTACTTCATCAAGTGGAAAGAAGCAGAGGCCCTAGTCAAAATAACGGCCCACAACGTACATCGCTTATACAAGCGGAACATCCTTGCCCTCTTTGGCATCCCCCAAGCTATAGTCACCGACAACGGGACGCAGTTCATAGACAGAAAGTTTCAGGACTTCGTCGCCCAGCTTGGCACAAAATAACAGGGTAATCCAGCGGGGCCTAAAATGAATGTTATATGAAACAAAGAAAGCATGGGTCGAGGAACTGCACATCGTACTCTGTGCCTACCGCACTACGCCCCACTCTTCGACCGGGGAAACACCTTTCCGTCTAGCTTATGGAACTGAGGCAGTGATCCCCATTGAGATACACGTGCCCTCCAGGCGAACTGAACCCCCCTGGACGAGGAGCCTAACAATGAGGCGCTAAGGGAGGAGCTCGACCTCGTTGAAGAGGTCCGATCAGGAGCAGCTCTCCGCAAAGCCTCATTAAAACAAAAAATTGCAATCAGGCACAACTCCAAGGTTATACGGCAAGAATTCCAAGTGGGCAACCTTGTCTTAAGAAGGAATCTCAAAGATTCTCGAGAAGGAAAACTCGTCGCAAATTGGGAAGGACCCTATCGCGTCCTGGAAAAGAGGGAGAATGGGGCCTACTACCTAGAATACCTCAATGGGGAATAACTTGCTCGACCATGGAACGTCAAAAAGTTAAAACAATATTATAGCTAAGGCCCTAATCGTCAGCTTGCTTCGTCGATGTGACGAGCATAACGTCCCAACTACGGATGCACGCCAATGTACAAGCGCTGCATACAAACTAAGGCACGCTTTCGCTCAAGAACGAGCAGAACCCATGTCTGACGGCGGTTCCTCGACCGAGCCCACCCTCGTCAAAGTACCGTGATAGGCAGAACACCCAGCTCGCGATGGGAGATTCACGCCGCGAACTCAGGCCTCAAACGCGACCTGAGCTCTGCTCTCATGCCCGGTAACTACCCGGGTCGTTCGATCAGTCCCCCTCACTGACGAACACGTCTCAGTCAAGAAGACCACGAAACAATGAATCATTAAGTCACCCCTATTACGGAAACACACGTGTATCGAACAAAGTTACTACCCTTAGCAAAAATAAAAATGTATAAAGCCATGCGCAAACACAGATCATACAAAACGGGCCAGAACGGCCAGAAACATACATATCACATTAGCAAGTGATCATGAGGACCACATATTGTCCTTGTTACATAGAAAAAGAGGGTCATGCCCCACACAACACAATAAATTACAAAGCACAGTGCGCAGGTCAGAAATACAACAAAAGATATCACTCTTCCATCTGTTGGGCCTCCTTGGGGATAGTCTGCGTCGGCTGAAGCTCCTCCTAGAGAATCTGGGATCTCGGATCAGGAGAAAATCGGGGATGACAATCTCTCAAATATTCACATGGTACAAAAAACGGGTCCCCTCGGTGGAAACTTATACCCCGAGGTTCACCAGTCTTAGCTGTGACACAACTTTGTTGAAGGAGTCTTCCCCAATAGCTTCGACGTTTTATTCCGCCTGCACAATACGAGAAATTAACTCAGCCCAAGTCTTCAGCTCCCGTAGACTCTCGTGCTCGTCTTCAATAAGGGCAGCAGCAGACCTTTTTTGCTTGACCAAGTCCTCGACGGCTTTCTTCTCCACATCCAGGGTGTCATTCTCCCCTTTTACCTTAGTCAGCTCCTCCTGAGATTTCCTTCTCGCCTCCCTGGCATCCCTGGCCTCCTCCTTGGCCTTCTTCACTTTCTCCTGCAGAGACGAATCACGGCTTAGGCCTTCTTCAGCTCGGACTCGTGAGGGGAATCTTCTTTGGTATAGACCGCCGCCATCTCTAGGACCCTAATCAGGGCAGAAGCATCTTGCGCTAACATCGTCCTCTTGCTCGGGCGGTCCATTCCCTCAAGCTTCAGAGACTCCGCCCGAGGAACCGTCAAGGAAGAGCCTTCGAATAATTTTATGTTGTGAATGCATGGAGGAAGCTCGAACTTGCTATTCTCCCCCGCCTGGCTAAGGTTCACCAACTCGTTCTTCCGGACTCGCTTGAACCTCAAAGTTCTAAGCACCAGGGAACCCTGAGCAGGAGGTGGAATAGGCGAAGAGCTCCCCGATCCTGTCTGCGAAGGTGGCACTCGTTGGGTGAGCCGACTCTTCGGGTTCGTTGCACCAGCCTTGCCCTTCGCCTGGGCATTCCTTACCATCCGCTTTTGCGCTGAAGGCATTTCACCTGTAAAAACATAATGGGCACATTAGCAAACGAGGAAAAAATAATCTAGACAAACTAAAAAACAAAGACTACTAAGCAATTTAAGGGCGTTAGCATGAGTCCTGCACTCAAGGAGCCCCTTTGTGTTGATGTAGCGGTTCTCCACCTTCTGCCCGCCGTCTTCGTCGAAGATCGGGTCCCTGCTCTAAGTCCAGCACCCCGCAGGAGTAAAAATGTTGACATAATTCATCAGCTCCACGTAGCCAGCTTTGTCGTCATCTTCTAGCATCTCTGGCTGGGTAAGATATTGGTCGGCTCCCTGGGAAAAATGAGACACGCTCCAGCAGAAAGGGAATTTCAGCACTCTGTCTGCCACCACTTTGCCATGCTCGTCATATATATCCTCCCAGTTTTCATTCGTCGACACCTCCCAGACGTAGGAAGAATCCTGGGCTTTCTCCGACATGGGCTCTATAACGTAGAACCTCTCCTTGAAAGACCGTATGAACTCGGAGAACAACTTGAACAAATTTCTTGCATGCTTCAGCGAAACCCAGCCAAACTTCCTCCCCGAGACTTGCCTCTAGAGATGGAAGATTATAAAGAATAAAGGGAGGGTGGCTCCTGAAAGCTCCTGAGGTTTGACTAAATTTTGGTTAAAACTTAATGAAGAATGTTGTAGAAAAAGATGTCGAAGACAATGTCCTAACATTCTAACTCTATAGCAGGTTCTAAATCTGGTGAGAGAATCAAGGAATGATTATAGCAGTGGATCAAGGGATCAATAAACAGAAGATTCGAAGCCCAAGGCAGCAAAAGCTTATAAAAGAAGACTAAGACCTAAGACTGAATAACTGAACCTATTGTAACACTTTTTAAAGTAGAAAATAGGGTTTTGGGTTTTGAGAGTCGTAGGCTTTCTTGTAAGTCTCCCTCTGTATCAATTTGATACATTGCGGTAGACATAGGTACTTGTACAGATTCAGAAACCCATAGGTAATGAATCGTGTATTGTTCTTGGATGAAGCTTTGAAACAAATCCAAGTTAACTTTTTAGTCAAGGATGCTTGACTGAACTTTGTATTGAAAGGGGTGTCTTTCAATAGGGATGATACAGTTATGGTGTAGTAACTGTTAGATAATCACATGTTGTGATTTATGGAGTGAGATGGGTTTCTTTAATCAACTAGATGTGACTTCTAATGATAAAATCTTCATTGGGTAGTGATAGGTAAACGTGGGTGTTTACTGTAAACCTGAGGTTGTTTACATAAAACTATACTACTGATAGTGAATTCTTCTTCCTGGATAGGTATCCCCCAGATGTAGGTGAGTTGCACCGAACTGGGTCATCATATTCTGTGTTGTTTATCATTCTGCAATTTACAGTTCAGTATTGATTAACATGTTGGAACAGATGTCGAAACATCTATGTTTATGCAGTTACTGATAGTTTGGATATTAGTTTGCAGTTATGTTCTTTGTTTAATAATTATGCAGAACAATGTCTTGACATGTGTTAGGACATCTGTTGTCTGCTATGCTAAAATTTTATTTGGTATCAGAGCAGGTATCCTATCTGTTTCTGGATGAGATCTTTGGTAGATACTTTCTGGCATTTAAACAAGGACGAGTTTTGGAGATCAGATCATCAACTCATACATACTCAAGGGTATTAATGGATGGGTTGGATGTTCTGGATCGAAATCAACAACCCGGTGGTTGTTTATGTTGCTGAGGAGGTTCTACAACAACTGCAGGAGGAGTGGCTAGTTCTCTTGTAAGATGTTCTGACATCTTATTAGGGCAAGTTGAATATGTTCCTTGGTGGTTCCGCTGCATATGTTTCTGATGGAAGAGCTCTGGAATATATGGGATTCTAGAGTTGTTACTAAAGACAGATGGTGGAAGATCTCAATTTTTGGCCTCTATATTTGAAGATATCTACATCTTTTTATTCCAAAGTCGGGAGCGATGAAGTGGAGAGAGTGGTTGGTAGATGTCTGTTATGGTGACTTAGTACTTGGAAGCTTGGTTCCTTTGTGCATCTTGAAGTCAGTTGAAGAGAAGGGGAGTTGAGATTAGGTTTATTAAGTTCTTGCTCTAGGAATTTGATAAATTATTGATCGGCTAAGTTGTCAAAGATACTTGAGAATTCTCTCAATTCCACTCATAAAGGCAAATCAGTCGTGCATCTGGAGTCTTCTAGTTATTCTTCTGACTAGAGGGTGTTTCTGTGAAACATAAACCTGAAGAAAGTGGAGGTGATTTATTTTCACCATCCAAAAGTGCAAGGAAGGATTCATCTCTCTTAATCCTAAGAGTGGATCCAATCTGAATGGAGATTTCATAACTGTTGAGGTAAATATGGTTCGTTCAGAGAGAATCTTAGTAACTTGAGTCAAGGGTGGCAGCCTTTGTATCTCAACACTTTGTTTGTCAAGGAAGATACTTGCAAAAGATTAAATATTTGATAAGTGTTCATGGAGTGATCTGTTGGAGTATGGATTCAACAGTGAAGCAGGGTTATTGAACAGGGATTTAAGATCAATTACTATTTGTAATATTCATAAGTATTTAGTTGATTATTCTTATATGTGAAGTTCAAGATTGTTGATGTTCAACACGATGTTGAAATATCTCTTCATCTGGGTTTGTGGATAATCATGAGAGGGGTACTGCATAAGCTTTAGGATCTATTTCTCTTGGGTGTTGACCTAAGAATCTGCTTCAGTTTGGTGTGACAGAAGTATCTAATCTCTGGAGAGTTTCCTGGCAAGAAACTGGTCTAGACAATGGTGATGTGGATGATGAAGAAGAAGACATCATAATCTTGATGAATAGTTCTTGGATCAGTTTATTTCTGATCTAGGAGTATTGGTGTGCAGAAAGTGTTTTCCAGTTTTTGCTAGAAGCATCTGATGTTTATCTGGAAAGTGTCCTGGCAAGAGACTTGTCCAGAATATGGTGCTGGTGCTGGCACAGCTTGGGTCAGTTTATTTCTGATCTAGGTACATAGGAGCATGTGATCTTGCTCATCTTGGAGGTCAAGGTTAAGTGGCAATTATCTCTGACTTTCTACATGTTGCTCTACTCAAGAAAAGTGGCATCCTTTGGTGTAGCTATGGTGTAGTCTATGACTACTTCTCTTCTGAAGAATCAGACTTGGCACGTTGAGTTCTTTGGAGTTGTGAAGCAGATATTCATCAAGGTGTGAGCTTGAATGGAATACCTATGATATGATTAAGCAGGATGGAGGTTGTCTACTCAAACTTGGTTGTTGAATCAAGTCTATGAGAACATGGAACTCTTGTTTTGTAATAGGGAGGAGGTTCTTCTAAGTGGCAGAAGGAAGGGATGAATTCCTCAGCGGGATGTTTGATCAGATGTCATGACATCAAGCAGAAACTTCAGGGTCTTAGTTGATGTTGTGGTGCATCATCGTAAGATAAGTTGATCTTCTCAGAAAGAAATTAAATTAACAATTCAAAAAGGTCTATCTCATGCAGTTTGCAGGAGCTGTGGAAGGAGAAGATGTTACATGTCTAAGGCTTGGTGGATCCAAGATGGATTACTATGGAGTAAGTAGATCATGTAACTTGAAGATTAGGTTTCATTAGTGGATCAGAAGATTATCTGAAACTCTGAAGAAAAGTTAAGTTTAATCAAACATTGGCATTTGGTTGATCTTTATTGTGCATTCAAGCAGAGTGCTTGGAACTAATTACTCTTGGGCAGAAGGGTAGTTGGTTGAAGACGTAAGGAGGTTCTGTTTTAGGCCTATCTTGGAGCTTGTGGTAGAAGTTCTAGGTTGATGATGGAAGATTACCTTATTTTGGTGGATGAGAGTTTATTTCTCTCTGTGGTTATCTGGAGTTCTTGTTGATCAAGCTGGTGGTGCAGTGTTGTTTGAAGATCTTCAGTTGGATTACTATGCAGAAAGTAAGTCTAGTGGTGGAACATATCAAGAACCATGTTGGTTGGTGTCTCTGATATGTGAAGGATGTCCTAACTGATGTTAGAACATCTTCTGAGTTAGTTATCCTTGGAGTAGGATTCTTAGTTCACATCTTGTCTAAGAGGTATTTATCTTTTCGTAAGGGAGAATGATGGGTAAAGGACTGTCTTGGAAGTTTGATGTGAATGTGACATGCTAGAAGTGGATCAGTTTGGTGCTTGTGGAGCAAACAGGCTGAGGATTTCTGGAGCATGTGTTTGATGTCCTTCAAGTGTGAAGAACATCTGGGCGAGCTAGCAAACAAAGGGGATATGTATGTCTCTTTGAGGAATCTGAAGTATTCCGTATTCAATTGGGTTGTATCTCAAGGAACAAGGAGATCTATGCATGAGAATTTAAGAGGAATTCGTGTGGTGTATAAATGGTTTATGGACAAGAGGGATCAATGGTGTTTTGGTCTCAATCCAAGAGTTTGTTGGTTGTGGTACAAGGATGCATTCCTGGTACTCTCACTATATGATCATGAAGTTGTCATGGGACATCATGTGGTGATTTTGGGCGTTTCTTGCTGAAGAAGCATCTGTTGAGAAATATAGGGGGAGAACTTATGTCTTTTAAATGTACTGGTGGGGTACATGGTTTGCTTAAGGGTCAAGCATTAGGTGAATGTGTTCAGCAGATGTGTTGAACAGAGGGTGCGCTCTTGAAGACATGAAGATGCGTCTTATGTTTTCCATTCATTTAGGGTGTTCTTCTGGCAAAGGAGCACTGGCTATCTACGACATGGGGAGTTAGACTTCTATTTTGGATATATGGCGGCAGTGGTGAAGATTGTTTATCAAGATTGTTAGTGGCTTCAAGCAGTTTGTGATAGATTGTCTCAGGTGAGGTTGATATGTCAGACGAGATGTCGTGACATTTCCCTACTGGTATAAGTTCTGGGTGAACTTATCAGGTTGTTCTGATTCTGTCATTGGGGTGTCAATGGACTGAATCAAAAGAGATACAAGTACCTTGGGAGTGTTCTAAGAGTCATTGTTTGGTTCTGGGAGAATTTATTTTTTCTCGGCAGAAGCAGATAAGGTCTTTTAAGAGTCTTTGCTGCTAACAAAGAAATGTCTAAACATCTTGGTCAGTTACTCTGGGTCTTCTGGTTGAAAATGGATTAAATAGATGCTACAAGAGGGACTAAATAAAGTCTGACAAGATGTCAGAACATTGGTTAGGATGTATGGCTGTACTCTTAATTGCTTTGGACGGTGGAGAAATTGTGTCTTAGGGAACGCGTGTTAAACATGTGTTTCAGAAAATGCGCATTCCTTGAATGGTCCTTGTTAAAAGAAAGAAACAGTCAAATATGGTTTGGACGATGCACTTTTTTCTATGAAGATACTCTATTTCATTTAATGCTCTCATTGAAAAGACATGTGTTACTTCCGATGGTTCGTTACATCCTAAGAAAAATGCTCTTGTATATAAAGAGTGTTCTCGTCCTCATTTTGTTGCAAGTTGTCTTTTCTGTTGTGTTGGGTTCTCATGGGGTTTATCTATTTTAGGGTTGGCTCGGTTTGGGTATGGGTTTGTCTTGGACATGTTTGTCAAATTTTGGCTAAAAAGGGGGAGAAAAGTACAAGGGTTAAGCCTGTCCTTACAGTTGGTTTGCAATCATGTTGGATAGAATGTTCTGACATTCTGACTGAGTCTCAGGTTTCTTCCCATATGTTCTGAGTCCTTCGTTTGTGTCCTGTGATCTGACTTATGAACACAGTCGTGCCCTGTGTTCTGAGTTACCCATGTTGGTGTTTGGTTGCTTCAGTAGCAAACTTCTTCCCCGAGGTGAGGAATTATCAATTCATGGGAAAACGGGAATGTATCACCAACATGATTGGAGCCACATCAGTATTCCAATCATAATCGCCACTCAGGGTGAATAGACGTCAGGAGCACCCTAGGTTTATTATCCAAATTGAAGTTTTAGCCAAAAAAATTCAAAAGGGGGAGATTGAAAGCTCCTGAGGTTTGACTAAATTTTGGTTAAAACTTAATGAAGAATGCTGTAGAAAAAGATGTCGAAGACAATGTCCTAACATTCTGACTCGACAAATATAGCAGGTTCTAAATTTGGTGCAAAAATCAAGAAATGATTATAGCATTGGATCAAGGGATCAATAAACAAAAGATTCGAAACCCAAGGCAGTAGAAGCTTATAAAAGAAGACCAAGACCTAAGACTGAATAACTGAACCTATTGTAACACTTTTGTAAAGTAGAAAATAGGGTTTAGGGTTTTGAGAGTCGTAGGCTTTCTTGTAAGTCTCCCTCTGTATCAATTTGATACATTGTGGTAGACATATGTACTTGTACAGATTCAGAAACCCGTACGTAATGAATCGTGTATTGTTCTTGGATGAAGCTTTGAAGCCAATCCAAGTTAACTTGTTAGTCAAGGATGCTTGACTGAACTTTGTATTGAAAAGGGTGTCTTTCAATAGGGATGATACAATTATGGTGTTATAACTGTTAGATAATCACAGGTTGTGATTTAGGGAGTGAGATGGGTTTCTCTTATCAATTAGATGTGACTTCTAATGATAAAGTCTTCATTGGGTAGTGATAGGTAAACGTGGGTGTTTACTGTAAACCTGAGGTTGTTTACATAAAACTATACTACTGATAGTGGATTCTTCTTCCTGGATTGGTATCCCCCAGATGTAGGTGAGTTGCACCAAACTGGGTCATCATATTCTGTGTTGTTTATCATTCTGCAATTTACAGTTCAGTATTGATTAACATGTTGCGACAGATGTCGAAACATCTGTGTTTCTGCAGTTACTGATAGTTTGGATATCAGTTTGCAGTTCTGTTCTTTGTTTAATAATTATGCAGAACAATATCTTGAGATGTGTTAGGACATCTGATGTCTGCTGTACCAGAATTTTAGCTCCTATATTCAGGAACTCACATGTCTGCTCGAATGCATGGATAAACGCTAAGGAGTTGGGATGCAGCTGCGAGGGGGCCTGATCTAAGTGCACGAAGACAGATCTTCGGAAGTCGGTGAATGGCAGCCTCAGCCCAATGTCCTTGAAGACGTACTCGTACATCGGGAACCTCTCCCCATAATCCGTATAGATACGACCGTCTTCACTAGGAAAGTGCACCTTCGATTCCCCTTCAGCCCCCACGGTCGTGTAGGCATCCCCGGTAAATGAGGCAAAAACAGAGGCATGTTCCGCGGGCTCTGCGACTGTCCACTCCTCCACGGAGGTCCTCTCAGGGGGAGTCTTGCCGACATCGCTGGGAGTGGCCGTAACTTCTATGTCGCTTCTCTCCAAGGAGCTCTCCTCGGACGAGTTTATAAGAAACTCTTGTTCAGGTTCGCGGGCCATCTTTTTCACCTGAAAGCAGAGGAAAAAAGTGAATTTGATGACAAAATCAAATCCACCCTTCCAACGCTAGTCAAGTGAAAGGGCACGCGAAGGCCCGAGGATGATGTCCCCGGCCTAAGCCCTTCTCAAATGGCACAAGTATTACGCGAGGAGATTCCCGGGGGAAACCCCTCCTACGCACGCGGGGAGGTTTTCCTCGGTTCACTACCCAGAATTCCGTTTGAACGTTTGTCGGAAAACTCATGAATCTGCCGAAAAACCCATAGGTACACCGGAAAAAACCTAAATCTATAGGCTCCTAAAGCTCCGGTGACCACGACAACAGCAGAAAGTGGCCAAACCACCGTCTACCACCAACAGTCACTAGAAACTGCTACTGTACTACCTAGAATCGTCCCAACCACATGCATTCTAGAAAAACAGGAAGCAAAAAATATGGGAACTAAAGTAGAGTTGAACAACTTATGCGGTCGAGGAAGTTGCAAAGGGTCGAAGACGGTGCCCGAAGCTAGTACGGCAGCGGAACGACGCTTGACGACGGCATGAATGGTGACGAACTGGAACACTCAGATAGAGAAGCAAAGGAAGAGAGAGAAGCGAAAAGTGCAAATGAGCAGCTTCTCCCTCTATTTATAGGCATTCTGAACGCACGTGCACGAGCACGCGCGGCTAGGGGCATCATCATGACTCAAGCCTAGCCATCATGACGCATTTAATGTAGCACAGGGCTCGAGGCACACGTGGCATCCCACCTCTTCAGATCACATCAACCGTTGAGCTCTCCGTACACTGGGCACGCCGAACGACGTTATGTATCCCGCGGGCACCAACTTCCTCGGGCATCGTAAAACTACTCAATCTCGCAGGCTAGCGACGACCCCTTTCCTAGATCTCCCCGGGATTGTGAATTGCCCTTAAGTCATCACTCCCATGCTCGGGAGCAACGACTTGGGGGGTTCCTGTTCTAGACTGGACCAATGGCTAGGCATGGCCCAATCCACTTCTGCTCCCAGAACGGCCCAATTGCCCAAGTCCAGCCAATTTGGGGCAGCATTTACATTTCTGCCCCTCTACCGAGCAAATATGGTTGGATGACCCCCACGGGTCACCTGCTCCTCCTCGGTATTTCCTGCCCGTTATGCATGGCTCCACCATCCAGAAACAGTCACAATGCCTGTGCCTGGAGCTGCATCTTTGCCCGTAGCAACGGCTAGTTTCGGGAATTTCTGCCCATCCTAACGGCTAGTTTCTGGCAGTTACCTATTCTTCGGGAAATGGTTATTTAGCCCCGAAAATAGGGACCATTGGCCACGCGCTGGGGGCACTATAAAAACCCTCTCATTTAAGAGTGTCTGGTATTCTAAATCATCCTACGAAATACATACTTTGTACTTGCCTTTTTCTCTCTCCTGATTCTTACTTTAGCATCAGAGTGCCTTACAGGTACATCCCCTCCTCATCTCACACACCCAGCATCACAGACATCATTCTTGGTCCACTTCAGGTTTTGATCAGCCGTCAAGATCACATTTTATTTCATATTTTTGCATTTTATATTTGTTTGACTTTTGTTGGCCTTGGAACTTAGTTTATATTATCATAAGTTTCATCAAACTCAATGGATCTTGGGTGTTGATGGGGTGAAAACCCTAATCCACCAAAATGGATGATTAATTTTGATGATAACTTGATCATCACTTGGATCCAATTTGGTTTTGCTATCTTGTTTGATCCTCTCTCCTTCACCCCCTTACTTTTTCTTTTTACCTTTCTTTTGATCAATTGGATGACGTGTGTGTCATCTTGATAATGAAGTTTGGACTATTGATTAATGAGCTTTCATCATTTCAAATCTACCTCCTAATTGATTATAGATCATTTAAGGTACTTTGGATTGATGCATAAGTTTGTCCTAAGTTGTCATGAAGGATGGATGGATGTAATGATCCCATCTTCCTTGACTTAGGTCTTGATCCACCTTGTTTTGACTTGTGTTACATGTTTTAGGAGTATGATCTTTATATCATATCTCTAACATGTATGCTACATAAATTTTTATTGACCGACCTCTCATAGTATGATCTTCCTTATAGATTGTGCTACGATTGCTTAACATAACGCTAAATTTGTCCCTAATCAGAAAGTGATCATTTGGTCCAATTTTAGATATGAGTCATTTTTAGTGTAAGTGTAATTCTCCTATCTCCATAGTGTGTTGATTCTTTTCCACCTAAGAGAGCTAGTGGCATACTTGTTGATTTTATCCAAGTTGGAGCCCTTCTCAAACGATGATACAAAGTTCTCATACTTGTTGGGTTGATTAGTTGAGTAATCTACTTTAAATGACAAAATGTCTTCCTCATTAACTTTAACACTAGCACTAACTTTAATTGAGCAAACTTTTACTTTATGCCATTTATTTTTATGTACTTTTATCTTTATGCTCTTTATTTCTTGCTCTTTATTTTATGCTTATCATTTCATATCATATTTTTATCTTGTTTATGTTTATGCCTTTTTCTCTTTGTCCACTTGGACTTTCTTTTTCTTTTTAAGACATTAATAAAGGCTAAACACCCTAAAAGACTTTAATTGTTTCCGTGGACTATTGGTTACTATCCCTTGCATAGATTTGGAATTTTGGACTTAGAATTAGGTTCTTGACCCTTTGCTTTGGAGTTATAATTTGAGACCTTGGAATTCATCTAGTACCTTTGATCTTGGGTTTACCTCTTTGAAGACTTGGCAAAGATACTTAGTTTTCATCTGATGCTTGGTTATTTCTCTGCTTATTGTTGCTTATTGCTTGAATCCAAAGGGTGTGATAGCTTGGTATTTTGGTTAGATCTTTCTTTATTTTATGTTTTAGGGTAGTCTGTTCTTATCCTCCCCTTCTTCAATTTTCAAAATCTTCTCCCTTTTTCAAAAACTTCTCTTTTTTTCAAACTAGAACCATTTTCTTAATAAACCTTGTCTTTGTCAAGTGATTTTCAGACTCTTTTTATTGAATAACAAGCTAATCAATCTTAAGCATATCAAGACCATTTTCATAAGACTTAAAAAACTTTTAACTCATTCAAACCATTTTTGTTCCCTTTGTGTACTTTTCCTTTTAAACTTTTTCATAAAGTTTAGACATGAGTTGATGAGTCCAAGCTTTTGAGGTTGGCATCAATTTTGGTAAACCTAACTTGACAGTAAGATGTGGGACAAGATATCCTAGCATGAAGAACTAATTGAAGATCAAGATGTTGGACAAGATGTCCTATCATGATGATTCGACATCTTTGTTTGTTACTTTTCAGTTTTTAATACTGCTATTTTAATTCCAAATTTCAGATTATTCTGGGGCTATTTGTTTTTCCTAGGTGGCGTCCAAGATTGAAGAATCACAGATTCTGATTATAATTCAAAGATGTTGTTTTCTAAATGTGGAGGCATTTTAGGAAACTTTGGATTGAAGAAACTATTCTTGAGGAGAATTAGCTGCAGATTCTGTGTAACAGAATTGTTGCATTTTTGAAGCCCAAGTCCAGTCTAGTTTATGGTTATAAATAGGTTGGATTTAACCTAAGAAAAGTGTAGAAAAATACATTTTTGCATAGTGATTTTAGGGTTTGTATTTGTGAGCATCTCTTGTGTCGTGTTGATACTAGAGCTGGACTGTTTACATTGAGTTGTAATTTCTGTCACTACTGTGATTGAAAGGGAATTGAGAAATGTCTCATAACTAAGAAGTGTCTTAGGTAGAAATTAAGCACGGGTAGTGATTAAGTGATAAGTTGTAAACCGGAGGTTGTTTAGCTTAGAATTAATACTATCTAGTGGATTTCATTCCTGGCTTGGTAGCCCCCATACGTAGGTGTTGTTGTTCACCGAACTGGGTTAACAATCACTGTGTGTTTGTTTATTTTCTGCAATTTGTATTCTGCTCTTTATTGTCATTGTATTTGAAGCAGAGATCAAGTGTCTCGACATCTCTCAGAACATCAGAGATCTACTACTAGAATTTCAATTGGTATTAGAGAAGGCATCCTGCTCTGCATCTGGGTGAGATTCAGGGAAGTTACTTTCGGGTGCCATGGAAAAAGAAGGAGGAATATTGAACAGACTACCCATTCTTGATGGATCCAATTATGAATATTGGAAAGTACGCATGGTGGCCTTTATCAAGTCTATGGATAATAAATCTAGGAAGTTTGTGGTCGAAGGATGGGATCCACCAAAGGCTAAAGATAAGGAAAGGAAGATTACTGATATGATAAAGCCTGAGGAAGAGTGGGATGATGAAGATGACAAGCTTGCGCAAGGTAACTCCAAAGCATTGAATGCCTTGTTCAATGGTGTAGACAAGAACATCTTCAGGTTGATCAAGAATTCTATGGTTGCCAATGATGCTTGGGAGATTTTGAAGACTACGCATGAAGGAACTTCTAGGGTGAAATCTTTAAGACTTCAACTTCTCACTACCAAGTTTGAGAACTTGAAGATGAGGAAGGACGAAAGTATTCAAGACTTTCATATGAACATCATTGATATAGCCAATACTTCAAGTGATCTTGGAGAAAAGATTCCAGAAGCTAAGTTAGTCCAGAAAATTCTAAGATCTCTTCCCAAGAAGTTTGACATGAAGGTGACTGCCATCGAAGAAGCTCAAGATATAAATACCCTGAAGGTAGATGAACTCATGGGTTCTCTACAAACGTTTGAAATTGCTATTAGTGAGAAATCTGAGAAGAAGAAAAGCTTATCCTTGGTGTCTAATCAAGATGAATGTAAGACAAATTCCAAGGAAGAATTGTTCAAGGCTATTGTGCTTCTTAGAAAATAGTAAAATCAATTGCTGAAGAGAATGGAAGGGGAGTCAAGAGCAAATGTCAAGACTCAGTCATCCGACAACAACAAAAGGAGGGATTTTGGAAGAAAGTCCAAAAATGAAGAGAAAGCTAGCAAAGGCACATGAATCAAGTGCTATGAATGCGAAGAATTTGGACACATCAAATCTGAGTGTCCTACCTTTCTCAAGAAAGAGAAGAAAGGCTTGTCTACATCATGGTCTGAAGATGATTCTTCAAGTGAAGGAGAATCAGCTAAACAAGTTTCTACTCTTAGAGAGGTATTTGACTCTGATGGAGAATCAGATATTGGAGAACTTTAATATAATGATCTGGCTAACTCCTACAGGGATCTGTGCATCAGAAGCGCTGAAGTATGTCAGCTAGGAAAGGATCAACATAGTGTTATCATCCATATTGAGGATGAAAGATTGAAGCACCTTGACACCATCTATGATCTAAAGAAGGAAGTTGTATTGCTCAACTCTAAACTTGACAATATGACCAAAACTGTTAGAATGCTCAATGAAGATGGCTGGTTTATACCCGAGTGAATCGTATACTCAGAGATAACACAGAGTCGCCACCGAACTTTATTTAGTCCCAAAGGACAGGGAAAATGTCGATAAAACCCGAGGGGAAGAGAAACGGGAACGGGGGTCGGTTATGCGAAAGAAAGGTACTAGCACCTAACGCATCCGTCGTACTCGACGGGAACCATTTTGCTTGCTTCTAGGCTTGGATGGGTTATCTATATAAAGGCTTCTAGCTCAAGAAAAGGAGAGAGAGAAAAGAAAGGGGAAAAAGAAAGAAAAAAAAGAAAGTGTTCGCGGAGGATTGGGGCCCTCGTGCCTACGTACCCTCATAGTGCAATGAGGAAATCAGAGCGTCGTAGTTCATGGAACCAGGGGACAGAAAAGGAAGGAAGAAAGGGAAAAGGAAAGAAGGGTGGAAGTGTGCTCGCCAAGAGATCGCGTCTCGTGCCTACGTATCATACATTCGACAGAATACAGAATCAGAGCTTCCGTAGTTCGTGGAACCAAACGGAAAACAAAACAAGAAAGAAACAG
Organism: Lathyrus tuberosus; assembly: GCA_022829125.1. Lineage (NCBI taxonomy): Eukaryota > Viridiplantae > Streptophyta > Magnoliopsida > Fabales > Fabaceae > Lathyrus > Lathyrus tuberosus. The sequence continues at coordinate 6,746,928 of JALAZF010000193.1, forward strand.
GAAAACAAAAGAAGTGGTGTCAAAACCAAGAGCAAGAGTGAAAGAAAAACTCTACTGGGGGAAGACCACACAGTAAGAGCGATTGAACAAGAGACTAGAAAAAGCACGGTGTCAAAACCAAGAATGAAAGAAACTCCATTGGGGATGACAAAGAGGATTGGTGTCGAAACCAGGAAAGTGAGAGGAAAATGAAAAGAAAGGGCTCCCCTGGGGGGGAGAAAAGATCAAAGAACCGTTAGGAATTAAAGGGTAAGCGACCCGACTGGGGATCCAAATAAAGAGATGGTGTCAAAACCAAGAGAAGAGGGAGACTCGGTATATTAACTGGCTGGCAGTGGTTAACCGAAGAAAGAGAGTAAGACCCTGATGGGGAAAAGGGGATTGTGTCAACAGACGGACTGTGATAAACCAAAAAGAGAGTACTAAACTGAGGGAAGGTGTTTGACTCTGAAGGGGCATCAGTATATTAACTGACCGGCAGTGGTTAACCGAAGAGAAAAAGGACTGCAACTCTGTGGGGATAGAGAAGCATTGGTTTTAACAGAGAAAACTGTGATCAACCAGCAGAACGGGTGTAGGACCGATCGAAGGTCGTAACCCAAAATGGGTGTTGGTATTGACTGAACAAACAGCACTTGACCAACGAATAAGGGTATTGAACCAAAAGAGGTTGCTAACCGCCGAGGAGTTTGGTTTTTAACAGAATAATGTGATTAACCGAGAAGAATGAGTGATTAACCAAGAGAAGGTGATTAACTCAAAAAGGATTTCAGTATTTTAACAGACAGGCTGTGGTTAACTGAAGAAAAGGGTGATTAACCAAGAGAAGATGATTAACCCAAGGAACTCAGTATGTTAACAGAAGGACTGTGTTTAACTGAGAAGATGGGTGATTAACCAGGAAAAGGTGATTAACCCAAGGAACTCAGTATGTTAACAAAAAGACTGTGGTTAACTGAGAAGACGGGTGATTAACCAGGAAAAGGTGATTAACCCAAGAAGAAATCAGTGTTTTAACAGACGGGCTGTGTTTAACTGAAAAAAGAAAGTGCAAATTGGTGTTTTAACTGACAAACAGTGGTTAACCAAACAAAGGGAGAAGAACAAAAAGAAGGTTGCAAACTCCTGGGGATTCGGTTTTAACAGAAAACCTATGATTAACCGAAGAAAAAGGTTTGAGACTCTTCAGGGGAATCAAAATAGCAATGATTGGCCACAAGAAAAAGAATGTTGAGACAAAGGAGAAGAATGCAAGCTCAAGACAAAAATGATATTAACCAAGAAGGATGGTGATTAATCAAGGGAGAGATTGAGAGGTGCAAAAAGTGATCAAGGGTCGCCCCGACTGGGGAATAAGAAACACTATAGCTCGAGGATAGAGGTGACTATTCGAGGAGAGGACAAGACGCCCTTACCAAAGAAATAGCCAGAATGAGGGTAGAAAAAATCCATCCTCATTCCTTCTCTAGCACCCAAAGTATAGTGTGGAAAATGAAACAGACAGCGTAACAGCCCCAATTTGTACAGTGCTCCTGCATGGAGAAACAGACAGCGTAACAGCTTCAATTGTACAGTGCTCCGATGCAAGGCGTAGCGCGAAACTCCAAATCCACGGGGGATCGAGAGAGAAAGCTCTAAAGGAAGCCTAAAGAGAGGAAAGGGGAAGATCAACTAATCGAAACATGGTTTCGATCAATTAATCAAAGGGAAAATCCATGCCAATAATTTTCCAAAGAGAGTGAAAAATCATTAAGGCAAAAGGTGCGAATTATTGATTAAACAAGATTAAGTTCATCCATGAAGAATGAAACTTAATGCAAAACCAAGAAAGGGAGTACAAAACAATACCAAATGATCAACAAGATGCAACACAAAAGCCATGTTATGTGATCAAGGAGAAATGCAAGAATAATTATATTCACATGATGCCAAAAGTATGAACAATTTGAATAATTGAAAGTGTACAACAAAATTTCATGACTAAGCTTCAATCAGAAGTTAAATGACATTTAAAACATCCATAAAATCAAGCATGACAATCAATGGAAGTTAAAATGAAGAAACCATGGCAAACACACTTGAAAATGCAAGAAAATGGCCTTCTGGTTCAGTGTTAATCGATTAACATAATTGCACTGCAAAGTGTTAATCAATTAACACTTGAAAAAGTGCAAAAAAACACTAGTTTATCGATTAACACTATTGCACTGCAAAGTGTTAATCGATTAACACTGGACAGGGAGCAGAAAATCAGTTTTGCAAAGTGCTTTTGGCTAACTTTTTGATTGTGTAATCACTCCAATGCTAGGGCAAACAATTATGCACGAAAAATAAAGTTTAGAAGCAGCCAATGATCAACAATAGAATCAATTAAACAATCAAGATCATGGATCAAGCAATGGTATAATTAATTCATATGCAAAAACATCGAAACTACATTGCGAATGATACGAAAATGATCGAAACAGAAAAATGAATGAGATCCACCAACCTACAAGGCTGAGATGTGCCTTGGTAAATGTTACAATATGATCTTGATGAAGATAATCAAAGAAAACCAGAGGAATCTTAAAATTATAGCCGAAACGTATCGAAACCGATCAAATCGCGACGAAAACTCCAAAATGAGAATTATCACTGAAGAAACTTGAATCAATCACTTGAAATGAATCCCAAAGCTATTGAAACTCCACAAAAACCAGTATAATGGAATGGCAATGAAGGTTAAGCTCAAGAAATAATCACTTTCAATGTGAAAAATGATTATCCTTCAAAAATTAAGAGCTTTTAGTGAGGTTTTGGGAGAGAATTGAGATGAAGATGAAAGTGTAGCCGAAAAAATCAGAGAGAATGTGAGAGAATTAAGAGTGAAATGTGAGAAATTTGGTGAAAAAATGGTGGATCCCCTGAAAAGTGAGTGAAGGTGTGTTTATATAGACTTTAGGTTTGGAGTATGAGAGGTTTGGAATTTGGTTTGGACTTAGCTTTGGGTTTGGAACTAGGCTAGGAGTTAGTTGGGCTTGACTCACCGAGTCAAGGCGGTTAACTCGGTTAGTTAGAACCAACTCGGTAACAATCCCAAGGTGAGCTCCAACATCCAAAGATCCACATTACTTGGAAAACAAGAAACATGGTGCACTTACTTTGAAGTGAAACATTAGAACAAATGCACTTGGAATGAATTGAAGAGCTTTGCAATGTCTAGAGATGTCTAGAATATTCCCCATGCTGCTAGAATACTGTAGAATCCAAGACCAAAGTGTATGCAAAGGTGCTGTCATGAAAAAGCAGCAAATTGTGCCTATTGCCTATGTTAATCGATTAACACAATTGCACTGCAAATGGTTAATCGATTAACCAGGCCAAAATATGCCCAATTTTCCTAAAAAAGGGTGTTGTGGTCCCGACTTCGATTTTCCACTTCTTGTAATGATGAATAGGCATAGAAACCCTCATTTTGTGCTTGTCTTGATGATGTGATGACCTTGTGAGGATATGATTAATCGGGCTTGGAAAACCTGAATATCCTGCAATCAAAACACAAAAAGAAATGTACGAATGCTTATGCTAACGATGCGAATGCGCATGCTTATACAAAAGGCAAAAGAGAGAGGTCAAATTTTTGGTTACGACAGGTGACCCTATTTAATCCTCTTGGACCCGAATGTACGAATTGCGCTAGCTTTTCGATGATTCGAGGTAAAAGGGGATTAAATAAAAGAGTAGCTCAAAAATTTGGCCGACGGCGGCAAAAGGAGCAGTGCGAAGGTAGAATAGATAAGTTCAAAGTTTGGCTAAAAATCTGCTAGGAGATAAGTCAGACAAAAAGAGAGGGAGTATGATCGATGCATATGCTATGTATGTGTTTCTACATGATGCTTGATACCATGCAATGCAAAGGCGCAAGGTAAGGCATAATGTGAAGTGGTGAGACAAAAAATTGTAGCAAAACGAATTCGACACCCTCGGTTGGGGAGAAGACCCACAGATAAAGACAATCTCTGCTGAGGAATCGAGTTCACAAAGGATGATGACTCCGCTGGGAAAAGAAATCGAGAACATCTCAAGTTTCTAAGTCACCATGGCCGTCACTACTGGGGATGAAAGAATTAAATCAATCCTTCCGACCAAGATTGGATCCGTGTGGGGAAAAACATCCTTCCAAACCATGTTGACTTTGCTGAGGAGAAACCACTGCTACTGGGGACAGATAGTTTCAAATTATTGGAGATGATGTACAACCCTTCCTGGGGAAAAGAGAGCAAAGTGTCTCTGCTGGGAATCTTTGGCAACCTGCCCAACGACATTACAAATCTGTCGAAGAAAAGAGATGTAAACAAACAAGCCTTTTGACAAATCGTAGTGACGCTTGCTGGAGGGAATGATGGCTCTGCTGAGGAAACAACAACTTCTTCAAAGAACCATCACATTGTCGGCCAGGCGTTAGGTTTACCAATGGATATTACTGATTATCCTGCAGGAGTTACCAGTAACACATGTAATGCATAATGCTTTCTCGATTGATTTAGCTTTTATTGTTCTTAACATTTTTTAGTATTATGTGATCACAAATAATTGTTTATTTTGCAAACAAAATACTGAAAATAAAATGATTGAGAAGTGAAATGATGAATTTTTATTGAAATGGAAAGAAGTTTGTACATAAGATGTGTACAAAGATGCAAAAATCCTTGATGAGGAAATTTGCAATAAAATTGAAAAACAAGTGTAAATGGCAAAGGGAAATCATGTTTTGCATTGATTACTACATTGGCCACCATCCACTGTAAGTATAGGTCCCAACGCCTTGCGCATGTTGATGATGATTGGAATGTTTTGTTACCGTCTGAGGTCTAGCCATGATGAAGAGAGGCTCAAGTGTTCACAGTCAATGTCTGTATCCCTAATTTTTGCCTGGACATGTTTTTCTATTTTTTTTCGTCCACCGGGATACCCATTTTTGCCTAAGTCACCCTTTCGGGTTTTCAACTTAGCGGGCTGCTATTATTTTTTCATTGTCCCTAACTTTTGCATGGACATCTCTTTTTTTTGGTCCATCGGGCGTCTATTTTTGCCAAGATTGTCCTTGCGGATGTCAATCTAGAGGACCCTTATCCATTTTTTTTCAGGCATAATATTTTTTGACTGCATCGGAGTTCACGGGCGATGGTAACTCCTCCCCATCCATGGTGGTGAGGATCAGGGCTCCACTTGAGAAGGCCTTCTTGACAACAAAGGGTCCTTTGTAGTTGGGAGTCCATTTGCCTCGTGGATCCGAGTGAACAGGTGAATATCTCTTGAGCATGAGTTCGCCTTCACAGAATGTTTGAGGAAGAACTTTCTTGTCAAATTCTCGCTTAAGGCGTCTCTGATACAATTGACCATGACAAACGGCTGTAAGGCGCTTCTCTTCGATGAGATTCAGCTGGTCGTATCTGGATTGAACCCATTCAGCTTCGTCAGGACCTGCTTCCATGATGACTCTGAGTAAAGGAATTTCGACTTCAATGGGTAGAACTGCCTCCATACCATACACAAGTGAATACGGGGTCGCCCCAGTAGAAGTGCGAACTAAAGTTCAGTAGCCATGCAGTGCAAAGGAAAGCATTTCATGCCAATCCTTGTAAGTCTTGACCATTTTCTGGACAATCCTCTTAATGTTTTTGTTTGCTGCTTCAACGGCGCCAGTCATCTTGGCCCGATATGGTGAAGAGTTGTGGTGCTCGATCTTAAATTCTTGACACAACTCCTTCATCATATTGTTGTTCAGGTTGCTTGCATTGTCCGTGATAATGCTGCCAGGAATGCCATAACGAAAAATTATCTCTTTCTTGATGAATCTGGCAACCACTTGTCATGTAACGTTTACATAAGAAGCAGCTTCAACCCACTTGGTGAAGTAGTCGATAGCAACCAGAATGAATCGATGACTGTTGGAAGCCTTCGGCTCGATCATTCCAATCATATATATACCCCACATGGAGAATGGCCAAGGTGAAGTCAAAACATTCAATGGAGTTGGAGGCACATGGATTTTGTCTCCGTAGATTTGGCACTTGTGACATCTTTTGGCAAAGTTGTAACAATCTACCTCCATTGTCGTCCAGTAATACCCAGCCCGAAGGATCTTCTTGGCCATAGCAAGATCTTTAGCATGTACACCCTTGCAGCCCTCATGTATGGACCTTATGATCGTGTTTGCTTCGTGTCTATCCACGCATCTGAGCAACACGAAATCATAATTCCTCTTGTACAATATACCACCACTTAAGAAGAATTTTGCGCAAAGCCGCCTAAGAGCTCTCTTATCAGTGATAGTGATACCCTCGGGATATTCCTGTTTTTCCAGATATCTCTTAATGTCGTAGAACCAAGGCTTGTCATCAGACTCTTCCTCGATTGCTAAACAGTGTGCTAGTTCGTTCAAGTGATAAATGCGGATATGAGGAGCTTCATTCTTCCACTTGACCTTGAACATGGATGCTAGAGTGGCAAGAGCACCAGCTAGTTGATTTTCCTCTCTGGGGATATGATGAAAAGAAATCTCATCAAAGTAAGGAATCAACTTCGCATGTGTTGTTGGTACGGAACCAGCTTGGAATCCCGAGTCACAAAATTCCCTCTGAATTGACCAATGACCAAGGCAGAATCTCCATAGACCTCAAGAATCATGATTCTCCTGTCAATAGCCGCTTCAACACCGTAGATACATGCTTCGTATTCAGCCATATTATTGGTGCATGCAAAGCATAATCTGGCAGTGAAGGGAAGGCGAAAACCTGTTGGAGAGATGAGGATAGCACCGATTCCACGACCTTTAGAATTGGAGGCACCATTGAACACGAGCGTCCATCGCGCCCTTGGTTCGGGTCCTATGTCAAGGTCTGGAGTCTCATAATCTCTGATGAATAGAACATCCTCATCGGGAAAGTCAAACTTCATCTGTTGATAACCCTCTACAGGTTGATGGGCAAGGTAGTCAGACAAGACACTCCCTTTTATTGCTTTCTGGGTAACATGTTGGATATCATATTCGATTAACAGCATCTGCCACCGAGCAATCCTTTCAGAGACAGCATGCTTTTGAAATATGTACTTTATCGGATCCATTTTGGATATCAACAAAGTAGTATGGCAAGTCATGTATTGTCGTAGGCGTCGAGCAGCCCAGACCAGAGCACAGCAAGTTTTCTCTAAGAGTGAGTATCTGGTCTCACAATCAGTGAACTTCTTGCTCAGATAGTACATTGCATGTTCTTTTCTGCCAGTGTCGTCATGTTGACCCAATACACATCCCATTGATTCATCAAGAATGGTGAGATACATAATTAAAGGCCTACCAGGAACCGGTGGTACTAAGATCGGTGGTTCTTGCAAGTATTGTTTTATTTTGTCAAATGCTTCTTGACAATCATTGTTCCATTCAACCGATTGATTTTTTCTTAGTAATTTGAACATTGGTTCACAGGTAGCCGTCAAATGGGAAATGAACCTTGAAATGTAATTGAGTCTGCCCAGAAAGCCACAGACTTCTTTTTATGTTTTGGGAGGCGGCATGTTTTGAATTGCCCGAACCTTATCAAGATCAACTTTAATGCCCTTCTGACTCACGATAAAGCCCAACAGTTTACCAGATCGAACTCCGAAGGTGCACTTCACAGGATTCAACCGCAATCTAAACTTCCAGAGTCAGTCAAACAGTTTCTTCAGATGAACCAGGTGATCATCCTCAGTTTTGGACTTTGCAATCATATCGTCCACGTAAACCTCAATCTCTTTATGAATCATATCGTGAAAGAGGGTTGTCATGGCACGTTGGTATGTTGCCCCTGCATTCTTTAGACCGAATGGCATGGCCTTGTAGCAATATGTACCCCATGGCGTGATGAAAGTAGTCTTCTCTATATCAGCTGGGGACATCTTGATCTGATTATATCCTAAGAAACCGTCCAAGAAGGAAAAGACAGAGAACTGTGCTGTGTTATCTACCAAGACATTAATATGAGGCAAAGGAAAATCATCCTTTGGGCTTGCCCTGTTGAGATCTCGATAATCCACACACATTCTGACTTTACCATCTTTCTTAGGAACCGGGACGATGTTGGCAATCCATTCAGGATATTCGGAAGTGGCTAGGAACCCAGCAACAAGCTGTTTCTTTACCTCTTATCTGATTTTGAGTGCCATGTCGGGTCTAGTCCTTCTGAGTTTCTGCTTGACAGTAGGACATCCGGGCTTGAGTGGTAAGTGATGTTCAATGATGTCGGTATCCAACCCAGGCATATCTTGATAGAACCATGCGAAGATATTAACATACTCTTTCAATAACTTGACCAACTCAGAGTGTACATGCTTTGTGAGGGATGCGCCAACCTTGACTTCTCTTCTGACCTCATCAGTACCAAGATTGACAAATTCCACTGGCTCTTTATATGGCTGAATCTCTCTACGCTCGTGCTCAAGGAACCTTGCTAGTTCAGCCGGTAATTCACAATCTCCCTCACCATCTTCTTCGGCTTGGTTAATTGGAATTCCAGAATTACAATGGATGTTTGCCATATTTTTATCAATGCTTTTATTAGTTCTGCATGTTTATGAATAGAATGAGCTATTTTGAAAAGTGAAAACAAAAGAAACTTTTGCCATTTATTTGTGAAAAAGTAAAATAAAGAAAGAAAATAGAGCATGATTTTGAATGCAAAAAACTTTTATTTATTGATCACATAATATTGCAAAAGCATGAGGCCCTTTACAAGTTATCCACTCGTCTCGGGCGAGGACGAGGGAATGAGAAAGCAAAATGCATTACATGTTATATGGGAAAACCACAGGAATCACGGTAGATGTCCAATTGTTGAGCTTGAAACCCGGCGGACACTTGCGTACAAAGCTTGAGGTCTGATTACTGGGACCATCATCATCAATAGCTGCCATGATGTTACCTTGCTGGAAACCCGCGCTATTGAACTTGATCAAGTTGCACTGCTTCTGACCAGAGGAACCAGATTGACGACCAGGACGATAACGCAATCCAAAACGATTATGCTTCTCAACCACATCAATCACATGCCCCCAGCCTGACAAAACACCTTTCTGGATAGTCTCCTTAGCACTCTTAGCAGACGCTAAAGTCAATTGTGGTGATCTACTTTGACTAGTTAAAGCAGAGCTAACATATTCGAACTGGAGACACTGCAATGGCACCTCAGCTATGCCTTCCTCGGTCTCGACGTATCGAAAAGATGATAACTCGCTTACAATCAAATCCTCTTCACCACAGACGATGACAAGCTGATCATCAAACATGAACTTTAACTTCTGATGCAAAGTGGAGATAACTGCCCCTGCGGCGTGGATCCATGGACGACCCAATAGGCAATTGTATGTCGGATTGATATCCATCACCTGGAAGGTAATGGTGAATAAATACGGTTCAATATTGATGGGTAAGTCCACTTCTCCAATAACTTGCCTTCGAGACTCGTCAAAGGCTCTGACAACTAAGGCACTTGGTCTCATCTCGATTCCTTCCACTAGTAATTGACTCAATGTGCCCTTGGGCATCACATTGAGGGAAGAATCGGTATCCACTAGAACACGAGATAACAGGGTGTATGTGCAGGTTACAGATATGTGCAGTGCTTTAATGTGGACAGTTCCTTCAGGAGGTAATTCTGATTCATTAAAGCCCAAATACCGACTTGCAGTTATGTTGGCCACTACATCATCAAACTCGACGATAGATATATCTTGCATGACATGGGCACTGTTCAAGACTTTCAACAAAGCTGATCTGTGCGCAGGCGAACTTATAAGTAAGGACAAAATTGAGATCCTCGAGGGAGTCTGACCCAGCAGATCCACAATCTTAAAGTCACTTTTCTTGATCAACTTAAGGAACTCTTGATCATCAAGGGTCTCTTTGTTCTTTGAAACATCCTCGAACGGGATAGTCGGTACTGGAATGACCGTAGATGATGCCCCTTATTGAACAACAGGGGTTGCAGATGCAGGTGTCTCCTTAGGATGAACAACGGTTGGAATTTGCACAGGCTTCGTAGTGACCTTCGGAGCGAACACTCATCCACTACGAGTCATACCTCCACCGACTGTAACATTTATGATCTTAGATTCGGCGAACCTTATCTCTTAACCTCCAGAAAATATGGTAGACCTGTACTTCCAAGGTACCTCCTTAGAATTCTGATACGGAAACGGCTTCGGCGGATAAACAACGATGGGCTGCACCTTCTTCTACTTAGGGGATTCAACTGGAACCTTCCTATAGACAATGGTGAACGGATCAATGGCAGCAACTTCCTCAACAAGTTTAGATCTGGCAAATTGCACTTCGCCACGGTTCATCAGAATCTGAACACAACCCTTCAACCTTCGACACTGGTTAAGATTATCGTCACAAATCTGAAACTTACCATGCAATCCTTTCAACAGCTCGTGTTCATTCAACCTCTTGAAAACCACAGCCATCGGAGTCTTTACTTCGTCGACATCTGTGATCAATTTAGCCCTTGAACTATTCCCAATCATGTTAACTGCAGGTCCACCGTGATTCGGCAACGGATTATTCTGAATGTTAGGTCCTTCCTCGGCGAAAGTCAGAACCTTCTTATCAATGAGTTTCTGAACTTTGGTTTTGAAAACAAAACAGTCCTCTGTTGCATGTCCTATGTATCCAGCATGATAAGCACAAGACGCATTTGGATTATGCTTCGGGCCAAATGGAGCAATTGCAGGTGCAATCTGCTTGGGGACAATTGCCCCTTGGTGAACCAAGTAAGGAAACAATTCCGTGTATGACACCGGAATTCTATCAAAATTCGGACGCTTACGGTTTCCTTGATTATTGTTGTTCTGACGGTTCTGATTCTGCTGATTTTTGTTTTATTGAGTCTGTTGCTGATTCTAAGCATTCTGAACGAGTTGTTGTGGATGATACTGATATGGAGGTTGTTGATACTGTGCAGCAGAAATGTATGGATATGGATAATACGGCATGGGAGCTTGATACTGAGGAGAAACTTGAGTTGTCACAGCGTTGGCTTCACCGTCCTTTTTCTTGGACTGACTGTTATGAAACTTTCTGGTGGCCGGCTGTTGGGAAGCAGCTCCAGAAATCTTTCCAGTCTTTAAACCGTTTTCAACCGTTCACCAATCGTTACAACATCAGCGAAGTTCGACGAAGAACTACCCACCATTTTCTTGTAGTAAGATCCTTGTAAGGTACCCATAAAGATATCAACCAACTCATTGTTAGAGAGAGCCGGTCGCACACGAGATGCCATCTCACGCCATCTTTGTGCATACTCCTTGAATGTTTCAGCTGAGCACTGGGACTGATTCTGCAATTGCAACCTAGTGGGCGCCAGATTAAGGTTATACTTGTATTATTTCATGAACACTTCACATAGATCCCTCCAACTACATATTTTACTGCGCTCCAAGCCCATGTACCAATCCAATGAAGCCCCAGACAAACTATCTTGAAAATAATGAACCAGCAATTCATCATTATCAATGTGGGATGCCATCTTTCTGCAGTACATAGTGATGTGACTACGCGGGCAGCTTAAACCTTTATACTTTGGAAAATCAGGTATCTTGAATTTCTGCGGCAGCACAACATTTGGAACCAGACACAAATCTTTGGCCTCCAAGCCAATAGCAGAAAACCTTTCAATAGCTCTAATACGGTCTTCCAACAACTTGTAGTTAGCAGGTCTATTCTGATTAGAGGGCCTGACAAGAATCTGAGGGTTTGGCAACTGAGAAGCGGCGGGAGCGTGCACTTGCGGAGTAGCAAACTGAGAAGGATATACCAAACCCGGATTAACCATCTGACCAGCATTCTGCCCCATTAGAGCATCATACGGATAATTCAGAGGAGGTACCCCAGCAGTTGAGGATGATGCCCAAGGGTAGAACATCCCAGGATGAACATTCTGAACAGCAGTTTGAGAAGCTTGAGATGAAACCGGAACATGAATTGGAGGACCTCTATACACATGCTCTTCTTCATCAGGAGTTTCAGTGTCAGCTAACCCGGAAGTTTGATGAGTTTGAACCTGAAGATTCTCAGGATCGTCATTCAACACTGGAGGTGGGACGGGAGTAGGCATAACCCATGGATATGCGGTAGCATTCCCATTAGGAATGGGCGCAACAAAAGGCTGATATGGCATGAAGGCACTACCATTATTTGCAATCTGAGGAGTGTAATTCGGAGGCATGCCCCAAAGAAAACCAGCGGGCATCTGGTTCAAACTGGGTTGAACAACAGGCTGATTCACATGCTCAACTGGTACTTCAACCATAGTAGGAGAAGGAACAACAACAGCAGGAGTAGCCGTAACAACAGGAGGAACAGTCACAACAGGAGTGACAATTGCATCAGTAGGGGTTGCAACAACAGTGGCAGCAGCAGCGACGTCCCTCTGAGCACGAAGGAGTTCCATGATAACGTCCATGTTCGTCTGAAACTAATCCATCCGACCTTGAAATTGGGCCAGGGTTTCCTTATAAGCAGCGTTCTCAGCTTCAAAGTCAGCCATGATCCTGGATTTGCTTGAGCGAGTGAAATACCGATGTCGAATCGTCGTCTTGCTACAAGGCGGAAATGATCAGAGTAAGCAAAGGTTCCCGGATGAAGGACATGCATATGCGGGGATGAATGAATGCAATTTATGCAAAAATAAAGTTTTAAAATGCTTATACAAAAATTAATTTGACATGATGAGATGATATGCAACACCAGAATCAACAAGCCAGCATAGTCTGAATAGTCAAATCTGAACATCTGCAAAGGTAGTGCTGTGTTGGTGCGAGATCTGACGTAATGAGAGAACAAAGGTTGGAAGAATCTTGGTTACTTGTAGAAGAAACCAATATCCCCCTCACAGGTATGATATAGAAAGCGGGATTCTCAGTTTCGGATTCTCAATTTGAGAAGCAATAGTACATTCATCCCTCGGGGTACAATACTATCGCCAAACAAAGAGATCGTCCACTGATTCCACCAAAAAAGGTCATCCTATGGCAAGTTCCCAGCTTTGGGTCCTCGGATCAAGAAGCGTAATGGGTTTTCCATTTCTGGTCTGCCATTATTTCTCCTTGGGATGAGTGCCTCAACTAAGTCCTCGGGACTGGTCGCCAGAGTCGACAGCTCTCTAGATCAACACCCCGAAATGCGCAAGACACGCACGTCAGAGCATCTCCCAAGAAAACCTCGTCTGGATGTGAATTTCGTGAACACCAAAGGCACCAAGATGGCACGTAGGTCCCACTAGTTTACACTCTAATCCTAGGTGTATACTCAAGCCTGTGTATTGGGCTTATCTCAAGTAACGATCCAACCGACAACAACAAAGAAAATAGCAGACGCCCAGAATATACAGCATATGAATATTTAAAGCGGTAAAGAAATGCGGTAAATAAACATAAATCAAATAAAGCGTAAAGATAAAACTAGTAAAGCGCAGAAGATAAGCACCCAAACAAGCAAGAAAACAAACAAAACTAGGCGAGACCCCAACCTACAAGCGCAAAGAATCCCCAGCAGAGTCGCCAGCTGAAGATGGCTAATTTATACCCGAGTGAATCGCACACTCAGAGATAATACAGAGTCACCATCGAACTTTATTTAGTCCCAAAGGACAGGGAAAATATCGATAAAACCCGAGGGGAAGAGAAACGGGAACGTGGGTCGGTTATGCGAAAGGAAGGTACTAGCACCTAACGCATCCGTCGTACTTGACGGGAACCATTTCGCTTGCTTCTAGGCTTGGATGGGTTATCTATCTAAAGGCTTCTAGGTAAAGAAAAGGAGAGAGAGAAAAGAAAGGGGAAAAATAAAGAAAAGAAAGAAAGTTCTCGCGGAGGATTGGGGCCCTCGTGACTACGTACCCTCATAATGCAATGAGGAAATCAGAGCGTCGTAGTTCATGGAACCAGGGGACAGAAAAGGAAGGAAGAAAGGGAGAAGGAAAGAAGGGTGGAAGTGTGCTCGCCAAGACATCGCGTCTCGTGCCTACGTATCATACATTCGACATAATGCAGAATCATAGCTTCCGTAGTTTGTGGAACCAAACGGAAAACAAAACAAGAAAGAAACAGGAAAACAAAAGAAGTGGTGTCAAAACCAAGAGCAAGAGTGAAAGAAAAACTCTACTGGGGGAAGCCCACACAGTAAGAGCGATTGCACAAGAGACTAGAAAAAGCACGGTGTCAAAACCAAGAATGAAAGAAACTCCGCTGGGGATAACAAAGAGGATTGGTGTCAAAACCAGGAAAGTGAGAGCAAAATGAAAAGAAAGGGCTCCCTTGGGGGGAGAAAATATCAAAGAACTGCTAGGAATTAAAGGGTAAGCGACCCGACTAGGGATCCAAATAAAGAGATGGTGTCAAAACCAAGAGAAGAGGGAGACTCGGTATATTAACTGGCTGGTAGTGGTTAACCGAAGAAAGAGAGTAAGACCCTGACAGGGAAAGGGGGATGGTGTCAACAAACGGACTATGATAAACCAAAAAGAGAGTACTAAACCGAGGGAAGATGTTTGACTCTGAAGGGGCATCGGTGTATTAAGCTAAGAGGAAAAGGACTGCAACTCTGTGGGGATAGAAAAGCATTGGTTTTAACAGAGGAAACTGCGATCAACCAGCAGAACGCGTGCAGGATCGATCGAAGGTCGTAACCCAAAAGGGGTGTTGGTATTGACTGAACAAACAACACTTGACCAACGAATAAGGGTATTGAACCAAAAGAGGTTGCTAACTGCCGGGGAATTCGGTTTTTAACAGAATAATGTGATTAACCGAGAAGAATGAGTGATTAACCAAGAGAAGGTGATTAACTCAAAAAGGATTTCAGTATTTTAACAGACAGGTTGTGGTTAACTGAAGAAGAGGGTGATTAACCGAGAGAAGATGATTAACCCAAGGAACTCAGTATGTTAACAGAAGGATTGTGTTTAACTGAGAAGACGGGTGATTAACCAGGAAAAGGTGATTAACCCAATAAGAAATCAGTGTTTTAACAGACGGGCGGTGTTTAACTGAAAAAAGAAAGTGCAAATTGGTGTTTTAACTTACAATCAGTGGTTAACCAAATAAAGGGAGAAGAACGAAAAGAAGGTTGCGAACTCCTGGGGATTCGGTTTTAACAGAAAAACTGTGATTAACCGAAGAAAAGGGTTTGAGACTCTTCAGGGGAATCAAAATAGCAATGATTGGCCACAAGAAAAAGAATGTTGAGACAAAGAAGAAAAATTCCAACTCAAGACAAAAATGATCTTAACCAAGAAGGGTGGTGATTAATCAAGGGAGAGATTGAGAGGTGCAAAAAGTAATCAAGGGTCGCCCCGACTGGGGAATGAGAAACACTATAGCTCGAGGATAGAGGTGACTATTTAAGGAGAGGACAAGATTCCCTTACCAAAGAAATAGCCAGAATGAGGGTAGAAAAAATTCATCCTCATTCCTTCTCTAGTACCCAAAGTATAGTGTGGAAAATGAAACAGACAGCGTAACAGCCCCAATTTGTACAGTGCTCCTGCGTGGAGAAACAGACAGCGTAACAGCTTCAATTGTACAGTGCTCCAATGCAAGGCGTAGCGCGAAACTCCAACTCCACGGGGGATCGAGAGAGAAAGCTCTAAAGGAAGCCTAAAGAGAGGAAAGGGGAAGATCAACTAATCGAAACATGGTTTCGATCAATTAATCAAAGGGAAAAGCCATGCCAATAATTTTCCAAAGAGAGTGAAAAATCATTAAGGCAAAAGGTGCGAATTATTGATTATACAAGATTAAGTTCATCCATCAAGAATGAAACTTAATGCAAAACCAAGAAAGGGAGTACAAAACAGTACCAAATGATCAACAAGATGCAACACAAAAGCCAAGTTATGTGATCAAGGAGAAATGCAAGAATGATTATATTCACATATGCCAAAAGTATGAACAATTTGAATAATTGAAAGTGTACAACAAAAGTTCATGACTAAGCTTCAATCAGAAGTTAAATGACATTTAAAACATCCATAAAATCAAGCATGACAATCAATGGAAGTTAAAATGAAGAAAGCATGGCAAACACACTTGAAAATGCAAGAAAATGGCCTTCTGGTTCAGTGTTAATCGATTAACATAATTGCACTGCAAAGTGTTAATCGATTAACACTTGAAAAATTGCAAAAAAAAACACTGGTTAATCAATTAACACTATTGCACTGCAAAGTGTTAATCGATTAACACTGGACAGGGAGCAGAAAATCAGTTTTGGAAAGTGCTTTTGGCCAACTTTTTTATTGTGTAATCACTCCAATGCTAGGGCAAACAATTATGCCCGAAAAATCAAGTTTAGAAGTAGCCAATGATCAACAATAGAATCAATTAAACAATCAAGATCATGGATCAAGCAATGGTATAATCAATTCACATACAAAAACATCGAAACTACATCGCGAATGATACGAAAACGATTGAAACAGAAAAATGAATGAGATCCACCAACCTACAAGGCTGAGATATGCCTTGGTAAATGTTGCAATGTGATCTTGATGAAGATAATCAAAGAAAACCAGAGGAATCTTCAATTATAGCCGAAACGTATCGAAACCGATCAAATCGCGACGAAAAATCCAAAATGAGAATTATCACCGAAGAAACTTTAATCAATCACTTGAGATGAATCCCAAAGCTATTGAAACTCCACAAAAACCAGTATATTGGAATGGCAATGAAGGTTAAGCTCAAGAAATAATCACTTTCAATGTGAAAAGTGATTATCCTTCAAGAATTAAGAGCTTTTAGTGAGGTTTTGGGAGAGAATTGAGATGAAGATGAAAGTGTAGCAGAAAAAACCAGAGAGAATGTGAGAGAATTAAGAGTGAAATGTGAGAAATTTGGTGAAAAAATGGTGGATCCCATGAAAAGTGAGTGAAGGTGTGTTTATATAGACTTTAGGTTTGGAGTATGAGAGGTTTGGAATTTGGTTTGGACTTAGCTTTGGGTTTGGAACTAGGCTAGGAGTTAGTTGGGCTTGACTCACCGAGTCAAGGCGGTTAACTCGGTTAGTTAGAACCAACTCGGTAACAATCCCAAGGTGAGCTCCAACATCCAAAGATCTACATTACTTGGAAAACAAGGAACATGGTGCACTTACTTTGAAGTGAAACATTAGAACAAATGCACTTGGAATGAATTGAAGAGCTTTGCAATGTCTAGAGATGTCTAGAATATTCCCCATGCTGCTAGAATACTGTAGAATCCAAGACCAAAGTGTGTGCAAAGGTGCTGTCATGAAAAAGCAGCAAATTGTGCCTATTCTGCCTATGTTAATCGATTAACACAATTGCACTGCAAATGGTTAATCGATTAACCAGACCAAAATATGCCCAATTTTCCTAAAAAAGGGTGTTGTGGTCCCGACTTTGATTTTCCACTTCTTGTAATGATGAATAGGAATAGAAACCCTCATTTTGTGCTTGTCTTGATGATGTGATGACCTTGTGAGGATATGATTAATCGGGTTGGGTAAACCTGAATATCCTGCAATCAAAACACAAAAAGAAAAGTGTGAATGCTTATGCTAACGATGCGAATGCGCATGCTTATGTAAAAGGCAAAAGAGAGAGGTCAAATTTCAGGTTACGACACTCAACAGCAGTTCTGATGTGCTAGATGAGATTCTTTAATTTGGTAGGGGCACTGGAGATATTAGAGGACTTGCTTATAATGACCAAGTTGTGATGAGTAAAAGAAAGGAGCCAGCATTGAGTTCTACTCAGCCTAAAAGAAAGCAGAATCTAAAGATGTCAAAAGGGATGTCTCAACATCAACACAGACATCAGAAAAATCCTTCAGGCAAAAAAAAGCAGAACTGGAAATGTCATCATTGTGGGAAGTATGGTCATATTAAACGTTACTGCTACAAGTTACATGGTTATCCCAAATCTGGTTCACAATCCAGAAAGATGCAAATTGGTAAAGCGGGAAAGAAGTGGATTCCCAAGAATGATTTTGTGGCCCTAATAGCTCATTCTTCTCTAAGAGCCTCTGCTGGAGAAAGGTGGTACTTTGATAGTGGTTGTTCGAGACACGTGACTGGTGTCAAACATTTCTTGGTGGATATGGAATCACATGCCTCCAACTATGTCACCTTTGGAGATGGATCCAAAGGGAAGATTAAAGGTGTTGGGAGGTTGGACTATGCTGGGCAGCCTAGACTTGATAATGTGTTGCTTGTCAAGGGACTGACTGCAAACTTGATAAGTATCAGTCAACTTTGTGACCAAGGTCTCAAGGTTAACTTTGCCAAATCTAAGTGTCTGGTTATGAATGATAAAGATAAAGTTATCATGAAGGGTGCCAGATCAAAAAATAATTTATATGTGTGGACTTCTTTAGAGACAGAATGTTCATCAATGCCAAATAAAGATGAAGTGAAGCATCAGAAACTTGGTCATCTTCAGAAGATGAAGAAAAGTTTGTCAAATGCAGCAGACAGAGATACCTCAAATCTGAATATTGATGGTGGAGGAATCAGTGGTGAATGGCAGATTGGGAAGTTAACCAAGATGTCCCACAAGAAACTGCAACATCTGACTACCTCAAGGACTCTGGAACTTCTTCATAGGGACTCAATTGTTGATGATCTTGAAGGAAAGAGGTGTGGTTACATTGTTACTGATGGCTCAACCACAGAAGCTGAATGCATAGAAAAAGGGGATAATTACTCCCAGTTCATAGGGATGAGACAGATACTGATTGGGCATAATGTCACACAAGATGTCGTGACATTATCCTGTGACAACTTGAGCACCACTGTTGGTATAAAAAATCAATTCAAGATGTTAAGGGGAAAATTAGAGTTTTTCCGGTTTAAGGGTTTAGAGAAATTAATTTGTGGGAATACTATTTAAGTGTATGTAGGTTCCAAACAAATAAAGAGAGGGTTTCAATCATGTTTCATTCCTCACCGCTCTCACGCATGCGTTCTTTACACTGCACCATTCCTCACAAACTGTTCCATCTTCCTGCCCGGAGAAAAACCCAATCATGTTTTCAAGTGTTCCAAGATGTCTCAACAACAGTCTTCTAAAGGGATAACTAAGAAGGAGAACGTTTCATCATCATCATCAGCTAGGGCTAAGTCTGGGAAGTTGTCTGATAAAGATGCCATTGATGTTGCTCCCTTGGCTATGGTGCCATGCAAGCCTGGAAAACTTCCTGTAAGGAGATCTAAGAACAGGTAATACTTCAAAGACCTCTGATGCTTTTTCTAACCCTAGGGTTGAGAAAGATCGGAACAATAGTGGCTAAGACCTTAAATCTGGTTTGTCATCTGAATATTGCTAGGATTACCAGACCTCTGGCTCAGATTCTTCCCACTACCTCTGCAGATGTTGCTAAACCAGAGGTAGTGACTGAGGAGAATGCTAATGAGGATATGGTTGAAGGGGATGATCATGAAAGGTTAAAAGGGAATCTGCACACCCTTGCTGATTCTGTGGTAAGAGATGTTGAAGCAGATGATGGAACATCTCCCTCTGAAGAATCTCAGTCAAAGGGTCAAGTATCTGAGGATACTGATGGAAAGGTTGCTGATCAGGTTATCAATGTTGATGACTTGGCCTCTGATGATGAAATCATTGCCAAGATTTTCCACCCTGGTGTGGCCAAGAGACTAAAGTGCAGAAAAGGCAAGGGTGTGGCTGCTGAGAGCATTCCTAAGAAATCTATAGTTGGACCACATAAACCTTGGAGTAAGGTTATTGTTGTGTCGAAAAAGAGAAAGGCTGATGTCATACCCCAAATTTTGACCACCAAGATTTCCCATCATTGTGAAAATCATTACCACAATATGGATGAACCATCATGCCTCATCAATATCCTTAGAGATGTTTTAGCATTCACCCCATCAAGAATCAAGCACAAGGTTGCAGCATTCCAAGTGGATCAAGCCTCCAGATCGCCTGTGTCACCAAGTTAGGGTTTTGGTCGACTGAGGCCTCCAGATGAAACTTTTTATCTGGGCATGAGCCAATACCTCAATATATGGTCCAATAATCTCAAAAGGATCTCAAGATCCAATCCACAATGGCCAAATCGCCTTGAAAGTCCATCTATCAAAAAATCAGGAATTAGGGTTTCTTGACCTAATTCACCCTTAAGTTGACTTTTGGGACAAAACATGAGCCAAGACCTCAAGACATGATTTTAGGGTCTCCAATACACTACATTGACCCATTTACAACAATGTATTGATCCAAGAAGCTTGATCCACAAGTTTCAATTTCATCAGGACCACAATTAGGGTTTTGAGGAAAAAGTCAACTGTACCTTTGACTTTTGACCAAGACATGCTCCCAAACCTTAGGACATGATTCAATATACCCTATAATATCTATGGAATATATCCATTAGGTTTGATTTAGGTCAAGGGCTTGATTTCACAAAGGATCGCACAGTTTGGGTTTCATCCGATAAAAAGTCAACTGTGCACAAAATCAAGTTTGACTTTTTGGAATTTTTCATAATTATGGTTCCTTGACCCTAAAACAATGTTAATATGTGATTTGAATCATCATTCATCAAGAAAAATCAAAGAAAGTGAGTTAACTTGTAAAAGGGGTAACCATAAAAAACTTAGAATTTTTCTAAGTTATGGAACAAAGTGGCTAGGGTACCAACTTCCAAGGACCATAACATGAGATCCAAACAAACATTTTGGGAGATCTAAAGCTGGATTTGTAGGTATTTCTACACTTTACAAAAGCTTCAACTACATCAAACTCCAATTCCTCATGGATTTTTAGTTATGGAGTGATCAAAATGGCTGAAAACATGAAAATGACACTTTTCCAACACTTAGTGAAATTTTCACTAAGTCAAAATCTGCCTTACTTTTTCCAAAATGTAGGGACATTTTTCACCTTGATTCAAGTCAAACCAGATCTAGGGGTGGACATCAAAGTTGAAGTATGCCATGAGGGCTTTCCAACAAGTACCAGATCATCTCCAAATTCCATTTGAGCAAGGAGATACAACCTTTGGAACATGGCATCATGAACTGGTTTTTACATGGCAGAATTTGTGCATTTTGCTCGATTTGTCCGAATCTAATAAATCTAAGCCTTGTCATCAATTTGGACACATCTGAGGATCAAATCCAAGGGGGGTGATCTGATCTCCAAGCCTCACTAGTCCAAGAATCTACAATAGCCATGCCAAACCTAAAAAGGCTACAAAGATGCCAAGACTCCAATTTTGTTTCCAAGCCTTTAATTAATGCATCAAGGTGGCATGAACTGAGCCTATTCCAACTGAATTCAGTCCAAACTTATCTTTGAACTAAAGCTACAAAGCCTGTGCTCTAATCTCAAGTCAATGGCTAGAGGAGGCTTGAGATTCCTTTTGCATAACATTGGCCAAAGGCCTGCTGCAGCCTCCATTCACTATTAATGCCAAAACAAACTTGGTACACTATAAATAGACATCAATTGTGATCAGTTTGAGCACACCAAAGCACCCAAACCGATGCTTTCCTCAAAATCCCTCTCTTTAGTCTAAAATGCCTTCTTTTGCAAGGTATCTCTGAATTTTTGAGTTAGAGAGCAATTCCATCACATCTCATGATCCAAACACCTCTAATATGTTGTATCTAAGCTGTTCAAACTCTAACATGTGGCCTGTAACACCAAAATCACAAATTCAACCTCCAAAACCTTAAAAATTGACTTTTTTGCATTTTTCAAGCCATGTCTTGATTCAGTCACTTTCAAAACCAGATAAAACCTCAAATGCACTCCAAATATCATCCTTGAACTGTCCCAAATGGTTCCCCACATCTGGAACACCATTTCAGAGAGTTACCATATTGGTCACTTTTGCCCCTTTTGCAAGAAAGTGCCAAAACTTGTTCCTGAGGATTCCAGCTGGTAGTGATCATTCTAAAAGAGATAAGCATCATAACTTGAACTCTTTGAATTATGCATTTCTTTGAAGTCCACTACTCATAAACATCTCATACATGTTATACGTGTTGTGTTTGAATCAATTCATCATGCAATTTTGGCCTGTACCATGAGGTAGCATAGAAAATGCAAACCATGGCATATTTCAAAATCACCATCGGGTTTTAAAATATGGACATCATCTAAAAAAACTAAGGGCACCATTGGATTCCTAGTGAAATTCTAGGCAGGATAGACCTAAATTTTGTCCCAATCCATGGAGAAATAAGAAAGTTACAGCCTTTACGTCTTTGGCCCAAGAACTTGCCTTGCCTTGCCTTGGCCAGGCTTGAAACTTGGTATCCCATATGTATTTATGGGGTGGTTTTGATACACGGATGTATCACCACCCCAGTGGTTGTGCGCGCATGTGTTTGTCTTGGAGGTCTGGGGTTCGAATCCCCCTCGCCCCAGACCCTCCTTTTTTATCACTTGTCCCATTTTTTAATATTTTTCATATTATTTTAAATGATTCGGAAAATTAATTTCTCTCTCAATTTTAATTATTTTTTATTGGTTCTTTTTGCAAAAAATAAAAAAAAAATGTTAAAATATTTTATTTCACAAAAAAATCAAATTTATTTTATTTATTTAATATAGTTGATATTTTTGTAAATAAATTCATTTTTATTGTTTTTAAACATTTCAAAAAATGAATATTCATCTTGAAAATCAAAATCAAATGAGTTCTAAATCATCTTGTGATTAAAACCTCGTTTTTCAAACCTTAATCAAAAATCACAAGTGGTTTATTTAGACTTATTTGGTATTTTTGTCATTTTTATTCATTTTATTAAAAGGATTACTTTTGAAAGAAAATGAAATTAGGGTTTCTTTGGTTCTTGATCTTTACCAAACCTTTCAAAACATTTTGGACCTCTAATAGAGTGTAAGACCCAACCCTTGTTGTACATAAATCATTTTGGGCGTTAGATATTGTATAAGTCCCGACACGATCTCGGCGCATCGCCATTTTCAAACAGAAAGCTTTGGGCCTCTCCTTGAGTTGTAAGCCCCATCACTTGTACAAAAATAATCTTTGGGCCTCTTGAAAGAGTGTAAGCCCCAACCCTTTTATGAAGAAACCTCTTTGGGCCTCAATCATTGTATAAGACCCGATGCGATCTTCAAAACAACGGTGTGATCACTGTTAAACCCTGGGCCTCTCCTTGAGTATAAGCCCCAACAATCTTTTCAAAAATGACTTCTCTTTTGATTTAGATCCAAATATACAGTTCTTATCAAAACTTTCTTTAATTTCTTTGAGCAACTAACAATACAGCATGGAAGATTGCTCACCTGTAAGTTTTTATCAGCATTTCTTTACATGCTTTAATATATATAACTGTATTGTGGGAAGCTGCTCCCCTGTAATTATTCTTTCATATCCTTTTAAATACTTGTCATATATCAACTGTATATATACTAGTATAGCTATTTAGAGTTTTTCCCGGCAACTAGGTCTAGAACTAGGTAAGGCCAGTTGGTCACTCTTAAATACACTCAAAACTAGATCCCCATAGGATTTCCAGATACAGTTTTGCCTTCTCTTGGACTTAAACAATATGGGACAAAAAGAAAGGCAGTATTCTTCGTGAACCTTTTCTCAGACTGTCGCCCCTAGAAATTATCAAAGAAATTCTATTCCCCAGAGTTGATCTATTCTCGGTGAATAGCATCTTTTAAGTTTTTTCAAACCTCAGAACTTTCACTAAATGATCTAGTCTCAGTGAATAGAACTTCTTGAACTTTTCTTGGTTTGGGACCCACGGGCTTCCTAAAAGCATCCCCGCCTCCTCTTGGGCTTTGTACAAGGACCCTCCGGCTTCTTAGAAGTTCTCATGCCTTCTCTTGGGATTAATACAAGGACCCTGAAGACCTCTTAAAGGTATAAGACAGAACTTAGTCATCCTTTGCTAGAGCAGTCATTCCAGTGTCAAATCACAGAACATTTTAGGGTTGATTCTCATCCCATAATACCCTTGCCTCCCTTGGGGCATCATACAAAAGATAAAACTCTTCCACACCAGTAGACTTGGATAGTCTAGATCCCCTTGAGTCTCAAAGACATTCTCAAGTTCCCTACGAACGTAGGAGAAACCCTAATCATCCGATCAATTCCCAGCTGAGTTAAAACCCAGTTTCTCTCCTAAAATTTCACCAAACCAGGGTCAGTTCATCATCAGTATAACACTATCCCAAATCAGAACCTCAAGGCATCTGATATCTCAACTCTTCTGTAACCCTCAGCAAGAGTTGATTCCCCACTTTGGACCTACCTTTGGATCTCCATAATCCTCAGCAGAAGGTAGCCTCCTCTTAGGCTTTGTATAATGATCCTTCCTCAGCGAAGTTAGCCTCCTCTTGGGCTTTATACAATGATTCTCCCCAGCGGAGCTAACCTTTTCAGACTCTCTTGTTGAGTCAATCACTTTTTAGATTCTCTTGTTGAGTCAATCATTTTTCAGACTCTCTTGTTGAGTCAATCATTTTTCAGACTCTCTTATTGAGTCAATCACTTTTCAGACTCTTTTGTTGAGTCAATCACTTTTCAGACTCTCTTGTTGAGTCAATCAACTTTTCAGACTCTCTTGTTGAGTCCACCCTTTTAGCCTCAATGTTGGGCTTTATACAAGACAGATAAAAATACTTCTTAGGCTTGGTATAAAGATTTCCCCTAGCAGAAGTTAGCCTCCCCTTAGGCTTTGTATAATGATTTCTCCAGCTTGTTCAGCCACAATCCTGGGCTTTGTACAGGACATATAAAAGCACTCTCTTGTTGAGTCAAAACCTTTTAACCTCAATCTTGGACTTTGTACAAGACATAAATCTTCATAACCCTCTCTTAAGTTCGGGACAAACATCTTCCCCAGCAGAGTCAATTCCTCCCAACTTTCTCCTAGGCTTTGAGAAATACTCTCCAGCAGAGTCAAACTTATTTCATCCTCAATCTTGGGCTTTGTACAAGACACTTAAAATATCCTCAGCCGAGTCAGTAAAGTCTCACATTTAGCCTCAATCTTGGGCTTTGTACAAAACAGATAAAGATTTCTTTCCCACAGAGCCAGTTTCTTTTCAGCCTCAATCTTGGGCTTTGTACAAGACACATACAAACCTCCCCGGCGGAGTCAAAATCCCTTTTAGCCTCCTCTTAGGCTTTGTATAATGATATCCCCAAAGAGTCAATCTCTTTTTTTCCTCAATCTTGGGCGTTGTACAAGACATAAAAACACTCTCTTGTTGAGTCAATCTTTTCCAGCCTCCTCTTAAGCTTTGTATAAGGACTTCCCCAGTAGAGTCAATCAACCTCTTAGCTTCAACCTTGGGCTTTGATCAAGGAACACAAAAATCAACATCCCCTATAAAGAAAATTATGGCATTGTTGGATTCATATATCCCAGTTAAAGTAATCCTCCTTTATAAACAGTCACCCAACAGTTGTGATAAACAGACAAGACGTCTCCCTTTAGAGATGATAAATTCTCTCTCAGTCAAACCTTTTAGCTTCAATCTTGGGCTTTGAACAAGACACAAATACTCAATCTTTTAGCTTCAACCTTGGGCTTTGAACAAGACACCAAAATATATTTTTCCTCCCTTAGAATAGGAGGAACTACGATTGCTCTGATTTCCCTGTTTCATTTAAAAGGGAATACATAGGCATAAGATTGCGAAATCTTAGCGAGCATACTAAACAAAAACTCTAGGTCCAGTACCTTCACACATCAATCAAAACTTAGGTCCAGTACCTTACCAAAAACATCGGGAAAACCTGAACATCAACAAAAACTTACTCACTCACTCATATTTCCCAAGAAACTTTCCCAACCCATTAACGGATAAACACCATCAAGTACAAAGCGAAACCTAAAGCTAACATCCTGTGGATAACCACATATAGGATGGGTAATTGACAACTCCCCATTGTATAACTTGACCCCGGACCCCCCAATCTCTTTAAAGCGTTTGTTCAGTTAAACATTCGCGTGAAAGGTTAGTTTTAGATAGCTTCCCTTTCCCTTCCAGCTTCATGGGATAAATAAGAAATCAGAAAGTAGCACCCCCTCCTCATTGTGGGGAGAAAACCAAAAACCAGCGATAAGGTGGTCGCATCACCGACTAAAATTGTTCGCTACAGTTAAATGGCGACTCTGCTGGGGACTCATTTTTTTCTGTTAGGATTATAGACTAGAATTCTTAAGAGGTCTAGGATGTTAGTTTTAGGAATATATATATATATATATATATATATCTTTTCCTAATTGATATTCATGTTTATTTTTCTGCTTATGGGACTCCCGGTGATTCCGTATCTGGAAAGTTTGAGTGATACATAAGATAAGTGATGGAATTAGACGGGTAATCTTACAGGGAGTGACTCCTGAATAAGCGACCCCGGTAGACCATCGAATCAGTGGAGATACCCTTTGCGGATTCAATGTCTAAACGACTTCGGTTGTTGAAAGTAGATTGTTCGATTGTGGTATCCATGAAACTGAGGATTTAGTAGGCTGAGACTATGTTACTATTTTGTAGTGCGGAAGCTATCGGAAATAGTTGTCACGCGATACTACCCTCATTTGAGATTACTCTAAGATACTTCAGCTCGCTCGGGTGAACCAGCCTGCTGTTGCTATCCCAAGGGGGGTCAATGATTTTGAGGACAGGTACAAAAAAAACTGAACCTTTGACCCCATGTTTTTTCTATGTTTTTGTGTGCTGCATTCATGCATTCATTTCATTAAAAAAACTTTAAACAAAGAAAAATTTTCTCTTCTAGTATCTCTTTTTCAAATTAAACTAAGACAATGATTGCAAATGTCAGAGAGAAAGATTGCGTTTTGGATTTCGATAGAAGGAAAACTCATAAGTACACCTTCAAGGTTCTAAAACTAGAGGATTTAAGAGGGTTGGCAAGGATGATCACCAACCCTGATGCTTTCAGAGCTAAGTACGGAGGACTGCGGTCTCTGTTAAGGGTCCATGTAATTGAAGGAATGTCGTCTACTCTGATTCAGTTCTACGATCTGGTCTATCACTGTTTTACATTCCCGGATTATCAACTTGCACCAACACTGGAGGAGTACTCTCACCTGACTGATTTACCCATCACTGACCAAGCTCCCTTTTCTGGACTGGAAGAAATTCCAAAGGACCAAACCATTGCAAGAACAATCTATTTGGACGAGTCAGAAGTCAGGACTCACATGACCATTAAGGGTGGAATCCAAGGTTTACCAGCCAAGTTTTTAGTAAAGAAAGCTCTGTACTTTGCTAGTATAGGGAACGTGACTGCTTTCGAGAGCGTCTTTGTTTTACTCACCTACGGGTTATTTCTGTTTCCCAACATTGATGACTTCGTTGATATCAATGTCATTAAGATTTTTCTAATTGGAAACCCTATACCAACCTTGCTCGTAGATGCTTATCATTCTGTACACTTAAGGAATATGTAAAGCGGAGGAATGATCACATGATGTGTACCCCTGCTATATAAATGGTTCACTTCCCATTTACCCAAGTCTGCTGCTTTTTGGGATCATAAGAGTATTCTACGTTGGTCACAAAGAATCATGTCTCTTACCAACTCTGACATTGATTGGTACAATCGGATCTATGACAGGATAAGAATCATTAACCGTTGTGGAAACTTCCCTAATGTACCCCTCTTAGGAATTAAAGAAGGAATCAACTATCATCTAGTTTTAGTTCATCGTTAAATCAGATACTCGATGAGGCGTGTCCCGCGTAATGCTCATCTGGAAGGTCTTTTCTTCAAGGAATGAGAAAATGACAGGGCACTAAAGACATAAATAGTGCATGCCTAGAAACATGTTCACAGGAAAGGAAGAGAGTCTCTAGGAAAATCGGAATGTGTCTCAGTGGAGTCTTATCTCCAATGGGTACAAACTAGAGCTCTCAAGCTGAGGATGCCTTACACTCGTCTAGAAGTTCTTCTGTTAAAGGAATATGTCCTTTATTTTATGTCTGATACGGAAAAACTCCAGGTCACTCTCAACAAAGTTCAACGGGAAAAGAAATCTTGGAAGAACAAGTACCGTATTCTCAATGTGGAGTGTAACAAAATACAGCTACTATTAAAAGAAAAAGATGCTCTGATCGAGATTTTAGAGCAGCATGCTGTAGAAAGTCAAGAAGACCAAAGGAATTTGCTCACTCCTTTCACTTGGCAAAAGGATGACAACCCGACAACGGCCCAAGAGCCCCGATCAAAGAAGAGGAAAATACCAAAACCAGCACCTGAGCTCTCCTCAGAGAGGACTTAGGATCCATAAGTCTAGACATTTCTTTTTACAGCACTTTGTAAATTACTGTATTTCCATTTCCGCAATCTTTGAATTCAATAAAACGGGGTTTCCCCACTGTATGATATTTGCAATCCAATTGTTGAAGTTTCTTTTGATTAAACAAAAAATAATAATTAATATGATCGTTGCATATCATTCATCATTCTCACATAACACATTCTTCTTACCTACGAATCTCACGTTTGTGTCTCGATTCTAGAGTCAAATTGTCTCATTCGTACAATACTCGGGCCAATCGACAAAAGAAAATGGATGATCTCAAGGAAGAGAACAGAGAGTTGAGAGAAGAAATCGACACTCTGAAAGAAGATCTGAGGAAACTTCACAATGACATGCAATCTCTGGCAGCAGCTCAGATTCAACAACAAAGGACTATGATCTCAGAGATCACATCTATGCCCATAGTGGAAAAGTATGATCCTCGGTACAACATGCCTAAAGATTGTCCCTGGGGCATGCCACTCAACTATATCCTGGAAGGATATATTCCGCCGATCATGGAAGATCCGGAAACTGCAGCAGGAGCCGTTGGGCCTGAAGGTTACAAACTTCGAGAAAGCGAAGATGCAAGGGGCATGACAG
The DNA here is from genome assembly GCA_022829125.1 of Lathyrus tuberosus. Classification (NCBI taxonomy): domain Eukaryota; kingdom Viridiplantae; phylum Streptophyta; class Magnoliopsida; order Fabales; family Fabaceae; genus Lathyrus; species Lathyrus tuberosus. The sequence continues at coordinate 6,775,867 of JALAZF010000193.1, forward strand.
CAACTCCTGAAGGTAACAAACTTCGGGATAGGGAAGCACCAAGAGTCACTGCCGTAATGACTATACCACCACCCGTGGTACACACTGTCCCGGAAGGGCAGATTCCACAGATACCTTCTGGTGGAACCGAAAGTATGTACGACAGAATGAATGAGTTCCAGGAGCAATTCTTGGAGATGCAAAAGGAACTGCATGCCATTCGCGGCCAGGATCTATTCTGAAAGGACGCCGCAGACCTTTTTTTGGTTCCCAATGTGAAAATTCCGCACAAATTTAAGGTGCGCGAATTTGAGAAATACAATGGTAACTCTTGCCCTCAAAGTCATTTGGTGATGTACGCTTGGAAGATGTCAACTCAGACAGAGAACTAACAGCTACTGATCCACTATTTTCAAGATAGTTTAACCGGTGCCGCACTCAAATGGTACATGGGATTAAACCGCACTAAGATCGTCATTTTCAGAGATCTTGGCGCTGCCTTTGTTCAATAGTATAAGTATAACCTGGACATGGCACCGGACAGAGATCAACTCAGAGCCATGTCACAGAAGGACAAGGAAACCTTTAAGGAATATGCTCAGAGATGGCTTGAAATTGCCGCCCATATTTGTCCACCTCTTGAGAAAAAAGAGATGACAAAGATCTTCTTGAAAACCTTGAGCTCATTTTACTACGACAGAATGGTCGCCAGTGCGCCCAATGACTTCACTGAGATGGAGGGCACGGGAGTTCGTCTTGAGGAAGTAGTCCGAGAAGGACGTCTGGTCAAAGATGCTGGACCTTCAAGCAGTATCAAAAGATATTGTAGTGCTCTCCCTAAGAAAAAAGGGCAAGATATTGGTAATATCTCTCTCGGAAAGCAAAGGCGACAGTACCAACCAGTAGCAGCTGTAACTCCTGCTATCAATCCTGCGCCTGTCTCAACGTATCAGCCTCAGGTTGCTCAGAGCCAACCGAATCAAAAATAATATCAGCAAAGGACACAACAACCTCTTCAGCAGGGTCATCCTCAATACAACAACAATCGTACAACGCGACCACCAGGATTCGACCCTATACCAATGTTGTACGCGGAACTGTTTCCATTACTACTGATCAAGGGGCACGTCCAAACCAGGGCTCCTCTTGCGATACCGAAGAATCCACCTTTTTGGTTCAAAGCGGATCAGACTTGCCCTTACCATGAAGGAGGACCAGGGCATAACATAGAAAACTGTCTCAGCTTTAAATCCGATGTGCAGAAGCTTGTCAAGAGCGGGGTCCTATCCTTCAAGGATATGAATCTTAATGTTCAGACGAACCCGTTGCCTCAACACGAGAAAGCTGTGGTAAATTTGATAGAGGAAGAGTCTAAGCATAGCTATCAAATTCACGATGTACTCTTATTGGGAACCAGCCTGGTTAAGATGCATTGCAAACAGAGCGGATACGGGCATGTACCATCTCACAACTATCACCAGTGTGATATCTGCTCTAAAGACAATCAAGGATGTTCTGTGGTGCGATCAGCTCTACAGGAACAGATGGATCTCGGGTGGATCCAAGATCAACGAATCCATGAGGTCAACATGACTTATACGAATTCCAACATCATTCAAAACCACGACATCCGTGTGATGAATGTCAACTTGGTGGCAATGCACTCAAGGAAAAGCCAGCATCATGATCTGCCACGGCACGATTACGATTCCTATCTGATTTGCTCGGTAAACAATCAGGGATGCTCTTTTGTACAAGAGGCCCTCCAGCGTCATATGGATCTTGGATGGATTCAGGATTACCACGATAGAAGTCATTATCAAGTGAATATGATGCAAATCTTTGACATTCGCTTGATGAATACCAGCTTGGTGGAATTACACGCTACACACGTCCACCTCAATTTTCTAACTTCGCATGAATATCAGAACTGTAAAGTGTGTCGTGAGAGTGACCAAGGATGTGCACTCGTTCAAAGAACACTGCAACACTTATTGAACCACTGGTGGCTTCTGATCTATATGGACGAAGCTACACAGCAGATCAGTATGACTGATGGGAACCCTACTAGGCATCAAAGTTAGGATGTTAGATCAATGGAAACAGATCTAGTGAGGTTACACTGCATACAAAGCGGACGTGGTCGGGTTCCACCACACAACTATGAGCGCTGTAGAGTTTGCTCAGAGAATAACCAAGGATGCTACCTCGTACGAGAAGCCCTTCAAAGTCAGTTGGACCACAAGGAGATTCAACCATGGTCAAGCTCTAGTTCAATGTCAGACTATCATCAAGGTAAAGATGTTGTTTTAATACCTAAATGAGAAGTGGCCAAAGATATGTCTTCCATAATCCCTCTACTACATGAATCGAGAGTTCCTCTTGATAGTGGAAGGATTCTCAACCTCGAACTAATTGAGGCCGGTTACGATGGTCAGAAAAATCAAAAGGCTCCTGTAGTTATCTATCTACCGAGACCAATACCGTACAAATCCGATAAGGCTATCCCTTATAAATACGGTGCAATAATAATTGAGAATGCAAAAGAAGTTCCATTACCCTCCGTCGTGAATATTGCAGACATCAGTCGAGTAACATGGAGCGGTCGGATCTTCAACCGATGTGTTGGAGAATCCAGCAAAGAAAAGGAACCTCAAACAGAAGTTCCCAATCAACCGTTCAGTCAGTCCAGTAATCCCGACCTTTCAAAAAACAGTGATGAGATGCTGAAGCTCATCCAAAAGAGCGAGTACAACATTGTTGATCAACTGTTGCAAACTCCTTCAAAAATCTATGTGCTATCTCTTTTACTCAGTTTTGAAGCTCACAGGGAGGCTCTACAGAAAGTCTTAGAGCAAGCCTTTGTGGAACAAGATGTGAAAATAAGACAATTCGACAGCATCATCTCCAACATCACTTCCTACAACAACTTAGGATTTAGTGCTGAGGAACTGCCGGAAGAGGGCCATAATCATAATATGGCACTCAACATTATAGTCAACTGCCAGGACGATGCTTTAGCCAGCATACTGGTGAACACCGAATCATCTCTGAATGTTATGCCAAAATCTACTCTGATGCGACTATCATTTCAAGGATTTCCGATGAGAGGCAGTGAGGTCATCATCAAAGCATTTGACGGATCCTGAAAAGTAGTTATCGGTGAAGTCGACCTTCCCATAACTATCGGTCCTCACACTTTCCAAGTCACTTTCCAGGTCATGGACATCCGGGCAGCATACATCTGTTTGTTAGGAAGACCTTAGATACACGAGGCTGGGGCAGTCACTTCGACACTTCACCAGAAATTGAAGTTCGTCAAGAATGACCAACTAGTCACAGTCTGCGAAGAGCAAGCCTTGATCGTGAGCAACTTATCGTCGTCCACTTGTGTAGAACCAGAGGAGGTTGTAGGAACCTGTAGCGAGCGATTTTGGACGCGGTTCTTAAGCGCTGGTCGCTCTCTGCGGTTGAGCTTAAAACTACAGGTCGATTCATTTTTTATCCTATTAAAGCTGATTAAGGAAGGGAAATAGATGTCTCTAATTAACCCTGCTTTGCATACTGAGTTTAAACAACGGTCTGTTAGGTTACGAATGCTATAAATGTGGGGGGCCTTTGTACTGGTTATTTGTATTTTCGCCAATACGGTTTTCTTTTTATCTAGACGGAAGGTTTCTGGTGGGGAACAAGGATTAGGATGTTAGGACTGATGTTTTTGAATTACTGCTTTTGATTGATGGAGATATGAGATTTGGGTTTTTTGTTGATTGTGCTCGCTAAGATCTTTTCTTTCGATCTTATGCCTACGTATTCCCGTTTACCGAAACAGGGAAATCAGAGCGTTCGTAGTTCCTCCTATTCTATGGGAGGAAATGGTTGTTTTGGTGTCTTGTTCAAAGCCCAAGACGTGAAGCGAAAGGGTGATTTGTATCTTGTTCAAAGCCCAAGATATGAAGCTGAAAGGTCTATTTATATCTTGTTCAAAGCCCAAGATGTGAAGCTGAAGGTCCCAACTTTAGAGAGAATTTGTCATCTCTAAAGAGGGGGTTGTATGTCACAACTGTTTTATAAAGGAGAATTACTTTAACCAGGATTTGTGAATCTGGCAATGCCATAATTTCCTTTATAGGGGGTTTTAACCTGAAGGAGAAGACTTTAACTCAGTGTAGAGCAATGCTATCTTTCCTTAGGAATTTCTCATGCTAAAAGAGGGACAGTGGCATGGATGTAGATGATCCAGAGGCTTGCCGCTTACAGCGATTAGATGAAGAGGAAGGAGTTGTTGATGTTTGTGTACTGTGAACGAGGCACAACTTTGATGCTAAAAGGTTAATTGGGTTAACCAGTGGTTTTCTAATAAAAAGCCTAAGAGGAGGCTATTATGTGTCTCGTACAAAGCCCGAGAGAGAGGCTAAAAGGTTTTGACTCAACGTTGGAATCTTTTGGTATCTCGTATAAAGCCCGAGATGGAGGCTATTTGACTCAACAAGGGAGTTTTTTTTTGTGTATCTCGTATGAAGCCCGAGATGGAGGCTGTTGTTTGTTTGGCTCAATAAGAACCTTTTTGTATCTCGTATAAAGCCCGAGATGGAGGTGAAAGGGGTGATTGACTCAACGAGGGAGTCTCTTATGTGTCTCGTACAAAGCCCAAGAGAGAGGCTAAATGTTGTTTTAGTTAAGTGACAGGTCCAGTATACTGATTTTGAAAGAGAAAATCAGTTCTTATATGAGCAACAATGTACTCAGGGATTTGATTCAAGGATCTGGGTTATTCCTGTTCTTTAAGGAAGCGGGAAATCCAAAGGGTATTGAGACTGTCCGAGTCTGCGGGTTTCCTTCCTATTTAACGAAGGGGTTACTTGAGAATGTCTTTGAGACTCAAGGAAGTTAGACTGTCCGCGTCTAGAGTTTTATCTTTTGTACTATGCTTTGAGAAACAGTAGTAGACTCTTTGAAAGGATTGTTCTATGCAGATGACTAAGTTCTGTTCCTATACCTCTAGGAGGTCGTCGGGACAATTTGTACGAAGCCCAAGAGGAGGCTGGAAACTTTTAAGAAGCCGACGGGTCCTTGTACTAAGCCCAAGAGGAGGCTATCATTCCCGGAGGAAGAGATCATTATACGAAGCCTAAGAGGAGGCTGTGAATACTTCTAAGAAGCCGTAGGGTCCTTGTACTAAGCCCAAGAGGAGGCGGGGTTGCTTTTAGGAAGCCTGTGGGTCCTTGCACGATGCCCAAGAGGAGGCCGATGCTTTTAAGAAGCCCGTGGGTCCCCAAACCCCGAGAAATTCAAGGCAATGCTATTCATCGAGAATAGATCAAAGTTAGGAAAGTTCGAGAATTTGGAAGAAACTCAAAGATGCCATTCACAGAGAATACATTCATCTTGGGGAGTAGAGTTTCTTGACAATTCCTAATGAGGACAGCCGAAGAGAAGACTGTATCTGGTGATCCTATTGGGGGATCTAGTTGTCTATTTCTACGAATAAACGAAACGGCGTCACCTAGTTCTAGACGTAGTTGCCGGGGAAACTCTAAATACCTATACTATTATTACACAGTCGATATCAGTTTATGAAAGAAGACTTACAGTGAAACAGCCCCACGATACAGTTATATGTATATGAAAGCGGTAAATGAAAGCAATAACCACTTACTCGGTTGTAGAGCTTCCATGTTGTTTGGTTAGTTGTTCAACAAAGAAAGATTGAAAACAACAGTATATTCAAAATCAAAGGAGAAATTGCTTTGAAAAAGAAAGATTTGGGGCTTACAACTCAAGGAGAGGCCCAGGGTTTTATCAGTGAGCACACTGTTTGAATTTGTACAGAGGGACTTATACAAGTGACTGAGGCCAAAAAAGGTTTTCTGTACAAAGGGATGGGTCTTACACTCTTTCAAGAGGCCCAAAGGGTTTAAAGAAAAAGAGTGGGGCTTATAACACGAGGGTAGGCCCAGATGATTTTTCCGTTTGAAATGGCGATCGCGCCGAGGTTTTCTTTTAACGCGGAGGGACTTATACAATAAGTGAGGCCCAAAATGTTTTGGTTAAAAGGGGATTGGGTCTTACACTCTATTAGAGGCCCAAAGTGTTTTTGAATGGGTCTTATAGCTCAAGGAGAGGCCCAAGGTTATTTTTCAAAAGGCGATGATCGTGCCGTTTATTTGAAAATGTACAGAGGGACTTATTCAACGAATGAGGCCAAAAATATTTCTGTACAAGTGGGTTGGGTCTTACACTCTCTCAAGAGGCCCAAAGTGATTTGAAAATCATTTATGAGGGTTGAATTAATCCAAAAACCCTAATTTGTTTTCAAAAATGTATTTAATTGAATAAAAATTCAATTAAAAATGATCAAAATTGTTTAACATATGAAAAACAAATTGTGATTTTGGATTAATGCTTCAAAAATTAAGTATTGACCTACAAAATAATTAGAAAGCATTAAAAGTTGCAAAATCAATGTAGAAAAAATATTTAAAATGTCAAAAACAATAAAAATATTAATTCTTTGCAAAAATATCAATTATATGAAATAAATAATATTTTTTTGATTTTTTGATAAAATAAAATATTTTAACATTTTTGTGAATTATTAAAAAAAGAATCAACTCAAAATCATTAAAACTCAGAGAGAAATTAATTTTTGAATCAATTAAATAAAAACCACAAAATTCAAATATTTGAATTTCTAAAAATGGCGCCAAGAACAAGCTGAAGAACACGCGCGTGTTCTGGGTTTGGCTGATTTGCATTTTCTACCCAATCTCCCTGAATACTTGATTATAACATGCAATCCACATATCATTATGCTCGCTCAACCTCACGATCATGTCTATGTCCATTAATTTCATTTAAATTAAACATATAACAAGAAATCATGAAAAATCCTCAAGAACCCTAATTTCTGCATGAAGGCTAGGATTTTTTATACACGATTCATACAATGCAATTAATTGAGGGAAAACATTCCATGCATGATTATGAACATATGGCCAAATTATTGTGCAGCAAAAATTGCATGGATCATAGAGTTAGAAGAGCTCATGCTTACCACTTGCAGCTGGTGATCGTTATTTGTGTTGGAGGTGTTACAGCTAGGTTCCAATGATGTGGATAGCTTCCCTAGGTACCAAGTGATGTGTCTGAGTGCTTGGAATGGATTGAAATGGTTTGGAGTTGAAGATGGCGCCTCAACTGCAAAACTGTCAAGAACTTGAGCAATTGGCTGGTGATTTTATGAAATCAGTGTTCCAGATGTTATGTGAGTGTTTGGATCACTTCTATATGATGTATGTGAGGTGTGTGAGTGATTGGTTTGATCGGAAAAGCTCTCAAACTCAAAACCCGATAGCTACCTTGCTAAGAAAGGCATTTTTGCCAAGAGAAAGAGATTTTGAGGAAAGCATCTGTTAGATGGCTTTGGTGTACTCAAACTGATCACAATTGAGCTCTATTTATAGTAGAGCAAGTTTGTTTTGCAAGGAATAGTGAATGTCAACTGGTAAGTAGGCTTGGCCAATGTTGTCCAATGGAAATCCAAGTCTCCTCTAGCCATTGACTAGAGGTTAGGGCACAGAGCTGTGGTTCCCTTGGTCTTGGATAAGTCTTGACTGATTTCAGATGAGAATGGCTCAGTCCATGCCACCTTGATACTTCCATTGAATGCTTCAATCCAAATTTGGAGTCTTGTCCCTATTTTGGCCATTTTAGGTTCAACATGCTATTTCTTGTTCCATGGGCTTTGGAGGCTTGGCTCAGTGATTGTACCCTTTAGATTCAATCCTCAGATGTGTCCAAGTGGATAGGAGCATTTGAATTTGGCTGATTTTGGCAAATCGAGCAAAGTTGCAAATTCTGCCTTGCCTTTGACAGATTTCAGCAAGGCAACTTTCCAATGTCATATCTCATGACTCAAATGGAATTTTGCAATGTTCTTGGCCATTTTGGAAAGCCCTTACATGATATAACAACTGTTTGAACATATTTGGTTTTGATCTCTTTTGAATCCAAGTGAAAAATCCCTCTACATTTGGCAAAAAGTGAAGGCAGATTCTGACTTAGTGAAAATTTCACTAAGTGTTGGAAAAAGTGACATTTTCACTTTTCAGCCATTTTGATCACTCCATAACTCAAAATCCTTAATGAATTGGACTTAGGTCTAGTTGAAGTTTTTGTAGAGGGTAATGAGGGCTACAAATCCATCTTTGGATGAGAAAAAATGGCTTTGTGGTTTAGGAGTTATGATCCTTCAAAGTTGGTACCCTTGTCACTTTATTTTTAACTTAGAAAATTTTCTAAGTTTTTATGGTTACCCCTTTTACAAGTTATCCCACTTTTCTTGATTTTTCTGGATGAATGATGATTCAAATCATACATTAACATCATTTTAGGGTTAAAAATCCATTTTGGTGAAAAATCTCAAAAAGTCAAAGTTGACTTTTGTGCACAGTTGACTTTTTATCAGATGAATTCCAAACTGTGCAATTCTTCAGGAAATCATGTCCTTGACCTAAATCAAACTTGATGGACATGTTCCATGGGTGTCATAGGGTATATTGAATCATGTCTTAGGGCTTGGGAGCATGTCATGGTCAAAAGTCAAAGTTATAGTTGACTTTCCTCGCGAAACCCTAATTGTGGTGCAGATGAAATTGAAACTTGTTGCTCAAGCTTCTTAGATCAATCCATTGTCCCAAATGGATCAATATAGTTGATTAGAGACCCTCAAATCCTCTCTTGAGGTCTTGGTTCATGATTTGTCCCAAAAGTCAACTTAGGGGTGAATTAGGTCAAGAAACCCTAATTCCTGATTTTTGATGTATGCATCCCCTGAGGCAAAATTGACTTGATGAATGGGTCCATGAGGTTCCATGGAGTACATTAGGTTGTGTTTTGGATCTTTGGCTTGTGTCCAGATGAAATTTTTCATCTGGAGGCCCTGGTTGACCAAAACCCTAATTTGGTGACACTGGCGATCTTGAAGCTTGATCCACCTAGAAGGGAGCAACCTTGTGCTTAATCCTTGAAGTGGGAGTCCTCTTGATCCATTGTGGATGTTTGAGAGGTTAGACAAGTTGAAGATCATTTCATTCCTTGATTGATCCTTTGTCTAAGGCTCTGAGAGGGTTTAAAACCCTAATTTTGATTGTAGTGAATGCTCAATAATCCTTGAGGCATTTGATGAGGCATGATGGTTCATCCACATTGTGATGATGATTTGCACAATGATGGGAAATCTTAGTGGTCAAAATTTGGGGTATGACAGAACCCAGTTCCAAGCACTTTTGGTGAGCAATGACAACCAATCAGAAAGAGGAACGTCGATTTCTTCATACAAAGATGCTCTCGAAGTGATCAAAAGTAAAAATGCAAAAGGACGGGGACAGCTTGTCATTCCTACTGATAACAAGGTAAAGAAAGGTCTTGGTTTTTCTTCAAACTGTACCCAGACTAGGGATGTAAATGGATATCCATGGGGACAGATACTATGATATTTGTATCCGTCCCGTTGAATAAATATGATATCCATATCTGTTTCATATCCATACAGATATCCGTTAAGCGGGTAATCCGCGGGTTTTACGATATCCGTGGATATTTACAGATATCCATGGATATTTACAGATATCCATGGATAATATTTTTTATAAAAATTATTTTTTGAAAAAATATTTTTAACTTCTTTTAAAGACACAAAAAGTCGTTATCACATAACAATCATAGAAATCGCACTTAATTTAACAATAAAATTTTATCACATTAATTTTTTTCTTATTCACCAAAATTAATTTTTTTCTTATTCACCAAAATATAATTAGATCCAAACATAATATACATAGATTTAATTTTTAACCAAACAAATAAAAGATAATGTGATTGTGAGTTATGATGGAAGAGGGAACGATAAAAGAGTAAGCAGGGAGACACTGGTTCGACAGAGAAATAACGACACTAGTTGGTTGGACTATGAAATTATTGAAGTGAGGTATGAAGTATTAAAGAGTTTAAATATGAATTGCCTAATAGAATTTAAATGAAATGTGAAAGGTTTTCTTCAAAAAAAATTAAAAAAAAAAGAAAATAAGAAGACTAACTGTTTTAGAAGATGAAAAGATAAGGTATAATAAATTAATGATATTTAAATAATTTTAATAATTTATTAACGGATATGGATATCCGCGGGCATGGATATCATTAAACCCGTATCCATATCCATTAACAAACGGATATTTAGATATCCATTTATTTTATTCGTGGATATCCATTAAGCTACCCGCCCCATATCCGTGATGGATTTTATCCGCGGGTACGGATTTTTTTGCCATCCCTAACCCAGACTACTACTAACGGTGAAAGCCTTCATCCCATTCAGGACTTCTTCCACAGTGGAGGTTTCCTTCACCCAGTATCTCAAGAAGTACATACCATCAACGAGGGTGACTCCTCTGATACAAATGAGGAGTGGAAGTCCTATCTTAACGAGGATGATTATATGTCTCAGGGAGAGGTGCCTACGCCATTTTGCTATCCCGCACAGATCCAAGATATATACCAAGATCAGACATCAAGATGATATACGGAGATTGTGATCTGGAAGGATGTCGTGCTCCACCCAACTCATTAGAGGAGGACACTCTGATGAAAGACAACTTTGACCACGACTATTATGGCCCAATGGATGGCCTGCCTATCAGGCAGCCGTACCCAGGAGACTAGGGGCAAAAGAGTCAGCCGAACGATGCATATCAGCTGAGCATCATTGAAAAGAATACTTGCGTCCCCGCCGAATCTTGGGATCATTACTCAGGGCATTCGGAAGATATCCAGTACAATGATGAATTTGCAAAGATTGTAGGACAGCAGTTCATCAACTATGTTTTTCCCGAGGTCAACGTCATCGAAAGGGATGACTCCTCCAGTTCCAAGGAAGTGTGGGACACTTTAGGACAACCGAGTGGAAAATTAGACTTCTTAGTCAAGTACACCGCTCCTGAAAGCTCTCGTATCAGGCTCGAAGACATCCAACCAACTGGATGGGGAGATCCACCTGAGAGTGCAAACACTGTGCAAGATACAACAGAAGAATCCTCCTACGACAACTGTACCAGGGAGACAAATTTCAATGATCCTGCTCCACCAGAAATCAGCGCCATTTTTGAAGACAAGCCAAGAAGGAAAGTACCCGACTTTGTGATTCACCGAGAAGTTCGCCGCCAATGAGTCGTTGTCGACGTTCCGAAAGTCGTCCATAAGTCTAAGTCATTGTCGTCTTTGTTTTAAACTTTCACCTTGCCCAGGTGAAACAGACGTTTTGATAGGGCTCACTTTCTATAAATGTCTCTCTTCGCTTTGCCCAAAGCGACAGAGTTTTGTTTTATAGGGCTGTAGTTTCAAGAATCGACCAAATCATAAATAAAATAACGTCGTTCTGTAATTTCTGCATTATTTACTATTTTCTCTTTTCGCTTTTTTAGAAAATGGTAATCCTAAAAACAACTCAAATAATAAAAACAAGCAGTTTTAAGAAATTACACTGCACACACTCTTGCATTTTCTCTATCTCTTCTAAAACAAATTATCACATCATGCAAATTGCTTGTTTTAAACCCCATTGAAACATACGATCCAATGCCTTCTCCCAACTTTGAATTCCCGGTATTTGAGGCTGGAGAAGAAAATGATGAAGAAATTCCAGAAGAGATCTCCCAATTACTCAGACAAGAGGAAAGGTCCATTGAACCTCACAAAGAGCCGTTGGAAATGGTCAACTTAGGTTTAGAAGAAGAGAGAAAAGAAGTCAGGATTGGGGCACTGCTCAGTCCAACTGTCAAAGAAGGTTTGATAAAGTTTCTCAAAGAGTTTCCTGGTGTATTCGCGTAGTCCTATCAGGATATGCCAGGGTTGGATACCAGCATCGTGGAACATCATCTACCGTTAAGATCAGAATGTCCGCCAGTAAAACAAAGGTTAAGATGGACTCATCCAGACATGGCCATCAAAATTAAAGAGGAAGTACAGAAACAGATTGACACATGTTTTCTCGCCACATCAGAATATCCTCAATGGCTAGCTAACATAGTACCAGTTCCGAAAAAGGACAGAAAAGTTAGAATGTGTGTAGACTACAGGGATCTTAACAAAGCAAGTCCTAAGGATGACTTTCCCTTACCACACATAGATATGTTGGTAGACAGTACAACGAAGTTCAAAGTCTTCTCCCTCATGGATGGATTCTCGGGCTATAATCAAATAAAAATGGCGCCGAAAGACATGGAGAAAACTTCGTTCATCACCCCATGGGGCACTTTTTGATACAAGGTAATGTCGTTCGGTTTGAAGAACGCCAGGGTAACCTATCAAAGGGCCATGACAACTATGTTCCACGACATGATACACAAAGAAATCGAAGTGTATGTCGATGATATGATTGCCAAATCTAAGACAAAAGAGGAGCATGTGACCCACCTGTCAAAGCTATTCGAGCGATTGAGAAAGTACAAATTCCGCTTGAATCCCAATAAGTGCACATTTGGTGTCTGTTCGGGGAAACTTTTAGGGTTCATCATCAGCCAGAAAGGAATTGAGGTTGATCCTGACTGAAATTCTGGTACAGATGTGTGATGTCTTTGTGCAATGTCACAACATCGCAATCTGCTGAACAATGCAATAATAGAAATAGTAAATAACACACTGAATTGTTCACCCAGTTCGGTTACAACAACCTACATCTTGGGGCATACCAAGCCAGGAAGGAAGTCCACTATTAGTAGTATCAAATTACAGACTCAACAGACCAGTTGACAATCTACCTAATTTAATCACTACCCAATGACCCTTCTACCTAAGTCCTCCCTAGGTAAGAGACTTCATCTCACTTCCTATCATCACAATGATGTCTAGCAGTCAACTACACCGTCACTGCATCAACAACTTGTTTACCAACAACTTTTCTAACACAGAAAACCAGAAGACACACTTCCATGACTCACATTGGAGTTGCTTCAAAGCTTCCTCCAAGAACAAACCCAAACTCATTACCTACAGGTTTCTGAGTTAACCACAGTGACCATCTCACAACCCGAGTGGTTCACTTTGACAAAGCCCTAAAGATCTACATCTTGGACCCGTACCTCTTCTAGGTTACAACGTGGCAAGTAACTACGTCCAGCAAAGGGGCAAATCCCCCGGCAGCAGTCATGTCATCCATCAGGAAAATTCCAGTCAAGGTCATCTTCGACGGAAGCTCAGGATACCCAGAATTCAAAGTTTGTAGAAGGATAGTGGTTGTTATGTTTCAATGTAGCCCTTTTCCCTTAAACTACTATTTTCTAGCTTTGTAAATACTCTATGGTATCACGCGTTTGGCTGATTCCATCCTATTGTCATACCCCAAATTTTGACCACCAAGATTTCCCATCATTGTACAAATCATCACCACAATATGGATGAACCATCATGCCTCATCAATATCCTCAAAGATGTTTGAGCATTCACCACATCAAGAATCAAGCACAAGGTTGCAGCATTCCAAGTGGATCAAGCCTCCAGACCGCCTGTGTCACCAAATTAGGGTTTTGGTCGACTGAGGCCACCAGATGAAAATTTTCATCTAGGCATGAGCCAATACCTCAATATATGGTCCAATAAGCTCAAAAGGATCTCAAGAGCCCATCCACAATGGCCAAATCACCTTGAAAGTCCATCTATCAAAAAATCAGGAATTAGGGTTTCTTGACCTAATTCACCCCTAAGTTGACTTTTGGGACAAAACACGAGCCAAGACCTCAATACATAATTTAAGGGACTCCAATACACTACATTGGTCCATTTGCAACAATGGATTGATCCAAGAAGCTTGATCCACAAGTTTCAATTTCATCAGGACCACAATTAGGGTTTCGAGGAAAAAGTCAACTGTACCTTTGACTTTTGACCAAGACATACCGCCAAACCTTGGGACATGATTCAATACACCCTATAACACCTATGGAATATATCCATTAGGTTTGATTTAGGTCAAGGACTTGATTTCACAAAGGATCGCATAGTTTGGATTTCATCCGACAAAAAGTCAACTGTCCACAAAATCAAGTTTGACTTTTTTTGGAATTTTTCACAATTATGGTTCCTTGACCCTAAATCAAAGTTGAAGTATGCCATGAGGGCTTTCCAACAAGTACCAGATCATCTCCAAATTCCATTTGAGCAAGGAGATACAACCCTTGGAACATGGCATCATGAACTGGTTTTTACAAGGCAGAATTTGTGCATTTTGTTCGATTTTCCCAAATCTGATAAATCCAAGCCTTGTAATCAATTTGGACACATCTGAGGATCAAATCCAAGGGGGTGATCTGATCTCCAAGCCTCACAAGTCCAAGAATCTACAATAGCCATGCCAAACCTAAAAAGGCTATAAAGACTCCAATTTTGTTTCCAAGCCTTTAATGAATGCATCAAGGTGGCATGAACTGAGCCTATTCCAATTGAATTCAGTCCAAACTTATCTCTGAACCAAAGCTACAAAGCCTGTGCTCTAATCTCAAGTCAATGGCTAGAGGAGACTTGAGATTCCTTTTGCTTAACATTGGCCAAAGGCCCGCTGCATTTGCCATACACTATTGCTTGCAAAACAAACTTGCTCTACTATAAATAGAGCTCATTTGTGCCCATTTTGAGTACACAAAATCACCCAAACTGATGCTTTCCTCAAAATCCCTCTCTTTAGGCCAAAATGCCTTCTTTTGCAAGGTATCTCTGAGTTTTTGAGTTAGAGAGCAATTTCATCACAGCTCATGATCCCAACACCTCTAATATGTTCTATCTAAGCTGTCCAAACTCTAACATGTGACATGTAACACCAAAATCTCAAAGTCCACTTCCAAAACCTCAAAATTGGACTTTTTTGCATTTTTCAAGCCATGTCTTGATTCAGTCACTTTCAAAACCAGATAAAACCTCAAACACACTCCAAATATTATCCTTAAATTGTCCCAAATGGTTCCCCACGTATGGAACACCATTTGAGAGAGTTGCCATATTGGTCACTTTTGCCCCTTTTGAAAGAAAGAGCTCAAACTTGTTCCTGAAGACTCCAGCTGGCGGTGATCATTCTAAAAGCTTCTAAGAGATCAATTGAGAGTGTCTAAAGCATCAAATTACTTCTGGCACAAGAAACTTGGCAGATAGCACAAAAAGCTCCCAAAGAGGTAAGCATCACAACTTGAACTCTTTGAATTATGCATTGCTTTGAAGTCTACTGATCATAAACATCTCATACATGTTGTATATGTTGTGTTTGAACCAATTCATCATGTAATTCTTGTCTGTAACATGAGGTAGCATAGAAAATGCAAACCATGGCCTATTTCAAAATCACCATCAGGTTTTAAAATGGGGACCTCATCTGAAAAAACCATGACCACCATTGGATTCCTTGGGAAATTCTAGGCCAGATGCATATAAATTTTGTCCCAATCCATGGAGAAATGAGAAAGTTAGAGGCTTCACGTAAATGGCCCAAAAGCTGGCCTTGCATTGCCTTGCCTAGGCCTAAAACAAGGCACCCCTTATATATTTATGGGGTAGTTTTGATACACAGATGTATCACCACCCCAGTGGTTGCAGGCTCATGTGTTTGGCTAGAAGGTCTGGGGTTCGAATCCCCCTCGCCCCAAACCCTTTTTTTTTTTACCACTTTTTCCATTTTTTTTCATATATTTTTCATATTATTTTAAATGATTTGGAAAACTAATTTCTCTCTCAATTTTAATTATTTTTTATTGGTTATTTTTGCAAAAAATCACAAAAATGTTAAAATATTTTATTTCACAAAAAAATCAAATTTATATTATTTATTTATGATAATTGATATTTTTGTAAATAAATTCATTTTTATTGTTTTTAAACATTTCAAAAAATTGAATATTCATCTTGAAAATCAAAATCAAATGAGTTCTAAATCATCTTGTGATTAAAACCTCATTTTTAAAACCTTAATCAAAAATCACAAGTAGTTTATTTAGACTTATTTGGTTGTTTTTGTCATTTTTATTCATTTTATTAAAAGGATTACTTTTGAAAGAAAATGAAATTAGGGTTTCTTTGGTTCTTGATCTATATCAAACCTTTCAAAACATTTTGGGCCTCTAAAAGAGTGTAAGACCCGATCCTTGTTGTACATAAACCATTTTGGGCCTCAGATATTGTATAAGTCCAGACACGATCTCGGCGCGATCCCATTTTCTAACAGAAATCTTTGGGCCTCTCCTTGAGTTGTAAGCCCCATCACTTGTACAAAAATAATCTTTGGGCCTCTTGAAAGAGTGTAAGCCCAAACCCTTTTGTAAATAAACCTTTTGGGGCCTCAGTCGTTGTATAACTCCCGATACGATCTTCAAAACAACAGTGCGATCACTGTTAAACCTTGGGCCTCTCCTTAAGTATAAGCCCCAACAATATTTTCAACACAACCTCTCTTTTGATTTAGATTCAAATAAACATGTTGTTATCAAAACTTTCTTTAATTTCTTTGAACAACTAACAATACAGCATGGAAGCTTGCTCACCTGTAAGTTTTTATCAGCTTTCCTTTACATGCTTTAATATATATAACTGTATTGTGGGAAGCTGCTCCCCTGTAATTCTTCTTTCATACCCTTTTAAATACTTGTCATATATCAATTGTATATATACTAGTATAGCTATTTAGAGTTTTCCCCTGCAACTAGGTCTAGAACTAGGTAAAGCCAGTTGGTAACTCTTAAATACAGTCAAAACTAGATCCCCATAGGATTTCCAGATACAATCTTACCTTCTCTTGGGCTTAAACAATATGGAACAAAGAGAAAGGCAATATTCTCTGTGAACCTTTTCTCAGGCTGTCACTATTAGAAATTGTCAAAGAAATTCTATTCCCGAGGGTTGATCTATTCTCGGTGAATAGCATCTCTTGAGTTTCTTCAAACCTCAGAACTTTCACTAAATGATCTATTCTCGGTGAATAGCATTCCTTGAACTTTTCTTGGTTTGGGACCCATAGGCTTCCTAAAAGCATCCCCGCCTCCTCTTGGGCTTTGTACAAGGACCCTCCGGCTTCTTAGAAGTTCTCGTGCCTTCTCTTGGGCTTAATACAAGGACCCTGAAGACCTCTTAAATGTATAAGACAGAACTTAGTCATCCTTTGCTAGAGCAGTTTTTCAAGTGTCAAACACAACCAACCATTTTAGGGTTGATACTCAACCCTCACTCGCCTCCCCTAGGGGAATCATACAAAAGATAAAACTCTTCCACACCAGTAGACTTAGATAGACTAAATCCCCTTGAGTCTCAAATACATTCTCAAGTTCCCTACGAACGTAGGAGAAACCCTGATCATCCGATCAATTCCCAGCTGAGTTAAAACCCAGTCTCTCTCCTAAAAATCCCCAAACCAGGGTCAGTTTATCATCAGTATAACACTATCCCAAATCAGAACCTCAAGGAATTTCATTTCTCAACTCTTCTATAACCCTCAGCAAGAGTTTATTCCCCACTTGGACCTGCCTATGGATCCCAATAATCCCCAGCAGAAAGATAGCCTCCTCTTAGGCTTTGTATAATGATCCTTCCTCAGCAAAGTTAGCCTCCTCTTGGGCTTTATACAATGATTCTCCCCAGTGGAGCTAACCTTTTCAGACTCTCTTGTTGAGTCAATCATTTTTCAGACTCTTTTGTTGAGTCAATCACTTTTCAGACTCTCTTGTTGAGTCAATCACCTTTTCAGACTCTCTTGTTGAGTCAGCCAGTTTTAGCCTCAATCTTGGGCTTTGTACAAGACAGATAAGCACTTTCTTGTTGAGTCAATCTTTTTCTAGCCTCCCATTTGGCTTGGTATAAAGATTTCCCCTAGCAACAATTAGCCTCCTCTTAGGCTTTGTATAATGATTTCTCCAACTTGTTCAGCCACAATCCTGGGCCTCGTACATGACAAATAAAAGCACTCTCTTGTTGAGTCAAAACCTTTTAGCCTCAATCTTGGGCTTTGTACAAGACATAAATCTTCATAACCCTGTCTTAAGCTCGGGACAAACATCTTCCCCAGCAGAGTCAATTCCTCCCAGCCTTCTCTTAGGCTTTGAGAAATACTCTCCAGCAGAGTCAAACTTATTTCAGCCTCAATCTTGGGCTTTGTACAAGACACTTAAAATATCCTCACCCGAGTCAGTTAAATTTCTCATTTCAACCTCAATCTTGGGCTTCGTACAAGACACATACAAACCTCCCCAACAGAGTCAAACTTTTTTTAGTCTCAACCTTGGGCTTTGTACAAGAAAGACAAAACATTTTCCCCAGAAAAGTCAAACTATTAGCTCCTCTTAGGCTTTGTATAATGATATCCCCAAAGAGTCAGTCTCTTTTTTTTTGCCTCAATCTTGGGCTTTGTACAAGACATAAAAACACTCTCTTGTTGAGTCAATCTTTTCTAGCCTCCTCTTAGGCTTTGTATAAGAACTTCCCTAGCGGAGTCAATCAACCTCTTAGCTTCAACCTTGGGCTTTGACCAAGGCACACAAAAATTAACACCCCCTATAAATGAAATTATGGCATTGCTGGATTCATATATTCCAGTTAAAGTAATTCTCCTTTATAAATGGTCACCCAACAGTTGTGATAAACAGACAAGATGACTCCCTTTAGAGATGATAAATTCTCTCTCAGTCAAACCTTTTAGCTTCAATCTTGGGTTTTGAACAAGACAATAATACTCAACCTTTTAGATTAAATCTTGGGCTTTGAACAAGACACCAAAATATCTTTTTCCTCCCTTAGAATAAGAGGAACTACGATTGCTCTGATTTCCCTGTTTCATTTAAATGGGAATACGTAGGCATAAGATTGTGAAATCTTAGCGAGCATACTAATCAAAAACTCTAGGTCCAATGCCTTCACACATCAATCAAAACTTAGGTCCAGTACCTTACCAAAAACATTGGGAAAACCCGAACATCAACAAAAACTCACTCACTCACTCACTCATATTTCCCAAGAAACTTTCCCAACCCATTAACGGATAAACACCATCAAGTACAAAGTGAAACCTAAAGCTAATAACCTGTCGATAACCACATATAGGATGGGTAATTGACAACTCCCTATTGTATAATCTGACCCCGGACCCCCCAATCTCTTTAAAGCGTTTGTTCAGTTAAACATTCGCGTGCAAGATTAGTTTTAGATAGCTTCCCTTTCCCTTCCAGCTTCATGGGATAAATAAGAAATCAGAAAGTAGCACCCCCTCCTCATTGTGAGGAGAAATCCAAAAACCAGCGATAAGGTGGTCGCGTCACCGACAAAAATCGTTCGCTACACCTATCAATAAAATTTGAGCCCTAGTGCCTTTGCTTGAAATTATTATTTGTTTTAGCTTTACAGAACGACATTTTAATATGATCAATGATTCATGAAATAAAACAAAAATGAATTTACTTGTCAAACTTTTTCTGCTTTTAAAATAAAGATGGCAATTCCTTTTGATTGTTGAACATCAAAAGAACATCGATCACTTCTCCAAAGGTGATTAAGCTTCAAGGTGCAGAATTAAGGTACTCCTTCTAAACCAGTGCTCCTGAATGAAGGATCAGTTGTGTCAGATGCGAATATTCCGTCTGACATCCCCGACAGAGTTCTTATCTCCTAAGTGTGACCAACGTTGTTCCTCATAGGGACTATCTCTCCTAAGAAAGGTAGAATTGCTATTTTGGACCAAATGGTACTTCCTCGTTCCCAAAAGTGGCCGAGTATCCAGTCGTGTTCATCCACTAGTCTGTATGTCGTGTCAGTTTTGTCAGCATAAACATACATACATCATGCATTATTTATTTGCATTCATATTCATATTGAATCGCTATCACTCTAGTCGGTCTTATCCCCTAGTGATGAAAGTCCTCTTCTCAATCGAGTTGTCAGTTCTTTCCCTGTCAGGAACTATTGCGTCTGAACAATCTCTCTTCCAGTTTATTTCTGGATTGGAGACGATCCTCGACCACTTTGATAACTTGAACCTCTGAAAAGTAAGAAGACATTCGACAAACATCGCTCTTCACCATTAAAGATGATATTTTCGCTTTCCCAGATTAAGGAAAATCCCCAGAGGAAGCCTCACAACTAAGGACTCTCAGCAACACATTGATTTTTCTCCCCAAAAGAGTCAATGTTAATGAAGTCATCACCACCTCAAAATTGGATTACATCACATGGCATTTCCCCGAGAAGATCTCGAGGAAAAGTATGATGTAATATCCCCAAGCAGGAAGCAGCCTCTCAAGAGACTAGTTTTCCCCAATAGAGTCGACAAATGGTGTCTCTAGTGGAGAAGTTTGCCCATACCTACAACTCAGACGAATGGGTTCCACAACAAGTCTGACATCAAAACTTTTTCCATCAAATGGCATCTCCCCAAGAAAATTCGGCCAGAAGTTTAAGGAAAACCGCTACAAATAACGTCTCTTGTCAAGAAAGTTTATTGACAAAAGAAACCTAGACCAGTTCCTTGGCTGAAGACCAGGATCGAGGGGAAGTTTATATCAGAAACTGAGACCAGTTCCTTGGCTGAAGACCAGGATCGAGGGGAAGTTTATTTCAGAAACTAAGACCAGTTCTTTGGCTGAAGACCAAGATCGAGGGGAAGTTTATATCAGAAACTGAGACCAGTTCCTTGGCTGAAGACCAGGATCGCGGGGAAGTTTATTTCAGAAACTAAGACCAGTTCCTTGGCTAAAAACCAGGATCGAGGGGGAGGTTTTACCCTTTTCTAAGCATCATTGCCTGACAAAAGAAGATGGATGAGCAAGCAACAATTCACAACCACCGTCAAAATTTTGGGTATTCCGATATTTAATCCTCTTGCACCGCGAATGCCTGAATAACTTCGCCATTCACACCTTCGGGTCCAAGAAGATTAAATAGGGGCATCTGTCAAACCCCAAATTTTGACCACCAAGATTTCCCATCATTGTGCAAATCATTACCACAATATGGATGAACCATCATGCCTCATCAATATCTTCAGAGATGTTTGAGCATTCACCACATCAAGAATCAAGCACAAGGTTGCAGCATTCCAAGTGGATCAAGCCTCTAGATCGCCTGTGTCACCAAATTAGGGTTTTGGTCGACTGAGGCCTCCAGATGAAACTTTTCATCTAGGCATGAGCCAATACCTCAATATATGGTCCAATAAGCTCAAAAGGATCTCAAGAGCCCATCCACAATGGCTAAATCGCCTTGAAAGTCCATCTATCAAAAAATCAGGAATTAGAGTTTCTTGACCTAATTCACCCTTAAGTTGACTTTCGGGACAAAACATGAGCCAAGACCTCAAGACATGATTTGAGGGTATCTAATACACTACATTGATCCATTTGCAACAATGGATTGATCCAAGAAGCATGATCCACAAGTTTCAATTTTATCAGGACCACAATTAGGGTTTCGAGGAAAAAGTCAACTGTACCTTTGACTTTTGACCAAGACATGCTCCCAAACCTTGGGACATGATTCAATATACCCTATAACACCTATGGAATATATCCATTAGGTTTGATTTAGGTCAATGGCTTGATTTCACAAAGGATCGCATAGTTTGGATTTCATCCGATAAAAAGTCAACTGTGCACAATTATGGTTCTTTGACCCTAAAACAATGTTAATATGTGCTTTGAATCATCATTCATCAAGAAAAATCAAAGAAAGTGAGTTAACTTGTAAAAGGGGTAACCATAAAAAACTTAGAATTTTTCTAAGTTACGGAACAAAGTGGCTAGGGTACCAACTTCCAAGGACCATAACTTGAGATCCAAGCAAACATTTTGGGAGATCCAAAGCTGGATTTGTAGGTCTTGCTACACTCTACAAAAGCTTTAACTGCATCAAACTCCAATTCCTCATGGATTTTTAGTTATGGAGTGATCAAAATGGCTGAAAACATGAAAATGACACTGTTCCAACACTTAGTGAAATTATCACTAAGTCAAAATCTGCCTTACTTTTTCCAAAATGTAGGGAAATTTTTCACCTTGATTCAAGTCAAACCAGGTCTAGAGGTGGACATCAAAGTTGAAGTATGCCATGAGGGCTTTCCAACAAGTACCAGATCATCTCCAAATTCCATTTGAGCAAGGAGATACAACCCTTGGAACATGGCATAATGAACTGGTTTTTACAAGGCAGAATTTGTGCATTTTGCTCGATTTATCCAAATCTGATAAATCTAAGCCTTGTCATCAATTTGGACACATCTGAGGATCAAATCCAAGGGGGATGATCTGATCTCCAAGCCTCACAAGTCCAAGAATCTACAATAGTCATGCCAAACCTAAAAAGGCTACAAAGATGCCAAGACTCCAATTTTGTTTCCAAGCCTTTAATGAATGCATCAAGATGGCATGAACTAAGCCTATTCCAACTGAATCCAATCCAAACTTATCTCTGAACCAAAGCTACAAAGACTGTGCTCTAATCTCAGGTCAATGGCTAGAGGAGACTTGAGATTCCTTTTGCATAACATTGGCCAAAGGCCTGGTACAGCCTCCATTCACTATTGATGCCAAAACAAACTTGGTACACTATAAATAGACATCAATTGTGATCAGTTTGAGCACACCAAAGCACCCAAACTGATGCTTTCCTGAAAATCCCTCTCTTTAGGCCAAAATGCCTTCTTTTGCAAGGTATATCTGAGTTTTTGAGTTAGAGAGCAATTCCATCACAGCTCATGATCCAAACACCTCTAATATGTTGTATCTAAGTTGTTCAAACTCTAACATGTGACCTGTAACACCAAAATCACAAAGTCAACCTCCAAAACCTCAAAAAAATGACCTTTTTTGCATTTTTCAAGCCATGTCTTGATTCAGTCACTTTCAAAACCAGATAAAACCTCAAACACACTCCAAATATCATCCTTAAACTATCCCAAATGGTTCCCCATATCCGGAACACCATTTGAGAGAGTTGCCATATTGGTCACTTTTGCCCCTATTGCAAGAAAGTGCCAAAACTTGTTCCTGAGGATTCCAGCTGGTGGTGATCATTCTAAAAGCTTCCAAGGGATCAATTGAGAGTGCCTAAAGCATAAAATTACTTCTGGTACAAGAAACTTCGCAAATAGCACAAAAAGCTCCCAAAGAGGTAAGCATCATCACTTGAACTCTTTGAATTATGCATTGCTTTGAAGTCCACTGCTCATAAACATCTCATACATGTTATACATGTTATGTTTGAATCAATTCATCATGCAATTCTGGCTTGTTCCATGAGGTAGCACAGAAAATGCAAACCATGGCCTATTTCAAAACCACCATCGGGTTTTAAAATAGGGACATCATCTGAAAAAACTAAGGGCACCATTGGATTCCTTGTGAAATTCTAGGCAGGATAGACCTAAATTTTGTCTCAACCCATGGAGAAATGAGAAAGTTACAACCTTTATGTTTTTGGCCCAAGAACTTGCCTTACCTTTCCTTGTCTTGCCTAGCCTTGCCTTGCCTTGTCTTGGCCAGGCCTGAAACTTGGTATCCCATATGTATTTATGGGGTGATTTTGATACACGGATGCATCACCACCCCATTGGTTGTGCGCATGTCTTTGTCTTGGAGGTTTGGGGTTCGAATCCCCCTCGGCCCAGACCCTCCTTTTTTATCACTTGTCCCATTTTTTAATATTTTTCATATTATTTTAAATTATTTGGAAAATTAATTTCTCTCTCAATTTTAATTATTTTTTATTGGTTCTTTTTGAAAAAAATCACAAAAATGTTAAAATATTTTATTCCACAAAAAAAATCAAATTTATATTATTTATTTAATATAGTTGATATTTTTGTAAATAAGTTCATTTTTATTGTTTTTAAACATTTCAAAAAATGAATATTCATCTTGAAAATCAAAATCAAATGAGTTCTAAATCATCATGTGATTAAAACCTCATTTTTCAAACCTTAGTCAAAAATCACAAGTGGTTTATTTAGACTTATTTGGTATTTTTGTCATTTTTATTCATTTTATTAAAAGGATTACTTTTGAAAGAAAATGAAATTAGGGTTTCTTTGGTTCTTGATCTTTATCAAACCTTTCAAAACATTTTAGGCATCTAATAGAGTGTAAGACCTAACCCTTGTTGTACATAAACCATTTTGGGCCTCAGATATTGTATAAGTCCCGACACGATCTCATCGCGATCGCCATTTTCAAACAGAAATCTTTGGGCCTCTCCTTGAGTTGTAAGCCCCATCACTTGTACAAAAATAATATTTGGACCTCTCGAAAGAGTGTAAGCCCCAACCCTTTTATAAAGAAACCTCTTTGGGCCTCAGTCATTGTATAAGACCCGATGCGATCTTCAAAACAACGGTGTGATCACTGTTAAACTCTGGGCCTCTCCTTAAGTATAAGCCCCAACAATCTTTTCAAAAACGGCTTCTCTTTTGATTTAGATCCAAATATACAGTTGTTATCAAAACTTTCTTTAATTTCTTTGAGCAACTAACAATACAACATGGAAGCTTGCTCACCTATAAGTTTTTATCAGCTTTCCTTTACATGCTTTAATATATATAAGTGTATGGTGGGAAGCTGCTCCCCTGTAAGTCTTCTTTCATATCCTTTTAAATAAGTGTCATATATCAACTGTATATATACTAGTATAGCTATTTAGAGTTTTCTCCGGTAACTAGGTCTAGAACTCGCTAAAGCCAGTTGGTCACTCTTAAATACAGTCAAAACTAGATCCCCATAGGATTTCCAGATACAGTCTTGCCTTCTCTTGGGCTTAAACAATATGTAACAAAGAGAAAGGCAGTATTCTTCGTGAACCTTTTCTTAGACTGTCACCCCTAGAAATTGTCAAAGAAATTCTATTCCCCAGAGTTGATCTATTCTCGATGAATAGCATCTTTTAAGTTTCTTCAAACCTCAGAACTTTCACTAAATGATCTATTCTCGATGAATATAATTTCTTGAACTTTTCTTGGTTTAGGACCCACGGGCATCCTAAAAGCATCCCCGTCTCCTCTTGGGCTTTGTACAAGGACCCTCCGACTTCTTAGAAGTTCTCATGCCTTCTCTTAGGCTTAATACAAGGACCCTGAAGACCTCTTAAAGGTATAAGACAAAACTTAGTCATACTTTGTTAGAGCAATCATTCCAATGTCAAATCACAGACCAATTTAGGGTTGATTTTCATCCCTTAATACCCTTGCCTCCCCAGGGGGCATCATACAAAAGATAAAACTCTTCCACCCCAGTAGACTTGGACAGTCTAGATCCCCTTGAGTCTCAAAGACATTCTCAAGTTCCCTACGAATGTAGGAAAAACCCTGATCATCCGATCAATTCCCAGCTGAGTTAAAACCCAGTTTCTCTCCTAAAATTTCACTAAACCAGGGTCAGTTCATCATCAGTATAACACTATCCCAAATCAGAACCTCAAGGCATCTGATATCTCAACTCTTCTGTAACCCTCAGCAAGAGTTGATCCCCACTTTGGACCTGCCTCTGGATCTCCATAATCCTCAGCAGAAGCTAGCCTCCTCTTAGGCTTTGTATAATGATCCTTCCTCGACGAAGTTAGCCTCCTCTTGGGCTTTATACAATGATTCTCCCCAGCGGAGCCAACCTTTTCAGACTCTCTTGTTGAGTCAATCACTTTTCAGACTCTCTTGTTGAGTCAATCATTTTTCAGACTCTCTTGTTGAGTCAATCATTTTTCTGACTCTCTTGTTGAGTCAATCACTTTTCAAACTCTTTTGTTGAGTCAATCACTTTTCAGACTCTCTTGTTGAGTCAATCACCTTTTCAGAATCTCTTGTTGAGTCCACCTTTTTAGCCTCAATCTTGGGCTTTGTACAAGACAGATAAAAATACTCTCTTGTTGAGTCAATCTTTTTCCAGCCCCCTCTTAGGCTTGGTATAAAGATATCCCCTAGAAGAAATTAGCCTCCCCTTATGCTTTGTATAATGATTTCTCCAGCTTGTTCAGCCACAATCCTGGGCTTTATACATGACAGATAAAAGCACTCTCTTGTTGAGTCAAAACCTTTTAGCCTAAATCTTGGGCTTTTTACAAGACATAAATCTTCATAATCCTCTCTTAAGCTCGGGACAAACATCTTCCCTAGCAGAGTCAATTCCTCCCAGCCTTCTTCTAGGATTTGAGAAATACTCTCCAGCATAGTCAAACTTATTTCAGCCTCAATCTTGGGCTTTGTACAAGACACTTAAAATATCCTCAGCCGGGTCAGTAAAGTCTCACATTTAGCCTCAATCTTGGGCTTTGTACAAAACAGATAAAGATTTTTTTTCCACAGAGTTAGTTTCTTTTCATCCTCAATCTTGGGCTTTGTACAAGACAGATACAAACCTCCCCGGCGGAGTCAAAATCCCTTTTAGCCTCCTCTTAGGCTTTGTATAATGATATCCCCAAAGAGTCAGTCTCTTTTTTGCCTCAATCTTGGGCTTTGTACAAGACATAAAAACACTCTCTTGTTGAGTCAATATTTTCCAGCCTCCTATTAGGCTTTGTATAAAGACTTCCCCAGTAGAGTCAATCAACCTCTTAGCTTCAACCTTGGGCTTTGATCAAGGCACACAAAAATCAACATCCCCTATAAAGGAAATTATGGCATTGCTGGATTCATATATCCCAGTTAAAGTAATCCTCCTTTATAAATAGTCACCCAATAGTTGTGATAAACAGACAAGACGTTTCCCTTTAGAGATGATAAATTCTCTCTCAGTCAAACCTTTTTAGCTTCAATCTTGGGCTTTGAACAAGACACAAATACTCAACCTTTTAACTTCAATCTTGGGCTTTCAACAAGACACCAAAATATCTTTTTCCTCCCTTAGAATAGGAGGAACTACAATTGCTCTGATTTCCCTGTTTCATTTAAACGGGAATACGTAGGCATAAGATTGTGAAATCTTAGCGAGCATACTAAACAAAAACTCTAGGTCCAGTACCTTCACACATCAATCAAAACTTAGGTCCAGTACCTTACCAAAAACATCGGGAAAACCCGAACATACACAAAAACTCACTCACTCACTCACTCATATTTCCCAAGAAAATTTCCCTACCCATTAACGGATAAACACCATCAAGTACAAAGCGAAACCTAAAGCTAACATCCTGTGGATAACCACATATAGGATGGGTAATTGACAACTCCCCATTGTATAACCTGACCCCGGACCCCCCCAATCTCTTTAAAGCGTTTGTTTAGTTAAACATTCGCGTGCAAGGTTAGTTTTAGATAGCTTACCTTTCCCTTCCAGCTTCATGGGATAAATAAGAAATCAAAAAGTAGCACCCCCTCCTCATTGTGGGGAGAAACCCAAAAACCAGCGATAAGGTGGTCGCGTCACCGACAAAAATCGCTCGCTACAGCTGAGTCTGATACTGAGTCAGTCTATGATGTTGAAGAAGATGTCTAGGACATCATGTATGTAAAGAAACCAGCTTCTAAGAAGAAGGATGTTGCTCTTCCTAAAGCTCCTTTGGACAATGTTTCCTTCCATGCTGCTGAAAATATGGAGAGGTGGAAATATATGTACCAAAGGAGAGTTGCTTTGGAAAGGGAACTAGGGAAGAATGCCCTAGAATGCAAAGAGGTGTTGAAGCTGATTGAAGCTGTCGGTTTGATGAAGACAGTCACTAAACTTGGTTCTTTCTATGAGAAGCTGGTCAAGGAATTTGTGGTGAACATTCCTATAGGCTGTGATGATGCAACCAGTGAAGACTACAGGAAGGTGTATGTCAGAGGAAATGTTGTGACATTTTCCTCCACTGTGATAAAAAAGTTTCTGGGAAGATCAGTGGATACTTAACCTGAGTGTGAAGATATTGATGATCAGGTGTGTCAGGAGATCACCTGTAATACTGTGAAGGATTGGCCAAGCAAAGGAAAGCTTTCAGCTGGGATGCTCGGTGTGAATTATTCAATTCTTCATAGAATTGGTACTGTCAACTGGGTTCCTACCAACCATACTTCAACCATATATGTTGGACTAGGAAAATTCATATACATTGTTGGTAAAGGAAGAAATTTTGATTTTGGGGCTTATATCTTTGACGAAGTTCTGAAGCAAGCTTCATCAACTGATATTAAACTACCTATATGTTTTCCTTCCTTTAATTGTGGTATAATTCTGGATTAGCATCCTGGTATACTGGTGCATGCAGATTATACAATGAAAAGGGATTCTCCCTTTACATTGCACTATAAGTTGTTTGCTCGGAGTCATGTCCCAGATATTATTTCGACATCTGCGCTAACATCTGTTCCTGCAACTTCAAATGAGGATACCATTGCCCAGCTGAAGGAGACCTGCAAGGATCTTGATGTCATCATCAAGTCCAGTACAACTAGGAAGGCTAAACTTGAACAGTTAATACAGGCCTTGACAGTTGAGCAAAACAAGGGCACTGAAGCTGATGTTGATACTAATGATGCTGAAAAGGATGCAGCTGGAGAAGATGAGGTTGATGCTGATGCTGATGCTGAAGATGAGGTTGATGATGATCTTGTTAGAGATGAAGAATAGGATGAGGATGATGAGGCTACTCAAGATGATATCTGAATGTAGTCTTTTTTTTGTGGTTATGTAAGGGCTTAATGCCCAGGATAATTTTTGGCACTCCATGTGCTTGTTATGTACTTTAATCTCTTATGTTATTGTTTGGTTATATAGTTAGTTTAATTGCCTTTGTCATATTATGGCTAAAAAGGGGGAGTAATACTAACTTTACTAACCACTCCACTGCTAACCACTGACTGCTGCTATTGAGGGGGGAATTCTAATCTATTGCTTGCAGAAGAAGGAACTGATTGAGGGGAGGCTTTAGAGTGTTTTTTTCGCTGATGATGTTCTGGTTTTTTCTTTCCTCTGACTTTGTGTTTCTGCTTGCAAGGGTTATTTAGTTAGTTTTAGCCAAAATCCGCGAAAGGGGGAGATTGATGAGTCCAAGCTTTTGAGGTTGGAATCAATTTTGGTAAAACTAACTTGACAGCAAGATGTTGGACAAGATGTCCTAACATGAAGAACTAACTAAAGATCAAGATGTTGGATAAAATGTCCTATCATGATGATTCGACATCTTTGTCTGTTACTTTTCAGATTTTAATTCTGCTATTTTAATTCCATATTTCAGATTATTCTGGGACTATTTGTTTTTCCTAGGTGGCGTCCAAGATTGAGGAATCAGAGATTCTGATTATATTCCAAAGATTCTGTTTTCTAAATGTGGAGGCACTTTAGGAAACTTTGGATTAAAGAAACTATTCTTGAGGAGAATTAGATGTAGATTCTGTGTAAAAAAATTGCTGCGTTTTTGAAGCCCAAATCCCGTCTAGTTTATGGTTATAAATAGATTGGATTTAAACTAAGAAAAGTGTAGAAAAATATATTATTGCTTAGTGAGTTTAGGGTTTGTATTTGTGAGCCTCTCTTGTGTCGTGTTGATACTAGAGCTGGACTGTTTACATTGAGTTATAATTTCGGTCACTGTTGTGATTGAAACGGAATTGAGAAGGGTCTCATAAATAGGAAGTGTCTTACGTAGAAATTAAGTACGGGTAGTGATTAAGTGATAAGTTACAAACCAGAGATTGTTTAGCTTAGAATTAATATTATCTAGTGGATTTCATTCCTGGCTTGGTAGCCCTCATACGTAGGTGTTGTTGTTCACCGAACTGGGTTAACAATCACTGTGTGTTTGTTTATTTTCTGCAATTTCTATTCTGCTCCTTATTGTCATTGTATTTGAAGTAGAGATCAAGTGTCTCGACATCTCTCAGGATATCTGAGTTCCGCTACCAGAATTTCATGAGTTATTTTCATAGTTGAGATGTAATTCTCCTATCTCCATAGTTATGTTTAGTGTTGATTATTTTCCACTTGAGAGAGCCAGTGGCATACTTGTTGATTTTAATCCAAGTTTGAACCCTTCTCAATAGTGATGCAAAGGTCCATATTCACATACTTGTGGGTAATTAGTTGAAGTTGTCTCCTTAAAATGACAAGTTGTCTTTTCATTTAAAATGAATCATAACAAAACAATTTGTTATTTTTACCACGGACTATGAGGTTTTGATCCTCTATTTCACTTTGTGGGTACATAGGCACGAGGCTCAAGAAGTCTTGTCAAACACAAAAACCCTAAAAAATACTTCTCTTCTCATCTCCACCATCTTTTGCAAATAACACATTTTAAGCCAAACATAGATTTTCAAGAGGTATCTATAGAGTACTATAGATGTTTTGGGTGCTAACACCTTCCCATTGCATAACCAACCCCTTACCTTTGTCTCTGTTTTTATTAGTTTTGTTTTAAAACTTATTTGGGTTTTATTCGTTCTTTTTCCCAATCCTTTGGAAAATAAAAGTGCGGTGGCGAGTCTTACTTTATAATTTAAGTTAATCAATAGGTTAATCTCAAATTTTCCCGCTACAAATTTCAATCAGATTTGTTGCAGTCATTTTTAGCAATGTTTGTTTGATTTGTTTGACAGTTGGAGATGTCCAAATCAGATTTAAATTTGATTTAAATTTAAATTTAAATTAGAACAAATCATATCTTTTGTTGGAGAGATTTAAAGAGTAAATCATATCCAACTTTTCTTTGGAGATGCTAGATGAATTAAAAGCATATCCACAAGGAGAAAAAACCCAAAAGACATTGTTATATAAGAAGACTCAATTCACATTGTTTGACAAGAGTTTTGATGCATAAGAACTAGGTTTTTTGTGCTTGAGTCTTTGTTACTTGTAGTCCAAGCTAATGTCATAGTTGGATTAGTGTGGAATCTAAATGTTGTACACCTCTATGTTTCATTAACTTGGCATAGAAGGGTTGTCTTAGTTGAGTTGTAATATTCAACATTGTTCATTGAATTGTAGACACCAATCACAGTAGTGTGGTTGAGAAGAAAGTGAGTAGATTCTCATTATTAGAGGAATTCCTTAAACATAAAGTCACTAGGATTAGGAAGAGGCTTTGAACAACATAGGGTTCGTTGGTTCTTATAAGACTAAGTGTACTAATTCAAAATAGTGAATTTGCTTTCTGGGTAGAGTTCCCTCCAGACATAGGTGTGGTTTCACCGAACTGGGTTACCAATCTCTTGTGTTGTTTTATAGCTTTATGCATTAATTTATTATAGTTGTGAAACTATTTTTTGAACTGGTGTAAGAAGTTGGACAAGTTGTTCCAACATCTAGTCCAACATTTGTCCCTTGTGGAATAGAATTTCAGCATCTTTATCTGCTTAACCGTTCATGTTTGACTTATCATTAGTTGTCATCATCAAAAGTTGATGTCCTTTTTAAAATCATATCACATAGAAAAAAAGGTTCAAGATTCCACATTCTCCCCCTTTTTATGATGACAACACATCTCTTACAGGAGGTGTTAAAAGAAATAATACATAAATATTTAGAGTGATTAAACTCTCTTTGAGTTAAGTATAAAGTATACCCTACTCCCCCTAAGAGTATACTTCCCCCTTCCTTTGTCCAAATAAAAAAAGAGGGTAAAATTTATTGTGAAAAATAAATATGGAAACACGAGTAATTTAGACATGTAGAGAAGTAAAAGCAAATTCTCACACTATTACTAAGAAATAGCAAGTTTAAAAATTTAGAGGGTAATTTAGACATTTGTGGAATTTAAAGTACAAGCTAAACAAAAAATAGCATATAAGCGAGTTCATATATTTCTCATAAGTATCATAATCCTTTTGAGATTATTTCCTTTATCTCTTTCACTTCTCTTGCTATGCTTTGGCAAATTCCCTAGACTTGCTTTATGCCCATGTCTCATGTCTCTTATGTTTCTTCTTCTTCATCTTCCCACTCTTCCCTTATTTATTTATATTTTATGTTGATCTTCATGTTTCTGAGGTATGATTTCTTAGAAGAGGAGTTAAAACATCCTATCATAGTTAATGCAAGTTTAGGAAAAACATAGATTGAGAAACTCTTCACTGTTTTGCCGAAATACCCAAAGGAAATCGGGTATTACCATTGTGGATATGAATGGAATTAGTCCCTTTGCTTGTATGCATAAAATTTTATTTGAGGAAGATTCTAGACCTTATAGAGAACACCAGAGGAGACTAAATCCTAATATGAGGGATGTGGTGAAACAGGAGGTACTTGAAGCTGGGGTGATATACCCCATATCAAATAGTAATTGGGTAAGCCCCATTAAGGTGGTACCCTGTCAGGCTGCAAGCGTACGACACGTGTCAGAGTAGTAAAAAGTTATTGTATCCACAAGGACCAATGGTTAATTACCAGTTTCATTTTATCGATGTAAAGTTAGAGCAGTCGAATGGTTAGAAACAGACAAACTTAAGTGAAAAAGCACTTAAGTCAAAACAGCTTATTTGAAAAAGCACTTTTAGAAAATAGCTTAATTGAGAGAAACTTAGAAATTAATCAAAACAAACAGGATTTAGGGTCATAATCCCTTGCTCCAACATCTCTATATGGTAAAATTAGTCATACCACAAGGATTCTCGCGCGAATTATAGAAAAATAGATTTTATAGATGACACCTGCTTTCGCTAGTGTGTTATCTTATTTTCGATAAATAATTCGTCAGCTTTCACTTATTCAAAGTTATTTATTGAAAACTCAGTATTACTGCATGGTCTATTACGATGAAATAATTCTCAACTTTTATCCGAGTACTTTCGCAACATCGGATTAAGTTGTTCAAAAATCTGTTTTCGGGTATTGATACAAGTCCTTTCGGAACATTATCAATACCTAAGAAACCTTTTTTACATTCATAACAAAAGTTAAATAAAAATTTAGATTTTAGAAATAAAAGTGTTCGAATCCTTGTAACATATAAGAATGACCATATAGATAGTCATGAGTTAGGTCTCATGACCCTTAATCCCTAGGGAACTACTCACTCGTAGTGAGAAACAACACAAACAAAGCAACTTTATCATCAATAGCCATTATAATAATAAAAATAGAGAAACAATCGAAATAACCTGAATAATAATAATAATAATAATAATAATAACAATAATAATAATAATAATAATAATAATAATGCCTGCAATAGATGAAATCTTAATCCAAATGCTCCAAGGAGACTTTTATAAAATAGTCGAAATTTGCCGAAGAAAATAATTGTACGGTAAAAGCTTGATGCCTAAAACTCTCACTACCTGTGAGTTTTATAGCATTCCAAATATAAAAACATGAAAACATCCCCATAAAATCCAGTCAATGCCCTTAATACAATATCCATTTGATGAGCTACATGTCGGAAATCCCAAAAGTTAAGAAATCGCGCCTGTAGCTCGATTTTTGTAACGTGACCAATACCGCATTTAGTGCTACTTTCTGATTTCTATATTTATCCTATGAAGCTTAAAAGGAAGGAGAAGATATCTCAAACTAACCCTGCGTGCAAATGTTTTCTTTAACAAATGCGAAGAGATCGGGGATCGGGGGTTGGTTATATAAAGGGAAGTTGTTAACACCCAAAGTATCTATAGTAATCTATAGGAACCTTTATTTGAATATGTTTCTACTGTTGAATTGCTTGGTTGCTTAAATACATTTGCTGTTGATTTGGGAAAGTTTCTCCTTTGTGAAGGTTGAGGAAATATTTTTGATGTTTTTGGGTTTTCTATTGTTTTTGAGAAGGTACTGGACCTAAGGTTTTTTTAGTGCGCTTGCTAAGATTTCGCAATCTTATACCTACGTATTCCCGTAAAAAAAGACTTGGGGAAATCAGATCGTTCGTAGTTCCTCCTATTCTATGAGAGGAAAAATATTTGGTGTCTTGTTAAAAGCCCAAGATTGAAGCTAAAAGAGTATTTGTGTCTTGTTTAAAGCCCAAGATTGAAGCTAAAAGAGAGTTTGTGTCTTGTTCAAAGCCCAAGATTGAAGCTAAAGGAGTGTTTATGTTTTGTTCAAAGCCCAAGATTGAAGCTAAAGTAATGTTTGTGTTTTGTTCAAAGCCCAAGATTGAAGCTAAAATTTGACTAAGATAGAATTTGTCATCTCTAAAGGGAGACATCTCATCTATTCATCACAAACATTGAGGAATTGATTATAAGGGAAGTTGCTTTAACTGGGATGTGTGGAATCCAGCAATGCCACATCTTCCTTTATAAGTCTTTGCATGCTAAGAGAGGGACATTGACTTGGATGTGTAGAATCCAGAGATTTGACACTTACATCACTTAGATGAAAGAGAAATTTTAGCCATGATAAAGGATGGACTCCAGCTTGAATTTTGAATCTACAAGTGTGCCACTTACATCAATTATCTGGAAAGGGTTTTAATTGTTTGTTTTAAAATGTGATGTACAGAGGAAATATCCTCCTACAGAGAGGACTCAGAGTCTCATCTGTGGGGATGTTAAATTTTGTGCCTTGATCAAAGCCCAAGGTTGAAGCTAAAAAAAAGAGTTGAAAACTGACTCAACTGGGGAAGTGTTATATCTGTCTTGTACAAAACCCAAGATTAAGGCTATCTGGGGAAATCATTATATGAAGCCTAAGAGGAGGTTGACTCTTGCTGAGGATTTATCCAAATCCATGAGAAGGTATAAACTGTTTTGAGGAACCAAAAGAGAAATTAACTCTTGCTGGGGATTAGAGAATAGTTGAATTATCAGATGCCATGAGGCTTTGATTCTTTTGTGGATTTGTAGATGGTAACATGATTCTGGATGGGGGATTTTAAAGATGAAATCCAAACCTTGTTGAGGATCAGAAGAGACTTAAAAGCATAAGCTTGAATTCCTTAGAGGCTTTGACTCTCATAGGGACTAGTGTACTGTTAAAGATGACTAGGGTCTATCCTATGCTTTTAGGAAGCCTAAGGGTCCTTATATAAAGCCCAAAAGGAGGCTAGGGATGCTTCTAGGAAGCCTGAGGGTCCTTGTATGAAGCCCAAGAGGAGGCTAACTATTGAGACTTTCCAAGTCTAGGAAGAGTTCAAGAAAGGTTTCACCAGGAAATAATCCTTTCTTTGTTGAACTATTTCAGGGTTAAAGGGATTAAAGAAGAGGTTTCACCGGGAAACAATCCTCTCTTTATTGAATTATTTCAAGGTTGAATAAATTGTATAAAGCCCAAGAGGAGGCTGATTGTATTCCTTTATACAGGGGGAACTAGTTATTTGAACTAGGTTATACTGATTGAAAGGATCATATTGTTTGAACTAGTATAAACTAAGGATGATATAAATGCTATGAGAAACTTCAACAAGATATGTACAAGTATATATACAAATATGTGAACAATTATATAAACAAGTATGAATTGAATTGAGAAAGGTGATGAGTCTTATTCTCTGGATAGAAGCCCAAGTGTATTGTGATTGATCAGATGTTTTCTTCAAGATTGACTTAGTGTTTTTGAAGAAATTGAAGAAAGTCTTGACATGATTTTGACTTGATCTCAAGTAAGAGAAAAGAAAAGGTGTTGGGTCTTACACTCTAGATAGAGGCCCAGATGATTATGTGTATCCTGTACAAAGCCCAGGATGAGTGAGGCTAAAAGATTTTTTACAAAAGGGTGTTTGGTCTTACACTTTATCAGAGGCCCAAGATGATTATTTAAAACCAAATTTATGTATAAATGGATGGGACTTACACTCCTCACAGAGGCCCAGAGATTATTGTGAAAACAGTGATCGCACTGAGATTTTGAAAAGCGCGATGGGACTTATACTATAGCAGAGGCCCATAGATTGGTTTATTTACAAAAAGAGTTGGGTCTTACACTCTAATAGAGGCCCAAGAGTGTTGAAATGAAGTTTGAAAGATTGAATCAAAGTAAAACCCTAATTTTAATTTTTAAAGGTATTTTTCAAATAAAATCAATAAGGGTTAATAGTCATTTACCCCCCTGTGATATAAGCGAGTTTTGATTTACCCCCCTTTAAAAAAGGTTTTTTGGATTATCCCCCTAAAATTTTAAAATTCTAAGTCTTTTGCCCCCCAGGTAGAAAAATTACCCCCTGTAAAAAAAAAAATTATTTACCCCCCTAGTTTTTACATGCTTAAGGGGTACCCCAAAATTTCAGGGGGATAATCCAAAATTATTTTTTTAAAGGGGGATAAATCAAAACTTGCCTATATTGCAGGGGGGTAAATGACTATTAACCCAATCAATAATAAAAAATGATAAAAATATCAAATAAAATCAGTAATCATGTTATAAAAAATGATAAAGGTTTATGAAAAAAGTATTTTATCCACAAGAATATTCAAAATCATTTTGGTTAAAAAAATAAAGAAAAAATAAATCATTTTAAAACATTTAAAACAATTTAAAAATAATATTTTTAATATATTAAAAATATATCAAATATAAATTATTTTTTGTGATTTTTTGTGGATTAAAATAATAGGGTATTTAAATGACATGTGTGAAAAAATTGGGATTAAAAATAATTAATTTGATAAGAAAAATCATTATTTGAAATTATTTTTAAAATAATTTTAAAATAATGTATTAAATATATTAAAAATATATCAAATATAAAAATTTTTTTATTTTTTGTGTGAATAAATTATTTAAATATGTGAACAATATTTGTGCAAAAAAATCATTTGAAAATAATCAAAATTGGATGCGGAAAATAATTTTTGAAAATAAATGAAAATATTTAAAAATATTTAAAAATTCAAAAAAAAATGGCGCCAGCCCACATTCTTCTTCCTCGTGCACCACCACCATCACTGATTTGCAAAACCTCTCATATCTCCCTCAATTCGTAATGATTTTGCACGATGTAAACATGAAAGTTGTTTGTTTTTGAACAAGGAACACGATGATACTAATTTCATTTCTTTTAAGTGTAGAGTGAGTTATTATGTGATGAACAGATGAACCCTAATTTTTGTAAGAACATTGTGAAATCCTATGCACGATTGATACATAGCAATTGATTGAGGGAACACATTTTATATAAGTGCAGAAACATGTTGGTAACTTGAAATATCAAAAATGATGCATGTTTCATGGAGTTTGGGAAGTTCAGGCTTACCTGTGCAAGAGGAATTTGAATCCTCAGTTGTAGGTGTTACAGATGTGAAATGATGATCTGGACAGCTTCCCTAGACCTCAAGGATTGTGTTGATGTGCTTGGAATGGATTGAAACCTTCTTGATTACTTGGCTCGAATCCAACTGCCGCTGGCTTGGGGTGAGATGTGATCTTGATGAATTTGATATTACAGATGTTGTTCAAGTGTTTGGATCACTCATATATGATGTATGTGAGGTGTTTGCATCATTGGTTTGGATTGAATTGCTCTCTATTTGAAAATTCAATTCTCGTCTCTTAAGGTTTTGGAATTTTGAATTGAAGAGTGAAATGAGAGAAAACATGTGTTGTGATGTTTTGGGGTGGTTTGAATGATCAGAAATGACTTCTATTTATAGGAGGAGAAGTTTGTTTTTGGAGGAATTGTGAATGGCTGAAGGATCACTCTATTACCCAATGGATATGGCTATGTAGCATGACTTGAATGCTAAGGTACCTCAAGTCTCCTCTAGCATAGTTATGTGTTGACTCCCATCAATTTTGCAGCTTTGAAGTCTTCTTATTCTTGGATATGTCTTGATTGGTTTGTGCTTGATCCATGCCACCTCAATGCATCACATTAATGCTTGTTGCCAAAATTGAAATTCAAGGTTCATGTAATGATGGATTTGCACATGCTAGGCTAGATACTTGACTCCTTGGTCCAAAGTTGAAAATATCAA
This sequence comes from Lathyrus tuberosus, assembly GCA_022829125.1. NCBI lineage: Eukaryota > Viridiplantae > Streptophyta > Magnoliopsida > Fabales > Fabaceae > Lathyrus > Lathyrus tuberosus. The sequence continues at coordinate 6,813,647 of JALAZF010000193.1, forward strand.
GTGATTCATCAAGATTCCTTATGATCTTGGATGATTCCAAAGCTTGCAAGATGACAAACTTGTTGTGGAAAATCGTGTGGTGCAAGTAATGTGCCAAATGTTGTCAAAAAACATATTGTGTCAAGGCATGTTGTGAGGATCAAAACTTCTTGCTCAAGTTGAATTAATGGAAGTTCTTGTGCTTCTTAGAAAGCTTGTATATCATACTTCAACTTTGATGTTTACATTTGGTCTTGATTCATCTTGGATCATAATGGAAAATGCCTCCAAAGTTAGACAAAACATGAGGCATTCTGCTTAAAAAATTCTAAGCGTCAAAGTTCAAAATCTCATGAAACCCTAACTTTAATGCTTCATATCTTAAAATCTATGCATTTTTTTGGGGGTACTTCTGCTTTGCAATCTTGTTGTATGTAATAAGATCTATCATTTGAGCTTTGGATGGAAAAAAATGGTTGCTTGGATCACAAGTTATGGCCTTGCAAAGTTGGGTAAAAACCATTATTTTCCATAACTTAGTGAAATTTTAAGTTTCTCAAGGTTGCCCTTTTTGCAAGTAACCTTACTTTTCTTGATTTTTCTTGATTGTTCATGATACAAATCACAATTTAACATTGTTTTTTACTTAAAGAGGCCATGTTTGCCAAAATATTCCAAAAGTCAAACTTTGTTTTGATCACAGTTGACTTTTTATCTAAGATGAAACTTGAACTTTGTGATCCTTTATGAAATTAAGTCCTTGCGCTAAATTGAACCTAATGGATGGATTCCAAAGGTTTTTTTGAGTGTCTTGAATCATGTCCCAAGGTTTGAAATCATGCTTTGCTCAAAAGTCAAAGTTATGGTTGACTTTTTCTCAGAAACCCTAGTTTGTGGTCCAGATGAATTTGAATCCGTATATTGCTTATGAACCAAGTTCTTTGAATCAATTCAATCTTGTGAATGGATTAATATAATGTATTTGAGGTCCTTAAAGCATATCTTGAAGTTTTAGATCATGCCTTGTTTCAAAAGTCAACTTAGGGACTGAATTAGGTCAAAACCCTAATTCCTGATTTCTTATGGATGCATCCTCTGAGGCTATTTTGAACTTATGAATGGACTCATGAGGTTCCTTTGAGCTTCTTGAATCATATTTTTAAGTATTGGCTCATGCCCAGATGAAAATTTCTCTCTGGAGGCCTTGGTCGACCAAAACCCTAATTTAGTGACACTGATGATCTTGAGGCTTGATCAACTTGAAATGTTGCATTCTTGTGCTTGATTCTTGGTGAACGAAACCTATTGATACTTCATGGATGTTTGAGAGGCTTGACAAGTTGAAGATCATGTCAATTCTTGATTGATCATTTGCCTGAATGCTCTGAGAGTGCTTGAAACCCTAATTCTTGGCTAGAGTAAACACTCAACAATCTTTGAAAGGATTGATGAGGTATGAAAGTACATCAATATTGTGGTGATGACTTGCATAATGATGTGAAGTTTTAAGGTCAAAATTTAGGGTATGACAAATGCCCCTATTTAATCTTCTAGGACCTGAAGGCGTGAATGAGGAAGATATTCAGACGTTCATGGTAAAAGAGGATTAAATATCATAATACCCGAAATTTTGATTGTGGATGTGAAAGGTAGCTATTTTTCTCACACATCTTCTTTTATTAAGTAGTGTCATTTAGAAAAAGGTGTATTTTCCCCTCAATCCTGGTCTTCAGCCACGGAACTGGTCTTAGTTTTTTTTCTGAAATAAAGCTCCCCTCGATCCTGGTCTTCAGCCACGGAGCTGGTCTTAGTTTTTTTCTAAAATAAACCTCCCCTCGATCCTGGTCTTTAGCCACGGAGCTGGTCTTAGTTTTTTTTCTGAAATGAACCTCCCCTCGATCCTGGTCTTCAACCACGGAACAGGTCTCAGTTTCTTTTAAGATAAACCTCCCCTTGATCCTGGTCTTCAGCCACGGAACTGGTCTCAGTTTCTTCTTGTCGAGTCCTTCTCTTGACAAGGAATGTTATTTGGCGATGCAATTTGATTTTGAGGTGCTTGTCATACCCCAAATTTTGACCACCAAGATTTCCCATCATTGTGCAAATTATCATCACAATATGGATGAACCATCATGCCTCATCAATCTCCTTAAAGATGGCTGAGCATTCACTACAATCAAAGATTAGGGTTTTGAGCCCTCTCAAAGCATTTGGACAAGGATCAATCAAGAAATGACATGATCTTCAACTTTTCTAGCCTCTCAAAACACCTATAAAGGATCAAGAGGACTCCCACATCAAGAATCAAGCACAAGGTTGCAGCATTCCAAGTGGATCAAGCCTCAAGATCGCCTGTGTCCCCAAATTAGGGTTTTGGTCGACTGAGGCCTCCAGATAAAAATTTCCATCGGGGACATGAGCCAATGCCTCAATGTGTGGTACTATAAGCTTAAAAGGATCACAAGAACCCATCCACAACGGCAAAATCACCTTGAGGGTCCATATATCAAAGAATCAGGAATTAGGGTTTTGACCTAATTCAACCCTTGAGTTAACTTGTGAAGTGAGGTGTGGCTTGAAGCTTCAAAATGAACTTCAAAAACCTCAAATACATCATATTGGAATGTTTACAAGATTTTATTAACTCAAAGAGCTTAAGTCATAAGCCACAAGAGCTCAAAGCCATCTGATCACAAATTAGGGTTTCTAATGTAAAAAGTCAACCCTACCCTTGACTGTTGACCTACCCTTGATCTCAAACCTTGGGGAGGGGTCCAAGACATTCCTAAATACCCTTGGAGGCCATCCATGAAGTTTAATCAAACCCAAGGATTGATTTCACAAAAGGATCGCAAAGTCAAAATTTCATCTAATGAAAAAGTCAACTGTACAAAAATCCAAGTTTGACTTTTTGAATTTTTGGTCAAACAAGGTTCCTTAACCCTAAAACAATGTTAATATGTGATTTGAATCATCATTCATCAAGAAAAATCAAAGAAAGTGAGTTAACTTGTATAAGGGGTAACCATAAAAAACTTAGAATTTTTCTAAGTTATGGAACAAGGTGGCTAGGGTACCAACTTCCAAGGACCATAAATTGAGATCCAAGCAACCATTTTGGGTGATCCAAAGCTGGATTTGTAGGTCTTGCTACACTCTACAAAAGCTTCAACTACATCAAGGTCCAATTCTTCATGGATTTTTAGTTATGGAGTGATCAAAGTGGATGAAAACATGAAAATGACACTTTTCCAACACTTAGTGAAAATCTGCCTAAGTTACCAGCCTTGAACATCAATGTTCATGAGGTTTTTTCAATTGGATCCAAATAGTTTCAAGACAAACTATGATCACACATGTGCTGTATCATATGAGGGATTTCCAATGAGCCTAAGAACATGAGAAAACTCCACCTGAGCTAGAGGTTATGACAACTGCAACATGCCTTGCTGCAAACTGTTTTTGCAAGGCAGATTTATGCCTTAGTGCTCGAATTGAACAATTTGGGCAAATTCAAGCATGGTTATCCATCTGCACACCTCAAGGGGGAATAACCAAGGGACAAACACTGATTCATCTGCCTCACAAATCCATGAATCTATGTTTAGGCATGTCATCCTTAAAATTCAAGATGCTTCAAATATTCAATTTTGTCTCAAAGCATTTAACTGATGAATAGAGGTGGCATTCATCAAGACAATGTTATCCAAGTTCAGTCAAGACTTATCCCTAAACCAAAGAACCTTAGGCATGTGCTCTAACCTCAAGTCAATGGCTAGAAGAGACTTGAGATTCCATTTGATCACAATTGACCACAGACATGTACCAGTTGCCATTCACTATTGATGCCAAAACAAACTTGACACACTATAAATAAGCCTCAATTATGATCAGTTTGAGTACACCAAAGCACCCAAACTGATGCTTTCCTCAAAATCTCCCTTTCAGTCCAATTTTGCCTTCTAACTGAAGTCACTATCGGGTTTTGAGTTTGAGAGCAATTCCAACCAGACCAATCACATACACACCTCATAAACATCATGTATGAGTGATCCATAACACAAAATCACATCTGGAACATCAAATTCACCAAATCACCAGCCAATTGCTCAAGTTCTTGACAGATTTGCAGTTGAGGTACCACAACCAGTTCCAGATCATTTTCATCTATTCCAAGCATTCAAACACACTCCTTGGCACCTAAGGAAGCTGTCCAGATCATTGGAACCTAGTTGTAACACCTCCATCACCAAACTCGATCACCAGCTGCAAGAGGTAAGCATGAACCCTTCAAACTCTATGTTCCATGCATCATAAATGAATTTGTGAGTTACCATCTTGTTCCTGTATGTATATAGAGTAATAACCTTCAATCAATTGCCATGAATCAATCGTGTATGGAATTTCATTGTGTTCATGCTCAAATTAGTGTTCATGCTCAAATTAGGGTTCTTGAGGTTTTCTTCTGATTTCTCACTCAATACTTAATATAAATGCAATTAATCTATATGGTTGTGATCCTTGTTCAAAAGCGAACAAGATTGGTACTTGAATCGTGCAAAACCATTGAGAAATCATGGAGAAAAGTGAGAAAATGCAAATCTGAAAAAACAGAGGGCGCGGGCAAGAACCAAGTGTTCTTGGCGCCATAATTCAAATTTTTGAATTTTTGTTATTTTTGTTAATTGATTCAAAAATTAATTTCTCTCTGAATATTTATGTTTTTGAATTGATTCTTTTTCTCAAAATTCACTAAAATGTTTAAATATTTTATTTTACAAAAAAAATCCAATTTATATTATTTATCTAATATAGTTAGAATTTTTGTGATTTATTTCATTTTATTTGTTTTTAAACATTTTTAAATGGAATTCCCCCCTTTGATCTTTCAAAACCAATTGAATTTCAAACTCTCATGTAATTAAACATGATTTTTCAATATATTTTTCAAAGTACACAACTTATTTTTGAATATATTTGGTATTTTATATCATTTTTTTTCATTTAATTTCCTTTGAAAAATAACATTTTATTCAAAATTAGGGTTTTCTCTTTATTTTAAATTTTCAAACACTTTTGGGCCTCTAATAGAGTGTAAGACCCAATCCATTTCTTAACCAAAATCTTTATATGCCTCAGACATTGTATAAGTCCCAACACATTTTCAAAAACCTCGGCGCGATCACCAATTCAAAATCAAATCACTTGGGCTTCTCCGTGAGCTATAAGCCCCATTCCTTTTCTTAAAAACACTTTTGGGCCTCTTGAAAGAGTGTAAGACCCAACCCTTTTGTAAGTAAACCTTTTGGGCCTCAGTCGTTGTATAAGTCCCGATACGATCTTCAAACAATGGTGCGATCACTGTTAAACCTTGGGCCTCTCTTTGAGTATAAGCCCCAACAATCTTTTCAAAAACAACTTCTCTTTTGATTTAGATTCAAATATACAGTTGTTATCAAAACTTTCTTTAATTTCTTTGAACAACTAACAATACAACATGGAAGCTTGCTCACCTGTAAGTTTTTATCAGCTTTCATTTACAGGCTTTAATATATATAACTGTATTGTGGGAAGCTGCTCCCCTGTAAGTCCTTCTTTCATATACTTTTAAATACTTGTCATATATCAACTGTATATATACTAGTATATCTATTTAGAGTTTTCCCCGGCAGCTAGGTCTAGACCTAGGTAAAGCCAGTTGGTCATTCTTTAATACAGTCAAAACTAGATCCCCATAGGATTTCCAGATACAGTCTTGCCTTCTCTTGGGCTTAAATAATATGGAACAAAGGGAAAGGCAGTATTCTCGGTGAACCTTTTCTCATACTATCACTATTCGAACTTGTCAAAGAAATTCAGTTTCCCTAGAGAGGATTAATTCCCGGTGAAACTTCTCTAGAATTTCTTCAAACCCTAGAACTGTTCACTAAAGAAAAGATTATTCTCGGTGAAACTTTTCTTGAACTCTTCTTAAGTTTGGACCCGCAGGCTTCCTAAAAGCATCCCCGCCTCCTCTTGGGCTTTGTACAAGAACCCTCCGGCTTCTTAGAAGTTCTCATGCCTTCTCTTGGGCTTAATACAATGACCCTAAAGACCTTCTAAAGGTATATGACAGAACTTAGTCATCCTTTGCTAGAGCTGTCTTTCTTGAGTCAAAACCTCAGACCAATTTAGGGTTGATACTCATCCCTTAAAGCACCTGCCTCCTCTTGGGCATCATACAAAGATAAACTCTTCCATACTAGTAGACTTGGATAGTCTAATCCCCTCTCAGATCTCAAAGACATTCTCAAGCACCCTACAAACATAGGATAAACCCTGGTCATTCAGGATCAATCCCCAACAGAGTTAAAACTCGTGGGTTCTAAAACCCAATCTCTCTCCTAAAAATCCCTAGCCAGGGTCAGTTTATCATCAGCATAACATTATCCCAAATCAGAACCTCAAGGTCTCTGATACCTCAACTCTTCTGTAATCCTCAGCAAGAGTTGATTCCCCATTTGGACCTGCCTCGGGATCTCAATAATTCCCAGCAGAAGATAGCCTCCTCTTAGGCTTTGTATAATGATCTTTTATTTCCTCAGCATAGCCAGCCTCCTCTTGGGCTTTGTACAATGATTCTCCCCAGTGGAGCTAACTTTTTCAGACTCTCTTGTTGAGTCAATCACTTTTCAGACTCTCTTGTTGAGTCAATCACGTTTTAGCACTCTCTTGTTGAGTCAACCCTTTTAGCCACAATCCTGGGCTTTGTACAGGACAGATAAAAACACTCTCTTGTTGAGTCAATCTTTTCTAGCCTCTTCTTAGGCTTGGTATAAAGATTTCCCCTAGCAGAAGTCAGCCTCCTCTTAGACTTTGTATAATGATTTCTCCAGCTTGTTCAGCCACAATCCTGGGCTTTTTACAGGATAGATAAAAACACTCTCTTGTTGAGTCAAACCCTTTTCAGCCACAATCTTGGGCTTTGTACAAGACATATATAAGCTTTCTACAACAAAGTCAAAATATTTATAACCTTCTCTTAAGCTCTGGATAAATATCTTCCCCAGCTAAGTCAATTCCTCCCAGCCTTCTTTTAGGCTTTTGAGAAATAATATCCCTAAGCAGAGTCAATCCTCTCCTTTTCAGCCTCAATCTTGGGCTTTGTACAAGAAAGATAATACTCTCCAGCAGAGTTAAAATCTTTAGCCTCAATCTTGGGATTTGTACAAGATAGATAAAGATTTCTTTCCTACCGAGTCAGTTTTCTTTTCAACCTCAATCTTGGGCTTTGAACAAGACACATACAAACCCTCCCCAGCGGAGTCAAATTCCCTTCTAGCCTCATTCTTGGGCTTTGTACATGACAGACAGAACATTTTCCCCGGAAAAGTTAAACTTTTAGCCTCCTCTTAGGCTTTGTATTAATGATATCTCCCAAAGAGTCGGTCTCTTTTAGCCTCAATCTTGGGCGTTGTACAAGACAGATAAACACTCTCTTGTTGAGTCAGTCTTTTCCAGCCTCCTCTTAGGCTTTGTATGAGGACTTCCTCAGTGGAGTCAATCAACCTCTTAGCTTCAACCTTGGGCTTTGATCAAGGCACACAAAAATCAACATCCCCTCATAGGAAATCAAAATTTCTCTGTAGGAAGTCACTTCTCTGTTTATCACTTATCAAAACACACATTCAAAACAAACCCTAACCCCCGATAACTGCTGTAAGTGGCAGCTTGTTGATTCAAATATCCAAGCTGTCGTCCATCTTTTATCCTGGTAAATCCTATCTTTCATCTAATTGTTGTAAGCGGCAAGCCACTGGATTATTTACATCCATGCCACTGTCCCTCTTTTAGCATGAGAAATTCCTAAGGAAAAATGGCATTGCTCAACACTGAGTTAAAGTTTTCCCCTTTAGAACAAATACCCTATAAAGGAAATTATGGCATTGCTGGATTCACATATCCCAGTTAAAGTAATTCTCCTTTATAATCAGTCACCCAACAGTTATGATAAACAGACGAGATGTCTCCCCTTTAGAGATGACAAATTCTCTCTCAGTCAAACCTTTTAGCTTCAATCTTGGGCTTTGAACAAGACACAAATGCTCAACCTTTTATCTTCAATCTTGGGCTTTGAACAAGACACCAAAATATCTTTTTTCCTCCCTTAGAATAGGAAGAACTACGATTGCTCTGATTTCCCGGTTTCACTTAAACGGGAATACGTAGGCATAAGATTGCGAAATCTTTGCGAGCATACCAAACAAAAACTCTAGGTCCAGTACCTTCATATCAATCAAAACTTAGGTCCAGTACCTTACCAAAAACATCGGAAAAACCCAAAAGTCAACAAAAACTCACTCTCTCTCTCTCTCATATTTCCCCAAGAAACTTTCCCAACCCATTAACGGATAAACACCATCAAGTACAAAGCGAAACTTGAAACTAACAACCTGTGGATAACAAGATATATGATAGGTAGCTGACAACTCCCCATTATATAACCTGACCCCGAACTCCCCGAATCTCTTTAAGCGTTTGTTCAGTTAAACATTCGCGTGCAAGGTTAATTTTAGATAGCTTCCCTTTCCCTTCCAGCTTCACGAGATAAATAAGAAATCAGAAATTAGCACCCCCCCTCCTCTTCATTGAGGAGAAAACCCAAATTTTGCGATAAGGTGGTCGCGTCGCCGACAAAAATCGCGCGCTACAGAAAAATGGCGACTCTGCTGGGGAAGTCTTTGATCTGTCTAAGACTAAGATTATAGCTCCTAAGAGGTCTAGGATGTTAGTTTTAGGAATATATATATATATATATATATATATATATATATATATATATATATCGCCTTTCCTAATTGATATCCGTGTTTATTTTTCTGCTAATGGGACTGCGGGTGATGCCACATGTGGAAAGTTTGAGTGATACCTAAGATAAGTGATGGCATAGACGAGTGGTCTTGCAGGGAGTGATTCCCAAATAAGCGATCCTGGTAGACCATCGAATCAATGGAGATACCCGTTGCGGATTCAATGTCCAGTGACTTCGGTTGCAAAAGTAGATTGTTCGATTGTGGTATCCATGAAACTGAGGATTTAGTAGACTGAGACCATGTGACTATTTTGTATTGCAGAAGCTATCAAAAATAGTTGTCAGGCAATACTACCCTCATTTGAGATTACCCTAAGAAATTGCAGCTCGCTCGGGTGAACTAGCCTGTTGTTGTTATCCCAAGGGGGGTCAATGATGTTGAGGACAGGTACAAAAATTCACCATAGTACAACCTTTGGGAATGGGTAGAGCCATGACTCCATGCTCGTGACGCTGAACCTTTGAACCCATGTTTTTTCTATGTTTTTGTGTGCTGCATTCATGCATTCATTTAAAAAACTTTAAACAAAGAAAAAATCTTATTTTCTAGTCTCTCTCTTTTTCAAATTAAACTAAAACAGTGATTGCAAATATCAGAGAAAAAGATTGTGTTATGGATTTCGGTAAAAGGAAGACGCACAAGTACACCATCAAGGTTCCAAAACTAGAGGATTTAAGAGGGTTGGCAAGGATGATCACCAACCCTGATGCTTTCAGATCTAAGTACAGAGGACTACTGTCTCTGTTAAGGGTCCATGTAATTAAAGGAATCCTGTCTACGCTGATTCAGTTTTATGATCTGATCTATCACTGTTTCACATTCCCAGATTACCAACTGGCACCAACACTGGAGGAGTACTCTCAGCTGATTTACCCATCACTGACCAAGCTCCCTTTTCTGGACTGGAAGAAATTCCAAAGGATCAAACCATTGTAAGAGCAATCTATTTAGATGAGTCAAAAGTCAGGACTCACATGACCATTAAGGGTGGAATCCAAGATTTACCAGCCAAGTTTTTGGTAAAGAAGGCTCTGTACTTTGCTAGTATAGGGAACGTGATTGCTTTCGAGAGCATCTTTGTTCTGCTCACTTATGGGTTGTTTCTGTTTCCTAACATCGATAACTTCATTGATGCCAATGCCATTAAGATTTTTCTAATTGGAAACCCTGTACTGACCTTGCTCACATATGCTTATCATTCTGTACATTTAAGGAATTTGTACAGCGGAGGAATGATCACATGTTGTGTACCCGTGCTATACAAATGGTTCACTTCCCATTTACCTAAGTCTGCCGCTTTCTGGGATCATAAGAGTACTCTACGTTGGTCACAGAGAATCATGTCTCTTACCAACTCTGACATAGATTGGTACAATCGGATCTATGACGGGATAAGAATCATTGACCGTTGTGGAAACTTCCCTAATGTACCCCTCATAGGAACTAAAGGAGGAATCAACTATCATCCAATTTTAGTTCGTCATCAACTCGGATACCCGATGAGACATATCCCGCATAATGTTCATCTGGAAGGTCTTTTCTTCAAGGAAGAAGAAAACGACAGGGCACTAAAGACAGAAATAGTGCATGCCTGGAAACATGTTCACAGGAAAGGAAGAAAGTCTCTAGGAAAACTAGACTGTGTCTCTGTGGAACCTTATCTCCAATGGGTACAAGCTAAAGCTTTCAAGCTGAGGATGCCATACCCTCGTCAAGAAGTTCTTTCGTTAAAGGAATCTGTCCTTTATTTTATGTCTGATACGGAAAAACTCCAGGTCACTCTCAACAAATTTCAACGGGAGAGGAAATCTTGGAAAAACAAGTACCGCATTCTCAATATGAAGTGTACCAAAATACAACAACTGTTAAAAGAAAAAGATGCTCTGATCGAGATTTTAGAGTAACATGCTGTAGAAAGTCAAGATGACCAAAGGAGTTTGCTCGCCCTTTCACTTGGCAAAGGAATGACGACCCGACAACGGCTCAAGTGCCCCGGTCAAAGAAAAGGAAAATACCAGAACCAGCACCTGAGCTCTCCTCAGAGAGGACTCAGGATCTATAAGTCTAGACATTTTCTTTTACAGCACTTTGTAAATTACTGTATTTTCATTTTCGCAGTCTTTGAATTCAATAAAACGGGGTCTCCCCACTGTATGATATTTGCAATCCAATTGTTGAAGTTTCTTTTGATTAAAATAACAAATTTAATAATTATTGCATATCATTCATTATTCTCACATAACACATTCTCCTTACCTACGAATCTCATGTCTGTGTCTCGATTCTAGAGTCAAACTGTCTCATTCGTACAATACTCGGGCTAATCGACAAAAGAAAATGGATGATCTCGAGGAAGAGAACAGAGAGTTGAGAGAAGAAATTGACATTTTGAAAAAAGATCTGAGGAAACTTCACGATGACATGCAATCTCTGGCAGCAGCTCAGATACAACAACAAAGGGTTCTGATCTCAGAGATCACATCTACGCCCATAGTGGAAAAGTATGATCCACGGTACAACATGCCAAAAGATCGTCCCTGGGGCATGCCACTCAACTATATCCCGGAAGGATATATTTCCCCGATCACGGAAGATCCGAAAACTGCAGCAGGAACCGCTGGGCCTGAAGGTTACAAACTTCGGGAAGGCGAAGATGCAAGAGTCATGACAGCAACTCCTGAAGGTCACAAACTTTGGGATAGGGATGCACCAAGAGTCACAGTCGTAATGATTATACCATAACCCTTGGTACACAGTGTCCCGGAAGGACAGATTCCACAAGTAATCTCTGGTGGAAACGAAAGTATGTACGACAGATTGAATGAGTTCCAGGAATAATTCCTGGAGATGCAAAAGGAACTGCATGCCATTCGCGGTCAGGATTTATTCGGAAAGGACGCCGCAGACCTTTGTTTGGTCCCCAATGTGAAAATTCCGCACAAATTCAAGGTGCCCGAATTTGAGAAATACAAGGGCAACTCTTGCCCTCAAAGTCATTTGGTGATGTACGCTCAAAAGATGTCAACTCAAACAAAGAATCAACAGCTATTTATCCACTACTTCCAAGATAGTTTAACCGGTGCCGCACTCAAATGGTACATAGGTTTAAACCGTACCAAGATCGTCACTTTCAGAGATCTTGGCGCTGCCTTCATTCAGCAAAATAAATACAACCTGGACATGGCACCAGATAGAGATCAGCTCAGAGCAATGTCGCAGAAGGACAAGGAAACCTTTAAGGAATATGCTCAGAGATGGCGTGAAATTGCCGCCCAGATTTGTCCACCTCTTGAGGAAAAAGAGATGACAAAGATCTTTTTGAAAACCTTGAGCTCATTTTACTACGACCGAATGGTCGCCAGTGCGCCCAGCGACTTCACTGAGATGGTGAGCATGGGAGTACGTCTTGAAGAAGCAATCCGAGAAGGACGTCTGGTCAAAGATGTCGGGCCATCAAACAGTACCAAAAGATATGGTAGTGCTTTCCCTAAGAAAAAAGAGCAAGATATTGGTAATATCTCTCTCGGAAAGCAAAGGCGACGGTACCAACCATTAGCACCTATAACTCCTACTGTCAACCTTGTGCCTATTCCAATGTATCCACCTCAGGTTGCTCAGAGCCAACCGAATCAACAACAATATTAGCAAAGGACACAACAACCTCTTCAGCAGGCTCGTCCACCGTACAACAATAACAATCGTACAACGTGGCCACCAGGGTTTGCCCTATACCAATGTTGTACGCAGAACTGTTTCCACTACTACTAGTCAAGGGGCACGTCCAAACTAGGTCTCCTCTTACAATACCAGAAAATCCGCCTTTTTGGTTCAAAGCGGATCAGACGTGCCCTTACCATCAAGGAGGACCAGGGCATAACATATAAAATTGTCTCAGCTTCAAGTCCGATGTGCAGAAGCTTGTCAGGAGCGGGGTCCTATCCTTCAAGGATACAAATCCAAATGTTTAGACGAACCCATTGCCTCAACACGAGAAAGCTTCAGTCAACTTGATAGAGGAAGGATCTAACCACAACTATCAAATTCATGATGTACTCTTATTAGGAACCAACCTGGTCAAGATGCATTGCAAACAGAGCGGATACGGTCATGTACCATCTCATAACTATCACCAGTGTGATATCTTCTCTAAAGACAATCAGGGATGTTTTCTGGTGCAATCATCTCTACAGGAACAGATGGATCTCTGATGGATCCAAGATCACTGAATCCGTGAGGTCAAAATGACTTATACAAATTCCAACATCATTCAAAACCACGACATCCGTGCAACGAATGTCAACTTGGTGGCAATGCACTCAAGGCAATGCCAACATCACAACCTGCCACGGCACGACTACGATTCCTATCTGATCTGCTCGGTAAACAATAAGGGATACTCTTTTGCACAAGAGCCCTTCAGCGTCAGATGGATCTTGGATGGATTTAGGACTACCGGGATAGAAGTCATTATCAAGTTAATATGATTCAAATCTTTGATATTCATTTGATGAATACCAGCTTGGTAGAATTACACGATAAGCAAGTCCAGCTCGGTTTTCTGACTTCCCATGATTATCAGAACTGTAAAGTATGTCGTGAGAGTGACCAAGGATGTGCACTTATTCAAAGAACGCTTCAACACCTGTTGAACCACTGGTGGCTTCTGATCTATCTAGATGAAGACACACAGCAGATCAGTAAGACTGACGGGAACCCTACTAGGCATCAAAGTCAGGATGTTTAATCAATGGAAACGGATCTAGTGAGGTTACACTGCATACAAAGCGGACGTGGCCGGGTGCCACCACACAACTATGAGCGTTGTAGAATTTGCTCAAAGGATAATCAAGGATGCTACCTCGTGCGAGCAGCCCTCCAAAGTCAGTTGGACCACAAAGAGGTTTGACCATGTTCAAGCTCTGGTTCGACTAACATAATGTCATACTATCTTCCCAATCGAGGCAAAGAAGTTGTCTTAATCCCTAAACGAGAAGTAGCCAAAGATGTATGCACCATAATCCCTTTACTCCATGAATCAAGATTTCCTCTTGATAGTGGAAAGATTCTCAACCTTGAACCAATTGAGGCCGGCTATGATGGTCAGAAAAATCGAAAGGCTCCTGTAGTTATCTATCTGCCGGGACCAGTACCGTACAAATCCGAAAAAGATATCCCTTACAAGTATGGTGAAACAACAATTGAGAATAGAAAGGAAACCCCATTACCCTCCGTCGTGAATATTGCAGACATCAGTCGAGTAACACGGAGCAGTCAGATCTTCAACAGAGGAGTTGGAGAACCTACCAGTGAAAAGAAACCTCAGACAGAAGTTCCCAGTCAACCAGTCAGTCAATCCGATAATCCCGACCTTTTAAAGAACAATGATGAGATGTTGAAGCTCATCCAAAAGAGCGAGTACAACATTGTTGATCAACTGTTGCAAACTCCTTCAAAAATCTTTGTGCTATCTCTTTTACTCAGTTTCGAAGCTCACAGGGAAGCTCTACAGAAAGTCTTAGAGCAAGCCTTTGTGGAACAAGATGTAACGATAAGACAATTTGACAGCATCATCTCCAACATCACTTCCTGCAACAACTTGGGGTTTAGTGATGAAGAACTGCCGGAAGAAGGCAAACATCACAACATGGCACTTAACATTACAGTCAACTGCCAGGACGATGCTTTAGCCAGCGTACTGGTAGACACCGGATCAGCTCTAATGTTATGCCAAAATCTACTCTAATGCAACTATCATTTCAAGCATCTCCGATGAGAGGAAGTAAGGTCATCGTCAAAGCATTTGACGGATCCTGAAAAACAGTTATCGGTGAAGTCGACCTTCCCATAACTATCGATCCTCACACTTTCCAAGTCACTTTCCAGGTCATGGACATCTGGGCAACATACAACTGTTTGTTAGGAAGACCTTGGATACACGAGGCTGGGGCAGTCACTTCGACACTTCACCAGAAGCAGAAGTTCGTCAAGAATGACCAACTAGTCACAGTCTGCAGAGAGCAAGCCTTGATCGTGAGCAACTTATCGTCGTCCACTTGTGTAGAACCAGAAGTAGTTGTTGGAACCCAGTTCCAAGCACTTTCGGTGAGCAATGACAACCAATCAGAAAAAGGAACATCAATTTCCTCGTACAAAGATGCTCTCGAAGTGATCAAAAGTAACAATTCAAAATGATAGGGACGGCTTGTCATTCCTACTAACAATAAAACAAAGAAAGGTCTTGGTTTTTCCTCCATTTGTACCTAGACTGCTACTAAAGATGAAAGTTTTCATCCCATTCAGAACTTCTTCCACAGTGGAGGTTTTCTTCACCCAGTGTCTCAAGAAGTCCATACCATCAATGAGGGTGATTTCTCCTATACGGATGAAGAATGGAAGTCCTATCTTAACGAAGACGGTTATATGTCTCAGGGAGAGGTGCATACGCCATTTTGCTATCCCGCACAGAGTCCAAGATATATACCAAGATCAGACGTCAAAATGATATACGGAGATTGTGATCCGAAAGGATGTTGTGCTCCACCAAACTCATTAGAGGAGGACACTTTGATGGAAAAACAACTTTGACTATTATGACCCAATGGATGGCCTGCCTGTCTGGCATCCGTACCCAGGAGACTTGGGGCAAAAGAGTCATCCCAACGATGCATATCAGCTGAGCATCATTGAAAAGAATACCTGTGTCACCACCGAATCATGGGATCATTACTTAGGGCATTCAAAAAATATCCATAACGACGATGAATTTGCAAAGATTGCAGGACAAGAGTTCCTTAACTACGCTTTTCCTGAGGTCAACGTCATCGGGAGGGATGACTCCTACAGTTCCAAATAAGTGTGGGACACATTAGGACAACCGAGTGACAAGTACGACTTCTTGGTCAAGTACACCGCTCCTGAAAGCTCTCGTATCAGGCTCGAAGACATCCAGCCAACTGGATGGGGAGATCCACCTGAGAGTGCAAATAATGTGCAAGATACAACAGAAGAGTTCGTCTACGACAACTCTTCCTGGGAGACAGACTCCAACGATCCCGCTCCACCAGAAATCAGCGTCATTTCTGAAGATAAACCAAGAAGGAAGGTACCAGACTTTGTGATTCAACGAGGAGTTCGCCGCCAATGGGTTGTTGTCGATGTTTCGAAAGTTGTTCATAAGTCTAAGTAATTACCGTCTTTGTTTTAACCTTTCACCCCGCCCAGGTGAAACGGATGTTTTGATAGGGCTCACTTTCTCTAAATGTCTCTCTTCGCTTCGCCCAAAGCGACCGAGTTTTGTTTTATAGGGTTGTAGTTTCAAGAATCGACCAAATCATAAATAAAATAACGTCGTTCTATAATTTCCACATTTTATTGTTGTTTTCTCTTTTCGCTTTTTCAGAAAATGGTAATCCTAAAAAACAACTCAAATAATAAAAACAAGCAGTTTTCAGAAAATACACTGCACACACTCTTGCATTCTCTCTATCTCTTCTAAAAACAATCATCACGTCATGCAGATTGCTTATTTTAAACCCCATTGAAACATATGATCCAATGCCTTCTCCCAACTTTGAATTCCCGGTATTTGAGGCTGAAGAAGAAAATATCGAAGAAATTCCAGAAGAGATCTCCCGATTACTTAGACAAGAGGAAAGGTCCATTAAACCTCACAAAGAGTCGTTGGAAACGGTTAACTTAGGTTCAGAAGAAGAGAGGAAAGAAGTTAAGATTAGGGCACTGCTCAGTCCAACTGTCAAAGAAAGCTTGATAGAACTTCTCCAAGAGTTTCTCGATGTATTTGCTTGGTCCTATCAGGACATGCCAGGGTTAGATACCAGCATCTTGGAACATCATTTACCGTTAAGATCATAATGTCCACCAGTAAAACAAAGGCTAAGACGGACTCATCCAGACATGGCCATCAAAATCAAAGAGGAAGTACAGAAACAGATTGGCGCGGGTTTCCTTGCCACATCAGAATATCCTTAATGGTTAACCAACATAGTACCTGTTCCGAAAAAGGATGGGAAGGTCAGAATGTGTGTAGACTACAGGGATCTGAACAAGGCCAGTCCAAAGGATAACTTTCCCTTACCACACATTGACATGCTGGTAGACAGTACAACAAAGTTTAAAGTATTCTCCTTCATGGATGGATTATCGGGCTATAATCAGATAAAAATGGCGCCGAAAGACATGGAGAAAACTTTATTCATCACCCCATGGGGCACCTTTTGTTACAAGGTAATGCCGTTCAGTTTGAAGAACGCCGGGGTAACCTATCAAAGGGTCATGACTACTTTGTTTCACGACATGATACACAAAGAAATAGAGGTATATGTCGATGATATGATTGCCCAATCTAAGACAGAAGAGGAGCATGTGACCCACCTGTCAAAGCTATTCGAGCGTCTGAGGAAGTACAAACTCCGCTTGAATCCCAACAAGTGCACATTCAGTGTCCGTTCAAGGAAACTTTTAGGGTTCATCGTCAGCCAGAAAGGAATTGAGGTTGATCCTGACAAAGTCAAGGCCATTCAAGAAATGGCTTCTCCAAAGACTGAAAAACAAGTCAGGGGATTCCTGGGACGTTTGAACTATATTTCCAGATTCATATTCCTCATGACCGCGACATGCGCGCCAATCTTCAAATTACTAAAAAAGAATCAAGACTGCGTATGGACAGAAGACTATCAAACCGCCTTCGACAGTATCAAGGAATGTCTGTTGAATCCACCGATTCTATTACCTCCAGTGGAAGGAATACCACTGATCATCTACCTAATGGTCTTGGAAGACTCAATGGGTTATGTACTTGGCCAACAAGACGAAACCAAAAGGAAAAAGTCTGTCATTTACTATTTGAGCAAGAAATTTACCGACTGCGAGACTCGGTATACTATGCTTGAAAAAACCTGTTGTGCTCTGGCTTGGGCATCCAAAAGTCTTCGCTAGTACATGATTTGTCACACTACTTGGTTCATCTCCGAAATGGATCCGATCAAGTACGTCTTTGAAAAACCTGCTCTCACGGGAAGGATCGCCCGTTGGAAGATGTTGTTATCAGAATACGACATCGAGTACCAAGCTCAAAAAGCCGTCAAAGGAATTATTTTAGCTGGTCATTTGGCTCATCAACCGATTGACCATCAAGAATCATTCGGGTTTGACTTCCCAGACGAAGATGTCATGTACTTGAAAATGAGAGACTGCGATGAACCGCTACCCAGTGAAGGGCCAGAACCAAGCTCCCAATGGGGACTAATCTTTGATGGAGCTATCAACCATTATGGAAACGGAATTGAGGCAATCATCATAACACCTCAGGGTACCCACATTCCTTTCACTGTCAGACTGACATTCAAGTGTACAAACAACGAGGCCGAATACGAAGCTTGTATCATGGGTCTCAAAGAAGCGATCGACTTAAGGATCAAGAACTTGGATGTGTATGGAGACTCAACCCTGGTTATCAATCAGATCAAAGGAGATTGGAACACATACCAATCAGAACTGATTCCTTACAAAGACTATGCCAGAAGGTTGTTACCATTCTTCAACAGAATCGAGTTTCACCATATCCCTCGTGAAGAGAATCACATGGCTGATACATTAGCCACTCTCTCTTCCATGATTAGTGTAGGTCAATGGAATGACGTACCTAAGATTGATATAATGTGCCTAGAAAGGCCCGCTTATATCTTCACGATCGAAGCAGTCATAGACAACAAACCTTGGTATCACGATATCAAATGCTTCCTTCAGAAACACGAGTACCCACCTGGGGATCCAGAAAGGACAGAAAGACCCTCCGAAGGCTAGCAGGCAGCTTCTTCCTGAGCGGTGATACACTCTATAAGAGAAACTTTGACATGGTCTTGCTTCGATGTGTAGACGGACCAGAAGCAAACATGCTGATAAAAGAAATTCACGAAGGATCCTTTGGCACTCATGTCAACGGATACACAATGGCGAGAAAAGTTCTGAGAGCAGGGTACTATTGGTTGACCATGGAATTCGATTGCTACAAGTACATGAGGAGGTGTCACAAGTGTCAGATATACTCAGACAAATCCATGTACCGCCTACACATCTCAAAGTTCTTTCTTCCCCATGGTCTTTTTCCATATGGGGAATCGACATGATTGGCATAATTGAACCCAAAGCTTCAAACGGACATCGGTTCATCCTGGTAGCCATTGATTACTTCACCAAGTGGGTCGAAGCAGCGTCATACGCCAATGTAACCCGATAAGTGGTGGTCCGATTTATCAAAAACAACCTCATCTGCCATTATGGTGTTCCAAGCCAGATCATTACTGATAATGGATCAAACTTGAACAATAAGATGATGAAATAGTTGTGCGCTAAATTCAAGATCGAACACCATAACTCATCTCCCTACCGACCCAGGATGAACGGAGCGGTAGAAGAAGCTAACAAGAATATCAAGAAGATCGTTCAAAAGATGGTTGTAACCTACAAAGACTGGCACGAGATGCTACCCTTTGCCTTTCACGGTTATCGCACATCTGTCCGTACTTCAACAGGGGCAACCCCTTTCTCTCTAGTATATGGCATGGAAGCAGTGCTTTCCATTGAAGTAGATATCCCATCAATCTGGGTATAGATGGAAGCTAAGCTAACAGAGGCTGAATGGTGTCAAAGTCGACACGATGAACTAAATCTAATCGAAGAAAAGCGAATAACGGCTCTATGCCATGGTCAGTTGTATCAACAAAGAATGAAGAAGGCGTTTGACAAAAAGGTTTGACCCCGTGTCTTCAGGAAAGGAGACCTAGTGCTCAAAAAGATACAATCCTTTCTCACTGATTCTCGGGGCAAATGGAATCTGAATTACGATGGCCCCTATGTGGTCAAGAAAGCTTTCTCAGGAGGTGCCTTAAGACTTGCAAGCATGGGTGGAGAGGAATTTTCCTACCCCACAAATGTTGACGTAGTCAAGAAATACTTCGCCTAAATAAAAAAAAACGTCTCGGTGGATTGAAAACCTGAAAGGGCGGTCCAGGCAAAAATTAGAGACATAATCAAAAATCATCCCAATGGATTGGAAATCTCAAAGTACAATCCAGGAAAAAGTTTGGGATTAATGGCAAGTAACTACGTCCGACGAGGTTAAATCCCCTACAATAATGCCATCCATCAGGAAAACTCCAGTCAAGGTCACCTTCGATGAAAGCTCAAGATGTCCAGATTTCAAAGTTGGTTGAAGGATAACGGTCGTTATGTTTCGATGTAGCCCTTTTCCCTTAAATTACCATTTTCTAACTTTGTAAATACTCTATGGAATCACGCGTTTGGCTGGTTTCCATCCTATCAATAAAATTTGAGCCCTAGTGCTTTTGTTTGCAATTCTTATTTGTTTTAGCTTTACAGAATGATGTTTTTATTATGATCAACGATTCTTGAAACAAAACAAAAAAAATGAATTTACTTGTCAAAAATTTTTGGCTTTTAAAATAAAGATGGCAATTTCTTTTGACTGTTGAACATCGAAAGAACATCGATCGCTTCTCCGGAAGTAATTGAACCTTAAAGTGCAGAATCAAAGTACTCCTTCTAAACCAGTACGCATGAATGAAGGATCAACTGTGTTAGAGACCATGTTTCATCTGACAGCCCCGACAGAGTTCTTATCTCCTAAGCCCGACCAACATTTTTTCCCACAGGGACTATCTCTCCTAAGCAAGGCAGAATTTCTATTTTGAACCAAATGGTACTTCTTCATCCCCAGCAGTGGCCGAGTATCCCGTCGTGTTCATCCACTAGTCTGTATATCGTGTAAGTTTTGTCAGCTTAAACATGCATACATCATGCATTATTAACTTGCAATCATATTCATATTGCATCACTATCACTCTGGTCAGTCTTATCCCCAAGTGATAAAAGTCCTCTTGTCAATCAATTAGTCAGTTCTTTCCTCATCAGGAAATGTTGCGTCTAAACAATCTATCCTCCAGTTTATTTCTAGATTTGAGTCGGTCCCCGACCACTTTGATAACTTGAACCTCTGAAAGACAAAAAGACCTTCGACGAACGTCACTCTTCTCAATTGAAGATGATATCTTCGCTTTCCTGAATCAAGGAAGATCCCCAGAGAAAGCCTCACAACCAAAGACTCTCAGCAACACATTGGATTTTCTCTCTGGAAAAGTCAATGTTAAAGAAGTCACCATCACCTCAAAATTGGATTACATCACATGGAATTTCTTCGAGAAGATCTCGGGGAAAAGTATGATGTAATATCCCCAAGCAGGAAACAACTTCTCAAGAGACTCGTTTTCCACAGTAGAGTCAACAAATGGCGTCTCCAACAGAGAAGTTTGAACACCTCTACAACTCAGACGAATGGGTTCCCCAGCAAGTCTAACATTAAAATTTTTCCCATCAAATGGCATCTCATCAGTAATAACTCGGCGAGAAGTTTGATGAAGACCGCTACATATAGCGTTCCTTGTCAAGGAAGAAACTTGACAAGAAGAAACTGAGACCAGTTCCTTGGCTGAAGACCAGGATCGAGGAGAAGTTTATACCAGAAACTGAGACCAGTTCCGTGGTTAAAGACCAGGATCGAAGGGAAGTTTATTGACAAAAGAAACTGAGACCAGTTCAGTGGCTGAAGACCAGGATTAAGGGGAAGTTTATTGCAAAAAGGAAACTTAGACCAGTTATGTGGCTAAAGACCAGGATCGAGGGGAAGTTTATAGACAAAAGAAAACTTAGACCAGTTCCTTGGCTGAAAACCAGGATCGAGGGGAAGTTTACCCTTTTCTAAGCATCATTGCTTAGCAAAATAAGATAGATGAGCAAACTGCCATTCATAACCACCATCAAAATTTCAGGTATCCCGATATTTAATCCTCTTGCACCCCGAATGCCCAAATACCTTCGCCATTCACACCTTCGGGTCCAAGAAGATTAAATAGGGGCATCTGTCATACCCCAAATTTTAACCACCGAGATTTCCCATCATTGTGCAAATCATCATCACAATATGGATGAACCATCATGCCTCATCAATCTCCTCAAAGATGGCTGAGCATTCACTACAATTAAAGATTAGGGTTTTGAGCCCTCTCAGAGCATTTAGACAAGGATCAATCAAGAAATGACATGATCTTCAACTTGTCTAGCCTCTCAAAACCCTTATAAAGGATCAAGAGGACTCCCAATTCAAGAATCAAGCACAAGGTTGCAGCATTCCAAGTGGATCAAGCCTCAAGATCGCCTGTGTCCCCAAATTAGGGTTTTGGTCGGCTGAGGCCTCCAGATAAAAATTTCCATTCGGGCATGAGCCAATGCCTCAATTTGTGGTACTATAAGCTCAAAAGGATCTCAAGAACCCATCCACAATGGCAAAATCACCTTGAGGGTCCATATATCAAAGAATCAGGAATTAGGGCTTTGACCTAATTCAACCCTTGAGTTAACTTGTGAAGGGAGGTGTGGCTTGAAGCTTCAAAATGAACTTCAAAGACCTCAAATACATCATATTAGCATGTTTACAAGATTTTATTAACTCAAAGAGCTCAAGTCATAAGCCGCAAGAGCTCAAAACCATTTTATCACAAATTAGGGTTTCTGATGGAAAAAGTCAACCATATCCTTAACTGTTGACCTACCCTTGATCTCAAACCTTGGGGAGGGGTCCAAGACATTCCTAAATACCCTTGGAGGCCATCCATGAAGTTTAATCAAGCCCAAGGATTGATTTCACAAAAGGATCGCAAAGTCAAAATTTCATCTGATGAAAAAGTCAACTGTACAAAAATCCAAGTTTGACTTTTTGGATTTTTGGTCAAACAAGGTTCCATAACCCTAAAACAATGTTAATATGAGATTTGAATCATCATTCATCAAGAAAAATCAAAGAAAGTGAGTTAACTGGTAAAAGGGGTAACCATAAAAAACTTAGAATTTTTCTAAGTTATGGAACAAAGTGGCTAGGGTACCAACTTCAAAGGACTATAACTTGAGATCCAAGCAACCATTTTGGGTGATCCAAAGCTGGATTTGTTGGTCTTGCTACACTCTACAAAAGCTTCAACTACATCAAGCTCCAATTCTTCATGGATTTTTAGTTATGGAGTGATCAAAGTGGCTGAAAACAAGAAAATGACACTTTTCCAGCAATTAGTGAAAATCTGCCTAAGTTACCAGCCTTGAACATCAATGTTCATGAGGTTTTTTCAATTGGATCCAAATAGTTTCAAGACAAATTATGATCACACATGTGCTGTATCATATGAGGGCTTTCCAATGAGCCCAGGAACATGAGAAAACTCCACCTGAGCTAGAGGTTATGACAGCTACAACATGCCTTGCTGCAAACTATTTTTGTAAGGCAGATATGTGCCTTAGTGCTCGAATTGATCAATTTGGGCAAATTCAAGCATGATTGTCCATCTGCACACCTCAAGGAGGAACAAACAAGGGACAAACACTGATTCAACAGCCTCACAAGTCCATGAATCTATGTTTAGGCATGTCATCCTTAACATTCAAGATGCTTCAAATATTCAATTTTGTCTCAAAGCATTTAACTGATGCATAGAGGTGGCATTCATCAACACAATGTTATCCAAGTTCAGTCAAGACTTATCCCTGATCCAAAGAACCTTAAGCTGTGCTCTAACCTCAAGTCAATGGCTAGAGGAGACTTGAGATTCCATTTGATCACAATTGGCCACAGACCTGTACCAGTTGTCATTCACTATTGATGCCAAAACAAACTTGACACACTATAAATAGGCCTTAATTGTGATCAGTTTGAGTACACCAAAGCACCCAAACTGATGTTTTCCTCAAAATCTCCCTTTCACTCCAATTTTGCCTTCAAACTCAAGTCACTATCGGGTTTTGAGTTTGAGAGCAATTCCAACCAAACCAATCACACACACACATATCATAAACATCATGTATGAGTGATCCATAACACAAAATCACATCTGGAACATCAAATTCACAAAATCACCAGCCAATTGCTCAAGTTCTTGACAGATTTGCAGTTGAGGTACCACAACTAGTTCCAGATCATTTTCATCTATTCCAAGCATTCAAACATACTCCTTGGCACCTAAGGAAGCTGTCCAGATCATTGGAACATAGTTGTAACACCTCCATCACCAAACTCGATCACTAGCTACAAGAGGTAAGCATGAACCCTTCAAACTCTATGTTTCATGCATCATAAATGAATTTGTGAGTTACCATCTTGTTCCTGCATGTATATAGAGTAATAACCCTCAATCAATTGCCATGAATCAATCGTGTATGGAATTTCATTGTGTTCATGTTGAAATTAGGGTTCTTGAGGTTTTCTTCTGATTTCTCACTCAATACTTAATATAAATGCAATTAATGTATATGGTTGTGGTCCTTGTTCAAAAGCGAACAAGATTGGTACTTGAATCGTGCAAAACCATTGAGAAATCATGGAGAAAAGTGAGAAAACGCAAATCTGAAAAAACAGAGGGCGCAGGCAAGAACCAAGTGTTCTTGGCGCCATAATTCAAATTTTTGAATTTTAGTTATTTTTGTTAATTGATTCAAAAATTAATTTCTCTCTGAATATTTATGTTTTTGAATTAATTCTTTTTCTCAAAATTCACTAAAATGTTTAAATATTTTATTTTACAAAAAAATCCAATTTATATTATTTATTTAATATAGTTAGGATTTTTGTGATTTATTTCATTTTATTTGTTTTTGAACATATTTAAATGGAATTCCCCCCTTTGATCTTTCAAAACCAATTGAATTTCAAACTCTCATGTAATTAAACATGATTTTTCAAAATATTTTTCAAAGTGTACAACTTATTTTTTAATATATTTGGCATTTTATATCATTTTTTTTCATTTAATTTTCTTTGAAAAATAACATTTTATTTAAAATTAGGGGTTTCTCTTAATTTTAAATTTTCAAACACTTTTGGGCCTCTAATAGAGTGTATGACCCAATCCCTTTCTTAACCAAAACCTTTTTGGGCCTCAGACATTGTATAAGTCCCAACACGTTTTCAAAAACATCGGCGCGATCGCCAGTTCAAAATCAAATCACTTGGGCCTCTGCGTGAGCTATAAGTCCCATTCCTTTTCTTAAAAACACTTTTGGGCCTCTTGAAAGAGTGTAAGACCCAACCCTTTTGTAAATAAACCTTTTTGGGCCTCAGTTGTTGTATAAGTCTCGATGCGATCTTCAAACAATGGTGCGATCACTGTTAAACCTTAGGCCTCTCTTTGAGTATAAGCCCCAACAATCTTTTCAAAAACAACTTCTCTTTTTATTTAGATTCAAATATACAGTTGTTATCAAAACTTTCCTTAATTTCTTTGAACAACTAACAATACAGCATGGAAGCTTGCTCAACTGTAAGTTTTTATCAGCTTTCATTTACATGTTTTAATATATATAACTGTATTGTGGGAAGCTGCTCCCCTGTAAGTCCTTCTTTCATATCCTTTTAAATACTTGTCATATATCAACTGTATATATACTAGTATATCTATGTAGAGTTTTCCCCGGCAACTAGGTCTAGACCCAGGTAAAGCCAGTTGGTCATTTTTTAATACAATCAAAACTAGATCCACATAGGATTTCCAGATACAGTCTTACCTTCTCTTGGGCATAAAAATATGGAACAAAGAGAAAGGCATTATTCTCGGTGAACCTTTTCTCAGACTGTCACTATTAGAACTTGTCAAAGAAATTCAGTTTCCCCAGAGAGGGTTAATTCCCGGTGAAACTTCTCTTGAATTTCTTCAAACCCTAGAACTGTTCACTAAAGAAAAGATTATTCTCAGTGAAACTTTTCTTGAACTCTTCTTAAGTTTGGACCCGCAGGCTTCCTAAAAGCAACCCCGCCTCCTCTTGGGCGTTGTACAAGGACCCTCCAGCTTCTTAGAAGTTCTCATGCCTTCTCTTTGGCTTAAAACAAGGACCCTGAAGACCTCCTAAAGGTATAAGACAGAACTTAGTCATCCTTTGCTAGAGCAATCTTTCTTGAGTCAAAACCTCAGACCAATTTAGGGTTGATACTCATCCCTTAAAGCACCTGCCTCCTCTTGGGCATCATACAAAGATAAAATCTTCCATACCAGTAGACTTGCACAGTCTAATCCCCTTTCGGATCTCAAACACATTCTCAAGCCCCTTACAAACATAGGATAAACCCTGGTAATTCTGGATCAATCTCCAACAGAGTTAAAACCTATGGGTTCTAAAACCCGGTCTCTCTCCTGAAAATCCCTTGCCAGGGTCAATTTATCATTAGTATAACACTATCCCAAATCAGAACCTCAAGGTCTCTGATACCTCAACTCTTCTGTAATCCTCAGCAAGAGTTGATTCCTCATTTGGACCTGCCTCGGGATCTCAATAATCCCCAGTAGAAGATAGCCTCCTCATAGGCTTTGTATAATGATCTTTTATTTCCTCAGCATAGCCAGCCTCCTCTTGGGATTTGTACAATGATTCTCCAAAGCGGAGCTAACCTTTTCAGACTCTCTTGTTGAGTCAACCCTTTTAGCCACAATCTTGGACTTTGTACAGGACAGATAAAAACACTCTCTTGTTGAGTCAATCTTTTCCATCCTCTTCTTAGGCTTGGTATAAAGATTTCCCCTAGCAGAAGTCAGCCTCCTCTTAGGCTTTGTATAATGATTTCTCCAGCTTGTTCAGCCATAGTCCTGGGCTTTGTACAGGACAGATAAAAACACTCTCTTGTTGAGTCAAACCCTTTTCAGCCACAATCTTGGGCTTTGTACAAGACATATATAAGCTTTCTACAACAAAGTCAAAATCTTTGTAACCTTCTTATAAGCTCTGGATAAATATCTTCCCCAGCTGAGTCAATTCCTCCCAGCCTTCTTTTAGGCTTTTGAGAAATAATATCCCTAAGCAGAGTCAATCCTCTCATTTTTAGCCTCAATCTTAGGCTTTGTATAAGACAGATAATACTCTCCAGCAGAGTCAAAATCTTTAGCCTCAATCTTGGGCTTTGTACAAGACAGATAAAGATTTCTTTCTTACCGAGTCAGTTTTCTTTTCAGCCTCAATCTTGGGCTTTGTACAAGACATATACAAACCCTCCCCATCGGAGTCAAATTCCCTTCTAGCCTCAATCTTGGGCTTTGTACAAGACAGACAGAACATTTTCCCCAGAAAAGTCAAACTTTTAGTCTCCTCTTAGGCTTTGTATTAATGATATCCCCCAAAGAGTCAATCTCTTTTAGCCTCAATCTTGGGCGTTGTACAAGACAGATAAACACTCTCTTGTTAAGTCAGTCTTTTCCAGCCTCCTCTTAGGCTTTGTATGAGGACTTCCTCAGTGGAGTCAATCAACCTCTTAGGTTCAACCTTGGGCTTTGATCAAGGCACACAAAAATCAACATCCCATCAGAGGAAATCAAAATTTCTCTGTAGGAAGTCACTTCTCTGTTTATCACTTATCAAAACAGATATTCAAAATAAACCCGAACCCCCGATAACTGCTGTAAGTGGCACGCTTGTTGATTTAAATACCCAAGCTGTCGTCCATCTTTTATCCTGGTAAATCGTATCTTTCATCTAATTGTTGTAAGCGGCAAGCCACTGGATTATTTACATCCATGCCACTGTCCCTCTTTTAGCATGAGAAATTCCTAAGGAAAAATGTCATTGCTCAACACTGAGTTAAAGTTTTCCCCTTTAGGACAAATCCCCTATAAAGGAAATTATAACATTGTTGGATTCACATAACCCAGTTAAAGTAATTCTCCTTTATAATCAGTCACCCAACAGTTGTGATAAACAGACGAGATGTCTCCCCTTTAGAGATGACAAATTCTCTCTCAGTCAAACCTTTTAGCTTCAATCTTGGCCTTTGAACAAGACACAAATACTCAACCTTTTAGCTTCAATCTTGGGCTTTGAACAAGACACCAAAATATCTTTTTTCCTCCCTTAGAATAGGAGGAACTACGATTGCTCTGATTCCCCTGTTTCATTTAAACGAGAATACGTAGGCATAAGATTGTGAAATCTTAGCGAGCATACCAAACAAAAACTCTAGGTCTAGTACCTTCATATCAATCAAAACTTAGGTCCAGTACCTTACCAAAAACATCGTAAAAACCTGAAAATCAACAAAAACTCACTCTCTCTCTCTCTCATATTTCTCCAAGAAATTTTCCTAACCCATTAACGGATAAACACCATCAAGTACAAAGCGAAACCTGAAACTAACAACCTGTGGATAACCACATATAGGATAGGTAGCTGACAACTCCCTATTGTATAACCTGACCCCGAACTCCCCGAATCTCTTTAAGTGTTTGTTCAGTTAAATATTCGCGTGCAAGGTTAGTTTTAGATAGCTTCCCTTTCCCTTCCAGCTTCACTGGATAAATAAGAAATCAGAAAGTAGCACCCCCTCTTCTTCATTGAGTAGAAAACCCAAATTCCGCGATAAGGTGGTCGCATCACCGACAAAAATTGCGTGCTACAGTGCTGATGACTTCCTTGAAAGTATGACAAACTTCTCGGGGAGAGACTGCCATTTGTCGACTTATCGGGAATTTATGGGGCAAAGACAGGCTTCTTTGTTTGCCAATTGGTAGAGATTTCTTGGAGGATGTGATGTCCATATTGCCAAGAGTCTTTTGTTGAGAAGCTTCCACGGGGGATTTTATTTAATCTGGGAAAGCAAAATATCATCTTCAATGGCAAAGAGTGAAGTTCCAAAGGTGTATACCCAAATGTCTTCTTGTCTTTAATAGGTTTAGGTTATCAAAGTGGTCGAGGACCG
Source organism: Lathyrus tuberosus (assembly GCA_022829125.1). Taxonomy (NCBI): domain Eukaryota; kingdom Viridiplantae; phylum Streptophyta; class Magnoliopsida; order Fabales; family Fabaceae; genus Lathyrus; species Lathyrus tuberosus. The sequence continues at coordinate 6,842,288 of JALAZF010000193.1, forward strand.
ATTTTAATCCAGGAGTAAACCGAAGAGTGATTGTTTAGACAATACATTTCCTGATGAGGAAAGAACTTAAACTGGGATTTTATCCTATCCAAGTGTGGAAAGGAAAACTTGAAGAAAAATCTCACATGAGGATCGAACTCAGTGTGGATTTAGAAAGAATATATATTTTCTTCCTAAGGCTGACAACTCTAATGAAGAGAGGACATTTATCACTTCATGATAGACATGACCAAAGTGATTGAAAATGTGAGATGCAAAATGAATATGAACATGAACCAATAATGCATGATGTATGTATGAAATGCTTATGCTGACAAAATAGTCATGACATACGGATTGGTGAGGAGCACAACTGGATACTCGGCCACTCTGGGGGGATAAAAAGTATCGTTGATCTGTTAAGGGAACAAATTCCTGCTGCTGAGCCTTTCATATTCTTGGCAATAACAAAATGTGACTCTTGGGGAGTGATAGGTGGGATACTCCTTTTGAAGTAATTGATCCTCCACTCGGGATACACTAATCACAGGGAATATTTTGATTCTGCATTTTGAAGTTTGATTGCTTTCGGAGAAGCTGTTGATGTTCCTCTCGTATTCATTAATCAAAAGGAAATTGCCATCTTTATTTTAAAAGTGGAAGTAAATCTTGAAATTTCCGTTTTGAAAACAAAAGTAAAATTCTTTTTTTTTGTTTCAAGAATGTTGATCATATTAAAATGTCATTTTGCAAAGCAGAATAAATGAGAATTGTAAACAAAGGGCACAAGGGCTCAAAATTTTCATTGATAGAATGTTAATCAGCCTAATGCGTGATTCCATGGAGTATTACAAAGTTTAGAAAATGGTAATTTAAAGGGAAAGGGGCTACATTGAAACATAATGACCACTATCCTTCTACCAACTTCAAATTCTGAGTATTATCGAGCTTCCGTTGAAGTTGACTTTTGTTTGAGGATTTCTTGACAGATGACGTCACTTCTGATGATCCAATCTTAGTCGGATGCAGGTACTTGCCATAAATCCCTAACTTTTGCCTAGATCCCCCTTTTTTTAGGATTTCAATCTATCAGGATGTTTATTTTCTGTTTATGCCTCTAATTTTTGCCTGGACCGCCCTTTCGGGTTTTCAGTCCACCGAGACGTTTTCTTTCTCTTTTTTTTTATTTAGGCGAAGTATTTCTTGACTACATCAACATTTGTGGGGTAGTTAAACTCTTCTCCATCCAGGGTTGTGAGTATCAAGGCACCGCCTGAGAAGGCTTTCTTAACAACATAGGGGCCGTCATAATTTGGAGTCCATTTGCCCCTGGAATCAGTGAGAAATGATTGGATCTTTTTGAGCACGAGGTCGCCTGTTCTGAATACCCGAGGTCGGACCTTTTTGTCAAAATCTTTCTTCATCCTTTGTTGATATAACTGACCATGTCATAAAGCCGTCATTTTTTCTTCGATTAGGTTCAGTTCATCGTATCTGCTTTGACATCATTCAGGTTGGTTTCCATCAAGACTCTTATTGGTGGTATCTCTAAATCTATGGGGAGCACTGCTTCTATGCCATATATTAGAGAGAATGGGGTTGCCCATGTTGAAGTGCGGACTGATGTGTGATAACCGTGAAGAGCAAATGGTAGTATCTCATGCCAATCTTTGTAGCTTACAACCATTTTCGGAATGATCTTCTTAATATTTTAGTTAGCTATTTTTACCGCTCCATTCATTTTAGGCCGATAGGGAGATGATTTATGGTGTTCAATTTTGAATTTAGCACATAATTCTTTCATCATCTTGTTATTCAGGTTCGATCCATTATCAGTAATGAGCTAGCTTGGAACACCATAACGGCAGATGAGATTGTTTTTGATAAATCGGACCACCACTTGTCTGGTTACATTGGTGTATGATACTACTTCGACCCATTTTGTAAAGTAATCGATGGCTACCAGGATGAACCAATGTCTATTCGAAGCTCTGGGTTCAATCATGTCAATCATGTCAATTCCCCATATAGAAAAAGGCCATGGAGAAGAAAGAACTTTGAGATGCGTTGGCGGTACATGAATTTTGTCAGCGTATATCTGACACTTGTGACACTTTCTCATGTATTTGTAGCAATCAAATTCCATTGTCAGCCAATAATATCCTGCTCTCGGAATTTTTCTTGCCATTTAATGCCCATTGGCATGAGTTCCAAATGAGCCTTCATGAATCTCTTTCATTAGCATGTTTGCTTTGTGTTTGTCTACGCATCTGAGCAAAACCATGTCGAAGTTTCTTTTGTAGAGCACCTCATTGTTCAGGAAGAAGTTGTCAGCCAGTCTTCTGAGGGTCTTCCTATTTTTTCTTGATGCCCTGGGCGGGTATTCTTGTCTTTGAAGAAAACATTTGATATCATGATACCACGGTTTGTCATCGATGACAGCTTTCATTGCAAATATGTAAGCGGGCCTATCAAGGCACATTATGCCAATCTTGGGTACGTCGTTCCATCGATTCACACTAATCATGGAGGATAGGGTAGCTAGTTCATCAGCCATGTGGTTTTCTTCACGAGGAATGTGATGAAAATCAATCTTGTTAAAAAAGGGTAACAACCTTCTTGCGTAGTCTTTGTAAGGAATCAATCCCAATTGTTATGTGTTCCACTCTCCTTTAATCTAATTTATAACCAGGGCTGAGTCTCCATACACATCCAAATTCTTTATCCTTAAGTCGATAGTTTCTTCGAGACCCATGATACAAGCTTCATATTCAACCTCATTGTTTGTACACTTGAATGCCAATCTGGCGGTGAAAGGAATATGGGTACCCCGAGGTGTAACAATGATTGCCCTAACTCCGTTTCCATAAGCGTTAACAGCTCCGTTGAAAATTAGTCCCCATTGGGATCCTGGTTCTTGTCCTTCGTCTGGTAGCGATTCATCACAATCTTTCATTTTTAGGTACATGACATCCTCGTCTGGGAAGTCAAATTTGATTGATTACTGATCTTCAATCGGTTGATGAGCCAGATAATCGGCTAAAACACTTCCTTTGACGGCTTTCTGAGCATGGTATTCAATGTCGTATTCTGATAACAACATCTGCCAACAGGCAATCCTTCCCGTTAAAACAGACTTTTCAAAGACGTACTTGATCGGATCCATTTTGGAGATTAAACAAGTAGTGTGACAAATCATGTACTGGCAAAGAGGTTTAGCTGCCCAAGCTAGAGCGCAACAAGTTTTCTCGAGCGTAGTGTATCGAGTTTCACAGTCCGTGAACTTCTTGCTTAAGTAATAAATGGCAGACTATTTTCTCTTTGTTTCGTCTTGTTGGCCAAGTACACGGCCCATGGGGTCTTCCAAGACTGTTAAGTAGATGATCAGTGGTCTTCTTTCCACTAGAGGGGACAAAATAGATGGATTTAACAGATATTCTTTGATGCTGTCAAAAGCTTTTTGGCAATCTTTCGTCCATATACAGCTTTGGTTCTTTCTGAGTAGTTTAAAAATTGGTGTGCATGTCGCAGTCATGAGGAATATGAATCTTGAGATGTAATTCAGACGTCCCAAAAATCCTCTTACTTGTTTTTTAGTCTTTGGAGCAAGCTGTCATACCCTAATTTTTTACCCTGGGATCTTGTTTTCATTTCGCATCGTCTGCATAGCATATCACATCAATTCTAGGACAACCATCCATGCATATCTAACCAATTTATCAAACTGCATTTGTTGGTTTTCGTTTGTGCAATCAGGTGTTGCTGCAGAAGGTTCAGAGGCCATGGAAGCTGTGTGTATACTCATTGTGATTCTGATCCTTGCAAATTGTGTTGGATTCTTGTGAAGATGGAGGAAGAATATACCCTCATTCTTATGGTCCTCTGGTCAATGCAAACGGCATTCTGTCTCAAGATTTCGCAAAGATTCAAGGAGGATTATGGTTTATGTCCTGTTGGGCATGGTTATTTGAAAATTGGTTGAAATTTTGCGGTGTGTTATACTACAAACAGTATGTTCATTTTCAAAGGATTTCTCAAAGCATGGTTTGGATTTGTTCGCGAAGTTGGATTATTGTTTGGTTCCTTTTGATCTTAAGGGAGGCGATTGAATTTCTCTTGTTAGAAGTTTGTGATCAATATGAGATGGTGAGCTTGGATAAAAGTTTCGAATCGAGTTCTAGGGAGATGCTATCAAAGTGAAGTTCACGTGATTTATTCAAGTTGCAAGATTCGTGCTTTAATTAAAATTGAGTTTTTAAGAAGTAATTCATATGAGTTCAATTCAATTGAGACTACACTCCATGATATTTTCAAAAAGTGCAAGGTGTTCCTTTACAAGTTCATATCAAAATTCATATTTTTAGGTTACAAAATTCAAGAATTCAAATGTTCAAGTTCTCATGAATTGAATTGCATATACACCACAATTTCTTCTTCTGGGCCCACCATGAATTCAGCGCAGGCCATTCAAGGCAGTGTGGTTTTCAAGGATACAACATTCAAGATGTTTTCTTTGCAAGGTTCACATCTACTACAGGTAAACTTTTTGTGAATGATTGAGAATGAGTGCACACTGGCACCCACCATCTTCGATATTCTGTGTGCACAATAATCAAAATTGAAATTAAATTAAAGCTAAACTTTAACAGAAGCCAGACTTACAAGACAAGTCCAGTTGGATTTCAATGCCATGATTCATTCCTAAAATAAAAATGTGATGTTTCAAGCAAAGAAGGTCTGAGAGTACAAAAAATTTTCACAAGGACAAATCAAGTCAGATTCATTTATAGCCGGGTCATTGTTACACCAGTGCAGCTACACACTATAATTCAGATGCATAAATTAAGAAGAAAAGTCTTCAAGTGCTCAAGTGAGAGACGCTTGTTCTACTGGCAGGGAATCATGCGCGAGTTATTTGGCTAGCCGCCACAAGCTTGAGTATGGTCACCTGTTACAAGTTGTTATCATTTCCCATATCTGAGACTTTGCTGAAAGTTTGATCCTTAATGATGCCATCTGCGAATCACATTCATCAATGTAAGTAACTACAAAAAATAGCAAGTTCCATGGCGGGAATCATAGTTTATGGAAATTAATCACATAAGGAAACATGATCGAACAAAGAATGATGATTTTTGAAAATCCATCATGTGAGAAATTACAAAATATGACAAAGAATCAACAAGTTTGAATAGAAAATTAGGGCTGATGTTTTCTTTCTAAAATTAAAACTGACACGGTTATGACATGTCTTAAACATAATTTCATCATTCCAAAACAATCCACAAAGGCATTCAATAGTGTACCCACAGGTACGACTGAAAAGGGAAGGAGCATTTGAGTCATTTAAGGACAAGATAGACAAATATGATTTTCTTTCCAAAACCAGTTAAGAAGCATATTCCCAGCAGCTGTTAATTCCTTTCCAAAACCGAGTCCGACACGATTCAATTTTGAAATCATTGTGTTAATCCTAAGAGGCCTATAAAAGATGACAGGATTCAAGAGCAGGGAGGAGGCATATCAGAAGAGAAAATCAGTTCACACCCAAAAGAACCTCACATCACTAAATTCACAAACCTGCACTACCCACGGTTTATCGCGGCGACGAAACCCATCAGAATACACACACACAGTACCATACGCTCATAGTATTTTTGCAGAAAGGAGACATTTTTCACAGTATCACAAATCCACAAAGACACACATACATGATTCATAATTCACCACGCATTCACACAAAAACCTCAAAGTCAGTTCACAATTGGTAGAAATCGGAGGTGGAAGAGGGAGTTTTCAAAATCAATACAACAGCGAACACTAGCGAAAGTACAGAACGTAAAGCAAGGATTTGAATTCACAAACCTTCATTACGCACAGAGATCGCTACAAGGCCGCTGGTAATCCGTCGTCGCCGTTACGACACCCGCCATCACGTCGCACTCCACACTCCCAGCTTTTGACGCCAACGGAAGCAAACTCGACGAAGCCACCTCTGCCTCTTTGTTCGCGAGCCGTCACGAGAATCACACAATCGTCGTCGACGCCGTCCCGCCACCGCGAATCGCTCGTTTACGCCGGTAAGTTTCGATCGCCACTTTTAATTTCATGATTGTTTGAAAATTCCGTTTTTGGGGAGATTATCTGGTTTGTTTATGAGAGAAACATGAGATTATGGTAGAATTGGGCGTAGCGCATGAAGAGAGGAATAAGGGTTTGTTTGAACCGAGAGGGAGAAGAAGAATGGTGAGATGATGAGACGATGGAGAGAAAGGCTACTGATTTGTTGTTGTTATTGGGCTTCAGTTTTCGCTTTGGAGAAAGGCCCACTAGGTTTGTTCTGTTTCTTAAAATTTAGATTAATTATTAACATTTAGTTTAAATAGGTTTTAATTAATATTTAGTTTCTAGTTTAATTAAGTTAATTCGAATTTAGAAACTTAATTTAATTAATTTTAATTAGAGCTTATTTTAGTTTCAGTTAGAATTTTAATCCATCTAGGTTTTTTTTATATTATAGTTTTAAGTAGATTTTAATTTATTTAGTTTTCAGTAGTTTTCAATTAGATTTTATCGTAATTAATTAATTAGTTTTCTAGTTAACTTAAATTAAAGTTTATCAATTATGATGTTAACTATGGTTGTTTGTTTATCAATTTTCTTGTAAGAGTTTTAATATACCCATATGGTTTTGATTCACATGCTCCCGTAGAATATCTTGATTGAATTTAAATCAGACAGACATTAGGACAACATTTTCCTCTTAATCAATTCCAAAGGAAAGTTTTTTTTCTCTGTTGACTACCATGTCACAGTTTATTCTACTTTTACAACCTTGTCCATTTATCCAAACCATTTTTCAAAAATAAACTCTCGATTCACATCGAGCCATTTTTTCCCTTGTAAGTCGATTGCTTTTTAAGCATCGCCATCAACCTTTAGTTCCTTTCCCTTAGCACATACCCTTAGCAAGCGAGCAATATAATAACATAAATACTAACAAGAGGTTCCCGTAGAATACTACGGACGTTTAGGATGCTAATACCTTCCCTAGACGTAACCAACCCCCGAACCTTAGATCTCTTAGGTTTTTTTCGTTCTTTAAACCTTTCCTTTGGATGAAAATAAAGATCGGTGGTGAATTTCAAAAATTGTGATTCAAGTTAATCCAATAGCTTGGCATCCGATTCTCACCGCAACAGAAATGGCGACTTCACTGGGGATTTCGAGGGTTTCCCCTAACTTGTTTATATTTATGTTATTTATTTACTTGTTTTCCTATATACCTCTATATCTGTATATATACCTGTTTTGCTTGGTTTTTCTGTGTGCAGGGTACTATTTGTGTGGTGAGACAAAGTCCTACACCCGGACTAGAGGGAAATTAAGATAGGAAAATGGTGAGACTTCAATGATACTTTGAGGGAGTCGATTCCTGAAAAAGTAAATTGAGACTTCACCACTCAGTCTAGGCCCTCTCGAATAAAATATTTGTCCAACGAGTTCATTCGTGAAGACGATATGGTTTCGATCTAAAGGCCCTCGAGACTGGGGACTGTAGTTACCTTTAACCCAACTTGGCCTATTAGGATGTAGTGCGGGGACTATGCAGGAGTCCATTTCTGCAATAGTCGCTACGCGATACTACACTCAGACGAGATCCTCTTGAGAATATTATTGACTACCAAGTGATTTGGAAAATCGATAATATCCGAAAGATGGATTGTAGACTCTGGGAACTTTGTAGAACCCGTTCGGCAGGTACAAATAAATCTCTAGTACATACCTTGGGAAGGGTAGACCATGGCTCCATGCTCGTGATCTTCAAACCCATGCCCTTGCTTGTTTACTTGTATATGTGTATATGTGTATACCTGTGCTTATGCATTCATTCATGCATTCATGCATAACCATTCGGTTTCAAGAAACTCAATTTTTCTTTCATTTGCAAAATCAATAAAAAATCCTGGATTATAAAATGAATTTTTTTTCAGCCTTTCCGAAATGTTTGCAACCTATTCTTGAGTTCCTTGAAACCATTACATTGCATTGCATATCATTGCATACATCTATTTGTCCAACAACTTATTTCCAGCTATCTTTATCTTCCAGTGCTACCTGTGAGTCATCAAGCTGATTCCTCGACATCGATACCAGACTAGAGCTAACTACAGACGCATAATGGCAGAGCAAGAAGCACACAATGCTGAGATGAGAATGGAGATTGACGACCTTAAGTCAAGCATGGCAAAGCTCACTGAAATGCTCCAAGTCTTGATTGCTAGAGGAGAGCAACCCCAAAGGACTGTCATCCAAGAAGTTTCAACTGCTGATCCTCAACATGTTCAGGTGCCACCTTCAACTTGGCCAGAGTTTGGTTTACCTCCCAACTACTCTCCACCTCTTGCATCTACTGCTATGATTGGTCAGACTTCTAGACCAGTGTTTCAAGCTCCAGTTTTCTCCGAGCCTAGACCTGTGGTTCATGCTGTTGCCCCGACTACTCGACCTCCTTTTGAAAACCCTCTCTATGAGTACAATGCTGACATTGCTCAGGGTGAAGACCATGAAGATTTTGTTGAACCCGCGATTGTCCGTGAACATTTACAAACCATAGACAAGAGACTCAAAGCAGTAGAGGGTACTGATTTCTTCAACATTGATGCAGAAAACATGGGTTTGGTTTCTGACCTTGTTATGCCTGCTAAATTCAAGACTATCGATTTTGTGAAGTACAAAGGTGATTCTTGTCCAAGAGCTCATTTGGTCATGTATGCCCGAAAGATGGCTGCTCATGCCAAGAATCAGAAGTTGCTTATCCATTGTTTTCAAGACAGTCTTAGTGGAGCTTCTCTCAAATGGTATATGAATCTTGAACAGAACAGCATTCACTGTTTCCAGGATCTTATTAATGCCTTCATGAAGCAATACAAGTACAACCTCGACATGGCTCCTGACCGCCGTCAGCTGCAAAACATGTCTCAGAAGGATAAAGAATCTTTCAAGGAATATGCTCAGCGCTGGAGAGAGTTGGCTTCTCAGGTTGAACCTCCTTTGGTAGAGAAAGAATTAACTGGACTGTTTATGGACACCTTGTCTCCATTCTACTGGGAGAAGATGATTGGTAGTGTTTCATCCAGCTTCACTGATTTGGTTACTATTGGTCAGAGACTCGAGGAAGGACTTAAGAATGGAAAAGTTTCTAAGGCTGCTGAATCTTCTAATGGTGCTAAGAAATTCTATGGGAATTTCCAGAAGAAGAGAGAAGATCAGACCAATGCTGTTATGTTCGAAACCAGGAGGCCTCGTCCTCGACCCCAGTATGTTGATCACCCTGATATTGCTGCTGTTACTCCCGTGGTTACTGCTCCACGACCAGCTCAGGCTCCTCAACGTCCAGCTGTTGGACAGAATCAGTACCGTAATAGGAATAATTTTGATCCTATTCCGATGACATATACTGAACTTTATCCTGGGCTAGTTCAGAAAGGTTTGATTACTACAAGGCCTTTGCCTCCTCCTCCAAATCCTCTTCCAGCCGGTTATAGGACCGATCTTCATTGTGAATACCATCAAGGTGGTGCAGGTCATGACTTGGAACATTGTTTTGCATTGAAGGCTAGAGTACAAGAGCTGATCAGAATTGGTATTCTCTCCTTTCGTGACACCAATCCGAATGTCAAGAACAATCCTTTGCCAGAGCACAACAAATGAAGCTTCAGTCGACTTCAGCAGACTTCAGTGTTTCAGACAGGACGACTCACTCCTGTTTTTGATTAGTCACTAGACTTTTGTTTCTTGTTGTTTACATTTTCCTTATCTTGTATTAGCTGTTTGCTTTCAAATTATGTTTGTACTTTCATAATTAATAAAATGAGCATTGCAACTTTTGGATTCAATTCATTTGTTTTTGTTATTTACATCCTTACGCTTTATCTTTAAAAAAAAAAAAAAACAAAAACAAAAACAAAAAAAAAATTATCTCTTTGCCACTTTCCTTCTGATTATGCAAAGATTGGAGGGAGGATGATGAAAACGTAAATACCCATAATTGTTGTTGGTATGCTTTCAAATCAAAACTTTGCTGAAGATGTAAGGCATTGTTTCAATTCTCAAACACAGGAGAAATAAGGAAGATAACCCCTCGTCAACCCCTTTGAGCCTTGAAGTAGGAGTTTCCTTTCTTTACAAATAAAAACCCACAATCTTAACCTGGGGCAGGGTAGTTCTCAGTTAACTTGATTGTGCATTCAAATACAAGAGTTTCATGCAAGACATCTTTCAATAAAAAGGTTGCATTCTCAATTTTTCCTTCGCACGCAACAAGCAAGTGTCGAAGATGTCTTTCAAGTCAAAAGTCGATGATGGTTCACCGTAATCATTAAGCCAAGCAGTCACTTTCTTTTAAAAAAAAAAAATAGGAAAAAAAAATCAAAAAAAAAAAAGAAAAAGCCCGCTAAGTCAAAACCTATGAAGGAGACTTAGGCAAAATTGGGGCATCCCGCTGACTGTAAGATTCATGAGAAATAGTTCAGGCAAAAGTTAGGGATAATAAAAAGAAGAATCTTTAAATCCTTACCATGAAATCCTCAATGAAAAAACAACCAAGAGTTAAAGGGAAGTAGTGACTGTCACCTCAAAAGTCCCTTAACTTCTGAACCATCATCACTATCATCAATACAATCCCTAACCTATGGGAACCTGAGTGCAAAGTCTGAGTTAACTGAGTGTAGGACTGGAGATCATCACGAAGATTGGGTGGGTACAAATAAACTTTGAATCTTTATCCTTTGTTTCTTAAACCGTGAACCAGGCCACGTTATAACCCTCAAAAGACCTAATTGAAGCAAGGTTATTTTGAAAGCATACTACAACGAGGTTGCGTAAACTGACTCCTAAAGATCTTTGCAGATCATTTTTTTTTTGGCATCACGCCTTTTTGCTTTATCTTTCACTTTTAAACGTCTTGAACCACCGTGCTCTGACCAGTGACCCTATTGTTTTACCTCTTTCCAAAAATGATTTTGATTTCAAAAGTTGCATGAACTTTGCATTTACTATGTTTGTAGGAACACTTTTGTTTGCAATCTGGCTTCTGCTTTAGGAATTTTCAAACATTTGAGAAACTTGGTCAGTGAACCAATCAGGGGCAAGTTCCTTCCAGATCCTTTTGAGAATCAGTTCAAGATTTGTTCAGTGCAAGTCCTTCCCAGAATTGGTTTATCCAGAAGATTCTTTCAAGACTCATGCTGGGGCAAGCTTTCCAAGTGCGCAGTAATTCAGTCATTTCCAGTGTCAATCCGGTTAAAGCAATGATTAATTCATATACAACAGTCAACTACTTGAAGAATCCCCATGCAGCTTTCCATTCTTCCTATAAGGATCGCCAGTTTGATACAGTTTACCAGTATGGAAGAATTGTGCTCAGTAGCATCTTTAGTCCCAAGCAGAATAACAGTGATCTCTATGTTGAGGAATCAGTCTTCCAGTCCTGTCTTCTTCACAAAAGAGTCGAGTCGTGTCTTCGACGTCTACATTGCATTTACATTTGATCATATATCATGGCATAATTCATATACATATGCATAGCAAGAGTGTCATCCTCATTTGCACTCATTTGCATTCTCCATAGGTCGTGTCGTTATCAACGTCTCACCTTGTCATCTAAGTCCAACTCACTTGGCACCTACCAAACAAATATTGTCACTTTTATCCAATGTTTTCCTGGGCATCACCTTGTTCACATTCATCCAATTCTTTTTTGGATATTGTGATTCCTTCTATCCAATGCTTTCTTGGGTATCTCCTTGTTCATATTCGTTCAATGCTTTCCTGGACATTGTGATTTTCTTTACATCCAATGCCTTCTTGGATTGCGCTTTTGTCTCATTTGCGTCTGATGTCTTCTCAGATTTTGAGTCGTACCTTTCATTCAAAGCCATTATTGGATGACTGGTCCCTTTACATCCAATGCCTTCTTGGATCTCACCTTTTACCTCATAGTCATCTAAAGCCATTATTAGATACTGTGATTATACCTTTCATCCAAAGCCATTATTGGATGTTTGGTTTCTTTACCATCTGATGTTCTTCTGGATGAGTCCCTCTTTCTGATGTTCTTCCAGATCAAGTCTCTGTTCACATTCATCTAAAGCCATTATTAGATACTGTGATTATACCTTTCATCCAAAGCCATTATTGGATGTCTGGTTTCTTTACCATCTGATGTTCTTTCGGATGAGTCCCTCTTTCTGATATTCTTCCAGATCGAGTCTTTGTTCACATTCATCTAAAGCCATTATTAGATATTGTGATTTTTACCTTTCATTCAAAGCCATTATTGGATGTCTGGTTTCTTTACCATCTGATGTTGTTCCGGATGGGTCCCTCTTTCTGATGTTCTTCCAGATCGAGTCTCTGTTCACATTCATCTAAAGCCATTATTAGATATTGTGATTTTTACCTTTCATTCAAAGCCATTATTGGATGTCTGGTTTCTTTACCATCTGATGTTGTTCCGGATGGGTCCCTCTTTCTGATGTTCTTCCAGATCGAGTCTCTGTTCACATTCATCTAAAGCCATTATTAGATATTGTGATTATACCTTTCATTCAAAGCCATTATTGGATGTCTGGTTTCTTTACCATCTGATGTTGTTCCGGATGGGTCCCTCTTTCTTCCAGATCGAGTCTCTGTTCACATTCATCTAAAGCCATTATTAGATATTGTGATTATACCTTTCATTTAAAGCCATTATTGGATGTCTGGTTTCTTTACCATCTGATGTTGTTCCGGATGGGTCCCTCTTTCTGATGTTCTTCCAGATCGAGTCTCTGTTCACTTTGTCTAAAGCCATTATTAGATATTGTGATTGTACCTTTCATCCAAAGCTATTATTGGAAGTTTGGTGCTTTTTCTTCATCCAGTGCCATTCTTGGATGATGTTTTCCAGTTACTTTGCTTTGTTTCAATTTGTTTTTGACTTAACTGTAACATTTTTTTTCCTGTGGTACCCTTCCCCACAGGCTTCTCTGTCTTGCATTCATTCATCTCATATCACATCATTTCATATCATGTCATATGCATTTGTGGCATCTTAGGGCCAAAAAAATTGTGCATGTTTGTATTTAAGTCTCTCCTATCTCGTCGAGATGAAGATTTCAATCTCCATATCTCCGGATAGAAGAAACTTAAATAGGGGCATCTGTCATACCCTAATTTTTTACCCTGGGATCTTGTTTTCATTTTGCATCGTCTGCATAGCATATCACATCAATTCTAGGACAACCATCCATGCATATCTAACCAATTTATCAAACTGCATTTGTTGGTTTTCGTTTGTGCAATCAGGTGTTGCTGCAGAAGGTTCAGAGGCCATGGAAGTTGTGTGTATACTCATTGTGATTCTGATCCTTGCAAATTGTGTTGGATTCTTGTGAAGATGGAGGAAGAATATACCCTCATTCTTATGGTCCTCTGGTCAATGCAAACGGCATTCTGTCTCAAGATTTCGCAAAGATTCAAGGAGGATTATGGTTTATGTCCTGTTGGGCATGGTTATTTGAAAATTGGTTGAAATTTTGCGGTGTGTTATACTACAAACAGTATGTTCATTTTCAAAGGATTTCTCAAAGCATGGTTTGGATTTGTTCGCGAAGTTGGATTATTGTTTGGTTCCTTTTGATCTTAAGGGAGGCGATTGAATTTCTCTTGTTAGAAGTTTGTGATCAATATGAGATGGTGAGCTTGGATAAAAGTTTCGAATCGAGTTCTAGGGAGATGCTATCAAAGTGAAGTTCATGTGATTTATTCAAGTTGCAAGATTCGTGCTTTAATTAAAATTGAGTTTTTAAGAAGTAATTCATATGAGTTCAATTCAATTGAGACTACACTCCATGATATTTTCAAAAAGTGCAAGGTGTTCCTTTACAAGTTCATATCAAAATTCATATTTTTAGGTTACAAAATTCAAGAATTCAAATGTTCAAGTTCTCATGAATTGAATTGCATATACACCACAATTTCTTCTTCTGGGCCCACCATGAATTCAGCGCAGGCCATTCAAGGCAGTGTGGTTTTCAAGGATACAACATTCAAGATGTTTTCTTTGCAAGGTTCACATCTACTACAGGTAAACTTTTTGTGAATGATTGAGAATGAGTGCACACTGGCACCCACCATCTTCGATATTCTGTGTGCACAATAATCAAAATTGAAATTAAATTAAAGCTAAACTTTAACAGAAGCCAGACTTACAAGACAAGTCCAGTTGGATTTCAATGCCATGATTCATTCCTAAAATAAAAATGTGATGTTTCAAGCAAAGAAGGTCTGAGAGTACAAAAAATTTTCACAAGGACAAATCAAGTCAGATTCATTTATAGCCGGGTCATTGTTACACCAGTGCAGCTACACACTATAATTCAGATGCATAAATTAAGAAGAAAAGTCTTCAAGTGCTCAAGTGAGAGACGCTTGTTCTACTGGCAGGGAATCATGCGCGAGTTATTTGGCTAGCCGCCACAAGCTTGAGTATGGTCACCTGTTACAAGTTGTTATCATTTCCCATATCTGAGACTTTGCTGAAAGTTTGATCCTTAATGATGCCATCTGCGAATCACATTCATCAATGTAAGTAACTACAAAAAATAGCAAGTTCCATGGCGGGAATCATAGTTTATGGAAATTAATCACATAAGGAAACATGATCGAACAAAGAATGATGATTTTTGAAAATCCATCATGTGAGAAATTACAAAATATGACAAAGAATCAACAAGTTTGAATAGAAAATTAGGGCTGATGTTTTCTTTCTAAAATTAAAACTGACACGGTTATGACATGTCTTAAACATAATTTCATCATTCCAAAACAATCCACAAAGGCATTCAATAGTGTACCCACAGGTACGACTGAAAAGGGAAGGAGCATTTGAGTCATTTAAGGACAAGATAGACAAATATGATTTTCTTTCCAAAACCAGTTAAGAAGCATATTCCCAGCAGCTGTTAATTCCTTTCCAAAACCGAGTCCGACACGATTCAATTTTGAAATCATTGTGTTAATCCTAAGAGGCCTATAAAAGATGACAGGATTCAAGAGCAGGGAGGAGGCATATCAGAAGAGAAAATCAGTTCACACCCAAAAGAACCTCACATCACTAAATTCACAAACCTGCACTACCCACGGTTTATCGCGGCGACGAAACCCATCAGAATACACACACACAGTACCATACGCTCATAGTATTTTTGCAGAAAGGAGACATTTTTCACAGTATCACAAATCCACAAAGACACACATACATGATTCATAATTCACCACGCATTCACACAAAAACCTCAAAGTCAGTTCACAATTGGTAGAAATCGGAGGTGGAAGAGGGAGTTTTCAAAATCAATACAACAGCGAACACTAGCGAAAGTACAGAACGTAAAGCAAGGATTTGAATTCACAAACCTTCATTACGCACAGAGATCGCTACAAGGCCGCTGGTAATCCGTCGTCGCCGTTACGACACCCGCCATCACGTCGCACTCCACACTCCCAGCTTTTGACGCCAACGAAAGCAAACTCGACGAAGCCACCTCTGCCTCTTTGCTCGCGAGCCGTCACGAGAATCACACAATCGTCGTCGACGCCGTCCCGCCACCGCGAATCGCTCGTTTACGCCGGTAAGTTTCGATCGCCACTTTTAATTTCATGATTGTTTGAAAATTCCGTTTTTGGGGAGATTATCTGGTTTGTTTATGAGAGAAACATGAGATTATGGTAGAATTGGGCGTAGCGCATGAAGAGAGGAATAAGGGTTTGTTTGAACCGAGAGGGAGAAGAAGAATGGTGAGATGATGAGACGATGGAGAGAAAGGCTACTGATTTGTTGTTGTTATTGGGCTTCAGTTTTCGCTTTGGAGAAAGGCCCACTAGGTTTGTTCTGTTTCTTAAAATTTAGATTAATTATTAACATTTAGTTTAAATAGGTTTTAATTAATATTTAGTTTCTAGTTTAATTAAGTTAATTCGAATTTAGAAACTTAATTTAATTAATTTTAATTAGAGCTTATTTTAGTTTCAGTTAGAATTTTAATCCATCTAGGTTTTTTTTATATTATAGTTTTAAGTAGATTTTAATTTATTTAGTTTTCAGTAGTTTTCAATTAGATTTTATCGTAATTAATTAATTAGTTTTCTAGTTAACTTAAATTAAAGTTTATCAATTATGATGTTAACTATGGTTGTTTGTTTATCAATTTTCTTGTAAGAGTTTTAATATACCCATATGGTTTTGATTCACATGCTCCCGTAGAATATCTTGATTGAATTTAAATCAGACAGACATTAGGACAACATTTTCCTCTTAATCAATTCCAAAGGAAAGTTTTTTTTCTCTGTTGACTACCATGTCACAGTTTATTCTACTTTTACAACCTTGTCCATTTATCCAAACCATTTTTCAAAAATAAACTCTCGATTCACATCGAGCCATTTTTTCCCTTGTAAGTCGATTGCTTTTTAAGCATCGCCATCAACCTTTAGTTCCTTTCCCTTAGCACATACCCTTAGCAAGCGAGCAATATAATAACATAAATACTAACAAGAGGTTCCCGTAGAATACTACGGACGTTTAGGATGCTAATACCTTCCCTAGACGTAACCAACCCCCGAACCTTAGATCTCTTAGGTTTTTTTCGTTCTTTAAACCTTTCCTTTGGATGAAAATAAAGATCGGTGGTGAATTTCAAAAATTGTGATTCAAGTTAATCCAATAGCTTGGCATCCGATTCTCACCGCAACACAAGCATTTCTTGAATGGCCTTGACTTTGTCGAGATCAACCTCAATTCCTTTTTGGCTGACGATGAATCCCAAGAGTTTTCCTGAACGAACACCGAATGTGCATTTATTGGGATTCAAGCGGAGTTTGTATTTTCTCAGACGCTGGAATAAATTTGATAGGTGTTCCACATGTTCTTCTTCTGTTTTAGATTTGGCAATCATGTCATCGACGTATACTTCAATTTCTTTGTGCATCATGTCGTGAAACAGAGTTGTCATAGCCCTTTGATAAGTGGCTTCTGCATTCTTCAGTCCGAACGACATTACTATATAGCAAAAAGTGCCCCATGGGGTGATGAATGAAGTTTTCTCCATATCTTCTGGCGCCATTCTAATTTGATTATAGCCTGAGAATCCATCCATGAAAGAGAATACTTTGAATTTTGTTGTACTGTTAACTAGTATGTCAATGTGTGGTAGGGGAAAATCATCCTTTGGACTTGCTTTATTTAAATCCCTCTAGTCTACACACATTCTGACTTTTCCATCTTTCTTGGGAACTGGTACTATGTTGGCTAGCCATTGAGCATATTCTGAGGTGGCAAGGAAACTTGTGTCGATCTGTTTATGCACTTCTTCCTTAATTTTGATGGCCATATCAGGGTGAGTCCTTCTCAATTTTTGTTTGACCGAAGGACATTCTGGTTTTAGTGGTAAGTGATGTTCCAAGACGTTGGTATCCAACCCTGACATGTCTTGGTAGGACCAAGCAAACACATCTAAAAATTCTTTAAGCAGTTCTATCAAGCCTTCTTTGACAGTTGGACTGAGTAGTGCTCCGATTTTAACTTCTTTTCTCTCCTCTTTTGAACCTAAATTGACCATTTCCAACGGTTCTTTGTAAGGTTGAATAGACTTTTCCTCATGTTTGAGTAGTCGAGAGATCTTATCTGGAATTTCTTCGTCCTCTTCTTCTTCGGTTTCAAATACCGGGAACTCAAAGTTGGGAGAAGGCATTGGATCGTATGTTTCAATGGGGTTTAAAATAAATAATCTGCATAACGTGATGATTCCTTTTTAGAAAAGACAAAGAGAATGCAAAAGTGTGTGCAGTGTATTTTGAAAAATGCTTATTTTTATTTTATTTTGGGTTAGTTTTTAGGATTACCATTTTCTGGAAAAGCGAAAAGTGAAAATAGCAATAAATGCAAGAATTTAGAATGACATTCTTTATTTATGATTTGTCTATTCTTGAAACACAAACCCTATAAAATAAAACTCTTTTGCTCTGGGCGACGCGAAGAGGGACATTTACAGAAAAGCAAGCCCTATAAAACATCATTTTCACCCGAGCAAAGTGAAAGGTCAAAACAAAGACGAGACAATTACTTTGATTTATGAACAATATTCGGGACATCGACTGCGACCTAATTGCGACGAACTCCTCTGTGGATCAAAAAGTCCGGTATTTTTCTTCTAGGATTGTCTTCTTCCCATGCAGCGTTATCATAAAATGACTCTTCTAATGTATCTTCAATAGTATTTTTATTTTAAAGAGGATCTCCCTATCCTGTTGGCTTGATGTCTTCATATCTGATGCGATAACTTTCAGGAGCAGTGTACTTCACTAGAAATTCATACTTGCCGGTTGGCTGTCCCAAAGTATCCCAAGTTTCTGAGGGGATATATGAGTCATATTTTTCAATGACATTGACCTCAGGAAATGCAAAGTTGATAAATTCTTGTCCTGCAATTCTTACAACTTCATCAACATGATGTTTGACATTTTCAGAATTTTTCTGGTAAGGATTCCACGACTCTGGGTGAAAAGGTGGATTTTTCTCAAGGTCATTCAGCAGATATGCATTTTCTGGCTGACTCTTCTGCCCCAAATCTTCCATGTAAGGTTTCCAAATGGGCAAATCATCCATGGGATCATATGAGTTGTAATCAAAGTTGTATTTCATCAGAGTATCTTCTTCCAATGAGTTGGGTGCAGTACGACATCCCTCGGGATTGCAATCTCCGTAGATCATTCTGACGTCTGATCTCGGTATATATCTGGGACTTTGCTTCGGAGAGCAAAATGGCACATATGTTTCTTCCTGAGATTTATATCCTTCGTCATTGAAATAAGATTTCCACTCTTCATCTGTATTAGAAGATTTATTTTCCTCGATGGTATGGACTTCCTAAGAAATTGGGTGGAGGAAGCCTCCACTGTGGAAGAAATCTTGAATGGGACAAAAGCTTTCATCCTTTTTTGTAGTCTTGGTAAATACTAGAGAAAAACCGAGACCTTTTCTTGTCTTGTTATCAACAGGAATCACAACTAGCCCCCATCCTTTTATGTCACTGTTTCTCATTACTTGGAGAGCATCTTTGTAAGAGGAAATTGACGTTCCTTTTTCTTGATGATTCTCGTTCCTCACAGAGATTGCTTGAAATTGAGTTCCAATGATTTCTTCTGGCTCTAAATATGAGAAGGATGATAGGTTGCTCACGATTAAAGCTTGTTCTCCGCATACTGTGACCAACTTGTAGTTCTTGGCAAACTTCAGCTTTTGGTGAAGTGTCAAAGTGACTGCCCCTGCTTCATGTATCCACGATCGTCCCAATAAATAGCTGTACGTTGCTCGGATGTCAATGACTTGGAAGGTAACTTGGAAAGTGTGGGGACCAATGGTTATGCGAAGGTCTACTTCGCTGATAAGTGTCTTCCTGGATCCGTCAAAAGCTTTGACTATGATCTCACTGCCTCTCATGGAAGTACCTTGAAAAGATAGTCGTACCAGAGTTGACTTTGGCATGACGTCCAAGGATGAACTTGTGTCTACCAGTACGCTAGCTAAAGCATCGTCATGGCAATTGACTGTGATATTGAGCGCCATGTTATGATTTTTGCCTTCCTCTGGAAGTTCTTCATCACTGAAACCCAAATTGTTGCAGAAAGTGATGTTGGAAATAATGTTGTCAAACTGACCCACTGTTACATCTTGTTCTACAAAGGCCTGTTCCAAGACTTTCTATATAGCTTCTTTGTAAGCTTTTGAACTGATCAGGAGAGATAACACGAATATTTGAGAAGGACTTTGCAATAGTTGATCCATAATGTTGAATTCACTTCTCTGTATGAGTTTTAAAATTTCATCGTTATTCTTCACAGGCTCTGTGCTGCTGAATTGACCAACTTGTTGATTAGGAACTTCAGTTTGAGGTTCCTTTTCTTTTACAGGTTCTCTAACTCCTCTGTTGAAGATTCGGCCACTTCGGGTGACCCGACTGATATCAGCAATGTTGACAACGGATGGTAGTGGAATTTCTTTTCCATCTTCTATTATGGTTACACCGTATTTGTACGGAATAACTTTATCTAATTCGTATGGAGCCAGGCCTGGCAGGTAGGTGACCAAAGGGGTTATTTGGGTCTTTCGATTGTCAAAAGAAACCTCAATTGGTTCTAGCTCGGGACTGTTGGAAATTTTTCCACTATCGAAAGGGATTCCCGAGTGCTTTGGCTCGTTGAGCAGAGGGATTATGGTGAAAACTTTCTCGTCAATTCCATCATTAACATGCTCTCTTTCATTGAAAACCGTGATGATTCTTTTGTCCAACAACTCTTGAATCTCATTTTGGACAAGGAGGCAACCATGTCAGCTTCTGCGACATTTTCTACAAGCCGAGTGATCGTGGTAATTCGGACCAATATAATCAAGTCTGCACAGGCATTTGTAAAATTTGACCAATGATGTTTCAATATTTTTAATGTCATAAACTGTGTGCTGCCCTAGGCAACCTTGCACCATATTGATGGACTGAGAATTTAGGCATAGTTAGGTTTCCCCTTGGTCCACTTGATTCTGGAGAGCTGCTCACATGATGTAGCTCCCTTGGCTATTCTCTAACATATTCGACAATGTTCAAAATTGTGAAGTGGCACCCGGCCGTACCCACTCTATATGCAGTGCATCTTTACCAAATTTGTTTCTAGTAAGCGGATGTCACATTTTTGGTGTCTGTCCGGATTTCTATTGTTTATGCTAACTTGATGTGTGTTTTCATCCTGGTAGATTGGGAGCCACCAATGCTCCAATAGATGTTGAATAGTTCTTTGTACAAGCGCACAACCTTGATTGTTTTCACAGCAATCTTTGCAATCCTGATAATTATGGGTCGACAGATAACCAAGCCTGACTTGCTTGGCGTGTAATTCAACCAAGCTGGTATTCATTAAACGAATGTTGAAAATATAAACCATGTTGACCTTGTGATTATTTCTTCCATGGTAGTTTTGGATCCATCCTAGATCCATTTGACGCTGAAGTGCTTCTTGTACAAAAGAACATCCTTGATTGTCTTTTGAACAAATTGGGCAAGCGTTGTAGTTCGTGTAGCGGTAAATTATGGTACTGAATTTGTCTTGCGTGCATTGCCACTAGATTGACATTCATTGCGTGGATGTCATGATTTTGAACAATGTTCGGATGTTGATAGGCCATATTTATTCCACAAACTCTGTGATCTTGGATCCAGCCTAGATCCATCTGCTCTTGAAGAGCTGCTTGTACAATGATGCACCCTTGATTGTTCTTGGAACAAATGTCGCATTGATGATAGTTGTGAGATGGCATATGGCCATACCCATTTTACCTGCAATGCATTTTTGCTAGATTTGTTCCTAGTAGGCGTACATCGTGAATTTGATAACTGCTGCCAGGTCTTTCATCTATCAAATTTAATGAAGTTTTTTCATGTTGTGGCGACGGTTTCGTTTGAACATTCGGATTTGTATCTTTGAAAGATAAAACTCCGTTTTTGACGAGCCTTTGTATGACTGATTTAAAGTTGAGGCAGTTCTCAATGTTATGCCCCGGTCCTCCTTGATGATAAGGGAAAGATTGATCAGCTTTGAGCCAATAAAGGGGATTATCCGGTACTGTGAGAGGAGTCCTGTTTTGAACATGCCCCTTTGCTAGCAAAAGTGGGAACAGTTCTGCATATAACATTGGTATGGGTTCAAACCCTGGCGATCTTAGAAAATGATTGTTGTTATTGTATTGCGTGTGTGCTTGCTAAAGAGGATGTTGCTGCCTTTGCTGATACGGTTGTTGATTTGGCTGTCTCTAAGCAACTTATGGTTGATATGTCGGGATCGGCATGGGATTGACAACAGGACATACTGTTGCTACTTGTCGAGGTTGGTACCTTCACCTTTGCTTACTCTGCGAGATGTTACTGATATCCTGTTATTTCTTCTTTTAGAAAACACTCCTATATCTTTTACTACTACTGGATGGTTCGGGGTCCTTAACCAATCGACCTTCTTGGACTGCTTCTTCAAGGCGTACCCCCATGTTTACCATCTCGATAAAACCACTAGGTGCGCTGGCGACCGTTCGGTCATAATAAAATGAGCTTAATGTTTTCAAGAAGATTTTTGTCATTTCCTTCTCCTCAAGAGGAGGACAAATCTGGGCGGCAATTTCATGCCATCTTTGAGCGTATTCCTTGAAGGTTTCTTTATCCCTTTGGGACATAGCTCGTAGTTAATCTCTGTCGGGTCCCCTATCCAAATTGTACTTGTACTGTTGAACAAAAGTTGCCCCAAGATCTCTAAAGGTACTGATCTTGGTACGGTTTAATCCCATGTACCATTTAAGTGCGTCACCGGTTAAACTGTCTTGAAAGTAGTGGATTAGTAGTTGTTGGTTTTCTGTCTGGGTAGACATCTTCTAAGCTGCCTTTGTATTTTTCAGAGTCGTGCACCTTAAATTTGTGCGGTATTTTGACGTTTGGGACCAAGCAGAGATCAACGACATCTTTGCCAAACAAGTCTTGTCTGCGAATGGCATGTAGTTCTTTCTGCATTTCCAAGAACCGTTCTTGGAATTCATTCATTCATTCGTAAATTTCCTCATCCTTGCCAGGGGTGGCATGAAATATTTGTTCCTCTGGGATAGTATGTATCACAGGTTGTGGTATAGACATTATTGTAGTAACTCTTGGCGCTTCCGTGACCTGAAGTTTGTGACCTTCAGGTACAGGAGTCTTTGTTGTAGCCCTTGCATCTTCGTTCACCTGCCTGGAGGTTCCGGTTGTGGCTCATAGGTCTTCAGTGACCGGTGGTATATATCCCTTAGGTATAAAATTAAAAGGCATGCCCCAGGGAAAACCTTTGGGCATGTTGTACTGCGGAAGATTGATGGGTATCTCAAACACTGGTGTAGACATAATTTCTAAGATTGCAGTCTTTTGAGGTGGTTGATCCTAAGCTGCTGCCAGGGATTCAATTATGTTGTTGAGTCTTTCCAGAATTTCTTTTAGAGTGTTGACTTCCTCTCTTAGCTCTCCATTTTCCTCCTCAAGATCGTCCATTTTCTTTTGCCGATTGGCCCGAGTATTGTACGAATGAGACAGTTTGACTTTAAAGTGCGACACATGTGTGAGAGTTTATGACAAAGATGTGTAATGCAAGAATGATGAATGATATGCAAAGAATGAGAATGATCTTTTTGGTTTCAAAAGAACTTTTAACAATTGGATTGCAAATATCATACAGCGGTGGAAACCTTTTATTGAATTCAAAGGATTACAATATCTTACAGGGAAAATTACATTATTTTACAAAGTGCAGGAAGGAAAACTAGGCCTATGAATCCTAAGGAATCTCTGACAAAGGTCCAGATGCTGGCTGCTGATCCTCTTTTCTTTTCTTTGATCGGGTCTCCACAACCGTTGTTGGGTCAATGATCCTTTGCCATGTAAAAGGAGAGAGCAAAATCCTCTGTTCCTCTTGACTTTCTACAACATGTTGCTCTAGTATTTTAATTAGAGCATCTTTCTCCTTTAGTAACTCTTGAGTCTTTGTGCACTCCAAGCTGACAATCTGATACTTGTCCTTCCAAGAGTTCTTTTCACATTGAGTTTTGTTAAAAGTGACCTGCAATTTCTTTGTGTCACTCATGAAGTATAGTATAGATTCTTTTAAGGGAAATACTTCCTGACGAGGGTAAGGCATTTTTAACTTGATGGCCCTAGTTTGTACCCATTGGAGATAAGGCTCTGGGGAGATGCAATTTGGTTTTCCCAAAGACTCTCTTCCTTTCCTATGAACATGATGTCAGGCATGTACAATTTCTTCCTTGAGTTCTTTGTTATTTTCTCCTTCTTTGAAGAAAAGATTTTCCAGATGAATGTTGTAAGGTACATTCTTCATCGGGTATCCAAGCCGACGACGAGCTAAAACTGGGTGATAATTGATCCCTCCTTTAGTACCAATGAGGGGTACATTGGGGAAACTTCCCCATTTGTCAATGATCTTTTTTCCTTCATAGACCTGATTGTATCAATCTATGTCAGAATGGGTAAGGGACATAATTTTTTTCGACCATCGCATACCACTTTTGAGATCCCAAAAAGCAGTAGATTTGGGTAAGTGGGAAATAAACCATTTGTAGAGTAATGGTACACAGCATGTAATCATCCCTCCGCTGTACAAGTTCCTTAAATGCACTGAGTGGTAAGCATCTGCAAGCAAAGTTGGGACTTGGTTCCCAATTAAGAATATCTTGATATTGTTTATGTCGACGAAATTGTCAATGTTAGGGAAAAGAAACATCCCATAGATGAGTAAAACAAAGTTATCCTCAAAAGCAACTATGTTTCCTATGTTGGCAAAGTATAGGGCTTTTTCCAATAGGAACCTAGCTGGTAGACCTTGAATTCCTCCCTTGGTGGTCATGTGAGTTTTGATATATGATATTTCCAAAGAGGTGACTCTTGAAATGATTTGATCTTTAGGAATTTCTTCCAGTCTAGAGAATGGATCCTGATCAATGATGGGTAAATCAATCATATGAGAGTACTCTTCCAATGTTGGTGTGAGCTGATAATCTGGAAATGTGAAGCAGTGGTACACCGGATCATAGAACTGAACCAATGTAGCTAGGACTCCTTCCACCACGTTGACTTTCAAAAGAGACAAAAGTCCTCCATACTTAGCTCTGAAAGCTTCTGGATTGGTAATCAACCTTCCCAATCTCCTCAGGTCTTCAAGTTTTGGATTTCTGAAGGTGTACTTCTGAGTTTTTCTTCTACCAAAATCCATAATGCAGTTTCTGATATTTGCAACATCCCGTTTCTTTAGTTCTTTTGAAAAAATTTTAGAAAAGATTTTTTTTTTGAAAGTTTTTAATGAATGCAGCAAACACAAATATATGAAAACATGGGCTTAAGGGTTTATCGTCACGGGCATGAAGCCATGGGTCTACCTATCCCAAAGGTATATACTAGGGGTTTTTTTAGTACCTGTAGAACGGATTCTAACAAGATTCTCAAAATCATTGACCCATCTTAAGAACATTACCAGCAAACCGACTGACTCATGAGAGCTGTAATATCCCTAAAATGAATCTCATTCGAGCATAGTATCGCGTATCAACTATTCCCAATAGTCACCGCACTACGTCCTAAAAATGGCCAAGGTTAAATGTTTGCTAATCCTCGGTTTCACGGGTGCCCAGTGGAAAAAGTAATGTTTTCACGACTTGCTCGTTTAACATCAGTAATTCCAAAAGGGTACCTCTACTGATTTGGTGGACTTTCAAGTTAGCTTGATCGGGATTCACTCTCTATAATCCTTCTTAAGTCTGCCACCTCCTATCTTAAAATATGCTCTCAAGCCCACTGAGAACTTTTTGACTCACCACATGTGTATTACTCACATTCCCAGATAACAGTAAATTAAACAGGCATGGCAGATAAGCAGATAGTATGATCGAAAACAGTAAATGGTATCAAATGAGAAAGCAAATAAATAGTAAAAATGCAAAGCAAGGCTTAACCCTTCTAGAAAAAGATTCTAGTCCCCAGCAGAGTCGCCATTTTTCTGTAGCTCAGTTTTTGTGACGTGACCACTACCGCATTTAGTGCTACTTTCTGATTTCTATATTTTTCCTATGAAGCTTAAAAGGAAGGGAAATATATCTCAAACTAACCCTGCGTGCAAATGTTTTCTTTAACAAATGCGAAGAGATCGGGGATCGGGGGTTGGTTATACAAAGGGAAGATGTTAACACCCAGAGCATCTATAGTAATCTATAGGAACCTTTATTTGCATATGTTTCTACTATTGAATTTCTTGGTTGCTTAAATCCATTTGCTGTTGATTTGAGAAAGTTTCTCCTTTGTGAAGGCTGAGGAAATGTTTTTGTTGTTTTTAGGTTTTCTATTGTTTTTGAGAAGGTACTGGACCTAAGGTTTTTTTAGTGCGCTCGCTAAGATTTCGCAATCTTATGCCTACGTATTCCCGTAAAAAAAGACTTAGGGAAATCAGAGCACTCGTAGTTCCTCCTATTCTGTGGGAGGAAAAATGTTTGGTGTCTTGTTCAAAGCCCAAGATTGAAGATAAAAGAGTATTTGTGTCTTATTCAAAGCCCAAGATTGAATCTAAAATAGTGTTTGTGTCTTGTTCAAAGCCCAAGATTGAAGCTAAATGAGTGTTTGTGTTTTGTTCAAAGCCTAAGATTGAAGCTAAAGGAGTGTTTGTGTTTTGTTCAAAGCCCAAGATTGAAGCTAAAGTTTGACTGAGAGAGAATTTGTCATCTCTAAAGGGAGATATCTCACCTATTCATCACAAACATTGAGGAACTGATTATACGGGAAGTTGCTTTAACTGGGATGTGTGGAATCCAGCAATGCCACATCTTCCTTTATAAGTTTGACTTGGATGTGTAGAATCCAGAGGTTTGCCACTTACATCACTTAGATGAAAGAGAAATTTTAGCCATGATAAAGGAGGGACTCCAGCTTGGATTTTGAATCTACAAGTGTGCCACTTACATCAATTATTTGGAAAGGGTTTTAATTGTTTGTTTTAACATGTGATGTATAGAGGAAATATCCTCCTATAGAGAGGACTTAGAGTCTCATATGTGGGGATGTTAAATTTTGTGCATTGATCAAAGCCCAAGGTTGAAGCTAAAAAAAAGAGTTGAAAACTGACTCAACTGGGGAAGTGTTATATATGTCTTGTACAAAGCCCAAGATTGAGGCTGACTGGGGAAATCATTATATGAAGCATAAGAGGAAGTTGACTCTTGCTAAGGATTTATCCAAATCCAGGAGAAGTTCTAAACTATTTTGAGGAACCAAAAGAGAAATTAACTCTTGATGGGGATTAGAGAAGAGTTGAGTTATCAAATGCCATGAGGCTTTGATTCTTTTGGGGATTTATTGATGGTAACACGGTTCTGGATGGGGGATTTTAGATATGAAAGCCAAACCTTGTTGAGGATCAGAAGAGACTTAGAAGGATAAGCTTGAATGCCTTAGAGGCTTTGACTCTCCTAGGGACTGGTGTACTGTTAAAGATGACTAGGGTCTATCATATGCTTTTAGGAAGCCTGGGGGTACTTGTATGAAACCCAAGAGGAGGCTAGGGATGCTTCTAGGAAGCCTGAGGGTCCTTGTATGAAGCCCAAGAGGAGGCTAACTATTGAGACTTTCCAAGTCTATGAAGAGTTCAAGAAAGGTTTCACCGAGAAATAATCCTTTCTTTGTTGAACTGTTCCAGGGTTAAAGGGATTAAAGAATAGGTTTCACCGGGAAATAATCCTCTCTTTATTAAATTGTTTCAAGGTTGAATAAATTGAACAAAGCCTAAGAGGAGGCTGACTGTATTCCTTTGTACAGGGGGAACTAGTTATTTGAACTAGTTTATACTGATTGAAATGATCCTATTGTTTGAACTAGTATAAACTAAGGATGTTATAAATGCTATGAGAAACTTCAACAAGATATGTACAAGTATATATACAGATATGTGAACAAGTATATAAACAAGTATGAATTAAATTGAGAAAGGTGATGGGTCATATTCTCTGGATAGAAGCCCAAGTGTATTATGATTGATCAGATGTTTTCTTCAAGATTGACTTAGTGTTTTTGAAGAAATTGAAGAAAGTTTTGACATGATTTTGACTTGATCTCAAGTAAGATAAAAGCAAAGGTGTTGGGTCTTACACTCTAGATAGAGGCCCAGATGATTATTTGTATCCTGTACAAAGCCCAGGATAACTGAGGCTAAAAGATTTTTTACAAAAGGGTGTTGGGTCTTACACTCTATTTGAGGCCCAAGATGATTATTTAAAACAAAGTTTATATATAAAGGGATGGGACTTACACTCCTAGCAGAGGCTCAGAGATTGATTTATTTATAAAGAGGTTTGGGTCTTACACTCTAATAGAGGCCCAAGAGTGTTGAAATGAAGTTTGAAAGATTGAATCAAAGTAAAACCTTAATTTCATTTTTTAAAGGTATTTTTCAAAGAAAATCAATAATAAAAAAATAGATAAAACTATCAAATAAAATCGTTAATCATGTTATAAACAATAATAATGGTTTATGAAAAAAGTATTTTATCCACATGAATATTCAAAATCATTTTGGTTAAAAAAATTAAGAAAAAAGAAATCATTTTAAAACATTTAAAACAATTTAAAAATAATATTTTTAATATATTAAAAATATATCAAATAAAATTTATTTTTTGTATTTTTTGTGGATTAAAATAATAGGGTATTTAAATGACATGTGTGAAAAAATTGGGATTAAAAATAATTAATTTGATCAGAAAAATCATTATTTGAAATTATTTTTAAAACAATTTTAAAATAATATATTAAAAATATATCAAATATAAATTTTTTTTTATTTTTTGCGTGAATAAATTATTTAAATATGTGAACAATATTTGTGCAAAAAATCATTTGAAAATAATCTAAATTGGATGTGGAAAATATTTTTTGAAAATAAATGAAAATATTTAAAAATTCAAAAAAATGGCGCGAAGGCCACTTTCTTCTTCCTCATACACCACCACCATCAATGATTTGCAAAACCTCTCATATCTCCCTCAATACGTAATGATTTTGCACGGTGTAAACATGAAAGTTGTTTGTTTTTTAACAAGGAACATGATGGTACCAATTAATTTCATTTCTTTTAAGTGTAGAGTGAGTTATTATGTGATGAACAGATGAACCCTAATTTTTGCAAGAACATTGTGAAATCCTATACAAGATTGATACATAGCAATTGATTGAGGGAAAACATTCTATATAAGTGCAGAAACATGTTGGTAACTTGAAATATCAAAAATGTTGCATGTTTCATGGAGTTTGGGAAGTCCAGGCTTACCTGTGCAAGAGGAATTCGAATCCTCAGTTGTAGGTGTTACAGATGTGAAATGATGACCTGGACAGCTTCCCTAGACCTCAAGGATTGTGTTGATGTGCATGGAATGGATTGAAACCTTCTTGATTGCTTGGCTCGATTCCAACTGCAGCTGGCTTGGGGTGAGATATGATCTTGATGAATTTGATATTACAGATGTTGTTCAAGTGTTTGGATCACTCATATATGATGTACTTGAGGTGTTTGCATCATTGGTTTGGATTGAATTGCTCTCTATTTGAAAATTCAATTCTCGCCTCTTAAGGTTTTGGAATTTTGAAGTGAAGAGTGAAATGAGAGAAAACATGTGTTGTGATGTCTTGGGGTGGTTTGAATGATCAGAAATGACTTCTATTTATAGGAGGAAAAGTTTGTTTTTGGAGGAATAGTGAATGGATGAAGTATCACTCTATTACCAAATGGATATGGCTATGTAGCACGACTTGAATGCTAAGGTACCTCAAGTCTCCTCTAGCATAGCTATGTGTTGACTCCCATCAATTTTCCAGGTTTAAAGTCTTCTTATTCTTGAATATGTCTTGACTGGTTTGTGCTTGATCCATGCCACCTCAATGCATCACATTAATGCTTGATGCCAAAATTGAAATTCAAGGTTATGTAATGATGGATTTGCACATGATAGGCTAGATACTTGACTCCTTGGTCCAAAGTTGAAAATATCAAGTGATTCATCAAGATTCCTTATGATCTTGGATGATTCCAAAGCTTGCAAGATGACAAACTTGTTGTGGAAAACTGTGTGGTGCAAGTAATGTGCCAAATGCTGTTAAAAAATAGTTTGTGTCAAGGCATGTTGTGAGGTTCATAACTTCTTGCTCAAGTTGAATTAATGGAAGTTCTTGTACTTCATAGAAAGCTTGTATATCATACTTCAACTTTGATGTTTACATTTGGTCTTGATTCATCTTGGATCATAATGGAAAATGCCTCCAAAGTTGGACAAAACATGAGGCAGATTCTGCCTAAAAAATTCTAAGTGTCAAAGTTCAAAACCTCATGAAACCCTAACTTTAATGCTTCATATCTTAAAATCTATGCATTTTTTGGGGGTACTTCTGCTTTGCAATCTTGTTGTATGTAAGAAGATATATCATTTGAGCTTTGGATGGGAAAAATGGTTGCTTGGATCACAAGTTATGGCCTTGCAAAGTTGGGTAAAAACCATTATTTTCCATAACTTAGTGAAATTTTAAGTTTCTAATGGTTGCCCTTTTTGCAAGTAACCTCACTTTTTTTATTTTTCTTGATTTTTCATAATCCAAATCACAAGTTAACATTGTTTTTTACTTAAAGAGACCATGTTTGCCAAAAAAAAATCCAAAAGTCAAACTTGGTTTTGATCACGGTTGACTTTTTATCTAAGATGAAACTTGAACTTTGTGATCCTTTATGAAATCAAGTCCTTGGGCTAAATTGAACCTAATGGATGGATTCCAAAGGTGTTTTTGAGTGTCTTGAATCATGTCCCAAGGTTTGAGATCATGCTTTGCTCAAAAGTCAAAGGTATGGTTGACTTTTTCTCAGAAACCCTAGTTTGTGGTCCAGATGAATTTGAATCCTTATATTGCTTATGAACCAAGTTCTTTTTAAATCTTGTGAATGGATTAATAGGATGTATTTGAGGTCCTTAAATCATATCTTGAAGTTTTAGATCATGTCTTGCTTCAAAAGTCAACTTAGGGACTGAATTAGGTCAAAACCCTAATTCCTGTTTTTTTATGGATGCATCCCTTGAGGCTATTTTGAACTTAAGAATGGACTCATGAGGTTGTTTTGAGATTCTTGAATCATATTTTGAAGTATTGGCTCATGCCCAGATGAAAATTTCTCTCTAGAGGCCTTGGTCGACCAAAACCCTAATTTGGTGACACTAATGATCTTGAGGCTTGATCAGCTTGAAATGTAGCATTCTTGTGCTTGATTTTTGATGAAGGAAACCTCTTGATACTTGATGGATATTTGAGAGGCTTGACAAGTTGAAGATCATGTCAATTCTTGATTGATCATTTGCCTGAATGCTCTGAGAGGGCTTGAAACCCTAATTCTTGGCTATAGTGAACACTCAACAATCTTTGAAAGGATTAATGAGGTATGAAAGTACATCCATATTGTGGTGATGACTTGCATAATGATGTGAAGTCTTATGGTCAAAATTTAGGGTATGACAGCGCCGAGAAAGGAAACAAAAGAGTGAAAATACACATGCATGTTACGGGCCGTAATGTGCATTACGGGCACCCGTAACAGGCCCCAGGATTATGGTCTGCATGCAACAAAAAAAGGGCTCTTTGTCTTCATGATGTTACGGGTCGTAATGTGCATTACTGGTGTAACACCCCAATTTAAATTATTTGATCGTCGTGTTATTTTCCGTTGTTTGGCCTTGTTAAGGGTGTGTGTGGTTGAGTACGTATGCGTGTGGTCCTTAGTGGGACGGGTAGATTAGAGGTGTCGAGAGTAATTTTGAGTATGAGTAGTAATAGTATTATTATTATTATTATTAATATTATTACTAGTATTATTATAATTATTATGTGAATAACATTACTAGTAATATTATTGTTTTTATTAAATTAAAAATGTGATTTAATTAATTGGATAATGGGCTTGTAGAGAAAAATAAGGGTAGTTTGGTCATTAAGCAAAAGTTAGTAAGGATTAGTGAGTAAGGTTAGTCATAATCAGAATTTTCACAAGAGAAGGGCTAGGAAGAGGAAGAACAAGGAAGAACTAGGGCTTTGAGGAATCAATTTTTCGCAGGAATTTCTGAGTAATTTCGAGGTAAGGGGGAGAATATATTTCAATATTGGTGGTAATAGCATGAGAGGGTAGTGGAGAGTCCTTAACCACGTAGGAATTCTTATGAATATATGCTGTTTTATGATTCTGTTGTGCATAAATGAATCTGTGATGAAAACTGTGTGAATCGAATTGTTGCGATTCTGAATTGTGTGAATATTTTGATGTTGTTGCTGCTGTATGAATGTGTATGTTGCAGAACTGGTTTTTGTGTAGGTTGAGGGAACGAAATTAGGTCTAAAACCTACAATTTTGATTAACAATAATAAGTGAAAGATGTAAGATGAATGATAGGGACTAAAATTAATGTAGAAACAAGTTTAGGACTGAATTTGAGTGAAAACGTGAGGATCCCGAAGCAGAACTCAGACTGGTGTGGAGAAATTCAGTTTGCGTAACAGATCTAGCAATACACGTAACAGGAAAGGCGTTATGCGTAATGTCGGGCAAATACGTGGGCAATACGCGTATTGGAGGGCCAAAAAGAGGCTTTAGCACGGCCCTCAGCTGGAATGCGTAAGAGACGCGTAACATGGTTGGGCATTACGCGTAATGGGGGAGGCATTACGCGTAATGGTGTAGGCAAATGGGGCATTACGCGTATGGTCTGGGTGAGCGAGCTGGCAATACGCGTATGGCACAGGGCAATATGTGTATGGCCAGCAAGAGTGCAGAATTTTGTCGTTTCGCGATTTCTTTCTCGTTTTCGCGTCCGAAGTGGTTTCTTTTGGTTTGAGAGGTTGGGGATAGATATCAGAACTTGAGAAATGTAGAATTGGTGATAAAAATAATTGATTTAGTAATTTTGGTGGATTAATTAGATAATTAGCTAATTGAACACCGTGTGAGGAATTTCTTGTTGTGATGTGTGTGATGGTGAGCATGTATCTCACGTGTGATCAGGAGGATCGTGAAGATGTATGATTGTTGTCATACATGTGTGTTGTATGCATATTTACTGTCATGAATTCATGGTGTCGGTGGTGATGAATCATTGCTCAGGAGGAGTGTATATGATTCATCTGAACTCCAATGTGGAGTGTGGTGGAGATAAATCATTGCCAAGTAGGGGTGTATGTGATTTATCTGGGTTCGATTGAATGAACCATGGTGATTTTGGTACCACATGCATTGTGTCGATGTTTTTGAGTCACATTGCATTATGATATGTTTGGTGAAATCTGAATTAAATTGACAAGTATGTCGTGATGGTGTGTTATATGATTGTGTGAGTACTACCTTTAGCGTGTATTATACACCGTTATTTATTGAATGTAGTTCTGACCCCTTTGTTGTTTATTGCGTATGTGCTTCTTCGGAAGTACAGATAATCCAAGTACTTGAGTGTGCATGGAGTGCGTGTTGCTTGATCGAGTCTTAGGAGTCGCTCTGATACGTAACATGGGATTTTGGGGGGTTTTTCGTCATTTGTTATTTTTTATTGTTTTGTTACGTATCATTCTTTATTTGAAACTTTGGTGGACCACGATTTATGTGGATTTTTGGTGTTGTTGGCAGATTGCCGTATTTTGAATAAAACAATTATTTTCGCTGCTTATTAATGAAAAGGAGTTTTGTTGTTGGTTTTAATGATGTAGCATCCTACTTTTTGGTTGTAACTCTGATTATTTTCTTAATACTTATATCTTTTATCAAATGGGAAAGTGGGGTGTTACAATTGGTATCAGAGCAGGTCAGTCCGTCCGACCAGGTGTTGTAGTAGAGTTTGTCCTTAGAATATGAGTAAGTTGTGTGTTCTGACCGTATGGTGATTATTGAACAGTATGGAAGGAAGGAATGATGCTGCTCTTGCTGCTGCAATGCAAGCTATGGCACAGGCGGTAGAGAACACTAATCAGGCTGGGGGTGCGCAGTTCCGCGACTTAGCACAGTTTCAGAGCAATAAGCCGCCTACATATGAGGGAGGTATTTTGGATCCAGAGGCTGCACAGAAATGGCTAAAGGCTGTTGAAAAGATCTTTAGGACCATGGGATGCAGTGATGCTCAGAAGGTACGGTTTGGCACTCATATGCTGGAGGGAGAGGCTGAAGCCTGGTGGGATAATAGTCGTCAGAGGTTGGAAGCTGCGGGTACGGAGATTACTTGGACAGTGTTTCAGGCTGAGTTTCTGGAAAAGTACTTTCCGGAAGATATTCATAGTGCAAAGAGATTGAATTCCTGGAGCTGAAACATGGTAGCATGACTGTTGCTGAATATGCTGCTCGGTTTGAAGAGTTGGTGCAGTATTTTGCTCATTACAATACGGGAGAAGCTATGAATTCGAAATGCTTGAAGTTTGAGAATGGGCTGCGTCCCGAGATCAAACAGGGCATTGCTTGTCAGAAGATAACGAATTATCCAGAACTGGTTAGCAGAAGCAGGATTTATGATAATGATAACAGGGCCCGGATTGCTCATTACAAAGCTGTGAGTGACCGGAAGGGTAAGCAGAGGTTTAGGGGTATTCCTTATAGTGCTCCAGCTGACAAGGGAAAACAGAAAGCTGTTGTGGGGAAGAAACCAAAAGAGGGAGGAGTGCTTCCTGATGCTCTCAAGTGTTTCAGATGTGGTGGCGCGGGTCACCGTGCTAATAATTGTCCGAATGAGGTGAAGAAGTGTTTCAAGTGTGGTCGACCTGGTCATGTTATAGCAAATTGTAGGGCCATTATGCCTACTTGTTATAACTGTGGAGAGAAGGGCCATATCAGCACTCACTGTGAGAAGCCAAAGAAATCTCAGGCCAGTGGAAAGGTGTTTGCTTTGGTGGGAACCCAATCTGCCAATGAAGAGCGCTCCATCAAAGGTACTTGTTTTATTAATGATAATCCTTTGATTGTTATCATTGATATGGGTGCAACCCACTCGTTCATTTCTGTTGATTGTGTGAAGAGATTATGAATTGCACTGTCTACTCTAGATCAGAGAATGACGATTGAAACACCGTCTATTGGTTCTGTAGTTACTTCCTTAGTGTGTTTGAAGTGTCCGTTGACTATGTTTGGTAGAGATTTCAGAGTGGACTTGATTTGCTTACCACTCGGTAATCTCGATGTTATTTTGGGGATGAACTGGTTGGAGTTCAACCGGATTTATATTGATTGCTTTAGGAAGACGTTATTGTTTCTTACTCCGGAAGAGGAAGCATTAGCGGATTCTTTGTCTAGCAGAGAGTTGAGGACGTTGTTGGAGGATGAAGTTAAGATGTTTGCAGTGTTTGCCTCGTTATCTGTTGAAAGCAAGACTTCAGTTAATGAGTTACCGGTGGTGACTGAATTTCCTAAAGTGTTTCCAGATGATATTACAGAGTTGCCTCCGACGAGGGAAGTTGAATTTACTATTGACCTTGTACCGGGTACCAGACCTATATCTATGGCACCGTACAGGATGTCTGCATCAGAATTGGCAGAGTTGAAATCTCAGATTGGAGAATTGCTTGATAAGAAGTTTATTAGACCGAGTGTGTCGCCGTGGGGAGCTCCAGTGTTGTTGGTGAAAAAGAAGGATGGTAGTATGCGTCTGTGCATTGATTACCGTCAGTTGAATAAAGTGACCATTAAAAATAAGTATCCACTTCTGAGGATTGATGACTTAATGGATCAGCTTGTGGGAGCTCGTGTTTTCCACAAAATTGATTTGAGGTCGGGTTACCATCATATTAGAGTAAAGGAAGGTGATATTCAGAAGACTGCGTTCAGAACTCGCTATAGACATTACGAATATGCAATGATGCCTTTCGGGGTGTCTAATGCGCCGGGTGTGTTTATGGAGTATATGAATCGTATCTTTCATTCTTATCTGGATCAGTTTATTGTGGTATTCATTGATGACATACTGATTTATTCTAAATATGATAAGGATCACGCAGGACATTTGAGGATTGCATTGCAGGTGTTGAAAGATAATAAATTGTATGCAAAGTTCTCGAAATGTGAATTCTGGTTCAAGACTGTGAGTTTCTTGGGTCATGTTATTTCTAGTGATGGCATAGCGGTGGATCCATCTAAAGTAAGTGCGGTACTTCAGTGGGAGCCACCGAAGATAACGACAGAAATCAGAAGTTTCTTGGGTTTGGCAGGTTATTACCGAAGGTTTATTGAAGGGTTTTCTAATTTGGCATTACCATTGACGCAGTTAACTAGAAAGAATCAAGCTTTTGTTTGGGATGCGGCTTGTGAGGAAAGTTTTGAGGAATTGAAGAAGAAATTGACTACGGCGCCAGTATTAATTCTACCAAGTCCAAGTGAACCTTTTGTGGTGTATTGTGATGCGTCTAAGATGGGATTAGGGCGGTGTGTTAATGCAGGATGGAAAGGTAGTGGCATATGCTTCGCGGAAATTGAGGGTGCATGAGAGGAACTATCCTACTCACGATCTTGAATTAGCTGCAGTGGTTTTTGTATTGAAAATTTGACGACATTATCTGTATGGATCGAGATTTGAAGTATTCAGTGATCACAAAAGTTTGAAGTATTTGTTCGATCAGAAGGAATTGAATATGAGGCAGAGGAGATGGTTAGAGTTCTTGAAAGACTATGATTTTAATTTGAGTTATCATCCGGGGAAAGCTAATGTTGTAGCTGATGCTCTCAGTCAGAAGACCATTCATATGTCGGCATTGATGGTAAAAGAAATGGAATGATTGAACAGTTTAGAGACTTAAGTATGGTTTGTGAAACTACACCTGGGAGTGTTAGATTGGGTATGTTTAAGGTGAATAATGACTTTTTGGATGTGATTAAGGAAAACCAGAGACTTGATGTGAAGCTAGTGGACTTGATGCCTACAGAAGGAGGTGATCCTAATAATGATTTTAGAGTGGATAATGTTGGTGTATTGAGATTACGGGGCAGAATTTGTGTACCGGATAATGATGAATTGAGGAAGGCAATCTTAGAGGAAAGTCACCGGAGTAGCTTAAGTATTCATCCGGGAGCTACGAAAATGTATCATGACTTGAAGAAGTTATTTTGGTGGTCCGGTATGAAGAGGGACATAGCTCAGTCTGTTTATGCTTGTTTGATCTGTCAGAAGTCAAAGGTGGAACACCAGAAACCTTCGGGGTTAATGCAACCATTGGAAATTCTGGAATGGAAATGGGACAGTATTACCATGGATTTTGTTACTGGTTTGCCAAATATGACGAGAGGCTTTGATGCTATTTGGGTAGTGGTGGATCGACTTACGAAATCTGCTCATTTTATACCAATCAATATTAGTTTTCCGTTGTCAAAGCTGGCGGAGATTTATATCAGAATAATTGTGAAGTTGCATGGTGTTCCGTCGAGTATAGTGTCGGATAGGGATCTGAGGTTTACTTCAGAATTTTGGAAGAGTCTGCAGGAAGCTTTAGGTTCTAAATTGAAGTTGAGCTCGGCTTATCATCCTCAGACCGATGGTCAGTCAGAGAGGACTATTCAGTCATTGGAAGATTTGTTGAGAGCCTGTGTGTTGGAGAAAGGTGGTACGTGGGATACTCATTTGCCATTGATCGAGTTTGTCGCTCCCGAGATTTTCATCCTAGTACAAACGCGAAAGTGGCACCAAACAGAGTCGCCAGCAATGTGTATTTATCCCATGAGAGGGAAAGGAAACACCGCATAAACCTGAAGGAAAGGAAAGAGCATGGTCTTGCGACCAAGAGAACTGGGTTCGGGAGTCGGTTACGCGCGGGGAAGGTATTAGCACCCCCACGCGTCCATCGTACCCGATGGGATCCACGCTTGCTTGTCTCGATCAAAGGGTGTAAAGAAAGGATACTGGAAAAGGAACTGAAAGAAAGAAAGGAGAAAGAAAAGAAAAGGAACGGGAAACAAATGTAGGGAAAATAAAAGAAGTGCTCGCATGGGCCCTACCCCACTGCCTACGTATCTCATCGGGAACATGAGAATCAGAGCGACGTAGTTCCCCTCACTAGGGATGGATTGTGTTTTTTAGAGAACGGCTTACGTTCTAGCTCAGGTGTTGCAGGCTCGCTGGTCCGAGTGCGTTACCATCTTGCAAGAGAACGAGTAGAAGCGCGTTCGTGCGTTGAGAGTGAATGAGGTGAGAAAAGAATTCCCGAAGGAAAGACGTTATTGTTTGTTTTTGTCTTTTAGAAGGAAGTGCTTTGGATTTGTTTGCATATGACAGTGTATCTGGATCTTAGTCATTGGAATGGGTACATTCTCACATTCCAAGATGGAATGGGTAAGAAAGCACACTAAGGGTGAAGAAGACCCTCACACTTAGTTCCAATTATCAAGGTTCAAACACACTAGCATACTTGTGTTTATTAAGTGTCTTTGTAAATTAAGAAATGAAGAAGTGTTTTTTATTATTTGCACCTTCAACAAGTATTGCATTTAAGTCCCTCATACAAGATCAAATGTTTAACACATTGACCCAAGATGGGCTATATGCTACACATCCTAAGATTACAAGAGAAGACCCCTTATAATCTTTTCTTTATATGAAAGGCCTAAATGCAATAAATGCCTACCTTTATTAGATATTTTGAATTTTCTTTGAGATGAGAAAAGAGACTCAAGGGAGGATAAAGGTAAAAATCTATATGGACTAAGACTCAATCCTAATTGATTAGTTAAGGGCGTGATCCTAAGGTTTGTGAGGTTTCAACCTAAAGTCTAAAGAAAGAATGAATTAAACAATTCACTTCTAAAGTAGAAGATGAATTGTAATTCAAAAAGGGAAAGTAATGAGTTGTTAAAAGAAAGCACATAAGTGCTTAGCAAAACACAAAATGGAATTGTAAAAGAGAAAGGATAGAAGTTGAATGTGGATTCCTTATCCACACTCAATTGAAACTTACCAAAGCCCCTACATGGTTAGCACAATCACTTACAAGTAAAGTAAGAAGGTATAATGAACAAATCAAATTCAAACAAGTTGACAAACAAAGTAAAATGAGATTAAATGCTATACATGCTTCCAAGTCAGAATGTAACTCATATTTACACAACCTAATGTTATCCTAAATGAGCATACCAAATCATGCAAACAAAATCTCAATCCAACAAGAAGCAAAGAAGGAAAGGGGAAGTGATGTGAATGTGGTTCATACTTGTGAAACAAGTGACTTAAGGTGCAAGATAAACATCAAACATGCAAAGATGAAACCCAAATGTCACAATCAGAAGTCAATTAACATGCTATACATCCTCAAACAAAACCACAACTCATGGCACAAGTGCCTTCATGATCAAGCAAACCAAACATGAGGCATGCATTCACAAAATGAACAAGTTAAACTTCATGCTTCAAACAAATAGCAAACATGCTCCAAAAATTATGACTTTCACCAATCAAACACCTTAAACCCATGCCATTAACATATCAAGTCCACAAGCAATGAATCAGAACCAAAGTCACTCAACAATTAGGTCAAAGTCTCATGGAAGTTTCATGCATTCATGCTCAAAGCAACACATCAAAAGTCATCCAAAAAAGACTTAAAAATCATATCATAAATCTCAAACATACCTCAACATATTGTGACCACAATGCAAAAAGAAAGGCATCAAAATCAATTTTTATGATCAAGAACAAAAATGCACAAAATCATATGTCACATTAAGTATGCATGCAAATGGAAATTCAAAAGAAATAATGGAACAGGGGCAAAATGGTCATAAAATCAGAAAATAAAATCATGAAAAATTTCCTAAATGTTTTAAGAATACACATGAATTTTTGTGGAATTTTATTATGCATTTTAGTAATTTTAAAAATTAAAAAGCAAACGTGAGCAAAATGAAGAAAATAAAATGAAATGGACATATGAATGGGGGTGCAACCATAGCAAATCCATAGTTCAATTTAATTGGGCTTGAAAACATGGGAGGTGTGGATATCAATCTGACTAAGTCCAATTACGCGCAATCCACAATAACTACCATGCTCTTCAGTCAACAATAGTCAAAACCACACAAGCCATTGGATCAAGTCACAGTCAACATCCAGTCAAAGTAAACAACATCAACGCGCACATGTGAATGTCCATACACACTACCATGTACCATACCACACAATGTTTAAAAAAAATTCAGAAAATCACACGTGACATGCACATGTATTTTAATGTGCTGTCATCACATAAGCCACCCGATTGCGCAAAATGAACGGACGAGATTAAAACAACGCAAACCCTAACAGTTGAAGTCACCGGCCGGAGAATGACCTCCGGTCATCTTCTCCGGCGACCAAGCACCACCTGTAACTCACATTTTTTCCAGAAATTCACAAGCCATATACCAAAAGAAAGCTGAACTCATGCACATTACTAATCTAGCCTTTAAATTCACAGATCAATCACGTACACAGAGAAACGAGCACAAACATTTTTGCCCTAGAAAATAATCTAAGCACCTATAGTGCCTATCACTAGCCAGAACTCACACTGCTTCTAGTAAGCCACAAATACCATGAAAACAAGCTAAATTCAGTGAAGAAAGTTTGAGAAGAATGGAACCTGAAGTTGGAGAACTCTTGGATCAACAGAAAACCAGAGAGATGCAATTAACCTTGAGCTTCCTCAGAGCAAAATAAATGCTCAGAATCTTTAGATCTTGAAGAAGATAGTTGGAGATTTGAGAATATAATGTTGCTGCACTTGGAGGATTATGGTTGATTCAGTCTCTTCTTGATCCAGCAATACCAAATAATGATGATGATTGATGAAGATGAGTGATGGAAATGATGAATTCGTATGAGATCAGAGAGAGAGAATAGAGAGAATTTTGAGAGAAAGAGTGAGAATGATTTGAAGTGAGAGTGAAAAATGAGAATCCTCTTCTAATTGTGCAGAGTTTAGCTTATATAGTTGTGGTTAGGAGTTAACTGGTGTGGTTGATGGTTAGAACTCAAGTTAACTGAGTTAGTTAACTGAGTTTGAGTTAACTAACTGAGTCCTGTTAGTTATTGGCACGGGTTAAGGTTTTGTTCAGGTGAGAGTGAGCTCATGATGTGGTATGGTGGTGATTAGAAGGGATGGTAGTGACGTATGTTGTGTAACAGCAAGCTTGCACCACAAGTTTTTGTTTTTTCCTCTTTGGTGTATGAGAGCATGGCATGGCATGAGTGTAAGATATTGTTGTTTGTCCAAATGAAGCAATGTGGATGATGTAATAGCCTGCGTGCAAACTGGATCAAAAACCACAATGTCAACATTCATCCTTGGCAGCCTCACACCAATGAAACCATGGCTGTTTGAGGATGAATTTCTCTAGGTGCATTGCATGAAATGACGAAATTTTGATGCCATTGGAGAGAGGACACACTATAGGACATTGTTGATGTTGAAATTAGATAGAATTGAGGCTTGGAACATGATCAAAAATGGCTCGAAACAGAAGGAAAACCAACTGGTGCATGGACGTGTGAATTGGTCTACAGGCAAGGCCTTGGTGCCTATGGAAATTCAGTGTAACACCCTCATGTTTGGACCATCATAACTCTCCATACATTGATCAAATGAAAAAAACATAAACATCACTCTTGAAGCTCTCACATAGGGGAGCAACTTTCATGTTGAAAGATTTTTCCTTTGACGTCTCTGACCAATAGAAAAATGAGTGTACATTTGGCCCACCATCTGTTTGTGAAAATGACTGCGCGCGAGCTTGGCCAAACCTGGTCATGGCATGGTTTTTGGCCTACTTTCCTCCAACTTTGATCAATCATATCTCTCTCAATTTTTATCCAATGGAGATGTTCTACACATGGATTTGAAGCTTAAAACAAGATCTTTCATTGAGGCAGAGTGGATTTTTCATTTGGTGCTCCAAATTTAAATGGCCTTGGTTCAAACTCTGATGCAAAATGGCCAAAACTTGCTATTTTTAGCAACCCTACTTCATCCAAAAATGGCAACTTTTTACATCTTGATTTTTTTCATGATTCCTTTGGAGTTTCTTGATCAAATTTTGTACATTGGACATATGTAACATGAATTTCATGATTTTGGGCTCAAAAAGTCAAGAGTTGACTTTTTCCTCTGATTATTTGACTTTGCCCCAATTTCTCTGATTCTTGATCTTTCTTCCAATTGAACCACTTCTAAAACCAATTGAGATGCAATCTTCCACACATATACACTTAAGAACATGTAGAATACCATGACAACAAGCTTTGTCCAAAAAATCAAAGATTCCCTGATTTAATGGGAAACCCTAGTTTTGACCCCCTTTGGTTAGGAGGAAATTGCACATCTTCCAAATCCAAATTCCTCAGAGTATGTTGTGTATCCTCTTAAAGGATGATGAGAAATGCCACTTGAGAATGATTTTGAATCAATGAGCTATCTCTTTTGAGGGTTTTCCTTCAATTTTTGAATCTCTTGCATAGTGAAATATGTAGTGCTTCAATCTTCCATTGAATCTCACTTCCTTGAGGTTTTGGAAGATCAATTGAGATAGTATGAGACATGAGAGACCTCTTGGCTTGTCTAGAGCCAACTTGATTGACCTTTTTGTGCTTTGAATGATCCCTTGATTGTCCACCTTCCACCTGATCACATGCCCTGATGGTAAGAAGGATGCCATGCTTCATTTTTCTATGTTAAATGCAATGCAATGCTAATGAGATGGATATGATATGATAAATGATAATGCCATGCTATGATGACAAAGAGGGAGAGCAAATTTTGGGGTATTACAGCTGCCCCTATTCAAGCGCTGTAGACCTGAATGCCTGAAAGCAATTGCTTTCGGACTTTCAAGGTATATAGTGATTGAATACCAAATATAACCAAAAATTTGCTCTGGATGATGAAGAATAACAGGGATATAAACCCAACGAGACTGCTGGATTGAGTCCTCGATGAAACGTCGGAGAGATCTGTCTTTTGAACGATGCCAGACGACTACTGGCTTGCCACGCTACTGGTGGACTTTAATACTGTCTTTTTGAACGACGCCAGACGACTACTGGCTTGCCACACTACTGGTGGACTTTAATAATGTCTTTTATGCAACTCCAGACGACTACTGGCCTGCCACGCTACTGGTGGACTTTAATAATGTCTTTTATGCAACTCCAGACGACTACTGGCCTGCCACACTACTGGTGGACTTTGCAGCTTCGTGCCACCCGAAGATGGACTTTTGCCAATCCACTGTTGGACTTTCGCCACCCGAAGACGGACTTTTGCCAATCCACTGTTGGACTTTTGCCACCCGAAGACGGACTTTTGCCAATCCACTGTTGGACTTTTGCCACCCGAAGACGGACTTTTGCCAATCCACTGTTGGACTTTTGCCACCCGAAGACGGACTTTTTCCAATCCACTGTTGGACCTTTGCCACCCGAAGACGGACTTTTGCCAATCCACTGTTGGACTTTTAGCTGCTTTGCCACCCGAAGATGGACTTTTGCCAATCCACTGTTGGACTTTTGCCACCCGAAGACGGACTTTTGCCAATCCACTGTTGGACTTTTGCCACCCGAAGACGGACTTTTTCCAATCCACTGTTGGACCTTTGCCACCCGAAGACGGACTTTTGCCAATCCACTGTTGGACTTTTAGCTGCTTTGCCACCCGAAGATGGACTTTTGCCAATCCACTGTTGGACTTTTAGCTGCTTTGCCACCCGAAGATGGACTTTTGCCAATCCACTGTTGGACTTTTGGAATATGCCACCCTTAGATGGACCTTTCGCCAATCCACTGT
This sequence comes from Lathyrus tuberosus, assembly GCA_022829125.1. Classification (NCBI taxonomy): domain Eukaryota; kingdom Viridiplantae; phylum Streptophyta; class Magnoliopsida; order Fabales; family Fabaceae; genus Lathyrus; species Lathyrus tuberosus. Next base: position 6,885,763 of record JALAZF010000193.1, read on the forward strand.
TGGACTTTTGCCACCCGAAGACGGACTTTTGCCAATCCACTGTTGGACTTTTGCCACCCGAAGACGGACTTTTGCCAATCCACTGTTGGACTTTTAGCTGCTTTGCCACCCGAAGATGGACTTTTGCCAATCCACTGTTGGACTTTTAGAATATGCCACCCTTAGATGGACCTTTCGCCAATCCACTGTTGGACTTTTGCCACCCGAAGACGGACTTTTGCCAATCCACTGTTGGACTTTTGCCACCCGAAGACGGACTTTTGCCAATCCACTGTTGGACTTTTGGAATATGCAACATTGCATTACTCTCTGCATCTGTGTCAGACATCTATGCTGACTCTGCTGAGGAACCACAATCAATGATTTAATCTCGGAGACTCCTAAAAGGATAATATCTCTGCTGGCGAATGGATGAACAATCCGTCTGCTTCGAATTGTCAAGCTTGCCAAAAATAAATTGGACTTTAAGATATGAGGGAATGACGACTCTGCCAGGAATTATTCCATCTGTTTGGGGGAACGAATTCTGGTCACAGCGATTCCGCTGGGGATGAGAATTTTTAAATGACGTCCTGCTGGGGAAATGAGCCATTAAAACTCTGCTTGGGGATTTATTCAACCCAAGATCCTTTATAGGGATTATCAACCTTCTGACCCGGCTGGGGAAAGGCTGTACCATCCTTGTTGAGGAATAGATTCTGTCGATCTGATAAACCTCTGCGGAGAGAATAACAACTCAGCTGGAAGTTGCTGACAAGATTCGATGCTAACCTCTGTGGGGATACCATGACCAGAGATACGATCTTGCTGGGTATCAGGGCTACTCTGCCAGGGATATGCAAATCCTGGTTAGAACATTCCACTGCAACTTGCTATAAAGAGTCCTTAGAGATCTGTTGGGGAAACCCAAAGCAAATCCACAGTAGTCTGCTGAAGAATGTGACTGCCGAGCTTAGGACAAGTACTACAATGCCCCATGTTAGGCGAGCTTTCCCTTTGGACAATTCCGTTAGGGATGACGAGTTTATAACAAACTCTGCTGGAGGAAACTGCTTTAAAACGTCTCGTGCTGAGGAATACCTTTTGAGAGGATTTTACAGAAGACCAACTGTCCTCAAACTCTACTGGGGTGACCAACACTTCATGCTGGGGAAACAATCATGCCCCATGCTTGGACAACACAACAATTCGTCCCCGCAGAGGATGTCATAAGAGGATTTTACAGAAGATCTAGCCTCTTCAAACTCTTGTGACTTCGCTGGGGATAATGACCATCAGTTTCGGTGTCGACGAGACCACTCTTTTGGGGAACCTGTGATCGTTATCGATATAGAAAAGCTTGTAGCTGTTGGAAGTACTGGATGAGAGAATCGACTTAATAAGATGCAACGGTACCCAGTTGAACTTAATTCACTGATATCGACCCGTTATGAACAATCGTCGACCGAGCGATGAACGCCAACCTCAGTCTTTTGCGTGGGGTGATTTATTACTAGTCTTGTGCTTAAAATCATCTGCACCTGCTACCTGCAACAAAAGAATATGCCCACATGCCCCGCATATTGCGTGGCTAGAATCCACCATCCGGGAGTATTCAACATTCGAAGTAATTTCAAATGTTTTTTCTGCGCATGTTATTGCAAGGCTGCCATGTTTTCAAATGCAATGTTTTATCAAAAATTAGGACGTTTTTGCAAACAAAGCAATAAAACAAAAATAGGAGGCTTTTTATTGAAATTCAATTTATTGACTGAAAGCCCAGAATAGGCAATTACATCTGGAAGCAATCCCTGGAAAGAGGTGATCGCTGAAAATTGAGAAAAGAAACTATCCTAATGGCAATGTGAAAACGGAATTCCACTGAGTTTCCATTCTGTTATGACCAGTATGTCTTCAAAACTCCCCGACCTTGCCTTCTGAGGAATGATCAGACCGATTCCTATCCTTCGGAACGTCAGTTGTTCAAACGGTGATAGGGTACAGATAACTCAAACCGTAGTCATTCGCTTAAATCCCTCTTTTGTGTGGACCGCCCTTTCAGGTTTTCGATCCACCAGGATACCCTTTTTTGCCTAAGTTGCCCTTTCGGGTTTTCAACTTACCGGGTGTACAAAATTTTTTAATTATATCCCTAATTTTTGCCCGAACCTTATTCTGTTTTTGGTTCGCCGGGATGCCCTTTTTTGCCTGGATTTTTTTTATTTTTATTATCCAGCGGGTCTATTCATGCGAAGTATTTTTTGACTACGTCCGAGTTGACAGGGGATGAAAAGTCTTCGCCATCCATGGTTGTAAGCAATAAAGCTCCGCCCGAAAAGACCTTTTTAACCACGAATGGACCTTCATAATTAGGAGTCCATTTGCCCCTGTGATCTGTATTGGGAGGAAGGATCCTTTTGAGTACCACATCTCCGACTTTATAAACCCGAGGACGCACCTTCTGGTCAAATGCCTGTTTCATTCTGCGCTGATAAAGTTGCCCATGGCATACAGCCGCCAATCGCTTTTCCTCAATAAGGCTCAACTGATCAAATCTGGCTCGTACCCATTCAGCTTCATCTAGCTTAACATCCACCATAACTCTGAGGGACGGAATCTCTACTTCAACCGGTAGCACTGCCTCCATACCATATACAAGTGAGAATGGGGTTGCCCCAGTGGACGTGCGTACCGACGTTCGATACCCATGCAAAGCAAATGGTAACATCTCATGCCAATCTTTGTACGTGACAACCATCTTCTGTACAATCTTCTTGATATTTTTGTTGGCCGCTTCGACCGCGCCATTCATCTTTGGGCGGTACGGAGAAGAATTGTGGTGTTCGATTTTGAAGTCCCGGCATAACTCAGCCATCATCTTATTGTTCAAATTAGAACCATTATCAGTAATGATTCTTTCGGGAACTCCATATCGGCAAATGATATCCCGTTTTAAGAAACGAGCGACCACTTGTTTTGTAACATTGGCATAGGATGCAGCTTCAACCCATTTGGTGAAATAATCAATCGCCACCAAGATGAAACGATGACCATTAGAAGCTGTAGGCTCAATCTTTCCGATCATATCAATGCCCCACATGGCAAACGGCCAAGGCGACGACATGATACTCAACGGGTTTGGAGGTACATGCACTTTATCTGCGTAGATCTGGCATTTATGGCATTTGCGGGCATATTTGCAACAATCTGACTCCATAGTCAACCAATAATATCCCGACCTTAACAACTTTTTAGCCATTGCATGCCCTCCGGCATGGGTACCGAAAGAGCCTTCGTGCACTTCAATCATCAACAAGTCTGCTTCATGTTTATCCACACATCTAAGCAGGACCGTGTCAAAATTTCTTTTATACAGCACGCCATCTTTGTTCAAGAAGAAACTACCGGCTAACCTTCTCAACGTCTTCCTGTCTTTGGACGATGCCCCGGGCGGGTACTCTTGACTTTTCAAGAAACACTTAATGTCATGAAACCATGGCTTGTCATCAGACGTTGCATCGACCGCGAACACAAATGCTGGTCTGTCAAGGCGGGATACCTCAATCTTAGGTACATGGTTCCATCCTTGCACTTTGATCATGGAAGACAAAGTGGCCAAGGCATCAGCGAACCTATTCTCATCTCGAGGAATGTGGTACAGTTTCACTGTCGTGAAAAATGTCAGCAATCTCCTCGTATAATCTCTATACGGCACTAGATTTGCTTGGTGCGTGTACCAACTCCCTTTCACTTGATTGATTACCAAAGCTGAATCACCGAATATATCAAGGGTTTTAATCCGTAGATTAATCGCCTCCTCGATCCCCATTATACAAGCTTCGTACTCTGCTTCATTGTTGGTGCATCCGAAAGTTATTCGTGCAGTGAAAGGCATATGAACACCTTCCGGCGTGATAAGAACCGCTCCAACTCCGCACCCATTCATATTGACAGCCCCATCAAACATCAGACTCCATTTGGATTCAGGGTCTGGCCCCTCCTCCGGAAGTGGTTCCTCGCAGTCTTTAGCTTTGAGAAACATGATGTCCTCATCAGGGAAGTCAAATTTCATGGGTTGGTAATCATCAATCGGCTGTTGCGCAAGATAGTCAGACAAGATACTTCCTTTGATGGCCTTTTGTGAAGTGTACTGAATGTCATACTCTGTCAAGACCATTTGCCACCGTGCAACTCTGCCTGTCAATGCTGGTTTCTCGAAAATATACTTGATAGGATCCATTTTTGAAATCAACAAGGTCGTGTGCCTAACCATATATTGCCTCAATCGCTTAGCGGCCCATGCAAGCGCACAGCATGTCTTTTCAAGCATTGAGTATCGGGACTCACAATCATTGAACTTTTTGCTCAGGTAGTAAATAGCATGCTCCTTCCTACCTGTCTCGTCATGTTGACCGAGAACACAACCCATGGAACCTTCAAGCACTGTCAGATACATTATCAGCGGTCTCCCTTCAACTGGAGGCATTAGAATCGGAGGTTCCTGCAAGTATTCTTTTATCTTATCGAATGCCAATTGGCAATCGTCATTCCACCTGACCGTTTGATCTTTCCTTAACAATTTAAATATTGGCTCACACGTGGCTGTTAGGTGAGATATGAACCTTGCAATGTAGTTCAATCTACCCAAGAAACCACGAACCTCTTTTTCTGTTCTCGGTTCAGGCATTTCTTGTATTGCTTTCACCTTGGCAGGATCAACCTCGATTCCTCTTTCGCTCACAATGAAACCTAGCAACTTTCCAGAACGCACCCCAAACGTGCACTTGTTTGGATTTAATCTCAGACGAAACTTTCTCAACCTTTCAAACAGCTTTTTCAGGTTAACCAGATGTTCCTCTTCTGTTCTCGACTTGGCAATCATATCATCTACATAACATTCGATCTCCTTATGAATCAAGTCATGAAACAATGTCACCATCGCCCGCTGGTACGTTGCCCCTGCGTTTTTCAACCCAAAAGGCATTACTTTATAACAATATGTACCCCACGGAGTAATGAACGTGGTCTTCTCCATGTCTTCAGGTGCCATCTTGATCTGGTTGTACCCGGAGAAACCGTCCATAAATGAGAACACTGAAAACTGAGCTGTATTATCGACCAGCACATCAATATGAGGTAGTGGAAAATCATCTTTCGGGCTAGCTTTATTAAGATCTCGATAATCCACACACATTCTCACTTTTCCATCTTTCTTCGGTACTGGCACGATGTTGGCTACCCATGGAGGATACTTTGTCACAGCAAGAAAACCAGCATCCCACTGCTTCTGGACTTCCTCCTTAATTTTTAAGGCCATGTCGGGGTGAGTCCGACGAAGTTTCTGCTTGACTGGCGGACATTCTTCTCTCAATGGCAGCCTGTGCACAACAATATCTGTATCCAACCCCGGCATGTCTTGATACGACCAGGCGAAGACGTCAACATACTCGCGCAACATTTCCGTCAAAGTTTGCTTCACATCTGCTTGCAAGCTGGCACCAATCCTGATCTCTTTTTTGGCGTCCTTGGTACCAATATTGATGATGTCTACAGTCTCCTGATGAGGCTGGATGACCCTTTCCTCTTGTTTCAACAATCTGGCCAGTTCTTCAGAAAGTTCACAATCTTTCTCATCCCCTTCTTCGGCTTGATAAATCGGATTGTCAAAGTCATACATGGCCATATCAAAATCGTTATCAGTGGTATCCGGAGGATCAAGTCTGCATGAACGGGTTCATGCCTTATTTTAGAATTTATTTTTAAGCAAAACAAAAGAAAATGAAACATTGCCATTTTATTTTTTTTTTGTGCAAAAATAAAAACTGAAAGACAGAGAACAAAATTTGATTGCAAAACGTCCTTTATTAATGATTAAACATTGCAAATGCAACCATGGTGGCCCTACAAATGAATCTATACGCTTTGGGCAGAGCGCAAGATTTTGTCATGCATTATGGTTAGAAAAAAAACAAAGAAAAATTACTCTGTCTGAAGAGTAACCCGGATGACTTCTTCAACGGACCAATTCTGCACTTGTTGTCCCGGAACATGAGGGCGTACCCAGTTGTCCAGGTCACAATCACTGTCAGCACTATCCTCTGTGGCTGCACAAGACTGGTTCATGTAGATAATTCCCCCACTATTGAAAGTAATGGGTCCCCTGCTCCCCGCATCTGAAGTCGTAGAGGGATGATAACCAATACCAAATTTGTCTTCCTTCATTGGGGTCTCTATCAACCTGCCCCAACCTTGGGCGTTGCCTGCCCTGACGACTTCGACAGCTTGTTTGTAAGATGAAATGGAGGTACCAGCCCCAACTGGTACAGAAGAAGACCCAGGTGCATCGTCAATATTGACTGCTTCAAATGATTGGCACAGCATCTCATGAATTTCCCCATCCATTTCAATGTACTTGAACGTGGACAAGTGACTCACAAAGATGTCTTCCTCCCCACACACTGTCACAACCTGCCCTTCAAACTCATACTTCAGCTTTTGATGTAGAGTAGAAGTAACAGCCCCGGCTCCGTGAATCCAAGGGCGTCCCAATAGGCAGCTATATGCAGGTTGTATGTCCATTACATGGAACGTGGATTTGAATACCTGTGGTCCAATTTGTACGGGCAATTCCACCTCACCAAACACGGATCGTCGGGTCCCATCGAATGCTCTGACCACCAATTCACTAGGCCTTAAGATCAAACCATCAACTTCCAGCTTCATCAATGCCTTCTTGGGCAAGACATTGAGTGATGAACCAGTGTCTACCAGTACATGAGATAACACTGCGCCCTTACACTCCATCGTGATATGCAAAGCCTTATTATGGTTTCTTCCTTCAACAGTCAAATCTCTACTTGTAAAGCCCAAGCCATGGCTGACATTAACATTGGAGATTACGCCCTCGAGCTGATTAACAGTAATTTCTTGTGGCACGTACGCACTCTTCAACACTCTCAACAACGCCTGTCGGTGCGCATCAGAGCACATCAATAGTGACAAGATTGAAATCTTTGAAGGGGTCTGATTCAGTTGGTCCACAATCTTATAATCGCTTTTCTTGATTATCTTCATAAATTCTTCCATTTCCTTATCAAAAGTAATCTTTGTCTCTGCTTCAGGTGTAGGCGCACTTTCAACCACCTGTTTACCCTTAGCCTTTGCTGCAGCTTCTACCTCCTTATCACTTCTCAAGGTCTGGGGAGCGAACAACCTTCCACTCCTTGTAAAGCCCCCTACACCCCCTACATTATCAATATTTGGGCTGACTGATGACTCAACTTCCTGCTTTTTACCTTCGTAATATACATCTGCCCCATAGTGCCATGGGATAGCTTTCGTGGATGTGAACGGAATTGGTCCTGGCACCGTGATAGTGACAGGACTGGGCCCTTCTGGCGCAACACTTGCCACGGGAACTGCATTGACCGGCATTTGAATCTCAGCGGGAGTGTAATAGATGGTCACGGTTGATATCTCATCAGTGTCTTTCACGACTCTATCGAACTGTAGACATCCTTCATCGATCAGATTCTGTAAACCCATCTTCAACTTATCACAGCCGTTCTCCTGATTCATACACTCAAAGCAATCTTGATTACAGCCCGGGAACACCTGTCCCTTCAATAAACGATCTTTTACAACCAACAAAGAAGTTTTCACTTGACGGATATCTGTCACCAGATTCAATCTCCTCCCATCTTCAATAGCGTACACATTTGCTGCGCTATGATCAGGCATGGGATGCTGAGTAATATTAGGAGCGGGAGAGAAATTGATGGCTTTAGCATCAATCAAATCTTGTACTTTATGATGGAAAGCCCAGCATTTTTCAATGGAGTGCCCCTGAGCACCTGAGTGGAACTCACAACGAGCATTAGCATCGAAGTTAGGTGGCAGGCTTCCAGCAACCGGAGCTTTCATAGTACGGAGTTCTACCAACTTTAACTCGAGTAGCCGGGGCAACAGCGCGGCATAAGTCATAGGGAGAGGATCCATCTTACGATCCCTCTGTCTAGACCTTTGCTGGAAAAAAGGTTGTTGCTGTTGAGCTTGTTGTTGGGGTTGTTGTTTCTGAACAGACGGTGTAGGGATTGTCACAGCATCTACCTGATAATAAGCTCGAGAACGCCCTCTGCCTCTTCCTCTAAACACAGCATTCGTATCACCTTCTCTTCTTTTCTGGTTACTAGCAAACGGTTTCTTCGTCCCCGAAGAGCCAGCCCCACTCACATCCTGGATCTTTCCAAGCTTTAACAGACTTTCTATTCTTTCTCCCGCAATCACGATATCAGCAAATCCAGTTGACGGACAAGCAGCTAATCTATCCAGATAGGCCCCTTGCAAGGTGCCCATGAACATATCTGCCATTTCTCTGTCTGACAAGGGAGGTTGAACCTGGGCAGCCATTTCCCTCCACCTCTGTGCATATTCTTTGAAACTCTCCTTGGCATTCTGGGACAATCCCTGCAATTGGGTGCGGTTGGGCGCCATGTCGATATTATACTGGTATTGCTTCAGGAACGCTTCTGCCAGATCTTTCCAATTCTTCACAGCAGCTCTATTCAACTTCATGTACCAGGTCAAGGATGCCCCAGCCAGACTGTCCTGAAAATAGTGCATCCATAGCTTCTCGTCATCCGTATGGGCTGAAATCTTCCCAAAGTAAGCTTGAAGATGCGTTTGGGGACACGCATTGCCGTGATACTTATCAAAAGTGGGAGGTTTGAATTTAGGGGGAATTCTGACTCCTGAGACCAGCCCCAAGCTGGTAACATCAATACCCATAGAGTTCTTGCATTCTATGGCCCTGATCTTTTCTGCTAACTCATCATACCTTCGATCCCCTTGATTACCCACATCAGCATCCAGCAGAGTAAATTGGTCTTCCAGAGTATCCTCAAGAGTAACACCAGCATGCCTACCATTTCCATTACCCCGATTGTTACCACCAGGAGGAGGGTTGCCACCGGGAGGAGGAATGCCATGTCCCTGTGAATTGTCACGCTGATCACCTTCGGGCCCATTATCTGGACGCTCTACCAGAAGCCTCAACCTCTCCTGATTTTGCGCCATGCCAGTCATGAGGGTCATGAACTGGTCCATACGCGCCCTCATTTCCGCCAAATCACTTTGCACTTGATCCATGATTCTTACTTGATTCCTTCGCGTCGAATATCGGTGAATATGATTCTCCGCTATACTGCCTGAAACCAAATAAAGGTTAGAGACCCCGCAACGAGTACCTGAAAAGCAAGTAACAAAAATGCAAAATGATATGCAATGCCATGCAATGCCATGTTTGTCATTTCCGAGGTGCTTTATACCCTGATTCCAATCCAACCACAGAAATCTGAAGACCAGAATTGTGATATAAAGAGACGTGTCGTGGTCATGTGCTTGTGTGCAGCTATCTGATAAGGAATAATTCTGAATAAAACTGCTCATACTCATTCAACAAAGTATTCAAGTACATTTAAGAAAGGCTCATCCGCAAATGCAATACAAGGAAAAATGGATCCATCAACAAGCCTGATGGTAACCATTAACAACAAAATATAAGGAAAAGAACATCAGTCTGACAATTCCACACCCTTCAGCTTATCACTTGAGTATTTGATTTCCTCAAAAAGTATACGGGTACGCTGGTGATTCGGCTTTTCAATCATTTCTTTGATCAAGACATCCCTTTTCTCAAGAGCTTCAGTTAAAGAACCCATGTGCAGCATCAGAGCCTCGTCATCACATGCTCCTTTGTGTCTCTTTATGCCAGCTTGCGTCTTGAGTATCTCCCTTTCTATCATGACTTCTTCAAGCTCTTTCTTGGTATTCTTCAACTCACCTCTAGCTTCTTCTAGCTGTTCTTGACTCTTACCGAGGCTTTCCCGATACTTTCTCCTCTGCTCATGCGCCTTTTCAAGCTCTTCGTCCTTAATCTGCAACCGTTCCTGTAATTCAGCATTCTCTATCCTAACTTCGTCCCAAGCGTGCTGAAACTTTGTTAACTTTTCTTTGGTCTGTGCTAACGCCTGTTTGGTTTGCTTGTGGGCTTGAGTAGCATCATCAGCACCTTTACTAATCTTCCGGAAATGTTGGGCTCTTCCAGCAAAGTCTTTTTCTTTTGCAGTTAGGATTTGTTCAGCATCTTGGGCTTTCCGCTCCAGCTCTTTGTTGGCATGTAGAGCATTCTGAAGACGGCTACTCAACTCGGCATTCTCTCCTTGGAGCTTTTTCACCAAGGCTTGCAACTTGTCAACTTCTTCCACAGTAGCAGTGCTTCTTGCTTTCTCATTCTCCGGATACAAAAGGGGTGCCTTACCAAAAGGCAAGAGAAAATCTTCAACTCTTTTCTTCACCCACTCTTCATATGCTGGATAAACCCGGTTGTTAGGCTTTCCTAGAGTAACTTTCCCCTTTTTCAGTACGCTACTCCAGCTTTCAGAAGCTTTCTGTGCTGCTTCCCAACCATCTGATGTATGAAAATAGAGGGACTCCTCCACATCTCTCTTAATAGGCGGACCTGTCAGGGCATACCCAAATTGTCGAATGGCCAAAGAAGGATTGTAGTTAATCCCACCCAGTCTTCCTATCAGTGGAACGTTAGGGAACTTACCACAGCTGTGGATAATATTCTTGCCAATCAGCCCATGATCTACCCATACGATGTCCTCGGCCACCAATCCCATTAAACGCTGTTTCCACTCTAGAGAATCTTTGGAATCCACAAAAGCCCCTGATTGTGGTAAACGGCCCGCAAACCACTTATAGAACAAGGGTGCACAACAACGAATTATCCCTCCTCTTTTCTTTTCGTTTCGGTTGTACAATGAGTAGTGAAGATCTCCCAGTAGCGTTGGCACCGGGTTCTTCATCATGAATATTCGTATAGCGTCCGTATCAATAAAATCCGGCTCGTTGGGAAACAACACTATGCCGTATATACAAAGGGCTAACAGAGCATTAAAAACAAGCCAATTCTCGCTTTTAGCTGCTTCCTGGGCCTTCTTAATCAGATATTCCAGCTTGTAACCACGAATCTTTCCTTTGTTGGAGACATTGTCACTTAGCTCTGATTTGCTCAAATAAAGAGCACCAGCCAACTTCCCAAAGTCAAGATCCCCCACCGATCCAAAGAAAGGGGGCTCCTCCTTGATAGCAATCCCCAACATGTTGGAATACTCCTCCAAGGTAGGAACCAACACATAGTCTGGAAATACAAAACATCTCAGAGGCGGATCATAGAACTGCATCAACGTATGGAGACCTCTGGCTTCATAATCACTGACATTACGGACCATAGATAAAATCCACCCATATTTCTCTTCAAAAGCTTCTCGTGCTGCAGGGCTCGCCATTCCCTTCAGCATAACAATAGGGCCTAAAGTAGGCGTAAGGAACTTATAGCTGATGATATTCTTCCTCTCTTTAGTGTTCATCTTTGCAGAGACCTGATGACTGGAATCAAGGGTAATATATGCACCTGGAAATGAATAAACATGTATGTTAGGATATGATAATGCAATGCAAAGGGCAATGTGATCAGGTAATCAGGTGTCTGTGCTGAACTGTGAACGGTGTCAGTGTAGCTCTGAGACTAATATAGAACCATAAATAAGAACCATCTGAATACAATAGGATGAAACTTCCTTTTTGTGCAATGATGATAGAAAACCGGGTATGTAGGAGGTTATGGTTACCTGCAAACCTGTAAACAACCCGCCCTTCTCACATGTGGGTACTAGGATGTTCAGTATCCCGGGCTCTCAGGTCGAGAAATGATGATACGTTCACCATTTCTGGTTTGGCATCATCATCAATCGAGAAGGCCTCAACTGATTCTCCAAAACAAAAAGGTCCTCAGCTTCTGGCACTGAGGTCGAGAAGCAATAGTACATTCATCCCTCAGGGTACAGTACTATCGCCAATCGAGGAGTGCCTCCGCTGATTCTCTTTCAAAAAGGGATGTCCTATAGCAAGTTCCCAGCATTGGGTCCTCGGATCGAGGATGTGCAACGGGTTTGCCACGGAATGTGGTCTGCCACTGTCACATCTCGGGAGGAGTGCCGCAACTGAGTCCTCGGGAATGGTCACCAGAGTCGACAGTTCCTCAAGAGAATAACCACTGGCCTGCATAACATGCAGTAGCAGAAAGCTCCTGATAGAACCTCGTCTGGTTGTGGGTCTCATGAACAACAATACGTGGTCACCACCACGCAAGCGTCATGACTATCCACTCTAATACCTATGTATGTACTCAAGCCTTGGTAGTGGGCTTATCTCTCAGAACACCCATCCCGCCAAACAGAAAACAACACAGTCCAGTATAGCATAATATATCATGTGAAATGAAAATGCTAAAATGCGGTAAATACAGTAATGTTCAGTAAAGCAGTAAATAACCATACAATAAAACAGTAAATACAGCACAACAGTAAACACCCAACGAAAGAAAAACAAACAAGCGCTAGGATTGACTCGCTAAGGAAACCAGAGACTCTGGGTATACTCCCCAGCAGAGTCGCCAGCTGTCGCTCCCGGGATTTTCATCCTAGTACAAACGCGAAAGTGGCACCAAACAGAGTCGCCAGCAATGTGTATTTATCCCATGAGAGGGAAAGGAAACACCGCATAAACCTGAAGGAAAGGAAAGAGCATGGTCTTGCGACCAAGAGAACTGGGTTCGGGAGTCGGTTACGCGCGGGGAAGGTATTAGCACCCCCACGCGTCCATCGTACCCGATGGGATCCACGCTTGCTTGTCTCGATCAAAGGGTGTAAAGAAAGGATACTGGAAAAGGAACTGAAAGAAAGAAAGGAGAAAGAAAAGAAAAGGAACGGGAAACAAATGTAGGGAAAATAAAAGAAGTGCTCGCATGGGCCCTACCCCACTGCCTACGTATCTCATCGGGAACATGAGAATCAGAGCGACGTAGTTCCCCTCACTAGGGATGGATTGTGTTTTTTAGAGAACGGCTTACGTTCTAGCTCAGGTGTTGCAGGCTCGCTGGTCCGAGTGCGTTACCATCTTGCAAGAGAACGAGTAGAAGCGCGTTCGTGCGTTGAGAGTGAATGAGGTGAGAAAAGAATTCCCGAAGGAAAGACGTTATTGTTTGTTTTTGTCTTTTAGAAGGAAGTGCTTTGGATTTGTTTGCATATGACAGTGTATCTGGATCTTAGTCATTGGAATGGGTACATTCTCACATTCCAAGATGGAATGGGTAAGAAAGCACACTAAGGGTGAAGAAGACCCTCACACTTAGTTCCAATTATCAAGGTTCAAACACACTAGCATACTTGTGTTTATTAAGTGTCTTTGTAAATTAAGAAATGAAGAAGTGTTTTTTATTATTTGCACCTTCAACAAGTATTGCATTTAAGTCCCTCATACAAGATCAAATGTTTAACACATTGACCCAAGATGGGCTATATGCTACACATCCTAAGATTACAAGAGAAGACCCCTTATAATCTTTTCTTTATATGAAAGGCCTAAATGCAATAAATGCCTACCTTTATTAGATATTTTGAATTTTCTTTGAGATGAGAAAAGAGACTCAAGGGAGGATAAAGGTAAAAATCTATATGGACTAAGACTCAATCCTAATTGATTAGTTAAGGGCGTGATCCTAAGGTTTGTGAGGTTTCAACCTAAAGTCTAAAGAAAGAATGAATTAAACAATTCACTTCTAAAGTAGAAGATGAATTGTAATTCAAAAAGGGAAAGTAATGAGTTGTTAAAAGAAAGCACATAAGTGCTTAGCAAAACACAAAATGGAATTGTAAAAGAGAAAGGATAGAAGTTGAATGTGGATTCCTTATCCACACTCAATTGAAACTTACCAAAGCCCCTACATGGTTAGCACAATCACTTACAAGTAAAGTAAGAAGGTATAATGAACAAATCAAATTCAAACAAGTTGACAAACAAAGTAAAATGAGATTAAATGCTATACATGCTTCCAAGTCAGAATGTAACTCATATTTACACAACCTAATGTTATCCTAAATGAGCATACCAAATCATGCAAACAAAATCTCAATCCAACAAGAAGCAAAGAAGGAAAGGGGAAGTGATGTGAATGTGGTTCATACTTGTGAAACAAGTGACTTAAGGTGCAAGATAAACATCAAACATGCAAAGATGAAACCCAAATGTCACAATCAGAAGTCAATTAACATGCTATACATCCTCAAACAAAACCACAACTCATGGCACAAGTGCCTTCATGATCAAGCAAACCAAACATGAGGCATGCATTCACAAAATGAACAAGTTAAACTTCATGCTTCAAACAAATAGCAAACATGCTCCAAAAAATATGACTTTCACCAATCAAACACCTTAAACCCATGCCATTAACATATCAAGTCCACAAGCAATGAATCAGAACCAAAGTCACTCAACAATTAGGTCAAAGTCTCATGGAAGTTTCATGCATTCATGCTCAAAGCAACACATCAAAAGTCATCCAAAAAAGACTTAAAAATCATATCATAAATCTCAAACATACCTCAACATATTGTGACCACAATGCAAAAAGAAAGGCATCAAAATCAATTTTTATGATCAAGAACAAAAATGCACAAAATCATATGTCACATTAAGTATGCATGCAAATGGAAATTCAAAAGAAATAATGGAACAGGGGCAAAATGGTCATAAAATCAGAAAATAAAATCATGAAAAATTTCCTAAATGTTTTAAGAATACACATGAATTTTTGTGGAATTTTATTATGCATTTTAGTAATTTTAAAAATTAAAAAGCAAACGTGAGCAAAATGAAGAAAATAAAATGAAATGGACATATGAATGGGGGTGCAACCATAGCAAATCCATAGTTCAATTTAATTGGGCTTGAAAACATGGGAGGTGTGGATATCAATCTGACTAAGTCCAATTACGCGCAATCCACAATAACTACCATGCTCTTCAGTCAACAATAGTCAAAACCACACAAGCCATTGGATCAAGTCACAGTCAACATCCAGTCAAAGTAAACAACATCAACGCGCACATGTGAATGTCCATACACACTACCATGTACCATACCACACAATGTTTAAAAAAAATTCAGAAAATCACACGTGACATGCACATGTATTTTAATGTGCTGTCATCACATAAGCCACCCGATTGCGCAAAATGAACGGACGAGATTAAAACAACGCAAACCCTAACAGTTGAAGTCACCGGCCGGAGAATGACCTCCGGTCATCTTCTCCGGCGACCAAGCACCACCTGTAACTCACATTTTTTCCAGAAATTCACAAGCCATATACCAAAAGAAAGCTGAACTCATGCACATTACTAATCTAGCCTTTAAATTCACAGATCAATCACGTACACAGAGAAACGAGCACAAACATTTTTGCCCTAGAAAATAATCTAAGCACCTATAGTGCCTATCACTAGCCAGAACTCACACTGCTTCTAGTAAGCCACAAATACCATGAAAACAAGCTAAATTCAGTGAAGAAAGTTTGAGAAGAATGGAACCTGAAGTTGGAGAACTCTTGGATCAACAGAAAACCAGAGAGATGCAATTAACCTTGAGCTTCCTCAGAGCAAAATAAATGCTCAGAATCTTTAGATCTTGAAGAAGATAGTTGGAGATTTGAGAATATAATGTTGCTGCACTTGGAGGATTATGGTTGATTCAGTCTCTTCTTGATCCAGCAATACCAAATAATGATGATGATTGATGAAGATGAGTGATGGAAATGATGAATTCGTATGAGATCAGAGAGAGAGAATAGAGAGAATTTTGAGAGAAAGAGTGAGAATGATTTGAAGTGAGAGTGAAAAATGAGAATCCTCTTCTAATTGTGCAGAGTTTAGCTTATATAGTTGTGGTTAGGAGTTAACTGGTGTGGTTGATGGTTAGAACTCAAGTTAACTGAGTTAGTTAACTGAGTTTGAGTTAACTAACTGAGTCCTGTTAGTTATTGGCACGGGTTAAGGTTTTGTTCAGGTGAGAGTGAGCTCATGATGTGGTATGGTGGTGATTAGAAGGGATGGTAGTGACGTATGTTGTGTAACAGCAAGCTTGCACCACAAGTTTTTGTTTTTTCCTCTTTGGTGTATGAGAGCATGGCATGGCATGAGTGTAAGATATTGTTGTTTGTCCAAATGAAGCAATGTGGATGATGTAATAGCCTGCGTGCAAACTGGATCAAAAACCACAATGTCAACATTCATCCTTGGCAGCCTCACACCAATGAAACCATGGCTGTTTGAGGATGAATTTCTCTAGGTGCATTGCATGAAATGACGAAATTTTGATGCCATTGGAGAGAGGACACACTATAGGACATTGTTGATGTTGAAATTAGATAGAATTGAGGCTTGGAACATGATCAAAAATGGCTCGAAACAGAAGGAAAACCAACTGGTGCATGGACGTGTGAATTGGTCTACAGGCAAGGCCTTGGTGCCTATGGAAATTCAGTGTAACACCCTCATGTTTGGACCATCATAACTCTCCATACATTGATCAAATGAAAAAAACATAAACATCACTCTTGAAGCTCTCACATAGGGGAGCAACTTTCATGTTGAAAGATTTTTCCTTTGACGTCTCTGACCAATAGAAAAATGAGTGTACATTTGGCCCACCATCTGTTTGTGAAAATGACTGCGCGCGAGCTTGGCCAAACCTGGTCATGGCATGGTTTTTGGCCTACTTTCCTCCAACTTTGATCAATCATATCTCTCTCAATTTTTATCCAATGGAGATGTTCTACACATGGATTTGAAGCTTAAAACAAGATCTTTCATTGAGGCAGAGTGGATTTTTCATTTGGTGCTCCAAATTTAAATGGCCTTGGTTCAAACTCTGATGCAAAATGGCCAAAACTTGCTATTTTTAGCAACCCTACTTCATCCAAAAATGGCAACTTTTTACATCTTGATTTTTTTCATGATTCCTTTGGAGTTTCTTGATCAAATTTTGTACATTGGACATATGTAACATGAATTTCATGATTTTGGGCTCAAAAAGTCAAGAGTTGACTTTTTCCTCTGATTATTTGACTTTGCCCCAATTTCTCTGATTCTTGATCTTTCTTCCAATTGAACCACTTCTAAAACCAATTGAGATGCAATCTTCCACACATATACACTTAAGAACATGTAGAATACCATGACAACAAGCTTTGTCCAAAAAATCAAAGATTCCCTGATTTAATGGGAAACCCTAGTTTTGACCCCCTTTGGTTAGGAGGAAATTGCACATCTTCCAAATCCAAATTCCTCAGAGTATGTTGTGTATCCTCTTAAAGGATGATGAGAAATGCCACTTGAGAATGATTTTGAATCAATGAGCTATCTCTTTTGAGGGTTTTCCTTCAATTTTTGAATCTCTTGCATAGTGAAATATGTAGTGCTTCAATCTTCCATTGAATCTCACTTCCTTGAGGTTTTGGAAGATCAATTGAGATAGTATGAGACATGAGAGACCTCTTGGCTTGTCTAGAGCCAACTTGATTGACCTTTTTGTGCTTTGAATGATCCCTTGATTGTCCACCTTCCACCTGATCACATGCCCTGATGGTAAGAAGGATGCCATGCTTCATTTTTCTATGTTAAATGCAATGCAATGCTAATGAGATGGATATGATATGATAAATGATAATGCCATGCTATGATGACAAAGAGGGAGAGCAAATTTTGGGGTATTACAGAGTTCACATATAATAATAGTTACCATTCTAGCATTGGGATGGCATCTTTCGAAGCTTTGTATGGTATGAGGTGTAGGACGCCTCTGTGTTGGTATGAGACTGGTGAGAATGTGGTGCTTGGACCGAAGATTGTGCAACAGACTACTTAGACAATTCAGATGATCTGTGAGAAGATGAAAACGTCTCAGAGTAGGCAGAAAAGTTATCATAACAATCGGAGGAAAGACTTGGAATTCAGTGAAGGTGACCACGTTGTCCTGAGAGTCAACCCAATGACTGGTGTTGGGCGTGCACTGAAATCAAAGAAGCTAGATCCTAAGTTTATTGGACCGTATCAGATCTTGTAAAGAGTGGGCGCAGTTGCATATAGGGTGGCGTTGCCGCCTGAACTTTCGAACTTGCATGACGTGTTTCATGTGTCGTAACTTCGGAAGTATGTATCTGATCCATCTCATGTTATCCAGAGGGATGAGGTGCAGATTAGAGATGATCTTACGGTGAAGGCGATGCCGATAAGGATCGAGGATCGCAAGATGAAGTAATTCATGGGAAAGGAGATTCCTTTGATGAGAGTAGCTTGGGGAGGAGCTACCGGAGGAAGTGTGACTTGGGAGCTGGAGAGCAGGATGCGAGAGTCGTATCCGGAGCTATTTCCATCAGGTACATTTTCGAGGACGAAAATAATTTAAGTGGGGGAGAGTTGTAACACCCCAATTTAAATTATTTGATCATCGTGTTATTTTATATTGTTTGGCCTTGTTAATGGTGTGTGTGGTTGAGCGCGTAGGCGTGGGGTCCTTAGTGGGACGGGTAGAATAGAGGTGTCAAGAGTAATTTTGAGTATGAGTAGTAATAGTATTATTATTATTATTAATATTATTACTAGTATTATTATAATTATTATGTGAATAACATTACTAGTAATATTATTGTTTTTATTAAATTAAAAATGTGATTTAATTAATTGGATAATGGGCTTGTAGAGAAAAATAAGGGTAGTTTGGTCATTAAGCATAAATTAGTAAGGATTAGTGAGTAAGGTTAGTCATAATCAGAATTTTCACAAGAGAAGGGCTAGGGAGAGGAAGAACAAGGAAGAACTAGGGCTTTGAGGAATCAATTTTTCGCAGGAACTTCTGAGTAATTTCGAGGTAAGGGGGGAGAATATATTTCAATATTGATGGTAATAGCATGAGAGGATAGTGGGGAGTCCTTAACCCCGTAGGAATTCGTATGAATATATGTTGTTTTATGATTCTGTTGTGCATATATGAATCTGTGATGAAAACTGTGTGAATCGAATTGTTGTGATTCTGAATTGTGTGAATATTTTGATGTTGTTGCTGCTGTATGAATGTATATGTTGCAGAACTGGTTTTTGTGCAGGTTAAGGGAACAAAATTAGGTCTAAGACCTGTAATTTTGATTAGTAATGATAGGTGAAAGATGTAAGATGAATGATAGGGCCTAAAATTGATGTAGAAACAAGATCTGGCAGAACGCGTAACAGACTGGTGTGGAGAAATTCAGTTTGCGTAACAGATCTGGCAATACGCGTAACAGGCAAGGCGTTACGCGTAATGCAGGGAAAATACGTGGGCAATACGCGTATTGGAGGGCCAAAATGAGGCTTTAGCATGGCCCTCTGCTGGAATGCGTAAGAGACGCGTAACATGGTTGGGCATTACGCGTAATGGGGGAGGCATTACGCGTAATGGTGTAGGCAAATGGGGCATTACGCGTATGGTCTGGGTGAGCGAGCTGGCAATACGCGTATGGCACAGGGCAATACGCGTATGGCCAGCGAGAGTGCAGAATTTTTCCGTTTCGCGATTTCTTTCCCGTTTTCGCGTCCGAAGTGGTTTCTTTTGGTTTGAGAGGTTGGGGATAGATGTCAAAACTTGAGAAATGTAGAATTGGTGATAAAAATAATTGATTTAGTAATTTTGGTGGATTAATTAGATAATTAGCTAATTGAACGTCGTGTGAGGAATTTCTTGTTGTGATGTGTGTGATGGTGAGCAGGTATCTCACGTGTGATCAGGAGGATCGTGAAGATATATGATTGTTGTCATACATGTGTGTTGTATGCCTATTTACTGTCATGCATTCATGGTGTCGGTGGTGATGAATCATTGCTCAGGAGGAGTGTATGTGATTCATCTGAACTCCAATGTGGAGTGTGGTGGAGATAAATCATTGCCAGGTAGGGGTGTATGTGATTTATCCGGGTTCGATTGAATGAACCATGGTGATTTTGGTACCACATGCATTGTCTCGATGTTTTTGAGTCACATTGCATTATGATATGTTTGGTGAAATCTGAATGAAATTGACAAGTATGTCGTGATGGTGTGTTTCTGTTATATGATTGTGTGAGTACTACCTTTAGCATGTATTATACACCGTTATTTATTAAATGTAGTTCTTTCCCCTTTGTTGTTTGTTGCGTCTGTGCATCTTCGGAAGTACAGATAATCCAGGTACTTGAGTGTGCATGGAGTGCGTGTTGCTTGATCGAGTCTTAGGAGTTGTAACACCCCCAATCTATACCCCCAATTAAATAAATCGATAACAAATAATCAGAGTATAATTCAAACATTCATGGCATAAACGGAGGCGTCACATCAATTGAGACAAAATACAACAAACTGCTCATAAAGATATGCAACAATCAGGTAGCACATAACAGAGGAACTCAGTTCCTAACACCCACAATTCAGATACAGAATAAAATCGAAAAATCTGCAACTGAAATCTCATATATATATATATATATATATATATAACATAAATGTTTGTCTGTCATACACAGAGTCATACATGCACCATACAAAAAGAACAAATACATATACAGATAATCACAAACGATCTCCCTGACTACCCGGTGCTACATATCAAAGCCGACCAACAAAAGAATGAAGACCTAAGCTTCACAAAAAGACCTCCAACATCTAATTTGCAATGCCTCATAGAGCATTCAAAACAACAGAAGGGTGAGAAACACAATTATAATACAATTGCATACAAGTATATAATAACACAAAAATACACATGTAAAATATTCTCGCCACAATTTACGCCATAATTCAAATAAAAAACAACACAATGCATATCTTTTATATCCATCACCAAGGTATATCAATCATGCACAATACAATTATCACCAACATAAATACATATCAACTCATCAATTTCATTCATAATTCCACACAAAATCAATCCATTCATGATTTAAGAAAATGCACAGAGACTGGCCCAACGACTCTATGCAATGCAGTGCGGTACCGTTCCATCCATCAGTCTCATTACTAGTTCACTCAGGAACTATTGGAATCATCGCTTGTTACTTAGTGTAACTCCCCGTCGGGCAAACGATGTTCCCCGTCGCTCACACCTCTTTGTATAAGGCACACGACGTTTATGGATCGCTCACACCTCTTTGTAAAAGGCACACGATCGTCTATAATCATCGCTCACACCTCTTTGTATAAGGCACACGATGTTATAGCGGATTCCCTCTGGAATCGTTTCGTCGCTCACACCCACTAGGGTACACGAAATCACAAGAATGCATATCATGATGCTTGGCATACAATGACTCATGACATTCAAATGCACACATATACACATCCATAATCATGCATATACCATTAAATACAACACAATGCATTTTCTTGCCCTTAGGCCACAAACCATCATCACCACATTTCATCACATGCACTTATCTCATACAACAGCACACAAGTCATAAGGTATATATCAAAAGCACATTGCATGATAACACATCAAATACACACCATTAAAATGGTAAAAGTCGACAAAACGAAACATTTCCAAATTCCCGACATAATTAAATCGGCCAACAATCTCAAAACCATTCTAGTAAGAAATAACAACTCAATAGTTTTCTAACGGTACCAAGAACGCCTCGATCCGAGTTACGGGTCAAAAGTTATGAAGAAAACAAAATTGCACAAACTGTCATGTTCGCTAGACGAACCTTCTAGCGAGCATTCGCTACCACCTTTGCTAGGCGAATGTCCAGGCAAAACCACAATCATACCAAAACAGACACAAAGTTTACTAGGCGAACTCCTTGGCGAACCTTCGCCTTGCCGTTTGCTTTGTGAATCCCTGGGCGAACCAAGGCAGCAACAACCATAACTGAGAAGATACAAAGTTCGCTAGGCGAACAAAGTTAGCGAACATTCGCTGACCTTCGCTGACGGGCTCGCTAGGCAAACCCTCAAAAGTCATTCGCTTTCGCTTCGCCCCAGGTTCGCTAGGCGAACCAAGGAAAACTCAAAAATTCTGCAGCGCTGTTATGGGTCCAAAAACCATATTTCTTCAACCAAAACCTCTTCCAAACCATAACATAACCACTAAAACATACCACAATCATAACAACAAGTATCCTACAACATTTATATCACATTCCAACCGCGAAAACATCGATTCCCAATCATTTTTCTCATTTCCAACCTAGAATTGAAAACCATGGAAAGGCGAGAGAACATTCAAACACACACATACATATTCATACACAAGCATAAGATAATCGAGTTTCACACCCTTACCCGATTTAATCGTGTTTGAAAAGTCGGTTGGATCAATTTCTTTCTCTCCAAGTTTTCTCCCTTTTTCTTCTTTTCTTTCTCTTTTCCTTCTTCTCTTTTTCTTTCTCTCTATTTTTCTCTCTTTCTAACCTCTAAGTTCTATTCTAAATGAAAAACATATTATCTACCCATCAAAAGACCAAAATACCCCTGCACTCAAATATCTCGCAAACGCTCTCAAAACGCGATAAAACATAACAACAATGAAAAATAATATATTGCCAAATAAAAGTCAAGAATAAAATAATATAAAGACCAAAAATAATTAAATCGACTCAATTAAATAAATCTAACAAAAACTGGGGCGTTACAACTCTCCCCCACTTAGAGATTTTCGTCCTCGAAAATATTACCTGAGACGAACAACTCCGGATACGACTCCCGCGTCCGACTCTCCAACTCCCAAGTCAAATTGCCCTCGGCAGCGCCTCCCCACGCTACTTTCACAAGCGCAATATCCTTGCCTCTTAACCACTTCAACTCGCGATCCAAAATTCTCACCGGTAATGACTCAACTGTAAGGTTCTCCCTTACCTCTACCTCATCCATCAGAATCACATGCGACGGATTCGGGACATACTTCCGAAGCTGTGAAACATGAAACACATCGTGCAAATTTGAAAGACTCGGTGGCAACGCCACCCAATAAGCCACAGCACCCACTCTCGCGGATATCTGATAAGGACCAATAAACCAAGAAGTAAGCTTCTTCGACTTTAATACACGACCAACACCCGTCACCGGTGTAACTCTCAAAAATACCTGATCGCCTTCTTGAAACTCAAGATCTTTCCTCCTTCGATCATGATAACTCTTCTGCCTACTCTGAGAAGCCTTCATCTTCTCACGAATAAGTTTCACCTTTTCCGTAGTCTGTTGCACTAACTCCGGTCCAACCACCGAACTCTCACCCGATTCATGCCAACACAAAGGTGTTCGACATCTTCTTCCATACAACGCTTCAAAAGGTGCCATTCCAATACTCGAATGGAAACTGTTATTATACGTGAATTCCACCAATGCAAAATAACTATCCCAAGCACCACCTTGCTCAAGAACACAAGCTCTCAGCAAATCTTCCAATGACTGAATAGTTCTCTCGGTCTGACCATCCGTCTGCGGATGATAAGCCGAACTCAATCTCAACTTGGAACCTAATGCCTTTTGCAAACTTTCCCAAAATATGGAAGTAAACCTCGGATCTCGATCTGAAACAATACACAACGGAACACCATGTAATTTCACAACCACGCGGATATAAATCTCAGCCAATCTCTCCAAAGAAAAATTAATGTCAATCGGAATGAAATGCGCCGATTTAGTCAGCCTATCCACAACAACCCAAATGGCATTATGTCCCCTCTGTGTATTCGGCAACCCTGTCACAAAATCCATAGAAATGATGTCCCATTTCCACTCGGGAATATCCAACGGTTGCAACAATCCACTAGGCTTCTGATGTTCTACCTTTGACTTCTGACACGTCAAACACGCATAAACAGACTGAGCCACATCCCTCTTCAATTCGGACCACCAAAAGATCTTCTTTAAATTTTGATACATCTTATTAGCTCGCGGATGTATACTCAAATTACTCCGGTGTCCTTCCTCTAAAATCATCTTTTTCAAGTCCGAATAATCAGGAATACAAGTTCTACCACGGAATCTCAAAACACCCTTATCATCCACTTTAAAGTCACCATTCACACTTTGATCTCCAACCGTCATCAAATCAACAAATTTCACATCCAACTTATGTTTCTCGCTAACGGTCAACAAAAAATCATTAGTAACCTTTAACATACCATGCCTCACGCTATCAGATCTCAATTCTCACACCAAACTCAAATCTCTAAATGCTTCCAAAAGTTCCCACTCTTTAACCATCAAAGCGGACATATGCAAAGATTTCCGGCTTAACGCATCGGCTACCACATTAGCTTTACCAGGATGGTAATTCAAGCCAAAATCGTAGTCCTTCAAAAATTCCAACCATCTTCGTTGCCTCATATTCAACTCTTTCTGATCGAACAAGTATTTCAAACTTTTATGATCACTAAAGACTTCAAATCTTGCACCATAGAGATAATTCCTCCAAATTTTCAATACAAACACCACAGCCGCTAATTCCAAATCATGAGTAGGGTAATTCTTCTCATGAATCCTTAATTGCCTCGAAGCATAGCCACAACCTTAGCTTCTTGCATCAACACCCCACCTAAACCAATCAAAGACGCATCACAATACACCACAAACGGTTCAGTAGGATTCGGTAAGACCAAAATCGGAGCTGTAGTCAATCTTCTCTTCAGCTCATTAAAACTTTCCTCACACTGAATATCCCAAATGAACGTTTTACCTTTACAAGTCAGCTGGGTCAAAGGAAGTGCTAACTTGGAAAAACCTTCAATGAATCTTCGATAATATCCAGCTAAACCCAAAAAGCTTCTAATTTCAGTAACAGATCTAGGAGCCTCCCATTGTAGAACTGCATCTACTTTAGATGGATCCACAGTAATACCATTACCTGAAATCACATGCCCAAGAAAACTCACTTCCGACAGCCAGAACTCACACTTGGACAACTTGGCAAAAAGTCTCCTTTCCTTCAAAATTTGCAACACAACACGCAAATGTTCCGCATGCTCCTCTCGGGACTTAGAATAAATCAAGATGTCATCAATAAACACAACAACAAATTGATCCAAATGCTCATGGAAAATACGATTCATATACTCCATAAACACACCCGGCGCATTAGAAACCCCGAACGGCATCACGGAACATTCGTAATGTCCGTAGCGTGTCCTAAAAGCCGTCTTCTGAATATCTTCCTCTTTCACTCTAATCTGATGATAACCTGGGCTCAAATCAATCTTACTAAACACACACGCACCTACCAACTGGTCCATCAGATCATCAATTCTTGGAAGAGGATACTTATTCTTAATCGTCACCTTATTCAGCTGGCGATAATCAATACACAATCGCATACTTCCATCTTTCTTTTTCACCAATAAAACTGGAGCACCCCAAGGCGATACACTCGGCCTTACAAACCTCTTCTCTAACAATTCATTCAACTGCTTCTTTAACTCAACCAACTCAGATGCCGATATACAATATGGTGCCATCGATACAAGTCTAGTACCAGGAACTAGATCTATAGAAAACTCCACCTCTCTTTCTGGCGGCACATCTGAAATATCCTCTGGAAACACCTCTAGAAATTCACACACAATTGGAAACACACCAATTGCAACTTGACTATCCACGGTCAACGATGCAAACAACCTGAACAACTGAGCTTCATCCGCCAAAAGTTTCTTCAACTCTTTGGTAGATAAGAAACTCGATTCCTCGTCTTCCTCAAGAGAAGGAAATCTTACCAGCTTATGATAACAATCAATATGAACCCGATTGAACTGTAACCAGTTCATTCCCAGAACCACATCTAAACCCTCCAACGGCAGACACACCAAATCCATCTCAAAATCTTTACCATAAATGGTCAAAGGACAACTTAAACAAACCAAAGAAGTAGTTACCGACCCCATTGCTGGAGTATCAATAACCATCTCTCCACCCATCGAAGACAACAAAAGATTCAAACGCTTCGCGCACTCAGACGAAATAAACGAATGAGTCGCTCTGGTATCAATAATAGCAACTAAAGGCATACTATTAATAAAATAAGTACCTCTGATCAGACGGTTTGCACTAGAAGTCTGAGTTCCTGCCAATGCAAACACTTTCCCTCTAGCTGGAGCTTGCTTTGGTTTCGGACACTTCGTACTAACATGACCAGGTTCACCACAGTTGATACACTTCACCACATTCTTCTTACAATCAGCTGCGACATGTCCTAAACCTCCACAGTTGGAACACTTCCTCATATCTTTTCTACATTCAAACTGGCGATGTCCTAAGTCACCACACCTAAAACATCTCAGAGGATTAGACATACCTCCCCCACTTGGCCTTTTCTCAAAATTACCCCTTTGCTTACCCTTGTCAGCTGGTGACACATAAGGACCACCACGAAATGGTTGCTTCCCTTTCCTTTTGTTCACACTCTTATAGTGAGTAGAACGAGCTTTGCTATCCTTCTCATAAATTCTACAACAATCCACCAAATCTGAAAACCTCATAATCCTTTGATAACCAATTGCCTGCTTGATCTCAGGACGCAATCCGTTCTCAAACTTCACACACTTGGAAAACTCTGCAGTTGCTTCAGCATAATTTGGATAAAACTGAACAAGCTCCACAAACCTAGCAAGTGTAATCCACAACAGACATGTTACCTTGTTTCAACTCCAATAACTCTATCTCTTTCTTTCCTCTAACATCTTCAGGAAAGTACTTCCTCAAAAACTCCCTGCTAAACAAAGCCCAAGTGACCTCTTCACCTGCAGCTTCCCAAACATGACGCTTACTAACCCACCAATCGTCAGCCTCCTCCTGTAACATGTGAGTACCCAATCTCACCTTATATTCCTCAGCACAGTCCATCACTCGAAAGATTCTTTCAATCTCCTTAAGCCAAATCTGAGCACCATCAGGATCATGTCTCCCTTTGAAGACAGGCGGTTTGTTCTTCCTGAACTCACCATTCCCACCAGCATTAGGTGCACCCCGCACATCCTGAGCCATAGCTTGCATAGCAGCAGCCAAAGCAGCATCATTCCTACCAGCCATATTTTTTTCATATCCAATAACAGTAACTATGGTTAAACAAACAGCTCACCCCAAACATAAAGACCGACACGGACTAGCACGAACTGACACGGACTGGCTCTAATACCACTTAATGTAACACCCCCAATCTATACCCCTAATTAAATAAATCGATAACAAATAATCAGAGTATAACTCAAACATTCATGGCATAGATGGAGGCGTCACATCAATTGAGACAAATACAACATACTGCTCATAAAGATATGCAACAATCAGGTAGCACATAACAGAGGAACTCAGTTCC
The DNA here is from genome assembly GCA_022829125.1 of Lathyrus tuberosus. Classification (NCBI taxonomy): domain Eukaryota; kingdom Viridiplantae; phylum Streptophyta; class Magnoliopsida; order Fabales; family Fabaceae; genus Lathyrus; species Lathyrus tuberosus. Next base: position 6,913,031 of record JALAZF010000193.1, read on the forward strand.
TAACACCCACAATTCAGATACAGAATAAAAGCAGAAAATCTGCAACTGAAATCTCATATATATATATATATAACATAAATGTTTGTCTGTCATACACAGAGTCATACATGTACCATACAAAAAGAACATATACATATACACATAATCACAAACGATCTCCCTGACTACCCGGTGCTACATATCAGAGTCGACCGACAAAAGAATGAAGACTTAAGCTTCACAAAAAGACCTCCAGCATCTAATCTGCAATGCCTCATAGAGCATTCAAAATAGCAGAAGGGTGAGAAACACAATTGTAATACAATTGCATACAAGTATATAATAACACAAAAATACACATGTAAAATATTCTCACCATAATTTACGCCATAATTCAAATACAAAACAACACAATGCATATCTCTTATATCCATCACCAAGGCATATCAATCATGCACAATACAATTATCACCAACATAAATACATATCAACTCATCAATTCCATTCACAATTCCACACAAAATCAATCCATTCATGATTTATGCAAATGCACAGAGACCGACACAACGACTCTATGCAATGCAATGTGGTACCGTTCCATCCATCATTCTCTTCACTAGTTCACTCAGGAACTATTGGAATCATCGCTTGTTACTTAGTGTAACTCCCCGTCGGGCAAACGATGTTCCCCGTCGCTCACACCTCTTTGTATAAGGCACGCGACGTTTATGGATCGCTCACACCTCTTTGTATAAGGCACACGACCCGATCGCTCACACCTCTTTGTATAACACACACGATCGTCTATAATCATCGTTCACACCTCTTTGTATAAGGCACACGATGTTATAGCGGATTCCCTCTGGAATCGTTTCGTCGCTCACACCCACTAGGGCACACGACATCACAAGAATGCATATCATGATGCTTGGCATACAATGACTCATGACATTCAAATGCACACATATACACATCCATAATCATACATATACCATTAAATACAACACAATTCATTTTCTTGCCCTTAGGCCACAAACCATCATCACCATATTTCATCACATGCACTTATCTCATACAACAACACACAAGTCATACGGTATATATCAAAAGCACATTGCATGATAACACATCAAATACACACCATTAAACGGTAAAAGTCGACAAAATGACACATTTCCAAATTCCCGACATAATTAAATTGGCCAACAATCTCAAAACCATTCTAATAAGAAAGAACATCTCAATAGTTTTCTAACGGTACCAAGAACGCCTCGATCCGAGTTACGGATCAAAAGTTATGAAGAAAACAAAATTGCACAAACTGTCATGTTCGCTAGGTGAACCTTCTAGCGAGCATTCGCTACCACCTTTGCTAGGCGAATGTCCAGGATAAACCACAATCAGACCAAAACAGACACAAAGTTCGCTAGGCGAACTCCTTGGCGAACCTTCGCCTTGCCGTTCGCTTCACGAATCCCTGGGCGAACCAAGGCAGCAACAACCATAACTGAAAAGATACAAAGTTCGCTAGGCGAACAACGTTAGCGAACATTCGCTGACCTTCGCTGATGGGCTCGCTAGGCAAACCCTCGAAAGTCATTCGCTTTCGCTTCGCCCCAGGTTCGCTAGGCGAACCAAGGAAAACTCAGAAATTCTGCAGCGCTGTTATGGGTCCAAAAACCATATTTCTTCAGCCAAAACCTCTTCTAAACCATAACATAACCACTAAAACATACCACAATCATAAAAACAAGTATCCTACAACATTTATATCACATTCCAACCGCGAAAACATCGATTCCCAATCATTTTTCTCATTTCCAACCTAGAATTGAAAACCATGGAAAGGCAAGAGAACATTCAAACACACACATACATATTCATACACAAGCATAAGATAATCGAGTTTCACACCCTTACCTGATTTAATCGTGTTTGAAAAGTCGATTGGATCAATTTCTTTCTCTCCAAGTTTTCTCCCTTTTTCTTCTTTTCTTTCTCTTTTCCTTCTTCTCTTTTTCTTTCTCTCTATTTTTCTCTCTTTCTAACCTCTAAGTTCTATTCTAAATAAAAAACATAATATCTACCCATCAAAAGACCAAAATACCCCTACACTCAAATATCTCGCAAACGCTCTCAAAACGCGATAAAACATAACAACAATGAAAAATAATATATTGCCAAATAAAAGTCAAGAATAAAATAATATAAAGACCAAAAATAATTAAATCGACTCAATTAAATAAATCTAACAAAAACTGGGGCGTTACAGGAGTCGCTCTGATACGTAACATGGGATTTTGGGGGTTTTTCGTCATTTGTTATTTTTTTATTGTTTTGTTACGTATCATTCTTTATTTGAAACTTTGGTGGACCACGATTTATGTGGATTTTTGGTGTTGTTGGCAGATTGCCGTAATTTGAATAAAATAATTATTTCCGCTGCTTATTAATGAAAAGGAGTTTTGTTGTTGGTTTTAATGATGTAGCATCCTACTTTTTTGTTGTAACTCTGATTATTTTCGTAATACTTATATCTTTTATCAAATGGGAAAGTGGGGTGTTACAACTGGCACCCGTAACAACCCCTAGTTTTTGTACTGGGCAAGATCGATTTTTGCATTTTTCTTTGTCTTTCACCTGATTTGGTCTCCTTTCCTTCTAGTTTGATCATAAAGACCTGAAAATGACATAAACATTGTACCAAAGCATAAAACATAGAAAAAGTGAAGAAAAGTAAACAAAACATGACGAAATTATGAGTAAAAAGTACAAATAAAAACGATAAAAAACCCAATTATCAAACTCCCCCAAACTTAGACCGTTGCTTGTCCTCAAGCAACAAAGCTCGGATAACACATTTTTGAACCAAGCAATGTAATTCAAGCAAAAAGCTTATGAAAATAAAGCATGTTGGTACTCATACGTGAGTTTTCGTTACGATCAGCTAGTCCTAGTTCCTTTGGTAATAATCCGTTAACGAAAGTATTGCAAGAACATAAACCGCGATAAAACCACAAACCTAAATCCCCCTTGTCGGCCACCTCTCCAACTATGCTTTGGGCTTAAGTCTCTTTTTTTATTTTTCTCCCCCTTTTGTTCGGACAATCGGATTAAGGCATTCACAATTATTCTTCCCTCACTTATACAAGATTGATCAAGAAAATTTTTCTCAAGGCACCTTTTTGCTATTTTTTTCTTTTTACGCACATTGGCATTTATATGTCCACTTTGGGACGACAATTGAGACTCAACTGTCGTTAGGCTAAGTAATCGGGTGAGGGTTACCCAAATTAGAGGGACTAGTTGTCTTTATTGTCATTATTCATATTTTTTTTGTGTGCCTTAATATTTGTTTCTCAATCAACCTTATTCATGCAAATCTTTTAATCATGCCTGATGTCAAAATGAACTAATCGGGGGGTACCTTTCAAATCCGAGTAGTATGGCACAAATCTACACGTTGGACTCATATCCTTACTCCGGAATACCTAGGGTGTTCGAGTCATACTTAAGTTTTTGAATTTTCTCAAAGTCCCTAGTCGTTGCCTTTCTTCCTTCAAGCTCTATATACTTCCTTAACACTTCTTATAACATAAGCATTCAAATGAAACAAAAAAAAAATACGGTCTTAAATTGGGATGAAGTTCGATAGTGGTTTTGCTTTATTGAAGGGAAAAATAGAAGCAAATAACCTAAATAAGAAGTAAAAAGTAAAAGCAGGTAAAGACCCCCCCCCCCCCCAAAACTTAAGCCAAACATTGTCCCCAGTGTTTAAGCAAAAGAGAGGGAGGGTAACTCACAGAGGGGTTCACTGCGGGGGTGGAGGAAATCGCAGCATCATTTGTTGCACATCGTCCAGAATTACTCCTTGGCAGACCTGTTGGCCTCTCATGTCCCTAATCTCATTTTGGACCCAGTCCCACCTATTTTAACTTTGTGTTGAAGTTCCCGCTTCTATGTAGGTAGGACAGGGGGCATAGTGGTATCCTCTTCCATTGTTGTACCTCCATTAACGTTAGCAAAAATAGGGTCATCGTCCTCTTCGGATGAATTATCCAGAGAATCGGTGATTGCATTGGACAACCAGTTCTTTTTTACATCAACCCATGTTTTTTTTGGGTTAGGAAGGTCAAGGATGGCCACGGTGCCCATCATCACCGAGTAGGTGTTACCTTCCCAGTGAATCATATTTTGATGGACTAGGGATTCCATGTCTATTTTTTTCCCATAACCATACTATCGACCTCGCTGTGAAAGACAAGGCTAAGGTGTTCGGCTATAAGAGTAATCATGCCTCCTACAGAAATATCACATGTAGAGGCTCTAGCAACACGACCTAAATGATAAGCCGCAAAGGTGGCGACATTGAGAAGATCATTATTAATCATGGAAACATGAGAAAAAGTTCTCGTTGGGAAGCAACACCTGTACTGTCACCGCATTCAAACAAAGCATGTCTTTTTGCAAGTACCTAAAGACATTATTCTGAATCCTTGAGGCCTTAGCGTAGGCGGCGGCATAGTCATTGCACCATGTAATAGCAAACCAAAAACTAGTAAAATTAAATCCTTGAGGGACTTCTCCGGGTCCATCGATAGGAAGTCGGAGAATTTCTCCCAAGTCTTCGACACTCAGCTCGAGGTCTTGATTCACGAGTCAGAAATACAAGGTTCCGAAATAAACCCTCACACCATCTTGCCTGATTTTCTCAAGTTTATAATTTAGGGTGCTCAAAAATTATATGTGGGAACATCCCTCAGCATAAAGTCTAACAGACCAATATTGTTCAACAGTCTATCAATTTTGAATTTCAAACCAAGAGTAGTGCGGGTCTGTTCGCAAAGATACCTTGTCGGAGTAATTCTCCATTTGATGAGGACCGTGTATCTCTCTGCTTGCATGTCGTTTGCAAAGACGGTGTCGTGAGGATTTGTAGCTCGAGTGCTTCCCCTTTTCTTAGGTCTTGAGGACTTAGCAACCTCCTTCCCCCTTGGTGTTTCTCTTGGGAGCCATCTTAATTCTTAAGAGAGAGCTAGAAATCTGATTTTTTTGAGATTTTGGTGAAAAAGAACCTGAAAAGGTGATAAGGGTGTGGAGTTATGAAGGATTTGTGAAGGGAGTATGTGGTTTTGGGTAGTGGAAAGGGGTAAAGGTTTGAGCTTTTGATGGAGCTTCAATAGAGGTTTTGAAGAGTTTTTTAGAGAATGGGAGAGAGAGAGAGAGGTTAGAGAATCTGAAGAAAAGTAGGTGGTTATTGTGGTTTATGAGATTTTAATGAGATGAGAGAAAAGTGGAAGGGTGGTTGAAGGATAGGTTAATTTAAAAAATTTGAAATTTTTTTCGTTGTAATGCATTATGGGTCGTAATGCGTATTAGGGGCGGCCGTAATGCGTTGCGGGTTTTTGTATGAGAAAAGGGTGTGGGGGTCTGGGGTACATTACGGGTCGTAGTGCTTGTTACGGACGGCCATAATGCACCACTGGTTTTTGTTAGGAGGCTTCTAGGGAGGCTGTTACGGGCCGTAATGCTTGTTACGGCTAGTCGTAATAGCTCCCTGCTTTTTCTATTGGATGTTTCCTAATTCTTGTTCCGGGTTCATTTCTCCGTGCCAACTTCTCCTCAATTATTTCAAGGACTTAGCTCTTTACCTTTTTATCTACAAAAACAAACAAAAAAACAAGAAGATAGATTATCTCGAAAAATGGTGGGTTGTCTCCCACCAAACGCTTCGTTTAACGTCGCATGGCTCGACGGTCCTTGAGTGTTACCACTCAAGAAGGTTCTTTAAGAACCAAGTTCAGGCCTTGCTCAACTACATCCCCGGTGGTGTAGTGCTTTAGGCATTGACCATTCACAGTAAATAAACCAGAGGATTCACTCCAAACTTCTACCGCTCTGTACGGTTTCACACTTTTTACAACAAAAGGTTCTGACCACCTAGACCTAAGTTTTCCGGGAAAGAGTTTGAGTCTCGAGTTAAGCAACAAGACTAATTCTCCTTCTTTCAAAACTCAGTTTAAGATTCTCTTATCATGCCATTTCTTCTTTCGTTCTTTGTAGATCTTGGCATTTTCATAGGCGTCAAGCCTTAGTTCCTCAAGTTTACTCAGTTGTAACTTCCTTTTTTCTCCCGCCGCCTGATAATCCAAGCTGAGAGCTTTGATATCCCAATAGGCTCTATACTCTAACTCAACTGGTAGGTGGCAGGACTTCCCATAAATCAACCGAAAATGGGTCATACCGATGGGGGTTTTGTAAGCGGTACGATACGCCCATAGTGCATCGTCGAGCTTGGAAGACTACTTTTTCCTTGAAAGGGAAATAGTCTTTTCTAAGATAGCTTTTATCTCTCTATTAGAGACCTCGACTTGACCACTTGTCTGTGGGTGATAGGGTGTAGCAACTCTATGCTTAACCCCGTACTTCTTAAGGAGGTTCTCAAATTGCTTTGCGATGAAGTGTGACCCTCCGTCGCTTATGACTAACCTAGGGACCCCAAACCTTGGGAAAATGCTTTTTTTAAACATCTTTATAACAACTCGTGCATCATTTGTTGGAGAGGCAATGGCCTCAATCCATTTTGACACATAGTCAATGGCTACGAGAATGTATTGATTCCCTAAAGAGGATGGGAAGGGTCCCATAAAGTCAACTCCCCAAACATAAAAAATCTCAACTTCAAGGATGTTATTTAGAGGCATTTCATTCCTCCTGGATATGTTTCCTGCGTGTTGACACTGGTCACATTTCTTTATGAAAGCATTAACATCCTTAAAGAAAGTAGGCCAATAGAGGCCCGCTTGCAAAATCTTCGACACAATTTTGTCGGTACTAGCATGCCCTCCATAGGCGGAGGTATGACAATGTGTCATTAAACTCTCAATCTCTTCTTCAGGGATACACCTTCGGAAGATTCTGTCGGTGCCTCTCTTGAAAAGCAGAGGCTTGTCCCAATAGTAATGCTTGAGATCGAAGAAGAACTTTTTCTTACGTTGATAATTTATATCCGGAGGTAAGACTCCGGCGGCGAGGTGGTTGACAAAGTCAGCATACCAAGGCGTTTCCTTTCCTATCAACTTAAAAAGCTTATCATCCGGAAAAGAGTCATCAAGGGGTAACTCTTCCGCTTTCAAATTAGTCAATCGGGAAAAGTGGTCGGCAACCACATTTTTCGTCCCCTTCTTATCTCTAATCTCAATATCAAACTCTTATAACAACAAAATCAACCTAATGAGTCTAGGCTTAGCATCCTTCTTACTTAGGAGACATCTAATGGCCGTGTGGTCCGTGTAAATAATTATTTTTGATCCCACTAGGTAGGAACGAAATTTGTCAATGGAAAATACCACGACCAATAGCTCTTTCTCTGTGGTCGCATAGTTAACTTGCGCCTCGTCAAGAGCCCTACTAGCATAGTAAATGGCATGCATCCTATTATCCTTCTTTTGCCCCAATACCATGCATATCGCATAGTCGTTGGCATCACACATAATCTCCAAAGGATCGTCCCAATTAGGGGGATGCATTATAGGTGCCAAAATTAATGCCTCTTTTAAAGCCATGAAGGCTTCAAGGCATTTTGTATTGAAATTAAAATCAGCATCTTTCATCAATAACCCGGTTAGGGGCTTGGTAATCTTAGAGAAGTCTTTTATAAACCGACGATAAAAACCGGCATGGCCTAACAAGCTTCTAACCTCCTTTACAGTGGTAGTGGGTTTAGCCTTTCTATTACCTCAATTTTAGCCTTGTCAACCTTTATTCCTCTCTCGGACACCAAGTGTCCTAGGACTATGCCTTCCTTTACCATGAAGTGGCACTTCTCCCAATTTAACATAAGATTGACTTTGACACATCTCTCTAAGACCTTCTCAAGATTCAACAAACACGCATCAAAACTACAATCGTAGACCTAGAAGTCATCCATGAAGATTTCCATGATACCTTCCAAAAAGTCGGAGAAAATTGACATCATGCGGCGCTAAAAAGTAGCGAGCATATTGCAAAGCCCAAAGGGCATCAGCCAGTAAGCGAATGTGTTGTAAGGGCAAGTGAACATCGTTTTCTCTTTATCACTAGGGTGTATGGGGATTTGGAAAACCCTCGAGTAACCATCAAGGTAGCAAAAGTGACAATGCTTGGCCAGGCGCTCATGCATTTGGTCAATAAATGGGAGTTGAAAATGGTCCTTACGAGAAGCTTTGTTAAGCTTCCTATAGTCTATACACATTCTTCATCCCGTGACAGTCCTAGTGGCAACTTAATCTCCTTTCTCACTCCTAATAATTGTCATCCCTCCTTTCTTAGGGACAACTTGGACAAGAGTCACCCACTTACTATCGGAGATGGGATAGATTATCCCGACCTCCAAGAGTTTAAGCACCTATTTATTAACTACTTCTTTCATGTTAGGATTTAGCATCTTTTGGTGTTCCCTATAGGGCTTATAATCGTCCTCTAACATGATCTTATACATACAAATAGATGGGCTAATCCCTTTCAAGTCCTCTATGGTGTACCCTATAGCTTTTGGGTACTTCTCAAGAATAGCAAGAATTTTTGCGGTCTTGGGCCCTCCAAGACTCGCATTCACTATCACGAGCTTAGTGGGTTCCCTACCTAAGAATTCATACCTAAGGGTTTGGGGAAGTTGTTTTAGTTAAGGTTGGGCTTTCTTGGATCCGGGCTCATTGCCTTGTGTCATAAGTGCTTCAAGGCTATGAGAAATGGGATTATGATCCACAATTCCCTCATTGACCTCCAGATTTTTATGATCTTTTATTATTTCAAACAGGAACACCTCTAAACTTTCAGGTGGAGGGGGTTCGGACGCGCTTTCTTTGACACAAGTGTCGATAACAATGACAAGACAACAAGAGTCTCTAAAAAAGGATTTTACATGAGTTTTGCTAGAATGAACTCAATCTTTTCCTCACCAACCTCAAAATTCAACTTCCCTCTCTTAACATCAATGATGGCCCCAGCCGTAGCTAGAAAGGGCCTTCCTAGGAGTATCGGGATTTGAGAATCCTCTTCGATCTCCATATTAACAAAGTCAACAGGAACATAAAATTCTCCTATTCTTACTGGAACATCTTCCAATACACCAACGGGATACTTAACCGACTTGTCTACAAGTTGCAGTGAGATATTGGTCGGTTTCATCTCCCCCGTGTCTAATTTCTTACAAATAGATAAGGGTATTAAGTTGACGCTAGCCCCCAAATCGCATAAAACTCTCTCAAAGTTCATGGTTCCTATTTGACAAGGGATGGAGAAACTTCTCGGGTCTTTTAACTTTTTGGGAAGCATGTTTTTAATCACAACACTGCTATCAAGAGTCATTGCCACCATTTCATGATCCTCAAATTTTCTTTTGTTAGAGAGGATCTCTTTTAGAAACTTGGCATAGGTGGGCATTTGGGATAATGCTTCAGTAAAGGGCACATTGATGTGGATCTTTTTAAGGAGTTCCACATAATTTTTGAATTGAGCCTCTACCTTGGCCTTCGCAAATCTTTGTGAAAAGGGAATAGGTGGTTTGTAAGGAGCAGGGGATACATATGGTGCCTCATTCTCAACTTCGCCAGCACTGTCCTTTTGAGGAGGTGTTGGCTCACTCACTTCAGTTTCCTCAACATCCTTACTAGTACTACCCTCAACCTATTTTTCTTTTTTTTTCTTGGACCCTTTTTCCTTGGGGTCAACCAAAGGCTTACCACTTCGTATTGTCACAACGTTCATTTGTCCCTTAGGATTTTGCTTGGGTTGCCCCGAGATTGACCCTTGAGGGAAAGATGAGGAGGCTTGTTGCTGAGCAACTCGGGAGATTTAGGTCTCCAACATTTTGTGTGGATAACAATATTTTCCACTTTGGTGGTCAGCTGCCTAAGTACCTCATTAGTGTGGAGGTTTTGATTCCTAAAATCTTCTTTTTGATGTGTTTGCATCATCACGAAATTTTCCATTAGAAGTTCCAAGTTGGACTTCTTAGGAGCAGCTACCACAGCTTTTTCGAAACTCGGAGGTCCCGCGGCTTATTGTGGTTGGTTGTTTTTGTAGGAAAAGTTTGCGTGGTCCCGCCACCCAGGGTTTTAGGTATTGGAGTAAGGATTGTTTTTCTGATTATTCAGGTAATTAACATTTTCCTGAGTAGATCCTCCGGGGAGAATCATTTGGCAATCACCACCAGTATGCCCATTCACTCCGCAAATCTCACAGTTGAGTGAAGCGGGGGCAACGGAAGCAACAGGGGTAAGGGTGGCATGAGTGATGCTTAATTCATCAATCTTCTTATAGAGTGCATCAACCTTAGCATTCATACGATCAAAGGCATTAACCTCAAACATCCCCCCAGCTTTTTGGGTGGCTTTAGCGGCGACCTGTCGTACGCTACCCCAAGAATGATGGTTTTTGGCCATCTCCTCAATAAGGTTGTAGGCTACGTCCTTAGGACTGTTCATGAAGGCTCCACCCGAATCCGCATCAAGGGGCAACCTAATGGAGTGTAAGAGACCATTATAAAAGATGCGGATAATCATCCATTCTTCAAGCCTAGAAAAAGGCAAAGTCTCAGCAAATCTTTAAAATGTTCCCAAGTATCGAACAAAGACTCCATATCCTCTTGCTTAAAGTTGTTAATCTCATTCCTTACCTGAGCGGTCTTACTTGGCAAAAAGTGTCGCTCAAGAAAGGAAACCTTCAAGTAAGGCCAAGAAGTAATAGAGTTGGTTGGTAGAGATTGGAGCCAAGCCCATGCTCGGTCACTTAAGGAGAAGGGGAAAAATCTGAGGAGAATAACGTTCTGGTCGACGCCATTTGCTTTCACTCTACCACAATTGTCAACAAATATTGATAGGTGAAGGTTTGGATTTTGCGAAGGTAATCCAGAAAACTGGTTTTGCTGAACCATTCCTATCAATGACGGCTTAAGCTCAAAATTGTTTACCTCGATAAGCGAGTGTAAAATGCTATAGTGCGGTTCCTCATCCGTGGGAATCGAGTAATCCTTCAAAGGTTTAGTATCAATAGGGGCAGCCATCGCAGGTTGTCTTTGAGCTCGGCGTCGCTCTCGTAAGAAATGCTCGATCTCGTCAACGGGTTCAACTGAATTATCGGCAGAACGCGTTCTTCGTATAAACAGAAAAATAAGACCCTAGTCTCAACGATGATCCAATACAAATCCAATATTAACGCTATTGGTCCCCAGCAACGGTGCCAAAAACTTTACAGGCCGCAAGCATACGGCACGTGTCAGAGTAGTAAAAAGTTATCGCATCCACAAGGACCAATGATTAATTACTGGTTTCTATTTTATCGATGTAAAGCTAGAGCAGTCGAATGGTTGGAAACAGACAAACTTGTGAAAAAGCACTTAAGTCAAAATAGCTTATTTGAAAAAGCACTTTTAGAAAACAACTTAATTGAGAAAAAATTAGAAATTAATCAAAACAAACAGGATTTAGGGTCATAATCCCTTACTCCAACATCTCTATATGGTCAAATTAGTCATACTACAAGGATTCTCACGCGGATTATAGAAAAATAGATTTTATAGATGACACCTGCTTTCGCCAGCGTGTTATCTTATTTTCGATAAATAATTTGTTAGCTTTCACTTATTCGAAGTTATTTATCAAAAACTCAGTATTACTACGCGGTCTATTACGATGAAATAATTCTCAACTTTTATCCGAGTACTTTCGCAACATCGGATTAAAATGTTCAAAAATTCATTTTCGGGTATTGATACAAGACCTTTCGGAACATTATCAATACCTAAGAACCCTTTTTTACTTTTTTTAACAAAAGTTAAATAAGAATTCAGATTTTAGAAATAAAAGCGTTTGAATCCTTGTAACATATAAGAATGACCATCTAGATAGTCATGAGTTAGGTCTCATGACCCTTAATCCCTAGGGAACTACTCACTCATAGTCAGAAACAACACAAACAAAGCAACTTTATGATCAATAGCCATTATAATAATAAAAATAGAGAAACAATCTAAATAACCTGAATAATACTAATAATGTTTGCAATATATGAAATCTTAATCCAAATGCTCCAAGGAGACTTTTACAAAATAGTCGAAATTTGCCGAAGAAAATAATTGTACGATAAAAGCTTTGATGCCTAAAACTCTCACTACCTATGAGTTTTATAGCATTTCAAAAATAAAAACATGAAAACATCGCCATAAAATCCAGTCAATGCCCTTAATATAATATCCATTTGATCAACTACATGTCAGAAATCCCAAACGGTAACAAATCGCGTCGAGAAAGGAAACAAAAGAGTGAAAATATGCATGCCTGTTACGGGTCGTAATGTGCATTACGGGCACCCGTAATAGGCCCCGTGATTATGGCCTACGCGCAACAGAAAGGGGGCTCCTTGTTTTCATGCTGTTACGGGCCGTAATGTGCGTTACGGGCACCCGTAACAGCCCCTTGTTTTTGTACTGGGGAAGATTGGTTCTCGCGTTTTTCTTCGTCTTTCACCCGATTTGGTCTACATTCCTTCTGGTATGATCATAAAGAACTGAAAATGACAGAAATATTGTACTAAAGCATAAAACGTAGAAAAGGTGGAGAAAAGTAAACAAAACATGACGAAATTATGAGTAAAAAGTACAAATAAAAACGATACAAAACCCACTTATCATACCCAAGAAAGGAGGATTGACTGTAGTAAAAAATGATAAGGGTGAATTGGTCTCTACTAGGACATTTACGGGATGGAGAATGTCTATTGATTATAAGAAGCTTAATAAGGCTACTAAGAAAGATCACTTCCCACTTTCATTCATTGATCATATGTTGGAACGTCTAACTAATCATTCTCACTTTTGTTATTTATATAGATATTCAGGTTTCTTCCATATTCCTATACATATGAGTGATGAAGAGAATACGACTTTCACTTGTCTTTATGGTGCATTTGCCTATCGGAGGATGTCGTTTGTACTGTGCAATAAGCCCGCTACTTTTCATTATTGCATGATGTCGATTTTCTTTGATTTTCTAAAAGATATAATGGAAGTCTTCGTGGATGACTTCCTAGTCTATAGGCCCAGTTATGAAAACTACTTAGCTAATCTAAAGAGATTCCTCTAGAGATGTATGAAATTCAACCTTATGATGAACTAGGAAAAATGTCACTTCATGGTGAAGGAAGACATAAACTACCTAGTGTCTGAGAGAGGGATAGAGGTTGACAAGGAAAAAATAGAGTTCATTGAGAAGCTGACCCCTCCTACCTCTATTACAGAAGTCTAAAGTTTCTTAGGTCATGCATATGAGCGTGATATACTCTTAAATATATTTTGAATGATGTCAAAATTAGTTAGCTTAGCTCTTTGTATATGTTGGACCTTATAGTCTTTGTCTAGATGTGCATCATCATCATATGACATGTAAAATTAGATTACATAAGCCATCACATGCTAAAAGTATTATTTTTCATGAAAAAGTTGTGAATGTATTGATACATCTTTGGCATGTTTCACACCCTAATTTTTCCCCTAAGATCCCACCTCATTTGCATCTTTACAATGCATAAAGTTCACAAGCTTGGTTGACTCCTAGCCCTTTCACCAAGCACCTCTTTGTGTATCTTTATTTTTGTGCTTATATGATTTATAATTCATTAACCCTTAATCAAAATACAAAAATATGTGCCTTGTATGTTTGTTTCTTTTGCAAGGTAGGGTTTGAAATCAAGAGCATCAAGTGAATGTATCCTCAGTTAGGGTTTGAAGTCTTCAAGTTTAAATGTGATCAACCATTGATTTTAAGGGCAATTCATCAAAGCATGACCTCTAATATCAAGTCATAAGGTCTCAAGCATCATTCAATTCCATTTTAATCAAAGACATTTCAAGTTGGATGACTTATTTTTCAAGAAACTTCAAAGGTTCATATGTTTATTTTCATGCCTTCATCAACAAGTTTCTTAAATCCATGGCATGCTTCATCAAAGTACAATAAAGGGTACATCATTTTGAGTCCATATGGTTATAAATTTGCCTTGAAATGCAAATAAATTCCAAAGTTTACAAGTTTGTTCAAGGAACTTTGACCAAAAAGTCAACATTTTAAGCCTAAGTTCAAGACTTTGCAACTTATTTATACTTCAACATTTTTGAATGCTTCTTTGGGAAAATGACTCATCTTGACATCCTCTCCAACTTCTATTCACAAGTCAAGAGCCAATTGTGCTTGGAATACCATCAAAAGTTTGAAGATATTACAAGTCATCTTGTGTACTTAGAAAATTTTGGCCTAAGTTCAAGCTTGGCATGCCTAGCTTTCAAAGATCATAACTCCTTCATTATTCAAATTTTATGGGCACTTCTTTTTGCCAAATATCCCTCTTGATATCCTCTACAACTTTGCTTTAGAGGTTAAACATCAATCCATGCTCAAAGAACCTCAAATCTTGAAGGTCGTTTGTGCACAAAACTAGATCATGACCTGTTTGACCTAATGTCTGGCCTGATTTATCAGGGCCACGACCTCAACTTTTACCTCATGCCATTTTCACCTCAAGCATCCTTTTGGATTGTTTCTTTTTGCATTGTGTTCTACTCCATGGATAGATCATTTGGCTCAAAGAAATTCAAGAAACGCACTGGTGGATTGCATTTGGCCTAGCTATGAACATGACCCCATGGACTCTACTCTTGGTTCAAGTTTTGGGTCACACATTTCATTCTATTCTCAATTTGGGACCATAACACATGTTCAAACTTATTTCAATCACTAAAACGCATCTCACCAAGTGCAAAATGACTGATTCCAAGCCCTGAGTCACATATTTCACCTTGCTTCACATGATTGCGAAAATGAGAAAATTCTAGAATGAATTCACACATTTTGGAACTGATCTCACACACTTGAGCTCTTCATTTCATTTCCTATAAATAAATGAATCTTTCCCCTTCATTTCAAGCTTTGAAAGCCAAGAAATCCTTTATACTCTGAAGCTCGAAACCACCTCAAAACTGTTTCAATTCTTTGCCTATAATCCATCACTGGTCTCTTCTGAAGCTAACCAAAGCATTACCACATTTTATCATGACCTCTAAGCATCAAACCAATTCCACCATTTTCAGACATTGAAGCTCATTTGGGAAAGGTAGATATGATTTTCATATGCATCCAAACAAGTTACCATTCTCTTCGCCTTGTTCTGCTGATCATTTCCCCTAACCTAACTGGAATTTATTCTTCATCTTTTGAATTTAACTTTTGTTTGAATTAGCTAGGGTTCTTGCGAATTTCTGCAAATTCTCCTTGCTCATATCAAATAAATTGATTTTGAGTAATGAGACATGAACGATGAAGTAAGATGAAGCTTGCACCATGAGTGTTTGAGCTTAAAATTACAGTTCATAATCGTGCCAAAGCTAGGGTTTAGAGGTTGAAGATTAAGTTCTTTGCGCCTTCTGGAGCGAGAATTCAAATCCTAACCAATAGCGTGTTGCCACACAAATTTTTTGAAACTGACTTAGTTGTTGTGATCATGTGCAAGGATCTTAATGTGAGCAGACATTGACTTTAAGTCCTGACCATGTGATTTGGTGACTGGACTTTAGTAATTGGATCGGATGGTTGTGGCTTTTTCTAGTCTTTTATTTTATTTTCTTTATTTCCATTTTCTCATTTAATTTAAAAAATTCATTAAAAATACATTCATTAACATTTTTTCATTCCAATTTTTTTATAGTTTCATAAAAATATTTCTATTTTCTGAGTTATTTTTCATATTTTTATTTCATCATTTGCTATTTTTCATTATTTTCTTCATTTTTCATGCATTTTAAATTGTTTAAAATTACTTTTGTGCATTTTAAAATTCTCCAAAATTTTATATATGATTCTTGAGTTGTTTTTGACTTGTAGTAATTTTCTTAAGCCTTGTTTTGTTGTTTAGAGGTTCCTTCCTCATTTTCTCTTTTATTTTGATTTTAAAATTCATTTAAAAATCATTTTATGCATTTTTATTTGCATTTTATTATTTTGTGATTGGTTTGCTGGTTGTAGCCTTGGATCATAACTTGTTCATCAAGTTTCTCCTCAATTTCAATGGACTTTGGGTGTTGATGAGGTTGGATGAACCTTCATCAATAAAAATTTGTCATTAAATGAATCATTTGATTCATTTTTTGTGTTTTGTGTTTATGATAGGTTTAGTGCCTTAATCCTCCAAGAAAGGTGATTGAAATTGATGATGAAGCAATCTTGAGTATTGATTCAATTTGGTTATCTCCTCATCTTTCTCCTTCTTTTCTTTTTCTTTTCTCTTGATCAATTGGATGATGTGTTGTCCATCTTATTCATGAGGTTTTGATTGATGTTTGATGAACTTTCATTATTTCAAATCTACCATTTGATTGACCGTTGATCATTGGAGGTACTTTGGATTGATGCATAAGTTTGTCCTAAGTGTCATGAAGGATTGGTTGATGTAATGGACCAATCTCATTGCCTTAGTGCTTGATCCCTCCTTGGTTTTGACTTGTGCTACATGTTTTAGGAGTATGATCTCTATCATATCTCTAACATGCATGGTACATAAATTGTTATTGACTGACCTCCCATAGTATGATCTTCCTTATAGATTGTTCTACGATTGCTTAACATAGTGCTAAATTTGTCCCGAATCGGATTATTAATTTTAACACTTATACTAACCATATAATTATGCTATCATTTATTTTTATGCCATTTAGTTTAATGCACCTTTATCTTTATGTCATTTACTTTCTTGCTCCTTATACATATATTGCTTTATTGTTATCATTTACATATCATATTGCCATTGTTTATGTTTATGCCTTTTTATTTTGTCCACTTGGACCTTTTTTCTCTTTCTTTTAAGACATTAATAAAGGCTAAACCACTAAAAGACTTATTGCTTCCTTGGAGTATTGGTTACTATCCCTTGCTTGGATGTTAGAGTTATGGACTTAGAATTAGGTTCTTGATCCTTTGCTTTGGAGTTAGGGCTTGAGACCGTGGAATTCATATGGTACCTTGACCTTGAGTTGACTTTTGGAAGACTTGGATCTATTACCTCATCTTTGTCCTTGGCTTAAATTCTTCTTTATCTGATGCTTGGTTATTTCTCTACTTATTTGGTTTCTTGTTACTTGATCCAAAGGATGGGAGTTTTGGCTTGACTTGTGTCAGAGGCTTGCTCTTGGTTAGATATTTCCTTCCTTGGCTTTTACTTTATGCTTTTGGATAACCTCTTCATCTCCTCCCCTTCTTTAATTTTCAAAATCTTCTCCCTTTTTCAAAATCTTCTTGTTTTTAAACTTGAACCACTTTCTCAATAAACCTTGACTTTGTCAAGTGATTTTCAAACTTTTTTTTCTTAAATAAAGTGCTAATTCATCTTAAACATATCAAGACCGTTTTTATAAAACTTAAAAAATACATAACCCATTTAAATCATTTTGTGCCCTTTGTGCACTTTTTCTTTTAAACTTTTTCTTAAGGTTTAGACATGAGTCATTTTCATAGTTGAGATGTAATTCTCCTATCCCCATAGTGATGTTTGATGTTGATTCTTTTCCACTTGAGAGAGCTAGTGGCATACTTGTTTATTTCAATCCAAGTTGGAGCCCTTCTCAATAGTGATGCAAAGGTCCATTTTAATATACTTGTAGGTGACTAGTTGAGTTTTCTCCTTAAAATTACAAGTTGTCTCTCCATTTAAAATCAATCACAACAAATCTCTTTTGTTATTTTTACCAGGAACTACGAGGTTTTATTTCTCCATTGCACTTTATGGGTACGTAGGCACGAGGCTCAGAAAGTCTTATCAAACACCAAAAACCCTAAAAAAATAATTCTCTTCTCATCTCCTCAATCTTTTTGCAAACAACACCTTTTAAGCCAAACATAGATTTTCAAGAGGTTCCTATAGAGTATTATAGATGTTTTGGGTGCTAACACCTTCCCATTGCATAACCAACCCCCTTACCATTGTCTCTGTTTTTATTAGTTTTGTTTTAAAACTTCTTTGGGTTAAGTTAATCAATAGCATAATCTCAAATTTTCCCGCTACAGAAAAGTGGCGCCTCTGGTGGGGACTAGTCCCTAGTGAGTTAAGCCTATCTTGTTTTTTTGTGTTTGTATTTTATCTATTGTTTACTATTTTGTTTTCTGGTGCTTGGTGATCTCTGAGTGGTGAGATAGGTCTTATACCCGGACTTGAGTGCATTTGAGATAGGATGGTAGTATAGTTATGTTTGGCTTACGTGGAGTTAATCCTTAATAAGCTCACTTGAGATCCCCGACTCAGTGGAGGCCTCCTTGAGGGTATATATGCTGAAGAAGTAGTTGTGAAGACATTTTACTTTCGACCTGAGAGCCCGAGAAGCTGAGGACCTTAGAACCCTTTAACCCATCTTGGCCTTTTTAGGACGTAGTGCGGTGACTATTCAGGTGTATACTTGAATTATTTGTTACGCGATACTACACTCAAACGAGTTTCTCTTGAGAATATTGTTGGCTAACGAGTAGTCGTTTAAGTTAGTAATATCCCAAAGATGGAATCACGACATTGGGAACTTCGTAGAACCTTGTTGTACATGTGATTTTTAACCCCTAGTACATACCTTATGGGTGGTTCCTACCCTTGGCTCCATGCTCGTGACGGTGAACCCTTGAACCTTGTTTGTGGTTGTTGCATAATCATGCACTCATGCATTCATGAACATCTTATTTCACTCAATTTTCAAGGAACTTAGAGATTCTCTTTTGGCAAACATCGCAGATATTTAGATTATGGATATTGGGAGGAGAAACACTCAGAAGTGCAGTTTCAGAGCGCCTGATCTCAAAGATTTAAGAAAGCTAGCAACCATTATGGTTGACCCTGTGGATTTCAAATCTCATCATGGAAGGCTTTTGTCTATTCGCTCTACCAACGTTGAAGACGAATTTCTTAATACCCTGGTGCAGTTCTATGATCCTGTCTACCGATGCTTTACATTTCCAGATTATCAGCTTTTACCTACCTTGGAGCAGTATGCTTACCTAGTGGGTGTGCCAGTTTCTGACAGAGTTCCTTTTAGTGGTTTGGAGGAAGTTCCCAAGTCACAAGGTATTGTTGCAGCTATCCATTTGAGGAAATCTGATATAGACGCCAATCTTACTGTTAAGGGAGGCATTCAAGGGTTGACTTCTAAGTTCCTGATTGAGAGAGCTTCTACTTTTACTGGTGGTGGTAGTATGATGGCTTTTGAGGCTATTTTGGCTTTACTCATCTATGGACTGGTCTTGTTCCCTAACATTGACAACTTTGTTAATGTAACACTATTAGTATCTTCTTGATTGGGAATCTTTATCCGACTTTACTTAGTGATACTTATTTCTCTATCCATCATATGACTTCTAAGGGAAATGGTACTATCGTTTGATGTGCACTTTTGCTGTACAAGTGGTTTATTTCACACTTTCTATAGTCATCTACTTTCAAGGAGAATAAGGGTTGTTTGAGGTGCTCTCAGAGGATCATGTCCTTTACCAATGCTGATATTACTTGGTATTCTTCTATGTATGATAATGTCAAGATCATTGATAGTTATAGGGAGTTCTATAATGTACCTCTTCTTGGTACACAAGGTGGAATCAACTACAACCCTAGTCTAGCAAGATGTCAGCTTGGATATACTTTGAAGGATAAACCTAATAACGTTCTGTTAGAGGGTTTATTTTTCCAAGAAGGGAAAGACACTCAAGGTTTGAAATAGAGGATGGCTCGTGCTTGGCATAACATTCATAGAAAGTGAAGAGGAGAGCTTGGAAAACCAATTTGCATAGCTTTGGAACCTTATACTCTTTGGGTGAAGGAGAGAGCAAGGGAGCTCAAGATACCTTATTCACCATTCCTACTGAAGATTTGAGATAACTTTAAGAAGCCTTAGTCAAGATGAAACAAGAGAAGGATATGCGGGAAGCCAAATTTCATGCTTCAAACCTTGAGAAGATAGAGTTGCAGATGCAGATGAAGGAAAAAGATGACTTGATAGAGTTGCTTGAGCAACATGATGTGAAGACCCAGAGAGAGGATTTAATTTCCTCTAGTATTTCATCATCTCATCCTCCTGCCTCAGGTGCTTGGAAGGGTATTGTGGATCAACTTGTGTTGGAGAAGGGCACCATGAAGGATACTTATGAAAGGGAGATCAAAAGACTAGGAAGGAAGTATCAGCTTGGAGTTGAAGCATCCTCAAATGTGATTCCTAGGATCTAGCTTTTTCCTATTGTATTTTGATCCTTTTTAACTTGTACTTCCAATTGTAACTCTTTCCAATTATCAATAAAATGAGATTTTTAGTATTTCAAGTGTTATTTATATATGATGTTTGCTTTATCTTAAAGTTCCTTGAAAACTGAATGAAAACATTGGCATTGCATATCATGCATCATTTTGCATCTGGTATTGCTTTTGAGAGTTTTACAAGTGTCTTATTTTTTTCTCTTGGTATTCTCAGAAGTCAAGTTGTCTCACTCATACAACACTCGGGCTAACTCTCAAAGGAAAATGAATCACTTAGAGCAAGAAAATCGTGAACTCCATGAAGAGGTGAAAACCCTCAGGGCTGGGATGGAGAAGCTCAATGCTCTGGTAGAGTCTCTGGTTGCTCTACAGAATCAGTCTTCTAATCCTCCTTCTACTCCTCAGGCAACTCAGCCTCAGGCTACTGTGATTTCTGAAGTTGTTTCTGTGCCCGCTTTTGTGGCTCCGATCAGTGCTCCGTCACACCAAATGCCTCCTGGATTTCCATGGGGCATTCCTTTTAACTTTGTTCCTGAAGGTTACAAACACGTTGTTGAAGTTCCCACTATTCAACCTGTCATGACTATTCCTCCACCTATGGTGCATGCTGCCCCACAGACTAAAGAACCTATTTTTCATACTGAGCCAAGTGAAAGCTTTGGCGTCTATAAAAGGATGGACGAATTTCAAGACCAGTTTCAAGAGATGTATAAGGAAATCAAAGCTTTAAGGGGGAAAGAATTGTTTGGAAAGAACGCTCATGAGTTGTGTCTTGTTTCGAACATGAAGATTCCTGCCAAATTCAAAGTTCCTGATTTCGAGAAGCATAAGGGAAACACTTACCCACAAAGTCACCTTGTTATGTATACGAGAAAAATGTCCATTCACACTAACAACCATCAGCTGCTAATTCAGTATTTTCAAGATTGCCTCACTGGTGCTGCTCTAAAATGGTATATGGGATTAGACAGTACTCAGATCTGCACTTTCAATGATTTCGGAGAGGCGTTTATTCGCCAATACAAGTACAATCGGGATATGGCATCGTATCGTGATTAAATCCGCTTTACATCACAGAAAGAGAAATAAACTTTTAAGGAGTACGCCCCAAAGGTTGCGTGAAATTTCTGCACAGATTTGTCCTCCGTGGAAGAAAAAGAGATGACAAAGATTTTTCTGAAGACTTTGAGCTCATTTTACTATGAACGAATGGTGGCTAGTACACCCAGTGACTTTACTGAGATAGTAAACATGGGTATGCGCTTGGAAGAAGGGGTCTGTGAAGGACGACTGACCAAAGAAGGTAATTCTGCTGGAAAGACTAAGAAATATGGGAGTGGGTTTTCTTAAAAGAAGGACGGAGAAGCCAATGCTATTTCCCAAGAAAAACATAGAAGACACTAGGGAAGAAACAACAATCATAATCAGCAATGAGTAGCTTCAGTAACACCTGTGATTAATGATGCTCCAGCTGCTCAAGCTACTTCAAATTATCAATCACAATTTCAACAAAGAACATATCAACAACATAATTAATAGAACCACACTCAAAATAAAGCTCAGTTTGATCCAATCTAATGCCTTATGCTTAACTTTACCCTACCTTAGTGAAAAAGAATCTTGTACATACTAGAGACCCACTGGTTGTTCCAAAAGAGCTCCCATGGTGGTATAAATCTAATCATTTCTGAGCCTATCATCAAGGGGCGCCCGACCATGACATCGAGAACTGTTTTCCATTGAAGTCAAGGTTTAGAGGTTAATCTGAAGTGGAATTCTGTCATTTAAAGATCTTGGACCTAATGTTCAAGTCAATCCTTTGCCTAAGCATGGGGGTGCAAATGTGAACATGGTAGAGGGCTGCCCTGGTACTTATTGTATCTTTGATGTTAATTTGATCAGAGGTTCTCTAGTGGATATGCATGCTAGGCTATGTAGATTGAGTTATTATGAGCATGATCATGCCGCTTGTCGTATTTGTTCAAGAAGCCCTATAGGATGCTCTATGGTGAAAAGATACCTCCAGGAAATGTTAGATCAAAGGCTTATTCAGATTACTCACTCGAGGCATGAAGCTGATCATGGAGTGAATGTCATAATGCTTCACTTCAATATACTTGAGCCAGTTGAGATTGCTTATAATAGTCGGATGCCATCTGTTACTCCATTGATTATTTTTCTATCTGGTCTTACTTTTTATGAATATGAAAAAGTTGTGTCAATATAATGCCACAATGGTTGAAGATAGCAGAGAGGTTCTTATTCCCTCTCTTTCTTTTGTTGTCAATATTGTTGACGTTAGCAGGGTGACCCGGAGTGGTCGTGTATTTGCTGCTGCACCTCCTAAGAAGGATGACGATATCCCTGTTAACAAACCAATTGTGCTTGAGACGCCTGTGCTACAATCTAGATTTGTAACTGGGAAATCTAGTGGTTCAAATCAAAATGTTGATGATGAAGTGTTGAAATTGATTAAAAATAGTGAATACAAGATTGTGGATCAGTTGCTGAAAACTCCATCCAAAATTTATGTATTATCTTTGTTAATGAACTCTGAGGTTCACAGGGAGGCTGTGAGGAAAGTTTTAAAACAAGCATACATGGACCATGATGTTACCATTGATCAATTCGATGGTATTGTTGGCAACATAAATGCTTGTAACAACCTGAGCATTAGTGACGAGGAGCTGCCAGAAGAAGGAAGAAATCATAATATGGCGTTACATATTTCAATGAATTGTCAAGAGGATGCATTATCCAATGTGTTGGTTGATATTGGGTCATCTCTGAATGTAATACCCAAATCTACCCTGTTAAGGCTTTCATATCAAGGCACTCCAATGAGATTCAGTGTTGTTGTTGTTAAAGCTTTCGATGTATCCAGAAAAAATGTGATAGGAGAAGTTGATCTCCCTGTGAAAATAGGCCCGCAAACTTTCATGATTACATTCCAAGTTATAGAAATTCATCCCGCGTACAGTTGTTTGCTGAGTAGACCATGGATTTACGAGTCTGGAGCTGTGACTTTAACTCTCCATCAAAAGTTGAAATTTGCTATAAAAAAAGGGAAGATAGTTGTGGTAGGAGGTGAGCAAGCAATGCTAGTAAGTCATTTGTCATCTTTCTCTTATATTGATGCTGACGAGGTTGTAGGAACTCCATTCCAAGCCCTACCCATTGTTGACAATGCTGGTAAGAAGAATGGGGCATCCATTTCTTCTCTGAAAAAGGCGCAACAAGTTGTTGAAAATGGTCAGTTTATTGGTTGGGGCAGAATTGTTGAGCTTGATGTAAATAAGAATAGAGCTAGTCTGGGATTTTATCCGAGTGCAACTTGAAGCTAGCAGGATTATACCCGAGCACATCGCACACTCGGCGGTACAACAGAGTCACCACTAAACTTTATTTATTCCAAAAGGAAAGGGAAAATATCAATAAAACCCAAGAGGAAGGGAAATGGGTAAGGGAATCAGTTATGCGAGAGGAAGGTATTAGCACCCCACGCATCTGTCGTACTCGACGGGAACCATTATGCTTGCTTCTAGGTTCGGATGGGTGATCTTTCTAAAGGATACCCATGAAGGAGGGAAGGAAAAGGGATAGAGAAAGTGCTCGCGGAGGATTGGGGCGCTCGTGCCTATGTATCCTCATCGTGCAATGAGGAACCTAGAGCTCCGTAGTTCAAGGAACCAAGGAAAAGAAAGGAAAAGGTGGCTGGCCAAGATTTCGCAATCTTATGCCTACGTATCCTCATAGTGCAATGAGGAATTCAGAGCCTACGTAGTTTGTAGAACTAAGAAAAGAGAGAAATAAAGAAGTGGTGTCAAAACCAAGAGAGAGGAATAAGAGGTAGGAGTAAAAGAAATAAAAACAATGAGTAGAGGCAAGCTTGTTTTAACAGAGACTCGGTGGTTAACCCAAGGAAAATGGATAGTTATCTTTATTGGGGAAAAAGTGAAACTCTGGCATAGCAGAAAGAAGATGTCCTAACACATGTCAAGACATTGTTCTGCATAATCATTTAAACAAAGAACAAAACTGCAAACTGATATCTGAAATATCAGTAGCTGCAGAATCACAGATGTTTCGACATCTGTTCCAACATGTTAATCAATACTGAACTGTGAATTGCAGAATGATAAACAACACAGAATATGATGACCCAGTTTGGTGCAACTCACCTACATCTGGGGGATACCAATCTAGGAAGAAGAATCCACTATCAGTAGTATAGTTTTATGTAAACAACCTAAGGTTTACAGTAAACACCCACGTTTACCTATCAATACCCAATGAAGACTTTATCATTAGAAGTCACATCTAAATGATAAGAGAAACCCATCTCACTCCCTAAATCACAACCTGTGATTATCTAACAGTTACTACACCATAAATGTATCATCCCTATTAAAAAACACCCCTTCCAATACAAAGTTCAGTCAAGCATCCTTGACTAACAAGTTAACTTGGATTTGCTTCAAAGCTTCATCCAAGAACAATACATGATTCATTACCTACGGGTTTCTGAATCTGTACAAGTACCTATTTCTACCACACTACATTAAATTGATATAGAGGGAGACTTACAAGAAAGCCTACGACTCTCAAACCCTAAACCCTATTCCTAAGTCTATGTCATCCTCTCTCTCTCTCTCTTTCTGCCTAGGTCTTGGTCTTCTTTTATAGTCTTCTGCTGAGTTGGGTTTCGAATCTTCTGTTTATTGATCCCTTGATCCACTGTTGTAATCATTCCTTAATTATTGCACCAGATTCTGAACCTGCTATATTTGTCGAGTCAGAATGTTAGGACATTATATTCGACGTCTTTGTCTACATCATTCTTCATTAAGTTTTAACCAAAATTTTGTCAAACCTCGGGAGCTTTCAATCTTCCATTTTTGACAAATTTTGGCTAAAACTTCATTTGGACAATAAACCCAGGGCCCAGGGTGCTCCTTACATCTCTTCACCCTGAGTGGTGGTTATGATTGGAATACTGATGTGACTCCAATCATGTTGGTGTACATGGGGAAGAGGATGACATTCATTCTCCCTTTCCCCATGAATCTATACTTCCTCACCTGGGGGGAAGAATTTTGCTACTGAAGCAACCAAACACCAACTTGGGTAACTCATAACACAGGGCGCGACTGTGTTCATAACTCAGATCACAGGACACGAAGAAAAGACTCAGAACATATGGGAAACTTAAAACTCAGTCAGAATGTCTAAACATTCTGACTAACATCCTTGCAAACCAACTGCGAGGACAGACTCAACCCTTGTTCTTTTCTTCCCCTTTTTAGCCAAAAATTGACAAACATGTCCAAAACAGACCCATACCCAAACCGAGGAAACACACAAATGAACAAACCCCATGAAAACTCAACACAACAGAAAAGACATCCTGCGACAAGATGACAATTAGAACACCCTTTATATACAAGAGTGTTTCTCTTAGGATGTAACGAACCATTGGAAGTAACACATGTCCATTCCATGTGAGCATTAAATGACATTGTGTATTTTCATAGACAAAAGTGCACCGACCAAACCGTATTTGACTATTTCTTCCTTTTAACAAGCACCATTCAAAGAATGCGCATTTTCTGAAACATATGTTTAACACGCATTCCCTAAGACACAAATTATCCACCGTCCAAATCCATTAAGTGTACAGCCATACATCCTAACCAATGTTCTGACATCTTGTTAGACTTTGTATAGTCCCTCTTGTAGCATCTATTTAATCCCTTTCAAACATCTTTTAGTTAGCAACAACAACTCTCAAGATACTTGTACTACTCCTAATTTAATCCATTGACACCAATGACAGAATTAGAACAACCTGATGAGTTCACCCATAACTTATACCAGTAAAGCAATGTTACGACATCTCGTCTGACATATTATCCTTACCTGAGGCAATCTATCACAAACTGTTTGAAACCATAAACAATCTTAATAAATAATCTGCACCACTGCAGCCAAATATTCACAACTGAAGTCTAACTCCCCCTATCGTAGATAACCAGTGCTCCTTTGTCAGAAGAACACCCTAAATGAATGGAAAACATAAGACGCATCTTCATGTCTTCAAGAGTGCACCCTCTGTTCAACACACCTGCTGAACACATTCACATAATGCTTGACCCTCAAGCAAACCATGTACCACACCAGTACATTAATCAGACAGAAGTTCTCCCCCTATCTTTCTCAACAGATGCTTCTTCAGCAAGAACCACCCAAAATCACCACATGATATCCCATGACAACTTCATGATCATATAGTGAGAGTACCAGGAACGCATCCTTGTACAATAGCCAACAAACTCTTGGATTGAGACCAAAGCTTTATTGATCCCTATCGTCCAGAAACCATCCATACACCACACGAATTCCTCCTGAATTCTCATGTATATACCTCCTTTTTCCCTGAGATACAACCCAATTGAATCTGAATGCTTCACATTCCTCAAAGAGACACAGAGGGCCCCTTAGTTTGCTAGCTCGCCCAGATGTTCTTCACACTTGAAGGACATCAAACACATGCTTCATAAATCTTCAGCTCATTTGCTCCACAAGCACCAAACTGGTCCACTTCTAGCATGTCACATTCACATCAGACTTCCAAGACAGTCCTTTACCCATCATTTTTCCGTACGATAAGATAAATACCTCTTAGACAAGATGTGAACTAAAAATCCTACTCTAAGGATAACTAACCCAGAAGATGTTCTAACATCAGTTAGGACTTCCTTCACATATCATAGACAACAATCAACATAGTTCTAGATATGCTCCACCACTAGACTTATTATCTGCATAGTAATCCAACTGAAGATCTTCAAACAACATTGCGCCATCAGTTTGATCAACAAGAACTCCAGTAACCAAAGAGAGAAATAAAATCTCATCCACGAAAAGAAGGTAATCTTCCATAAACTGAGAACTTGTGCCACAAGCTCCAAGATAGAAAAGACTCAATACCTCCTTAAGTCTTCAACCAACTACCCTTCTGCCCAAGAGTAATTTGTTCCAAGACACTCCTCAAGAGCAATCAAATGCCACAGTTTGATTATCTTGATTTCTCGAATCCATATAAGAGAACCACCAAATGCCACTTTTGATTGCCTCATCCTTCATCAGAACTTCCACAAGATACACTGATCCACCAATGAAATATGATCTTCAAGTTACATGAACTACTTGCTCCATAGAAAGCCATCTTGGATCCACCAAGCCTTAGACTTGTAACATCTTCTCCTTCCACAACTCCCGCAAACTGCATGAGATAGACCTTTTTTAAGCATCCATAACTTCCATTCTCCTGTAGATCAACTTATCTTAAGCTGATGTGCCACATCACCAGCTGAGATCCTGATGTTAAGCTTTATGTCAGAACATTCTGATATGACATCCAGCTGCTGAATTCAGCTCCTCCTTCTGCCACTTAAAAGAACCTCCTCCCTATTACAGAACAAGAGTTCCATGCTCTCATAGACTTGATTCAACAACCAAGTTTGAGTAGACAACCTTCATCCTACTTAATCTTATCACATATATTCCATTCAAGCTCACACCTTGATGAATAACTGCTTTGAAGCTCCAAAGAATTCACACCTGCCACGTCTGATTCTTCAGAAGAGAAGTAGTCATAGACTACCCCATAGCCATACCAAAGAATGCCATTTTCCTTAGTAGAGCAGTCTGTAGAAAGTCAGAGATAATTGCCACTTAACCTTGACCTCCAAGATGAGAAAGATCCCATGCTCCTAAGTACCTAGATTAGAAATAAACTGATCCAAGTTGTGCCATCACCAGCACTACATTCTGTCTCTTGCCAGGACACTTTCCAGATAAACACCAGATGCTTATAGTAACAACTTGAACACACCTGCTGCACTCCAATACTCCGGGATCAGAAATAAACTGATCCAAGAACAATCCATCAAGATTATGATGTCTTCTTCTTCATCTTCCACATCACCATTGCCTAGACCAGTTTCTTGCCAGGAAACTCTCCAGAGATCAGATGCTTTTGCCATACCAACTGAAGCAGTTTCTTAGGTTAACACCCAAGAGAAAAAGATCTAAAAGCTTATGCAGTACCCCTCCCATGATTAAGCACAAACTCAGATGAAGAGATGTTTCAACATCGTGTTGAACATCAGTAATCTTGAACTCCACATACAAGGATAATCAATTAAATACTTGTGAATATCACAAATAGCAACTGATCTTAAATCCTTGGTCAATAATCCTGCTTCACTGTTGAAGTCATACTCCAACAGATCACCCCATGAACACTTATCAAGTATTCAATCTTTTGTAAGTATCTTCTTTGACAAACAAAGTGTTGAGATACCATGGCTGCCACCCTTGACTCAAGTAATTAAGATTCTCTCTAAACGAACCCTATTTACCTCAACAGTTCTGAAAATTCCATTTAGATTGGATCCATCCTTAGGATTAAGAGAGATGAATCCTTCCTTGCACTTTTGGATGGTGAAAATAAATCACCTCCACTTTCTTCAGATTTATGTTTCACAGAAACACCTTATAGTTAGAAGAATAACTAGAAGCCTCCAGATGTACGACTGAGATGCCTTTATGAGTGGACTTGAGAGTATTCTCAAGTAACTTTGACAACTTAGTCGATCAATCATTTATCAAACTCCTAGAGCAAGAACTTCATAAACCTAATCTAAACTCCCCTCCTCTTCAACTATCTTCAAACTGCACCATGGAACCAAGCTTCCAAGTACGAAGTCACCATAACAGACATCTTCCAACAACTCTCTCTAATCCATCGCTCCCGACTTTGGAATAAAAAGATGCAGGTATCTTCAAATATAAAGGCTGGCAATTGAGATCTTCCACCATTTGTCTTCAACAACAACTCCAGAATCCCATAAATTCCATAGTTCTTCCATCAGAAACATATGCAGCGGAACCACCAAGGAACAAATTCAGCTTGCCCTAATAAGATGTCAGAACATCTTAATAGATACCCCAACAAGAGAACTAGCCACTTCTCCTGCAGTTGTTGTAGAACCTCCTCGACAACATGAACAACCATCGGGTTGTTACCTTCGATCCAGAACATCCATCCCATCCATTAATACCCTTGAGTATGTCTGATTTAATTGATCTGATCTTCAAAAATCCTCCTTGTTTAAATGCCAGAAAGTATCTCCCAAAGATCTCATCCAGA
Organism: Lathyrus tuberosus; assembly: GCA_022829125.1. NCBI lineage: Eukaryota > Viridiplantae > Streptophyta > Magnoliopsida > Fabales > Fabaceae > Lathyrus > Lathyrus tuberosus. The sequence goes on from JALAZF010000193.1 coordinate 6,942,531, forward strand.
AACAAACAGGATGCATGCTCTGATACCAATTGAAATTCTGGCATAGCAGACACCAGATGTCCTAACACATGTCAAGACATTGTTCTGCATAATCATTTAAACAAAGAACAGAACTGCAAACTAATATCTAAAATATCAGTAGTTGCAGAATCACAAATGTTTCGGCACCTGTTCCAACATGTTAATCAATACTGAACTGTAAATTGCAGAATGATAAACAACACAGAATATGATGACCTAGTTCGGTGCAATTCACCTACATCTGGGGGATACCAATCCAGGAAGAAGAATCCACTATCAGTAGTATAGTTTTATGTAAACACCCACGTTTACCTATCACTACCCAATGAAGACTTTATCATTAGAAGTCACATCTAAATGATAAGAGAAACCCATCTCACTCCCTAAATCACAACCTGTGATTTTATAGTCTTCTGTTGAGTTAAGCTTTGAATCTTCTATTTATTGATCCCTTGATCCACTGTTGTAATCATTCCATGATTCTTGCACCAGATTCTAAACCTGCTATATTTGTCGAGTCAGAATGTTAGGACATTGTATTCGACATCTTTGTCTGCAGCATTCTTCATTAAGTTTTAACCAAAATTTTGTCAAACCTCGGGAGCTTTCAAAAAGAAATTGACCCTTGCTAGGGAAAAGAAATAAAGCATGGTCTTGCAACTAACAGTCAGTGGTTAACCAAGGACGAGGTGTTGACTCCACTGGGAGAAGGAAAGTTGGAATTTGGTTTTTAAACTGACAGGCAGTGGTTAACCAATAAAAAGGGTATTTTAACCAAAATGAGTCGTTTGACCCATTGGGGATTCGGTGTTTTAACTGACAGATAGTGGTTAACCAAAGAAAGGAGATAAGTTGGTCTTTTAACTGGCAGGCAATGGTTAACCAATGAAAAGGGTGTCAAACCAAGAAAAGGTGTTAACCCGAAAAGACTCGGTATGTTAACTGACGGACAGTAGTTGACCGAAGAAAGGAGAGAAGTGAACTAAGAGAAGGTTGCAACTTCGTTGGGGAAGCATAATATTGATCTCTCAATCGGGGGATTATGATTAATCAAAGAAATGGGTGTTTTAACCAAAGGTAATTAGCTCAAAAAAGGCTCGGCATTTTAACAGAATGACTGTGGTTAACCGAAGAAAGGGAGGTTGGAACCAAGAGAAAGTTGCTTACTCCGTCGGGGATTCGGTATTTTAACTGACAGACAGTGGTTAACCAAAAGAAAGAGTGATTGAACCAAGAGCGAGGTTGCTAACCCAAAGGAAGGAGAAAGATTCGGGGCAAGGAATGAGTGGCCAAGAATCGACTCAAGAGACACCACAGTCTGGAGGTAGAGGTGACTATTCTGGGTTCAGGGACAAAACGCCCCTACCCAAAAATAGTCAGAATGAAGGTAAGAAATACTTCATCCTCATTCCTTCTCTAGCTCCTAAAGTGCAATGCAGAAATTGATACGGACAACATAACAGCGCAATTTATACAGTGCTCCAGCTTAGTGCTCCGACCCCTAGCTCGAAACAAGATCAAGGAAGAAAAGGCTTTAAAGAGATCCTAAAGAGGAGAGCGGGGGAGATTAATCAATCAAAAATAAGGTTTTGATCAATCAATCAAAGGGAAGAAAATGCAAATAATCTTTCAAGCGAGCCAAAAGATTATCAAAGCAAGTGTGGGAAATAATGTTAAACAGGATTAAATTTTCTCATGGAAGAAAAAATCTAATGCATCAAGTTTAATTGCAAAGCGTTAGCAAGAACAAGCTAGCATGCATTTCTAAGCATTTTCATGTTAACACATAAGCAAAAATGAGCAAAAAGTGCTTCAAACATGTGGCCAAATTGCAAAATAATTCAGGAAAATCATGCAATTAATCAAGCAACCATTCTTGCAAGTAGATACTGACTTAGAACAATGGCATAAGCATCAATGTAGGTGAGCAAAGGAAAGTATACAAGAAAATCATGCAAAATAGTCCCAACACAACAAGAAATTGGTCAAATTTGTCAGGTGTAAACGGTTACCAGAAATGGTGTAACCGGTTACACCATGCTCAAAGTGACATCCTAAACTGCAGGCAGGGTGTAACCGGTTACACCAAAAGCGTTAACCAATGACACCTGCAATAACAGCAAAAACAGAATCTCAAAAAGCACTTTTCGGAATCACTTATCGCCTGTAATCGCAGGGTAACATAGCATGGAAGTAGATACAAAATTCATGTTAATCCAGAGCAATCAAGAGCTAATAGAATCAAATGTGCAAAGAAATTATTCATGTAGTAGAGCAACAATTAAGCATTACATTGCGAAAACGCGAAATCGATCGAAAACGGTAAATTAAGCAGAAATTCACCAACCTACAAGGCTGAGGTTTGCCTTGGTGATTGTTGTCGGCAGAATGTGATAGAGAGCAGCTTAGAAAACTAGAAAATCCAAAGATATCTAGCAATCCGTCAAGAAAACCGAAGAAAATGCGGTAATTGCTTCGGATTCGAATTTGCACTAAAACTCCTTCAATAATCGGCTTCTAAAGCTTGAATTGAAGTAAATGTTGTTGTTGATGCAGAATTCAGAGATGAAATGGAGATAAATAGAGGTCAAGCTCAAAGAATATCAAATTTCAATGCAAATCTTGCTAAGCTTTAATGGCGAAAGAGATTTTGTGAGGTTTAGGGAAGAAGAAAGTGATGATTGAGAGAGAGAGAGAGAGAGAGAGATTGATGCAGAAAATTCAGAGAATAGAGAGTGAAAATTCAGAGTAAAATAAGAGAATGAAAGGATCAAAAGAGGGTGAAAGTGAAGGTCCTTGAATCAATGTGAAGAGTTTACTTATATATATCATAGGTTTGGAGTGGGTGGTGGTTTGGAACTGGGTTCGGAGGTAGTTGATAAGTGCAAATTATTTACTTTACTTTTTAGTGTATATATTGCGTATATTGTAAATATCATTGAGTTTAATTGATTTTCTCTCATTTTTTTAGGTATTCCAGCAATGGGATTTTGCCATTGTTGTATAGAGCATTGAATAAGCTTTTCAACGCTTTGAACCGGACCAAAAACGGAGTTACGGTTCAAAAATTACGAATAAAACAGTGTTGGATTTTTGCTGCTACTATCAACTGCGTCGGGCGGTACATTTTGAGCGTCAGGCGGTGCTGCGGTGGAGGAAATAAGAGAGTTGAAATAAGAGACTTACAGGAGCATTCTATATTTTTGGCTAGCGTCGGGCGGTACTTCTAGCGCCGGGCGGTACTGGATATTTGTTGCCAGGCTGTTTACGTACACAACTGGTGTGAGTGGAATAATGGGCTCCGCCGGGCAGTGCATTCTAGCGCCGGGCGGTGCGTCTGAAACAGAATTTTGTATTTATGTCATTTTACTTCATTTTTGAGAGGTTGTGTTGTTTGGTGGTGATTTTTTATCTTCCAACTTCATCAACCTCATTCTTTAGTAGATTAGCTTAGAAAACAACATGGAAGCTTGCATATGGATGAACCGGGGTGGATTGATCGTCGATCAGCTCTGACAAACCGCGAGATATTTGGTTCATTTCTCTTTTTCTTTGTGTTTTTCTTCTATGTTGGGTTGTGTATATGTATTTATTCTGACCTCATGTATATTTGTCGCCCATGGCGTTATATGAAACTTGCTTTACAAATCTCTATTGGTGATTGTCTCTGATTTTTGCTTTATGCGCGGGGTTTGAGTTGCGTTAGAGATAATCCTCGCAAACTTCGATTAGGGATGGTTATTTGTTAGTTTCTGGATTCTAGAGATAGATTTAAGAGCTAACAATCTTCAATAGGCGTCGAAGCTTAATGCCTCCGTGCATTGAGTCGCGTGCGAGAGTGTCGGCGAGGTTAACACGGTTGTTCTCTCAACTTTGCGTTAGACATAACCTTTGTTGTGAGCGATGTTGGGTGATATTGAGGAGTATTGTAGGTGGAGTATAACTGGTCGTTAAGTTTAAGTTTGTGAGGAGTCGGTTATGTGCATGCCGGAAAAGTTTGTCTTGCTGAAGAATGAATTTGTTTTATGTTTTAATATTTACTTTTCTGTTTTCTTGTTTTAAACCATTTTAATCCAAACTCATAAACGCGAGAGATTGTCGAACTTTCCCTCGAACCGATCTCTGTGGACACGACATAAATCCCGGAGGGAATTCTTCCAAAAATAAATATTTTGGTTTGCTTGCCCTATTCTGCAACCAACAAAATGGCGTCATTGTCGGGGATCGGTTTTGATATTGAATTGCATTGCGATAGTTTCTTTGTTTTTTAGTTTTGTAGATATCTTACATGTTATAGATTTTCACTTGTTTATATTGATACTTGTACATTTTGACGTTTGTTCAAGTGTTTGGTTAGGACGCTTGCTTTTGGTTGCGCGGTGAGACATCACCATGGCATGAATGAAGGAAGTTACTAATTAAGCACCGTAAAGGCGTCGAGCTTACAACGTAAAACAAACATGTTTTATAGTTTTTCTTTTATAATGTTTTGTTTGTTGTTTGGTTGCAAGTCTTGGTCGACTTATTTGAGATGCTTTGGTGATTTTCCAAGTTGGTTCGTTTCAACTTGCGGATGTTTGGTAATGATATTTGTTAAGTTTTGTACACGTATGAGGTATGTGTTTATCGCTTTTTTGACTTTAGCATATTCATGATACTTAGGCATTTTACAAACTTTCATGCCATCCATTCTTTTGTATACTTGTTCTTGTGTGAATCAGTTTAGTTCCCAACCTTTTTGTGAGGTGGCTTTCCATTGTTCATATATGCGTGGAGTACCAACTCTCTTGTTTTAACTGGATTTTATTATGTTGAATATTTTGTTTGTGTTGTTTATATGAAAGCATGAAAAGGATCAAGGCACTTGTTTCATTTTGAGCACAACTTCCTTAGCCGAATAGTCAATTCACCTTGTGAGTGTGTGAGAATTTGTAACCCCTTTGAGCTTTTTGATCCATGTTTTTATTTGAACTTAATGCTTGTCTATAAGTATTTAGTTCACTTATTTTTTAATGGATTTTGTTTTTTCTTGGACCTCAACTATGTGTTGTTGTATGAATTTGTGCCTTGCCTTAGAAAGTATGGAGTATTCACATGATGATGCAGTTGAATTCAAGTTGGGGAGAGAAGGATTGTATACTCATTGGTTGGATTCTATGAGGATTGAAAAAGAAAAGAAAAAAAAATAGAAAAATATGATATAGAAAAGAAAGAAAAAAAGAAAAAAGAAATCCTTGAAAAAGGAAACAAAAACAGTTCAAATAATTGTGCTAAATAAGTATTGTGTTTTGTGCAACACTTGGGATTTTGGAAGAAGTTGATTGAAATATTGGTGTTTGAGTCTTTGTGAGTTGATCACTCCCTTAGGTTTAGGCAATTTTTTGTTTCAATTACCTTTAGAAATTGCCCCTTGTTTGTTTACCCGACCACGTTACAACCTTGAAAGTCCTTGTGATTCTTGCCTTTGTATTCTCAATGTGAATTGTTGGATGTATGCATAATTTATTCTTTTGTTTGCATGAGTGTTGTGTGAGTGTAAAGTACCCCATTTTGTGTTTTTCATCTACCGATGATTGTTTTTACTAGGTGTGATTCACTTTGGAACTTGTGTTATTTTAGAACGTTTGGCATGATTTTTTGTATTTTGCATTTGTTTCGTGATTATGTTGTCGTCGTAGTTTAGTGGTAAGTATTTACTTTTTGTGTGTACCGTTTGCATTTGAACCATGCATTCGTTTCCATTTTTCAAAACCTGTTGATTTGTCTTTCTTTGGATATTGCTTGTGCGTTTTCAAGTTTGTTTTATTCTTGTCCGTGGACAAACAATTAGGTAAGTTGGGGAGAGTTTGATAAGTGAAAATTGTACCTATTTTTGTATATATGTTTTGTTGCACTTATCGATACTTTTTGGTTAATATCGTTTGAATAAACCCCGATTTGTTTATAAACACGTTTACTTTACTTTTTAGTGTATATATTGCATATATTGTAAATATCATTGAGTTTAATTGATTTTCTCTCATTTTTGTAGGTATTCCAGCAATGGGATTTTGCCATTGTTGTATAGAGCATTGAATAAGCATTCCAACGCTTCGAACCGGACGAAAAACGGAGTTACGGTTCAAAAGTTACGAATAAAACAGTGCTGGATTTTTGCTGCTACTGTCAGTTGCGCCTCTGCTGCGCCGGACGGTACATTTTGAGCACCGGACGGTGAGATTTGAGCTTCGGGTAGTGCTACGGCGGAGGAAATAAGAGAGTTAAAATAAGAGACTTACAGGAGCGTTCCATATTTTTGGCTAGCGCCGGGCAGTACTAGATATTTGTTGCCAGGCTGTTTACGTACACAACTGGTGTGAGTGGAATAATGGGCTCCGCCGGGCAGTGCATTCTAGCGCCGGGCGGTGCGTCTGAAACAGAATTTTGTATTTATGTCATTTTACTTCATTTTTGAGAGGTTATGTTGTTTGGAGGTGATTTTTGATCTTCCAACTTCATCAACCTCATTCTTTGGTAGATTAGCTTAGAAAACAACATGGAAGCTTGCATACGGATGAACCGGGGTGGACTGATCGTCGATCGGCTCTGATAAACCGCGAGATGTTTGGTTTATTTCTCTTTTTCTTTGTGTTTTTCTTCTATGTTGGGTTGTATATATGTATTTATTCTGACCTCATGTATATTTGTCGCCCATGGCGTTATATGAAACTTGCTTTACAAATCTCTATTGCTGATTGTCTCTGATTTTTGCTTTATGTGCGGGGTTTGAGTTGCGTTAGAGATAATCCTCGCAAACTTCGATTAGGGATAGTTATCTGTTAGTTTCTGGATTCTAGAGATAGATTTAAGAGCTAAAAATCTTCAATAGGTGTCGAAGCTTAATGCCTCCGTGCCTTGAGTCACGTGCGAGAGTGTCGGTGAGGGTAACACGGTTGTTCTCTCAACTTTGTGTTTGACATAACCTTTGTTGTGAGCGATGTTTGGTGATATTGAGGAGTATTGTAGGTGGAGTATAACTAGTCGGTAAGTTTAAGTTTGTGAGGAGTCGGTTATGTGCATGCCGGAAAAGTTTGTCTTGCTGAAGAATGAATTTGTTTTATGTTTTAATATTTACTTTTCTGTTTTCTTGTTTTAAACCATTTTAATCCAAACTCATAAATGCGAGAGATTGTCGAACGGCATTCTTTCCCTCAAACCGATCTCTGTGGACACGACATAAATCCCGGAGGGAATTCTTTCGAAAATAAATATTTTTGTTTGCTTGCCCTATTCTGCAACCAACAAAATGGCGTCGTTGTCGGGGATCGATTTTGATATTGAATCGCATTGCGATAGTTTCTTTGTTTTTGAGTTTTGTAGACATCGTACATGTTGTAGATTTTCACTTGTTTATATTGATACTTGTACATTTTGACGTTTGTTCAAGTGTTTGGTTAGGACGCTTGCTTTTGGTTGCACGGTGAGACATCACCATGGCATGAATGAAGGAAGTTACTAATTAAGCACCGTAAAGGCGTTGAGCTTACGACGTAAAACAAGCATGTTTTATAGTTTTCTTTTACAATGTTTTGTTTGTTGTTTGGTTGCAAGTCTTGGTCGACTTATTTGAGGATGCTTTGATGATTTTCCAAGTTAGTTCGTTTCAACTTGCGGATGTTTGGTAATGATATTTGTTAAGTTTTGTACACGTGTGAGGTATGTGTTTATCGCTTTCTTGACTTTAGCATATTCATGATACTTAGGCATTTTACAAACTTTCATGCCATCCATTCTTTTGTATACTTGTTCTTGTGTGAATCACTTTATTTCCCAACCTTTTTGTGAGGTGGCTTTCCATTGTTCATATATGCGTGGAGTACCAACTCTCTTGTTTTAACTGGATTTTATTATGTTGAATCTTTTGTTTGTGTTGTTTATATGAAAGCATGAAAAGGATCAAGTCACTTGTTTCATTTTGAGCACAACTACCTTAGCCGAATAGTCAATTCACCTTGTGAGTGTGTGAGAATTTGTAACCCCTTTGAGCTTTTTGATCCATGTTTTTATTTGAACTTAATGCTTGTCTATAAGTATTTAGTTCACTTATTTTTGAATGGATTTTGTTTTTTCTTGGACCTCAACTATGTGTCGTTGTATGAATTTGTGCCTTGCCTTAGAAAGTAGGGAGTATTCACATGATGATGTGATTGAATTCAAGTTGGGGAGAGAAGGATTGTATACTCATTGGTTGGATTCTATGAGGATTGGAAAAGAAAAAAAATAGAAAAATATGACATAAAAGAAAGAAAAAAAGAAGAAAAAGAAAATCCTTGAAAAAGGAAACAAAAACAGTTCAAATAATTGTGCTAAATAAGTATTGTGTTTTGTGTAACACTTGGGATTTTGGAAGAAGTAGATTGAAATTTTGGTGTTTGAGTTTTTGTGAGTTGATCACTCCCTTAGTTTTAGACAAGTTTTTGTTTCAATTACCTTTAGAAATTGCCCCTTGTTTGTTTACCCGACCACGTTACAACCTTGAAAGTTCTTGTGATTCTTGCCTTTGTATTCTCAATGTGAACTGTTGGATGTTTGCATAATTTAGTCTTTTGTTTGCATGAGTGTTGTGTGAGTGTAAAGTACCTCTTTTTGTGTTTTTCATCTACCGATGATTGTTTTTACTAGGTGTGATTCACTTTGGAACTTGTGTTGTTTTAGAAGGTTTGGCATGATTTTTTGTATTTTGCATTTGTTTCGTGATTATGTTGTCGTCGTAGTTTAGTGGTAAATATTTACTTTTTGTGTGTACCGTTTGCATTTGAACCATGCATTCGTTTCCGTTTTTCAAAACCTGTTGATTCGTCTTTCTTTGGATATTGCTTGTGCGCTTTCAAGTTTGTTTGATTCTTGTTTGCGGACAAACAATTAGGTATGTTGGGGAGAGTTTGATAAGTGCAAATTGTACCTATTTTTGTATATATGTTTTGTTACACTTATCGATACTTTTTGGTTAATATCGTTTGAATAAACCCCGATTTGTTTATAAATACGTTTACTTTACTTTTTAGTGTATATATTGCGTATATTGTAAATATCATTGAGTTTAATTGATTTTCTCTCATTTTTGTAGGTATTCCAGCAATGGGATTTTGCCATTGTTGTATAGAGCATTGAATAAGCTTTCCAACGCTTCGAATCGGGCGAAAAATGGAGTTACGGTTCAAAAGTTACGAATAAAATAGTGCTGGATTTTTGCTGCTACTGTCAGCTGCGCCGGGCAGTACATTTTGAGCACCGGGCGGTGAGATTTGAGCGCCCGGTGGTGCTGCGGCAGAGGAACTAAGAGAGTTGAAATAAGAGACTTACAGGAGCGTTCCATATTTTTGGCTAGCGTCGGGCGGTACTAGATATTTATTGCCAGGCTGTTTACGTACACAGCTGGTGTGAGTGGAATAATGGGCTCCGTCGGGCGGTGTATTTTAGCGTCGGGCAGTGCGTCTTCAACAGAATTTTGTATTTATGTCATTTTACTTCATTTTTGAGAGGTTATGTTGTTTGGAGGTGATTTTTTATCTTCTAACTTCATCAACCTTATTCTTTGGTAGATTAGCTTAGAAAACAACATGGAAGCTTGCATACGGATGAACCAGGGTGGATTGATCGTCAATCGGCTCTGACAAACCGCGAAATGTTTGGTTAATTTCTCTTTTTCTTTGTGTTTTTCTTCTATGTTGGGTTGTGTATATGTATTTATTCTGACCTCATGTATATTTATCACCCATGGCGTTATATGAAACTTGCTTTACAAATCTCTATTGGTGATTGTCTCTGATTTTTGCTTTATACGCGGAGTTTGAGTTGCGTTAGAGATAATCCTCGCAAACTTCGATTAGGGATAGTTATCTGTTAGTTTCTGGATTCTAGAGATAGATTTAAGAGCTAACAATCTTCAATAGGCGTCGAAGCTTAATGCCTCCGTGCCTTGAGTCGCGTGCGAGAATGCCGGTGAGGATAACACGGTTGTTCTCTCAACTTTGCGTTAGACATAACCTTTGTTGTGAGCGATGTTGGGTGATATTGAGGAGTATTGTAGGTGGAGTATAACTGGTCGGTAAGTTTAAGTTTGTGAGGAGTCGGTTATGTGCATGCCAAAAAAGTTTGTTTTGCTGAAGAATGAATTTGTTTTATGTTTTAATATTTACTTTTCAGTTTCTTGTTTTAAACCATTTTAATCCAAACTCATAAACGCGAAAGATTGTCAAACGACATTCTTTCCCTCGAACCGATCTCTGTGGACACGACATAAATCCTGGAGGGAATTCTTCCGAAATTAAATATTTTTGTTTGCTTGCCCTATTCTGCAACCAACAGTAGTTTAATGAGGCTTGGCATTTGATTTGGAGTTAGTTAGTTCCAACTCACTGAGTTAGGGTCTAACTCAGTTAGTTATTGGTTAACTCGGCTGGGGAATCCCAATGCAACTCAATGATCACTTGCTCCAAAATGAGTAGAAATGAGGGTGCATGATGAGCCCTATTGGTAGTGAGGTATTGGAGCAAATATAGCTTATATTTTCTAGTGTAATCACATGTCTAGAACCTTCCACACAATGCTAGAATGATGTAGGCACACGAAATGGGATAGAAGTTGCTGCAGTGTGGAAAGGCAACTAAAAATCAACAAAAATAGCAGGTGTAACCGGTTACAGGAATTTTGGTAGCCGGTTACCACAGTCAAAACGTGCCTTCCTAGGCTGATCAATGAGGGTGTAACCGGTTAACCTGATTTGGGTAACCGGTTACCACAGCCAAAACTCCTCTTTTTGGCTTGGAATGAGGTGCTTTAGCCATGGTTCTGTGCTTCGACCCTGTGCTTGGATAAATAGGGATAGAAATCCTTCTGTTTTGCCTGTGTTGATGCTTGATGACTTTTTTTTTTGGATATAATTAATCACGACCTCGAAACTCTGTGGGGATCTGGATATACCTGCAATAGATCCACAAATAAAAATGTTGATGCATATGCTGGGAATGCAAATGCACATGCTTATGCAAAAAAGGCAAAAGGGAAGGTCAAATTTTGGGTTACGACATAACTAGAAGAGAATTGAAGCGCTATCAAAATATATTCCACAGTGATGGGTTTACCCACTCTGGAGATCAAACTGATGCTACAATTATTGAAGATGATTCAAAAGACAACATGCCAAACTTCATGACTCACTGAGTGATCTGCCAAAATTGGACAGCTGTTGGCATTCCTTCTATTGTTCACGCTTCAAAGTAATTTGTTTTTGTGTTTTTCAAATATCCTTTCACTCTGCCCAAGGTGAAAGTGAATATGTGAGGGCTTTGTTTCAAACTTTAATATCATAAATAAAATGTTATTTTGCTTATCTATGTGTGTTTCTATCTTTTTTCTTTTTCTGGAAAATGGTAACCTAAAAAACCAAATAATAATAAAATAATGTCAATATCTGCATAATTCTTGCACATTTATTTGTTTCCTAAATTCAAGCATATATCATTATGCAGATTGAATGATAAACCCATTGAAAATAATGTCCCTATGCCCTCTCCAAACTTTGAATTCCCTGTGTTTGAAGCTGAATAAGAGAGTGTTGCGGAAATTCCAGATGAAATATCTTGGTTGCTTGAGCACACGGAGAAGACCATTCATCCTCACAAAGAGCTGGTGGAAGTAATTATATTGGGTTCCAAAGAAGATAGAAAAGAAGTCAAGATTGGGGTACTGCTTCGGCCAGATGCTGAGAAAAGGATGGTAGAGTTTCTTTGAGAGTATGTGGATGTATTTGCTTGGTCTTATCAAGATATGCCAGGTCTTGATACAGATATTGTGGAGCATAGATTACCTTTAAAGCCAGAATGTCTGCCAGTTAAGCATAAGTTGAGAAGAACTAACCCCGATATGGTTGTTTAAATCAAATAGGAGGTTTAAAAGCAGATTGATGCAGGTTTTCTTGTTACTGTCGAGTATCCTCAATGGGTGGCCAATATTGTGCCTGTTCCAAAGAAAGACGATAAAGTCTGGATGTGCGTTGAAAATAAAGATTTGAATAAAGCTAGTTCGAAAGATGATTTTTTGTTGCCACATATTGATATGTTGGTAGATAATACGGCTAAATTCAATATTTTCTCCTTTGTGGATGGTTTTTCCGGCTATAATCAAAATAAAATGGCACCCGAGGATATGGAAAAAAACAAAATTTATTACACCCTGGGGAACATTCTGCTACAGAGTGATGCCCTTCGGTTTGAAAATGCTGGTGCAACGTACTAGAGAGCCATGACCACTTTGTTCCATGATATGATGCGTAAAGAAATAGAGGTCTATGTGGATGATATGATTTATAAGTTAAAGACTGAAGAAGATCATATTGAGTATTTGTTGAAGTTGTTTCAGTGTTTGAGGAAGTTTAAACTCCGTTTGAATCCTAATAAATGAACTTTTGGTGTCCATTCAGGAAAATTGTTGGGCTTTATTGTTAGCCATAAAGGTATTTAGGTAGACACTGATAAAGTCAGAGCTATTCAAGAAATGCATATGCCCAAAACAGAAAAACAAGTCAGAGGATTCCTCGGACGTTTGAATTACATCTCCAAATTTATATCTCACATGACCGCCACTTGTGGGCCAATTTTCAAGCTTCTTCGCAAAGACCAAAGTTGTGCTTGGACAGAGGATTGTTAGAAGGCTTTTGATAGTATAAAATAATATATGCTTGAACCTCATATCTTGTCTCCTTCGGTGGAAGGAAGACCTTTGATTATGTATTTAACTGTGCTAGAATAGTCCATGGGTTGTGTTCTTGGTCAACAAGACGAAACTGGTAGAAAAGAATATGTCATCTATTATTTAAGCAAAAAGTTCTTAGATTGTGATTCTCGGTACTCAATGCTTGAAAAGACATGTTGTGCTTTGGCATGGGCTGCTAAACGTTTATGCCGGTACATGATAAATCATAAAACTTGGCTGATATCCAAAATGGATCCAATCAAGTACATTTTTGAAAAGCCTACTTTGACTGGAAGGATTGCCCCCTGGAAAATGTTGTTATTCGAATATAACATTGAGTACCATACTCAAAAAGCAATCAAAGGAAGATTTTTAGCTGTTCATTTGGCTCACCAACCAATTGATGATTATCAACCCATCCGGTTTGACTTCCCTAATGAGGTTGTTATGTATCTAAAAGCCAAAGATTGTGATGAACTGTTACATGAAGAAGGGCCTGATCCTGAATCTCGTTGGGGTTAAGTGTTTGATGGAGCTGTCAATGCTTATGACAACAGAATTGGGGCAATCATAATCACTCCTCATGGTTCTCATATACCTTTCACTGCAAGATTGATGTTTGAGTGCACGAACAACATGGCAGAGTATGAAGCTTGTATAACGGGTCTTGGGGAGGCCATTGATTTGAGGATTAAAACTCTTGATGTGTATGGGGATTCAGCCCTAGTGATTAATCGTGTTAAAGAAGAATGGAGACTCGTCAGTCTAGTCTCATTCCTTATAAAGACTATGCAAGGAGGTTGTTGACTTTCTTTAATAAAGTTGAATTGCATCATATTCCCCGTGAAAAAAATCAGATGGAAGATGCTCTAGCCACTTTGACCTCTATGATTAGAGTGAATCATTGGAATGATGTGCCTGAGATTAATGTTATGCATATTGATATACCTGATCATGTGTTTGCGGTAGGAAAAGTAAAAGATGATAAACCTCGGTATCATGACATTAAATCTTTCATCCAGAGTCAGGAGTACCCACTTGGGGCATCCAACAAAGACAAGAAAACTTTGAGAAGATTGGTTGTCAATTTCTTTTTGAATGAAGATGTGCTATACAAGAGAAACTTTGACATGGTCCTGCTCAGATGCGTGGATAGACATGAGGCAGACATGTTAATGAAAGAAATTCATGAAGGATCCTTTGGTACCCATGTCAATAGGCATGTTATGGTTAAGAAAATATTGAGAGCAGGTTCCTATTGGATGACAATGGAATCTGGTTGTTGTAAATATGTGAAGAAGTGTCATAAGTGCCAGATTTATGCTGATAAAATTCATGTGCCACAGACTCTTCTCAATGTTATCTCATCTCCATGGCCTTTCTCTATGTGGGGGAATTGACATGATCGGTATGATTGAACCCAAGGCTTCGAACAAACACTGTTTCATTTTAGTGGCCATTGATTATTTTACCAACTGGGTTGAAGAGGCATCGTATGCTAATGTGACCAAGCAAGTGGTGGTCATGTTTATCAAGAACCAAATTATTTGTCGATAAGGAATCCCTAGAAAGATCATTACTAATAACCGGTCAAATTTGAACAATAAGATGATGAAAGAGTTGTGTGGTGATTTCAAGACTGAGCATCATAATTCTTCTCCCTGCAGACCAAAGATGAATGTGGTTGTTGAAGCTACAAATAAGGACATTAAGAAGATTATCCAAAAAAATGGTTATGACATACAAGGACTAGCACGAGATGTTCCCTTTTACTTTACATAGGTATCGTACATCTGTATGCACTTCAAGAGGGGCAACCCCTTTCTCACTTGTATATGGTACGGAAGCAGTGCTCCCTATAGGGATTGAAATCCCGTCAATGCGAGTCTTGATGGAAGCTAAACTATCTGAGGTTGAATGGTGCCAAAGTAGGTAAGATTAGCTGAATTTGATTGAAGAAAAGAGAATGACGGCCTTGTGTCATGGCCAGTTATATCAATGGAGAATGAAGAAAGCTTTTGATATGAAGGTCTGACCTCGTGTGTCCAGAGAAGACGACCTCATGCTCAAAAAGATCTCGTCTTTTACCACTAATTCTAGGGGCAAGTGGATTCCTAATTATGAAGGCCCATACGTTGTTAAGAAAGCCTTCTCTGGCAGTTCATTAACTCTTACAACTATGGATAGTGAAGAGTTCACTCGTCCTGTGAATGCCGATGCAATCAAGAAATACTTCGCCTAAAAAATAAAAGAACATCTCGCTAAGTTGAAAACCTAAAAGGGCGGCTTAGGCAAAAATTAGCGTCTCGGTGGGCTGAAAACCCGAAAGGGCGGTCCAAGCAAAATTTAGAGACATAAACAGAAATAATTAGGGATTTTGGCAAGTAAATGCATAAGACCAGACTTGATCACTTGAAGCAACATGGTTCATCAAGGATTCTCATCCTCGTCATTCTCGACATAAGTGTAAAACACAGTGGAATTCAAAGTTGTTAAGGAGAATAGTGGACATTATATTTCAATGTAATCTTTTTCATGTATTTACCATTTTCCAACTTTGTAATGATCCATGGAGTCATGCCATTTGCGAACTACCATTCTATTAATAAAATTTGGGCCTTTGTCCCTTTGTTTGCAATTCTTATATTTGTTTCTATTTTGCAAAATTTCATTTATTTTTTATAATAATTTTTGAAAGAAAAAGTAAATAATAATGATACGTTTGAAAACTACAAAAATATTTTCCTTTGATTTGTGAATACTAAAAGGAATGTCCACAGTCACTTCAAGGAATGGTAAGATCTCGAAGTGCAGAATTCGATGTTCGCCCAAATAGAGTTTGTTCTTGTTGGTGGTATCCCCAACTAAGCGCTAATTCAGGTGTTCTCCAGTTGAGTACTGAGTTTAGCACCCCCGATTAAATCATAGAGTTAGGTTCCATAGTTAAGTATTGATCCAAATTTTCCCAGCTGAGTGTGATACTCTTCTCTAGCCAGGTTTTGATCAAGCAAGTATATATGTTGAAGAATCCCCATTAGGTTTCATCTCCCTTGTTGAGGTTTTGACAATATTTCTCATTAAGAAGTGTTGAGATAGCACTTAACTATCGGGTTTTCTCTCACCCTATGTTAAGTTTTAAAATCCCTCACAGGTTGATTTGTTGCTACCATGTTAACTTCTTAACATTTCCCTGGCAAGTCCAGATTGTTTCTCTTGAGATTGTTGAACCCCGGAGAATTTTCCTTGGAAATCGCCAGCAGATCCCAAAGCAGAATTGTTGCAAAGGTTGTCTTTTGGAAGATTCATGTCGTGTTTACTCCAACTAACCTTTCTACTCCTTAGTAGAATTAATGCAAATGATATCCGTTTCGGAGGTTGATATCCCCATAAAAACTTTGATCTACATGCTTCCCCGACAAGTCTTCATCTTTCTGCAATAGCTTCTATGAGGTTTTCTATCATTCCTCAATCAGAGTTTTGGAAATCTATGTTGTATGACTTCCCCAACATATATTTTTGTTCCCTCAAAGTGGAGTTCACATTATTATCCTGGATTGCTGGTAATAAAAGATTCAAATTTGGGTTTCTCCCCAAGCAGCATCTTTCTTTCCTCAGAGATATGAGCCTTGTAGCAGGACTTCGTTCCTTCAGTGGCTTCTTCTTATCTCCAGCCGAGTCCCTAGCAGATCTTTTTGTGGAATCTCCAGTGGTATTTCCATCTTGTTGAGATCTAGTCGATTATCCGATTGTACCGTGGTGATTGGTCAACCCCGGTTTATCTTTGTGTTTGTTTTGTCAGCATATACATGCATACATTCATTCATACATACATCATGCATATTCATATTCATTTTGCATTTCTTGGTATTTCTTTTTCACATCCTCTAGTGTTGTAACCCCCACAGAGTGTGTATATCCTCTCCAATAGAGTGTTTACCATAAGCACAAAGCGTGTATCCTTTCAAAATCCCCATTGAGTTCATTCCTCATGAGAGGGTTTTGCTTTAGTTTTGCTTTCCAGCTCGTCATCTGGATGGAATTACTCCCCATTTGAGTCATTGGGTAGAGTCTTATTTGACAGTTTTTCTCCAGTTTGTTCCTGGATTAAACTTTGGTCTCCCGCGACATTTATTATGAATCTCTCTAGGATTTGAAACCTGGATGATGAAAAGGCATTTATTTTTCACCTTCGAGGATTTATTTTCCTCAGCATAAATCTGTTTATGATTCCTTGATCAAAAGATGAAGATTTTGTTTCCCCCAACAGTGTTGTGATAACACTCTCTTGTAATCTTTGCTTGATAGCAAGTGGCAATCTCTTTATTCTGAGAAGCTTGCATATCCCTAGCATAGTAAATCTCTACAATGATAAGTGGCAGTCTCTTTTGAGAAGCTTATCCATTCTTGGTGATTCTTCAATCTTTGCAATTACAAGTAGTAATCTCTTTGAGAAGCATGTTTGCTATTTACAACTTTTGTGTAACTTCAAGTGGCGGATTCTTTATTTGAGAACCTTGTATGTCCCCAAATATCAATCTGTACCTTCACATTAAATGGAATCTCTCCAGTTTATCCTCAAGAGACAAGTTTATTTTGAAATCCTTGACCCTCATCAAATCAACTGAAGTCCTAGACTCGTTATTTGAACAGGTGGCATCTCTTTATTTGAGAAGTCTGTTGCGACTCCATCGACTTTTCCATCAAATGGCATCTCTTAGGTATTTCCTATTAGATAAGTTTGTTGTGAAAATTTTTATCGCCAACAGATGGTTGTCTCTTCATTTGAGAAGTCTGTTGTGCAATCTAACCTGCCCATATCTCTTTTAAAGATCCCCGGTAGAGTTATTAATTTATAATTCCTAGTAAGTGTCAGTCCCTTTAGTGGAGACACTTGTAGTTGGTCCTTTTTCAGGTTTGAAACTTGATTAAAGAAGAAGTTGAGCCCTATCCTAATAATGGAAGCTTGTTATCGATCCAGCTTGGTTTGTTATTTGAACAAATGCTTATCTCCTTAAATGAGAATCCTGTTGCGATCCAGTGAATCTTTCATCCCCAACAGATGGATGTCTCTTTATTTGAGCAGTCTCTTGTGTGGATTGACCTGTTCACACCTTTTTTTGAGTATCTCCGACAGAAGTTATTATTTGTCTCCAACAAGTGGCTATCCTTTGTGAAGCTTGTCTGTCTTCTGGCAAGTGGCTATCCTTTGGGAAGCTTGTCTGTTATCCTATTAATCTTTGTCTACCAAAGATGCTTTCCCCAGTTGAGCAAATGACTTTGAGATTCCCCCAGTGGAGTCCAAATCCTCTTTCCTCTCTATCTCCAGCATTTTTAAGTTGTAGTTTCATCTACGCACTTTTTCCATCTCTTGGGAAATTTTACATTACCCAATTGGATCTCTTTATTATTTATCCGCTGCAGAGTTTCTTTTTCCTCTGCTAATTTTCTCCAGCAGTTGTTTGTCTCCCGTGATATCTTTTCCCCCACATAGTTCTGTGTTTACATCCATATCATATCATACCATACCATGAGCATTTTGCGGTATCTTAGGGCCAAAAATTGGGTCTTCTGTATTTAAGTCCATTTTATCTTGTCGAGACAAAGATGTCAATCTTCATATCTCTGGATAGAAGAAACTTAAATAGGGGCATCTGTCTCACCCTAATTTTTTCCCCTAGGATCCCACCTCATTTGCATATTCACAATGCATCAAGATCACAAGCTTGGTTGACTCCTAGCCCTCTCACCTTTGGGTTTGTCTTTGTAGAGATCACCAAGAACCTTTTTGTGTATGTTTCTTTTTGTGCTTATATGCTTTATATTTCACTAACCATTAATCAAAATACAAAAATATGTGCCTTGTCCCTTTGTTTCTTTTGCGAGGTTGGGTTTGAAATAAAGAGCACCAAGGGAATTTATCCTCGGTTAGGGTTTGAATTCTTCAAGTTTAAATGTGATCAACCATTGATTTTAAGGGCAATTCATCAAAGCATGACCTCTAATCTCAAGTCATAAGGTCTCAAGCATCATTCAATTCCATTTTAATAAAAGACATTTCAAGTTGGATGACTTATTTCTCAAGAAACTTCAAAGGTTCATGTGTTTATTTTCATGCCTTCATCAAGTTTCTTCAAGCCATGGCATGCTTCATCAAAGAACAAACAAGGGTACATCATTTTGAGTCCATATGGTCATCAATGTGCCTTGAAATGTAAAGAAAGTCCAAAGGTTACAAGTTTATTCAAGGAAGTTTGACCAAAAAGTCAACATTTTAAGCCTAAGTTCAAGACTTTGCAACTTCTACATACTTCAACATTTTTTAATACTTGTTTGGGAAAATGACTCATCTTGACATCCTCTCTAACTTCTCTTCACAAGTCAATAGCCAATTGTGCTTGGAAGACCATCAAAAGTTTGAAGACATTATAAGTTATCTTGTGGGCTTAGAAAATTTTGGCCTAAGTTCAAGCTTGGCATTCCTAACTTCCAAAGATCATAACTCCTTATTTATTCAACTTTTATGGGCCCTTCTTTTGCCAAATATCCCTTTTTATGTCCTCTGCAACTTTTCTTTAGAGGTCAAACATCAATTCATGCTCTAAGGACCTCAAATCTTGAAGCCCATTTGTGCACAAAACTAGGTCATGGCATGTTTGACCAAATGCCTAACCTAATTTTCAGAGCCACAACGTCAACTTTCACCTCATGCCATTTTCACCTGAAGCATCCTTTTGGATTGGTTCTTTTTGAATTGTGTTCTACTCCATGAATAAATCATTTAGCTCAAAGAGATTCAAGAAACGCACGAGTGGATTGCATTTGGCCTAGCTATGAACATGACCCCATAGACTCTGCTCTTGGTTCAAGTTTCAGGTCACGCATTTCATGCTAATCTCAATCTGGGACCACAACACATATGCAAACTTATTTCAATCACTAAAACGCATCTCACCAAGTGCAAAACGACTAATTCCAAGCCTTGAGTCACGCATTTCACCTTGCTTCACACGATTGCAAAAATGAGAAAATTCTAGAATGAATTCACATGTTCTGGATCTGATCTCACACACTTGAGCTCATCATTTCATTTCCTATAAATAGAGGAAGTTTTCCCCTTCATTTTCAAACTTTGAAAGCCAAGAAATCCCGGATACTCTGAAGCTTGAAACCACCTCAAAACCAGAAACTCATTTTCCAAATTTAGCTTCGTTTTGCTTCAATTCTTACCCTAGAATCCATCACCGGACTCTTCTGAAGCTAGCCAAAGAATTACCACAGCTTTCCGTGACCTCTAAGCAGCAAACCGATTCCACTATTTTCAGACTTTGAATCTCATTTGGGAAAGGTTGATATGAGTTTCATTTGCATCCAAACAAGTTACCATTCTCTTCGCCTTATTTTTCTGATCATTTCCCCTAACCTAACTAGAATTTATTCTTCATCTTTGGAATTTAATTTTTGTTTGAAGTAGCTAGGGTCCTTGCGTATTTCTGCAAATTCTCCTTGCTCGGATAAAATAAATTGATCTTGAGTAAGGAGACATGAATGATGAAGTAAGACGAAGCTTGCATCATGAGTGTTTGAGCTTAAAATTACAGTTCATGATCGTGCCAAAGCTAGGGTTTAGAGGTTAAAGATGGAGTTCTTTACGCCTTCTGGATCGAGAATTCAAATCCTGAACAAAAACGTATTGCCACGCAAATTTTTTGAATCTTCCTTAGTCGTTATGATCATGTGCAAGGATCTTAATGTGAGGGTACATTGAATTTAAGTCCTGACCATGGGATTTGGTAACTGGACTTTAGTAATTGGATCTGATGGCTACACGTGTTTTTATCACCAACCTTTGATTTAATCTGATGGTTGTGGCTTTTTCCAGTCTTTTATTTTATTTTCTTTTTCTCATTTTATTTCAAAATTTCATTAAAAATACATCCATTAACATTTTTCACTCCATTTTTTTAATAGTTTCATAAAAATATTTTCTATTTTCTGAGCTATTTTACATATTTTTATTTCATCATTTGCTATTTTTCATTGTTTTCTTCATTTTTCATGCATTTAAAATAGTTTAAAATTACTTTTATGCATTTTAAAATTCTCCAAAATTTTATATATGATTCTTGAGTTGTTTCTGACTTGTAGTAATTTTCATGAGCCTTGTTTTGTTGTTTAGAGGTTCCTTCCTTGTTTTCTCTTTTATTGATTTTAAAATTCATTTAAAAATCATTTTATGCGTTTTTATTTGCATTTTATTGTTTTGTGATTGGTTTGCTGGTTGTAGCCTTGCATCATAACTTGTTGATCAAGTTTCTCCTCAATTTCAATGGACTTTGGGTGTTGATGAGGTCGGATGAACCTTCATCAATACAAATCTATCATTAAATGAATCATTTGATTCATTTTTGGTGCTTTGTGTTGATAATAGGTTTAGTGCCTTAATCCACCAAGAAAGATGATTGAAATTGATGATGAAGCGATCTTGAGTATTGATTTAATTTGGTTATCTCTTCATTTTTCTCCTTCTTTTCTTTTTCTTTTCTCTTGATCAATTGGATGATGTGTTGTCCATCTTATTCATGAGGTTTGGATTGATGCTTGATGAACTTTCATCATTTTAAATTTACCATTTGATTGATCATTGATCATTAGAGGTACTTTGGATTGATGCATAAGTTTGTCCTAAGTGTCATGAAGGATTGATTAATGGACCAATCTCCTTGCCTTAGTGCTTTATCCCTCCTTGGTTTTGACTTGTGTTACATGTTTTAGGAGTATGATATTTATCACATCTCTAACATATATGGTACATAAATTATTATTGACTGGCCTCCCATAGTATGATCTTCCTTATAGATTGTGCTACGATTGCTTAACATAGCGCTAAATTTGTCCCGAATCAGATTATTAATTCTAACACTTATACTAACCATATAATTGTGCTAACATTTATTTTTATGCCATTTACTTTTATGCACCTTTACCTTTATTTCATTAACTTTCTTGCTCCTTATACATATATTACTTTATTGTTATCATTTACATATCATATTGCCATTGTTTATGTTTATGCCTTTTTATTTTGTCCACTTGGACCTTTTTCTCTTTCTTTTAAGACATTAATAAAGGCTAAACCACTAAAAGACTTAATGCTTCCTTGGACTATTGGTTACTATCCCTTGCTTGGATGTTGAACTTATGGACTTAGAATTAGGTTCTTGATCCTTTGCTTTGGAGTTATGCCTTGAGACCTTGGAATTCATTTGGTACCTTGACCTTGAGTTGACTTTTGGAAGACTTGGCTTTGTTACCTCATCTTTGGCATTGGCTTAAATTCTTCTGTATCTGATGCTTGGTTATTTCTCTCTTATTTGGTTGCTTGTTGCTTGATCTAAATGATGGGAGTTTTGGCTTAACTTATGTCAGAGGCTTGCCCTTAGTTATATCTTTCCTTCCTTAGCTTTTACTTTGTGCTTTAGGACAGCCTCTTCATCTCCTCCCCTTTTATAATTTTCAAAATCTTCTCCCTTTTTCAAAATCTTCTTGTTTTTAAACTTGAACCACTTTCTCAATAAACCTTGACTTTGTCAAGTGATTTTCAAACTCTTTTTCTTAAATAAAATGTTAATTCATCTTAAGCATATCAAGACCATTTTTTAATACTTAAAAAATACATAACCCATTCAAAACATTTTGTGCCCTTTGTGCAGTTTTCCTTTTAAAAAATTTCTTAAGGTTTATACATGAGCCATTTTCATAGTTGAGATGTAATTCTCCTATCCTCATAGTGATGTTTGATGTTGATTCTTTTCCACTTGAGAGAGCTAGTGGCATACTTGTTGATTTCAATCCAAGTTGGAGCCCTTCTCAATAGTGATGCAAATATCCATTTTCATATACTTGTTGGTGACTATTTGAATTTTCTCCTTAAAATGACAAGTTGTCTTTCCATTTAAAATCAATCACAATAAATCTCTTTTGTTATTTTTACCACGAACTACGAGATATTGATCCTTCATTGCACTTTGTGGGTACGTAGGCACGAGGCTCAGGAAGTCTTGTCAAACACCGAAAACCCTAAAAATATTTCTCTTCTCATTTTCTCATCTCCTCAATCTTTTTGCAAACAACACCTTTTAAGCCAAACATAGATTTTCAAGAGGTTCCTATAGAGTACTAAATATGTTTTGGGTGCTAACACCTTCCCATTGCATAACCAACCCCCTTACCCCTTTATCTGTTTTTATTAGTTTTGTTTTAAAACTTCTTTGGGTTTTATTCGTTCTTTTCCCCGTTCCTTTTCAAAAATAAATGTGCGGTGATGACTCTTGCTTTATGAGTTAAGTTAATCAATAACTTAATCTCAAATTTTCCCGCTACAATATGTATCGATACATACCGAGTTGATTCTTAAAGGATTTGAATCTCCCTCTAATGTATTGATACATCTGTAAGATGAGTCGATACATCTTGCGAATGGGTCGATTCATTCATAGTTGGAGTCGACTCCATCTGAAAGGTCTTTTTAAGTAAACGCCAATGCCTTCAATGTATCGATACATTAATGGGATGGGTCATACATTCATCAAATGAGTCGACTCCTCCGTGTTTGGAGTCGACTCCTTTTAAAGCATTTTTTCAAATAATTGGCTATTTCCTTTAATATATCGACTCCTTCATGGCTTGTATTGACTCATTCAGCTTATGTATTGACTCATTCTAGTTTGGAGCAAATACATTATGTACCAAGTTTCTAAATTTGCATTTTGGCTCAAAATATTTTTTGCTCATTTATTTTTTCACACCCACACACACACACGCACATATAAATAGGCATTCATGCATCATTTCTAAAATGCAAACCTAAAAGATACAAAGAATTCTCATTATCTTCAACATTTCTTTGCATGCATTCAACAACTACACGTAATCATTTTTGTTGCTTGTTATCAAGACAAGACTGATAAGGTCCAATTTAGGTTGGTGTAATCAAATTGGGTTGAGTTTTTCTTTGGGGGGTTTCATAGATAAAACCTTTAGGGTTTTTACTCCATGATCAAGGGTTAATTTAGAGGTTTTTGCACAAGTCTTTGCAATTTGGATTTTGCCCAGTGAAAACTTTGAAGAATGAGGGTTCTTGCAAAGGAGTAGCGGTAAGTGAAGGATCAATTGAAAGCCTTAGGGTAAGATTTCACATTTTGGATTCAGCCGAGTGAAAGCTTTGAAAAATGGTGGTACAGTCAAAGGAGTAGCGGTAACCGGGGGATCAAATTGGAGCTCTTGTGTGACTTGATATAGCTAAGATCAAGGGGAAATAATAAGTTAGGATCAACATCAAACATATGATTTTGGGGTTTAAATTTCTACTACTTCTCTTATAAACTGATATTGCAAAAGTTAAATACAATATCTCAATTGAATTTCATATTTAGGGTAGACGTACCCATAGTGAAAACAATTTGGGAACCGCCTAAACAAATATTAGTATTCTCTCTCTCTGTCTTTCTCTCTCTCTCTCTCTCTCTCTCTCTCTCTCTCTCATTTTATATATATATATATATATATATATATATATATATATATATATATATATATATATATATATATATATATATATATATATATATATATATATATGTGTGTGTGTGTGTGTGTGTGTGTGTTGAAGTGTTTTAAAACTGTATTTGTGAAACCATTGCAATCTAAACAATTGCAATTGATTTGTTACACATCCAACACAAAGAGAATTAATCTTGGTGTATTGCACACCAAATGTTTGATATTTTGACTGCACATTAAGTGTTCGATAAAATTCCTTAGTCCAGTTTTATTTTACTTCTCATTGGAAATCGTTTATCTTAATGTGGTTTGTATTCAAATGAATTATATTGAACTCGTTGGTTTTCTTTTCTCATCTTTATAATACGTTCTACTACTGTTTGTATGTGTCGTACCTTGAAAAATACGATAATTCGCGATGGACGTGGAAAAACATAGTTCAAACAGAGTCAGCACCGAACTTTATTTATTCCAAGAAGGAAAGAGAAAATACCGATAAAACCTTTAAGAAAGGAAAATGGTCGTCGCAACCAAATTCGGATTCGGGAGTCGATTACGCAGGGGAAAGGTATTAGCACCCCTCACGTCCATTGTACTCAACGGGAACCTCTTAGTCTAATTTGTGATTGAATGTTAACTCATGCTATTTGTTTTCTTCTAAGCGAATAATGCAAAAGGTAAGAGAAAAAGGTTTTGTTTGCTAAGGGGAGATGGGTAGTTTTTTATTATGGTGTTCGCCAAGGATTAGGGCCCTTGTGCTTACGTATCTTCATTGTGAAATGAAGAATCGGAGCGTCCATAGTTCGTGAGGATACCAAAGCAGTACTTTATGAGTTAAAGCTCTTTGAGGATACCAAAGTAGTATCTCAAGAACAAATAAGATTCTCTACACCAATGAAGCAGTATCTTTTTTATTGAGATATTTCGACTAGGGGAATAATACCTAAATCGCCTCTCAGATTCTCCAAGGATACTATAGCAGTATCTCAAACAAGAGCGTGAGACTTTCTAAATCACACGAAGTTGTACCTTATTAATTAAGGCTCTCCGAGGATACTAGAACGATATCTCAAACAAGACATGAGATTCTTTGGGTCGCACGAAGCAGTACCATATATGTTAAGGCTCTTTGAGGATACCAAAGCAGTATCTCAAGAACAAATGAGATTCTTTAAACCATTGAAGTGGTATCTTATTGATCGAGATATTCCAACAAGGGGAACGATACCTCAAACACATCTAAGATTCTCCAAGGATACTAGACAATATCTCAAATAGAGAAATATGAGATTCTTTGGATCGTACGAAGTAGTACCTTATGAGTTAAGGCTCTCCGAGGATACCAAAGCAGTATCTCAAGAACAAATGAGATTTTCTAAACCAATGAAGCCATATCTTGTTGATCGAGATATTCCAACAAGGGGAACGATACCTCGATCACATCTAAGATTCTCCAAGGATACTAGAGTAATATCTCCAACAAGGGCATGAGACTCCTTGGATCGTACGAAGTAGTACCTTATGCGTTAAGGCTATTCGAGGATACCAAAGCAGTATCTCAAACAAGAAATGAGATTCTCTGAATAGCACAAAGCAGTGCCTTATAGGTTAAGGCTCTTCGGGGACACTAGAGCATTATCTCAAGTGCTGAATATTTTGGGGAAAACAACTTAAGCAGGACTCCTTTTGGAGGAAGTGTGCTAGCAAAGCTGTGTGGGGGAAAATCTCATGAGAAACTTTTTAGGATAACATCTGCTTGGGGAGCAGTAAAAGCGAAAATGATGGGGATTATCATTATCGACTATAGAATTAAAGAATGACTTGTTGAGGAATAGAAATTCCATGAGCATGTGCGGGGTATTAGTTCTTATAGAGAAATACGATCGCCTTTGAGGGAGGACTGACCATGATGCTTATTGATTGATCTTGGATCCTGTTATTCTATGTTTGATATGATGTTTCACTTTGGGTGGAAATGCCATGCATTGTATGATGCATGGATATGTACACGAGGATGCAACTGTTGGGGATTCTGATGCATGTAGGAATTCAAGAGACTGGTTGGTGAAGCTTCTTGTTTTAACAGAGAGACTATCCATAGGTATGCTAATGATTGATATGATTGTGTTTAATGTTATTCCTGTATGGTTAGAATGTTACGTATGATGCATTTCATGCATGTGACAATGCAAATGATTGGGTATGCTTGGGATAGGTCTCCCTTTTGAGGGTGAGATCCTTTACGGTGCCACTGGGGATTGGATTTGGGAAATGCTAAGTGAAATTGGACTTTTGCTTTTCCTGGTTGCCAATATGGATTGGACTTTAGGTTTTATGAGGACGCCAACATGGTGGACTTTTACTAATTGCTAATGAAGATTGGACTTTGGATGTGCGCCAAGCAAGGTTAGACTTTTGGTTATTTGAAGATGCCAATAGAGATTGGACTTTTGGGGATTATGAAGGTGCCAACAGGGTGGACTTTTAAGTAGTTGCTAATGAAAACTGGACTTTAGATGTGCCCCAAGCAAGGTCAGAATTTTGGTTATTTGGTGTTTGCCAATAGGGATTGGACTTTGGGTAAGTGCCAAGCGAGGTTGAACTTTGAGGATTATGGAGGTGCCAACAGGGTGGACTTTTAGGTAGTTGGCAATGAAAATTGCACTTTGAGGATGGATTTGACTACTCGACATCCGAAACTTGATAACGTTGTGAGCGACAAGAGAATGTGAATGCCCTGATGGGATTCTACAGAGGCTCATTGCCATGGAGTTGCATATGTACAGATCCCTGAGAGGACTATGCTGCTTATGCTGAAATAGCCATAGTGACTGGCAAATGATCTGATCTTCTTATTCGACGAGGGCATCACTAGGGACTGTCAATCTCCCTTTAGATTTTTCAAACATCAAAACAATCTTACTGTTTTTTCAAATGTTGTTATTATTAACCAAAGTTTCAAAATAGAGTTTATCAAAAATAAAGACATTTTGCAAACAAACAGATAAAGTAAAAACAAATGGGCATAAATTTAATGAGAAATTTCTCTTTTCATTGATTTGACCCTTGAATGGGTATGTGTACATAAGGATGCAATTCCTTGATGAGTTAATTGATGTGCAAGAAAAAGTACAATGACAATGAAAATTATTGAGATTCCACTGAGTTTCAACATTGCTATGGCCCCTATGACTTTAAAGATCTAAACGCCTTACTTCGTAGGAAGACGGCTGGATTGATTCCTATCTTCTATATTACATCAGGATCAAGTGGATGTGCATACTATATACTTTTCCTTGGAATTTGTCCCTAACGTATGCATGGTTCGCCCTTTCGGGTTTTCAATCCATTGGGACACCCATTTTTGCCTGAGCCGCCCTTTCGATTTTTCAACTCAGCGGACCAGATTTTTTATTTTATCCCTAATTTCTGCCTGGACCGCCCTTTTGGGTTTTTCAGTCCACCAGGATAGCCATTTTTGCCTAAGTCTCCCTTTCAGATTTTCGACTTAGTGATTTTTGTATTCCATTTTTATAGGCAAAGCATCTTTTGACTGAGTTTGTGTTCACTGGGTATGGTAATTCATCACCATCCATAGTTGCAAGAGTTAAAGCACCACCAAAGAATGCTCTTACTACAACATATGATCCCACATAATTAGGTGTCCACTTGCCCCTGGATTCATTATACATTGACATGATCCTCTTGAGCACTAAGTCACCTTCCTGGAAAGTCTGAGGGTACACCTTCTTGTCAAAAGCTTTCTTCAGACACCTTTGATTGAGTTGACCGTGACATAATGTTATCAAGTGCTTTTCCTCTATGAGGTTGAGCTCATCAAACCTTGTTTGGACCCATTATGCCTCATCTAGTTTAGCCTCCATTAGGACTCTCAGTGATGGGATTTTAACTTCTATTGGAAGAACCGCTTCTATGCCATAAACCAATGAATAGGGGGTTGCCACTATTGAAGTACGCACTGAGGTGCGGTAGCCGTTCAACGCAAAAGGTAGCATTTCATGCCAATCCTTATATGTGATCACCATTTTTTGAATGATCTTTTTGATGTTTTTGTTAGCTGCCTCGACGACTCCATTAATCTTGGGTCTGTATGGTGATGAGTCGTGGTGTTCGATTTTGAAACTTGCACACAACTCTTTCATTGTTTTTTTGTTGAGATTTGACCCATTATCAGTGATGATTCGGTTGGGAACCCCATATTTGCATATGATGTTGTTCTTCAAGAAGTGAGCAACCACTTGCTTGGTAACATTGGCGTAAGATGCGGCTTCGACCCACTTGGTGAAGTAGTCTATGGCAACCAATATGAAATGGTGTCTATTTTAAGATTTTGGTTCAATCATCACAATCATCTCTATCTCCCACAAGGAGAAGGGCCATGGTGTGGTCAGGACATTTAGAGGAGTAGGAATAACATGAACTTTGTCAGCATATATTTGGAATTTGTGACAAGTTCGGGCGTGATGATAATAATCAACCTCCATGGTTAGCCAATAATAGCCTGATCTTAGGATTTTCTTTGCCATCGCATATCCACTTGCATGAGTGCCAAAGGATCCTTCATGTATTTCTTTTAAATTTTATCTGCTTCATGTTTCTCCATGCATCTAAGCAAGACTGTATCATGATTTTGCTTGTACAACACATTTCCATTTAGGAAAAAATTTGTTGCCGACCTTCTCAAGGTTCTTTTATCTATGCTCAAGGCACCTTCTGGGTATTCTTGCTTTTCCAGGTAGCATTTGATATCATAGAACCACGGTTTGTCATCTGACTCTTATGCAGTGGTCAATTAATGAGCAGGCTCCTCAAAGTGTCTGAGATCAATGGATGGCTGATGGTTAGGCCATATCAATTTGTACATAGATGCTAATGTTGCCATACCATCCGCCATTTGATTCTCTTCTCGAGGCACATGAGTGAAAATGATATCATCGAATATGGGGAGTAATTTCGACACATAATCTTAATATGGAACTAAGTTGATGTGTCTTGTTTCCCAATCACCTCTGATTTGGTGAATTACCAGGGTAGAGTCTCCAAAAACATCAAGGGTTTTGATCCTCAAGTCAATGGCTTCCTCTAATCCCAGTATGCAAGATTCATATTCAGCCATGTTATTTGTGCATTTGAAGCAAAACTTGGTTGTGAATGGTAGGTGAAAGTTATTAGGAGATGTTAGTAATGCCCCAATTCCATGACCATAAGCATTAGAAGCATCATCGAACATGAGAGTCCATCGCTCCCCTGGTTCGAGTCCTTCATTAGGTCCAAGCTCCTCATAGTCTCTTACAACCATGATGTCCTCATCTGGATAGTCAAATTTCAAAGGCTGGTAATCTTCCATCGGTTGATGGGCAAGATGATTTGCTAGCACACTACCTTTGATGGCCTTTTGAGTAACATAATGAATGTTGTACTCTAATAAGAGCATTTGCCATCGGACAATTCTAACAGTGAGAGTTGGTTTCTCAAATATATATTTGATAGGATCCATCTTGGAGATTAGATATGTAGTACATGTCATACCCTAATTTTTACCCCTAAGATCCCACCTCATTTGCATCTTCACAATGCATCAAACTAGGTTCTCCTCTAGCCCCTTCATCCTTGGGTTTGCTTATGTAGAGATCACGAAGCAAATTTCTTTGTATTTTTTCATTTGTGTTTATGTACTTTATATTTCACTAACCACTAAACAAAATATCAAAAATATGCTTTGTCCCTCTTATTTTTTTGCAAGGTATGGTATTATACAAAAAGCATCAAGCATGGTTCCTCAACTAGGGTTTTGGTCCCTCAAGTTGAAGTGTGGTCCATTATTGATTTTCAAGGGCTATCTCATCAAACCATGGCTTCTAATCTCAAAGTACAAGGTTTCAAACATCATTCAATCTCATTTTGATCAAAGATATCTCAATGTTTAGTAGCATGTTCTTCAAGAGAAGTCAAAGGTTCATGTGTTTATTTTCATGCCTTCATCAACAAGTTACCTCAAGCTTTGGTCAATTTAATCAAAGGACATTCAAGGACACATTACTTTGAGTTCATATGATCAACCATGTGCTTTGAAAGGTAAGCAATTTCCAAGTTTACAAGTTGATTCAAGGAAGTTTGACCTAAAAAGTCAACATTTCAAGTCAAAGTTCCAAAGATCACAAATCCTTCAATTCTCAATATTTTTGAATGCTTCTTTTTGCATATTAATCTTATCAACATCCTCTTCAACTTCTCTTTACATAACAAGAGCCAATTATGCTTGTAGGATCATAAAAATTATAGGTCATTTGTGGACTTAGTGAAATTTTGCCTATTTTCAAGTGACTTTTTCTCAACTTTCAAGAATCACAACTTCTTAAATTTTTAACATTTGGAGCTTATTCTTTTTGCAAAAATATCATTTGTGATACTTTCTACAAGTTTGCTTCAATGGTCAAAGTCAAATTGTGCTTGGAAGGCCATGGAATCCATTGATACATTATAGGTCATTTTCAGCCATTTGGACTTAGAATATTTTAAGTTTGGTTTGCCAGATTTTTGTGCCAACTTGAACATGCCATAAATTTTTGCTCAAGTATCCAAATGAAACCTTTCTTGGCATATTGTGATCCTTGCCATGATGTTAATCAATTGCAAAAAGAATGGGATCAAAAGGCTTCTTGTACAAGATGCCCCATTGATGCAAACATGGTTACTTGGAACTGAAGATTTGCACCATGATTAGATTTTTACCTCAACTAATCTTCAATTACAAGCCAAATTACCATGTGTTTTGGACCAAAACATGTTTAATCAAGTGCCCTGAAGCTAAATGACTCATAAAACGCATGGTTTGGCTGAGTTTTGAGCTAATTTAAGTCACATTTCTTCATGATGAGGGTGCACACGAATTCAACAAATTCTGGATCATTCCATCCCTCTCTACATTCCATCATCCTCTCCTATAAATAGAGGACCTCATTTACTTCATTCTCAAGCTTTTGATAGCCAGAAACCCCTGCTCCACTCTCAAATTTTTCCAGAAAATTGCACTATCGTGTTTTAATTTCTAGCTTAATTCAACTTAATTTCTTGATTCCATTAGCTCTATCGTGTTCCTCTGAAGCTTCTGTAACAATTCCCAAGATCCAAGAGTCCCTAAATTGCCCATACCAAATCCAGTTTCAAAGCTCCTCCGATCATTTTTTACAAGTTAGTTTGAAGCTCCATTTTCAATCAAACAAGTTACCACAATGTAATCCTTTGCTTGCTGAGTGTTTCCCCTAACCTAGCTGACGCTGATAGCTTATGTTCATCATTTAATTTTTGTTTTCGTATTTGTGTGTTCTTCTGATTTTCCTCAAAATGCTCCCTACTCCCTTTCAATAAATAAAAATGGAGAACGAGGTTGAGTTCGCCTTGATGAGACGGTTGCAATGATGATGGTTTCATGTCTTAATGTTACCATTTAGCAATCTCTGGTGACCATCTCACCGGAGAGGTTGGACGATGACCTGAGGTGTCATACACACTGATATTTTGTTTTAATTCGATTGGTCTAATTCAAATGTGATTCTGTGTGTTATTTCCACTGTGCATCATCATCTTAGGAGCGTGAGATCTGCCACGTCAATTAATGCAGTCAGATCCTACGCTCCTCCTTTTTTCTCATTTATTTCTTTTCTGTTTTTATTTTTAAATTGCATTTTTTTTAAATTCATAGAAAATTCATTTTAAATCCAAAAAAACTCAATAATTTCTAAAATTCTCTTTTATTTTTCTCTTTTTGATTTTATATTTTTCATATTTTATTTTTATCATTTTCTATTTTTCATGATTTTTCTCTTTTTTGAAGCATTTTAATTAGTTTAAAAATATTTTTATGCATTAAAAAATTCTCAAAAATTTTATTTAACATTCTTGACTTGTTTCTTACTTGTATGATTTTTCTTGGTCATTTGTGATTTGATTTGATGCATCATTTGCATTTTCATCTTTATTTTCATTTTAAAAATCATTTTAGTGCATTTTAATTCATATTATTGCATTTTATTCTTGTTTGACCTTTGTTGACTTTTGTTGGCCTTGGATCTTGGTTGATTTGGTCACAAGTTTCATCAAACTCAATGGATCTTGGGTGTTGATGGGGTGAAAACCTTAATCCACCAAAATGGATGATTGATTTTGATGATAACTTGATCATCACTTGGATTCATTTTGGTTTTGCTATTTTGTTTGATCCTCTCTTCTTCATCCCTTTCTTTTTTCTTTTTCACCTTTCTTTGAATCAATTGGAGGATGTGTAGGCTATCTTGTTCATGAGATCTTGTGTGGTGCTTGATGAACTTTCATCATTTCAAATCTACCATTGGATTGATCATTTGATCAATTGAGGTACTTTGGATTGATGCATAAG
Organism: Lathyrus tuberosus; assembly: GCA_022829125.1. Classification (NCBI taxonomy): domain Eukaryota; kingdom Viridiplantae; phylum Streptophyta; class Magnoliopsida; order Fabales; family Fabaceae; genus Lathyrus; species Lathyrus tuberosus. Next base: position 6,975,259 of record JALAZF010000193.1, read on the forward strand.
TTTGTCCTAAGTACCATGAGGGGTTGATTGATGTAATGGATCCATCTTTCCTTGACTTAGGTCTTGATCAACCTTGTTTTGACTTGTGCTACATGTTTTAGGAGTATGATCTTCATATCATATCTCTAACATGTATGGTACATAAATTATTATTGACCGACCTCCCATAGTATGATCTTCCTTATAAATTATGCTACGATTGCTTAACATAGCGCTAAATTTGTCCCTAAATAGAAAGTGATCATTTGATCCAATTTTAGATATGAGTCATTTTTAGCTTAGATGTAAATCTCCTATCTTTATAGTGTGTAGATTCTTTTCCACCTAAGAGGGCTAGTGACATACTTGTTGATTTTATCCAAGTTGGATCCCTTCTTAAAGGATGATGCAAAGTTCTCACACTTGTTGGGTTGATTAGTTGAGTAATCTACTTTAAATGACAAAATGGCTTCATTAACACTAACACTAACTTTAATTGTACTAACTTTTACTTTATTCCTTTTATTTTTATGCTCTTTTATCTTTATGCTTTTTATTTTTTTATGCTCTTTATTTTTATTCTTATCATTTCATATCATATTATTATCTTGTTTATGTTCATTGCCTTTTTTCTCTTTGTCTATTTGGACCTTTTTATTTTATTTTTAAGACACTAATAAATGCTTAAACACTTAAAAGACTCTTAATATTCCTTGGACTATTTGGTGACTATCCTTTGCTCATGGATAATTGACTTAGAATTAGGTTCCTTGCCCTATGCTTTGGAGTTATATCTTGAGATCTTGGATCTTATTTGGCACTTTGACCTTGAGTTGACCTCCTTGAAAACTTGGCTTAGAGACTTGGTTTTCATCCAATGCTTGGTTATTATTGCTTATCTTTGACTTGTTTATGTCAAAGGTTTGGTATCTTGGTTAGATTTTTCCTTCCTTAGCTTTTATTTTATGCTTTAGGATAGTCTCTTCATCTCCTCCCCTTCTTAAAATTTCAAAATCTTCTCCCTTTTTCAAAACCTTCTTCTTTTAAACTAGAACCACTTTCTTAATAAAACTTGACTTTGTCAAGTGATTTTTTTAAAAACCATTTTTTCTTAATAAATGATAATCAATCTTAAGCATACTTAGACCATTTTCATAAGACTTAAAAGAAATACTTAACTCATTAAAACCATTTTGTGCCTTTGTGCACTTTTGCTTTTAAATTTTTCATAAGGTTTAGACATGAGTCATTTTCATAGTTGAGATGTAATTCTCCTATCTCCATAGTTATGTTTAGTGTTAACCCTTTTCCACTTAAGAGAGCTAGTAGCATACTTGTTGATTTTAATTCAAGATGGAGCCCTTTTCAATAATTATGCAAAGGTTCATTTTCATACACTTGTGGGTGACTAGTTGAGTATTCTCCTTAAAATGGCAACTGTCTTCCCATTTAAAATCAATCAAAACAAATCCCTTTTGTTATTTTTACCACGAACTACGAGGTTTTGATCCTCCATTGCACTTTATGGGTACGTAGGCACGAGGCTCAAGAAGTCTTGTCAAACACAAAAAAATATTTAAAAAAAAATACTTCTCTTCTTATCTCCACCATCTTTTGCAAACAACACCCTTTTAAGTCAAATGCTAGATTTGCAAAGAGGTTCCTATATAGTACTATAGACGTTTTGGGTGCTAACACCTTCCCTTTGCGTAACCAACCACCTTACCATTGTCTCTGTTTTTTATTAGTTTTGTTTTAAAACTTCTTTAGGTTTTGTTCGCTCTTTTTCCTTTCCTTTGGAAAAATAAAAGTGCGGTGGCAACTCTTGTTTTGTGAGTTAAGTTAATCAATAGATTAATCTCAAATTTTCCCGCTATAGTGTGGGTCAACACGTACTGCCTGAGACGCTTAACAGCCCATGCAAGTGCACAACAAGTCTTTTAGAGTAATGATTATCTTGTCTCACAGTTATTGAACTTCTTGCTGAGATAATAAATGGTATGCTCTTTCTTGTCAGTCTTGTCTTATTGCCCCAGTACACAACCCATGGATTCATCCAGCACTGTTAAATACATGATAAGTGGCCTCTCTGGAACAGGAGGTATCAGGATTGGTGTTTCTTGCAAGTATTCTTTAACTTTGTCGAAGGCAGATTGACAATCGTCATTCCACTCAATCGCTTGATCTTTCCTCAAAAGCTTGAAGATTGGTTTGTAAGTGGCAGTAAGATATGAGATAAATCTAGCAATGTAATTCGATCTCCAAAAGAAACCACAAACTTCTTTCTCTGTTTCAGGTGCAAGCATACTTTGAATAGCTCCGACCTTATCAGGATCCACTTCAATTCCCTTTTGGCTAACGATGAAACCCAATAACTTTCCAGAGCGAACCCCAGATATGCGGTTATTAGGGATAAGTCTCGGTCGAAACTTTCTCAATCAGATAAACAGTTTTTGCATATTGAATAAGTGTTCCTCTTCAGTTTGAGACTTGGTAATCATATCATCGACATACACTTCAATCTCTTTATGAATCATGTCAAGAAAGAGAGTCACCATTTCACGTTGATATGTTGCCCCAATATTCTTTAATCCGAAAGGCATTACCTTGTAGCAAAAGGTTCCTCGTGGAGTGATGAATGTTGTCTTCTCCATGTCCTCTGGATCCATTTTTGTTTGATTGTATCTAGAGAAACCATCCATGAAGGAAAATACCGAGAATTAAGTTGTATTATCAACCAATATGTCAATATGAGGTAATGGGAAATCATCTTTGGGACTAGCTTTGTTTAAATCTTGATAGTAAACACTCGTGCGAACCTTTCTATCTTTCTTCGGTACTGGCACAATGTTGGCAACCCATTGTGGGTACTTGGCTACAACTAAGAATCCAGCATCAAATTGTTTTCGTACCTCTTCTCTGATCTTAAGGGCCATGTCTGGACGAGTTCTTCTCAGCTTTTGCATAATAGAAGGGCATTATTCCTTGAACGGAAGCTTGTGCACGACAATATCAGTATCCAACCCAAGCATATCTTGATATGACCAAGCGAACACATTAGCATATTCACGGAGAAGCTCTATCAGTTTTGTCTTGATTGCAGCTTAAAGAGAGGCGCATATTTTCACTTCTCTTTTGTCTTCCTCGGACCCCAAGTTGATGATTTCAACATTTTCTTGGTGCGGTTGAATGACCTTATCTTCCTGATTGAGTAGTCTAGCCAGCTCATCAGGGAGTTCACAATCTTCCTCGCCTTCATCTTCAGCTTGGTAGATCGGACAATAGAAGTCATATAGGCCCATAGCAGCGTCGTTATCAGGACCTCAGTGGTGTTTCTGCATGTTATGATTTATGGAGTTTATTTTAGGAAGTACGTGCATGAAAGCATTTCAATTTCATTGTAAAAGAAAAATGAGAAAGAAAATGAGCGAAATTGAATGCAAACTGTCAATTTATTAATGATAATCAAAGTTTAAAAACATTTGGGAGGCCCTTACAACATGCCACTATGCCTTGGGCAGAGCATAGGGTTTTCACAAAAACAGTAAAATTACTTTTGGTGGTAAAAGAACTGAGGGATCTCAATAGTCTTCTAATTCTTGAGCTCTTCTCCAGGTTCAGCTTGACGGATCCAGCCAGACGTCGCTTCATTGTGACCGTCTTTAGTGATCATCGCAACACGGTGACCAAAGATGTGACCAGCACTTGCAAATGTTTCCTCAACCGAAGGAATATGCTTTTTTCCAGATGGCACCAGCGTTGTGCTTGAAGACGGCTGATAACCCAGCCCATGCTTGTCTTTCTTTTTGTTTACTTTAATCAACTTGCCCCAGCCTTGGGCATTCTGTGTCTCTATAATGGCTTTGGCTCCCTTCCAAAAGGACATTGATAGCTCTGACTCTTGATGTTCTGGCATCTGTTGTACAGTTAACACACTCACCACTTCAAAGGACTAGAAGGGTGTCTCAACATTTTCACCTTCAACATCAATATATCGGAAAAATGTCAGGTGGCTCACCACAATGTCTTATTCTCCCCCAATCACAACCATTTTATCATTTGTGATGAACTTCAGTTTTTGGTGTAAGGTTGCAATAACTGCGCCTACAACATAGATCCAGGGTCTTCCAAGTAGGCAACTATATCCAGGGTGGATATCCATTACTTGGAAAGTAATGGTGAAGACCGTTGGTCCTATTTTAATTGGCAAATCCATTTCCCCTATTACTGCTCGCCTTGAGCCATTAAATGCCTTCACCATCAAAGTGCTAGGCTTCATATTGATTCCTTCAAGGGGCAACCTCACCAAAGTAGTCTTAGGGATTACGTTCAAGGAAGAACCTGTGTCCACTAAAACTCTTGATAACAATGTGTCCACACATCTTATGGAGATATGTAGAGCTTTGTTTTGGTTTTTCTTCTCAGAAGAAAGCTCATCATCGTTGAATTCTAGGAAATTTCCAGTGGTTACATTGGCTATTACATCATCAAACTGAGCCACTGTGATATCCTTCGTAATGTGAGCAGTGCTCAAGACTTTTAGCAATGAATTTTTGTGAGCTTCAGAGCTGAGCAATAGAGACATCATGGATATTTTGGAAGGAGTCTGATTCAGCTGGTCGACTACCTTGTAGTCGTTCTTCTTGATTATTCTAAAAAATTCTCCAGTTTCCTTATGTGTGAACGCAACTTTTGGAGATAAGGGTTTTTCCTGTGATTCTATGTCAGGAATATGAATTGTGGTTTGTTTGGTAACTATTTTCCCCTTAGCATTAGCAGACACTTCAACAGTCTTCGGTGCAAATACTCGACCACTGCAAGTTATTTCGCCTGGACCTGCGATGGATGTCACATTTTGCTCATTGATATCTAAAGATCGATCTTCTTGCCCTTGTTTAAAAACTTTGGGCTCATAGATCCAAGGAACAACTTTATCACTTTCATATGGAAAAGGAGTGGGATATTGAATGACTAGCGGGGTGACAAGAACTTGAACTTGTGGAGCATCATAAGGGATGTCAATTACATCTATTTTCTTCATTCTTTTCATTCCTTTATCAGGGCGTCCAATTTGGATTATGCCTTGATCAATAAGCTCTTGCAGGCATTTTCCAATGTCTTCATCAGTTGGATCATCAGCTTTATCATTTAACAGGATCAAACCATACTTTTCAATTGTTCCCCTATCACGGCAATAAGGGTCTGGATGTCTTCAACTTTTAGAATCAATTCTTGTTCATCATCTTCCTCCAAGGCACTGACAGTTGCACCCCCATGCGCGGTCATGGGATTAGTCTTGACATTTGGACCTCTTGGAGAGAAGGTAAGGTCCTTAGATTCCACCAAATCTTGCACACGATTTTGGAAGGCAAAACAGTTTCTATGGTATGACCAAGCGCACCCTTATGAAACTCGCAGTGAGCATTAGCATCGTATCCAAGTGGGTAAGTGAAGGTGGCTGGACATAGATCCCTTAGAGTCAATAATCCACCCTCTTACAAATAAGGGAAGATCTGACTATACGGTGCAGGTACCAGATTAATATGCCTTCTCGAAGCTCTTTGTCGGAATTACCGCTGTGCAGCGGCATTTTGTTGGTATTGCTGAGGAGGCTGTTGTGGAGGAGCATATTGATAAGGTTGTTGTTGATACGCCTATTGTTAAGGAGGCGGCTGGTATAGAACTTGGGCAATGGCAGCCACTTGTTGGTACAAAATATCTTGAGGGACTCTACCTCTTCTTCCCCTCATAACAACATTAGTTTCCCCTTCCTTCTTCTTTTGAAAGTTGGAATAAGGTTTTTTTGATGCATTAGATGATCCAACGCTGGAATGGATTTTCTCGTCCTTCAAACCCTTCTCAATTCGATTGCCAATAGTAACCAAATTCGTAAATCCAGAAGCTCCACTGCTTACTAACCTATAAAAGAATAGATCTTTCAGAGTATCCACAAATATCCCAGTTATCTCTTTTTCAAATAATGGTGACTCTACTTGAGCAGCCAGTTCCCTCCATCACTGGGCATACTCCTTAAAGGATTCATTTTCTTTCATTGACATGACACGTAGTTGCCTGCGGTCAGGTGCCATGTCTAAGTTGTACTTGTACTGGCAGAGAAAAGCATCAGCCAAATCTTCCCAACTCTGAATTTTTCTCTGCTCCAAGCTCATATACCATTTCAGAGACGCACCAATTAAATTGTCTTGGAAACAGTGGATAAGCACCTTGTCATTCTCAGTATGGGCAGCCATTTTCCTAAAATACATCACCAAATGGCTTCTCGGGCATACATGGCTATAATACTTCTCAAAGTCAGGTGTTTTGAACTTAGCCGGGATGAGCAAATTCGAAACAAGGCTCATATTTACAACAGACGATCCAAAGATATTAGTTCCCTCTATAGCTTAGACCTTCTTTTCTAAGGCTCAAATCCTTTCAACAGCAGGTTCGGGAAGGGTTGCATCAACAGGTACAACTGGTGGAGGCACGAAAAAAGCATCGTACTGTTCATTAACATCAACCATAGATTAACATTGAGCAGAAGTGACATAAAATTCTGGGGGATCCACATTAATCACATGTATAGAGATGGGAATAACACCCTCTTTAGTCACCCCCTGATGTGAAGCTTCTTGGCTTCAGCACCAGCCTCAACAATGTCTTCCTTTTGAGGCAGTGTCAGCATGGCTTTCAGCAGTTGGTCCATCTTTCCTCAAAAGGGAATCGATGTGAGTCCTCATCGTCATTTGATTGGCTTCAATTTGTTTCAGCGTCATGTTGTAATTCTGGCGTGTCTGGTACCGATGTCAGGTATTCAGATTGTCTGGAGGAAAAATGGTAGGGTGTGTAAGTTTTTGGTCATGAAATGAGATGATGCATGTGAATGATATGCATTTTTCATTTTTCATGGATTCATTCGAATTAGTTGTTAGTTATTCAGAAATATCAAGGATATAACAAACAATCATGTAGTAAGCCCAAAACATCATTCATTCATCTGACAAAAACATATTACAAAATCATAGCAACTTAATGTCAAGTACATCTCACAATGCTTAGAAATATTGAAAAAGGAAGAAGTACAAAGAGAAATAACGACGTCAAACTATTGGTCTTCGGGCTTTACGTTCCTCTAGATCTTTTTTAAACCTCTTCAGCATCTCCTTGTAGAGGAAAAGGAAACTACTCATAGCAGGAGTGGAAGTGTCTATGTCCATAGCCTCTAAAGCATCTATGAGTTTCCAAGGCAACTCCTTGGCTAACCAGTTGCAGAATTTGGCCAAACCATTAAGCTTCGTGCAATACATGTCTCGCTCGTTCTTCAGGAAGAGCGTAGACTGATCACAAGCTTCATAATGTTTAACCACATCCTTTCTTTCTGCTAACCACATCTGGCTATCTTTAAGTAAAGCATCAAACTGATGCTTCCAATATTCAGCACTCTTCTAAGCATCACTCAACTCTCGATATATTTGTTCCCATGCCTCATGTGTGATTTGAGAAGCTCATGTGGCTACCTCCTTGAGATGATGTTCTCTTTCTTCCTTTGCCCTTGAGTGGCGGAGATAAGCAAAGAGTTCCTGGACTCTGGCTTTAAGTTCATCTCTTAACTTCTTATTCTCTTGAGTTGCATGAAGCCACTAATCCTAGTTCTTATGGCATTCCCTCCAAGCATGCTTCAGCTCTTCCTTAAGGTCACTTAAACGAATATCGGCCTGATCAATACACACCTTAGTCTTTTTCCTTTTCATGTTCAACCTCCTCAACCTCCTCTTCGATTACTCCAAGTTGATTATTCTTACGGTCAAGCTCCCACTTAATCTTGTTCTTTTCTTCTATGATATGTTGAAGCTTTGTTTGTAGTTCTTCATTTTCTTTTACCAACTTAGCTATAGTAGCTTTCAGCCATTCAGCTTCCTCAATCGGGACATGAGTAGGCTTAGGTTTAGGAAGAGGAGTAGGCATCTTAATATTGAAAGGCATTTTGATCACCTTCACCCTTTCCTTGACCCATTGAAAGTAGGGCTCCTTTGTAATACTATTTCTCTTTCCTAAGTTGGATTTTCCTTTTCTCTTGATACTCCCCTAATCTTTCTTGATCTTCTTAAACACATCGGGATTTTTGGTTCCCAAATCATACATCGGGAAAGCTTCTAATTCTTTCTCTTCAGGAGGCCCCACCATTGGGTACCCAAGTTATCTTACAGATAAGGCAGGGTTGGAATTGATACAGCCTCGGGTCCCAATAAGGTGAACATTATGGAAGTCACCACAGTTGGATATAACCTCGTCATAATCTTGAGAATACCAAGAGAAATTAGCAGATCTGAGGGATCCCATCCTTTGGGCCCAACTATCATCAACTCGATCCACAAATGGCCCATTCTTTGGTAAATGCATCCACAACCATTTGTATAAGAGAGGATCACAATAGGCAATTATCCCTCCCCTCTTCTCATGTCTCCAGCTTAGATAATAGAAAACATCTGCCAACAGAGTTGGTACAGGGTTCTTCGCCAGGAAGATGTTGATGGCAGTCATGTCTATGAAATTGTCTAAATTAGGAAATAAGGCAATTCCATAAATAGCCAAGGCAACAATAGCATAGCAAGCATCCCAACTTTGAGCTTCTATAAGAGTATTTTCCCTCTCTATAATAAACTTAAGCGGGAACCCCTTAACACCTCCTTTGACTTTCCAGTTTGCAGTAACATCTTTCTTTTGCATGTGGAGAGCATTGGCTATAACTTCATCTTTCAGAGACGCGTACACGCCCATAAACGGCGACTTGATTTTCATAGGAATGCCAACCAAACCCTTAAACTCTTATGTTGGTGCTAGATGAAAGTCTTGAAATGTAAAACATCTCAATGGTGAGTCGTAGAATTGTGCCAAACTAATGAGCACTCAGTGGTCCACCTCTTGATTCAGGATGTGGATTAGCTTTCCATAGTCCCTTCCAAAATTAATTTGGAACATTGCAGGTATCTGGACACCAAATCTCGCAGTTCATCTAATTTAGTCTTCTTGAAATTGTAGGTGTAAGTGCTTCGAGTGTTTGATCCCATGATTTCTGAATTTCTGTAATGTAATTCTTAGATTCCCAGGAAATAAAAAATGTGAAAGTTATGTTATGAACATGAAATGCTTATGCATGGTTTCAGGTTCACAGGTACGATCAATTCAGAGGTTGAAGCATATAAACAAGTATCTCTGATTATCGGAACCCCATGGGTAGGTCCTAAAACGGGTAGGTGCCTAGAGTCATGGACCTTTTTTTTTCAAAGATATTATTACCATGCGGAAGGCTCATCAGACAATAACATCCTTGAAATTATCTATTCTAGGTGAGGTTTTTGTATCGTCCCAACGAGGAAGGCTCCTCGCTAGCTTCAACTACACAACCATCGATTCCAAGGTTTCTAAAAAGGTTCTTAGAGTCATAGATCGAGGTTAAAAATATTACTGTCAGGATAGTAATACGTTTAAGGGATCTCATCTGATTGGGGCTTTCGTATTAACCTAACAAGGAAGGCTCCTTGTGAGTTAACACTACACAACCACCATGGAATGAACAGGTTAAAAGGTCCGTAGAGTCATCGATCCAACTTGAAAACATTGTCGCCTTGACGAAGGCTCGTCAGACAATAACATCCTCAAGAGAATCTACTCTAAGCGGGGTCTTTGTATCATCCCAACGAAGAAGGCTCCTCGCAGGTGTAACACCCCACTTTCCTATTTTATAAAAATAAAAGTAATACGGATAAAATCAGAGTTTTTAACTTTTACAAGTAGGATGCTACACCAAATAAAATCAACAATAAAACTCCTTTGTATTAAATGAAGTAAAATAGCGGAATAATCATTTCATAAGTTCACGGCACACTTGCCAAAATACTCCAAAACTCCACATAAACTCGTGGTCCTCAAAATATTGAATTCAAAAGAGATACGTAACAAAATTAAATGAAGAATAACAATTAATAAAATCCCCAAAATTCCCGTGTTACGTATCAGAGCGACTCCTACGACTCGAACAGGCAACACGAACTCCAAGCAACTCAAGTACCTAGATTATATGTACTTCCAAAGAAGCACAGACACAACAACAACAAAGGGGTGAGAACTACATTTAATAATAAACAGCAATTAACACATGATAAGAGTAGTTGCCCACACACAATCATACAATCACATAAGCACGACCTACTTGTCACTTTCAATCATAATTCAATCAACATAAAATAATAATGCAATGCGACTCAACAATAGACACAATGCATGTGGTACCAAAAATCACCATGGTTCATTCAATCGAACCCGGATAAACCACATACACCTCTACTTGGCAATGATTTATCCCACCACACTCCACATTAGAGTTCGGATGAATCACATACACTCCTCCTGAGCAATGATCCATCACCACTGACACACCATGAATGCATAACATCAATATGCATATAATTCATGTATAATCACACTCATACATTTCCACGATCCTCCTGATCACAATCAATACATAACACCACAGAAAACACCTCACATGACGCTAATTAGCTGATTACTAATTAATTCACAAAAATTATTAAATTAATTATTTTTATCACCAATCCTACATTTTTCAAGGTCTGACATCTATCCCCAACCTCTCAAACCAAAAGAAACAACTTCGGACGCGAAAACGGGAAAGAAATCGCTAAATGGCAAAATTCTGCACTCTCACTGGCCATACGCGTATTGCCGTGGGCCATACGCGTATTGCCCATCTCGCTCGCTCATCCATACGCGTATTGCCCCACTTGATACGCGTATGGGCAGAGACCTGTTTTTCCATCAAAATTCCACTTCAGATCTCGTTACGCGTAACGCCCCTCTTACGCGTAATGCCAAGCTTTCATACGCGTACTATTACGCGTACGGGCAGAGGTTTGTGCCAAGCCTCCTTTTGGCCCTCCCATACGCGTATTGACCATAGCCATACGCGTATTGCCCTACCTGATACCCGTATGGCCATATCTATTACGTAAATGCAATTTCCCCACACCAGTCTGGGTTCTGCTATGGGATCCTCACTTTTCTACTCCAATTCAGTCCTAAACTTGTTTCTACACTAGTTTTAGGTCCTATTCTTCATCTTACTTCTTTTACCTATCATTACTAGTCAAATTTACGGTTCTTGGATCTAATCTCGTTCACTCTACATGCACAAAACTCAGACCTGCAACATTCATATTCATACAGTAACAGCAACACCAAAATATCAAACAATCAGAACTACAATGATTCGATTCACACAATTTTCATCACAGATTCACATATGCTCAACATAGTCATAATGCAGCATAAATTCATACGAATTCCTACGGGGTTAAGGATTCCCCACTACCCTCTTATGATTACATTGCCAATATTAAACCCATTCTCCCCCCTTACCTTGAATTTCTTGATCAAATTCCTGCGAAATTGATGAAGATGGGTGCCCTAGCTCTTCCTTGTTCTTCCTTATCTAACTCTTTCTTTTCCAAAATCTGATTATGGCTAACTCTCCCACTAACCCTCACTAATCTCAGCTTAATTACTAAACTGCCCCTTAATTCATCCATTAGCCCATTATCAAATTAATTAAATCAGTTTTTAATTTAAAATAATAATAGTATTAATAATAATAATAAGGATAATAATAATAATAATAATAATAATATTACTAATAAAATAAGTTCCATATTACTATTAATGGATACACCCCCACCTTATCACTATTAACATTACCCCTTCGTACTCAGACACCCCCCCAAACAAGGCCAAACAATTGAAAATAAAGCACGACAATTAAATAATTTAAACTAGGGTGTTACAGCAGGCCTCTACTACACAACCACCATCCTAATCCTATGTTTTTCTCAGAATCGGGTAAAGAGCCTATATCACAAAGCACCAATAATCAGAAAACCCCAACAGTGTCACAAGAAACAATAATTGCATAAACAATAAAGATAAGCAAGTAAATAGATAATAAGCAATCAAACAATCAAACAGACAATAAGAGAAAACAAACAAGAATAAATCAAATAAGTGAAGCTAACGTTCATCACAAATCGGTTGAAGTTAGGCTTGATTCTCTCTTGCATGGAGCAATATTCTCCAACAGAGCCGTTATTTGTCGTACCCCGAAAAATATGATCCTTCGCGATAGACACGAAAAAAAATAGTTCGAACAGAGTCGTCACTAAACTTTATTTATTCCAAGAAGGAAAGGGAAAATATCGATAAAACCTTTAAGAAAGGAAAATGTTCATCGCAACCAAATTCGGGTTCGGGAGTCGATTACGCAAGGGAGAGGTACTAACACCCCTCACGTCCGTTGTACTCAACGGGAACCTCTTAGTCTAATTTGTGATTGAATGTTAACCTATACTATTTGTTTTCTTCTAAGAGAATAATGCAAAAGGTAAGAGAAAATGGTTTTGTTTGCTAAGGGGAGATGGGTAGTTTTTTATTAGGGTGCTCGCCAAGGATTGGGGCCCTTGTGCTTACGTATCTTCATTGTGAAATGAAGAATCAGAGCGTTCGTAGTTCATGGGACTACGGTTTGTTGGTTCATTTTAGGGATGGCGATTATTTGAATAGTAAGTAAGGGTACTCGTACCCAAACAATCAAGGAGAAGAATCGAAGGCTCGAGACCATCTCCCTTTTCATCTTTAATGAAATAGTGTTTAAGTAGATGTTTAAGGTCTTAAAGAACGATGAATATTTGAATGGCCAAGGAAGACTCCTCGTATCCAAGCACTCGAGAAGAGAATTAAAGGCTCTAGACCACTTCTTTTTCGTTTAATTAATTATGAAAATGATTTGAATTTGATTGGATTAAAAGTTTTTTAGAGACGACAATTATTTAACTAGTAAGTAAGGCTACTTGTACCCAAACAATCGAGGAGAAGAATCGAAGGCTCGAGACCATATCCTTTTTCATCTTTAATGAAATGAGGTGTAAGTATGATTAGATGGCTTAATTTGACTTAGAGAAAATACTCGATGTTGATCGAGATTTGAATTTGCATTTGAAGCGTTGTAAGGGTTTGAAATAATATTAAAGGAGGACCTAATTGGTATTGGGTAAGGTTGATGGCGATGCATGAAACAATCGACTTACAAGAGGTGATAAGACTTGATATATGGATCAAGTGTGCTTTGGAGTGGAATAGGTTAAGGGTTAATGGTTATGGAAGTGCTATTGAATTGATTTTTTTTATGAAAAATGCTTGACGATGGATCAATCTTATTTGTGTTCTTTTGAAAAAGGTGTTTTTATTCTTGCATTAGAGCTACCTAAGCGAAGGCAAACAAAGGGAAAGCGATAAAAATTATTATACGTCATGGGAATGGTGGTACATTTTCTCAAATGGGGATAGTACCAAGCCATTGCAAATTCAATCCATCACATAAATGTATGCACATAAGAGTGTAAGGTGCGGAGCAAATCTCATTGTAAGAAAGCCCAAGAGTAAGCTATGTGAGGTTGATGGCGATCGTAGAAACGATTGACTTACAAAGGTATTTTAAAAAGGACTTGATATTAAATCAAGAATTAATTTTAAAATGGTTTGATCATGCAAATGAGACATGGAATCAAAATGCATCATGACATAAGATCAAGCATCACATAATTAAAATAAATCAAGCGATGGAAAAAATAATTAATCAAGTCAAATATAAATATTTAATAAAATTAATTAATAATTTAATTAATTAGTATTAAATAAAAATATTTAAAATAACTAATGATCACATATTTTTAGTATTTTTAATATTATGAAAGAAATTAATAAACAAAATTAATTAGGTTAAACATAAATATTTAATAAAATTAATCATTAATTGGATTAATTACTATTAAATAAAAAGGTTTAAAATAATTAATTAAAATATTTTTTAGATTTTTAACATATATTATAAAAATATAAAACAAAATAAATTTTAAAAAAAGAAAAAGAAAATAAAGAAAATGAAATAAAAAGAAAATGAAAGCAAAGAAAATTTAAAAAAAAAAAAACTAAAAACTAAAATGGGCCTGCGCTAAAATAAGTGAGAAGGGGATGCCAAAACGAAAACCCCTGGGCCCAACAAGATTGAGCCCATATGCCTGAGGGTTCACAAAATAAACCCTAGTCAACTTGGTTGACTTCAGGGGAGAATTTGGGGCGTTGATTACAGGCGAGTCAATCAGTTGACTCCAATCAAAGGTTAGATTGAGAAGGCACACAGTGGGGAAGAATATAATGCGCGCACAGAATCAAACAGGGTGAAGTGTATCCCTGGTGACACTTGTCTGGGCAGTGACAAGTGTCACCGCCTTGTCATCACAACACAATAACAACGACAACTCACTAAAACAAGGCAAGGGGAAGAATCAAAACGCATTTTCAATTTTCTTCCTCTCACTAACGTTCTCCTTTCTCTCTCTCTCTCTCTCTCTCTCTCTCTCTCTCTCTCTCTCTCTCTCTCTCACTCACTCTCTTCCTCTCTCTCTCCCTCTCTCTCTCTCTAATATGAAGAGCTCTACAAATCATAACTCACTGGAACCCTAAAGTGGTCAGAGAAGATGGTGGCGCGTGGTGGTTGTCCCCGTCTTCTCCGGCGAAACCAACCCAAAAACGAAAAACTCTTATACTAACCCCATTCAAATATTCTCCTGATTCCAAATCTAACCCTAGATTTCTCTAAAACAGCCTTAATCCTCCAGATCGAACCTGTTCCCAAATCTAAACTCTGAGTCTAAACTTAACGAAATCAAGCGATTAACACAGAGAAAAGAAAGCTCAGCTACTCAGGGTGAAAATATCAACGCAAAATCGAGCAAAGAAGTTTAACCCAAAGAGAAATGAAGTTTGAAAGATACCTCTTGAAGACCTCTTTCGAACGAGCCTTTGAGAGTGATTTCCAGGTAATTTTTCTTCGACTATTTCTTCTTCTTCTACTATTTTGTGTTTATTCTCTTTCTTTGCTTGTTCATCTCTTATGCTGTGATTGTTGTGGCTTGTTGTAAATGAATGAATATAGGTTTGAGCTTCTTTGGACCTTGAATTTCAAGGTAGAATAAATGGATATTGAAGCTTTAGTGAATAGGTTAGGGAATTGATTTTTTGTAGAGAGATTGCTTAGGGTTTTCTCAGGTGTCCTTGAATGAATTGTGAATGTTCAATTTATAGGATCAGAATTTTGATTGAGGTATGTGTGAGAAAATGAGGTGTGTGTGAAATTTTGTGGAAGAATTTTGCTCCAAACGCGTGAGTCAGTTAGGGAGTGAATGAGGGGGCATTTGGTGTGAATGAATTCGTTATACAGGTTTTGCAAAATCCTTTATTACGTAGGATACTCCTAGAATGAAATTTCTGTTATTCCTCTGTGGTTTGTATTTGTGAATTGTTTTTTGTCTTTTCTTAACTTTGGTGGTCCCATGTATCTGTGTATTTATGAATTTCTTGTGAATTCATTGTGGTCCCCATGTATTTGGTATTCAACTCTTCTTTTGTACCTTGATAAATCGTATTCCTTGCCTTATTTGTGTGAAAGTTGTGGACCCAAGTTTGCTCTTATTATTGAAATTCTCTGCAATTTGTACTTGACATAATATCAACATGTACCTCACTGCATTTATAGCATTATCTGCTATTGATGCTTTTTCTTGCCTATGTGTTGCTTCCAATTGCTAACTCATTTATTTAATTTTCCTCTTTTATGCACTGCGCTTGGCATGAGGGGTGAAATCAAGGTTGCTCATGGAACTTGCATTTTGAGAGACTTGATGGAAGGGTTGGATTGATGGCAACTTAGTGATGAGGAACTCGGTGATGGAATTGGCACGAAGATAAAGGAATTTGGTGATGGTAACTTGGATTTTTGACTCTTTTTGCACAATCTTAGGCCTAGGTTTCATGTTACTTGTATAATTTGTGTCAACAACTTGTACTTTCATGTAATTCCCTTGTGATCAACTTTTGTACCTCTTGTAACATTGTAATGAATTTTGATTTTGTGAATTGGATTTGGGCATTCTTAATAGTCTTGGAATCTTCTTTGAAATCAATTTGAATGTTTGGATCCTATACCAAATGTACTTTAGAATTCCATCAATTTTACCATTCTTGATTTTAAATCCCTGTGTCTTGTAATGCAGCTTGAAAGTAGCTTGAATGATTTTGCAATGACTTTGAAACTTAATCAATTAATCATCCTTTGAACTTGAACCTTGTAACAGTCTTGGATCAACTTGAACCTTTTTAACCTTGGATTCAATTCTTCATTGTACCTTATTCATAAATGTTGCCTCCATGAGCTTTCTTGTAACACCGCATTTTCTTCGACTACTTTTATGTGTTAATCAAACTATAAGGTAAACATGAACATGGCATGACACAAAATGGCACGCCCTTTGAAGTTTAGAATGTGATCCTTTCAAGTAAAACCTCACATGACCAAGAAACAAATGGAATCCTCCTTGCGCCCCTTTAACATCAATTGAGGAAAAAAATGCTAGATCCCAACATGTAATCATATGTGATCAACCTAACAGCCAACTCCTTTTGTATTTGTTCACAATTTCTTTTATTCACACTAAATCAAGACTTGCAAGAGAAAGTTATTAAAAGGACAAATACCATAAGAAAATAACTCAAGCCAAAACAAGCATAAAATAGATTCATGGCCTAACCCTAGGAATCATGGCCAAAGGCCAAATGACTTCCCAAATAATGACCATCAAACTTTTCAAATACTTGGAATAAGAAAACAAAAAGGTAGGACAAATTTGGGGTATGACAGTACGCATAACCTATTATACTAATATCAGTTCGGATAGACGAGAGTCGATCCGGATTCGCTTCCGCTTGCCATAGAAAAATACTTTTCAGAACAAAATTTTTCAATAAGAAAATTTTATTTGGATATTTGTTCACCCCTATATAGATCATTTCCCTCGTCTAACATTATTGTACCCTAATTTTTACCCCTAAGATTTCACACATCTCATTTGCATCTCATACCACAAACAAGATCTCAATCTATGTTTCTCCCGAGTATCTGTGTATTTCTCACTTGCTTTATTATTTGTTTATGTTTATCTAACCTCTGACTAAAATACCAAAAATATGTTGCAGTCTGCATGTTCTTCTCTCCGTGTGTTTAGGGTTTTCCAGGGTTGTCCAAAGCAAGGGCATGGTTTCAAGTCACATGTGGTTGTTCATTCATGATCCAGGTTGACCTAATTTTGGTCAAACCATCAAGAAATTGCTTCAAGTGCAAGTTATCTGTTTCAGTGGGCTATTTCTCAAGCAGTGACTGTCAAGTTGTTGTGTGGTGATATCCATCAGGTTCATCTGAGTTCACCAGTCCAAATTGGGTTCATTTGTGGATTTATTTTTCTAGAGATTGATTCAATCAAATTCAAAGTGATTCAAGATTCATTTGACCAGAGATTTAAAGGATGATTGATTCAGATGGCCATTATTTTAGTTGTAAATTTTTCAGTGGTAGTTGTGGTCATTTAATCAGAAGTTGTGGGAAATAGTGCAAGTTGGTTGTGATCAAAGATTGAGGGTTCATGGCCATATGCGTATCGGTAGTAGCCAGTTCATTTCATAAAATCAGTTCATATCCATATCCATAAACCATTTCTCATTGTCCATAAAAGTCCATATCTTTTTCTTTTTATCACCATCTAAATCCATTTCTCAAATCCAATTACCCATATCTAAACCAAATTCTCTAAACAAAGTTCATATCCAAATTTCATTTCTAATATCCATTTTTCAATAACCATTTTTAATCCATAATCCAATCTAATTTCATGTTTATCCATACCAAATTCATTATCCATTTCCAATTTTAAAATCTTTTGCTAAATCTTTTTTTATCCATATCCAATATTCATTCTTAAACCCACTAAACCAAATACCCACATTTTCAAATATCCATTCATTAATCCATATCCAATTATATATCCTCATTGAACCATTTTTTTAAAAAAATCATTTCCAAAATTCATAAATCAATTCAAATTCAATTTCATAAGTATACATTCAATGTTCAATTATCCACTTTGTATCATTTATATTCATTTGTTATATCCATTATGCTCATTTTAAAATCCACTCTCATTAATCCATTACTAAAAAAAATTATTACAAAAAATAGAAAGGAGCTATAAGCCTCATGCTGCTATCACAAATTTAAGCTGGTTCAGAACACTTTTCATGACCTCATAATGACACTCCAAACAACCAAGTTTCACGTCATGCTGTTATGCCCAAGCCACCACGCCAACAAGATGCCTCAAGCCAAACTTGAAAACTACACAAGAAAATACAAGCTACTACTCTTCAAAGCCACACGCCAGCCACTCCAAGCTCATGCTACATGGTTATATTTCAAGCCAAGACACAATACAAGTCAATACTAGCCACAAGCTGCTAGCTACAAAAAGTCACCTCTTCATGAAGCCATGCTACATCAAACATATTCCAAGCTTCACACAAGCTGGTACGTCATGAATAAAACAAGCCTCCAAGCTGCCTAGTCCAAGCCGTCACACACTTCAATTCAAGTCAAGCCTTGCCAAAACAATATCAAAACGCAAGCTTCAGGCCCACATGAAACTTATCAAAACGGCAGCAAAAACAAGCATAACGTGAGCAAAAAGCTGCTAGGCAAAAACTAAAACGCTACCTGCACATCACAAAACGCAAAGCCGCAGCAACAAAAAACGTTGCAATAGTATCGAAACGCAACACAAATTAAAAAACGACAACTCAACCAATTCATTCCATTCACCTATAAATAAGTGTCACAGTTCATTCATTTCTTCAAGCTTTTCAAGCCAAAATAATGCTGTGAAAATTTCCTCCTAAATACCATTCTTCCATTGTTGTAATTTCAAGCTTCAAGATTAAAAAAAAATTCTAATCAATTCAATCTTCCATCCATAAATCTTCACCAACAACCACACAATTACAACAACAACACACAAAGAGGGAGAAAGCAGGATTTGAAGCTTCACTTACTTGAATTTTGAAGGTAGTGAACATTTTCCGACAAAGCTTTAATGTCTGTGTCGCTCCCGAAAGATTCGCATCCAACGGTACAAACGCGAGAGTGGCGCAGAAGACACAGAGTCGCCAGCAATGTGTATTTATCCCGGGAGAGGGAAAGGAAACACTGCATAAACCTAAAGAGAAAGGGGGAAAGACATGGTCATCGCAACCATAGTCCAGGTTCGGGAGTCGGTTATGCGAGGGAAAGGTGTTAATACCCCACGCATCCATCGTACTCGATGGGATCCACGCTTGTTGTAACACCCCAATTCCCATCGCGAATAAATAACAATTAATAAAATCAGAGTAACTAAAAATTTATTTATTTTTTTGACAGGAAACATGGATGTCACACTTAAATGCACAAAATACAATCCCTGCTCAACATTTTTGATACATAACACAAAGAGAAACTTTTTCCTTACAAAAGGATGGTCAATTATGGAATAAAGCGGAAAGATCCATAACTGACTTGTTTTACAAATAAATGGTTTTAGAACATCAAAATATAAATACAAAATATATTCAACAATTATATACATATAACAAAACGTTCCCCGACTCCCGTGCTACGTATCAGAGCAGACACCACGAACGACAACGGAACGGAGGACTAATCTCCACAAAAGCCTCCAAGCCTCTAAAGCTGACAATCTGCACTATGCCATAAAAAGCATATTCCAGCAGAAGGGTGAGAAATAACAATTATAACAAGATTGCATAATAATATGCCACAACACAAATAAATTCACATAGAAAATATTTCTCACCACAACATCACCTACCAATATATATAGCATGTCACCAAGACATAACATAATTCACAACACATAATCATTTATGCATCCATCACAAAGCATACCAATCATGCTCAATACATTTATCAAAATGCATATCAACTCACCAAAGCCATCACAATCTCAACACATAACTAATCAATACACAACTTCCACATATAATCAATCAAATCATGATTTTCCACACATAATCACATACTCCAATCAAACATATACCATTCAATACAATTCCACATATTTCATCTCATCAATCACAATCACATTTCCATGCCAATTAATTCATGATTTATGCAAATGCACAGAGACCGACACAACGACTCTATGCAAATGCCATGCGGTACCGACTTCCAACCTTGTAATTCATTAGTTCCCCAGGAACTCTTGGAATCATCGCTCGTTACATAGAGTAACTCCCCGTCGGGCCTACGATGTTCTCCGTCGCTATAAACCATTATTTCAGGGCGTACGACGTTTATGGATTGCTTTCGACCACTATTTCAAGGCGCACAATCCGATTGCCATAGTCCACTATTTCAGGGCGCACAATCATTTGTGATTAATCGCTTCTACCATTATTTCAGGGCGTAAGACGATAAAACTGATTCATCTATGAATCTTCCAATGCAAGAATGCATATCATGATACTTGACACATTAATGACTCATGCCAACATCAAATGCTCATGCATTAACAATAATCATGTATTTCAAGTACATATAAAGTAATGCACACAATTGCCCAAAATGGCCACAAACACCAATATACCATACTTAGCATTTTCTTGCCTCTCGGCCACCAATCATCATCACAACAATTACCATAACTTGTCACATGCTTCAACATCATCACATTCCACAAACCACAACAATAAACCACAAACCAACACAACATCATAACCACATACATTGATATTCAATCAAACAATGTATTTACCGCACAACAACAACATTATCACAACATCTCATCATGTATATTCACATCATATAACAGCACACAAGCTACACCTTACATATCAAAAGCATATAGCATAATAACGCATCAATCGCACACATTGTACGCAACAAAACCCGACAACTCAACTATTTTTCCAAAAACACGAATTAATTAAATCATCTACTGACCTCCAACCTAATTTTAAAAGAAAGAACATTTCGTTAGCTTTCCAACGGTATAAAGAACGTCCCGATCCGAGTTACGGATCAAAAGATATGAATTTCCGAAGTTTCCCCGACAAACCAGATTTTCTGTTTCAGTACAGTAGGTATCGATCCCTAACTCGCATGTATCGATCCCTGCTGTAGTAAAAATTCCATTTTTCCCAATTTTCACAGTAGGGATCGATCCCTGGGATTATGTATCGATCCCTAACCCTGTTTTTCACAAAAAACCAGATTTTCTCCATTACACCTATGTTGTCCTTTTCCGAAACACCCAAAAACTCGACTAAATCGAACATTTTCACCGAAACAAACATATACTCATAAACACCAAATACATAAGAACAATTTAGAACACTTAAACGAAATTTCTACGACGTTCGATTTTTCGATTAAATTTCAACCTTTCAAAAACCAGAATTTTTAAACTTCACCAAATCGAATAAAAAGCACGACATACGACGACCTAACCTTCCTCGATACAACTACGTAATTTATTTCGAATTCTAACCGTGAAAACATCGTTTTCTATCAATTTCCTATAATTCGACCTAAACGGAAACGACAACGGAAACATACCGAAAACTAACCGAAACATAACCAAACTTCGTGAAACTTCAAACAGCAGCTCACATACATATAACCAACCAACACATGTATTTATACGACTTTCCGACCGTAGAAACATCGGTTTCTATCGATTTCGTCAAATACGGCATAAACGGAAACATATGGAAAACAACCAAAACATTCACCACAAACAACACATATACATACACAAGCAAGATATAATTGAAACTTCTCACCCTTACCCGATTATTCGCGCTTTAAACGGAGTTTTCTCGACTTTTCCTCTCTTTTCCTCTTCTCCCTTCTTTCCTTCTCTTTTCTCTTCTCTTCTCTTTCTATTTTTCTGTTTTCTTTTCTCTCTATTTCTATCTTTCTATTCTATTTAAACAAAATATCTACCCAAATGACCAAAATACCCCTACACTCAAATATCTCGCAAACGCTCTCAAAATGCGATAAAACATAATAACGATGAAAAATAACATTTTTCTAAATAAAAGTCGAAAATAAAATAATATAATAATAAAATAATCAATTAAACTCGATTAAATAAAACTCACAAAAACTGGGGCGTTACACTTGTTGTCTAAACGGAGGGTGAGCTGTCCTACTATCTATGGCTGAACAAAAGAAAACGGGGATGAGGGTGACTAAGACGGACTCGGTAGGACATATTCGATGCCCTAGGCCTACATACTCCCTCAGTGCAATGGAAAAGTTAGAGTCAACGTAGTTCGGACGAGAACCGTGGGGGAAGGGTGCTCGCCAAGACAATCGCTGCCTTGTGCCTACATATCCTCAATCGGACGAGAGAGAGGAATCAGAGTTAATGTAGTTCGTGGGTACGACCACGGATGGGTAATTGTTTTTTACGTGAGCGACGAGCTCTTTTGAAAAAAAAAGAGTTTGAAATCCAACAATCCCGAAGGATAAAAAGATTTGAATTTGTTTGGTGTTTTTTAAGACAGAAATGTTTTAAGTTAGTTCGTAACTTACATTGAACCAAAGTCTACCATGCGGGAACGAGTGAATCGCATGGTCGCCCCCAAATGGGACGTATGCTAAACACCCTAGAAAAGGAGGGGAGACCCCTCGTTCTTCATTTCCTACACTTAAGGCTTGAGCGCAATATACGTTATATTTTATTAAGTGTTTTCAAGAAGTTTTGAGATGAGAAGAGAGAAGACCCAAAAGGAAACTCTAAAGGGAAACTAAGAGTCCTAATGTTATCATGCATGGGTAACCTATGGTTAGTGAGGCTTAGGAGAGACGACTACCTAAAGCCTAATGTTAATCCTACTCCAAGCTTAATCAAAAATTAAGTTGGACTAGGTAGCTCTAAGGGAAAAGAATCCAAGACTCAATCAAGTCTTGAGATCCATGGGAGGAAGAGAGTGAAAGAGAAGAAAGAAAGCATCTTAAATGCTAAAGCAAACACAAGTATGAAAGCTTAAAAGAGAAAGGAGAAGTTAGAATGTGGATAACTATCCATATCCCATTCACTTACCATTAGCCCCTACATGGTTAGCAAAAACAAACATAAGCAGCAATAAGACAAATGAAACCCAAACAAGTCACAACCCAAAGAGAAATGGTTACAAACCAAATGAAACTCATCCAAGTCAGAATGTACACCTTAGAGGTGACCCATAATGTTTACCAAACAAACTCACGCAAAGAGAATGCAAACAAATAGCCAAACATCCAAGAAGATCATCAAAGAAAGAGTAGAAGAAGAATGAGTGGATATGCAAGGTGATCATGCAACAATGCTTCAAATAAAATCAAAGTAAGAATGTGGATGACCTAAACATGATGTACAAATGTCACATGAGGCATACAAACAAGCATCCAAGCATTGAGAGTAATTAGAAGAAGAAGAAAGAAGCATGTAAGTCAAACATGTTCAAGTATGCAAGATGAAACATGAATAACATATGGAATGAATGAAAAGCTCTAAAGTCAGAAGCATACATCATATGAGATGCAAAGAAGAGATATGGCATGGTATACACAAACCAAATACAAACCAAGAAGAGGCATAGATGAGAAGAGGTGAGAAGATGAGTCAAAAGAGGCATGTGAAACAAGCATGGAACATGTGCACAAAATATGCAACAACCTCACACCAATGACCTATAATTGCAATCAAATGACCTATAATGATTCAAACATGGTTTATGAAGTCAAAGAAACAATCCCAAATAATGGCACAAGTGCCTTCTCAAACAAGTACTCAAACATGATCAAAGATGTGCACAAAAGAAGACCTCAAACAAAGAGCAATCAAACAATTAGCAAATCATCTTCAAAAATTACCAAATTAATTCTCAAGACTCCTCAACCAGGGGTAAACAACATGTCAGAAGCTCATGCAGAAATTCACAAGATAAGTCCTTCAATCAATCATACAAAATCACATGGGAATTATGAATCAATATGCAAAAGAGCGGGGCCAAAATGCAATATGAAAAGATTTTAAAAATATGAGAAAAATGTTTTTATGTATTTCAATATGTTGATGAAATAATGCAAAAAGAATGGGTTCAATATGTTTTATGTGCTATAAGAAATAAATTCTCAAAGTTGAAATGTGCAAAGAAGAATAATTTTCAAAGAAAATAAAAGAAAATGCCAAAAAATATGGTGAAAAATGATCAAAGTCAGAAATAAAAAAATGTCCAAAATTAATTAAATGCAAAAATATTCTTCATGATTTTTTTGCTGATTTTTGGATGCACAAATCTATTTTTAAAAATTAAAATGCAAAAACTATATGAAAATAAAATAAAAATTGAAATAGAATGAACCAGGGGGTGCAACCAAAGTAATTCTCACGTTTGAAATTAAAATGGGTTCAGAAAGGGGGGTGGGGAAAGCAAGGAAAGGCCCAGTCCAAAAGCGCAGTCAAATAAGAAACACATGGATTTCAGTCAAAGGTCAAACTCAATCAGGACCACAAGATCAATCTCACGCGCAACAATCAGTCAACAAGAGTGCATAGTAATCAGGATGGAAGGCTCAGATCAAAAATACATGATAATAATGATGCACACGCACACACATAATTGCTCAAAAATAAAATAGGAGGCACGTGATAGACATGTGTTTTTTAATGTGCTGGCAGAATCCAAACCATTAGATTACATCAACGTGTCAGATCAGGTCAACAAAATCAAAAAGCATACAAGATCAAGGGCTATGATTAGAGGCACATGATAACACACATAGGCTAGCACACACACATATTAAATAAAACTCAAGCAAATTAAATGAGGTGGCAAGATCAACACCATCAGATCAAACCCTTGGACGGCTGTGATTTCATCTCCCTCCTTCAGCTTCCGGTGACCTGAGAAATAAACCAGACGCCAGAGCCCTAGCTCCGATCATCTCCTCCGGCGACTATCAACTTAAAATTCTCCAGAAAACACACATGAGTACACTATCTTGACCATAATTCAACAAGGAGTTCAAATATGCAATTAGTTTTCACAAACAACCAACACACAAGCCAAATCGAAGGAAAACAAGTTAGATCTAAAAACTTCAATCATCAAATACTCCCATGATACACGTCCAAAACTCACACAAAATAGATCAGAATAATCAGTGAACATCATAGATCATAATGCACACAACAAAATCAAGTTCTATGATGGTGAAAAGTAAGTTAACCTGAAAGTTGCAGAGCTTGAAATACACCAAGAACTCCTTCCAAAAGCTGCAGATCTTCCTCTTTTGAGCTCTATTTGCAAAATAAATGCAAATAGAGACTTGAATCTAGCTAGATCTACGATTTTGAACTTGAACCAACTTGAAATGCACTTATGGAAAACTTCACTCTCAGCTCAAAACAATGGATGATTCTTGCTCTACCAAGTGTGTAGGTCACATATATGAAAAAATTTCTTCAGAAACCCTTGTAATGAATGAGTTTCGAAGAGAGAAAGTTTTGGTGAGAAAAAGAGATTCTGAACAAATGGGAGTGCCTGACCTAGTAGTGAGGGCATGAGTTAGCTTATATACATCCCATTAGACCTCTGATCATAATTAGCAATTGATTAGTCCCTTGGTTAGTGAGTTTGGATGGTTTATGCCAAAATGCATTTTGTGATACCACCACTAATCCACACGGGCATTCCCATGCTTTCTATGATGGATCACTCATATTTCATTTGCTAATCACACCTGAATTGAATTTGGGCTTTGAAATGTCTTGGTTTGTGAGTTTTGATGCTTCTTGCAAAAATGTACTTTGTGAAATAAGTGAGGTACAAGTCATGAAATGGAGTGAAATAAAGGTTAAAAATGGTCCTCATAGAATGTACTTTGATGTTGTAATATTACATGAAGCAATAGAACCAAATATAGGTCTATATGAACCAAAATGCAAAAGGTGTAAAAATGACACCATAAGAAAACCCTAAAATCACCTTGCCTTGCTTTGATCATAACTTGAGAACCACAAATGGTATGGAAACCATCTAGTACTTTTTGGAAATGGGAGAGAAAGATCTTCAACTTTCATGTTGGAGGAAAATTCATTTGAAGCTTCCTTGATGATGAAAAGTCAAGTTGAATGTAGTGGAAAAATTGCCAAAAATGGAAAGTTCTCATTATAGGTCATTTTCCAAATTTAGTAACTTTTGCACAAACTCTTAATTCTTGAAGAATGATGTCATCCATGCTATTCCTTGACCAAATAAAGGTACATGGACTTGGGAAACATGATTTGAACCCTTGAAAACCCATGGTTGACTTTCCTCTTGAACTGTTGACTTTTGCTTACTTCACAAGTAACTGATCCACTGAACATCTTCCACAATGAATCACTAGCCAAGTCTTTCCTCCATGAGTACTTGTGAGCACATAGAACCTCATGAGAATGTATTTGAACAAGCAAAAACCTATCAAGAAGCCTTTTGGAACCAAAACCCTAATTTGGACCATCTAATTAGGAGAGTGTGGTTCATTTGAAAACTCTTGCCAACCTTGATCTTATGAAGATGTGATGAATCCCTCAAACCACCTTGAGGCTTGAGAATCCTTGAGATGAGCCAAGTACCTTGATCCCATGCTAAGAACCAATGCTATGCACAAATGCTAATGCAAGAAATGCAAAGAAACATAAGCCAGTTAGCTAAAAACAAGAAGGCAAATTTTGGGGTGTTACAGCTGCCCCTATTCAATCAACTTGGTCTTGAAGGTATGATAGCAACGACTGTCATGTGTTCAAAGGATTCATGGAGATTGAATACCAAAAGAAACCTGAAATTTGCAATCCTCAAAGGAGGGACGACTCCACTGGGGAACAATCAATAAATGCTGCACTGTCACAACACGGACGAGTGTTGGAAACCAATACAAACAATGTATTGAAATGTCATGAAATAAACACAAACGAGTGTTAGCTATGCTGGGAATAAACACGGACGGGTGTCAAGGAATCAAAGATATCAGTTACGGACGGGTACCGAAAAGATACACGGACGGGTGCAAAAGGTTTCGATGATATCAGATACGGACGGGTATCGAAAAGGTACACAGACGGGTGTAAAAAGATTCAATACGGACGGGTATCGAAAAGATACACGGATGGGTGTAAAGAGGTTCAATACGGACGGGTATCGAAAAGGTACAAGGACGGGTTCAAAAGGTTTCAATGATATTAGATACAGACGGGTATCGAAAAGGTACACGGACGGGTGTAAAAAGATTCAATACGGACGGGTATCGAAAAGATACACGGACAGGTGTAAAGAGGTTCAATACGGACGGGTATCAAAAAGGTACACGGACGGGTGTAAAGAGGGTTCAATACGGACGGGTATCGAAAAGGTACACGGACGGGTGTAAAGAGGTTCAATACGGACGGGTATCGAAAAGGTACACGGACGGGTGTAAAGAGGGTTTAATACGGACGGGTATCGAAAAGATACACGGATGGGTGTAAAAGGTTTCAATACGGACGGGTATCGAAAAGGGTACATGGACGGGTGTAAAAAGGATTCAATACGGACGGGTATCGAAAAGGTACATGGACGGGTGTAAAAAGATTTAATACGGACGGGTATCGAAAAGGTACACGGACGGGTGTAAAAAGATTCAATACGGACGGGTATCGAAAAGGTACACGGATGGGTGTAAAAAGATTCAATACGGACGGGTATCGAAAAGGTACACGGACGGGTGTAAAAAGATTTAATACGGACGGGTATCGAAAAGGTACACGGACGGGTGTAAAAAGTTTCAATACCGACGGGTATCGAAAAGGTACACGGACGGGTGTAAAGGGGTTCAACACGGACGGGTATCGAAAAGGTACACGGACGGGTGTAAAAAGTTTCAATACGAACGGGTATCGAAAAGGTACACGGACAGGTGTAAAAAAAGTTTCAATACGGACGGGTATCGAAAAGGTACACGGACGGGTGTAAAAAGTTTCAATACGGACACGGACGGGTATCGAAAAGGTTGTAAAGCGCCTTTTATCGGGGATTAATCTCGCTGGGGAATGGAAAGCAACACGGACGAGTATCATCAAAAGATCAATACGGACGGGTATTGAAATCAAAGGTTCAAACACGGACGGGTGCCGAAGGAAACACGGACGAGTGTCTGACGGTAAAAACCTTGAGGGGATAAACCACAGGAACACCTGGACGAAGGGGTAAAAAAAATGAAATCATGGGTTAACAATCCTGGCAAACAACTCTGCAAGGGGATGTCAAATATTGCTTTGAATGACCAAACCCAACACCTATGGAGTAAAGTCAAAAGATATCTTCCTGAAATCTGGCTTTCCTGACGAAGGAAACTCAAACCTGGCTTATGCTTCGGATGCATATGTTTGAATTTTGTCGTAATGCTCCACACGAAGTGGAAATGCTACGCATTTAGGAGGATGCCATGCAAAAATGCTTATGCAATGCAAAAGACCGTCCCAGCAAAATAAACACTGAGAACAGAAGCAGCTCCACTGAGGACGACAAACTAAACTGTCATCAAACCAAAGAACCTGCTGAGGAAAACTTCACCCTGCTGGGGAAGATCACAATCACCAATTCTGCTGGAGATGGACGAAACTCCGATAGAATACCCACTCTGTTGGGGAATATCAAGATCAACAACTCTACTGGAGATGGACGAAACTCTGAGAGAATACCCACTCAGCTAGGGAGGGAGATGAATACTGAAGATGGAAACTCCTCCGCTGGGGATGACCAACTGTTTCAGAACTTGGATTTGACGCCTGCCAAAAAACGATTGGACTTAAGACCTGCTGGGGATACCACTCACCACCAGACTCTGCTTGGGGATATGAGCTTAATCTGCTGCTAGGGAAATAACTTTACCCTCACCCTGCTAGGGATTAGATCAAATCGTTGTCGCCGAGACTATACTTTCTAACCAACTGAGGAAAGTAGACCCCAGGACTCTGTGGGGATGATAACACCTTTGTCCACAGATCTCCTGCCAGAGATACGACAACATTCACCTTAGAGCAATCATCTTCTAAATACTTGTTGGGGAATAGTAATCCAAACACAACTTCGGCTGGGTATACAATCCTCTGTACTCCTATTGAGGGGGACGATCCTCTTATGTCCTCCTGAAGAGTACTGATCATCATCAGCACATCTGCTTGGAAATTAGTAGTTGTCAACATCCACTCTGCTAGGGGATAAACACATGTTTCCTGACTAGATGAGGAAGAAACGATTGCCCCATACTCTGTGGGGAAACACCACCTGCTAAAGAAAGGTGAGCCAAATCACAACTCTGGCTGGGGGAAAACCTCTTATATCCTGCTGAAGGGGACGATCCTTAACGACTCCGCTTGGGGAATTGCTTCTTTATACTCTGTTGAGGAAGACGATCCTTGATACTCTGATGGGGAAGAGTAATAAATTGCTGAGGACGATCAGACTTCAAAGTTGGGGAGAGCTCTACTGGGGAGGTACACCTGTCATCCTGCAAAACCAACAGAAAGGTCTACGTGCAAAAATGATTACTTTGGTTATCATCATAGTGACTGTCGCCTAAGCAATTGCCACTATTTTCCAACTTGTTTCACAAAGCTCAACATTTAGCATGTAATGTTTATAAAAAATATCGGACATTTTCACCAACAAAACAGGTAAAACAAAAACAAAAGCTCTTTGACTGAAATGCAAACTTTATTGAATGAATTGGCCTGTAAATAGGCATTTACATCTGGAAGCAATTCCTGAAAAGAGGTAATTGCGCAAAAAGTAAAAGAAAATACACATGTCGGCAATGTGGAGAACAAATATCCACCATGACTCGACTCGACTATAACCCATATGACTTGTTTATCCGCAGATGCTTTGGCCTTTGAAGATGACTGGCTGGATTGATTCCTTTCCTTCAAATTTTCCAAGTGTGAATAGTGATCACAGATTGAACGCGGATCGTAGTCTTTGCTTTTAAATCCCTAACTTTTGCCTGGATCACCCTTTTCAGGTTTTCAATCCACCGGGATACCCATTTTTGCCAAAGTTGCCTTTTCAGGTTTTCAACCTTGCGGGTTTATTTCCTTTTTTCTTTTTATCCCTAATTTTTGCCCGAACCTTTTCTTTTTTATGGTTCGCCAGGATGCCCCATTTTTGCCTGAACCTTCTTTTTATGTTCAGCGGGTCTCTTTTATGCAAAGTATTTTTTGACTACATCTGCGTTCACAGGGGACGTAAAATCTTCGCCATCCATAGTTGAAAGTAATAAGGCTCCACCAGAGAAAACCTGTCTTACTACATATGACCCTTCGTAATTCGGAGTCCACTTGCCCCTGTGATCTGTTTGAGGAGGAGTGATCCTTTTCAAAACTAATTCACCAGTTTGAAAACAACGAGGACGCACTTTCTGATCAAATGCTTTCTTCATCCTGCTCTGATACAACCGGCCATGCGCAATGGCTTTCAATCTCTTCTCTTCAATGAGGTTCAGTTCATTCAGCCGAGAACGCACCCACTCAGCTTCATCAAGTTTCACGTCTGTCAGGATTCTCAAAGAAGGAATCTCAACTTCTAATGGCAGAACTGCTTCCATACCATACACCAGTGAGAAAGGAGTTGCCCCAGTTGATGTGCGTACCGAAGTACGATATCCGTGCAAAGCGTAAGGCAACATCTCATGCCAGTCTTTGTATGTCACTACCATCTTCTGCACAATCTTCTTAATGTTCTTATTAGCCGCTTCAACAGCCCCATTCATCTTCGGGCGATAGGGATAAGAATTGTGATGTTCGATTTTAAAGCTCTGGCATAGCTCCTTCATCATCTTATTGTTCAAGTTCGAACCATTGTCAGTAATGATCCTCTCCGGGACTCCATACCGGCAGATGATGTCCTTCTTAATAAACTGGGCCACCACTTGTCTGGTGACGTTGGCATACGATGCTGCTTCTACCCACCTCGTGAAATAATCAATGGCCACTAGAATAAAACGATGTCCATTTGAAGCAGTCCGCTCAATCTTCCCAATCATGTCAATGCCCCACATGGAAAAAGGCCAAGGTGACGACAAAACATTCAGAGGAGTAGGCGGTACGTGCACCTTGTCAGCATAAATCTGGCATTTATGACATTTCCGGGCGTATTTAAAATAATCAGACTCCATAGTCATCCAATAATACCCCGCTTTCAACAATTTTCTAGCCATAGCATGCCCATTGGCATGAGTACCGAAGGAACCTTCGTGAACTTCTTCCATTAACAGGCCTGCCTCGTGTTCATCAACACAATGTAGCAAGACCATGTCAAAGTTTCTCTTGTACAACACATCGTCCTTGTTCAAAAAGAAGTTTCCTGATAACCTCCTCAATGTCTTTTTATCCTTTGAAGATGCCCCAGCTGGGTATTCCTGACTCTTCAAAAAGACTTTGATGTCATGATACCAAGGCTTGCCATCTGATACCCCTTCAACTGCAAATACAAAAGCAGGCTTATCCAAGCGCATGATTCTGATTGAAGGAGTTTCATTCCAATGATTCACTTGGTACATTGATGACAACG
The DNA here is from genome assembly GCA_022829125.1 of Lathyrus tuberosus. Classification (NCBI taxonomy): domain Eukaryota; kingdom Viridiplantae; phylum Streptophyta; class Magnoliopsida; order Fabales; family Fabaceae; genus Lathyrus; species Lathyrus tuberosus. The sequence goes on from JALAZF010000193.1 coordinate 7,006,888, forward strand.
TTGCCAACGCATCAGCCATCTGATTCTCAACCCTGGGAATGTGATGGAAGTCTACTCTGTCAAAGAAAGGTAACAACCTTCTGGCATAGTTGTTATACGGAACAAGATTTGCTTGACGAGTCTCCCATTCACCTGTAATCTGATTAACCACCAACGCAGAATCACCATAAACATCGAGGTTCTTGATTCTCAAATCAATGGCTTCTTCTAACCCCATGATGCATGCTTCATACTCTGCCTCATTGTTGGTGCATATGAACGTTAATCGGGCAGTGAAGGGTATATGAGAACCCTGTGGAGTCGTAATGATTGCCCTGATTCCATTACATATAAATTAACAGCTCCATCAAAAACCATCTTCCACTGAGATCCAATCTCAGGTCCTTCATCAGGCAAAGGTTCTTCACAATCCTTCATCTTCAGATACATGATATGCTCATCCAGAAATTCAAACTTCATCGGTTGATAATCCTCAATTGGCTGTTCGGCAAGATATTCTGACAAAACACTTCCCTTAATGGCCTTTTGGGAAACATACTGAATATCGTATTCTGTCAGAACCATCTGCCAACGCGCTATTCTACCAGAAAGTGCTTGCTTCTCAAACACATACTTGATCGGATCCATCTTCGAAATCAAGAGGGTTGTGTGGTTTAACATATACTGCCTCAAACGCTTAGCTGCCCAAGCGAGTGCACAACATGTTTTCTCCAGCATCGAGTACCTCGACTCACAATCAGTAAACTTTTTACTCAAGTAGTAGATGGCGTGCTCTTTTCTACCTGACTCGTCTTGTTGACTGAGCACACAACCCATTGAATTCTCAAGAACCATGAGATACATAATCAACGGTCTTCCTGGCACTGGCGGCATAAGGACCGGAGGTTCCTGCAAATATTCTTTAATCTTTTCAAACGCCTTTTGACAATTTTCATTCCACCTGACCGCTTGATCTTTTCTTAGCAACTTGAAGATTGGTTCACACGTGGCTGTGAGGTGCGAGATGAACCTAGCAATGTAGTTTAACCTCCCCAAGAAACCTCGAACCTCTTTATCTGTTTTCGACACAGGCATTTCTTGTATGGCTCTTACCTTTGCAGGATCAACCTCGATACCCTTTTCACTAACAATAAACCCCAGCAATTTTCCTGATCTCACCCCGAAGGTGCACTTGTTCGGATTCAACCTCAGTCTGAATTTTCTTAATCTTTCAAATAGCTTATGAAGATTTACCAAATGTTCTTCTTCCGTCTATGACTTCGTAATCATGTCATCAACATAGACCTCAATCTCTTTGTGAATCATATCATGAAAGAGAGTCACGATCGCCCGCTGGTAAGTCGCCCCTGCATTTTTCAATCCAAAGGGCATCATTTTGTAGCAGAAAGTTCCCCACGGTGTTATGAATGTTGTCTTCTCCATGTCCTCTGGGGCCATCTTGATTTGGTTATACCCAGAGAAGCCATCCATGAAGGAAAACACAGAATACTGAGCAGTATTTTCAACTAACACGTCAATGTGAGGGAGCGGGAAATCATCCTTTGGGCTTGTTCTGTTCAAATCCCTGTAATCAACACACATCCTGACCTTCCCATCCTTCTTAGGTACAGGCACGATGTTAGCAACCCACGGAGGATAATTTGTTACGGCAAGAAAATCGGCATCTAGCTGTTTCTGAACCTCTTCCTTGATTTTGACAGACATCTCCGATTTAGTTCTTCTCAACTTTTGCTTGACCGGAGCACAACCTTCTTTAAGTGGTAGCTGGTGTACAACAATATCAGTATCGAGCCCAGACATGTCTTGGTAAGACCAGGCGAAGATATCCACATACTCACGGAGCATTTCAATCAATCTTCCCTTGAAACTGTCTTCCAATGCAACCCCTATCCTTACTTCCTTTCTGGCGTCCTCGGTTCCCAGATTCACAATCTCAATTTCCTCTTGATGAGGTAGGATGACTCTCTCCTCTTGCTTCAATAATCTGGCCAACTCTTCGGGCAGTTCACAATCTTCGTCAGTCTCTTCTTCAGCCTGATAGATTGGGTTGTCAAAGTCATACCGAGCTATAGTTGAGTCATGATCGGTGTCATCTGAACAAAAAGACCTGCATGATTGATGAGGTATGTTTTATTATGTATGCAACAAAAGAAACACATTGCCATTTTGATGTGGGTTTTTAATGCATAAAAATAAAATAGAAAGACAGAGATCAAAATATTTGAGTGTGAAAAGTCCTTTATTGATGATAAAGCAAAACATGCAACAGTTAAAAGCCCTACAAATAAAATCACTACGTCTTGGGCAGAATGCAGGATTAACATAATAGGAAAACAAAGCAATTACTCGAAGCTAGTCACTTGAATGACTCTCTCGGAAGACCAGTTGCACAGACTTTCTCCTGGGACGCAAGGGCAGATCCAGCTATCCATGTCACAATCACTGTCCCCTTCTTCCTCGATGGCATTAACTCTGTCGAAGAAAACACCGGCACTAGAGAAACGGACTGGGCCATAGAATTTGGGAGGCTCTTCCTAACGCCTAGGTGGTTTGTACCCTAATCCATAGGTATCCCTCTTCTCTTGAACTTCAACCACTTGGCCCCACCTCTGTGAGCTACCAGCCTCAACCACAGCTTTGGCGTCTTTAAACGAAGACATAGAAACTTCAGGCTGATTTGCCCCTGCAGGCTGCTCTATAGCTTCAGACTGAACAACCTCTTCAGAAACCTTCACCTTTTCAAACCCCTGACACAACGTCTCATGGATTTCACCATCCACTTCCACGTATTTAAAGATTGACAGCTGACTAATCATTATGTCTTCTTCTCCGCACACTGTCACTACGTGATCATCTACCATGTATTTAAGCTTTTGATGCAAAATGGAGGTTACAACGCCTGCACCATGGATCCAAGGACGACCCAATAAACAACTGTACGCTGGCTGAATATCCATTATATAAAATGTTGCATCAAAAACTTCCGATCCAACCTTGATCGGAAGCACAATCTCACCAAAAACAGACCTCTTCGAGCCATCAAAAGCTCGCACCACCAAGTCACTTGGTGTACAAATAAGTCCCCTGGTATCTAACTTCATTAATGCTTTCTTTGGCAATACATTCAACGATGATCCAGTATCAACCAATACATGTGACATCAGTGAACCACGACACTCAATCGAAATATGCAGGGCATTGTTGTGATTCCTCCCAGCAGGAGTCAAATCAAGATCTGTAAAACCCAAGCCATTACCCGCACTCACGTGCGCTACAACCCCTTCCAGCTGGTTAACAGAAATCTCTTGAGGAACGTAGGCTGCATTCAAAACCTTCAGAAGAGCATTCCTGTGAGCATCAGAACACAATAGCAAAGACAAAATAGAGATCTTGGACGGGGTCTGATGTAACTGGTCCACGATCTTGTAATCACTTTTCCGGATGAGTCTCATAAACTCCTCTACATTTTCAGAAAAAGCATCATCAACCGGCTTTACTGTAGAATCAGTGATCACTGGAGTCTGGACAGAACCATCTATTGCTTGTTTTCCCCTATCTTGACTTGAAGTACTGGGTTGATCATTAACAGGAGTAAGCACTCTACCACTTCTCGTTATAGCATCAGCTTCAACCTTAACTTCAGGACTAGCACTCACTGGTGAAGTAGTCAATAATTCATGCTTTTGTCTATTGACAAACACCTCTGCACCGTAATTCCACGGAATAGCCTTAGAGCTCTCGTACAGAATGGGTCCAGCCCTTGTGATAATAACTGGAGGTGGCCTTGCCGGACCAGAAATAGTAATTATTTTGAAAGGAATGGTGATAGTAGCAACCTTCTCACTAACAACCTCTTCTTGCTAATTACCTCTATCAAACTGTAAGCAGCCCTCATTAATCATACTCTGGATACCCATCTTCAATGAATCACAACCATTATCCTTCATTAAACAATCTAAGCAGTTCTCATCATAACCCGGATAGACGCCACCCTTCAATAACCTGTTTTTAACCACAGCCAGCAGAGTCTTCAATTCCTCAACATCCATGATCAAATTCAAAGCTTCACCTTCCTCAATTATCGCATTCACCCTCGGCCCATTATGATCAGGCATCGGGTTTTGAATAACATTGGGCCCAGTATTCGAGAAATTGATATCCTTAGAGTCCACAAGGTCTTGAACCTTGTGATGAAACGCCCTACACTTCTCCACAGTGTGCCCCGGAGCACCAGAGTGAAAATCGCAGTGTGCGTTAGCATCGTAGCCTCGTGGGAGTTCCCCTGTTGGTGGAGCCAGGGTACGGAGCTCAACTAGACGCAACTGCAGCAAATGTTGCAACAACTGTGCATATGACATTGGTGGTTGATCAAAATGCCTCTCTGCATTCCTTTGCCTGTTCTGATACTGGCCCTGCTGCCTATTCTGATTAGCATTATTCCTTTGTTGATGTGGTGGAGGTAACGTTGCTGGGATAGCTACCGATGCTACTTGTTGATTGTTGCTCTGACGTTGTTTCCCTTTTCCCCTGTGGGATGATACAGTGTTGGCCTCTACTTTCTTCTTATAACCATCAAATGGCTTCTTTCTATGCCCGGAAGACGATCCGTCACCACTAGAAACTTTTCCAGCCTTAATTCCAACCTCTACCTTCTGTCCGATAGCAATCACATCTGCAAACTTACCTAGCGAACAAGGCAACAGCTTCTCATAATAATGCTTAGGCAGTGTGTCCATAAACATATCCAACATCTCTTTTTCCAGCATTGGTGGTTGTACCCTAGCCGCCAATTCACGTCACCTTTGCGCATATTCTTTGAAACTTTCATCATTTTTCTGGGACATGCTCAACAGCTGAGTCCTGTTAGGAGCCATGTCTGTGTTGTACTGGTAATGCTTGATAAAATCTGCAGCTAACTCTCTCCAAGTACGAACATCTCTACTTTCCAGCGTCATGTACCATTCCAAAGACTCGTCGGACAGGCTGTCTTGGAAAAAGTGCATCATTAGCTTTTCGTCCTTGGCATGGGCAGCCATTTTCCTGGTATACGCCTTTACATGAGTTCTCGGGCAGGTAGAACCATTATACTTCTCCAGTGTAGGAATCTGAATCTTGTGCGGAATGACAATATCAGAGACCAACCCTAAGTCGTCCAAATCTATTCCCAGATCATCCTATTTCACAACCCCCTTCAATTGCGCCTCAATTAAATGGATCCTCTCATCACTGACCACAGGCAGGCCAGCGTCTAAGCTTCTGACTAAAAAAACATCATCCTGTTGATCATCAAAACGATGGCCATGGATAGCTCGAACAGTACTTCCTTCTCCAACCACTGAAGGAATCCCACCCTGTCCACCAGCGCCAGGGATAGGAATGTTGATACCAGCACCACCTCCGCCCGGAGGAACAACACGATTAAGAAGACCACCGTGTAAGATACCATTTTCATCAACCTGCGACACCAAAGGTTGAACTAGAGTTCTGAATTCATTCTGACTCTGCACCACACCTTGCATCATCTCCATAAATTGATCGATGCGAGCTTACATAGCTGTCATGTCTGCCTAAACTTTGTCCATCACTCTGCTTTGATTAAGCCTGGTAGAATACCGATGAGTTAGTTTATCAATCCTGACTGAAAAAAGAGAGAGCATAAGAAAACCTGAGAATCTGAGATAACCTGCTATGCAAAAATGATTATGATTATGCAAATGCAAATGCAAACGTGTTTGTATATTCGCAGGGCGATCCACCCCTTGATTCCAGTTTTAACAACAGAAGAGAACTGAATTCCTGATCATATAAAGAGAATAAGCATCCGTTACAACACAAGTCTGAATAAGCATAAACAAAGACCCCAACCAACAAGCCTGGTGGTGATCCCGGAAATACAAAGAAAACAGCAACAAGGAAACTAAGGCATATCATCAAGACTCAGTCGTGCTAGAATTCCCCATTCGTCATTCTTCTTGCACCAATTCTGCACCTCCTTGAGAAGCTTCTTGGTATTAGGATGCTCTGGTCTCTGAATCAACTCCTGAATCAAAAGATCCCTCATGTGCAAAATCCCTATTAAATAACGACTATGCAATTCCCAATCATCTTCTCCAGAAGCTCCACCTGAACTTGGACCTTCGCTCCTGGCTCTTTTCACTTCGGCTTGGATCTTCAGCTGTTCCATATCTGCCATGGTCTCCTTGAGCTTTTCCTCAACTACTCTCCTCTCAAAGATCCCTGATAAAATCTCCTTATCCTTTTTCCGAAGCTCTGTCTTCAAACCTTCAATCTGTTCCAGATACTTGTCTTCTTTCAACCTGTTGGCGGTAATTGCTGTATTCCGACGGTCATGGAACCTGTGAATTCTTGACATAGCATAAACCAACTCTTTCTTTTTGGACGAAAGGACCTTGCTAACACTTTTCAACGCTTGAGCCACTTTCTCTCTGGTTGTGGCTTCTTTAGACAATTCTTTCTCCTTCACAGCCAAAAGTTCTGATTTCAACATGGCAGCATGGATAACTTCCCCTTTTTCGTGCTTTAACTGACCAACCTCTCTGCCCAGCTCACGATTCTCCTCTCGGAGTTTCTCATTCTCACCTCACAGTTTGCTATACTTCTCTATCTCAATCGTGATCGGAGATTCAATCAGCAAGGGGTAAGATGGAGGTTTTCTGCATAACGGTAACAGTACACTTTCTACTCTCCTTTGAATTCAGTCTTCATACGCAGGGAAAGTTTTGTTGTTACACTTTAAAAAAGAAGTCTTTACTTTCTTATGGCAATCTCTCCAAGCATTTGCAGCTTCTTTCAAAACCTCCGGGTTGGCTTCTTCACTCACAAATAGAGACTCTTGAACATCTTGGCCCTTTGGCGGCTCTTTCAAAGCATACCCAAATTGCCTAATAGCAAGAATGGGGTTGTAATTAATTCCCCTCTTTCTTCCTATTAAAGGTACATTTGGGTAACCTCCGCAACTAACTAGGATCTCTTGGCCCAACAAATCACGATTAATCCAAATCAAGTTGTCAGCCCTTAATCCCATCAATCTCTTTGACCAATCCAAAGTTTCTTTAGTGTCTTCGAATGCCCCAGATTTGGGAAGGCGATCAGCAAACCACTTATATAAAATTGGAGCACAAAAGTAAAAAGGTCTGCCTCTCCTCTTTTCATTCTTATAGTGCATTTAATAATACAGATCCCCAAGCAGGGTAGGTATCAGATTCTTCGTGGTGAATATCCGGATGACGTGCACGTCTACAAAATCCTTCACATTAGGGAACAACGTCGTTCCATAAACACACATAACCATAATAGCATTGAACACCGGCCAACACTTAGCCTTAGCACAAGTAGCAGCCTGCTCTATCAAAAACTTCGTGTGAAAGTCTTGATAACCCCCTTTACTAGCAATATTTTTCTTCAACAAAGACTGATCCAAACGTAAAGCAACAGCAACCCTTTCCAGATCAGGAAATTCCTTAGAAGGATAGTGTAGCACCCCAAAATTTGCCCTACCTTTTTCTAACTTTTTCTGGCTTTCGCTTCGCGTTGCATCTGCATTTTCCATTAGGTCATACTTATATTTATGCATTTGCATTTGGCTCCTAAGACATGGGATCAAAGAGTATTTTCTTGTTATCAGTGTTTGCCCCGTTCAGGGGTGATTCGACCGATTCCTACTTCAGGCATGTTTGGGGCAAGGGTTGAATTCTCATCGTCAAGCATCAAGTATATCTTCTTCAAGCTTTCTCAAGAGTATCGGGCCACTTCTCCGTCACTATGCACTTAAAGCAAGCGGTTCAAGTTTCTTATCTTCTGTGCGAATTGGTTGATATTCATCAATTGAAGATCATGAGACTAGGATCATCAGGACAAAGCATATGTGGTTTGATTTGAAGAGCATTGGGTCATGATCAATTAGGCTTACTGATTGAATTTCTAGGATCCATTGAGGATATGAGTTTGGTGTGGATTGGAATTTGATTGGAAGATTAGTCGTGCGGATTTCTTGGAATTTAAGATACAAAGCCATCATAAACTATATCCATTTCGTTCAAATTTAGAAACCATTTCTCCACGTCCGTTTTTCAAATCCACTCTGCAAATCCATTATCCAAGTTTGTAACCATTAAACCAAATACCTATTTCATGTTGGTTAGAATTTAAATCCATAAATATCCATCAACCATTTTATCCATTTAATTTCAATTCCATTTCCCAAATAAATCCATTTTAAACCAAATTCCAATTATCCAAACCTAATATTCATATTTTTCAAATTCCAAATTCATATTCAATTCTATTTTCATTGTCCAAGATTAGAAATCCGTTTCCACATCCAATTCTTAAATATCAAGCAAATGTCCATGTTTGTATTCTTTTCTTATGGAATTGTTCCGCGAAGTGAAGAAGATGCTGCTATTCATTATGAAGCGGTTGGTGATTGGAAATCTAGTTCACTCTTCTCCTAATAATAAAAAAAAAAGATGATTCACTGTATAAGATTTTATGTAAGATGTTGGATGGTAATTTGGGTTCATCATTTGATATCTCAGTCTAAAGTTCGATTTTGCCTTGTATCATCCAAAGGCTGATGTTAGACATGCTACACTGCGCAATATAAATTCTTCTGGCACCTTGAAAAACAGACTGTAGTTGGCGCTAAAGTAAAGGAAAAATCAAGTGGCAATGAAGTGGTTAACCACTCGCTAGCCGGGCCATGCAAAAACAGATGATCTGGGTTCATTTCCAATGGCTGAAAATAATGCTGCTCTGGAGATGATTCTAACAGCAGTAGCAGCACCTCAACTTACTGCAGAAGATTGGGTAGCTTGCGACAGTTGCCAGAAATGGCGGCTTCTACCTACTGGCTTAAGGTCAGAGCAACTTCCAGAGAAATGGTTGTATGCTTAATTGGCTGCCTGGGATGAATTCTTGTGAATTCAGTGAGGATGAGTACAAGGGTGAATTAACCACACAGCAGAGATACATTGCAGAGAGAGGAAATAATCATAACATAATTTGGCAAAGAAAGCTCTACACCAGAAAATCATTACAACCTTCACAATTCACAACTGATAACAGTTACAAACCATAACCTCCTTACTCTATTCTCTCTAACTTTCCTAACCATCTCTAACACTCTAACCTAAACTCACGCTAACATTTTTCCCTAACAAACTTCTAACAGAATTTCACTCTCCATAATCTCTAACTAACTTTTTCTTCTCGATTCTTCTTTCCCCTCTATATAAGACTTCATCCTCTTCATTCTTCACTCCCTCTTCTTCATTCTGCAATTTTCATCCATTCTTCTCCAATCTTCATCTTCTTCAACCAATTCTCTGCAACTTCTTCCATTCTCATCACACACAAATCAACCGGAAAAACACGATCACCTCATCAGTTTCTATTTGAATCATCTTGCGTCATTCTCTCTCGCTTCCACCATTATTCAATTCCAATACTCAGCAAAATTAGCTGCAAAAATCAACATCACGATCAAATCATTGAAGCTCACTGAGAGTCAACAACGCTTCACAACCTGCAAGGAGAATTTGTAATTCAATCAACCGCATAACACTGTAGCCGCGACTCGCATCGAGAATGAAAGATCAACAACAATGACAGAAGAAGCGCACGCACAAGAAGTAGAAGGAGAGGATTACGGATTAAATCGAAAGTGAAGTGAAGTTCGCATACCTGAGTTCGTGAATTGAAGCGCCATCGGAGCGACTCCGATAGGTACGTATGTTGATCTCGTTTCGAACTTTGATGCGTGATAATTTGTTTGTTGCTTTGAATCCGTATCGTGTATGTCGTGTGACGGTGAGCGATTTGTGAGTGTTGAGGCCACGACGAGAGAGAGTTGACGAACGAGAAGGACGACGAAGAGTGCGTCTGAGAGAAGAGAAAACAGTGGTGAGGTAAGAAGAGAGCGACGATTGTTTCAGAGGTTTGATCGTGTGGAGATGATGAAGGCGAAGTAGCTCCGTGGCGGTGTGGCATCGGAGAGAGGACGACGGGACGCGGAAGGTTGACGGCGATGCTTTGGGAAGGCAAGGTAGAAGGAGAAGTTCACATATGATAAAGAGGACGCGATGATGTCTTCCGGTGCTGTTTCCGGCGACGATGGACGAAGAGAGGTTGAAGGAGGGAAGTTGAAGAAGGGATGAAGGAGAAGAGGGGCGGATGCATTAGTTGTTAAGATTAGGGTTCTCTTCTTTTTTTTAAGCTGGCTCATGCCAATGTTTGGGCCGGGCATAGGCTCGTGTTTTTCTTTTCACACGCCACTGCAATTCGCTACACCCCCTTGTGTCATAAAAACGTTGGGCCCAGACTGATAGGTCCATACACCACACGATTGCTCACGACACCCCCTGTCATCTTCACTTAGTTTTAGTTTCTTTACAAATTAACTCTAATTCTATAATTAGGTAGTAATTAGATTAATCTCGTATGTTGTTTCAATGTTAGAATTAAACATATTTTTTAAAATTAGAATTAGAGTTAGATTTCTTCTAATTAGATTTTTAGAAATAGATTTAATTAGAATTTAATTGAAATTAGTTTTAGGATTAATATTAGTCTTAATATTAGAATTAATTTCAGGACTAATTGTTTTTAGAATTAGTTTTAATTTTAGATTAACTCTTCTTGTTAGATTTTAATCTTCTTTTATTAGCATTTTAATTCTAGCTTGGTTATTTTTACCATGATTTTGATTGCCTATTCTTGATTAATTGTTGATTAATTTCTGTTTAGTTCCTGATTAACTGTTTCTTTGCTGACTTAATTTTCTTCATCCCTCTTTAAGATCAACTTAACTTCCATCTTGGAAGTAAGTTGCTTCTTATGTTCTTCTCCTTTTTTTTAAAGATAGAGTTCTCATACCTCACAAACCATTAGGATCACTCCCTTAACTAATCAATTAGGATTGAGTCTTAGTTCACATAGATTTTACCTTTCTCTCCTCTTGAGTCTTTCATCTTCTCATCTCAAAGAAAATACAAAATATCTAATAAAGGTAGGCATTTATTGCATTTAGGCCTTTCCTATAAAGAAAAGATTATAAGGGGTCTTCTCTTATAATCTTAGAATGTGTAGCATATAGCCCATCTTGGGTCAATGTGTTAAACATTTGATCTTGTATGAGGGACTTAAATGCAATACTTGTTGAAGGTACAAATAATAAAACACTTCTTCATTTCATAATCAACAAAAACACTTAATAAACACAAGTATGCTAGTGTGTTTGAACCTTGACAATTGGAACTAAGTGTGGGGGTCTTCTTCACCCTTAGTGTGCTTTCTTAATCATTCCATCTTGGAATGTGAGAATGTACACATTCCAATGACCAAGATTTAGATACACTATCATATGCAAAAAAATAAAAAAACTCTTAAAAGGCAAAAACAAACAATAACGTCTTTCCTTCGGGAATTCTTTCCTCATCTCATTCAATCATTCCTTAAGGATGCGTCATTTCCGTTCTACCGCAAACAGGTAACGCCTAAGTCTCCATACAACAAGCCGCAACACCTAAACTGCTGGGACGCGAACGTTGACGTATTCCATTAAAAAACACAAACAATTCATCCCTAGTGAGGGGAACTACGTCGCTCTGATTCTCATGTTCCCGATGAGATACGTAGGCAGTGGGGTAGGGCCCATGCGAGCACTTCTTTTATTTTCCCTACATTTGTTTCTCTTTCTATCTCCTTTCCCGTTCCCGTTCCTTTTCCAGTATCTTTTCTTACACCCTTTGATCGAGACAAGCAAGCGTGGATCCCATCGGGTACGATGGACGCGAGGAGGCGCTAATACCTTCCTCTCGCGTAACCGACTCCCTTACCCATTTCTCTTGGTCGTAAGACCATGCTCTTTCCTTTCCCTCAGGTTTATGCAGTGTTTCCTTTCCCTCTCTTGGGATAAATACACATTGCTGGCGACTCTGTTTCGGTGCCACTTTCGCGTTTGTACTAGGATGAAAATCCCGGGAGCGACAGATAGAAATGAGCTTCTTCTTTGACTGAAACATCCAAAATGAGAGCATACTCTTCCAACGTCGGAGCCAAAAGATAATTTGCAAACAGAAAACACTGAAGGTGAGGGTCATAGAACTATGCCAGAGTGTGCAGGGCCCTGAACTCATAATTGGTAACATTTCAGGCGAAACTCAGAATCCTCCCATATTCTCCTTTAAAATCTGCCAATACCCCAGGTTTTCCCATAGCCGAGATCTTGTGCATAACATCTAAATGAAGCTCCGGGAACTTGTACAGGATGATATTCTTTCTCTCTCCAGTGCTAATATTCATCATGGACAGTCTTCAGACAACTGGAATCAAAGTTAGGATGCAACCCTATAAATGAACAAACATGTTAGAATGCAAAAAGATGATGCAAAATGCAAACATGGGATCAAGGTATCCATGATGCTCGAAATTGCTGTTGTTCTGCTGACTGAATAAGACCCTGAATACCAGAAATCCAGAATAACGGCCCAATCAAACCGCCAGAATATCAGGATAATAACAGTACACTGATGAGAAATCTAGAAAACCGGGTAGGTTGAAGGTTTCGGTTACCTGCAAACCTGCAAACACCCATCCCTTCTCACATGTGGGTTCTAGAAAGCCAAGGATCCTCAATATCACAGGCTCTCAGGTCGAGAAATGATGATACGTTCACCATTTCTGGTTTGGCATCATCACCAATCGAGGAGGCCTCAACTGATTCCCCTAAAAAATAAGGTCATCCTATAGTAAGTTCCCAGCATTGGGTCCTCGGATCGAGAATGTGCAATGGGTTTTCCACAGAACGTGGTCTGCCACTGTCACATCTCGGGAGGAGAGGCGTTGCTGAGTCCTCGGGAGACGGTCGCCAGAGTCGACAGTTTTCCAGGTTATATTCCATCATCTGCCCCAAATGAGCAGGATAGAACATTACCAAGGAAACCTCGTCTGGATGTGGAGTTTTCGTGTATACTAAGTCTGGCCAAATGCCAAACAAGTCACACTATTTTCCACGCTAATCATAGGTGTATGCTCAAGCCTGGGTATTGGGCTTTTCTCTCATAAATCCAACCTACCCTACAAACAGAAAATCCAGTAGCAGAACAGTACAGCAATATCCAGTATGACAGTAATAAAATGAAATGCAATGCAATAAAAACTGTAAAACAGTAATTTACAACATAATAAAGCACAACAAATAAACACCCAACGAAAAGACAAACAAGCGCTAGGATAGACTCGCTAAAGGGGATGGACCAGCAAGAGGTTAACCAGAGTCGCCAGCAGAGTCGCCAGCTGTCGCTCCCGAAAGATTCGCATCTAACGGTACAAATGCGGGAGTGGCGCAGAAGACACAGAGTCGCCAGCAATGTGTATTTATCCCGAGAGAGGGAAAGGAAACACTGCATAAACCTGAAGAGAAAGGAGGAAAGACATGGTCATTGCAACCATAGTCCAGGTTCGGGAGTCGGTTATGCGAGGGGAAGGTGTTAGCACCCCACGCATCCATCGTACTCGATGGGATCCACGCTTGTTGTCTAAACGGAGGGTGAGTTGTCCTACTATCTATGGCTGAACAAAAGAAAACGGGGATAGGGGTGACTAAGACGGACTCGGTAGGACATATTTGATGCCCTAGGCCTACGTACTCCCTCAGTGCAATGGGAAAGTCAGAGTCAACGTAGTTCGGACGGGAACTGTGGGGGAAGGGTGCTCGCCAAGACAATCGCTGCCTTGTGCCTACATATCCTCAATCGGACGAGAGAGGGGAATCAGAGCTAATGTAGTTCGTGGGTACGACCACGGATGGGTAATTATTTTTTACATGAGCGACGAGCTCTTCTGAAAAAAAAGGAGTTTGAAACCCAATAATCCCGAAGGATAAAAAGATTTGAATTTGTTTGGTGTTTTTTAAGACAAAAATGTTTTAAGTTAGTTCGTAACTTACATTGAACCAAAGTCTACCATGCGGGAACGAGTGAATCGCATGGTCGCCCCCAAATGGGACGTATGCTAAACACCCTAGAAGAGGAGGGGAGACCCCTCGTTCTTCATTTCCTACACTTAAGGCTTGAGCGCAATATACATTATATTTTATTAAGTGTTTTCAAGAAGTTTTGAGATGAGAAGAGAGAAGACCCAAAAGGAAACTCTAAAGGGAAACTAAGAGTCCTAATGTTATCATGCATGGGTAACCTATGGTTAGTGAGGCTTAGGAGAGATGACTACCTAAAGCCTAATGCTAATCCTACTCCAAGCTTAATCAAAAATTAAGTTGGACTAGGTAGCTCTAAGGGAAAAGAATCCAAGACTCAATCAAGTCTTGAGATCCATGGGAGGAAGAGAGTGAAAGAGAAGAAAGAAAGCATCTTAAATGCTAAAGCAAACACAAGTATGAAAGCTTAAAAGAGAAAGGAGAAGTTAGAATGTGGATAACTATCCACATCCCATTCACTTACCATTAGCCCCTACATGGTTAGCAAAAACAAACATAAGCAACAATAAGACAAATGAAACCCAAACAAGTCACAACCCAAAGAGAAATGGTTACAAACCAAATGAAACTCATCCAAGTCAGAATGTACACCTTAGAGGTGACCCATAATGTTTACCAAACAAACTCACGCAAAGAGAATGCAAACAAATAGCCAAACATCCAAGAAGATCATCAAAGAAGGAGTAGAAGAAGAATGAGTGGATATGCAAGGTGATCATGCAACAATGCTTCAAATAAAATCAAAGTAAGAATGTGGATGACCTAAACATATGCCTAAACATGATGTACAAATGTCACATGAGGCATACAAACAAGCATCCAAGCATTGAGAGTAATTAGAAGAAGAAGAAAGAAGCATGTAAGTGAAACATGTTCAAGTATGCAAGATGAAACATGAATAACATATGGAATGAATGAAAAGATCTAAAGTCAGAAGCATACATCACATGAGATGCAAAGAAGAGATATGGCATGGTATACACAAACTAAATACAAACCAAGAAGAGGCATAGATGAGAAGATGTGAGAAGATGAGTCAAAAGAGGCATGTGAAACAAGCATGGAACATGTGCACAAAATATGCAACAACCTCACACCAATGACCTATAATTGCAATCAAATGACCTATAATGATTCAAACATAGTTTATGAAGTCAAAGAAACAATCCCAAATAATGGCACAAGTGCCTTCTCAAACAAGTACTCAAACATGATCAAAGATGTGCACAAAAGAAGACCTCAAACAAAGAGCAATCTAACAATTAGCAAATCATCTTCAAAAATTACCAAATTAATTCTCAAGACTCCTCAACCAAGGTTAAACAACATGTCAGAAGCTCATGCAAAAATTCACAAGATAAGTCCTTCAATCAATCATGCAAAATCACATGGGAATTATGAATCAATATGCAAAAGAGAGGGGCCAAAATGCAATATGAAAAGATTTTAAAAATATGAGAAATTTTTTTTTATGTATTTCAATATGTTGATGAAATAATGCAAAAAGAATGGGTTTAAAATGTTTTATGTGCTATGAGAAATAAATTCTCAAAGTTGAAGTGTGCAAAGAAGAATAATTTTCAAAGAAAATAAAAGAAAATGCCAAAAAATATGATGAAAAATGACCAAAGTCAGAAATTAAAAAAGTCCATAATTAATTAAATGCAAAAATATGCTTCATGATTTTTTTGGTGATTTTTGGATGCACAAATCTATTTTAAAAATTAAAATGCAAAAACTATATGAAAATAAAATAAAAATTGAAATAGAATGAACCAGGGGGTGCAACCAAAGTAATTCTCACGTTTGAAATTAAAATGGGTTCAGAAAGGGGGGTGGGGAAAGCAAGGAAAGACCCAGTCCAAAAGCGCAGTCAAATAAGAAACACATGAATTTCAGTCAAAGGTCAAACTCAATCAGGACCACAAGATCAATCTCACGCGCAGCAATCAGTCAACAAGAGTGCATAGTAATCAGGATGGAAGACTCAGATCAAAAATACATGATAATAATGATGCACACGCACACACATAATTGCTCAGAAATAAAATAGGAGGCACGTGATAGACATGTGTTTTTTAATGTGCTGGCAGAATCCAAACCATTAGATTACATCAACGTGTCAGATCAGGTCAACAAAATCAAAAAGCATACAAGATCAAGGGCTATGATTAGAGGCACACGATAACACACATAGGCTAGCACACATACATTAAATAAAACTCAAGCAAATTAAATGAGGTGGCAAGGTCAACACCATCAGATCAAACCCTTGGACGGCTGTGATTTCATCTCCCTCCTTCAGCTTCCGGTGACCTGAGAAACAAACCAGACGCCGGAGCCCTAGCTCCGGTCGTCTCCTCCAGCGACTATCAACTTAAAATTCTCCAGAAAACACACATGAGTACATTATCTTGACCAGAATTCAACAAGGAGTTCAAATATGCAATTAGTTTTCACAAACAACCAACACATAAGCCAAATCGAAGGAAAACAAGTTAGATCTAAAAACTTCAATCATCAAATACTCCCATGATACACGTCCAAAACTCACACAAAATAGATCAGAATGATCAGTGAACATCATAGATCATAATGCACACAACAAAATCAAGTTCTATGATGGTGAAAAGTAAGCTAACCTGAAAGTTGCAGAGCTTGAAATACACCAAGAACTCCTTCCAAAAGCTGCAGATCTTCCTCTTTTGAGCTCTATTTGCAAAATAAATGCAAATAGAAACTTGAATCTAGCTAGATCTACAATTTTGAACTTGAACCAACTTGAAATGCACTTATGGAAAACTTCACTCTCAACTCAAAACAATGGATGATTCTTGCTCTACCAAGTGTGTAGGTCACAGATATAAAAAAAATTCTTCAGAAACCCTTGTAATGAATGAGTTTCGAAGAGAGAAAGTTTTGGTGAGAAAAAGAGATTCTGAACAAATGGGAGTGCCTGACCTAGTAGTGAGGGCATGAGTTAGCTTATATACATCCCATTAGACCTCTGATCATAATTAGCAATTGATTAATCCCTTGGTTAGTGAGTTTGGATGGTTTATGCCAAAATGCATTTTGTGATACCACCACTAATCCACATGTGCATTCCCATGCTTTCTATGATGGATCACTCATATTTCATTTGCTAATCACACCTGAATTGAATTTGGGCTTTGAAATGTTTTGGTTTGTGAGTTTTGATACTTCTTGCAAAAATGTACTTTGTGAAATAAGTGAGGTACAAGTCATGAAATGGAGTGAAATAAAGGTCAAAAATGGTCCTCATAGAATGTACTTTGATGTTGTAATATGACATGAAGCAATAGAACCAAATATAGGTCAATATGAACCAAAATGCAAAAGGTGTAAAAATGACACCATAAGAAAACCCTAAAATCACCTTGCCTTGCTTTGATCATAACTTGAGAACCACAAATGGTATGGAAACCATCTAGTACTTTTTGGAAATGGGAGAGAAAGATCTTCAACTTTCATGTTGGAGGAAAATTCATTTGAAGCTTCCTTGATGATGAAAAGTCAAGTTGAATGTAGTGGAAAAACTGCCAAAAATGGAAAGTTCTCATTATAGGTCATTTTCCAAATTTAGTAACTTTTGCACAAACTCTTGATTCTTGAAGAATGATGTCATCCATGCTATTCCTTGACCAAATAAAGGTACATGGACTTGGGAAACATGATTTGAACCCTTGAAAACCCATGGTTGACTTTCCTCTTAAACTGTTGACTTTTGCTTACTTCACAAGTAACTGATCCACTGAACATCTTCCATAATGAATCACTAGCCAAGTTTTTCCTCCATGAGTACTTGTAAGCACATAGAACCTCATGAGAATGTATTTGAACAAGCAAAAACCCATCAAGAAGCCTTTTGGAACCAAAACCCTAATTTGGACCATCTGATTAGGAGAGTGTGGTTCATTTGAAAACTCTTGCCAACCTTGATCTTATGAAGATGTGATGAACCCCTCAAACCACCTTGAGGCTTGAGACTCCTTTGAGATGAACCAAGTACTTTGATCCCATGCTAAGAACCAATGTTATGCACAAATGCTAATGCAAGAAATGCAAATAAACATAAGCCAGTTAGCTAAAAATAAGAAGGCAAATTTTGGGGTGTTACAGTCCGTTTGCGTTGCATTTCGTTTATGATGGTTGAAATCGATTATATATTTAACTACTCTCGATATCGCAGTCGCAGCGGTACCACATCGGAGCTCCGTCGTTCCGATTTGACGGAACTCAAAATTGCTAGCATGATGATGAATAGTACCCCGCGGCGTTGAAATGCAGAGAATAAGATGATGAATTTTTTTTCTTCTGATTCTTCTTGTTTGATTGTTTTTAAAAAAAGGGTATACCACTTATTCAAATTGGGCGGGCCGAGTGTGTGTTTGGACCTACTATCCTCGCCACCATTTATTTCTTCACAAACCTCAATTTCTCTTTTTTTTAAAGAAAAACTTGTTTCCTCTTTTTTTTTAGTTGATTTTTTTAAAAATGTGTCCTTCATAAAATTTTCTATAATTTATTCTCTTGATTTAATATTTTAGTTTCTTTTTCACTTTGTTTTTTTGGTTTTTTTTATATTTTGTTTAAAAATTCTTTGAAAACAATCATTTGAATTACATATGTTACTTGATTTTATCTTCTTGATATTTGGATTAATTGTTGATTGTTGGTTGGATCTTAAATTTTGAGCATGATCTTGTTAATCTCAATGGATCATGGGCGTCGATAGGAGAAATTCTGAATCCGCCAAGAGAGGTGATTGATATTAATGACGATCTAATCGAATTAAGATTCCTTTTGGTCTTTTTTCTTCTTCTTCTTTTTCTTTTGGGTCGATGAGATCTCCAAATCGACGATTATTGATTTACAAATATGTTTAATCTTCATTATTTCAAATCTATGGGTGAATGATCATTTGGATCATTCTCCATACTTTGGAATTGTGATAGATTTCCTTTGATAAATCAATGTGAAATCTCGATTATGATTAGACCGTTCCATTTTTCTTTTTGTGTGGCACGTTTTAGAAGAGTGGTTTACATATCACTTCTCTAACATGTGTTAGCACAAAGATCAATTAGATCGGCCTTGAGTAGGGTGACTTCTAGATAAGTCACTTGGCGATTGCTTAACATAGCGCTACATGTGTCCCGCGTCGGAAAATGATCATTTGTGGCCCAAACATATGTTTTCAAACCCAAGGATGGTTGATTATTTTTCTTTTGGCTCAATACTTATGAGACTTGTTGTTAGGAGGCTTTGGTCTTATCAATCCTCTAATGAGTTCTCATTAACCTTGACCTAAGTGCATTATTCAATCATTATTGATCATTTGTTCTAACAACTAATCACTAACTTCTAACCTTACCTTTATGTTTCCTTTTTGCTCCCTATCTCTCTTTATTTTTATGTCATTATATCATATCATATGTTGTTTATGCTTCCTCTATTTTTCCTTTGTTCGTTGGACATGTGTTTATGCTTCCGCTATTTTTCCTTTGTCCGTTGGACATATGTTTATGCTTCCGCTATTTTTCCTTTGTCCATTGGACATATGGTTTATGCTTCCGCTATTTTTCCTTTGTCTGTTGGACATATGTTTATGCTTCCGCTATTTTTCCTTTGTCCGTTGGACATATGTTTATGCTTCCGCTCTTTTTTCTTTTGTCCACTTGGACCATACTTCTCTTAAGACATTAATAAATATCGAAGCACTTAAAATACTTGTTTCTCTTAATCTCAGACTGTTGTGACCTTGTGAATGGACTTGGACCTTGGACTTCGGACTTAGATCTAGGATCCTTACCCCATGCTCTTGGAGATTTGAGACCTTGAACCTTTGAGTAGCTCTTGTCTGTTTGTCTGGAAATTTTCTGTGTGTAGGTGACTTTGAAAATCATCTGCTACATGAATCTTCTAATTGGCTTTTAACCCTTGGGAAGACCTTACTTTGGCTCTGCTATGGCTTAATTTGGGATTTTCTCTGATGCTTTGATTCATCTGGTTATTATGCTTGTGGTCTAAATCCAAAAGGAAGTGGAATGCTTACGTTGACTTCTTGTCAAGTGTTAGCTCATTGTGTGGTCAGATCTTCCTTTCTCTAGCTTTTACTTTGCTTTCTAGGGTAGTCACTTCTTCTCCACTCTTTCTTCAAATTTCAAATCTTCTCCCTTTTTTCAAAACCTTCTTGTTTTCAAACTCTCACTTCTTTCATAATCAAACCTTGACTTTGTCAAGTGATTTTACTCATTTCTTTTCATTTCTTAATAAATGCTAAACTACATAAGCATATTGACACCTTTTTTCCAAAAGACTTTTAAAAACACCAAACTCACTTACCCTCTTTTCTGCCCTTGTGCACTTTTCCTTTAACTTTTTCACAAGTTTAGACATGATTCATTTTTATAGCGGAATTATTCGCCTAGAATGACGACTTGTCTCTACTTTTTAAAATTATCCAAAACAAACAAATTTCATTCTTTGTTCCACGAACTTCGAGGTTTTGATCCTATATTGCACTTTGTGGGTACATAGGCATGAGGCGATAAGTCTCTCCAAACACAAAAATCTAAAAAATACTTCTCTTTTCATCTCCTCAATCTCTTTTCAAACAAACCTTTTTCAAATCAAAAAGCGTAGATATTTCAAAGGGTTCCTATTGAGTACTATAGACGTTTTGGGTACTAACACCTTCCTTTAGCGTAACCAACCCCCTTACCCAGTCTCTGTTCACTTGTTCTTGTTTAGAACTTATTTAGGTTTTGTTCGCTCTTTTTCCTTTCCTTCTGGATAAAATAAAAGTGTGGTGGTGACTCTTGCTTTATGAGTTAAGTTAATCAATAGCTTACACTCACGATTTTTGCCGCTACAGAAAAGTGGCGACTCTGCTGGAGACTCTGGTTCTTAGTGGGTTCGGCCTACTTTGATTTATTTATGCTTTATCTGTTTGATTTGACTGTTATTGGTTGTTCTACTCGGGTGATCTTGAGAGGTAAGATAGATCATATACCCAGATCTGAGATCTCTTATGATAGGAGGATGATATAGTCAAGGATGCTTCTAGGGAGTAATCCCGAACAAGCTAAATTGAGAATCTATCCACTCAGTCGAGGCTTCCTCGCAATTGTTGATGTCTAGCGAGTAATCGCGAAAAACATTACTTTTTTTGACCTCAGGCCCATGACACTGAGGACTTTAGTTTTCCTTTGCCCCACTTGGCCTATTAGGACGTAGTGCGGTGGCTAAGAAGGTGTAAACCTGAAATAGTTTATACGCGATACTACACTCGGATGAGGTTCTCTTGAGAATATTACTAATTCCCGAGTAATCGACGTGCTAGTAATATCTGAAAGAGGATTAAGGACTCCGGGCACTTTTTAGAACCTTGTTCGGTAGGTGCTATACCCTTAGTACATACCTTTGTGGGTTGGTTCTTAACCTTGACTCCATGCTAGTGACTCAGACCTTTGACCCGTGTGCTTTGAGTGATCTTGTTTGTGGTTATTGCATCCATGCACTCTTGCATTCATGAGCATACATATGCATTTATCCAAGTTTCCAAAGAAACTTATTTCAATTGTCTCCTTCTTCAGTTATCTGTTCATCGTCAAGCTGTTTCCTCGACACAACTACGGAACTAGAGCTGTCGTCAGATTGAGAATGGAAAATCAAGAACAACACAATGCCAAAGTCAGAATGGAAATTGATGAGTTGAAGGCCAGCATGACCAAGCTCACAGAAATTATGCAAGTTCTGATTGCTAGAGGAGAACCACCTCAAAGGACCGTGATCTCTGAAATCTCAACTGATGCTGTTAACCCTCCACTGATCCAGCAACCAGCTTTTACTTGGCCAAAATTTGGGTTACCTCTGAATTACTCGCCACCCTTTGCAACTACTTCAATGGTTGTCCCGTATGTACTGTTAGTATCTTTAGCTCCATTGTTCACTGAACCTTAGCCTGTTGTGCATTCTGTTGCTCAAGCTACTCCTGAGAATCCTCCTTTCGTGTACCATGCTGCTGGTCCACAATCTGAAAGTCAGGGATAACCTGGATACATTGAAGAACTCAGAGAGTAATGGCAATCTCTGGAAAAAAGGATAAGATCCGTGGAAGGAAGTGATATCTTTGGTGCTGCGGCAATGGACATGTGTTTGGTTTCAGACTTGGTTATGCCTGCCAAATTCAAAACTCCTGAATTTGAGAAATATAAGGGGCACACTTGTCCCAGAAGCCACTTGGTGATGTACTACCGCAAGATGGCTGCTTATACCAACAACGAAAAATTGCTCATTCACTGTTTCCAAGACAGCTTGAGTGAGGCTTCACTGAAATGGTATATGGGACTTAAGAAGAACTGTACCCAAAGCTGGAAGGACTTGGCTGATGCTTTCTTAAAGCAGTATAAGTACAATTTGGACATGGCACCTGACAGCCGTCAACTGTAAAATATGCCTCAGAAAGAAAAAGAATCCTTTAAGGAGTACGCTCAGTGCTGGAGAGAGTTAGCTGCTCAGGTGGAGCCACCCTTGGCAGAAAAGGAATTGACTGGATTGTTCATGGACACTCTTCAGCCACTCTTTTAGGAAAAGATGATAGGCAGTGTATCATCTGGTTTTGCTGACCTAGTCACTATTGGAGAAAGACTAGAATAGGGTATCAAGAAAGGAAAGATTACTAATGCTGAAGCCTTTAATGGTGCAAGAAAATCCGCTGGGAATTTTCAAAAAAAGAAGGATGGCGATACCCATGCTGTTTCAGTTAAAAGGAAACCTCTTCGTAAGCAACAACAATATGTAGCTGCAGTTGCTCCTATTGTCAATGCTCAACCAGTTCAAGCTCCTCGTCAGGCTATTAGACAATATCAGAATCGCAATAAGGTTAACTTTGATCCTATCCCGATGTCCTACACTGAGATGTATCCAGGTCTTGTTCAGAAAGGTTTGATTATAACGAGGGCTCTACCTCCTCCTCCAAATCCTCTCCCAGCCGACTATATGGTTGATCTTCATTGTGAGTTCCATCAAGGTGGGGCAGGCCATAACTTGGAAGGTTATTATGCATTGAAAGCTAGAGTACAAGAATTGGTGAAAGCAAAGATTATGACTTTTCATGATGATAATCCCAATGTTGTCAACAATCCTTTACCCGAGCATGCCAAGTGAAGTTTGAGTCATTTCAGATAGATCATCTCCTAAAGCCAGTGTTTCAGACAGGACAGCTCATCCTTGTTGCTGATTAGTCACTAGGCCTTGTTTCTTTCTGTTTGCATTTTTCTTTGATTTTTGTATTGACTGTTTGCTCTCGAACTTTATTTGTACTTTCATGGTTAATTTTAATGAAATAAGCACTGCAATGTTTTGATTCAATTCATTTATATCCAATGTGTGCATTTTTATGCCTTCTTTTTCACAAAACAAAAATATATCTCCTGTTCACTTTCTTTATTAAGCTTTTGTTTATGCAAAGAATCGAGGGAGGATGATGAAAACGAAATACCCAAAATTGTTGAATTGTATGCTTTTAATTAAAACTTGGTTGATGATGTACAAGCATTGTTTCAACTCCCAAACACTGGAGAAATAAGGAAGTTAATCCCTTGTCAACCCCTTTGAGCCTAGAAGTTGGAGTTTCTTTTATACTAAAAAAACCCGCAATCTTAACCTGGGGATAGGTAGTTCTCAATTAATTTGACTGTGCATTCAAACACAAGACATCTTCCAATAAAGGTTGCAATCACAAGATTTCCTTCACACACATCAAAGAAGTGTCAAAGATGTCTTCCAAATCAAAAGCCAATGATGGTTCACCGTAATCATTAAGTCAGGCAGTCACTATCTTTAAAAAAAATCAAAAGAAAAGCCCGCTAAGTCAAAACCTATGAAGGAGACTTAGGCAAAAATTGGGGCATCCCGCTTACTGTAAGCTCAAATGACACAGTTCAGGCAAAAGTTAGGATAACAAAAGAAAAATCAATCGAGAGGTTACCAAAATCCTCAAAGACAAAACGAGTTGACTGAGGTCTTCATCAAAAACAACAAAATGTTATAAGAAAAAGTGACTGCCATCTAAAAAAAAATCCCTTGGCCATTGAGTCATCATCGTAACTATGTTGCAATTCCAAAATCACTTTGAACCTGAATGCATATGTTGAATTAACTGAATATAGGACTGAAGATCATCACGTAGAATGGGTTGGGTACAAATAAACTTTGAGCTTATATCCTTTGTTTCAAAAACCATGAACCAGACCGCGTTACAACCCTCAAAAGACCTAATTGAAGCCAAGTTTTTTTTGAAAGTATACTACAACAAGGTTACGTAAATTAACTCCTAAGTTTGTTGCCAATCATCTGTTTTGCTTTCTCTTTCATTTTGAATGTCTAAACCACCGTGTTTTGACAAGTGTTTCATTTGCTATACATCAATAATATCATTCCAAAAATGATTTTGAATTTCAAAATTGCATGAACTTTACATTAAAATTACCATGTTTGAATGATCTTATTTGCAGGCAAACTTTCTTCATCAAGAAATTTCAAACACTTGAGAAACTTGGTCAGTGATCCTATCAGGGGCACATTACTTTCAGATCCTGTTGTGAATTAGTTCAAGATTTTGTTGCTCAGTGCAAGTTATTCTCAGAATCGGTTAACCAGAAAATCTCTTTCAAGACCCATACTGAGCTTAGCCTTCTCAACAGTCATTTCAAGAACTGAAGTCATGATCAGTTCATCCCTAACAATAGTCAAGTTGAAGCCATGATCAGTTTATCCTCAACATTCGTTCA
Source organism: Lathyrus tuberosus (assembly GCA_022829125.1). NCBI lineage: Eukaryota > Viridiplantae > Streptophyta > Magnoliopsida > Fabales > Fabaceae > Lathyrus > Lathyrus tuberosus. The sequence continues at coordinate 7,031,725 of JALAZF010000193.1, forward strand.
AGAATTGAAGCCATGATCAATTTTCCCCCTGCAGCAGTCAAACTGAAGCCATGACCAGTTTATCCTCATCAGTCAATTAATATAGGGCAGTCTTCTTCAAGAATCCTCAAGATGTCTTTCCTCAAAAGACCATCAGCTTGATATAATTCATAAGTGTGACATAGATATGTTCAACACTTCTCTCCAAGTAGAGTGGGCAGTGTTCCCTGTGCTGAGGAATCAGAGTTCCATTCTTCCCTCACAAAAGAGTCTATCTTGGTTATCCCAATCATTTACATTAAATACATATATAATTCATATATCATGCATAGAAAGATTTGCATAGCTCGAAGTGTGTTTCGCGCTCATGTGCATTTCCCGAGGTCCTGTTGCTATCAACATCTTACCCTGTGATTAAAGTCCAACTTACTTGGCGCCTACCAAAACGGTTACCTGTCTTTTCATTCAGTGTCATTCCTGAATGTTGTTGTTTCCCTGTGCATCTAGTGCTGTTGTTAGATGTTTGTCTTCTTCCATTCTGTAAGTTCCTGGATTGGCTGGAATTTTGGTAAAACAACAAGGTGTTCAATGTTGATGTCATGGTGTTGATGTCGCAGCATTGAGTCTTAGTACTGGGCTGTACTAAGTTGTGAAGGTTAACTATGTTTGATGTCATGGGCTTGATGTCATAACATTGCACTTAACACTGGGCTGTGTTAAGGTTGCTAGTTGCTGAAGTGGATGTCTGATGTCACATAGGTGATGTTGTAACATCAGACCTGCAAAACTGAAGCTAATGACAGCATGGGCTTGTTGTTATTAGGGTCGCATATTAGCTGGAATTATGGAGAGTGTTGACTCGTTGGATGAGAATATCTTGGGCTAGATAGTTTCTGTTACATGGGAGATTTGATTGCAGGTTTGTTGGAGAATTAAAAGGTGGAAAATTTAAAAAGATTTTGGGGATAAAATCTGTTTTAAAAGATTCAGTTTTTAATTAACAAATCTGATCAAATATTGTGACAAATCCAATCCAAATTCAAGGAGCTATATAAAGCGCACAAGACCAAGGAAGAAGGTACAGAAAATAGATTGAAGATCAAGAGCTGGAGGCTTAGAGTCTAGGGTTTGTTTAGAGTACTTGTAATCACACTATTCTAGGTTGAATAGGTGTTGAATTTTCTGTCCTCTCTAGAAGCTGTGAAGTAATAGAGAGTTGTTGATTGATCAAAGCTAGGAAGCAAGATCAAGGGATCTCAAAGAGGTTGTTCTTTGAGTGTTTTAGGGGATTGAGTAGTGTTCTCATATCTAAGTGGTTTCTTAGATAGAAAGTCACTAGTAGAGTATAAGTTTAGGAGATTGTCAACTGGTGTGTTGAGTCTGTAAATTATATCTACAAGTAGTGAATTCCATCCCTGGCTTGGTAGCCCCCGGACGTAGGTAGTTAGACCGAACTGGGTGAACAATTCCTTGTGTTTTCCTGTTGCTTATTCTGTCCATTATTGCAGAGTGTGTTGTTGTGACATCGCACCTTAACATCACACGTCTGGTACCAGAATTTAAATTGGTATCAGAGCTGGCATCCTGTCTGTCTCTGGGTGAGATCTAGGGAAGTTACTTTTTGGTGAAAGATGGACAAAGAGGTTGGAGGATTCGTCAACAGACCCCCTATCTTGGATGGCTCAAACTATGAGTATTGGAAGCCTAGAATGACTACCTTTTTAAAGTCATTAGACAGCAGAGCTTGGAAGGCTGTCATTAAAGAGTGGAAAGCTCCAAAGGTATGTGAGAAAGATGAGGCTGGCAAGGATAAAGAAGGCACCTCAAAGCCTAAGCCTGAAGAAGAATGGACCAAGGAAGAAGATGAGCTTGCCCTTGGGAATTCAAAAGCCCTAAATGCTATCTTCAATGGGGTTGACAAGAACATATTCAGGCTGATCAACTCATGTGAAACTGCTAAGGCTGCTTGGGATATTTTGAAGGTTACTCATGAAGGTACATCTAGAGTGAAGATGTCAAGACTTCAGCTTTTAACATCTAAGTTTGAAAGCTTGAAGATGAAGGAAGAGGAAACTATTCATGACTTCCACATGAGTGTTCTTGAGCTGTCAAATGCATCCAGTGCTCTTGGTGAGAAGATGACAGAAGAGAAGCTGGTAAGAAAGATTCTTAGGTCCCTCCCTAAGAAGTATAAGATGAAGGTAACAGCCATTGAAGAATCTCAAGACATCAGCAAGATGAGAGTTGATGAGCTTATTGGATCTCTTCAAACATTTAAACTTGGACTGAATGAGGAAGAACCAGAAAAGAAGCCCAAGAGTATAGCCTTAGTCTCCACTCCTGCAGCAGCTAAAGATAATGAGTCCCAGGAGGATCTGCCTCAGGCTATAGTTATGTTGGGAAGGCAATTCAACAAAGTGTTCAAGAAGATGAACTATAACTACAGGCCTAATGTCAAGCACATCTCCTCTGACATCAGCAAGTCAAAAGAGAAAGATGAAGAGAAGACTGTCCAAGATAAAGGTGTTCAGTGCTTTGAATGTGAAGGGTATGGACATGTCAAGAAAGAGTGTCCCACATTCTTGAAGAAGCAGAATAAGGGCTTGACAATTTCCTGGTCTAACTCTGACAGTGAAAGTGAAAGTGAGTCAGCAAAGCATGTTACAGCTTTGACAGGAATTGTTAAATCTGATGATGATAGTGATGGAGAAGTCACCTATGATGAGCTAGCTTCAACCTACAAGGAGTTGTGTTTAAAGAGTGCTGAAGTTTGTCAAGAAAACAAGTGCCGCAAGGAACAGATTGCTCAACTTGAGAATGAAAAATCTGATCTGGAATATGAAGTTGTTCTAGTGAGATCTCAACTTGATCAGATGACAAAATCTGTTAGGATGCTGAACAGTGGTACAGCCACTCTTGACAAGATACTCCAGTCAGAACAGGTTGCTGGAAACAAAGCTGGGATAGGATATGTGGCCGAAGACAAAGGTACCTCAGAAGCAAGTACTTCAGGTCTAAAGAAGGAAGAGTCACAAACTGTGCCTCAACATCAGCCAAAGAGGCAGAATCTTACTCCCAAGGAAGCTGATGTTTCACAACCTAAGAAGATTGAGAAGAAGACTGGCCATAATCAGAAGAGAAAGCAGCCTCAAGGTGCTAGACAGTATATGCCTCCCCAATATCATAGGAGCATGAAGGCTGCAAGGTACAAACAGAACATGTCTCAACATCAGGAAAACTGGTATGGATCTGGTTTCAACAATGCTGTACCTTACAATTATAGGAGGAGGAAGCCTCATCACCATGGGAGACAGCCTAGAAGACAACATCGTCAGTTCAGGAGACAGTCTACCTATGGTAAAAAACATCAGCACGATAGAAGACAAGCTAACTCTGGAAGGAGAAGACAACATTATGAGTGGCAGCCACAACTTTATCATCAAGGTGGGAGTAGGTTTAACCACTTCAGAGATGATAGAATCAGATGTTTCTATTGTGGAAGGTATGGACACATGCAGTACTCTTGTTACAAGCTGCATGGATACCCTCAGCCTCAAAACAGAGGGAGAAAGCACAAGCCCAAAGTTGTTAAACAATGGGTACCTAAGGAGATGGGGAAGTGCTTATTGGCTCAGTTGTCTGACAAAGAAGCAGAAGAAGGAACTTGGTACTTTGACAGTGGATGTTCAAAGCACATGACTGGATCCAAGGAGCATTTGGTGGAGATCATGTCTGGGCATGCTAACAAGGTTGTTTTTGGTAATGGAGAAGAAGGAGTAGTAGAGGGAGTTGGAAGAATAAAAAATCTTGATGGTCTCACTCTTGATAGTGTGATGCTTGTCCAAGGGTTGGATGCTAATTTGATCAGCATAAGTCAGCTATGTGATGAAGGGTACAAAGTCTGCTACTCAAAGGATGAGTGTCTGGTGACAGATGAGAAGGATGAAGTGATCATGAAAGGAGTCAGAACCAGAGATAATTGCTATCAGTGGAGTTCCTTTGAAAATGGTTCAACTAATGATGTTATAACATCATAATGTGACATCAGGATGCTGAAAAGTGATTCAAAGTTAACGAGTCCTGATTCAAAATGTGTAAAAGGAAAGGATTTATGGAGGGAACAAGTCATTGTTAATTCATATCAAGCTCTCAGCCTCAGAACCCCCTTTGACGGTACAGCAACATCTCGACTCTCCGAATCCCCATTCTCTCAACGAATCAACGTCCTCGTCTCCAAGAATCAACCTTCTATAACTGGAGTCATGGCTTCTACAACCAAGATTCAGAGTTCCGCAAAAGGAAAAGCTAGGGTTTGCACAGACGAAGGGTCAGCAGTCAAGCCTATGGACATTGAGCCCCTCTCCACCATCTATCCTGAATCAGGTACTGTAAGACCTGCTAAACTAACTCCCAAGAGACCTACCACTGTCTTTAAGGATTCCGAAACCATGAAAGTTGTTACAAGTGTGTTGTTTGGAGACAAACTTAGAGCTATCAATCCGTTTCCACAAACTGCTGAGGAAAGGATAGAGGGTAAACGGGGTACAAGGGAAAGGAGTGACATGCAGCCTACTGATACAGATCTTCACAGATTAGCAGTATCCGCAATCGAAGATTCTGAAATGGAGGCATATAATACTCATGTTGAAAGGGATGTCAGAACATCGCCTAGTAGGGAGGATGAGACTGCTCCTAGAGGAGAAAAGAGCACTGATGTGATTAATGTTGAAGACTTATCTGATGATGAAGTCATCGGAAGAGCTGTGCCTGGTTTGGCAAAAAGACTAAAAACAAGGAAAGAAAAGGAGAGAGCTTCAGGTGATAAAAAGAAAAGGGGTAGAGTTGGGCCAACTAAAGCTTGGAGCAAGGTTGAGGTGACTCCAAGAAAAAGGAAGATTGTGGAACAATCTGAGTCTGAGGATGAAGCTGAGGAAGATGTTCATGACATCACACCAGTCAGAAAGACTATTTTAAAGAGAATTTCTGAGAATGTCCCTGAAGTGCCAGTGGACAACATATCTTTCCACTATGCGAGCAGTGCTTCATTATGGAAGTTTGTGTGCCAAAGAAGGTTAGCTCTAGAAAGGGAGCTTGGAAAAGATGTCTTGCAGATGAAAGAAATTATGGACCTGATTCATGGTGCTGGTCTACTAAAAACTGTGACCAGATTTCCCAAGTGCTATAGTGGACTTGTTAAGGAATTCGTTGTCAACATTCCCACAGACATTTCTGAAAATAGAAGTGTGAACTACAGGAAGGTGTTTGTTAGGGGACAATGCATTGACTTCTCTCCTAGTACTGTCAATAGGTACCTAGGAAGAGTTGAGGAAGAGGAGTGTGAGCTGGAGGTAACTGACAATGAGGTGTGTAGAGAGATCGCTGCCACTCAAGTTAAGGTGTGGCCTCTGAAGAATAAGTTGACAGCTAGCAAACTCAGCATCAAGTATGTTATTTTGCACAGAATTGGTGCTGCTAACTGGGTACCTACTAACCACAAAACCACCATAACTGTGGGTTTAGGAAGGTTCATCTATGCTGTGGGGAAAAAGGTCAAGTTCAACTATGGAAGCTATATATTCGATCAAGTGGTGAAACATGGTGCTACCAATGCTATCAAAATGCCTATATCATTCCCTTCCCTTATCTGTGGAATGATCTTGGAACAACATCCTGGAATCTTAACCAGTTCTGAGGTTGCTTGTAAGAGGGAATCAGCTCTATCTTTGCATCCTAAACTGTTTGCTGGGAGTCATGTTCCAGACATTGTTGCAACATCAAGTGCTGGAGTTAAGAAGGGCAGTACCAAATCTGAGCTGATTGAAGAATTAAAGGCAACCTGCAAGGATCTTGACATGGTTATCAGCACCAGCACTGTCAGGAAATTGAAGATTGAGCAAATGATCATCAACTTGCAACAGGAGAAAGATAATGGGAATGGAGATACAAATGAAGGTAATGAGGATGCAGATGAAACCAGCTCGGATGAGGACTGAATTCCATCTGCTGTTTGTTAGTAGTTTAGTTTTCTTGTTTTGTTGTTTTGCACTAAATGTGCTTGATTTGTAATTTGAATATTGTGCTGGTTTATGCACCTATTTTTGTTCTATGATTTGTTTTGCCTAATTTACTAACTGAGAGGCTAACAATGAGAGCTAGGGTATACTGACTATAGTTAATAGGGCTTTTAATTGAAGTTTGCCTAATTATGGCTAAAAGGGGGAGAAAATAACCAAGATTGGCAAGAGGATTGTCAAGAGGATTATTTCCATTTGCTGCTAATATGATGCAGAGGGAGATAGTTTGATGCTGCTAAAAGGTGTTTAGTTAAAAAATGCTGATGCAGTTATTGAGGGGGAGTGTAGACTGAGCTGCTAGTGAAGTATTCATAGCATTGAAGAGTGCAGAGTGCAGCAAAGCAGACATCAAGGGGGAGATGTGTTGCACATTGTGAGCTACTGAACAACTGTGATGCTGGTTCAAGTTTTTGAGGGGGAGCACCAATTGGCTGTTGTCAATAATGAAGATGGTGCTGCAGCAGATCAAGTAATGAAGACTATATGAAGATTGTCAAACTGCTGCAAGTTAAAGTTTCAAAATTATTGAAGATATTCCGCTGCTGAAGTCTCTGAAGATGCAGAGATTGTTTTAGCCAAAATTAGCCAAAGGGGGAGATTGTAAGTTCCTGGATTGGCTGGAATTTTGGTAAAACAACAAGGTGTTCAATGCTGATGTCATGGTGTTGATGTCGCAGCATTGAGTCTTAGTACTGGGCTGTACTAAGTTGTGAAGGTTAACTATGTTTGATGTCATGAGCTTGATGTCATAACATTGCACTTAACACTGGGTTGTGTTAAGGTTGCTAGTTGCTGAAGTGGATGTCTGATGTCACATAGGTGATGTTGTAACATCAGACCTGCAGAACTGAAGCTAATGACAGCATGGGCTTGTTGTTATTAGGGTCGCGTATTAGCTGGAATTGTGGAGAGTGTTGACTCGTTGGATGAGAATATCTTGGGCTAGATATTTTCTGTTACATGGGAGATTTGATTGCAGGTTTGTTGGAGAATTAAAAGGTGGAAGATTTAAAAAGATTTTGGGGATAAAATCTGTTTTAAAAGATTCAGTTTTTAATTAACAAATCTGATCAAATATTATGACAAATCCAATCCAAATTCAAGGAGCTATATAAAGCGCACAAGACCAAGGAAGAAGGTACATAAAACAGATTGAAAATCAAGAGCTGGAGGCTTAGAGTACAGGGTTTGTTTAGAGTACTTGTAATCACACTATTCTAGGTTGAATAGGTGTTGAATTTTCTGTCCTCTCTAGAAGCTGTGAAGTAATAGAGAGTTGTTGATTGATCGAAGCTAGGAAGCAAGATCAAGGGATCTCAAAGAGGTTGTTCTTTGAGTGTTTTAGGGGATTGAGTAGTGTTCTCATATCTAAGTGGTTTCTTAGGTAGAAAGTCACTAGTAGAGTATAAGTTTAGGAGATTGTCAACTGGTGTGTTGAGTCTGTAAATTATATCTACAAGTAGTGAATTTCATCCCTGGCTTGGTAGCCCCCAGACGTAGGTAGTTAGACCGAACTGGGTGAATAATTCCTTGTGTTTTCCTGTTGCTTATTCTGTTCATTATTGCAGAGTGTGTTGTTGTGACATCGCACCTTAACATCACACGTCTGGTATCAGAATTTCACATTCCAGTGTTATTCTTGGATCTTTATATTCTTTCTCCCAGTGCTATTCCTGGATGTTTGTCTCTTTTGATCTCTAGTGCCATTCCTGGATATCTTGTTCCTCTTGTTTCTCCCAGTGCTATTCCTGAAAGTTCTGTCACTCTTTTGTAATCTCCAACAGATTTGCTTGGATATCTTTCAATGTCATTCTTGAAAGTTTTATCTGTTCATTCAGTGCCATTCCTGGATGAGTCTTCTCCTTTCCATTCAGTGTCATTCCTGGATGAGTTTTCTCCTTTGCATTCAGTGTCATTCCTGGATGTCTTTTTCTGAATTAAAAGTTTCTTTAGGAAATCTATATGGTGAAGCGGTGGATGCTTTTAAAAGGATGGCTTCAAACAAAAGAAAATTTTTATATTATGAAGCTAAAATTTTAGAAAAACAAATGGAAGCTCCTAAGCAAACCATCTTAGATGCTCAAAAAGATAAGATTGAGGATGAGAAACATTCTTGGTTTGGTTGTGAAACTTGTCACATTTGGAAAAAATAAGTTAATACTTTAAAAACCAAATTAAACAAGGCATTAGAACCAAAGGTTACCTTCGCTATTAATCCTACAAAATTCAAAAGATCTTAAAATGTGTCGTACAAGAAGTACAATTATGTGGAAAAGGAATGTAATAGCGAAAGTAATTCTCATCGTCACTTGATTTGTCAGTATTGTTGTAAGAAAGGTAATTACATTGCTAAATGCAAATTTAGGAAATTTTTGGTTCCTAAAGGTGTATTTCAATGGGTGCCTAAATGCAACAATATTTACACTCACCCTCAAGGACCCAATGACAATTAGGTATCTAGCATTATTGATTGGCTTTGTAGGGAAAATGTCTTGATTCCTTAAAGATAGTATGGAATCTTAACAAGGGAAGCTCAAGGCATATAAAAGGTAACATCTCCCTGTTCATTGACTTTGTGGCAAAGAAGAAGGAAGTTGTAACCTGTGAAGTTATCAAATATTTGTGCTAAATCATGTAACAAGCAGTGCAGGTAAATCCCATTTTCACAACTATCTTTGATATTACAATTGCTTAAGAATATTTATTGTTGTTAAGGTTGAATACATAACTTGTGATGTATTGTATCTAAGAAACATCGGGAAAGTTCTTTTAATGCAGATGAATCTTTATAAGACATACTCAAGTCACTAAATATCGATTGATCACCCGGAAGTGGTAGAACTTGAGGAGGAAACAAGATGACCATCAAGTCAAAAGAAGACAAGTATTCTATAATATCTTGGAAACGTGACCAAAAGTGTGACTATACACTTTTAGATAAGTATTTTCAGTTATCTCTTAAATTGTGTTTCAATTCTTATCTTAAATCACTTAGTTGCTCTCTTTGATGAGCATTGGCCTAAGGGCATGTTACTGAGTTAACATCATTGTGTGGGAATTTTGTCCTACATTCGCGAGATCATCAATATATAGGTACCAAGTGGATTTGTGAAAACGAATTAGACGAAATCAATTTGATAACTAAGGGATTTCATCATTGGCTATACAAGTAAAAGAAGTGTAAGTGATTACTTCCTCAGTCCTTTGTTCAAGAGGTAATATTGTTTCATTTCTCTCTTTTTGCTTAAATTTATTTTAAACTACATGTACTATTTGATGTATGATGAATTTCATATGTGTTCACTTCCAAAAAAATTATTGATGACAATTGATTGTTTTCAATCTATATGCTTATACTGGCATCGTGTTTGAATTTTTCATCACATGTATTTCATGACATTAATTTCTTCATCATATGTGTTTAAGCATGATATTTACTCATTCTTCATGAAAAATATCATTTATGCATAAAGTCTACCATGTCCACAATGTATGCATCTATCATAAGTCTAGAAAATGTCTCCCTTTCTCAAACTTTTCCAAATGTATCAATACATCAAGTATGAGTCAATACATTATAGGTGTGTATCGACTCCAAGGAGGAGTGAGTCAATACATTGCTCAAATATGAGAATTCTATGTTTGTATTTGCTGTGAATGTATCGACTCCAAACACGATTGAGTCGATACATTCGTTACTTTTTCAGCCTCTCTTTCTAGTATGTATTGAATCCATTGTCGAATGTGTAGATACATTAGCGTTGGGTACTCACTTCAGCCAGGCTCCAAGGTCCAATGGGTCGACCCATTCATCTTAAGAGACATCTTTTCTTCTTTCATCAACGTGTCAACTCCATTTACCTCCAATAATTCCTTTTTTGACTGATTTTTCAAACTCCACTAAACACCCAACTAATCTCATTTACTCATTATATTTCAACCTTCTCTTCTATTTTCAAGACAAGTTAGGTTTTTCTATGAAAAAATTCATTTACTCATCATCATTCATATCATCCTTTCCTACAAAATCTATCTCATCCATTTTTCAAAATCCATCATTTCTCATATTAATTCTTCAAACTTGGGTGATTGGCATTCTATTTCCATATTTTGGGTTAATGGGACTTTCAAATTTCACTCAAAATCTCCTCATTTTCATTCACACCTTTCATCAAACACTTGGTGTGCACTCTTTTAACACTAAGAAATCATGGCTCCTAAGTTGAATAAAGGGGAAAATGTTGCAGGAATATCTTCGTCACCCCCTGTAAGTGCTCTGTCTTTTTTTCCTCCTTCTTGTGCTGATGAATTTGAGAAATCATTTAGAAATAGGATTCTGGTCAAGAAACATGTGTATGACTCTGCTGTTGTCTTTGAGTTACATAGTCTGAAAATTGTTGATCTGATGAAATTTCAAGAGATCAATAATTATTTTAAAGTCTCAACTAAATACAACGAAGATTTGATTCGAGTCTTCTATGCTGCTAGGTTAAAATTAAGGGATGAATGCTCATTTTATTTTGAGATGGGAAAAGACACCTATCACGTTACGAAAAACACATGGCGTAATATATTTGGTTTTCCTTTGTTTTGTGATCACTCCACTTTCATTGATTATTCTTTTCACCCTAACTTTGTTGTGAGAAGTTACCTTAACTCGTGTCTTAAAGCTCCAAGGGCAGAAGACCGATTGGCAAAAACATCAATAAGTTATTTGAAGAGAGACCCGCGTATCCTTCGCTGGATTGTGACTTATGTGTTGCGTCCAAGAAAGGGTGGTCACTCACGAATTGACATTGCCAAGATTCATCTGATGTATATCCTTCAAAACAAGGTTCATCTGAATTGGCCAAACTACTTTACTTATAGAATATTTGCTATTAAAGAATGTAACATAGGGTCTTCCCTATGCTATGTTTCCATGATTGTTAACATTTTGAAGCATTTCAATATTGATGTACCAAACCTTGTGAACATTTCTCCTGGACCGGCTCAAGAATTTAATTCAAGCACCATGAGGCATATGTGATACCATTGAGATAGAATCTCAAGGTGTACAACTATAAGATGAAGGGCTCAGGTAAGGTCATTTATAACTATGATGACCTAGCTGGATTTGGTCTTATTATGTTTGATGAACACCATGTAGAAGAACCATATCAGAATATGGATCCAGACATGCTGGATTCTCAGCATGCTAATGAAGACCCTCGTGAGTGACAAGGTTTATAGAAACATATGACAACTCATAAGGTTGGGGCCAGTGGCAACAAAACTCATGGACTCAACATGACACCACTTACGAGAACCCCTCAGGTATTGGCTTATCTGGTGAAGAATCATCCATTCTTACCTTATTCGAGAACATGCGTGTTAAGCATCAGGAGCCCCCATGAAGAGGATTCCCGTAGGCGTGATGAGTTTGAGGCCTCTCAAAAGGAGCGTTTGAAAGTTATTCATGATCATTTGATTGCCTAGGATGACAATTTTTATAGCTTTGCCTCGTATGCTACAGAGCAATTCAATGAGATTCGTCACAACATGATTTCAAATCATGTTGCAACTAAAGCTGGCATCAATCAAATTATTCGTGATCAAAATGACAATAGTGATCACTATATTCAGTTTTACCGAAAGACGTGTGAGGTGTTGGATGGTGAGCATGGTGTTGCTTGATTCCATGATAGATGTGTGAGGTGTTAGATGGTGAGCATGGTGCGCAAAATTATTATTATATCTTCCTTGGATTTATTAGTTTGATAATTAAAATTACATGCTTAAATATAAATAAATAAAATATCATAAACAAATCCATACTTGGCTATGTATGGGAAGATGCCTAACTTACCAGAGAAGCCAAAGATGGTCAAGGTGCCTATTCCACCCAAGAATCCATGGTGTGACCCGCAAGCAAAAATAAGATAAAAAAGAAGCATCAACAGGGTCACAATCTCCAAAAGTAAAATAACATCCGCTCTTCCGAGGGGAAAGCCTAAGTAAGGAGTATTCGCGGGCTATCCACAAACATTAGTTCTCCCCCTGACCTGTCTCACAACCTCAAAATCATCAGCGGACGACGCCTTCTTCTGAAAGTTCTCCCTAAGTAAGGAACAAACTCTCCAAACAGAAGTACGTACTACGCGGCCGAGGAAGCATCCGAAGCATCTAAAGTCGAATAATTTGAATTCGTTATTCAAACCTATTCTCTCGCAATTATAACTAAGCTAAATTATTTTTAGCAATGTTCACACAAATAATTATATATATATATATATATATATATATATATATATATATATATATATATATATATATATATATATATATATATATATATAGGGCATATTAAGTGAGAGGGATTTTAAAATGAGAGATGAGAGGAACAAACAACAACCGTTAGATTAGTAAAAAATTATGATTAAATTTATTCATTAATGTGACTATTAATTTCTCTCTCTTATTAACCTGTATTCAATCTCTCTTATTAACTTGATCTAATGGTTGTTGTTTGTTCCTCTCATCTCTCATTTAAAATCACTCTCATTTGATATGCTCCCTATATATATATATATATATTAATTTGATAACTAAAATTTTATATTTAAAAATATATATATGAGATATCATATATTCAAATTTATCATTTCACAACTATAACTAAACTGAATTAATGAGATCACAAATAATTATTTTAATGATTTTTTTTTTGAAATTATAAAAATTGAACCCTCATCACAAAATTAATATCTTTTACATATATATAAATACACGAAGACATAAACTTAAAATAGAAAAAATTAAATTAAAAAGTATGAGTATTGTTAACATGTGTTTTAAAGACTTAAATTAAAGAATTCAAACATAAAAATTTATCATTCAATGAAACAATAATCCAACTTTAAAAAATTAAATATACTATGATAACATCTTTAGGAAAGATATTATAAATTATAATCATTTATACACTATGATTTTTTCAATCTTTTATTAATACGTAGAGACTATTTTAGTAAAAGTTTTAATTATTCACACCAATCGTTTTGGAATTTTTTTTATTAACATATACTCTCCCCGATCACTATTATAAGCAAAAAAAACACCTTAAATCTTGGTCACTATTATAAACAAAAGTCATTAAATTTTAGATTAATTAATATTTGTATTACTATTATACCCTTAATTTAATTCAAAAGCATTTAATGTTGAAAGTTAATTCATCAAATAAACTAAGGATATTATCGTAAATTTTACTTTGATTGAACATGAAATCAAGAAAATTAATTACACTTAACTAACTTTCTTAATACGTGTAAAAGTAGTTATTTTGGCTTATAATTGTGACCGGAGAGAGTACATATTTAATATCATAAAAATATAAAAATAATTTAAATCATTAATTATTTTAAAATCAATAATTTAATGATTAAAATTTCACCTTCAAAAATAATAAATGAAATATTTCAAATTTGAATTCCCTCCTCAACTTATCATATAAATTAGATGCATTCTATGAAAAAAGAATTTAATTAATTAATGTGTTCTCCATGCTTAGATACAAATGGGAATGGAGATAGTAACCAACCACCAATCATTCATTCATTCATATATTTCAATATCTTTCATTTCCTTTTTACCTTTTTTTTCTCACTTATTACTCTATACACCCCACTTGTATTTACCAAAAGCACGCTCTTACCCTAATTTTCTCTCTCTTTCATCAAAGATATTTCTATTTTTATTTATTTATTTACTGTATTATTCATTTTATGGTAGTAGTAATAATTTTCTCTCACCTCAATACTCCGTACTTGAGACAGCGACCGGTGAAGGATGGTGGCACATGCTTGCTGTCACATCAAGTAAAATCAACGCTCATGATATTTAGGTACGGATGATCCAACGGTTGAAATGTATTTACCGTCCCACAAGTCTCAAACATGAGTTTTCTCTCTCCTACGCTTTCTCTCTCTACTGTGCCCATGTCCAGCTTGGTCGGGGCCCCCTTATATATGCAAAGAAAAGAAATGACCCCTTGTTTTAATTCTCTCTCTTCTGTCATCACACTCACTGTGAGCACTTGTTTTTCTCTCTCTAACCTTCACTCCCTCTCAATCGAAAGTGATAGACCACAAAACAGGCCCGTTCTTTTGGATTGGTTTGGTTTGGTTTTCATAGCCTTCATGGCGATCTTCAACAACGTGTCACTCCTGCAGGTTGTTTCCAACTGGGTCATGTTTCTGGGCCATGAAGGGTTTGCTTGAAATTTCCATAACTAAAGTAAAAAACAAAACTTTACTTCTTTCTTCCTGTGCTTCTGTCAACGGTGGTTTTAATTTGTTTGGGATGTTTTGGTGGTGTGTGGATTTTGGTTTTGTTTGATTTTGTTTTCTGAAGTTGGGTTTTGTTTGTTTGGTTGGTTGTTTGTTTGTTGGTTTTGAGTGTATGGAGGAGTAGTGCATTGGTTAGGTAGAAGAAATGATTGGAGAATGCAAATTGAAATGGCTTGAAGTGAATTGAATGAAGTTATTGACTTGGATGAGTTAGGGTTTGATTTTTTCATTGCTAAATTTGTACTACTGTGTATTTGAATGAAAGAGAGAAATAAAGGAAAAAGGATAAAGCTTTGATGATATGAAGCTTTCAACATCAGGGTTGGGTCATCAGGGACATGAAGGTTTCCATTTCAATTCTCTCTTTTTGCTTTATTAACGATTCTTAGTATTAGTTTTGGCTTTTAGTACTATATGTTTATAATAAACACTGTGTCCCTATCATAGTACTCCTTTTGTGTTGGTTGAACAACAACAGCAACAACCTTAGTAAGATTTTTTTTCCTTTTCTCTTTTTTGATTATGCTAGGAGGAGGGGAGAAGAAGTGTCTGAATTCTGAGCTATGGCATGCATGTGCGGGGCCCTTAGTGTCCCTACCAACTGCAGGAACTCGTGTGGTTTATTTCCCTCAGGGTCATAGTGAACAGGTTTTTGCTTTTTTAATCCCTAGCACTCTATACCAGATTGTTTCAATTGGCATGCAAACTTTGTTTTGGAAACAATTCAGTAGATTCTATGAATGGACATTGATTGAGCTTAACATTTATATCGATTTCAGGTATCTGCCACGACGAACCGCGAAATCGATGGGCACATACCGAACTACCCTAGCTTGCCACCTCAGTTGGTTTGCCAGCTTCACAATGTCACTATGCATGTGAGTATGTTTGTTTATGAAAGTCGAGTTATGAACTTATGACTGTCATTAGCGTAAACTCGGTAAAGAAATTGAGTGTGTTTTGATTTTCAGGCTGATGTTGAAACAGATGAAGTATATTCTCAAATGACACTACAGCCGTTGACTCCGGTATTGTGATGTTTTCTTTGACATGTTTGTATTCCGTGTTATAAACCTCTCCTTAGAACTGAAATTTTTTGTTTTTGATTTGACATGGATGTAGGAAGAGCAAAAGGATACATTTCTTCCTATGGAATTGGGAATTCCAAGTAAGCAGCCCTCGAACTATTTTTGTAAGACTTTAACAGCCAGTGACACCAGCACGCATGGAGGATTCTCTGTTCCGCGTCGTGCAGCTGAGAAAGTTTTTCCTCCACTGGTAATGGTCATATTTTGCTGTTATTGTTAATTCTGGTTTGGTATAGATGCATTTCTCATCAAATTTGGGCTACACAGGATTTCTCACAGCAACCACCAGCACAAGAACTAATTGCTAGGGATCTCCATGATGTTGAATGGAAGTTTCGACACATTTTTCGGGGTAAGAATCTAACTTACGATCTTGTTATTTATACGGGTTTTAAATATATTCAACAATATTTCGGCGAAGTATGTTTTTATTTAGAAACACATATCTTTGGCTTGTGCATATTTATTTCATAGGACAACTTAAGTTAAGATTCTTTAGTTTAAAGGGAGGCTTACGCGAAACCACGATTATGCTAAATGACGGAAAATGTAAATGTGTCAATCATAGGATACAAGCAGAGAAAAACAAATGAAATAATGTGTGAAATAAAAGTATTACTCGAAGTTAAAAGAAATTTTTTACTACATAATCATACAAACTGCAATGTTGTGAAACTAAAATATGTGTTAAAGAGCTAACCGAAAGGAAAGCTTTATGTTGCAAGAATGTGAACATTATGATGATGAATCAGTAGTTGCATAGGGCAAGATAGAATTGTTGTTAATATCAATTTAAGAGAAAGTTGGGTTATATCCCATTCTAAAAATGATGATAGAGTTGGGTCTTTTATGGTTTTGGACATGCATGGAGAAGACTTGTATACACACTGGGGAATAGGGCTTACAAGATGGGATGACATTCATAGTTAGAGAGAGCCTAGGAAACAATAGGTGAAAATATTGAGAGATTTAGATTTAAATGGTCTATCACTGGATTTGATTAATGATACGATACTATGGAATTGGTTAACTCATGTTGCCGGCATCATAATGAGACAAAGGCATTGTTTGGTATATTGTTGTTGTTGTACATTAAATTGCAGATCAATGGTACCTATCATAAATGACCATGGTTTGGGAAGTCTCCAGTTTCTAAATGCACCGGATATGTTTTGCCAGCTACTTTCTAGCATTTCTCTTTTGTTGCTTTCATGAGTATCAGCATATGTAGAGAAATCCACCTACTTTGAGATTAGACCCCAATTCCTGAACATTATTAGCAAGAATTGTTGAATTTGCATTGGAGTCCTACA
Organism: Lathyrus tuberosus; assembly: GCA_022829125.1. Taxonomy (NCBI): domain Eukaryota; kingdom Viridiplantae; phylum Streptophyta; class Magnoliopsida; order Fabales; family Fabaceae; genus Lathyrus; species Lathyrus tuberosus. Next base: position 7,048,509 of record JALAZF010000193.1, read on the forward strand.
TAATCAAGGTTCCTGGGTTGTTAGATGTATGTATGAGGTTGGATGCCGTCATCCTTTGAGCTAGTTATTGATAGTGAGATCCAAGCTCATTTAACACGGTGTCAGAGCCGAGTTAAGGATGCCAACATCAGTGATATCCAAGCTCATTTAACACGGTGTCAGAGCCAGGTTAAGGATGCCAATGTGAGAACTGGACTCGGGACACACGCCAGATGCTAGGGTGGGTATTGAAGTTGTATTAGAGTGCTACATTGTTATGATTCCCAGACTGTTATATGTATATACGTGGTTGGACATTAATCCATTGAGCTAGCTTTTGAGAGTGATATCCAAGTTCATTTATCAAAAATAAAATCAGCTAACTTTTAACTTTGGACCGTCTCCGATAGTGGCCATCCTTGTTGTATGAAGAGCTGAAATAATACCTTGAGTGATTTGACCATGGATTGTGAGTGATGGTTGGCTGAATAAGAGGGACCAGGATCGGCTGCAGTCAAATAATGACGCATTTTCACAGCTGTTATTTCAGCTGTAAGATTGTACAAGAATGGTCTTGACCACAACTTTGTCAAGCCACCAGCCCACTATATAAATTGATCCAACAGTTCAAATCAAAACTCCGTGACAAGTAACTCCACCAAATCCATTTCCAAATAGGAGCTTGTGTTAAAGAAGTGTATGTATCAACCATCTTCCATTATTTCATAGTTTCATCATTTAAGTGAAAAATGAGCCAGTAAATGTATTAGATGTACTTTCGAATGGTTCAATTCCTTTACCTGTTCTAAGTTAATCTCATACACTTGCTTATATATGTTTTGGTTTCAGAGCCATTCCTTTTGCTACAACAGAAGCACGAACTTTAAATGGGCTATTTTTTAAATTGGAGAAATGTACTGGAGTCATTATTATTAATTATGTTACCCAATACACGAGAACAAATTTTTATTTCAGTTGTATTTTTTATCCTTGCTAATGCGTTTGTTGCTTACATATCATTTCAGGACAGCCAAAACGACACCTTCTTACAACGGGCTGGAGCATATTTGTTAGTGCCAAGAGACTGGTTGCTGGAGATTCTGTGCTTTTCATATGGTGCTTGTTTCCTTTTTCTCTTTTAACTACCTTTTCTTGCCCTTGAAAGCTGAACATTAATTCTTTTATGTTTGTCGCATGAATTATCACTATTAGGAATGAGAAGAATCAGCTTCTTTTGGGAATTCGTCGAGCCAACCGACCACAAACTGTAATGCCATCGTCAGTTTTGTCCAGCGACAGTATGCATATTGGACTTCTTGCAGCCGCTGCTCATGCTGCAGCAACTAATAGCTGTTTTACTGTCTTCTATAATCCAAGGTTGTCAATGTTGTGTGAAATTCCATATACGAATCCTTTATAAGAAATTAGAATGCTTCTTTTGACAGTTACATAATTGGCAGGGCTAGTCCGTCAGAGTTTGTCATACCACTTTCGAAATATATCAAAGCTGTGTACCATACACGTGTTTCTGTTGGTATGCGCTTCAGAATGCTTTTCGAGACTGAAGAATCAAGTGTCCGCAGGTAAATGTAGACATTAGATTCTATTTTTCCTTAAGCTACTTACTGAAGAATCAAGTGTCAGCAGGAAAATCACTTATACTGCTCCATGCTATTTTGCATTTACTTAATCGATTTCTTGCTTTTGTCTTGCAGGTACATGGGTACAATAACTGGGATAAGTGATCTGGATGCTGTTCGGTGGCCGAATTCTCATTGGCGGTCTGTCAAAGTAAGTAAAAATCACAATGTAATGTGTTATAAAACTTAGATACCAGTACAGTATCTATGATACCTTTTGTTTTTGTGCAAACTTCACTGCCACTTTTCTATAATATATCTACCTAAGCAGTAACTAATCTATATTCTTTCAACGATTTTCTCGTGTGTTGCCTGGTTTACAATACTAGTAATAATGTATACATATGCCTTCAATCAATGTAATTTTCAGTATTCTTGTTTTTATACCTTCAAGTCCTTGTTAGTTTTCAAACATATTCTGTTTTATATTGTTTGTATATCTAAACCAACCCTGGGAAGAAAATTAACTGTCATATTTCTATACAATTTTTGGAATCATAGGTAAAGTTGCATATAGAGTTGTTTTACAGCTTTTTTATATGATTGTACCAAAAGATACTGAAGCAACATTTTAATTATTTCACGGTTCAATTTCAATAGACATTTTTATGAATTGCTCTTACTGTCTTTTTATCCGCTGTAAATAGGTCGGTTGGGATGAATCAACAGCAGGAGAGAGACAGCCACGGGTTTCATTATGGGAAATCGAACCTTTAACAACATTCCCAATGTATCCATCATTGTTTCCTCTCAGATTGAAACGTCCGTGGCATCCTGGCACCTCATCTTTGCTTGGTACATTTTTCTCTATCATTCAATCTGTGAAACTTGATTTACAAATTTCATCTGTAAGTTTGTTGTTTTACTATTACTTTTGCATTGAGGTATGACATGTTATATAATCGAAAGCAGTTGGCAGTTTGTAAAATACTGCATAATTTTTTCCGAGGGTTTCTTGTTTATATCCTTTTCTTACTACCTAGGATGTTGTTACAGATGGAAGAGATGAAATGGCAAATAGTCTAATGTGGATGCGAGGTGGACCTGCAGACCAAGGTCTCAATTCGCTTAATTTTCAAGGCGCTTCTGGCATGTTGCCATGGATGCAGCAGAGACTAGATCCAACTTTACTCGGAAACGATCAGAATCAACAATACCAAGCCATGTTGGCGGCAGCTGGAATGCAGAACATGGGTAGTAGTGGATATCTCATGAGGCCACAGATGATGAATTTTCAACAGCCTATCCAGTACCTTCAGTCAGGAAACAATACTTCGCCTTTGCAACTTCAGCAACCACACGCAATTCCACAATCGGTGACCTCTAATATGATGCAACCACAAGGCCAAGTGCTTACTGAAAACCTGTCTCAGCACCTCCTTCAGAAAACGAATAACAATCAAGAAGTCCAAGCACAACAGCAGCAACATGGTTATCAAGAGACACTTCTTATTCAAAATGATCAACTCCATCAGAGACAACAACAACAGTCCAATGTGCCATCACCATCGTATTCAAAACAAGATTTCCTGGATTCAAACTTGAAGTTTCCTGCTTCGGCTTCCTCTGGCCAAAACATGCTTGGTTCGCTTTGCAATGAAGGAACTGGAAATCTCTTGAATCTATCAAGTCTATCGAGAAGCGGTCAGTCGTTGATGACCGAACAGTTACCGCAACAATCATGGACTCAGAAGTATGGGAATATGCAGGTCAATGCATTTAGCAACACAATGTCACATGCACAATTTTCTGGAAAAGATTTGGCAATGGTGCCACATTGTGATTCAGATGCCCAAAACCATACTCTCTCGGGTGTCAATATCGATTCATCTGGCCTTCTACTCCCCACCACTGTCCCAGGTTACACCACTTCATCCGCTGACACTGGTGCGTCAACAATGCAATTAGGGGAGTCGGGATTTCAGAGTTCTCTATACGCCTGCATGCAAGATTCATCTTCATTTTTGCAAAATGCAGAGCAAGGCGACCCACAAAACCAGAACCCAACATTTGTGAAGGTATGATTCTTAAGTAATCCGTGCAGCTTTTTTTTTTCTGTCCAATTGAATTTAGTAGTGTAATTTTGTCTTTTCACAGGTTTACAAATCGGGTTCGGTTGGGCGTTCACTTGACATCTCTCGGTTCAACAGCTATCGTGAGCTGCGAGAGGAGTTGGGTCAAATGTTTGGAATTGAGGGGAAGTTAGAAGACCCTCTTAGATCAGGCTGGCAGCTTGTGTTCGTCGACCGGGAGAATGATGTGCTTCTCCTTGGCGACGATCCGTGGGAGTAAGTACTAGACTTTGCTAAGTATGCAATTAAAAATTCCTTTGCCATTGATTTCAAAATTATATAACATGTGATCCTTGTTACATTCATTGTAGATCATTCGTGAATAACGTTTGGTATATCAAAATACTTTCACCGGAAGATATTCAGAAGATGGGAGAAGAAGCAGTAGAAACGCTTGCTCTAGGTTCAGGACAGAGGCTCAACGGCACCGGGGAATCTCACCACATTGTTTCTGGACAACCACCATCAATTGGCTCACTTGAATACTGAGAATCGGATGATTCCAAAATGTACCTTTCAAGTTCCACGTTAAGACAATTTCTTTTATGTGTTGGAATGTACTGTTAATTTATTCCACGTATCATGTTTATTGTTTATGTCAGGATTGAGAAGAAAGCATACATTTATGATAAGATATTTAGGACAAGCTTGTGTCAATCTGATGTTGGAACACTGAAAGCTAGAATTAGTGTTAATGCTGTTTTAGCATTTGGTTAAGTTATTGCATGTACTCTAGATAGGCAACTAGAGAAGACTCTTTAAGCTTAAGCTGTCGTTATATTCTACCTCAATTGAGCAATATATGACTCTTATGAAAAATCACAACTATGACCGTTCATAAATACAGTATCTCTTGATTGATGCCATCTCTTATTGTGACGTAATCAGTTTTAGACCTTAGTTATAAGGTTGTTAGGCAGTTATAATTGATTTCACACGTGGTTACTAATAGTTTTATAGGTAGTTATTACTAGTTATGTCCCGTGATTGATTAATAATTAGAAGTTGTTAGTAGTATGATTCTATATATTAATGATATGATATATGTTTGTAAAAACAATTAACTAAATAAATTTAAAAATAACTCTTAACTTTAATCGCATTCTGTTATGGATTTGTCCAATGGCTAAGCATAATTCAATCCATTTATGCTCTTAAAATGACCCAATAGCCTAAGTCCTGTCAGTTAAGAGCAGAAGGAAGCATTCTCTTCTCCGCCCCTCTGCTGAGGAAGGCTGGCCAGCTGACTTTATGATCAGTTGCCCCTCGTCACATTTCTGCCTGTCACGCACGGTTCCACCGTCCAGGAACAGTCACGACGCCCGTGCCAGCGACCATGCCCTTATCCGCGGCAACGACTAGTTCTGAGCACCTCTGTCCGTCCCAACGGCTAGTTTTTGTCAATTACCTATTCTTGGGGAGCAAATATCTCGCCCCAAAAATAGAGACCAATGGCCAAGCGCTGGGGACATTATAAAAACCCTTTCATTTGAGAGGGTCAGGTATTCAATAATCATCCTAAGACATACTCACTTTGTACTTGCCTTCTCTTCTCTTGATTCTTACTTTAGCATCGGACTGCCTTGCAGGTACACCCTCTCCTCATTCTTTGAAATCCAGCATTGCAGACGAAGTCTCTGACCCACTTCAGTTTCTGATCAGCCGGTAAGATCAGTGGCGCCGTCTGTGGGACAATGTTCTCCCCGTCTTTCTTTCCTCGTAAATCCAAGACCAAAACAGTTCTTTTAAGATTCCGATCATGGCCAACCATGACAATATCCATGATGCTCGCAACACCGCTGTCCTCCTCATCAGCAAGACAGACACTGGCGGAGCATCCCTTTTTCTTGGGAACGACGTCCATTAGCAGAGAGAGGGAGCCACCGCGTCTCCCTCCCCCGATCGCGCTGACAATGTTGAGGTCCAGCCCTCCGAAGACCATCAGCCCGTCCCAGTTCCGTCCAACACCGATCCGACCATGGGTGCCCTATTCGAGGCCCTCAACAAGACAAACCTTCTGATCCTCCACGAGAATGCAAGAATTAGAGCCTTAGAAGTGTCCCGCCGACCAAGATCTCCTCCGCCGAGGAGAGAGCGCCGGAGATCTCGGAGTCTTCCTCCCAAACGCGAAAGAGACTGCTGGGCGCCAACGGAGCCAGAATCTCTGGCAGTCAGAAAGCACGACCATACCTCTCCCCAGAGCCAGCACTCCCCAGGGGCCAAGAGAACCATAAGGGATCTACAGACAGAGCACCAGCATGCGCCTCCGTCCAAATCCAAGGGCCGAGCACGAACCCCTTCTCCCCGTCAAGATCGCGGTCCTCACCCAGGACGGAGCACCCGCTCTCGTTCGCGTTTGAGCAGCAGCAACGATGACGAGCCTCGAGGCCTGTTGTCCCAAGAAATCATGGCCACACGCCTACCGAAAGGGCTGGAGAAACCCCATCCATGGGCACGTACGATGGCACTACAGATCCTGACGAGCACATCGAGAACATCGATGCCCCGCTCGATTACCGTTGTGTCAGAGGCGCCATCAAATGCATATTGTTCCCAACTACGTTGAGGAATGGAGCAATGACTTGGTACAAGAAGTTCTCCGACGAATCCATCACATCTTGGAGGTAGTTGGGGAGGATGTTCTCTAGGCATTTCACGACCTCTCGTCGTCACCCAAAGACAGAAGCCTCCCTTGAGACCATTATTCAAGGGAAAAAAGAACCTCTTCGAGCCTATATCAAAAGGTTCAACAAAGAAGTTTTCCAGGTCTTCACGACCGACGATATGAAGAAGTACTTGCTTGGCTAGGACTTCGTCCCCGCAGCGACTTTGCCAAGGCGGTTGGCATTGAGACTCTAACGACACTAGACACCCTCCTCCTCAAGGCTCAGGCGTACATCCAGTACGAAGAAAAGGAAGTTGCGACCCGGGACTCGAGGCACCAAGAAAGTGCCAGGTCCTCAAAGCACGACGACTCCTCGTTATCTCGTTGGGGAGCAGAGAAAAGACGGGATGACCGCCCACGGGAGTCCCGAGACCACAAAGGGCCTTCTGGCCGTTTTCACGAATACACTACCCTGACCGTCTCTCGCGAGAAGATTCTCTCCGAGTGCGCAAACTCGGAGTTCCGACAAGCAGGGGTCCGTTTCCCAAAACAAATACCGGCCAAGCCGAACACAGATAAGACGAAGTATTGTCGGTTCCACAAGAGCCACGACCATATGACCGACGAATGCATCCATCTCAAGGATGCAATTGAGATATTGATCAGGGACGGGCACCTGAAACAATTCGCCAAGAAGAATGACGCTCCTCGGCAGGACGCCCAGGAGTCAAAGAAGGTCGAAGAAGAGGCACCTTCCTCGGACGAGACCAGTCTTCAAGTCGCCATGAGCATCTCACGGTCGGAAGACTTCTACGTCCCCGAGGGGCTCAACACCCCTCTTTACTTCGCTGCACACAACCCATGGGAAACCTTCCCCTCCGCCATGGTCATCTCGGGAGAGGGATTGAACAAGGTGACTGTGGGATCCGTCAAGAGGAAATTCGAGCATCTCATCATAACAAGCTCGAACCAGAGTTCTACGCTTGATAAGGTCCGGGGAGAGTCAGTTCCTATCACCTTCTACCGCGAGGAACTCCTCGGCGGAGCTCCCAACTCCTGCATTCCTGTGCTCGTAAGAGTGCAAATGGCTAACTTTGACGTTCGGCGAATCTTGTCCGACCAGGGAAACTCGGTCAACATCATGTATTCCCAACTATTCCCCACCCTTCAACTAGATGAGACCCATCTGACGCCCTACGTAGACTCTGATCTACAAGGCTTTAACAGGCCAGTCACGAAGCCGTGGGGGTACGTGGAGTTGATCGTCACCTTCGGGGTAGTAGAAACGGACAGGTCCATCAAAGTGCAGTTCCTGGTCATTGACTGACCATCCCTCTACCAATGCATCTTCGGACGACCAACTCTGGCCGAACTGGTAGCCGTGCCCTCCACCGTGCGCCTGAAGATGAAGTACTACAATTCTAAGGGGCTCGTTGCCACCCTGCACGGAGACATCGAAGCATCGATAAGGTGTTTCGAGGCAGCCTCAAAAGGGATAAACACAATCGCCGTCAGGCCAAAGACTCCCAGCAAGCCTACTCTGCCCTGCAGCTCCGAAGAGGCGAAGCCGCTGCCCTGCGTCGACTCCATCGACCTCGACAGTCGTTTCTCCCAGGACGACCAGAGGGACCAGAAAAGGAAGGGGAAAGAGATCCAGCCAAGCTTGAGCAGCCCTTCAACATCGACCAGCAGTGGCGAGACCGCCCATCCGACGCGACCAATCCAGGATGGCAAGTTCGAACTAGTCCTGCTCGGTGACGACCTCCAGAAAGGAATGAAGATAGGGACCAACCTCCCCGACCTTGCGAGGAAGCAGCTAAAAGCCTGTCTCTGGGAGAATACATATCTATTCACATGGAGCGCCTCAGAGATGCCCGTGCTAGATCCTGAGGTGGCATGCCACCAGCTCACCATCGACCCCGCAGTTAGGGCAGTAGCTCAACGTAGGCGAAAGTAGTCTCCAGAAAAAACGGAGGCTGCCGAACAAGCTGTAAAAGACCTCCTAGAGGAAAATTTCATTTCGGAGGCCAAGTACACTACTTGGCTGTCTAATGTTGTACTTGTAAAGAAATCAAATGGAAAATGGCGAATGTGTGTTGACTATACCGATCTTAATAGGGCCTGCCTTAAAGGCGCATATCCCCTCCCCAACATAGACAAATTAGTTGATAATTCTGCTTGTTTCAAATTATTGTCTTTCATGGACGCGTATTCGGGCTACAACCAAATACCCATGGACAAAAGCGATAAAAGGTACACAACTTTCATGACCGAATCGGGCAACTATTACTACAACGTAATGCCCTTCGGCTTGAAAAACGTTGGCGCCACCTGCCAAAGAATGATGAACAAAGTCTTTCGATGAGAGATCGGGGATATGCTCAAAGTCTACATGGACGACATGATCGTCAAATCCCACGGGGAATATGATCACACGCTCCATCTGAAGAAAATCTTCGAGCAGTCCAGGAAGTACAAGATGCGCTTCAACTCGGAGAAGTGCACGTTCGGGGTACGAGCGGGCAAATTCCTCGGTTTCTACTTAACAAAATGAGGAGCCGAAGCTAACCCCGACAAATGCAGACCTTTCTCTGAGTTCCCCACGCCGAATTCGAAAAAATCAATCCAAGCTCTGAACGGGACGCTCACCTCTCTGTCCTGATTCGTGGGCCGCCTGGACATGGTCAGCAGAATGCTCAAATGGTCACTGGAACTGTCCGAGTTCGACATCCAGTACGAGAGCAGGAAATCCCTCAAAGCTCAGGCGTTAGCCGACTTCGTGGCGGAGATGACCTTGCCCGACTCCCCGACTTGCGGAGCTCGTAAGTGGACAATATTCGTCGAAGGAGCATCCAGCTCAGCAGGGAGCGGAGCAGGCATCATCCTGGAAAACGAGGAGGGTATCCTCTTCGAGGTCTCACTTACCCTATCATTCCCCACTTCCAACAATCAGGCAGAGAAAGAGGCCTTCCTCGCAGGTCTACGCCTCGCCGAAGACCTGGGAGCCGAGGAAATCGTTATCTGCACAGATTCTCAACTCGTGGCCCTCCAAGTCCGGAGAGAGTACCAGGCCAAGAATGACAAACTATCCGAATACTTGACCTTGGTTAAGGAAAAGATGACGAAGTTCACATCGGTGGAGGTAAAACATGTTCCCCGCGAACACAATGTCCAGGCAGATGTCTTGTTTAAGCTGGCAAGCACAAAGAAAAAGGGAGGAAGCAAATTCGTCATCCAAGAGGTACTTCCTCGACCTAGCATCGAGAGAACTCTCGCGACCCTCGACGTGTACGTCATTGGCGACACCAATTGCTGGATGACCCCAGTCTACAACTACCTCGACAAGGACGAACTATCGTCTGACCCAAAGAAAACCAGTGTGGTCAGACACAAAACCTTCTTCTATGTCCTGGTCGAAAATAAGCTCTACAGGCGAGGGTTCTCCATTCCTCTCCTCAAATGCGTTGAGGAAGAAATGGTCGCCCACGTCTTGCACGAAATCCACGAAGGAATCAACACCCAGCATCTTGGAGGAAGATCCTTCGCTAGAAAAGCCCTACGAATAGGATATTACTGGCCGACCATGCAGAACGACGCGAATGAGCATGCTAAAAAATGTGACAAATGCCAACGGCACGGGGACATGCACTTGGCACCGCCCAATGAGCTCAACGCAATGTCTTCCTCGTGGCCCTTCGCATGGTGGGGCCTGGACATCCTAGGACCATTCGTTGCAGGGTCAAATCAGAACAAATACCTGATAGTGGGCGGGAGTATTTTACAAAGTGGATAGAAGCAGAGGCTCTGACCAAAATAACGACCCATAACATACTCCGTTTCTACAAGCAAAACATTTTTCCTCGCTTCGGTATTCCCCAAGCAATCGTCACCGACAACGGGACGCAGTTCACGAACAAAAAATTCCAGGAGTTCGCGCCCAACTGGGCACCAAACAATACTTCGCGTCCGTCGAAGGATTTCGTCGCCTAAGGAGAAATCACAAAGATTCTCGTGAAGGAAAACTCGCCACGAACTGGGAAGGACCCTATCGTGTTCGAGCAAAAACAGAGAATATGGCCTACTACCTAGAACATCTCAACGGGGAAGAACTCGCTCGACCATGGAATGCCGAAAAGCTAAAACAATATTATAGCTAAGGCCATAATTGGCGGCGTGCTCCGTCGACACGATGAGCATAGTGTATCGACCAGAAATGCGCGCCCCGGTACAAACGCTGCATACCAAAATAAATCAAGGCAGAATTTTACTCTAGAACGAGCAAAACCCATGTCCGACAACAGTCTCTCGACCGAGCCCGCCATCGCCAAAGTACCATTAAAGGCAGAACGCCCAGCTCGCGATAGGAAGTTCACGCCGCGAACTCGGGCCACAAACGCAACATGAGCTCCGCTCTCTTACCCGGAAACTACCCAGGCCTTTCGACCAGTTCCCCTTACTGTCGAACACCAATCTGTCGAGCGAACCCCGAAACATAATAAAAATTGTTCATAAGAATGGCCCATTTAACGGGCACAAGTGACGAGCAGCATGCGACACTTAGCGAAGTTGAGCAAAGTGAAAACATGCACAAATAATTCATACATAACCGACCACCACGGCCGGACATAAATATTATATTATTAAACGACCACAAGGACTGCAATTGTACTGGTTACAATGAAAAAGGGCCAAGCCCCATACAAAAAAATTAAATTACAAAGATACGGCACGCAGGCCGGAAGTACAAAAAAAAATCAGTCGGCCATAGGCTGAGGCTCCTCGTGGGCAGGATGCTCTTGCTCCTCGCTGAATCTAAGGAAGTCTGGGACGATGATCTGGTCGTCCACCACACTGTGGAGGAACCCGGTCCCCTCGATAGACAGCTCAACCCCGGGGTTCGCAATCCTCAGTTGTTCCACAACATTGTTTAAAGCCTCCTCGGCGACCCCTACGCAATCCTCCTCAGCCTGGCTGATCCAGGAAACAAGCTCGGCTCGAGTCTTCAGACTCTTCACCTCATCGCTTTCATCCTCAGCAGCGGCAGCGGCAACCCTCAACGACACAACCAAGTCCTCCGCGACTTTTTTCTCTGCGACCAGAGTATCCTTCTCTCAAGTGACCTTGTCCAGCTCACCATTATACTTCTTCGTCGCCTCCTCAGTGGCCTTGGCCAGTTCCTCTCTGAATTTCTTCGCAGCCTCCTCCACGGCCTTCAGCATTTCCTCCAGAACCGCGTTCATGACCTGTGCCTTCTTCAACTCCACTTCTTGGAGGCCCCCTCCTCGGTGTAGACCATCGCCATACCCAAGACCCTCATCAGGGAAGCAACGTCCTGGGCCAGCATCGTCCTCTTGCTCAGACGGTCCAGCTCCTCAAGCTTCAAGGACTCCGCCCGATGGAATGCGAGGTAGGAGCCTTCGAAGAAACTCCTGCTGTGAAAGCAAGGAAGTAGCTCAACTTTTCTCTTCTCCCCCTCGTGGGTAAGGTAGAGGACCTCGTCCGCCCAGGGGCACTTGGACCTCGAGTTTACCAGCACCAGGGAGGTCTGGGTGGCAGCTGGTGTAGACGAAGAGGTCCCCGACCCCTTCTGGGGAGGAGCCACTCGCTCGCCAATGCAGTTTCTCCCGATCTTCTAGCCCTCCTTGAGCTTTGCTTGGGCACTCTTCACCATACGCTCCTGGGACGTGGACATTTTACCTACAAAACAACGGGCACACGTTAGTAAACAAAGAAATTAACAATACGAGCAAGCTAAGAAATAAATAGCTACCCAGAAGTTCCAGATCCTTCTCGCGAGTGTCACACTCGAGAAGCTCCTTCGTATTAATATATCGGGTCTCCACTTTGACCCCCCCGTCTGCTTAATAAATGACATCCCCGCTCATAGTCACGCACTGGGTAGGGAGAAAGCCGTGAACAAAACCCACCAGTTTGTCGTAGCTGGCCCGCTCATCCTCCTCCAGTAGATGGCAAGGTAATCATCGGTTCCTTGGGTAAAGTGGTCCCCACTCCAGCAGAAGGGGAACTTCAGCAACCTCTGCCCCTGTACCTTGCCCTGCTCGTCAACGAGGGGCTCCCCGCTCTCGTCTGTTGAAACCTCCCAAACGAACGAGGAGTATTTGGCCCTCTCCGACACAGGCTCAATGATATAATACCTCTCCTTAAAAGTCCTAATGGACTCGGAGAAGGCCTTGAATAACTTTCTCCCGTGCTTCAGGGAAACCCATCCGAACTGCCTCCCAACAACCTAGCGTTGAAGGTGGAAGAAGGTGAAGAAGAGGGGGAGTTGCTCGAATCTTCAGAAATTCACATGTTATCTCAAATGCCCGAATGAAGGCAATCGAGTTCGGGTGTAGCTGGGAGGGTGACAAATATAGGTATCTGAAAACCGCCACTTGAAAGTCCGAGAAGGGCAGCCTCAACCCGATCTCCTTGAAGACAAACTCGTACATGGGGAATCTCTCCCCGTAAACTGAGCATATTTGGTGTTCTCCTTAGGAAAGTGGACCCTCCAATATCACTCGGCCCCCACCGTCGCGAAGGCATCATGAGTGTGAGAAGCAAAGAGGGAGACATGCTCTCGAGGCTCAGCAACAACCCACTCTCCCCCAAAACTACTAGGAGTGGATGTTTCGCCGGCATCCCGGGGAGCAAAGGTTTCGTCAGCACTGCTATCCTCCGAAGAACTCTCCTCGGACAGCTCCCTCATAACTTTATTCTCGGGATCGCGAGACATCTCCTTTACCTGAAAAGCATATGACAAAAGTGAATCCGATGACAAAGTCAATTCCACCCTTCCACTGCTAGTCAAGTGAAAAGGCGCGCGAAGGCCCGAGGACAACGCCCCCGACCTAAGCCCTTACTCAAACAGCACACCAACGGTGCGAGGAGATGCCCACGACAATCCCTTAAACCCACACAGGGAGATCCTCCCTGGTGCGTTACCCAGAATTCCATTGGAGATCCACAGGAAAACTCATGAGTACACCGGAAAATGCATAAGCTCCACCGACGACAAACTTACTCGTCGTCGTAACGGTTTTAGAATAGACAAAAATCCTAAGTTCCTAAAGCCCCGACGACGGCGGCAGGAAATAGGCTAACCACCGCCAGCCACCAACAATTCACCGGAAACCACCCATACTCTACCTAGTGTCATCCTAACCACGTGCAATCTAAGCAAAATAGGATTGAAACACTTAAAACAGAGAAGATGAAGGAAACTTACAAGGTCGAAGAGAAGAAAAGCTGGTCGGCAAAGTCTGGTCATTGCTTGTAAGACGGTATTACGGCGGAGGATGGCGGAAATGAGGACAAGCAGCAAGAGAAGAGAGAGAAGAGAAAAGTGAAAATGAACGTTTCCTCCCTCTATTTATAGACTGATTAGAGGCACGTGCACGAGAACGCGCAGCGTAGGGGCATCATCACGACCCTAGCCTAGCCATCATTACGCATTAAATACTACACATGGCTCGATGCACGCGTGACACTCTATCCCTTCAAGTCCCATCAACCGTTGGGCTTCCCGCACGTCGGGCACGTAGGACAACATTACAGGTTCCTCGAGAACAAACTCCCTCGAGCACCACAGAACAACCTCTTCTCAGTAACAGGCATCGACCGCGCCTCCTCCTCCTCCGGACCGTGGGCTGACCTTAAGTCATCACTCCTATGCTTAAGAGCAACGACTTAGGGGGCTCCTGTTCTGGACTGCCCCAATGGCTAGGCATGTCCCAATCCACTTCTGCTCCCAGAACGGCTCAATAGCCTAAGCCCTGACAGTTAAGGGCAGAAGGAATCATTCTCTCCTTTGCCCCTCTGTTAAGGAAGGCTGGTCAGCTGACCCCTAGGATTAGCTGCCCCTCGTCATATTTCTTCCCGTCATGCATGGTTCCTCCACCCAGATATAGTCACGACGCTCGTGCCCGCGATCACGCCCTTGCCCGCGGCAACGACTAGTTCCGAGCACCTCTGCCCGTCCTAACGACTAGTTTCTGGAAGTTACCTATTCTCGGGGAGCGAATATCTCGCCCCAAAAATAAGGACCAATGGCCAAGCGCTAGGGGCATTATAAAAACCCTCTCATTTGAGAGGGTCAAGTATTCAATAATCATCCTAAGACATACTCACTTTGTATTTGCCTTCTCTTCTCCCGATTCTTACTTTAGCATCAGAGTGCCTTACAGATATACCCCATCCTCATTCTTTGAAACCCAGCATCGCAGACAAAGTCTCTGGCCCACTTCAGGTTCTGATCAGCTGGTAAGATCACAGTCTAACCATTTCTAATTTAATATATTCTCTTTATGTTCATTACTTTGTGAGACAACTTATCCTAATAAATTGGTATCAAGAGCATAACTTTGATCAATGGTAAATGGAAGCACAACTTTCAATCGGTTTCACTAAATCAACCATGTGCAAAGATGAAGGTCATATTTAGGTTTCAAGATGTGTTTGAAATCGTAAATGACAGGCTCTCAACATTTGAAGGCAATGCTACAAAAGCGCAGAAGACTGCCCATCGTGAATTGAGCAAGAAATACGAAAAATGTTTGTTCTTGATTCATCAATGTGTGAATCTTAACATCTTTGAGAAGATCATGAAGGAAGAAATGGCTAATGGTGCATGGGATTCACTCAAGAAGTTGTATGGAGGTGATGAGAAATTGAAGAAGGTGAAGTAGCATCTTTGATGAAGTAATATGAGAAAACATAGATGATGGCGGGGAAGTTGCAGAATTCTTTTCATGATTGGTGTTGTTGACCAATCAAATGAAGTGTTGTGGTAAAAGATAACTAAACTGTATAAAATTGAGAAGTGTTAAGAACTCTAATGGTAAAATTTGATCACATAGTCGTGACAATTGAAGAATTAAAAGATATAACTTAGATGAAGATGGAGAAATTGCAAGCATCCTTGAAGGCTCATGAGTTAAGGTTGCAGTAGATGAATTCTAAGAAGGTGAAAGAACAAACCCTGCAAGCCAAGTTCTTCAAAAAGATGAAAGAAGATACCTCAAAGATCAATAAAAAGAAAGAAAGAAAATGGAAGAATAAGAAGTGGAATGATGAAGGTGTTGAAAAGAGCTCAAAGATTCAAGGGGAGGTGAGTAATAATGGTGCCTCTCACAACAACAAATTTAATAAGAAGGTGGATATAAAGGAAGCGTAATGTTATTGCTGTCAAAAGTTTGATCATTATGTTGGAGACTGCTACTTTAATAAAGAAACTAATGTGAGTGATAAAGAAGCACAATTTGCACATGCTGAATAGTGGTTTTGAGGAGGTCATACTAATTGCTAACACACATGTGACATAAGATAAAACCAATGTGTGCTTTCTTTAATGAGTGATTTATTGATAAATTAGTGAGAAGGGATATTAAATTTGCAAATAATAACATAATTACATATAAGGGTATATGAAATATTCTTGTGAAGAAGAAGGATGGACAAGAAGCAATCATATGTGTTGTGCTATATATTCCTTCAATGGCAAGTAACTGGATAAGTTTGGGCTAATTGCTTGATAAGAACTATACCACGAGGTTAGAAGATAAAGAACTGAAGGTATTTAATATAAGTTCCAAATTAATCTTGAAGGCACCTTTGTCAAACCATAGAATATTCAAAATCACGATCAACATGCATGACCACTAATTCCTCGCATTAACCCAATATGGGGAACAAAATTGGATTTGACATCAGAGATACGACCATCTAAATTTCTAGAGTCTTAGCCTAATGCACATGAAGAAAATGATGCATGTATTGCCTCGAATCAAAATGTCAAAGCATTTGTGTGAAGAGTGTTGTGTAGCCAAGCAGACAAGGAAGTCATTAAAGCATAACTTGCCTATGAACTCAAAGAAGAAGTTGGAAATTATTCACTCAAATGTGTGTAGGTCATTTGAAGTAAAGTCGATGGGAGGTAGTGCTATTTTCTAACCTTCATAGATGAATTCATCAGGTATGTGTAAATTTAATTGATGGAGAAGAAAAATGAAGTATTCACAAATTTCAAGAAATTCAAGCCGTTAGTTGAAAACTAGGCTAAATGTGACATCAAGAGGTTGAGAACTACCCGAAGTGATAAATGCACTCCAATTGAATTTGCAGAAATCTACAAGAAGGAAGGAATTGGGCATGATATAAGTGACTCTAAACAAAAGGGAGGGGGGAAGGGATTGCGTGAGTTTGAAAAACAATGTCCATTTAAAAAAATCTGATAAAAATAATTGTTTAAAATAATTTTGTTAATTAAAAAAATAGTAGGTAGAGAAATAAGTAAAAATACAAAATCATAGTAGAGAAAAAATTTAAGCACAATGAAAATAAATAAATCGCTGAAATATAAAAAGATAAGGGATAAGAGAATTGTGTTAGAGCTTTGTAGAGGTTTGATCCAACCACTTGTCTTAATCCTCTCCCAAAGAGAGTTTCCATTATAAATGTGAGCTTTTCATTGGTTATGCACATGAATCTTCTTAAAAATTGACCAGAGTTATACACTGGCTATCCTTCAAACCAACCACGAGATTTTATGTCGGACTAATCTCATAACCAATAGAGCCTTTACACCATACACAATTCACAAACAAAATAGAGATTTTGACGAACACTCTCACGAACCAAATGATATTTTACACCAGCCAAAACTCATAAACCAAATGGATATTTTCAAGGAAAATCTCATGAACCAAATGAGAGCCTTTACGCTAGGCGAAGCTCATGATCCAAACATAGATTTTTACAGACAATCTCACGAACCAAATGAGAGCTTTTACACTAGGTGAAGCTCATGAACCAAAAAGAGATTTTTTACAGACAATCTCTCGAACCAAATGAGAGCTTTTACACTAGGCTAAGCTAAAAAATCAAGCATAGATTTTCACGGACAATCTCACAAACCAAATGAGAGATTTTACGTGTTAAAATCACAAACCAAACAAGAAATTCTCACAAAAGATACTACACAAGAGATAAATTCCTCTTGTGCAAATTACAATAATGTCCTAAACACCGGAGCACACAAGAAATGCCCCAACTATATTTTCCACTCTTAAATCACTAAGGCACTTTTGTGAAAGGGAAGAAATGATAAAGAGGAGATAATAAAGTGAAAAATTATATCAAAATATGTTTTTGCTGTATTTTTATATTAAGGGGAAACCCTCTATTTATTGGTTAAAATCTTCTTCTAAAAGGAAAATTATCAATGAGTTTTTAATGCTCATAATCGATTATGCACTAGGTCTAATTGATTATGTGCTTCACAAAAATGACAACCCTAATTCCCCAAAAGGAAAACCTATAACGACACGTGTCTTAATTTTTTAGGAGTGTTCTTAATGGATTAAGAAGCTTTATGTATTGCTCTAATCAACTGGCTAAGGGACTTAATCGATTAGTCAATGTATATAAGCTTCCTATATGTTTAGGAACACTCTTGACCAATCTCACAAGCACATTGATAGTTTCTCTAAGGGTTTTAAGATGATTTTATAAAAAATAGAGGGAATAAAATCAATTTTAGGTGAGTGTGTGCATATCCTTAGTAATTTAATAATCACCATAATATATTTTACAAGACTTTGATCACTCAGACACGGACTAAGCGAGTTTTCACACTTACTCTCTTTCACAATCTCTGAAGCTTCAAGATCCATTGCTTGATTCATCAATGATTCAACACTTCAAGTGAGATATGACTTCTTCTATCAGATGATGCTTAATAAGACTTGTTGATAGACAC
Source organism: Lathyrus tuberosus (assembly GCA_022829125.1). NCBI lineage: Eukaryota > Viridiplantae > Streptophyta > Magnoliopsida > Fabales > Fabaceae > Lathyrus > Lathyrus tuberosus. The sequence continues at coordinate 7,066,563 of JALAZF010000193.1, forward strand.
CATCACCAGAGAGATTGCTTGATTGGAGACCATGAGGGATTCTATCGAACACCGCTTGGCATTAGGTGTTGTTCTTAAGAGATTTACTTTGACATCTTGATCTTCCCAACATAACAAATTTACCATACCTCTAGATGAAGACTTCACCTCATAGTGTTGTCATCATCAAAACCATTGAGGTCATCTGACTGTCGCATACATTATACTCGCAAGCACATAAATTCACAAAAGGAACATAAACATATTGAACATGATAAGAAGCATGCTCAAGGCAATAAAATTGTTAAACCATTTATGGGATAGGTAACATCAACTGAAATTCACATCATCACTATCTCCAACAAAGAAGTTGAGTAGCAAGACACCTTATGAAACATAGACTGGTCTGAAACTAAGTGTTGGACAATTCAGGATCTTTGGATCATTCTAGTACATACCTGAGCAACTCAGAAGAAAACTAGATGATAGAAGTCAAGCTATGATTTTAATAGGCTATCAATCAACAACCACATACACAATATTCTCACAAATTGAGAACAAGATGATGATAAATAGGTATGTGCAATTTGATGAAAGCAAATGATGTAACTGGTTGAAACTATCAAACAATCCAATGCAAAATGGAGAAAGTCCAAATCACATCAACACTACTTTACAAGATGACCAAATAATGAAGTTGCACAAACTCATGAGGTGAGAAGATCAACAAGAACCATAACTCAATAAGTCAGGTTAACTGACTATGAAAGATTTCCTGACCAAGCCATTGGTGGAAATGGTGAGCAAAATGAAAAAGCTATGACAACTGAATGTGAGATAATTGACCTCAATCAAGACCTAAAATATGAAAATTGGGAATAAGTTATGAAAGAAGAACTCAAGGCAATTGAGAAGAATTACACATGGGAGTTGGTCAATCATTTGAGCAAGATAGTCACATATGTAAAATGGATCTATAAGCTGAAGCTCAAGCCAAATGGTGATGCGCCAAGTAATAGGCAATGTTATTAGCAAATAGTTTTTCAAAGGATTTCAATTGATATCAATGAGGACTATGCACCACATACCAAACTTAAAACAATAAGAATTATGATGGCCATTGCAACATACAAAGGTTGGAAGATGCATCAGTTGAATGTGAAGTCATATTTTCTCAATGGACGACTAGAGGAAGAGGTCCATGTCAAGAAACCACCAAAGGTTAAGAATAAAAAGCAAGAAGAGAAGGTGTACATGCTAAAAAAAGGAATAATATAGATTAAAGCAGACACCTAGAGCATGGAACATGATAATTGACGTATTTCTAATAAAGCTAGGATTTAACAAATGCACATAAGAGCATAAAGTGTATGTGAAAGGTTCCAATGAGTGAGATCAAATCATATTATGCCTCCATGTGGATGGTCTATTGGTCAAAGGTTCAAATGATATTGAATTGTAAAAGTTCAAAGCTAGCATAATGAGTTTGAAATGTCATATATAGGAAATTTTGCCTTTTTCCTAGGAATGAAATTTGTGAACACAAGTTTGGTGTTTTCTTACACTAGAAAAAATATGCAGAAGACATATTGAAGAAATTCAAGATGCGTAATTACAACCCTCTAATAACCCCCATGGAAACAGGTACAAAGCCGAAGAAGGATACAAATGACGAGCTTGTACATGAAAATTTGTACAAGCAAATCATAGGAACACTAAGATATATATGCAACACTAGGCTTGCTATTTACCAAAGTGTGGGCTTGGTGAGCAGATTCATGGAGAAGTCAAAAACATGGAAGCTACTAGAAACTACAAGGATCCTTGAATACATTAAAGGCACGACACACCCTGGAATACTCTTTCCAAATTAGAAGAATTCTATAAAGGAAACTAATTGTTCTATGTCGGTTATACCGATCCTGGTTGACAACCAGGAAGAAACCACACTCTTTCTGGGACCTCTCACGGTCAAGAATTGTCATCTTGATATAAAGGATATCAACTGCAAGTGCATCCAACAACTCTCCGCAATTCATTCCTGACAAATAATGAGTTCACTCACTCTCTCACTCTCTCTCTCTCTCTCTCTCTCTCTCTCTCTCTCTCTCTCTCTCTCTCTCTCTCTCTCTATATATATATATATATATATATATATATATATATATATATATATATATATATTCCGAATGTTTGAACGTCCAATTGAATGTTGAAATATAATGTTTGAGTTATGTTAACGTTTACCTAAGTAATATTTCGCTTTTTATATTATCAATTCTAATTTTAATTTTCATTAAGTATCTTTCTGGTTCTGTGATTGTTTCTACTTTAATATGATCCAGAAACACACCTCCTTAAGATTTACGAAGATACATCCTGGAAGTAAAATAGACAGAAATTTGGGGTGTGACTCAAAATCAGACAATGTTGTGTGTGTTTGGAGTGCATCAAGAGATATATCTTTGAAATCAAATGGTATATTGAGTTTTTCACAAGGGTGTAGTAGCAATATATATGGTGCCTTAAGAAATTCCTATTTTCCCCCTTAATTCTTTCTCATTTTATTGCCAAAGTAGTATCGTTTATTCATTTGCTCACTAAATATTCCGCTCACGTTTATTACTCCTGTCATAGATTATAAGTCACCTTATCAAAAAAATTGTAACAAATTATAAGTCACTTTACAATTTCAGTACAACATTAATTATATTTTTCCTAATATACCTTCTATCATTTATTATTATTTCTTCTTCTAATTCTTTAAATTTCTCTTTTACATACAATAAATGAAGAACAATATTGTAAAGTAATACATAATTTCTCTTTTCCGTACAAAATTAATTACATTCTTAATGTGTAAATGTTCAAAACATCATATAATTTAGAACGAAGAAAGTATAATTATATTGTACAAAAACAAAAGGCTTAAATCCTTTATGATTTCGGCTCTAAATTTTTATTTTCATGGAGTCCTAAACAATTGATTTCTTTTTCGGGTAAGTTTTTGACGTTAAATTTTTGTTAAAAAAATTATTGATGTGACTAACGTTGTTGATGTGGGGTTGAACCCATGACCTTTTTTGTAAAAGATACTCCCTCTGTCTCATGAAAAATGTTATATTTGGGCAATGCATTGTTCTTAAGAAAATGATTAGATATATTGGTTTTAATGAAAAAAGTAATATCATTTATAATACCTTTATTAAATGTTAATAGAGTAATTGAATAAAGTGAAAGCTAGTAAATAGGGATATAGTAGTGGAAAAATAATAATAAATGTTATATTTGTAATGTAAATAGACAATTATTTCGAGACAAAAAAAAAGTGCAAATGAGACACTTTTTATGAGACGGAGGGAGTATGATCTACCCACTAAGCCAAGTACTTTAGTATTATCAAAATAATTTTTTAAAATCACTAAATAGTTTAATCAATGTGTAATAGAAATATTAAATAATTGATTAAATATTTCAAATATTTTATATTCCAAATATTAATATTTAATAAACTATTTAATATTTCAACTATTAATATTTAATATTATTTTATCATTAATTAATATTTAAGATATTAAATAGTTAAAATATTTAATAAACTAATTATTTAATAAATTAAATAATTAAAATATTAATAGTTGAAATATTTAATAAATTAATTATTTAAATAAACTAAATAGTTTAAATATTAATAGTTGAGATATTAAATAGTTAAAATATTTAATGAACTGATTTATTTAATAAATAAAATAGTTAAAATGTTAGTAGTTGAAATATTTAATAAACTAATTATTTAAATAAACTAAATTGTTTAAATATTAATAGTTAAAATAATAAATAGTTGAATTATTTATTAAAATAATTATTTAATAAACTTGAAATATTAAATAGTTGAAATATTTTATAAAATAATCATTTAATAAACTATATAGTTGAAATACTAATAGTTGAAATAAACTAAACTATTTAAGTTATTATGTAATTTTTTTTATTGAACATTTCAAATATTTAATATTTCAAACATTATTAAATACTTTTTATATTTAATAAATTGTTTAACGTTTCAACCATAATCAAATATATTACATACAATTATTTCATCTATTAATTAATGATAAAATTAGTTTTTAAATACTAAATAATAATTAAATATTTTGTATTATTTCATACTATTTAATAATTATGTCATACTATTTAATAATAGTCTAAGAAATACTTGAAATTATATAAGATACTATTAAACAGTGAAATACTAAATAAATAGTTGAAATATTATTTAATTTTTTAAATATTATATTTAAAAATATAAAATAATTGAAATATTTATTAAACTATTTAATATATATTTGTGTTATTTTGTAATTGCAAAAGGTGATAGCTTCAAACTTTTTATGATTTATGACCCAAAAAAAAAACATTTAAGTGAAGTTATTAAATATTTAAAAAAATTAAGAAAAAAAAGAATTGCCACATCAACCACGTTGGTTACATATCTATTTTTTAATAAAAATTTAAGTCTTCCTAAAGAAAATGGCCCCATCCAAAAAAGAATTTAAAAAGCAAAAATACAAAAACGCGTCAACTTATATTTAAATCAGAATAAAATTACTGTTATATAATGATTTTTAAAAAATGAGTAAAGTTTGATTTTCAATTCTATATTTTAATAATTGTTTTTGGTTCATACGGTCATAGATATGACACATCTATTAGTTGTTTGTTTGTGTCAACCAAGGGTCGTTCTCGTGCGTCATTTACAAGTAGGCGTTTAATAATGCGTGAAGTGTCAATGTATGTGACTCATTAAATGTTTGACTTGATATACAAAACAAAATATATTTATAAGCCTAATATGAGTACAAGATACCAAAACAGTTCTTCAGGTTTATTATTAGAGATGAAAACAGAAATTTGTACATTTTACATAAACCAAAAATAGTAAATTGAGTAGTTTTCTTCCATCTGAGGAATATGCTTTGTATTTATCTTTTCCATATAAACATAATAATGGAGGAGCAACAACTATACTAAGTGAACAATGAGCAAATAGAAAGAAAATAACACTACACATCACTCAGATACGTAGGACGAAAACCTATGAGGAATTTCAATACTTGAAATATTTTCCAATCTTATAAATGAATTTTCCTCTGAATCTCGCCCTTTAAACACTATCATTTCTATCCGCTATTACCGACCAGTCCTGCTACCTTAAGAATTCACAGGCAAGTTGGAATGGGGTCCCAACGCATACAGTATAGTATCCACAAGATTTTGCACTTCTTTCATTTTTTTCCCACTTTTATTATCATCTTTATTCCCCGCTAATGATAATGTAACCTTTTCAAACAATTGTATAGTGTGGCATCGTTTAAGATATAAAAGTGTCCTGCTTGGCAGATTCTAACATGTGAAGGTTTAGTCTACAAAAGTGGATCCCCCCATAAGGGCATACAAAAATATTAAAATAATATTTCTCCATATCTCATATCTTATTTTAGTAAATGACTTAAGACCGTTTGTTTTGCCTTTTTTTTAAAAATAATTTTTATAGTGTAACAAAATTTTGTGAAAAAAAAATTTACTAAATTTTTTTGCATAAAAATTTCAAATGAAAATTTAGTTTAAATAGTTATTCTTAAAATATTATTTTAAATATATCAATATTTAATCGAAAAAAATTTTGAATATCAAAATTTTAAAAAAATCACTTAATTTTAAAGCTCTTTCAAATAGTTTTGCATAAAAATCATTTTTGAGATACAATTTTTTTAAAAATTAAAATTTCGACTATATTTTAATCTTCAATAATATGTGTTTATATAGTATAATATCAAAATTAGTCTTACAATTTAAAAAAAATTTGTAATATTTTAAAAAACAGTTTTACAAAATCCATTTTTAAAAATATAAAAACTATCCATTTCTTTTTAAGTTAAAATAATCAGTCCCTGCAAAACCGAAGAACTTATGGGAACAAATCTATCACAAATCTATCCTACTGCACCATTAAATTCAAAATTACCTCACACAATACAGTTGTGTTCACAACTACTCCATTCGTTCCTTTATAAATGTCATTTTTTGAATAATTTTATATTTTTTTTAATTATCACTTATAAATTTTAAGATAGTATTAAATGCACTTTTGTCAAAATTATTCCTAAGTAATTATTACAGATAGAGAAAAAATAAAATAAATATAATAAATAATTAAGAGTAATATAAGTAAAATAAAAATTATTTATAAAAACTAACAATATTGATTAACTTTTTTGTTATGGGTAAAAAATTAAAAAGTTACACTTAAAATGGAACTGAAGTCACCACTTTTTAAACTATAATAAACTATAAAACTCATATCCCTGCTGTTAATTCTAAACCCGGCGGAAAACCCAGAGACAGCATCTAGAAATATGCCTCTCTATCCTAAGGCTTTAAAAAATTCCCAAATCACTTAAGGGTATTAGAAGAATAATACTATATACCCAAGCTTGCAAGATTCACATAAGTAGAATAGTTTGTGTCCTGTCATAGAGATAATTGATTTTCCAGTACAACTTCAACAGGCAATCGTGAAAACTCACTTATACCGTTTAAATTTCCACGATTTTGATAATACTACAAAATAAATTTCCATGTTTTTGCACAACCGATTGGCCAGACCATATTCAGAAAAAAAGCTACAGAAATAAATCATTTCTACATATATTTAAACATGTTAATAGTATGGATTGTTTCCCCTCACCTGGTCATAAAATTTTGTTCGGGTAAAATTTTTAAACTTGAACTCAACACTAGACCCTAAAACGGCCAATAATGAATAGATGTAAAAGGACCAGGTAAGTAGAGAGGGTGAGCAGGTTGACCCAATATATAAACTAAATAAAATTGTGAAATGATCTTAGTATCTATTTGGTATAGCATCATGTTTGCCAAAACCACGTTGTAAGATCACGTTAATGTGAAAGCTACAAAAGGTAGATTCTTTGTTTTCACTGTAAAAATGCTTTGGGATGTGAAAATCCACCTCCAAACGCAGATCCAAGCAGACACTTGGCAATGATATTTAAAAGAACATATTACATCCCAGTACATGGTGAAAGTGTCACATAATACAGTTTCTATTTACATTAAACTATCTTTTTAAGCCATTTGAGTTTTAAGACATTACTTAGACAAGAAAAACAATATATCATTTTGGGTGTAGAATATGGCTTCAAACAAATAAAAAGATAGAATAAATTAACAAGGACTTTGGATAATCTCCAGCATGTAAAATGGAGGTTGAATTTGAAGCAGCAGATTATGGTGCGTGTGTGTGTGTGAGACAGGAAAGATAGCCCACACAGAATCCCAAATCTGTCACTACCTTGATAATTGGATCATAGGAGTATTGATTCTTTTCATTTAAAAACAAACTTCATTGCTATAGCTTTGAGTGTATAAAGTCTAATTATTATATCACAAATTCTTGAAATGTGCATCTTTACACATCTAAACTTATGGTAAATGGGTGGAGTCATCAACCTTTACCCATGATAGTAACATTGACCCTCAAAGAAAATGAAACTAGGCATGATAGAACTGGTTAAAGATCCATCATTGTCATTTGTACAATAAATCAAAAGTAATCATTGAAACCTGATTCTTCATAATAGATGAAAAAGAAAATCTTCAAAATAAAATCAAACGGAAACAAACCATAATGTATCATATATCACGATTACTACCATTTGTATGTTCAACAATAACATATACATATCACACATAATAATTGAAGGCTTCAACATTGAAACAATCAACACAGAATTCCAACAAAATCATCACTAGGGTTTTCCAAGTAATAATCCTAAAATATTGCAAATACATAGAATTCGAAAGTAAACATGTAATAAAGGAACAATCAAAGGGTACATGGAAGAGTTTGCACCTTAAGGTGTTTCTTTTACATATAAATTCGGCTATAATGATTAACAATACATAAACCACACGGTAATACTACGAATTACTAAATATTCATTTATAAATTCTCATACCTAATCCTTAGCCGGCGGTGCGGGAGCATCAGCACCTTCAGCCGCCGGAATCTTGACATATCCAACTTTCTTAGGGCTTTCAATCTCGTCGTCGGAGAATTCACCATAAGCGGCAGCACGGAGTTCATGGCGGGCGGTGAAGACGGACCAGACCAAGTACATGGTGGCGGCGGTGAGGGCACCACATCCAACTCCGAAAAGCAAGGCAAGTGCGACGCTGAGGATATCCTTAGTACGATCGCGGAGGGAAGAGAAATCGGCGTCGGTAGAAAACCCTAGAGGGCCGCGTGGATGGGACGCGCGAGACTGGGTTTCTAGGTTCTGGTGTTGGATCGGGCGATCCAAGAAGATTCCGTAGGGTTTGTCGTTGTTGAAGAGAGGGGAGATGGATCGGATCTCGGTGATGGTGGCGAAGGAGTTGGAGGAAGGGTTGCGGAACGAGTACGAGGAGATGATGAAGGTACGGCAAGGGCGAGCGGAGACAGTGGCGGCGGAGAGAGCGACAAGGAAGATCACGGCGGCGGCGACGGGGAGACGGAGGAGAGACGCCATGGCTGAGAGAGAAGGAGGAAATTGAAATTGGAGAGATGTATTTGTTTATTTTCTTTTGTTGCGAAGAAAAAGAGAGAAGAAAAGGGGAAAATAAGAAAATTAATGGAAGACGACAAATGCTGACGTGGATTCCCAAAGATCTAGTCCACGTCAACGGCACGAATAAAAAAGTACCGTTCCAAAAGCAATTTCCTTTATATAAAAAAAAAAGTCAGGCTAACCGGTACATTAAAAATTTTAAAATAAAAAAAAATATATATATTTTTGATATTAAATATAAACAATATTCTAAAAAATATATAATTATTTCTATTTTCAATCTATTGAATAGATATATTTAAAAAAAAACACATGTTTTTAATCTTTTAAACAATGTTTAACTTACTTTTTTTTTAATCTCTTAACTAATATTTTCAGAATATTCGTTAATATTTTTCATAAAAAAAATTCATCATATTTTTGTTATGAATAACAAAAAAAAATTGATATTTTAAAAATCGGATCAAAGATTAAATCGGTGAAACTTCCGATTTAAAGTTTAATTGATTCAATCGGTTAAGTCAACGGTCGAACCGTTTATTAAATAAACTAATTATATGATATTAAATTCCTAAATATGTCACACATAATCGTATATTCATAACTTAATAAAATAAATATTTCAAAAATTCATTACAAACTTAATACAACAATATCAATAATACATATATTAACATAACATAGTTGTAAACTTCATTTCAACATTCATTTAAAATAATTTGAAAAAATTAAAAAGTTACAATAAAACAAAAGTTTAACTAATTCAAACCAAAATTAAAATATAGAATATAATAATTAAAATAATATTCAAATAATTAAGAATGTCTAAATTAAGTAAGATAAAATACCCAAAAAAAATACAATATACGTAATTAAAAAACAAAAAGCGAATTTGAGTTGAACTATGACAAACAAGTCATAATTGACAACAACAAACAATATTAACTTGAACGACAATTTAAACTTTAAAAAAAATTATAAAAATAGCCAATTTAATGCATTTCTAAAATCGGGCGATTTTATAAAATCGACTCCGATTCTTTGGTTCGAATGGTCTTGGACGATCTTGGACGGTTCAATACGATTTTTTCGGTTTTACTCCGATTTTAACCCATTAACGATTTTGAAATGTTAACTCAACCGGATTCATCTCTGATTCCCGATCCAACCGGTTGAACCACCCGATTTGATCTGATTTTTAAAACATTGAAAAAGATAGATTATGATCTTCGCTTCATAAGAACCTTAGTGTTTTCTTTTCCTTCACAAAATACTAGGGCGCACAAAAGTTATTTAGTGCAAAACCCTAATCATATATTCTCGAGTCTATAATTAGTGATTTACTTGAAATAAAAATGGATTTTAAAAGAATATATAATTCATTCATTTTCCAACGCACAATTTTCAATTCTACCATCTACTAATAAATATGATTTTCATCACTTTCAATACTATACTTTAATAAAAATATCATTCTCTCTTTCATTTATTTAATTTTTTAATTTATGTAAAATGATCAACTAAATCACTTATCATGAAACTAAAAAAGTATTAAAGAGCAGTCCATCTATCTATTTACGCAATTAATCTTAATCTTCATTTCCACAATTTCGATTTAATTATACTTTTGATACAACTTAACATAATTCTGTAAATTATTATTATTATTATTATTATTATTATTATTATTATTATTATTATTACCTAAATATTTCTCATACAACTAAACCTAGTCATAATTTCCACAATTCCTGCCTAATCATATTTTTGATATAATTTAATCTTAGTTGAACTAAGAAAGTATTAAAGAGCAATCCATCTATCTATTTACGCAATTAATCTTTATCTTTGATCGTACCTGGTCAGAAAAGATCGGTGGCCAGCAACACATCGTGAGCTCCGTTATTCCGGTGGGGGTGAGAAGGTGGGGGGTGTACCTGCAAGATACTCTGATGCTAAAGTCAGAGACGGAGCAAGCAAGTACTTAAAGGTAGTGAGTGAGAATTAGAATACCTGACCCTCTAGTGAAAGATAGTATTTATATTGTGCCCCCAACGCTCGGCCAACGGTCGTCTGCACTGGGTTGGATCACTAGGTCCAATGCAGATAACTGCCAGGACTTACGTGGCGTAAGGAAGACCAGCACGTGGTCTTCGCCCTGGAGTAACTGCCCCGTGATCTCCGGAAAGTGGGTTGACCAGCTCTTCCAGAAGTGGGTAGTTACCTGATGACGTGTCCCCACGGAGGGGCACGCGGAGTCCATAGCGGGGGACACGAGGTCTCTTCCCGAGCCATGCAGTCCCTTGCTCGACGATGGTGAAATCTGGGTGTGCCCGACGAAGAAGAGAATTGGGCCTTAATGGACTGCTTAGCGTAACATTGGGTTGGGCCTGCCCGACAGGTGGGAAGGCACCGACCCAGTCCAGAACAGGAGCCCCCCATGTCGTTGCTCCGAAGAGTCAGAGTAACGACTTAAGGGTCAGCCCATTCGTCGGGGACCTATTTAGTGGGGGAAGCGTGCCTGAAATGCCGAGTTGGTGGAAGATGCGGGCGGTTAGGAGCAGGCGATGTTCGACGGGCAGGAGTCTCGGGGACTGACGTCCGTCCGGCGTCCCACAGGCCATTTCTGGTCGACGATATGGGGAGACGAAAGGAGACGGACGCGTTTATCACGCGGGCACAAAAAGAAATGAAAGGACGCACGCGGGGTTTTGAGCGCCACGTGTCACTCGCCATCAATGCCTAGGGCGGCTATGAGCAGGGCACTCAAGTGCCTAGGGCCGCCTCGAGTCCCGTGACAGTCCTATAAATAGGAGTTGAGTTCGTGCCATTTGCACGTTTCTGCTTTCCTGCTCAAACCGTTTTCTCTCTCTCTCTCTCTCTCTCTCTCTCTCTCTCTCTTCAACTTCCACTGTCGTCTATCTGCCGCGCGTCGCCGTACTGTCGATCCACAACCTCTATTCCAAGTAATTTTCTGGCCCCTTCTCTTTGTTTAATGCATTCTATGGTGGTTTCTCTGGTGAACCGATGAAGTTCTCGGGGAGACCACGGAGTTTTCGGCGAAAACGGCGTGACTCCTTTAGATTTCTGATGCATGCCCCGGGGAGCTGGGATGAATGACCCAAGGACCTGATGAAGGTCCCTAGGACACAGGATGAATCTTCTAAGTTCATAGGGTGAAGAACTCGGGGATCTGATGATGGTCCTGGGGGCGTTAGATGAATACCACGAGGACGTGGGAAGAAAGTCCCGAGGGCGTGGGATGAAGGCCCCGAGGACATCAGGTGGAGGTCTTGGGGACCTTAGCCGATGGTTTTGAGGGGGGTCGTGCCCTGCCATCTGGCTAACGCATCGACGGCCTCGGCTAGGAGGTCTCTCCGTGATTTCGTGGCCGTGAAAAAGTTTGGCCAGAGGGAGTATATGTCGAGGAGAATTTTTTGATTACGCGCCGGTAGAGTCTTGTCGCATTTTCTTCGCCTTCTCGCCTCTTTTCCTCGCCCTTTCACTTGATTTGTGGTGGAATGGTGGATTTGATTTGGAATGTCGAATTCACCGTTTTCCTCTGCTTTTCAGGTAAAAAATGGGTGCCAAGAGAATTGAGGGAGTCATTGAGACTGACGACGAGTCCGACTCACCAGTGGCGCAGACCAACGGTGTTCAGAGACGAACTCCCAAGGATTGGGCCGGGGAAGAGTCTCTAGGCGTCCCCTCTTTATTTGCCATGAATTATTCTGACGCCTAAGCTACCATCGAGGACCTTTGCGAGGGCTCCCGGCGGAACTGTCAGACGTACAGGCCCTTGTAGTACCACTGAATATGCTCGTCATTCAAAGGAACGAGATTCCCTATGTACGAGTTTGCCTTTCTAGAAGTTGGCTTGCGTCTGCCCTTTAGTGACTTCCTGTGGGAGGTGTTTTCCTGGTTACGTCTGGAGCCCTCGCAGCTTCATCCAAATGTAATCGCGTTCGTGCGGGCATATGAGCTCGTATGTAAACACTTTGGCATCGGGGCCACGATAACCCTCTTCTTCCGTATCTTCCACCTGTAGAGACAAACAGTCGAGGGTCGACATAGTTGGGTGTCTTTTAAGTAGCCGAGGAGGCTGTTTCGGGCTTATCTGGATTCTGTCCGGACTTTCAAAAACCGGTGGTTCGTCGTTAAGCCCCTCACCCGCGCGGCCACTAACACATTGTATGACCGCGTGTTTAGGGAGACGGAAGAGGGACGACAAGAGGAGGTCCTCGAATCAAAGTGTCCCCTGTAGTGGACAGAGGAGCACTTAAAAAGTGGCACAGACAGTTATATTATCAGTCCTGGTGTGTTGGGCGAGGAGGACCGGCTGGCCTACCAGAAGTTAGTCACGTTTGTCGCCGATTTCACTCGCGCGAAGTTGGTGACCCCGGACGGAAACTTCAAGCGCAATGATCTCGGGGAGATCTTAACGGAGGTTCGGCTGATAAACACAAAAGCCTTTCTCGAGTGCGAGACCGACGAGGAGGCTGTTCGGTTCTTAGGTAGCAGGCATACCCTTTATTCGGCCCATCAATGTTTCTGTCCCTGGTTCGCTGATGTTTATTTTCCCTTTTGCAGGTACGATGTCGAGCTTGGAAGAACGCGTCAAGAAGCTGGCTGCTTCCCGAGGCCCGAAGAAAGGTGGAAAGGGGCGAGTCGATCAGGTCCGACAACAAATGCAAGGCCCTAATGCGACACCCGGGGACTTGTCCAGCTCCCTACAGTGTAGCCAATCTCCAACTTCACAGGGGTCCCCGAAGAGGCAGCGAACCGTTGAACCTATGTATGTCGACCTCACCGAAAGTCCGCCTGGTGAAAAGTTCGTGTTCCCGCCCTACTACCTGCGGCCTAACTTCTTTTCCGAGGCCAACTCCCCGACCGTCAGCGTTACTGAATCCAAGGCCTTTTTTTGGCGCTAATCGGGTTGAGAGGAGGAAAGTCTTGTCGGAGGACATGGCCAAGATGATGCGGGTCTTTGCCACAACTTTGGTCTTGAATGATGAGACTTACCCATCGGCTGAGCTGACCAAACTACAGGGCAGCTTCTCGTCAGTCGAGGCTAAGATGAAGAAGCTGACCAAAGACCTTGACGAGGAAACAGAACAAGGCTTAGGTCGAGCTCCACGGGGAGATGGAGAAGAAGATGGAGGACGCTGCTAAGGAGAGGAAGACTCTCTTGGCCAGGATTACTGAGTTGGAGGCGGCTGCCAGGCCCGCCGACGGTGAGACCAATGAGGACAAGCTGCTGGCTTCTCGAGCTGAATTGATATCTAGGATCAGGATGCTCGAGCAAGATGTCCTGGAGACTGTCGAGGTGGGTTTTGCTGCTGCAGTGAAGCTGCTTCAGCTCGTGAACCCAAGTGTTCAGCTCATCACCGGGGGGATAGGTCCTTACCATCAGGTGGTTGACGGCCGGGTTATCGCGCCGGAAACCAAGGAGGAAGAGGACGACCAGACCATTGAGAACGAATAACCTGAGGAGCATGCAGCTGTTTAGCTTTCTTTCTTGTCTAGTTTATTTGGCCTACGCGCCAATTTTTTGTATTGACTTTTGCTCGACCTGCGTGCCAAGGGCTTGGGAACTTTTTGTATCTTTTGAACAATGGGCTTCTGCCCAGTTGAATGTATTGCCTTTTCTTATCTTGTGTGTGATGCTTGTATGTTGATTATATATCTGTTACTTTCGTTTTTGTCTAAGTATTTTGGGGCCTTTGCTCGACTTTGTTGATCCTCGACAGTGTAGGAAACTGGTCGAATGATCGGAGTTGTATTTCGACCTTCGACGAAGCAAATAGCTAGGTCGAGGTCTTGCTTCGTGGCATGAACTTTCCGTCGCGAGCTGGGTGTCCTGCCTAGTTGGTACGACAACGGTGGATCTCAGTCGAGGTATCCCCGTCATATCAAGGTTCCTCGTGCACACACAACGCGGGCCCTTGTCTTTTTGTCTCGAGAAGGGGAGTCACGCTTGTACCTTAGTGTGCCCTTGTGGTCGTGACGCAGATGGGTCGCGGGCAGTGATTAACTGTAGTACTGTTTAAGCTTTTCTTCCTCCCCGTGCAGATTTTCGAGGTAGTAGGCTCTTGTCCCTATTTTCGTGCGGACGCGATAGGGGAACTCCCAGTTCGCGGCGAGATTGCTTTCGCGCGAATCTTTCTGGTTCCTTCGCAGGACAAGGGTGCCTACCTGAAATTGGCGTTTGATAACTTTGTTGTCATGGCGTAAAGTTATCTTCTGTTTGAGTGAGGCTTCGCAGAGGGACACGCCCGTCCGTATCTCCTCGACCAGGTCGAGCTCCTCTCTTAGGGCCTCATCGTTCATCTCCTCTTCGAGGGGAGACTCGATCCTTCTCGAGGGTTCCCTTATTTCCACTGGGATCACCGCGTCAGTTTCGTAGGTCAGGCGGAAGGGGGTTTCCCCGATAGTGGAGTGCAGGGTTATCTTGTAGGCCCAGAGGATGCTGTGTAGCTCCTCGACCCACCTTTTCTTGGCGTCACCCAGTCTCCGTTTTAGGCATCGAAGGATCATCCCGTTTACGGGTTCGACTTGCCCGTTTGTTTATGGGTGCTCGACCGACGTGAAGTGTTGCTTCGTGCCCAGCTTGGTGACGAAGTTCTGAAAGTTCTTGTAGGTGAATTGTGTCCCGTTGTCAGTGACAATTGCCTGGGGCACGCCGAACCGGGCAAGTATATTCCTCTTGTAGAAATGGATTATGTTGTGGGCCGTGATTTTGGCCAAGGCTTCGACCTCGATCCACTTGATGAAGTAGTCGACGCCGATGATCAAGTACTTATTTTGGTACGACCCTATGGTGAAGGGTCCGAGGATGTCCATCCCCCACCAGGCGAATGACCACGGGAAGGAAAACGTTTTGAGCTTACTGGGCGGTGCCAGGTGCATGTCCCCGTGTCATTGGCATCTGTCGCACTTCTTGACGTGCTCCTTGGTGTCCTGCTGCATAGTGGGCTAGTAGTATCTTGCTCGCAATCCTTTACCAGCTAGGGACCATATGCCAAGGTGTTGCACGTTGATCCCCACGTGGATCTCTTGGAGTATGTCGGGGACCTTAGACTCCTCGATGCACCTGAGGAGGGGGATCGAGAAGCCGCGTCGATATAGCTTGTCCTCGAGAATCGTATATGAGCAGCCCCGTCGCCTAACTACTCTGGCGTCCTTGAGGTCGTCGGGTAGCTTTCCTGTGCTAAGGTACTCGTATACCGGGGTCATCCAGCAGTGGTTGTCTCCAATGGCATGCACGCCAGCCATAGGGATGGATTTCTCGATGCTCGGGCGTGGAAGCACTTCTTGAATGACAGACTTATTCCTGCCTTTTTTCTTTGTGCTCACGAGTTTCGATAGGACGTCTGCTCGAGTATTGTGTTCGCACAGGACGTAACTTACTTCCTTCGAGGTGAACTTTTTCATCATTTATTTCACCAGAGTCAAGTACTCGATGAGGTTGTCGTTCTTGGCTTGATATTCTCCTCGTGCCTGGGAGGCCACGAGCTGGGAGTCGGTGAATATTTTTACTTCCTTGGAGCCAAGATCCCCAGCCAGGAAAGCCTCGTACTTGGCCTGGTTGTTTGACGTCGGGAAGGATAACATGAGGGAAACCTCGATCAAGATACCTTCCTCATTCTCTAGGATGATGCCCGCTCCGCTCCCTGTCGAGCTAGATGCCTTGTCGACGTAGATCATCCATTTTTGGGATCCGTCGATCGAAGCTTCTGGGATGGTCATCTCCGCCATGAAGTCGGCCAACACCTGAGCTTTCAGGGCCTTTCTCCCCTCGTATTGGACGTCAAACTCGGCAAGTTCGAGCGACCACTTGAGCATCCTACCCACCAGGTCTGGCCGGCCAAGGAGTTATCTCACGGGTTACTCGGTCCTCACCACGATCGTGTGGGCCAAGAAGTAGTGTGTAGCATGTTATTTTTGTCGGTGATGTGACTAGCTTACCGCAATGGTTGGAATTGGGTGCTACTTTCTGATTTCTTATTTATCCCATGAAGCTGGAAATGAAAGGGAAGCTATCTAAAACTAACCTTGCATGCAAATATTTTCTTTAACAAATGCTAAGAAATTGGGGGGTCCGGGGTCAGGTTATACAAAGGGAAGTTGTCAATTACCCAGTGTATATATGGTTATCCATAGATTTTATTTGGCATATTTTCATACTTTCTGGTGTTTACTGTTATAGATTGGGAAAGTTTCTCCTTTTGGGAGTGTTGAGAGAGTGTTTTTGTTGTTTTCGGTTTTTTCTGTTGTTTTTGAGAAGGTACTGGACCTAAAGTTTTTGATATGTGTGCTCGCTAAGATTTCACAATCTTATGCCTACGTATTCCCGTAAAGATAATAGGAAAATCAGAGCAATCATAGTTCCTCCTATTCTATGGGAGGAGAGATGTTTGGTGTCTTGTTCAAAGCCCAAGATTGAAGTTGTTTGAGTATTTGTGTCTTGTTCAAAGCCCAAGATTGAAGCTAAATTTTGATTGGGAGAGAATTTGTCATCTTTAAAGGGAGGTATCTCACCTGTTTATCACAGTTGTTGGATAACTGATTATAAAGGAGAATTACTTTAACTGGAATGTATGGAATCCAGCAATGCCATAATTTCCTTTATAAGGGAATTGTCCTGAAGTGGAAACTGGAATGTATGGAATCCAGCAATGCCACTTACAACACTTATCTGGAATTAGGGTTTGTTTGATTATTTGTTTTGATGTGTAGAGAAATGTCTTCCTACATAGAGAATTCTTGATTTCCTCTGAGGGGATGTTGATTTTTGTGTGCCTTGATCAAAGTCCAAGGTTGAAGCCAAAAGATTGACTTTGTTTAGGGGAGTTTTATATCTGTCTTGTACAAAGCCCAAGATTGAGGCTAAAGAGATGGACTCTACTGGGGAGAGGTTTTATCTGTCTTGTACAAAGCCCAATATTGAGGCTAAAAGTTATAAACTCAGCTGGAGAGGTTTTATCTGTCTTGTATAAAGCCCAAGATTGAGGCTAAAAGTTATAGACTCAGCTGGAGAGGTTTTATCTGTCTTGTACAAAGCTCAAGATTGAGGCTAACTCTGCTGAGGAAAAAACATTATACAAAGCCTAATAGGAGGCTGGCTTAGAGAAATTCTTATATGAAGCCTAAGAGGAGGCAAACTTTTGCTGAGGATTATTGAGATCCAGAGGCAGGTCTAAATTGGGGAATCAACTCTTGCTGAGGAATGAAGAAGAGTTGAAAAATCGGATGCCTTGAGGTTCTGATTTTTCTGAGGGTTTATTGGTGGTAATTTGACCCTAGCTGGGGAATTTAGAATGAAAGTTTAAAGATTGAGTTTTAAAACCTATGGAGGTTTTAAATCTGCTGGAGATTGATGAAATGATCAGGGGTTTTCCTGTTCTTTTAGGAAACTTGAGGGTTTCTTTAAGATCCAAGAAGAGATGAAACTTTCCAAGTCTACTTGTATGAAGAAGTTTACTCTTAACTGGAGGATAATCTTTGTTTGATGCCCAAGAGGAGGCTGAGACTGTCCAAGTCTACTTGTATAAAGCCCAAGAGGAGGCTGAGGGTTTAAGGGATGAAGATCAACCCTATAATGGTCTGATGCTTTAGAATTCTGACTCTCCAGAGGATTGAACTAGCAAAAGATGACTAGGTTCTGTCCTATACCTGTAGGAAGTCTTCAGGTCCTTGTACTAAGCCCAAGAGGAGGCTGAGAACTTCTAAGAAGCCTGAGGGTCCGTGTACAAAGCCCAAGAGGAGGCTGGGGATGCTTTTAGGAAGCATGTGGGTCCAAGCCTAAGAAAAGTTCAAGAAAGGTTTCACCGGGAATTAATCCTTTCTTTGCTGAACAGTTCTAGGGTTTGAAGAAATTCAGAAGAGGTTTCACCGATCCTCTTTGGGGAAATGAATTTCTTGTACATATATTTCTAAGTAGTGACAGTCTTGAGAAAAGTTTCACCGGGATTAATGCCTTTCTCTGTTCCATATTGTATAAGCCCAAGAGGAGGCAAGACTGTATCCGAAATTTCCTATGGGGAACTAGTTTTAACTGTATTGAAAGAGTAACCACTAGTTTGATCTAAACCTAGACCTAGTTATTGGGGAAAACTCTAAGCAAGTATATACAATCATATATATATATATATATATACAGATGAAATATATGAACAAGTATATAGAAGAAAATAGTAGAACTTACAGTTGTGCAAGCTCCAGCATTGTAACCACAGCTATATAGTTAGTTATTCAAGAAATTGAAGAAAATTTTGATATAACTTAGAATTTGAATCTAAATAAAAAAGAAAGTTATTTTAAAAGGAAGTTTGGGGCTTATACTCAAGGAGAGACCCAGATGAACTCTTTTGAAAAGGCGACGATCGCGTCGTAGTTTTTGAAATTACAGAGGGACTTATACAATGTCTGAGGCCCAAATTATTGTATTTACAAAAAAGGATGGGTCTTACACTCTATTAGAGACCCAAAATTTTATTTTTATACAAGAGACGGGGCTTACAACTCAAGGAGATGCCCAGATGAAAACCAACGATTGCACCGTTATTTTGAAAATTGTATCGGGACTTATACAATGACTGAGGCCCAAATTGTTTATGTACAAAGGGGGTTGGATCTTACACTCTATTAGAGGCCCAAAAAGTTGTTTTAAAAAGAAGAAAAAGGGGATTTACAACTTAAGGAGAGGCCCAGATGAATTTTGTTTTGAAAACGGCGATCGTGCCGAGATCGTATCGGGACTTATACAATGACTGAGGCCCAAATTCTTTGTGTGTGACAAGGGATGGGTCTTACACTCTATTAAAGGCCCAAAAGTGTTTTGAAAAATGTTTGTGAGGGTGAAAATAATCAAAACCCTAATTTGATTAAAAATGTATTTTAATTTGAATAAAAATCAATAAAAATTATCAAAATTATCAAACATGTGTGAAAAACAAGTTGTGATCTTGGATAAATATTTGAAAAATCATGTTTTATTCATAGAATGATTTGAAAATCATTTGAATTTGAAAAATCAAGAGAAATAAATATTTTTAAATGTTTAAAAACAAATAAAAATAAATTCTCTACAAAAATATTAAATATATAAAATAAAGGGTTAAATAAGTATTAGGTCTTTGAAAATAACCCAACATTCAAGTTTGGTCCATATAAATATTTTCTTCAAGGTTTGGTCCTCCTAAAGTTTTCCGTTTGTAACTGTAGTCCCTCCCGTTAGTTTTCACTAACGGAAGATGACCTGGCGTGCCACATGTGTAACCATTTCTTGCCAACTGTGTTTTATTTCATTGACCAGACAGGGGCTAAACTTGAATGTTGGGTTATTTTCAGGGGCCTAATACTTATTTAACCCTTTATCCAAATAGCCTGCAACTTTTTCTCCATTCCAATTTTTTCCTTCCATGCCAAGCTTTCCTCCATTCCAATGCTTATCAATTAAGTGTGAGAATTGTAGTGTCAAAATAGCAGTCCTCCTTATAGAAAGTCACAGTGGCTACTCACAGAACAAAACAACCATGCATTATTTCAAAAAACGATTAGCATCAAACAAAAGATGATATTAAAATGCAGGTCCTTGGGACAGTGACGAAACAATATCCTCATGCACACGCATACGTCATATTTTTACTTAACACACTTATGAAAAACAAAACCCAATGCCATGCTAGTTAACGTGAGCGATGCAAGCTATAGCTATAACAGTATGAACACATATAAACAACCATGACAAATCATATCCAAAAGATGAACAACATGAACAACTATAACAACATTATGACATCCATACTGGAAGTAGGCAACCAAAAGGACAGTATGAATAACACACTAATCATGAAATACTACATGCGTACAAACAACTGTGGCGACCTCAAGACACATACTAAAAGTAAATAACAGGAGAACAATATACAACACACATGAAAAAAAGTAACCTTCGAGCAACAACAGGAACAACCTGCTACCACCGGCCATAACGGCTCATGTAAGACGACCAATCGTATACAAAACAAACACGTTCATGAAAACACAACAAGGACAAAGCATGGAAAGGAGAGACATTCACACCATTAATAACATTCAAGTAATAAACCACATGGAACGACAATAATAATCAATGAAACATGTTATTAGCAAGAACTAAAGTAAGAACAAGCAGAACGGTGTTTTCATCACGATGAGTAACGGGCCATCATTAATCACAACACGCATGGTAATCAACTTTGAAAGTCAAAGCACCCTTACAATGGCGCAGTTTCATGTAACGGCTATCAAACTGCTCACGCATACGCGACGAGATCCAGACGACAGCAGATATGTACCAAACATAACAAGTTACAGATGATATGCCAATAACCGCATGGAACAAATACGCACAATACACAAAACCAAAGCAAGAAATCGAAGCCATATGGTAAACCGAACTCAAGTTGGAGACATAATAACGAACTAAATCGTAAGCACGACAATCATACAACCAGAACACAAACACGATTTATGAAACACATGATTGAAAATCAACGTTCGAAATTTACCGACAATGGCGAAAACAAGTACCAGCTGTAAGTTGAGTTGTGAAGGATGAGTTTTTTATGAAAATCTCTAGGAGTGAATCGATGGACCAAACAAGGTGGTTGAGTTCAGTGACTTTTGTCGTTCAAAACCAAGAGAGAGAGGTTCTTATTTTTATGTTCACGAAAAGACCATCGTGAGGATAATGATGATGGAATGAGTTATTTACTCACGGCAATGGAAAATGGTCGTGGAAATGTTTTTCTCACAGCAAGGAAAAAAATGGACGTCTTTCTTTGTAGCTAACATAATCTCTCTCCCAGGATGATACTCCAAGTACTGTTTTTCTTCTTACTGAATGGCCTCGTGCCAATGCTCATCAAATAACTAAAGCTTGTTAAGGAAAAAAATCCAACAAATAAAATGATATGGAATCAATCAATAACAACATACTAATTACACTTTCTCGTCCAATTTACATTATAGACATACCTTAGATTTGATGATACAACATCCTTGAAAGCATATACCCTATTGGCTTCTAAATACACGTGAGCAGCTCTCTAGAAACATGTGTCAAATTAAATAATAATGCAAATACTAGTTGTTAAAATCAATTCTAATGGTATCTTACCAATGGTGAAAGTCAAAAACCATAAGATATATTTAGATATTTCCCAACTGTGGTACGTCATTCATGAAATCTTCAGTAATGGGGATTGCAACAACGTACCTGATGTAACTTATATTGCTTTGCAGCTTTTATGACTTCCAAGTAAGATGCATTAATATTAAAAAATGAAGTCAGCTTTTCCCCAGTAATATTTTCAATTTATTCAGCTGTATATGGTTCTTCTTTCAAATATTCATGTACCAGAAAGAACATATTTATAAGAGTTATGTTATTGGGACAAAAATTTGACATCAAATTAGATGGTTAGCATAGTTCAAATATGTAGTTAACGCAGAGTAGTTGATGTTAATGAATATAAGGATGGCATCATACCAGGTTAAATTACCTTTACAACAAGTACAGGATCAGATGAGTTTTTAGTACCAGCAAATGATACACATAATCCAACACTTAATTGACATGGAAGGAAAAACTTGGAATGGAGGAAAGCGTGGCATGGAAGGAAAAACTTGGAATGGAGAAAAAGTTGCAGGCTGTTTGGATAAAGGGTTAAATAAGTATTAGGTCCCTGAAAATAACCCAACATTCAAGTTTGGTCCCTGTCTGGTCAATGAAATAAAACACAGTTGGCAAGGAATGGTTACACATGTGGCATGCCAGGTCATCTTCCGTTAGTGAAAACTAACGGGAGGGACTACAGTTACAAACAGAAAACTTTAGGAGGACCAAACCTTGAAGAAAATATTTATGGGGACCAAACTTGAATGTTGGGTTATTTTCAGGGACCTAATACTTATTTAACCCTAAAATAAATAATATTTTTGTGGAATTTTTGTAAAATAAAATATTTTAACATTTTTTTTGAATTTTGAAAAAAAGAATCAATTCAAAAACATTGAAATTCAGAGAGAAATTAAATTTTGAGCCAAATAATAAAATTAACTAAAATTCAAAAATTCAAAAATTTTAAAAAGGGCGCCAAGAACACATGTTCTTGGTCGCGCGTGTTCTTCCTTCCCAGATTTGTAAAATCCTTCGTATCTCTCTGATTACCTAATGATTTTGCACGATTCAAAGACCAATCTCACTCGTTTTTGAACAAGGAACAAGATGGTACCATTTAATTTCATTTCTTTTAAGTGTGGAGAGAGTTATCATGGATGAACACAGAAACCCTAGAATTTGCAAAAACTAACATGAAATCCTAAACGCGAATGAAACATGGCAATTGATTGAGGTTTATCACTATATAGACTACCAGAAACATGTTGGTAACTTGCAAATGAATTTATGATGCATGCAATATAGAGTTTGATAGGTTCAGGCTTACTTGAACTTGCTTGTGCAAGAGACTTTTGAATTTGGAGTTTGAGGTGTTCTAGATGTGTTTTGATGACTTGAACAGCTTCACTATACCTTATGGAGTGTGTTTGAAAGCTTGGAGTGGATTGAATTAGCTCAGAACTTGTTTTGGTACCTCAGCTACAACCTTGCCAAAAAGCTTGGGCAAATGAATGGTGACTTTGTGATTCTGATGGTCCAGATGAGTTTTCAGGTCATGGATCACTCATATATGATATATGTGAGGTGTTGGCCTGATTGGTTTTGATAGATTTGCTCTCAATTTAAAAACTCGATAGTGACTTCAAGAAGAAGCAAAATCTATTTTTTTGAAATGTGACTTTGAGGAAAGCATCAGTTGTGGTGCTTTGGTGTACTTTAATTGATCAGAAAGAAACTCTATTTATAGTATAGCAAGTTTTTTTTGGAAGCAATAGTGATTGGAGGCTGATCACCATATTATCCAATGGTTTTTGTCTTGTTGCCAAAGTCTCATCTAGCCATTGACTTGAGTCAATCTTGCAGGCTATGAGTCCTCTGTTGCAGGGATAAGGCTTGACTCATTTAGTGATCAAAGACTCAGTCCATGCCACCTCAATGCACCTCTTGAATGCCTTGAAACAAAATGGGAGTTTTTGGATTTGCAACATTGAATTTCACATGCCTACATGATGATCTTTTGTCTTGGGAGGCTTGTGGCTCAGAGATCTTTTACTTTGATCTGATCTTCAATATTTCTAGAAGGATTACAAGACTTGTAATTGCACTAATTAGCCAATTCGAGCAAATGACCTATAATCTGCCTTGGGAAAAAACCAGTCTTTGATGCCATGTTCCAAGGGTTGTAACTCCCTACTCAAATTAAATTTGGAGATGATCTGGTACTTGTTGGAAATCTCTCATGACATAATTTAACTTTGATGGCCGCCAATGGATCTGGTTCAGCTTGGATCAATGTGAAAAATGGCCTCAAAGTTGGTAAAAAATGAAACAGATTCTGACTTGAAAATTTCACTAAGTGTTGGAAAAAGTGGTCATTTTCATTTTTTGTAATTTTGATCAATCCATAACTCAAAATCCCTGAGGATTTAGAATCTTTTGTAGTTGACACTTTTGAAGTATGTCATGTGAACTTTCATTTGAGGTTTGGATGGAAGAAAAAGGTCTTAGGGTTTGGGAGTTATGACCTTGTAAAGTTGGTACCAAATCCATTTTGTTCCATAACTTGTAAAATTTTAAGTTTTATATGGTTGCCCCTTTTGCAAGAAACCTCACTTTTCTTGATTTTTCTTGATGTATGATGATCAAAACCATACATTAACATTGTTTTTGACTTAGGGGAGCCATATTTATGAAAAATTCCAAAAAGCCAAACTTGATTTTGGACACAGTTGACTTTTTGTCAAATGAATTCTAAACTGTGTGATGCTCTATGAAATCAAGTTCTTGACCTAATTTAAACCTAATGGATGGATTCCATAGGTGTTTTAGGTGTCTTGAATCATGCCCCAAGGTTTGGGAACATGTCTTGGTCAAAAGTCAAAGATACAGTTGACTTTTTCTTCAAAACCTTAATTGTGGTCCAGATGAAATTGAAACTTGTGAATCAAGCTTCTTGGATCAATACATTGTTGTAAATGGATCAATGTGGTGTATTTGAGGCCCTCAAATGATGTCTTGAGGTCTTGGTTCATGTCTTGCCTCAAAAGTCAACTTAGTTGTAAATTAGGTCAAGAAGCCTTAATTCCTGATTTTTTATGAATGCTCGCCCTGAGGTTGTTTTGACTTTATGGTTGGATCCATGAGGTGCCTTTGAGCTTCTTGGATCATGTTTTGAGGTATTGGCTCATGTTCAGATGAAAATTTTCATCTGGAGGTCTTGGTCGACCAAAACCCTAATTTGGTGACACTGTCGATCTTGAGGCTTGATCAACTTGAGATGTTGCACTCTTGTGCTTGATTCTTGATATGGGAGACCTCGTGATCCTTCATGGATATTTGAGAGGTTTATACAAGTTGAATATTATGTCATTCCTTGATTGATCTTTTGTCTAAGTGTTCTGAGAAGGCTCAAAACCCTAACTCTTGATTGTAGTGAATGCTCAACAATCTTTGAGGAGATTGAGGAGGATGATAGTACACCCATATTGTGGTGATGATTTGCACAATGATGGGAAATCTTGGTGGTCAAATTTTGGGGTATGACATAGTGTCGCAGTCTTCTGGCCGCGGTAACTAGGGCCAGAGCTACTTTTTTGATCTGCTGGTATCTAAGTTCGGGACCTTGGAGGGCTTTGCTGGTGAAGTAGATCGGCTTTTCCCTGTCGGGGGTTTCCCAAATTAGAATCGCGCTGACCGTTTCTCTCATGACGGTGAGGTATAGGAACAACGCCTCCCCGCCTTCTGGTCGTGAGAGAACCGAGGGTTGCGAGAGGATTTTTTTGAGGTGGAGGAGTGCATGCTCGCACTCCTCGGTCCATTCAAACTTGTCCTCCTTGCGTAGGAGTTTGAAAAATAGGAGTGCGTATTGCACTGATTTGGCCACGAAGCGGTAAAGTAAGGTGAGTATCCTGTTTAGCAATTGTATCAATTTCTTTGAGTTCGGTGTTGGGAGTTCGGAGAATTCCCTGCACTTGTCGGGGTTTGCTTCGATCCCTCGTTCCGTGAGGTAGACACCAAGGAACTTGCCTGCCCGGACGCCGAAGGTGTATTTCTCCGGGTTGAACCTCATCTGCATTTCCTCGTCGTGTCAAAGACCCTCTTGAGGTGGGCCGCGTGGTCTACTTCTTCTGCATTTCACGATCATGTCGTCCATGTAGACCTCGAGCATGTCGCTGATCACTCCCAGGAAGACTTTGTTCATCATCCGCTGGTAGGTCGCGCCGACGTTCTTCAGGCCGAAGGATATTACATTGTAGTAGTAGTTGCTCGACTCAGTCATAAAGGCTCTGTGCTGCTTGTTGGCCTTCTCCACGGGGATTTGATTTTACCTGGAATAAGCGTCCATGAGCGACAATAATTTAAAACCTGCAGAATTATCGACTAGTTTGTCGATGTTAGGCAATGGATAAGAATCTTTCGGGCATGCCCGGTTAAGATCAGTGTAATCAACACACTGATAAGTACAAATTATAACTATTTTTGTATATAAGTTTTGTTGCATTTATCTATACTTTTTGTTAATATCGTACGAATAAACCCCGATTTGTTTATAAATACGTTTACTTTACTTTTTAGTGTATATTTTGCGTATAGTGTAAATATCATTGAGTTTAATTGGTTTTATCTAATTTTTTGCAGGTATCCAATCAAGGATATCTTGCCAATGTTGTATAGAGCATTTCTCCTCCGGGCGCCCCAGAATACCTCCGGGCAAAACTGGATGGACAGAAACACCATTAAAGGTCTAAAAACACAATTTTTAGGTGATGATTTTGGGGTTTTGTGATCCCAACTCCATCAAACTTCATTTTTCAGTAGATTAGCTTAGAAAATATCATGGAAGCTTGTACAGGGATGATCCGGGGTGGATTTCTCATCGATCGGCTCTGACAATCCGTGAAGTGTTTGGTTCATTTCTGATTTTCTTCATGTTTTTCTTCTTTGTTGGGTTTATATATATTTGTACTTTGATCATATGTACATTTTTCGCCCATGGCGTTATATTTAGTTTGCTTTACAAATCTCTATTGGTGATTGTTCTTGATTTTTTCTTAAATGCGCGGGGTTGGGTCGTGTTAGAGATAAACTTCACAAACTTCGAATAAGGATAATTATCTGTTAGGTTCTGAACTCTAGAGATAGATCTAGGGCTAACAATCTGTATGGGTGTCGAAACTTAATGCCTCCGTGTCTTGAGTCGGGTGCGAGAGTGCCGATGAGGGTAGCATGGTTGAGTGTGCCAGAGATGGACATGTGCTGTGAACGATATCGGGTGATATTGAGGAGTATTGTAAGTTGAGTGTAACTGGTCGATAGGTTTAAGTTTGTGATGAGTGGAATATATACATGCTTGATAAGTCTTTTCTCTCTGATGAATGAATTTTCTTGTGTTAATATTTACTTTTCTGTTTGTATACTTTAAAACCATTCTAAACCCAAACTCATTAATAATTAAACCGTCGAATGGCAGTTCAATTCCAATCTCTGTGGACACGATAAATTCCCGAAAAAATACTTCCAAAATGTTTGTTGCTTGCCGCTATTCTGCTTCAACAAAATGGCGCCGTTGTCGGGGATTGGTTTATTGTTCTTGCATCGCGATAGTTTCGTTGTTTTTGAGTTTTATAGATACCGCACATATTGTATATTTTCACTTGTTTATATTTATACTTGTATATTTTTAATGTTTGTTCAAGTGTTTGGTTAGGACGATTGCTTTTGGTTGCGCGGTGAGACATCACCATGGCATGAAGAGAGGAAGTTTCTAGCTTAAGCACCATAAAGGCGTCGAGCTTACGACGTAAAACAAGCATGCTTTCTTTTGTTGTTTGTTTGTTTCGTTATTACTTTTTCATTTTAGCTTAGGTAGTGTGGTGAACATTCATTAAACAAGTTGTACTCAGATTTTTCGTAAACTTCTCAAATCTTCACTTTACAACTTGTTTAATGAATTTTCTGCCGGTTTTTTAGTTTGTTTATATTAATAGTTTTTGTGTTTGCCTTTGAGCTTATTTTAAGTAGCTTGAGGAACTTTTGGTGATGTTCCAAGTTTGATCGTTTCAACTTGCGAATGCGTGGTAATGATTTTGTTAAGTTTTGTACACGTCTGAGGTATGTATTTATCGCTTTCTATGCTTTAGCATATTCATGATACTTAGACTTTTTACAAACTTTCATGTCATTCATTCTTTTGTATACTTGTTCTTGTGTGAATCACTTTAGTTCCCAACCTTTTTGTGAGGTGGATTTCCATTGTTCATATATGCGCAGAGTACCAACTTTCTTGTTCTACTTGGATTTTATTATGTTTAATCTTTTATTTGTGTTGATTATATGAAAGCATGAAAAGGATCAAGGCAATTTTGTTTCATTTTGAGCATAACTACCTTAGCCAAATAGTCAATTCACCTTGTGAGTGTGTGATCATTTGTAACCCCTTTGAGCTTTTTTATCCATGTTTTATTTGAACTTAATGCTTGTCTATGAGTGTTTAGTTCCCTTATTTTTTATTGGATTTTGTTTTTTCTTGGACCTCAACTTTGTGTTGTTGTATGGATTTTTTCCTTGCCTTAGAAAGTAGGGAGTATTCACACGATGATGTGGTTGAATTCAAGTTGGGGAGAGAATGATTGTTTACTCATTGGTTGTTTTCTATGAGGATGAAAAAGAAAAGAAAAAAGAGAAAAATATGACAAAGAAAAAAAAAGAGAAAAATTTGACAAAGAAAAAGAAAAGAAAAAAAGAAAGAAAAAGAAAATCCTTGAGAAAGGAAACAAAAAGAGTTCAAATAATTATGCTAAATAAGTATTGTGTTTTGTGTAACACTTGGGATTTTGGAAGAAGTTGATTAGAATTTTGTGTTTGAGGCTTTGTGAGTTGATCACTCTCTTAGGTTTAGGCAAGTTTTTGTTTAATTACCTTTAGAAATTGCCCCTTGTTTGTTTACCCGACCACGCTACAACCTTGAAAAGTCCTTGTGATTCTTGCCTTTGTATGTTCAATGTGAATTGCTAGATGAATGCATAATTTAGTCGTTTGTTTGCATGATTGTTGTGTGAGTGATAAGTACCCCATTTTGTGTTTTTCATCTACTGATGATTGTTTTTGCTAGGTGTGATTCACATTTGAACTTGTGTTGTTTTAGGATGTTTGGCATGATTTTTGTATTTTGCATTTGTTTCGTGACTATGTTATCGTCGTAGTTTAGTGGTAAGTATTTACTTTGTGTGTACCGTTTTTCATTTGAACCATACATTTGTCCGATTTTCAAAACCTGTTGATTCGTGATTCTTTGGTTTTCACTCTGTTTCTTTGAGTTGTTTGATTTTTGTTTGAGGACAAACAATTAGGTAAGTTGGGGAGAGTTTGATAAGTGCAAATTGTAACTATTTTTGTATATAAGTTTTGTTGCACTTATCGATACTTTTTGTTAATATCGTACGAATAAACCCCGATTTGTTTATAAATACGTTTACTTTAATTTTTAGTGTATATTTTGTGTATAGTGTAAATATCATTGAGTTTAATTGATTTTATCTCATTTTTTGCAGGTATCCAATCAAGTATATCTTGGAATTATTGTATAGAGCATTGAATAAGCTTTCCAGCGCTTCAAACCGGGTGAAAAACGGAGTTACGATTCAAAAGTTATGGCCAAAACAGTGCTGTTTTGTTGCTGTCTACTGTCAGCTGCGCCTTAGCAGCGCCGGGTGACGCAACGCCGGGCGGTCAAAGCAGCGCCGGGCGCTCCAGAACAATGTTGGAACTTACAAAATAAGCCGCCTTTCACCGCCGGGCGCCCCAGAATACCGCCGGGCGAAACTGGGCGGACAGAAACACCATTAAAGGTCTAAAAACACAATTTTTAGGTGATGGTTTTGGGGTTTTGTGATCCCAACTCCATCAAACTTCATTTTTCAGTAGATTAGCTTAGAAAACATCATGGTAGCTTGTACATGGATGATCCGGGTGGATTTCTCATCGATCGGCTCTAACAATCCGTGAAGTGTTTGGTTCATTTCTGATTTTCTTCATGTCATTCTTCTTTGTTGGGTATATATATGTTTGTACTTTGATCATATGTACATTTGTCTCCCATGGCGTTATATTTAATTTGCTTTACAAATCTCTATTGGTGATTGTAGCGCGATTTTTGTGGTCTTGAATCACTATCGCCTGGGTACTACAGTTCGATTCAATTTTTATCCTGTTAAGCTGATTAAGGAAGGGAAATAAATGTCTCCAATTAACCCTGCTCGCATACTGAGGTTAAACAGTCAAAACTGTTGGTTTACAGATGCTATTAAGATGTGGGCCCCTCTTCGGTTATTTTGTTAAGAATATAATGTCTGGACTACTTGCGAGGTTTTTGGTAATGTGTTTAGATTTGATGTTTTTGGGTTGATATATGAAGGTACTGGATTTTGGGTTTTTGATTAGTGTGCTCGCTAAGATTTTTCAATCTTATGCCTACGTATTCCTGTTTAACGAAACAAGGAAATCAGAGCGATCGTAGTTCCTCCTATTCTAAGGGAGGAAAATGTTTATTTTGGTGTCTTGTTCAAAGCCCAAGACATGAAGCTAAAGGTGATTTGTATCTTGTTCAAAGCCCAAGATGTGAAGCTAAAAGGGTTCGGGATGAGAGAGAATTTGTCATCTCTAAAGAGGAGTTGTTGATGTTTGTATGCTGTGAGTAAGGCACAAATTTGATACTAAAAGGTTAATTGACTCAACTAGGGATTTCTCTATACAAACCCTAAGAGGAAACTATTGACCCAACAAGAGGGTGTTTTTTATTTGTCTCGTACGAAGCCCGAGATAGAGGCTAAAAGGGTTGACTCAACAAGAGAGTGCTAACAAGTGAAAGACTCAACAAGAGAGTGCTTTTATATGTCTTGTATGAAGCCCAAGACGGAGGCTAAAAGGGGAATGACTCAACAAGAGAGTCTGTAATACTCAACAAGAGAGTGATTTGTTGTCTCGTACGAAGCTCGAGATATAGGCTAAAAGGGTTTGACTCAACAAGAGAGTCTTTTATACTCAACAAGAGAGTGATTTAGTATCTCGTACAAAGCTCGAGATGGAGGCTAAAAAGAAATTGACTTAACAAGAGAGTCTTTTATACTCAACAAGAGAGTGATTTAGTATCTCGTACGAAGCCCGAGATGGGGCTAAAAGGAGATTGACTCAACAAGAGAGTTTTTTATACTCAATAAGTGAGTGATATGGTATCTCGTACGAAGCCCGAGATGGAGGCTAAAAGGAGATTGACTCAATAAGAGAGTCTTTTATACTCAACAAGAGAGTCTGAAAAGGTTAGCTCCGTTAGGGAGGATCATTGTACAAAGCCCAAGAGGAGGCGGTGTCATTGCTGAGGATTAGATCCATAAGTAGGCAAAAGGGTGGGGAACTCTCACGAGAGAGACCGGGTTTCAGAGGGATCAGTGTTTTTCCTATATTTTGAAAGGAATTTGAGAATGTCTTTGAGACTCAAGGGGGTTTAGACTGTCCAAGTCTAGAGTTTTATCTTTTGTAAAATGCCCAAGAGGAGGCACGGGCATTAAGGGATGAGTATTAACCCTAAATTGGCCAGAGGTTTGACACCGAAAAGACTATTCTAGCAAAGGATTACTAAGTTCTGTTTTATGCCTTTAAGAGGTCATCAGGGTCCTTGTATTTAGCCCAAGAGAAGACATGAGAACTTCTAAGAAGCCGAAGGGCCCTTGTACAACGTCCAAGAGGAGGCGATGATGCTTTTAGGAAGCCTGTGGGTCCACAAACCAAGAGAAGTCTGAGAAATGCAATTCATAGAGAAGAGATCATTCCAGGAAAGTTCGAGAATTTGGAAGAATCTTAAGAGATGCTATTCACAGAGAATAGATCAACTCTGGGGAGTAGAGTTTCTTTGACAATTTCTAAGAGTGACAGTCTGAGAAAGGGTTCACCGAGAATGCTGCCTTTCTCTTTGTTCCATATTGTTTAACCCCAAGAGAAGGGAAGACTGTATCTGGTAATCCTATGGGGGATCTAGTTTTGTTTGTATTTAAGAGTGACCAACAAGGCTTTACCTAGTGCTAGACGTAGTTGCCGGGGAAAACTCTAAAATAACTATACTAGTATTACAGAGTGGATATGTGACAATTATATAAAAGGATGTGAAAGAAGACTTACAGTGAAATAGTCCCACAATACAGTTATATACATATGAAAGCGATAAATGAAAGCGAATAAACACTTACCTATTGTAGAGCTTCCATGCTGTTTGGTTAGTTGTTCAACAAAGAAAGCTTTGATAACAATATTGTATTTGAAATTAAAGGGGAAAGTACTTTGAAAAGATTGTTGGGGCTTACAGCTCAAGGAGAGGCCCAAGTTTTGTTTGAAAATGGAGATCACGCCGAGGTTTTTGAAAACACAGTGGGTCTTATACAATGAATGAGGCCCAAAATGGTTTCAAAGAGGGATTGGGTCTTACACTCTATTAGAGGCCCAAAGTGTGTTTTAAGAAGAAAAATGGGATTATAGCTCGAGTAGAAACCCATGGTTAATTGTCTGAAAATGGCGATCGCGCCGAGGGTTTTGAAAGCACAGGGGGTCTTATACAATGTCTGAGGCCCAAATATTTTGGTTTCAAAAATGGGTTTGGTCTTACACTCTATTAGAGGCCCAAAGAAATCTTTTTTGTACAAGTGATGGGGCTTACAACTCAAGGAGAGGCCTATTTAAAAACAATGATCGCACTGTTATTTTGAAAATTGTATTGGGACTTATACAAATGACTGAGGTCCAAATTTATTTATGTTCAAAAGGGTTGGGTCTTACACTCTATTAGAGGCCCATGAGATTTGAAAATGATTGATGAGAGTTGAAATCAAAGAAACCCTAATTTTGTTTTCCTTTAAAAGTAAATATTTAAAGAAAATCAATAAAAATGATAAAAATACCAAATAAGTTTGAATAAACCCCTTGTGATTTTTGTTTAAGGTTTGAAAAATGAGGTTTTAATCACAAGATGAATTAAAACTCATTTGGTTTTGATTTTCAAGATGAATATTCACTTTTAAAATGTTTAAAAACAATTAAAAATGAATTTATTCACAAAATTATCAATTATATTAAATAAATAATATACATTTGATTTTTTAGTGGAATAAAATATTTCAACATTTTTGTGATTTTTTGCAAAAAGAATCAATAAAAAATAATTAAAATTGAGGGAGTTATTAATTTTCAAATCATTAAAAATAAAATGAAAAATAATAAAAAAAGTGAAAAATCAATAAAAAGGGGTCTAGGGCGAGGGGGATTCGAACCCCAGCCTTCTTGTGTGCAGTGTGTGTGCCTTACCACTGGGGTGGTGATACATTCGTGTATCAAACCCCAGCCATAAATATACAAGGCTTGCCTTGTTCTTGGCCTGGCCAAGGCAAGGCAAGGCAAGGCAAGATTTTTGGTAAAAAACGTGAAGGTCATAACTTCCTCATTTCTCCATGGATGGAGACAAAATTTGTATGCATCTGTCCTAGAATTTCCCAAGGAATCCAATGGTGGTGGTGGTTTTTCTAGAAAATCAATCCTCCTCAAAACCCGATAGTGGTTTTGAAATAGGCCATGATTTGCATTTTTTGTGCTATCTCTTGGTGCAGGCATGAATTACATGATGAATTGGCTCAAACACAACACATATAACATGTATAAGAGATGCATGATCAGTGGACCTCAAAGCAAGGCATATCTTAAAGAGTTCAAGTTGAGATGCTTACCTCCTTTGGAGCTTTTTGGGCAATCTGTCAAGTGCCTTGTTCCAGAAATGTTTTGATGCTTTGAACAATCTCAAATGATCCCTTAGAAGCTTTTAGGATGATTGGAATCAGCTGGAAACCTCAGGAATGGAAACTGGCCCTTTCTTGCAAAATGGGCAAAAGTGGCCAAAATAGCAACTCTCTCAAATGGTCTTCCAGATGTGTGAAACCATTTGAGACAGTTCAAGGATGATATTTGGAGTGTGTTTGAGGTTTTATCTGGTTTGGAAAGTGACTGAATCAAGACATGGCTTGAAAAATGCAAAAAGGCCCTATTTTGAGGTTTTGAGATGGGACTTTGTGATTTTGGTGTTACAGGTCACTTGTGAGAGTTTGGACAACTTAGATATGACATATTGGATGTGTTTGGATCATGAGCTGTGATGGAATTGCTCTCTAACTCAAAAACTCAGAGTTACCTTGCTAAAGAATGTATTTTTGCCTAGAGAAAGAGATTTTGAGGAAATCAAGTGTTGTAGTGCTTTGGTGTACTCAAACTGAGCACAAATGAGCTCTATTTATAGTAGAGCAAGTTTGTTTTGGCTGCAATAGTGAATTGCAACTACAGCAGAGGTTTGAATAATTGTTGCATTTTAGAATCTCAAGTCTCCTCTAGCCATTGACTAGAGGTTAGGGCACAGGCTGCTGGTCCCCTAGTTCATAGATCATCCTTGACTCATTCAGTTAGAAATGGTTCAGTTCATGCCACCTTGGTGCATCCATTGAATTCTCCAAAACAAAATTGGAGTCTTGTCCCCTCTTTAGGCAATTTGAGGTTTGGCATGCTACTTTTGGTTCCAAAGACTTGGGAGGCTGATGAATCAGTGTTTGTCCCTCATTGGTCCCTCCCTGAGGCGTTCAGATGGATCAACTTGTTTGTCATTTGCAAAAATTGCTCAAATCGAGCAAAATGCACAAATCTGCCTTGCCATGACAGTTTGCAGCAAGGCACATTGCCATTGTCATATCTCATGGCTCAAGTGGAATTTCATGGGGTTCTTGGCCATTTTGGAAAGCTCTCATATGATACAACATATGTGTGATCATAGTTTATTTTGATACTTTTTGGATCCAAGTGAAAAATGCCCCTACATTTGGAAAAAAAACAAGGCAGATTTGGACTTAGTGAAAATTTCACTAAGTGTTGGAAAAAAGTGACATTTTCACTTTTTGTGATTTTGGCCATTCCATAACTTAAAATCCATGGAGAATTGGAATGAGGTGTAGTTGACACTTTTAAAGTATGCCATGAGAGCTACAAATCCATCTTTGAATCAGCCAAAATGGTTGCTTGGATCTTAAGTTATAATCCTTGGAAGTTGGTACCCTAGCCACTTTGTTCCATAACTCAGAAATTTTTTTAAGTTTTTATGGTTACCCCTTTTACAAGTTATCCCACTTTCTTTGGTTTTTCTTGATGAATGTTGATTCAAATAACACATTAACATCATTTTAGGGTTAGGGAACCATAATTGTGAAAAATCTCAAAAAGTCAAACTTTGACTTTTGTGCACAGTTGACTTTTTACCAGATGAATTCCAAACTGTGCGATCCTCTATGAAATCAAGTCCTTGACCTAAATCAAACCTGATGGGTTGATTTCTTAGGTGTTATAGGGTGCATTGAATCATGTCCTAGGGTTTGGGAGCATGTCCTGGTCAAAAGTCAAAGATACAGTTGACTTTTTCCGCGAAACCCTAACTGTGGTTCTGATGAACTTGAAACTTGAGAATCAAGCTTCTTGGATCAATCCATTATTCCAAATGGATCAATGTGGTGTATTAGAGACCCTCAAATTATGTCTTGAGGTATTGGTTCATGTTTTGTCCCAAAAGTCAACTTAGGGGTGAATTAGGTAAAGAAACCCTAATTCCTGATTTTTGTGTGAATGCATCCCCTGAGGCTAAATTAACTTGATGATTGGGTCTATGAGGTCCCTTTGAGTATTTTAGGATATGCTTTGAAGCATTGGCTCATGCCCAGAGGAAAATTTCCATCTGGAGACCCTGGTCGACCAAAACCCTAATTTGGTGACACTGGAGATCTTGAGGCTTGATCCACTTGGAATGTTGCAGCCTTGTGCTTAATTCCTTGATGTGGGAGTCCTTCTGATCCTTTATAGGTGTTTGAGAGGTTAGACTAGTTGAAGATCATGTTATTCCTTGATTGATCCTTTGTCTAAGGCTCAGAGAGGGCTTGAAACCCTAATTCTAATTGTAGTGAATGTTCACCCATCTTTGGGGAGACTGAGGAGGCATAATGGTTCATCCATATTATGATGATGATTTGTACAATGATGGGAGATCTTAGTAGTCAAAGTTTTGGATATGACAGATGCCCCTATTTAATCTTCTTGGACTCGAAGGTGTGAATGGCGAAGGTATTCGGGCATTCGGGGTGCAAGATGATTAAATATCAGAATACGCGAAATTTTGACGGTGATTATGAATGGAAGTTTGCCAGTCCATCTTCTTTTGCTAAGCAATGATGCTTAGAAAAGGGTGAAACTTCCCCTCCATCCTGGTCTTCGGCCAAGGAACTGGTCTCAGTTTTCTGATATAAACTTCCCCTCGATCCTGGTTTCCTACCAAGGAACTGGTCTCAATTTTCTTTTGAAATAAACTTCCCCTCGATCTTGGTTTCCTACCAAGGAACTGGTCTCAGTTTCTTTTGTCAATAAACTTTCTTGACAAGGGATGTTATTCGTAGCGGTTTTCCCCCAAACTTCTTGCCGAATTTCCCTGGGGAGATGCCATTTGATGGAAAAAGTTGATGTCAGACTTGCTGGGGAACCTATTCGTATGAGTTGTAGAGGTGTACAAACTTCTCTGTTGGAGACGTCATTTGTTGATTCTACCGGGGAAAATGAGTCTCTTGAGAGACTGTTTCCGCTTGGGGTCTTACATCATACTTTTCACGGGATCTTCTCGGAAAAATGCCATATGATGTGATCCAATTTTTAGGTGCTGATGACCTTTTCGTCAGCGGATTTTTTCGGAAAATAACTGCTGTCTTGCCGAATCTCTGCTTAAGCGGCTTTCTCCGGGGATTTTCCTTAATCCGGGAAAGCGAAAAATATCATCTTCAATGGCAAAGAGTGATGTTCATCGAAAGTTCTCTGGTCTTTCAGAGGTTTAAGTTATCAAAGTGGTCAAGGGACCGACTTCATCCCAAAAATAAACTGGAGGAGAGAGATTGTTCAGACGCAACATTTCCCGACTAGGAAAGAACTGACAACTCGATTGAGAGGACTTCTATCACTAAGGGACAAGACCGACTAGAGTGATAGTGATGCAATATGAATGTGAATGTAAATCAATAATGCATGATGTATGTATGTATATGCTGACAAAACTGACACGACATACATACTAATGTATGAACACGATTGGATACTCGACCACAGTGGGGACGAAGAAGCACTGTTGGTTCAAGATAACAATTCTGCCTTGCTTAGGAGAGATAGTCCCTGTGGGGAACACATTGGTCGTGCTTAGGAGGTAAGAACTCTGCCGAGGGTATCAGATGGGAAAGTCGCATTTGATACAGTCGATCCTTCGTTCAGGCGTACTGGTTTAGAAGGAGTACTTTGATTCTGCACTTTGAGGCTCGAACACCTTTGGAGACGCAATCGATGTTCTTTCGATGTTCAACAGTCAAAAGAAATTGCCATCTTTATTTTAAAAGCAGAAAAAGTTTGACAAGTAAATTCATTTTTGTTTTATTTCAAGAATCGTTAATCATGTTAAAATGTCGTTCTGTAATGCTAAAACAAATAAGAATTGCAAACAAAAGCACAAGGGCTCAAATTTTATTGATAGGATGGAAATCAGCCAAACGCGTGATTCCATAGAGTATTTACAAAGTCAGAAAATGGTAGTTTAAGGGAAAAGGGCTACATTGAAACATGGCGACCACTATCCTTCTACCAACTTTGAATTCTGGGCATCCTGTGCTTCCGTCGAAGATGACCTTGACTGGAGTTTTCTGATGGATGACATGACTGCTGCTAGGGGATTTGCCCCTATTGGACATAGTTACTTGCCATGAATCCCTAACTTTTGCCTGGATTGTACTTTGAGATTTCCAATCCACTAGGATGATTTTTTATTATGTTTCTAATTTTTTCCTGGACCGCCCTTTTGGGTTTTCAATCCACCGAAACGTTTTTTTTTTTAGTTTAGGCGAAGTATTTCTTGACTTCGTCAACATTCGTGGGGTAGGCGAATTCTTCTCCATCCATGGTTGCAAGTCTCAAGGCACCGCCTGAGAAGGCTTTCT
Organism: Lathyrus tuberosus; assembly: GCA_022829125.1. Lineage (NCBI taxonomy): Eukaryota > Viridiplantae > Streptophyta > Magnoliopsida > Fabales > Fabaceae > Lathyrus > Lathyrus tuberosus. Next base: position 7,104,422 of record JALAZF010000193.1, read on the forward strand.
TGACCACATAGGGGCCGTCATAATTCGGAGTTCATTTGCCCCGGGAATCAGTGAGAAAAAATTGTATCTTCTTGAGCACAAGGTCTCCTTTCCTGAAGATGCGAGGTCGAACCTTTTTGTCAAACACCCTCTTCATTCTTTGCTTATACAACTGACCGTGGCATAATGCCGTTATTCATTTCTCTTCGATCAAATTTAGTTCATCGTGTCAACTTTGACACCATTCAGCTTCTGTTAGCTTGGCTTCCATCAATACCCGGATTGATGGGATCTCTACTTCTATAGGGAGAACTGCTTCCATGCCATATACTAGAGAGAAAGGGGTTGCCCCTGTTGAATGTGAACAGATGTGCGATAACCATGAAGAGCAAAGAGTAGCATCTCGTGCCAGTCTTTGTAGGTTACAACCATCATTTAAATGATTCTCTTGATGTTCTTATTATCCGCTTCTACCGTGCCGTTCATCTTGGGTTGGTAGGGAGATGAGTGATGGTGTTCGATTTTGAATTCAGCACACAACTCCTTCACCATCTTGTTGTTCAAGTTCGATCCATTATCCGTAATGATCTGGCTCGGAACACCATAACGGCAGGTGAGATTGTTTTTGATAAATCGGACTACCACTTATTGGGTCACATTAGCGTATGATGCTGCTTCAACCCACTTGGTGAAGTAGTCAATGGCGACCAGGATGAACCGATGTCCATTTGAAGCCTTGGGTTCGATCATGCCAATAACGTCAATCCCCCATATGGAAAAAGGCCATGGGGAAGAGAGAACTTTGAGATGTGTTGGCGGTACATGGATTTTGTCTGAGTATATCTGACACTTATGACACCTCTTTATGTACTTGTAGTAGTCGGATTCCATTGTCAACCAATAATACCCTGCTCTCAAAATTTTTTCTTGCCATTATGTGTCCGTTGGCATGTGTACCAAATGATCCTTCGTGAATTTCTTTTATCAGCATGTCTGCCTCTGGTCTGTCTACCCATCGGAGCAAGACCATGTCAAAGTTCCTCTTATAGAGTGTATCACTGCTCAGGAAGAAGCTTCCTGCTAGCCTTCTGAGGTTTTTCTGTCTTTCCTTAGTGCCCCAGGTGGGTACTCTTGTTTCTGAAGGAAGCATTTGATATCGTGATACCAAGGTTTGTCATCTATGACTGCTTCAATCGCGAAGATGTAAGCAGGCCGTTCAAGGCGCATTATGTCGATCTTAGGTAGGTCGGTCCATTGACCTACACTAATCATGGAAGAAAGAGTGGCTAAGGCATTAGCCATTTGATTCTCATCACGAGGGATGTGATGAAACTCGATTCTGTTGAAGAAGGGTAACAACCTTTTTGCATAATCTTTTTAAGGAATCAGTCCTGATTTGTATGTGTTCCAATCTCCTTTGATATGATTAACAACCAGGGCTGAGTCGCCATATACATCCAAGTTCTTGATCCTTAAGTCAATCGCTTCCTCGAGACCCATAATACAAGCTTCGTATTTGGCCTCGTTATTTGTACACTTGAATGTTAGTCTGGAAGTGAAAGGAATGTGGGCACCCTGAGGTGTTATGATGATTGCCCCAATTCCGTTTCCGTAATGATTGACAGCTCTGTCAAAGATAAGTCCCCATTGGGAACCTGGTTCTGGCCCTTCACTGGGTAGCGGATCATCGCAGTCTTTCATTTTTAAATACATGACATCTTCATCTGGGAAGTCAAACCCAACTGATTCCTGATCGTCAATCGGTTGATGAGCCAAGTGATCGACTAAAATACTTCCCTTGACGGCTTTTTGAGCATGGTACTCTATGTCATATTCCGATAATAACATCTGCAAACGGGCAATTCTTCCCGTGAGAGCAAGTTTTTCAAAGACATACTTGATTGGATCCATTTCTGAGATTAACCAAGTAGTGTGACAAATCATGTACTGGTGAAGACGTTTGGCTGCCCAAGCCAGAGCACATCAAGTTTTCTCAAGCATAGTGTACCGAGTCTCACAGTCGATGAATTTCTTGCTCATATAGTAGATGGCAAACTCTTTTCTTTTGGTTTCGTCTTGTTGGCCAAGTACACAGCCCATGGAGTCTTCCAAGACTGTTAAGTAAATGATCAGTGGTCTTCCTTCCACTGGAGGTGATAGAATTGGTGGGTTCAACAGGTATTCCTTAATACTGTCGAAGGCGGTTTGGCAATCTTCTGTCCAAACGCAGTCCTGGTTCTTTTTGAGTAATTTGAAAATCGGTGTACATGTCGCGGTCATAAGGAATATAATCTGGAAATGTAGTTCAAACGTCCCAGAAATCCTCTGATTTGTTTTTCAATTTTCAGAGAAGGCATTTCTTGAATGGCCTTGACCTTGTCAGGATCAACCTCAATTCCTTTCTGGCTGACGATGAACCCCAAAAGTTTCCTTGAACGGACATCGAAAGTGCACTTATTGGGATTCAAGCGGAGTTTGTACTTTCTCAACCGCTCGAATAACTTTGACAGGTGGGTCACATGCTCCTCTTCTATCTTAGATTTGGCAATCATATCATCGACATATACCTCGATTTCCTTATGTATCATGTCATGAAACAGAGTAGTCATGGCCCTTTGATAGGTCGCCCTAGCGTTCTTCAAACCGAACGACATTACCTTGTAACAAAAGGCACCCCATGGGGTAATGAACGAAGTTTTCTCCATATCTTTCGGCGCCATTTTTATCTGATTATAGCCCGAGAATCTATCCATGAAGGAAAAAACTTTTAATTTTGCTGTATTGTCTACCAGCATGTCAATGTGTTGTAAGGGAAAATCATCCTTTGGACTAGCCTTGTTTAGATCTCTGTAGTCTACCAACATTCTGACCTTTCCGTCCTTTTTGGGAACTGGTACTATGTTGGCTAACCATCGAGGGTATTCTGATGTGGCGAGGAAACCCACGTCAATCTGTTTTTGTACTTCCTCTTTGATTTTGATGGCCATGTCTGGGTGAGTCCGTCTTAGTCTTTGTTTTACTGACAGACATTCTGACCTCAACGGTAGATAATGTTCCACGATGCTGGTATCCAACCCTGGCATGTCCTGTTAGGACTAAGTAATCACATCGGGAAATTATTTGAGAAGCTTTATCAAATCTTCTTTGACAGTCGGACTGAGCAGTGCCCCAATCCTGATTTCTTTTCTCTCTTTTTCCGAACCTAAGTTGACCGTTTCCAACGGCTCTTTGTGAGGTTCAATGGACCTTTCCTCTTGTCTGAGTAATTGGGAGATCTCTTCTGGAATTTCGTCGTCCTCTTCTTCAGCCCCAAATACCGGGAATTCAAAGTTGGGAGAAGGCATTGGATCGTATGTTTCAACGGGGTTTAAAACAAGCAATCTACAATGACGTGATGATTGTTTTTTAGAATAGATAGAGAGAATGCAAGAGTGTGTGCAAGTGTATTTTCTGAAAAATGTTTGTTTTTATTATTGAGTTGTTTTTTAGGATTACCATTTTCTGAGAAAAATGAAAAAGAAAACAGCAATAAATGCAGAAATTACAGAACTACGTTATTTTATTTATGATTTTGTCGATTCTTGAAACTACAACCCTATAAAACAAAACTCTGTCGCTTTGGGCAAAGCGATGAGGTACATTTACAGAAAGTGAGCCCTATCAAAACAACCATTTCACCTGGGCAGGGTGAAAGGTTAAGATAAAGACGGAAATTACTTAGACTTATGAACGACTGTCGGGACATCGTCAGCAACCCACTGGCGGCGAACTCCTCGGTGAATCACAAAGTCTGGCACCTTCTTTCTTGTTTTTTCTTCAGAAATGACGCCGATTTCTGGCGGAGCAGGATCGTTGGAATCTGTTTCCCAGGCAGAGTTGTCGTAGACGAACTCTTCTGTTGCATCTTGCTTAGTATTTGTACTCTTAGGTAAATCTCGCCATCCAGTTGGTTGGATGTCTTCGAGCCTGATACGAGAGCTTTCGGGGTCGGTGTATTTGATCAAAAAGTCGAACTTCCCACTTGGTTATCCTAAGGTGTCCCACACTTCTCTGGAACTGGAAGAGTCATCCCTTTCAATGACGTTGACCTCGAGAAAAGCGTAGTTGATAAACTCTAGTCCGACAAGCTTTGTCAATTCATCGTCGTACTAGATAGGTTCTGAATACCCTGAGTGTTGATCCCATGACATGGTGGGGACGCAGGTATTCTTTTCAATGATGCTCAGCTGATTTTCATTGTTCGGCTGATTTTCTTGCCCCGAGTTTCCTGGGTATGGCTGCCAGATAGGCAGGCCATCCATTGGGCTATAATAGTCGTGGTCAAAGTTGTCTTTCATCAGAGTGTCCTCCTCTAATGAGTTTGGTGGAGCACGGAATCCTTCTGGATCACAATCCCCGTATATCATTCTGACATCTGACTTGGGTATAAATCTCGGACTCTGTGCGGGATAGCAAAATGGCATAAGCCCCTCTTCCAGAGACATATAACCGTCCTCGTTAAGATAGGATTTCCACTCTTCATCCGTACCGAAGGAGTCTCCCTCGTTGATGGTATGGACTTCTTGAGATATTAGGTGAAGGAACCCTTCACTGTGGAAGAAATCCTGAATGGGATGAAAACTTTCATCGTTAGCTGCAGTCTGGGTACAGGTTGAAGAAAAACCAAGACCCTTCTTTGTTTTATTATCAGTAGGAATGACAAGTTGTCCCCACCCTTTTACATTGTTACTTTTGATCACTTTGAGAGCATCTCTGTATGAGGAAATCGGTGTTCCCTTTTCTGATTGATTCTCATTGCTCACTGACAGTGCTTGGAACTGAGTTCCAACAACCTCCTTTGGTTCTACACAAGTAGACGATGACAAGTTACTCACGAGTAAGGCTTGTTCTCCACAGACCGTGACGAGTTGATCGTTCTTGACGAACTTCAGTTTCTGGTGCAGTGTCGAAGTGACTGCCCCAGCCTGGTGTATCCAAGGTCTTCCTAATAAACAGCTGTATGCTGCCCGGACGTCCATGACCTGGAAAGTTATTTGGAAAGTGTGAGGACCGATAGTTATAGGAAGGTCGACTTCGCCGATAATTGCTTTCCGAGATCCGTCAAATGCTTTGACGATGACCTCACTGCCCCTCATTGGGGATCCTTTGAATGATAGTCACATTAAAGTGGACTTCGGCATAATGTTGATGGTCGATCCAGTATCTACCAGTACGCTGGCTAAAGCATCGTCCTGGAAGTTGACTGTAATATTGAGTGCCAAGTTGTGACTTTTTCCTTCCTCTGGCAATTCCTCGTTACTAAATCCCAAGTTGTTTCAGGAAGTGATGTTGGAAACGATGTTATCGAATTGCCTTATTGTGACATCCTGTTCCATAAAGGCTTGCTCTAAGACTTTCTGCAGAGCTTCCCTGTGAGCCTCGGAACTGAGTAAAAGAGATAACACTGAGATTTTTGAAGGAGTTTGCAACAGTTGATCAACAATGTTGTATTCACTCTTTTGGATGAGCTTCAGTATCTCATCATTATTCTTTGAAAGGTCGGGATCATTGGATTGACCGACCGGTTGATTGGGAACTTTCGTCTGAGGTTCCTTTACTCTGCTAGGTTCTCCAACTCCTCGGTTGAAGATTCGCCCACTCTGTGTTACTCGACTGATGTCTGCAATATTCACGACGGAGGGTAATGGAACTTCTTTTCCATTCTCAATTGTTGTTGCACCGTATTTGTAAGGGATCGCCTTATCAGACTTGTATGGTACTGGTCCCGGTAGATAGATAACTACGGGAGCCTTCTGATTTTTCTGACTGTCGTAGGTAATTTCAATTAGTTCCTGGCTAAGAACCTTTGATTCGTCAAGTAGCGGGATGATGGCGCAAACATCTTTGGTCCTTTCGCGATCATAGATTACAACAACATCTTTGATTTGATCAACGAAATAATCGGGCATCAAGTTAATAGACCCCGGAACTGGACATAGTTGAATCTCTTTACGGTCCAACTAACCTTTAAGGGCTGCTCGAACGAGGTAACAACCTTGATTATCTTCCGAGCAAACTCTACAGTGTTCATAATTATGTGGTGGCACCCAGCCACGTCTGCTTTGTATGCAGTGTAACCTCACTAGATCAGTTTTTACTGACCGAACATCCTGACTCTGATGCCTAGTAGGGTTCCCATCGATCATACTGACTTGTTGCGTGTCTTCATCTAGATAGATCGGAAGCCACCAATGATTTAACAAGTGTTGCAAATTTCTTTGAACGAGAGCACATCCATGGTCACTCTCACAACATCCTTTACAGTTCTGATAATTATGCGAAGTCAGAAAATGTTGGTATTCATTAAGCGAATATCGAAGATCTGAATCATGTTGATCTGATAAATATTTTTATCATGGTAGTCCTGGATCCACCCAAGATCCATTTGATGGTGGAGGGCCTCTTGTACAAAAGAGCATCCCTGATTGTTTACCGAGCAAATCAGACAGGAATCATAATCATGCCGTGGCAGATTATGATACTGGCTTTGCCTTGAGTGCATTGCCACCAAGTTGACATTCATCGCACGGAGTTCGTGGCTCTGAATGATGTTGGAATTCGTATAAGTCATGTTGACCCCTCGAATTCAGTGTTCATGGATCCACCCAAGATCCAATTGTTCCTGTAGAGCTGATTGCACCACAAAACATCCTTGATTGTTCTTAGAGTAGATATCACACTAGTGATAATTGTGAGGTGGTATATGGCCATACCCACTCTGTCTGCGATGCATCTTGACCAGATTGGTCCTCAATAAGAGTACATCATGAATTTGATAGTTGTTGTTAGACTCTCCCTCTATCAAATTGACTGCAGCTTTCTCGTGTTGAGGCAACAAGTTCATGAGAACATCCAAATTCGTATCTTTGAAGGATAAGACCCCGTTCCTAACGAGCTTTTGTACGTCGGATTTGAAACTGAGACAGTTTTCTATGTTATGCCTCGATCCTCCTTGATGGTAAGGACAAGTCTGATCCGCTTTGAGCCAAAAAGGCAGATTTTTCGGTACTGTAAGAGGAGACCTGGTTTGGACATGCCCCTTGACCAGTAAAAGTGGAAATAGTTCTGCGTACAACATTGGTATAGGGTCGAACCCTGGCGGTCGCGTTGTACGGTTGTTGTTGTACTGAGGACGAGCCTGCTGAAGAGGCTATTGTATCCTCTGCTGATATTGTTGTTGATTCGGTTGGCTTTGCGCAACCTGAGGTTGATACGTTGGAACAGGCGCAGAGTTGATAACAGAAGTTACAGCTGCTACTGGTTAGTAACGTCGCCTTTGCTTCCCGAGAGAGATATTCCCAATATCTTGCTTTTTTTTCTTAGGGAGAGCACTACCGTATCTTTTTGTACTACTTGATGATCCAACATCTTTAACTAAATGTCCTTCCCGAACGGCTTCCTCAAGACGAACTCCCATGCCCACCATCTCGGTGAAGTCACTGGGCGCACTGGCGACCATTCGGTCGTAGTAAAATGAGCTTAAGGTTTTCAAAAAGATATTTGTCATCTCTTTTTCCTCAAGAGGTGGACAAACCTGGGCGGCAATTTCACGCCATCTCTGAGCATACTCCTTAAAGGTTTCTTTGTCCTTCTGCGACATGGCTCTGAGTTAATCTCTGTCCAGTGCCATGTCCATATTATACTTATACTGTTGAACGAAGGCAGCGCCAAGATCCCTAAAAATAGCGATCTTAGTGCGGTTTAAACCCATGTACCATTTGAGTGCGGCACCGGTTAAAATATCCTGGAAGTAATGGATCAGTAGCTGGTGATTCTCTGTCTGAGTTAACATCCTCCGCGCGTACATCACCAAGTGACTTTGAGGGCAAGAGTTACCCTTGTACTTTTCAAATTCGGGCACTTTGAACTTGAGCGGAACTTTCACATTGGGGACCAAACAAAGGTCTGCGGCGTCCTTTCCAAATAGACCCTGACCGCGAATGGCTTGCAGTTCTCTCTGCATCTCCAGGAACTGTTCTTGGAACTCATTCATTCTATCGAACATACTTTCGTTTCCACCAGAGGGTATCTAGGAAACCTGTCCTTCCGGGACAGTGTGTACCACCACCTGTGGGCTGGGAAACCTGTCTCCGAGATCACAGTCCGTCGTTGCTGCATCTGGGCTGCTACCAGAGCTTGCATGTTATTACGAAGCTTCCTCATATCTTCTTTCAGAGTGTCGATCTCTTCTCTCAACCCTCTGTTCTCTTCCTCAAGATCATCCATTTTCTTTTGTCGATTGGCCCAAGTATTGTACGAATGAGACACTTTGACTCTAGAATTGAAACACAAACGTGAGATTCGTAGGGAAGAAGAATGCGTTTATGCGAGAATGATGAATGATATGCAATGATTATATTAATTAATCAAAAGGAACTTCGACAATAGGATTGCAAATATCAAACAGTGGGGAAACCCCATTTTATTGAATTCAAAGATTGCGGAAATGGAAATACAGTAGATTACAAAGTGATATAAAAGGAAATTTCTAAACTAATGGATCCAGAGTCCTCTCTGAGGAGAGCTCAGGTGCTGGTTCTGGTGCTTTCCTTTTCTTTGACCGGGGCTCTTGAGCCATTGTCGGGTTGTCATTCCTTTGCCAAGTGAAAGAAGCGAAGAAATTTCTTTGGTCATCCTGATTTTCTACAACATGCTGCTCTAAAATTTCAATCAGAGCATCCTTATCTTTCAATAGCTATTGTATTTTCTTACACTCCACATTGAGAATGCGGTACTTGTTCCTCCAAGACTTCTTCTCCTGTTGAACTTTGTTTAGAGTCACCTGAAGTTTTTCCATAACAGACATAAAATAAAGGACAGGGTCCCTTAATGGAAGAACTTCCTGATGAGGGTAAGGCATCCTCAGCTTGAGAGCTCTGGTTTATACCCAGTGGAGATAAGGCTCCACCGAGACACAATTTGGTTTTCCCAGAGACTCTCGTCCTTTCCTATGAACGTGTTTCCAAGCATGCACTATTTCTATTTTTAGTGCCCTGTCGTTTTCTCCTTCCTTGAAGAAAAGACCTTCCAGATGAGCATTCCGCAGGACATGCCTCATCGGGTATCCGAATTGACGACGAACGAGAATTGGATAATAGTTGATTCCTTCCTTAGTTCCTATAAGGGGTATGTTTGGGAAGTTTCCACAACGGTCAATGATTCTGATCCCGTCATAGATTCAATTTTACCAATCGATGTCAGAGTTGGTAAGAGACATGATTTTCTACGACCAATGTAAAGTATTATTTTGATCCCAAAATGCAGCAGACTTTGGTAAATGGGAAGTGAACCAATTGTATAGCAAGGGTACACAACATGTGATCATTCCTCCGCTGTAAAAATTCCTTAAGTGTACAGAATGATACGCATCTGCGAGTAAGGTAGGTACGGGATTTCCAATCAGACATATCTTAATGGCATTGATATCTAAGAAGTTATCGATTTTGGGAAACAAGAATAACCCGTAGGTGAGCAAAACAAAGATGCTCTCGAAAGCGGCCACATTCCCTATACTGGCAAAGTACAGGGCTTTCTTTATCAGAAACTGGGCTGGCAAACCTTGGATTCCACCCTTAGTGGTCATGTGAGTCCTGACTTCTGACTCGTCCAAATAAATTTCCCTGGCAATGGTTTGATCTTTCGGAATTTCTTCCAGTCCAGAAAAGGGAGCTTGATCAGTGATATATAAATCAGTCAGGTGAGAATACTCCTCCAATGTTGGTGCTAACTGATAATCCGGGAATGTGAAACAGTGATAAACCGGATCGTAGAACTTAATGAGCGTAGCAAGTAATCCCTCAATTACATGGATCCTTAACAGAGACAGCAATCCTCCATACTTAGCTCTGAAAGCCTCAGGGTTGGTGATCATCCTCGGCAAACCTCTTAAATCCTCTAACTTTGGAACCTTAAAGGTATACTTATGAGTCTTTCTTCTACCGAAATCCATAACGCGATCTCTTCCTCTGATATTTGCAAACATTGTCTTAGTTTAATTTGAAAAAGAGAAACTAGAAGAGAAGATCTTTTTGTTTTTAATGTTTTTTAAATGAATGTATGAATGCAGCACACAAAAACATAGAAAAAACATGGGGTCAAAGGGTCGGTGTCATGAAGTCAAAGCTCTACCCCCCCAAAGGTTTATACTGGTGATTTTTTGTACCTGTTCGCAAAATCATTGATCCCTCTTGGGATAACAACAGCAAGCGGATCGCCAGCGAGCTGATGTATCCTAGAGTGATCTAAAATGAGGGTAGTATCGCGTGACAACTATTTCTGATAGCTTCCGCACTACAAAATTGTTTCAGTCTACTAAAAATCTCAGCTTCTCAGATAACCCAGTCGACCACACTACTTTTAACAACCGAAGTTATATAGGCAATGTATCTGCAAAGGGAGTCTTCTCTGAGTTTGATGGTCGACCGGGGACTCTTAGCTGGGATTCACTCCCCGTAAGATTACCCATTTTGCCATCACTTATCTTAGGTGTATACTCAATCTTTCCACATGCGACATCACACGCATTCCCATTAGCAGAAAAATAAACACAGATATCAATTAGGAATAGCAGTATATATATATATTTGTCTTAACATCCTAGACCTCTAGTCTTATGATCCTATACAGACAATGACTCCCTAGGAGAGTCGCCATTTTTGTGATACTTTGAGAACTTAGGGCATTCTACCCAAGAAGGTGAGGAAGAAATGTCTCCCACCGTAAGACTGCAAGAGGTAAATAGCTCCCATTATGGTCGCTATTCCTCTGTGGCGTTTTCCAAACTTAAGGTTTCTACCAAGATTGTAAGAAAGAGAATAGGGCCCCACGGTGGGCGCCATTTTTCTGTAGCGCGATTTTTGTGGTCTTGAATCACTATCTCTTGGGTACTACAGTTAGATTCATTTTTTATCCTGTTAAGCTGATTAAGGAAGGGAAATAGATGTCTCCAATTAACCCTGCTCGCATACTGAGGTTAAACAGTAAAAAATGTTGGTTTACAGATGCTATTAAGATGTGGGCCCTTCTTCGGTTATTTTGTTAAGAATAGAATGTCTGGACTACTTGCGAGGTTTTTGGTAATGTGTTTAGATTTGATGCTTTTGGGTTGATATATGAAGGTACTGGATTTTGGGTTTTTGATTAGTGTGCTCACTAAGATTTTTCAATCTTATGCCTACGTATTCCTGTTTAACGAAACAAGGAAATCAGAGCGATCGTAGTTCCTCCTATTCTAAGGGAGGAAAAAGTTTGTTTTGGTGTCGTGTTCAAAGCCCAGTACATGAAGCTAAAGGTGATTTGTATCTTGTTCAAAGCCCAAGATGTGAAGCTAAAAGGGTTCGGGATGAGAGAGAATTTGTCATCTCTAAAGAGGAGTTGTTGATGTTTGTATGCTGTGAGCAAGGCACAAATTTGATGCTAAAAGGTTGATTGACTCAACCGGGGATTTCTCTATACAAAGCCTAAGAGGAGGCTATTGACCCTACAAGAGGGTGTTTTTTATTTGTCTCGTACGAAGCCCGAGATAGAGGCTAAAAGGGTTGACTCAACAAGAGAGTGCTAACAAGTGAAAAACTCAATAAGAGAGTGCTTTTATGTGTCTTGTATGAAGCCCAAGACGGAGGCTAAAAGGGGAATGAATCAACAAGAGAGTCTGTAATACTCAACAAGAGAGTGATTTGTTGTCTCATACGAAGCCCGAGATAGAGGCTAAAAGGGTTTGACTCAACAAGAGAGTCTTTTATACTCAACAAGAGAGTGATTTAGTATCTCGTACAAAGCCCGAGATGGAGGCTAAAAAGAGATTGACTCAATAAGAGAGTCTTTTATACTCAGAAAGAGAGTGATTTAGTATCTCGTACGAAGCCCGAGATGGAGGCTAAAAGGAGATTGACTCAATAAGAGAGTCTTTTATACTCAACATGAGAGTGATATGGTATCTCGTTCGAAGCCCGAGATGGAGGCTAAAAGGAGATTGACTCAACAAGAGAGTCTTTTATACTCAACAAGAGAGTCTGAAAAGGTTAGCTCCATTGGGGAGGATCATTGTACAAAGCCCAAGAGGAGGCGGTGTCACTACTGAGGATTAGATCGATAGGCAGGCAAAAGGGTGGGGAACTCTAGCGAGAGAGACCGGGTTTCAGAGGGATCAGTGTTTTTCCTATATTTTGAAAGGAACTTGAGAATGTCTTTGAGGCTCAAGGGGGTTTAGACTGTCCAAGTCTAGAGTTTTCTCTTTTGTACAATGCCCAAGAGGAGGCACGGGCATTAAGGGATGAGTATCAATCCTAAAGTGGCCAGAGGTTTGACACCGGAAAGACTGTTCAAGCAAAGGATGACTAAGTTCTGTCTTATACCTTTAAGAGGTCGTCAGGGTCCTTGTATTAAGCCCAAGAGAAGGCATGAGAACTTCTAAGAAGCCGAAGGGTCCTTGTACAACGCCCAAGAGGAGGCGAGGATGCTTTTAGGAAGCCTGTGGGTCCCCAAACCAAGAGAAGTACAAGAAATGCAATTCACAGAGAAGAGATCATTCCAGGAAAATTCGAGAATTTGGAAGAAACTCAAGAGATGCTATTCACGGAGAATAGATCAACTCTGGGGAGTAGAGTTTCTTTGACAATTTTTAAGAGTGACAGTCTGAGAAAGGGTTCACCGAGAATGCTGCCTTTCTCTTTGTTCCATATTGTTTAACCCCAAGAGAAGGGAAGACTGTATCTGATAATCCTATGGGGGATCTAGTTTTGTTTGTATTTAAGAGTGACCAACAAGGCTTTACCTAGTGCTAGACGTAGTTGCCGGGGAAAACTCTAAAATAACTATACTAGTATTACACAGTGGATATGTGACAATTATATAAAAGGATGTGAAAGAAGACTTATAGTGAAACAGCCCCACAATACAGTTATATACATATGAAAGCGATAAATGAAAGCGGATAAACACTTACCCGTTGTAGAGCTTCCATGTTGTTTGGTTAGTTGTTCAACAAAGAAAGCTTTGATAACAATATTGTATTTAAAATCAAAGGGGAAAGTACTTTGAAAAGATTGTTGGGGCTTATAGCTCAAGGAGAGGCCCAAGTTTTGTTTGAAAACGGAGATCGCGCCGAGGTTTTTGAAAACACAGTGGGTCTTATGCAATGACTGAGGCCCAAAATGGTTTCAAAGAGGGATTGGGTCTTACACTCTATTAGAGGCCCAAAGTGTGTTTTAAGAAGAAAAATGGGACTTATAGCTCGAGGAGAAGCCCATGGTTATTTGTCTGAAGACGGCGGTCGCGCCGAGGGTTTTGAAAGCACAGTGGGTCTTATACAATGTCTGAGGCCCAAATATTTTGGTTTCAAAAATGGGTTGGGTCATACACTCTATTAGAGGCCCAAAGAAATCTTTTTTGTACAAGTGATGGGGCTTACATTTCAAGGAGAAGCCCATTTAAAAACAATGATCGCACTGTTATTTTGAAAACTGTATTGGGACTTATACAAATGACTGATGCCCAAATTTATTTATGTACAAAAGGGCTGGGTCTTACACTCTATTAGAGGCCCATGAGATTTGAAAATGATTGATGAGAGTTGAAATCAAAGAAACCCTAATTTTGTTTTCCTTTAAAAGTAAATATTTAAAGAAAATCAATAAAAATGATAAAAATACCAAATAAGTTTGAATAAACCCCTTGTGATTTTTGTTTAAGGTTTGAAAAATGAGGTTTTAATCACAAGATGAATTAAAACTCATTTGGTTTTGATTTTCAAGATGAATATTCACTTTTAAAATGTTTAAAAATAATTAAAAATGAATTTATTCACAAAAATACCAATTATATTAAATAAATAATATAAATTTGATTTTTTGTGGAATAAAATATTTCAACATTTTTGTGATTTTTTGCAAAAAGAATCAATAAAAAATAATTAAAATTGAGGGAGTTATTAATTTTTCAAATCATTAAAACTAATATGAAAAATAATAATAAAAAGTGAAAAATCAATAAAAAAAAGGGTCTGGGGCGAGGGGGATTCGAACCCCAAACCTCTTGTGTGCAGTGTGCGCGCCTTACCACTGGGGTGGTGATACATCCGTGTATCAAACCCCAGCCATAAATATACAAGGCTTGCCTTGTTCTTGGCCTGGCCAAGGCAAGGTTTTTGGTCAGAAACGTGAAGGTCATAACTTCCTCATTTCTCCATGGATGGAGACAAAATTTATATGCATCTGACCTAGAATTTCCCAAGGAATCCAATGGTGGTGGTGGTTTTTCCAGAAAATCAATCCTTCTCAAAACCCGATAGTGGTTTTGAAATAGGCCATGATTTGCATTTTCTGTGCTATCTCTTGGTGCAGGCATGAATTACATGATGAATTGGCTCGAACACAACATATATAACATGTATAAGAGATGCATGATCAGTGAACCTCAAAGCAAGGCATATATTAAAGAGTTCAAGTTGAGATGCTTACCTCCTTTGGAGCTTTTTGGGCAATCTGTCAAGTGCCTTGTTCCAGAAATGTTTTGATGCTTTGAACAATCTTAAATGATCCCTTAGAAGCTTTTAGGATGATTGGAATCAGCTGGAAACCTCAGGAATGGAAACTGGCCCTTTCTTGCAAAAAGGGCAAAAGTGGCCAAAATAGCAAATCTCTCAAATGGTGTTCCAGATGTGTGAAACCATTTGGGACAGTTCAAGGATGATATTTGGAGTGTGTTTGAGGTTTTATCTAGTTTGGAAAGTGACTGAATCAAGACATGGCTTGAAAAATTCAAAAAGGCCCTATTTTGAGGTTTTGAGAGGGGACTTTGTGATTTTGGTGTTACAGGTCACTTGTGAGAGTTTGGACAACTTAGATATGACATATTGGATGTGTTTGGATCATGAGCTGTGATGGAATTGTTCTCTAACTAAAAAACTCAAACTGAGCACAAATGAGCTCTATTTATAGTAGAGCAAATTTGTTTTAGCTACAATAGTGAATGACAATTGCAGCATAGGTTTGGCCAATGGTTGCATTTTAGAATCTCAAGTCTCCTCTCGCCATTGACTAGAGGTTAGAGCATAGGCTGCTGGTCCCCTAGTTCAGAGATCATCCTTGACTCATTCAGTTGGAAATGGTTCAGTTCATGCCACCTTGGTGCATCCATTGAATGCTCCAAAACAAAATTGGAGTCTTGTCCCCTCTTTAGGCAATTTTAGGTTTGTCATGCTACTTTTGGTTCCAAAGACTTGGGAGGCTGATGGATTAGTGTTTGTCCCTCCTTGGTCCGTCCCTGAGGTGTTCAGGTAGATCAACTTATTTGTCATTTGCAAAAATTGCTCAAATTGAGCGAAATGCACAAATCTGCCTTGCCATGACAGTTTGCAGCAAGGCACATTGCCATTGTCATATCTCATGGCTCAAGAGGAATTTCATGGGGTTCTTGGCCATTTTGAAAAGCTCTCATATGATACAACATATGTGTGATCATAGTTTGTTTTGATACTTTTTGGATCCAAGTGAAAAATGCCCCTACATTTGGAAAAAAAAACAAGGCAGATTTGGACTAAGTGAAAATTTCACCAAGTGTTGGAAAAAAGTGACATTTTCACTTTTTGTGATTTTGGCCATTCCATAACTTGAAATCCATGGAGAATTGGAATGAGGTGTAGTTGAACTTTTAAAGTATGCCATGAGAGCTACAAATCCATCTTTGGATCAGCCAAAATGGTTACTTGGATCTTAAGTTATGATCCTTGGAAGTTAGTACCCTAGTCACTTTGTTCCATAACTTAGAAAAATTTCTAAGTTTTTATGGTTTCCCCTTTTACAAGTTATCCCAATTTCTTTGGTTTTTCTTGATGAATGTTGATTCAAATCACACATTAACATCATTTTAGGGTTAGGGAACCATAATTGTGAAAAATCTCAAAAAGTCAAACTTTGACTTTTGTGCACAGTTGACTTTTTACCAGATGAATTCCAAACTGTGCGATCCTCTATGAAATCAAGTCCTTGACCTAAATCAAACATGATGGATTGATTTCATAGGTGTTATAGGGTGTATTGAATCATGTCCTAGGGTTTGGGAGCATGTCCTGGTCAAAAGTCAAAGATACAGTTGACTTTTTCCGCGAAACCCTAACCGTGGTTCTGATGAACTTGAAACTTGGGAATCAAGCTTCTTGGATCAATCCATTGTTGCAAATGGATCAATGTGGTGTATTAGAGACCCTCAAATCATGTCTTAAGGTATTGGCTCATATTTTGTCCCAAAAGTCAACTTAGGGGTGAATTAGGTCAAGAAACCCTAGTTCCTGACTTTTTTGTCAATGCATCCCCTGAGCCTAAATTGACTTGATGATTGGGTCCATAAGGTCCCTTGGAGTATTTTAGTATATGCTTTGAAGCATTGGCTCATTCCCAGAGGAAAATTTCCATCTGGAGGCCCTGGTCGACCAAACCCCTAATTTGGTGACACTGGAGATCTTGAGGCTTGATCCACTTGGAATGTTGCAGCCTTGTGCTTAATTCCTTGATGTGGGAGTCCTCCTGATCCTTTATAGGTGTTTGAGAGGTTAGACAGGTTGAAGATCATGTCATTCCTTGATTGATCCTTTGTCTAAGGCTCAGAGAGGGCTTGAAACCCTAATTCTGATTGTAGTGAATGCTCACCCATCTTTGGGGAGACTGAGGAGGCATAATGGTTCATCCATATTGTGATGATGATTTGCACAATGATGGGAGATCTTAGTGGTCAAAATTTGGGGTATGACAGTGATTGTTCTTGATTTTTTCTTAAATGCGCGGGGTTTGGGACGTGTTAGAGATAAACTTCACAAACTTCGATTAAGGATAATTATCTGTTAGTTTTTGAACTCTAGAGATAGATTTAGGGCTAAAAATCTGTATGGGTGTCGAAACTTAATGCCTCCGTGTCTTGAGTCAGGTACGAGAGTGCCGATGAGGGTAGCATGGTTGAGTGTGCCAGAGATGGACATGTGCTGTGAACGATACCGGGTGATATTGAGGAGTATTGTAAGTTGAGTGTAACTGGTCGAAAGGTTTAAGTTTGTGATGAGTGGAATATATACATGCTTAATAAGTCTTTTCTCTCTGATGAATGAATTTTCTTGGGTTAATATTTACTTTTCTGTTTGTATACTTTAAAACTATTCTAAACCCAAACTCATTAACAATTAAACCGTTGAATGGCAGTTCAATTCCAATCTCTGTGGACACGATAAATTCCTGGAAAAATACTTCCAAACTGTTTGTTGCTTGCTGTTATTCCACTTCAAAACACACATCCTCCATTTTCCATTATTTTTCTTAAAAAAGTACAACGTTGGGCAACCAGGTGGTGTATCGGGCTTCCGAAATAAATTTTGCCTCTAAGAGGTCTTTTAAAGCTTTTTCAGCAGCCTCCGTTTTCTCGGGAGACTGCCTATGCCTACGTTGTACTATAGCCCTAGCGACTAGATCTACAGTAAGCTTGTGGCATGCCACATCTGGGTCGAGGCCGGGCATCTCCGACGCATTTCACGCGAACAAGTTAGCATTCTTCCAGAGGCAGACCTTCAACTGCTTCCTCGCCAGGTCGGGGAGCTCGATACCAATATTCATATTCCTGTCTGGATTATCCCCGAGAGTGATGAGCTCGAAGTCTCCGTCTGAAATGGGACACGTTTGGTGGAGAGGCAGCCTGTTTCCTTCGACTGGGAGGTCATTGCCCGTTACTTCTCCTTGTTCCTACTTGTTGGGGAAGCGAGTGTTGAGGTCCACCATGTTGACGCATGGGAGTGGCTTCTGCTCTGCGTCTGGGGCTGGATTCTCTGCGGTCTTGGACTTGATGTTGATCGAGTTCATACCCTTGGTCGCAGCTTCGAAGCATCTCCTAGCAGCTTCAATATCCCCGTGGAGGGTGGCGACCCGACCTCTGGTCGTGTAGTACTTCATCTTCAGATGGACTGTAGATGGTACCGCCGTGAGCTCGGCCAAAGTCGGTCTTCCCAGGATGCATTGGTACAGGGAAGGGCACTCTACCACCAGGAAGCGGGTCTTGACTTGTCGGGCAGTGTCGTCACTCCCGAAAGTAACCATCAGCTTGACATAACCCTACGGTCTGGTGGTGGTGCCGTTGAAACCCTAGAGGTATGAGCCCACGTAGGGGGACATATGTGTTTCATTGAGTTGGAGGGTCTCGAAGAGGTGGGCGTACATAATGTCCACCAAACTCCCTTTGTTGACCAGGATCCGGCGGACATCGAAGTTTGCCATCTGTGCTCTGATCAGGAGAGGGATGGTGGAGTTAGGGTGCCGACCGACAATTCCTCGAGGTAGAAGGTGATGAGGTTCGACCTTCCTTGGACCTTCTCGAAGGTGGCAGCCTGCGCTGAGCTCGCGTCGATCAGTTCGTTGAACTTCCATTTGATCAACCTCACGGAGACCTTGTTGAACCCCCTGCCGGATATAACCATTCGGTGGGGAAACTTTCCCATAGGCTGCAAGCGGTCACAGGGATCTTGGGCTAGTCTGGGAAGTAAAAGTCCTCTGGTCGGGTGACACTGAGCGACTTGCAATCCGTTCTCTCCGGAGGAAGGGATCGCCTCCTCGACCCTTTGCGTCTCCCGGGCATCCTGTCTGGGGGCGTCGTTCCTCTTCGTGTACTGCTTGAGGTGCCCCTCCTTGATCAAGATTTCTATCGCATCCTTGAGGTGGATGCAGTCCTATGTGAGATGCTAGTGGCTCTTATGGAACCTGCAGTACTTGGACTAGTCAACGTTTGGTTTGGGTGGTGTCGGCTTCGAAAAGCGGACACCTCCTTTCTGGAATTCCGAGTTGATGTACTCGGCCAGAATTCGCTCGCGGGGAGCGGTGAGTAGCGTGTACTCCGTGAACCACCCAGCTGGTCCTCTCGGATCATGATATTCTCTGGGAAGGTCTTCTCTTCTTCTTTCTCCCCGTCGTCGGGGGGCGGTGGAGTCCTCGTGCCTGGAGCTTCAGGGGCCCTCTTGATTCCCCGAGTCGCGGGCATAATGGGCAGCCTCTATCTCCTCGTACTGGATGTACGCTTGGTCCTTGTGGAGGAGCTCTTCCAAGATGCGGGGACTTTGAATGCCCATAGCCTTGGTGAGGTCGTAGTTCTCGCTCGATCAGAAACTTCTTCAAGTCGTCCTTGGTGGATATCTGGACGGCTTCTCGGTTGAACCTCTCGATGTAATCCCGGAGAGATTCGTCTTTTCCCTGGATTATGGCTTTCAGGGAGGCTTCCGTCTTTGGGTGACGTCGAGAAGCAGTGAAATACTTGGAGAACTGTCTCTTCAGTTCCTTCCAGGTGGTGATGGACTTCGGTGCAAGGCTCTTGTACCACGCCATGGCACCCTTTCGGAGGGTGGTCGGGAAGAGCCTGCACTTGATAGCTCATCAGACGTTCCTGTAGTCGAGCATTGCATCAAAGCTCACGACGTGGTCATCTGGGTCGGCGGTGCCGTCATACGTCGCCAAGGGTGGAGGCTTCTCCATCCCGATGGGTAAAGGGGTCACCGTGATTTCCCTGGACAGTGGGGTGCGCTGGTCGTCCTCGTCACTCCTGACTGGTGATTGTGACGGGGATGGGTCACCTCGGTCGTGCCTCCTTAGTTGGGGGGACTTCTTGGTCGGCTCTTTGGCTTATCACTGTACTTGTTGAACTTGGTCCTCTTCTGGATGAGGGAACGTCGTTCCTTCCAGGGAGGGGACCGATCGCGCTTCAGAGTGACCACGGGTTGAGCCGCTCCAAGCGAGGGCGACACCTAGTCGGTCGAGGGGAAGGACTCTGAGAGTCGTCTTGTCGTGTCCTCCGCGGAGGAGGAGAGAGGTTGTAAGAAATGGGGCGACGATGCCTCCGCGGGGGAGAACGCTGTTGTCACTCCCTCTAGAGCACTCTAATCCATTCGTTTTGTTGGAAGATAATCAGATTAGTCTGATTGATCAATGCAAACAGAGCCACCGTGTTCGGATCAGCATTAGGTGGCATAGGGATAGGCTAGTAGACAGTCGGGTTATCATCATGTCGAGTGGCGTTGAAGGCCGCGTCATCAGAGGAGGGGGAGGCGGTGCGTCTGTCCCTGTGGTTGCCTTCTTCGATGTGGACGACCACGTTGGGATCATGGTCGTCTACGTTGTTGAACGGCACGAAGGCATTGTCCAAAGTGTTGGCGTCAGTTTGAGGGTTGGCCATGATTGTCAGAGATTGGAGGTTGCTTTGGTTTTTACGGGAGGAAAAATGGGGAAGCAAAGGGTTCCCACAAATGGCGCCACTGATCGTACCTGATCAAAAAAAGATCGGTGGCCAGCAACACATCGTGAGCTCCGTTACTCCAGTGGTGGTGAGAAAATGGGGGGTGTACCTGCAAGGTACTCCGATGCTAAAGTCAGAGACGGAGTAAGCAAGTACAGAAAGGTAGTGAGTGAGAATTAGAATACATGACCCTCTAGTGAAAGAGGGTATTTATATTGTGCCTCCAGCGCTGGGCCAACGGTCATGTGCACTAGGTTAGATCACTAGGGCCAATTGTTATACCCCAAATTTTGACCAGCAAGATTTACCATCATTGTGCAAATCATTTCCACAATATGGATATGCCATCATGCCTCATCAATTTCCTCAAGGATTGTTGAGCTTTCACTACAATAAAAAATTAGGGCTTCAAGCCCTCTCAGAGCACTTAGACAAAGGATCAATCAAGAAATGACATGATCTTCAAATTGTATAAACCTCTTAAATACCCATACCCACAAATGATCAAGAGGACTCCCACATCAAGAATCAAGCACAAAGTTGCAACATTCCAAGTGGATCAAGTCTCAAGATCGCCAGTGTCACCAAATTAGGGTTTTGGTCAACCAAGGCCTCCAGATGGAAATTTTCATCTGGACATGAGCCAATGCTTCAAAACACAACCCAAAATACTCCAAGTGACCTCATGGACCTAATCATCAAGTCAATTTAGCCTCAGGGGATGCATTCATAAAAATTCAGGGATAATGGTTTCTTGACCTAATTCACCCTTAAGTTGACTTTTAGAGCAAAGCATGAGCCAAGACCTCAAGACATGATTTGAGGGCTTCAAATACACCACATTGATCCATTTGCAACAATGGATTAATCCAATAAGCTTGATTCACAAGTTTCAATTTCATCTGGACCATAATTAGGGTTTTGAAGGAAAAGTCAAATGTAGCTTTGACTTTTGACCAAGACATGCTCCCAAACCTTGGGACATGATTCAATACACCTTATAACATCTATGGAATCCATTCATTAGGTTTGATTTAGGTCAAGGACTTGATTTCACAAAGGATCTCACAGTTTGGATTTCATCCGAAATAAAGTCAACTGTGCACAAAATCAAGTTTGACTTTTTGGAATTTTTCACAAATATGGTTCCCCTAAGTCAAAAACAATGTCAATGTATGATATTGATCATCATCCATCAAGAAAAATCAAGAAAAGTAAGGTTTCTTGCAAAAGGGGCAACCTTGTGAAACCAAAATTTTTCTAAGTTATGGAACAAAAGTGATTTTGTACCAACTTTGAAAGGTCATAACTCCTAAACCACAAAGCCTTTTCTCCCATTCAAAGCTCAAATGAAAGTCCATCTGACATACTTTAAAAGTGTTAACTACAAGAGATTCTAAATCCTCATGGATTTTGAGTTATGGACTGATCAAAATGACAAAAATGAAGAAAATGGCACTTTTCCAACACTTACTGAAATTCTGCCTAAGTTACCAGCCTTGGACATCAATGTTCATGAGGATTTTTCCAGTTGGATTCAAATAGTTTCAAGACAAACTATGATCACATATGTATTATATCATATGAGGGCTTTCTAAAAAGCACAAGAGCCTCCCATAACTCAACCTGAGCAAGGAGATATGATTCCCTCAAAATCACCATTTTCAACTGTCTTGTACAAGGCAGATTTTGGTGTTTTTCTCGATTTGGAAAAATTGGACAACTCCAAGCCTTGTCATCCATTTGGACATATCAGAGGATAAAATCCAAGGGGAATGATCTGATCCCCAAGCCTCCCAAGTCCAAGAATCTACACATAGTCATAACAAACCTAAAAAGGCTAAAAAGTGCAAAAGACTCCAATTTTGTTTCCAAGTATTTAATGGACGCATCAAGGTGGCATGGACTGAGACATTTCTAACTGAATGAGTCAAGATTCAGCTCTGAATCAAAGGACCATAGGCCTGTGCCCTAACCTCAAGTCAATGGCTAGAGGAGACTAAAGATTCCCTTGGATAAACATTGGCCAAAGGCCTGTACCAGCTGCCATTCACTATTGCTTGCAAAACAAACTTGTTGCACTATAAATAGAGCTCATATGTGCTCAGTTTGAGTACACCAAAGCACTACAACTAATGCTTTCCTCAAAATCTCTCTCTTTAGGCCAAAATGCCTTCTTTTTCAAGTCATCTATGAGTTTTTGAGTTAGAGAGAAATTCCACCACATCACATGATCTAAACACATCCAATATGTCATATCTAAGCTGTTCAAACACTCACTTGTGATCTGAAACACCAAAATCAGAAAGTCAACCTCCAAAACCTCAAAATTTGACTTTTCTGCATTTTTCAAGCCACGTCTTGATTCAGTCACTTCCAAAACCAAACTAGGCCTCAAACACACT
Organism: Lathyrus tuberosus; assembly: GCA_022829125.1. Lineage (NCBI taxonomy): Eukaryota > Viridiplantae > Streptophyta > Magnoliopsida > Fabales > Fabaceae > Lathyrus > Lathyrus tuberosus. The sequence goes on from JALAZF010000193.1 coordinate 7,127,095, forward strand.
CCAAATATCATCCTCAAACTGTTCCAATTAGTTTCCCTCATCTGGAACACCATTTGAGAGAGTTTCTATCTTGGTCACTTTTGCCCCTTTTGCAAGAAAAGGCCTATACTTGTTCCTGAGAATTCCAACTGGTTTTGATCATTCTAAAAGCTTCTAAGGGATCAATCAAGAGTGTTCAAAGCATTGAAAGACTTCAGGCACAAGGAACTTGGCAGATAGCACAAGAAGCTCCAAGAGGTAAGTGCATTTTAACTTGAACTCTCTAAATCATGCATTTCTTTGAGGTCCATTGATCATGGACCTCTCATACATATCATATGAGTTGTGTTTGAACCAATTTATAATGCTATTATTGCCTGTACCATGAGATAACATGGAACATGCAAAAGTTGGCATATTTTGAAATCACTATCAGATTTTAAAATGGAAACATTTTTTGAAAATTCCAAGAGTACCATTGGATTCCTCATGAAATTCTAGGCAGGATACACCTAAATTTTGTCCCAATCTATGGAGAAATGAGAAAGTTAGAGGCTTCATGCAAATTGTCAAAACTAGGCCTTGCCTTGGGCAAGGACCAAGCCATGGCGCCTTGGCCAGGCCTAGAAACTTGGCACCCCATATATGTTCATGGGGTGGTTTTGATACACGGATGTATCACCACCCCAGTGGTAGCGCGCATGTGTGTTTGTTGTTAAGGTTGTGAGCTCAACACCCACCCAGACCACTTTAGCATTTTGCTATATTTTGCTATTTTTCATTTTTTATGGTTTTTGTTTAATTAATTCCAAAATTAATTTCTTTCTCAATTTTAATTATTTTTTATTGGTTCTTTTTTTGAAAATTCCCAAAAATGTTAAAATATTTTATTCTATAAAAATTTCACAAATATATTATTTATTTCATATATTTAGTATTTTTGCAAAGAATTATGTTTTATTTGTTTTTAAACATTTAAAAATACTTCTTTCTCTTGATTTTACAAATTCAAATAATGTTCAAATCATTCTATGAATGAAAATTGTTTTTTCAAACATTAATCTAATATCACAACTTGTTTTTTCACACATGTTTAATAATTTTTATCATTTTAATTGAATTTTTATTCAATTAAAATACATTCTCGCCGGTCATTGAAGATCTAGAAACTGCAGCAGGAACCGCTGGGCCTGAAGGTTACAAACTTCGGGAAAGCGAAGATGCAAGAGTGATGACAGCAACTCCTGAAGGTTACAAACTTTGGGGCATGGAACACCAAGAGTCACTGACATAATGAATGAATGAGTTCCAGGAGCAATTCCTGGAGATGCAGAAGGAACTGCATGCCATTCGCGGTCAGGGTTTATTCGAAAAGGGCACCGCAAACCTTTGTTTGGTCCCCAACGTGAAAATCCCGCACAAACTCAAGGTGCTTGACTTTGAAAAATACAAGGGAAACCCTTGCCCTCAAAATCATTTGGTGATGTACGCTCGAAAGATGTCAACTCAGACAGAGAATCAACAGCTACTGATCCATTATTTCCAGAACAATTTAACCGGTGCCGCACTCAAATGGTACATGGGTTTAAACCGCACCAAGATCAACACTTTCAGAGATCTCGGCGCTGCCTTCGTTCAGTAGTATAAGTATAACCTGGACATGGCACCAGACAGAGATCAACTCAGAGCAATGTCGCAGAAAGACAAGGAAACTTTTAAGGAATATGCTCAGAGATGGCGAGAAATTTCCGCCCAGATTTGTCCCCCTCTTGAGGAAAAAGAGATGACAAAGATCTTTTTGAAAACATTGAGCTCATTCTATTATGACCGAAAAGTCGCCAGTGCGCCCAGCGACTTCACTGAAATGGTGAGCATGGGGGTACGCCTTGAAGAAGCAGTCTGAGAAGGATGACTGGTCAAAGATACATAGTCATCAAGCAGTACCAAAAGATATGGTAGTGCTTTTCAAAAAAAAAAGAGCAAGATATTGGTAATATCTCTCTCGGAAAGCAAAGGGGAAGGTATCAACCAGTAGCGGCAATAACTCCCGCTATCAACCCAACGCCGGCTCCAACGTATCAACCTTAGGTTGCTCAGAGCCAACTAAATCAACAATAGTATCAGTAAAGGACACAACAGCCTCTTCAGCAGGCTCGTCCTCAATACAACAATAACAATCATACGACACGACCACCAGGGTTTGACCCTATACCGATGTTGTACGCATAACTGTTTCCATTACTACTGGTCAATGGGCATGTCTAAACCAGGTCTCCTCATGCGGTACCAGAAAATCCGCCTTTTTGGTTCAAAGCAGATCAAACTTGCCCTTATCATCAAGGAGGACCGGGGCACAACATTGAAAACTGTCTTAGCTTCAAATCTGATGTGCAGAAGCTTGTAGGGAACGGGGTCCTATCTTTAAAAGATACTAATCCAAATGTTTAGACGAACCCGTTGCCTCAACATGAAAAGACTGCAGTAAATTTAATAGAAGAAGAATCTAGCCGTAGTTATCAAATTCACGATGTACTCCTATTAAGAACCAATCTTGTCAGGACGCATTGTAGACAAAGTGGGTACGGTCATGTACTGCCTCACAATTATCACCACTGTGATACCTGCTCAAAGAATAATCAGGGATGCTCTTTTGTACAAGAGGCCCTCCAGCGTCAGATGGATTTTGGATGGATTCAAGACTACCGGGAGAGAAATAACCATCAAGTAGATATGATTCAGATCTTTGATATTCTCTTGATGAATACCAGTCTGGTAGAACTACATGCTAAGCAGGTCAGGCTCGGTTTTCTGGCTTCACATGCTTATCAAGACTATAAAGTGTGTCGTAAAGACGACCAATGATGTGCACTTGTCCAAAGAACACTCCAACACTTGTTGGACCAGTGGTGGCTTCCAATCTATTTGGATGAAGCTACACAACAGATCAGTATGACTGACGAGAATCCTGATAGGCATCAAATTCAGGATGTCCGCTCAATGGAAACAGATCTAGTGAAGTTGTACTGCATACAAAGCGGACGTGGCCAGGTGACACCACACAGTTATGAGCACTGTAGAGTTTGCTCACAAAATAACCAAGGATGTTATCTTGTACGGTCAGCTCTTCGAAATCATTTGGACCAGAAAGAGATTCCACCATGTTTAAGTTCTGGTTCGATCAACGTGATGCAAGACTATCTTCCTAATCAAAGCAAAGACGTTGTCATGATCTCCAATCACGAAATGACTAAAAACGTTTGTGCCATAATACCTTTACTCGATGAATCAAGAATTTCTCTGGACAGTAGAAAGGTTCCTAACCAGGAACTGATTGAAGTTGCCTATAACGGTCAGAGAAGTTAAAAGGCTCCCGTGGTTATCTATCTTCCAGGTCGAATACCGTACAAATTAGATAAGGCTATCCCTTACAAGTACGGTGCAACAACAATAAAAAATGGAAAGGAAACTCCATTACCCTCAGTCGTAAACATTGCTGACATCAGTCGAGTGACACGCAGCGGTCAGATCTTCAACTGAGGAGTTGGAGAACCCGCCAAGGAAAAGGAACCTCAAACAGAAGTTCCCAATCAACCAGTTGGGCAATCTAGTAATTCCAACCTTTCAAAGAACAACGATGAGATGCTGAAGCTCATCCAGAAGAGCGAGTACAACATTGTAGACCAACTGTTGCAAACTCCTTCGAGAATCTCTGTGCTATCTCTCTTGCTCAGTTCCGAAGCTCACAGGTAAGCTTTGCAGAAAGTCTTGGAGCAAGCTTTCATGGAACAAGATGTGACGATAAGACAATTCGACAACATCATCTCCAACATCACTTCCTGCAACAACTTAGGATTCAGTAATGAGGAACTGCCAGAAAAAGGCAAAAATCATAACATGGCGCTTAACATTACAGTCAATTGCCAGGACGATGCTCTAGCCAGCGTACTGGTAGATACCGGTTCAGCTCTAAATGTTATGCCAAAATCTACTCTGATGCAACTATCATTTCGAGGATCTCCGATGAGAGGCAGCAAGGTCATTGCCCAAACCTTTGATGGATCCAAAAAAATAGTTATCAGTGAAGTTGATCTTCCCATAACCATCGGTCCTCACACTTTCCAAGTTACTTTCCAGGTCATGGATATCCGGGCAGCATACAGTTGTTTATTAGGAAGACCTTAGATACTCGAGGCTGGGACAGTCACTTCGAAACTTCACCATAAGCTGAAGTTCGTTAAGAATGACAAGCTAGTCACAGTTTGCGGAGAGCGGGCCTTAATCGTAAGCAACTTATCATCATCATCCTGTGTAGAACCCGAGGAGGTTATTGGGACTCAATTCCAAGCACTCTCGGTGAGCAATGAGAATCGAACAGAGAGAGGGACATCGATTTCCTCATACAAGGACACTCTCAAAGTGATCGAAGGTAATAACGCAAAAGGATGGGGACAACTCGTAATTCCTACTGATAACAAGACGAAGAAAGGTCTTGGTTTTTCTTCTGCCTGTACCCAAACTGTAAAGAAAGATGAAAGTTTTCATCCTGTAACACCCCGATTTAATTTAATTATTTTTCATGATTAAATTGAATAATATTGTGTATTGGTGTGTTTTGGTTGAGGTTGGGTTACCCTTGGGGTGAGGTAGTGCCCTTAGGATTATAAAAGAATAAGGTATCAGAGAAAAGGGTTAGTTGACCAATATTATTATTGTAAACTATTGAGGAATATTGTTATTATTATTTAATTAGTGAAATAATAATAATAATAATAATAATAATATTTAAATAATAATAATAATAATAATAATAATATTTAAATAATAATAATAATAATAATAATAATAATAATATAAATAGGAAAGGGATGAGAAGAGGAAAGGTTTTTTGGTACGTGTTTGGGAAGAGAAAAAGGAAGAGCAGAGCTAGGTCAGAGAAAGGAAGCTCCATTGTTGAAGGAAGAATTCAAGGATTCTAAGGTAAGGGTGGGGCTCTCTGATCTTTTAAGGGTGCATATTGTTTGTATGAGGGTAGAAAAATCATTAGGATCATCTCTATGTGTAAGTGTGTTGGATTGGGGTTTCTGTATGTTAGAGGGTTTGATAAAAATGTACAATTGATCGTTTGATTTGTGGAAATATGTGTTTGTATGAATTGCTGCTATCGTATGTGTATGTTTGGGTGTGTTTATGGGTAAATCGGAGAAGAATTAGGGCTGGAATGGTACTGAAATCGCATTTGCAGAGTTACAGAGTCGCGATGTTCGCAAGGCAAACAAACTTTTGCTGGGCGAATGCTCGCCCCAGATTCACAAGCCGAATAGAACAGCGAATGAAGGAATAGTTGAGGAGTCTGAGAGGTGTGGAAGGGGAGTTCGCCCCAGGACTCGCAAAGCGAACTCCTGGCGAAGCCAGTTCGCTGGGCGAATGGGTAGCGAGCAGAGAGGGAAAAGTGTGACTCTCTAGTTTTTGTATGATAGGGGACGTTCGCTGGCAAGTTCGCTAGGTGAACCTCTAGCGAACGAGAGTTCGCTGTGCGAACTCGCAGCGAATAGTGGCAGTGCTGAAATTCTGCTGCACGGACAAAATTTTCCTAAACTTCGAAAATTCATAACTGTTAGTCTGTAGGTCCATTTTAGTCGCCGTTCGAAGCGTTAAAAAGCTGGTTTCTTATATTTTCGATAAAATTAATTTCAAAACCAGAATTTTAACCCTTTGACGCGTTAATTGGGATTTGGTGTATGTCGTTGTGTGTTGTAAGTGGAGATGATGGATTCGTTGGTGTGTATGTGTATTGTCATTGTAGATTGTTGTTGTTGGTAGGTATAGACTGCTTGTTGTACCTTTGTATTCTGTTGTATTGATGTGTTGATGGTCATATGCACATAATCGTTGTTGTATTTGTCATGGTATGTTGTTGTAGTGTGATGTCGTTGTATACCTGACATGTTGCATAAGTGTGGGATAAGTCGTGTGCCCATGTGGGGTGTGAGCATCTTATTCGGATTCTTTAAAATAGAATCAGGTTGATGTCGTTGTTGTTGTTGAGGTAATCGTGTGCCCATGTGGGGTGTGAGCGGTTACGGGTGATCGTGTGCCCATGTGGGGTGTGAGCGATCACGAATGTCGTGTGCCTATATGGGGTGTGAGCGACTATTATGAAATTTTGACGAGAATTATGATCATGAAATAGGGATTGAATTGGTACCACATGCATTGAGTTGAGTCGTAGGTCTCATTGCATTGCATTTTGTGTGTTGATTTTTTGATTTTGTGAGAAATGCTAATTGTGATGATGTTGTGATGATAGGGTAGATTGTATAATGTTTTTACACTTTCATACTTATACTATGCATTTTCTTATATTGATTTTGAGAATCTCACCCCTTCTGTTTGAATGTTACCCTACGTGGGTAACGTGCAGATAAGCAGGAGTAGTTCGGAAGTGGAGTTAGCGAAGACGAGGTCTTCTCTTTTGTGTTATCAAGCCGTGTCTGCTCTGATTGTAACACCGGGATGTCTGAACACTTAGAGTCCTTTATTTTGTTATGCGTTATTTATATTTTATTTGAGAATGTTATGTGGGATTAAACATGGTATAATTTTGTTGAATTTCTGCTGCTGTGTGAATGCTTAAATACTATGTTTTAATTACAATATGGACGTGTTGTTTATCGTATGCATGAAAAGTTGAGTAGTGAAAGTAGCATCCTAAATCCATGTATGTTATTTTACTCTGATATGTCGTTATTATATGTCGTGGGGGTTTAGGGTGTTACAAAATTGTATCAGAGCAGGTTGGTCCGTCCGACCAAGTTGTCGAGTCGTTGTCGTGTGATAGTTGTTTAGTGTCAGTGTCGGTTCCCTAACCATTATGTCTGTTGTTGGTGTGTAACAGATTTAGAATGGCTGGAAGGAACGATGCTGTGATTGCTGCTGCTTTGTAGGTTATTGCGCAAGCGGTGCAGAACCCGCCACATGCTAACGAGAATGACGAGTTTCGGAAGAACAAACCGCCTACCTTCAAGGGAAGACATGATCCGGATGGAGCGCAGGCTTGGCTCAAGGAGATCGAGAGAATCTTCCGGGTTATGGAATGTCCTGAAGCACAGAAGGTGCAGTTAGGTACTCATATGCTGGCTAAGGAGGCTGATGATTGGTGGGTTAGTACTCGTCAAGTGTTGGGAGCAGCAGGAGAGGCAATCTCTTGGGCTGTGTTCAGTAGAGAGTTCTTAAGGAAGTATTTTCCTGAGGATGTTTGAGGAAAGAAAGAGATTGAGTTTTTAGAACTGAAGCAGGGTAACATGACAGTTACGGAGTATGCTGCCAAATTCTCAGATCTGGCTGAGTTTTATCCTCACTACAGTGCGGAAACTGTTGAGTTCTCAAAGTGTGTCAAGTTTGAGAGTGGATTGAGGTATGAGATCAAACAGGCAATTGGTTATCAGCGGATCCGAAGGTTTCCAGACTTGGTGGATTGTTGCAAGATATTTGAAGAAGACAACAAGGCTTGATCGGCTCACTATAAAGGGTTGACCGAGAGAAGAGGAAAACAAACGGTGAATCGTGGGAAGCCTTATGTAGCTCCAGCTGAGAAAGGTAAACATAAACATGTTGATGGAAAGAAGCCAAGTGGGGGAGGTGCCTCTGTTCCTCTTAAGCATTACTGGTGTGGTGAGTTGGGTCATCGTGTCAGTGAGTGCACGAGTGATGTGAAGAAATGCTTCAAGTGTGGACAGGCAGGACATCTGATTGCTGACTGCAAAGTTAATGTGGTTACTTGTTATAATTGTGAAGAACAGGGCCATATTAGTACTCGTTGTCAGAAACCAAAGCATGCTTCGACTGAAGGAAAAATGTTCGCTTTGACAGGGACTCAGACTTCCAGTGATGACAGACTAATCAGAGGTACATGTTATATTAATAATACGCCTTTGATTGCTATTATTGATACTGGTGCTACTCACTCTTTTATTGTTGCTGATTGTGTAAGAAGGTTATGCCTTGTTGTTTCTCCTATGAAGGGAGAGATGGTTGTCGAAACTCCTGCGAAGGGATTGGTGACCACTTCTTTAGTCTGTTTGAATTGTCCATTATCAATCTTTGGTAAGGACTTTGGTGTGGATCTGATTTGTTTACCGTTGGGAGGTCACGACGTGATTTTGGGTATGAACTGGTTGGAGTTCAATCATGTTCATATTAACTGTTTTAACAAGTCGGTTCTATTTCTTACTCCTGAGGAAGAGGGAGAAGATGGTTTTCTGTCTGCTAGAGAGTTGAAAGAACTCTTGGAAGAAGAGGCTCGGGTGCTTGCATTGTTTGCATCCTTGTCAGTGGAGAATAAGTCAGTGATTACTGAGTTGCAAGTGGTGCGTGAATTTCATGAAGTGTTTCCAGACGACATTGCTGATGTACCCCCAGAGATAGAAGTAGAGTTTGCTATTGATCTTTTCCCCGGTACTAGACCTATTTATATGGCACCATACAGGATGTCGGCATCGGAATTGTGAGAGCTGAAGAAGCGACTGGAAGACTTGTTAGAGAAGAAATTTGTGAGACCAAGCGTATCGCCATGGGGAGCTCCAGTGTTGTTGGTAAAGAAAAAGGATGGTAGTATGAGATTGTGTATCGACTACAAATAGCTGAATAAGGTAACGATTAAGAATAAGTATCCGCTTCCAAGAATAGATGACTTGGTGGATCAGTTGGTGGGTGCCCGTGTGTTTAACAAGATTGACTTGAGGTCGGGCTATCATCAGATACGGGTAAGAGACGAAGATATTCAGAAGACGACTTGTTGGACTCGATATGGACATTATGAGTATGTCGTGATGCCGTTCAGAGTTACTAATGCACCTGGTGTATTCATGGAATATATGAATCGTATCTTTCATGATTATTTTGATCAATTTGTGGTTGTCTTTATTGACGATATTTTAATCTATTCGAAGTCAGAAGAGGAACATGTTGAGCATTTGCGGGTTGTGCTGCAAGTGTTGAAAGAGAATAAGCTCTATGCTAAGTTGTCTAAGTGTGAATTCTGGTTGAGAGAGGTAAGTTTTCTTGGTCATGTTATTTCAGGTGAGGGTATTGCTGTGGATCCGTCCAAGGTAGACGCCGTTCTACAATGGGAGACTCTGAAGTCGGTGACCGAGATTAGAAGTTTCTTGGGCTTGGCTGGTTATTACCAAAGAATTATTGAAGGATTTTCGAAGTTGGCACTTCCGTTGACTTAGTTGACGAGTAAGGGAAAAGTATTTGCGTGGGATGTTCAGTGTGAGAAGAGTTTCATTGAGCTGAAGAAGATATTGACTATAGCTCCAGCTTTGATCCTACCCGAACCAACTGAACTATTTGTAGTGTATTGCGATGCTTCTTTGATGGGTTTGGGAGGTGTGTAATGCAGGATGGTAAGGTTGTGGCGTATGCTTCGCGGAAGTTAAGGGTACATGAGGGGAATTATCCGACTCATGATTTGGAGCTAGTTGCAGTGGTATTCGTATTAAAGATTTGGAGGCATTATCTTTATGGTTCCAGATTTGAAGTGTACAGTGATAATAAGAGCTTGAGGTATCTGTTTGACCAGAAGGAATTGAATATAAGGCAGAGAAGATGGCTAGAATTCTTAAAGGATTATGATTTTGGTTTGAACTATCATTCGGGTAAAGCTAATGTCGTGGCTGATGCTCTGAGTCGAAAATCTTTGCATATGTCTGCTATGATGGTTAAATAGTCAGAATTGATTGAACAGTTCAGAGATATGAGTTTGGTTTGCGAACAGACACCGCATAGTGTGATGTTGGGTATGCTGACGATCAACAATGAATTTCTTAATAGTATCAGAGAAGGTCAAAAGTTGGACGTAAAACTGGTGGAATTGATGATTGGAAATAACGAAGCAGAAGGTAACGAGTTTAGAGTTGATGAACAAGGTGTGTTGAGATTCCGTAATAGGATTTGCATTCCTGATAATCCTGAGTTGAAAATAATGATTTTAGAAGAGGATCATAGGAGTAGTTTGAGTATCCATCTAGGAGCTACGAAGATGTATAAAGACTTGAAAAAGATATTTTGGTGGCCTGGATTGAAACGTGATGTGGCTCAGTTTATGTATACTTGTTTGACTTGTCAAAAGTCGGAAGTGGAACATCAGAAGCCTGCTGGTATGATGCAATTGTTAGATATTCCAGAGTGGAAGTGGGACACTATTTCTATGGATTTTGTGACCGGGTTGCCTAATACGCTGAGAGGACATGATTCCTTTGGGTAATAGTGGATAGACTGACGAAATCGGCACATTTCATTCCGATTAATATCAATTTTCCTTTGCAGAAGTTGGCAAAGATTTATATTCAGGTGATTGTGAAGTTGCATGGAATTCCATTGAGCATTGTGTCAGATCGAGATCCAAGGTTCACTTCCATATTTTGGGAGAGTTTGCAAGAAGCTTTAGGATCGAAGCTGAGATTGTGTTTGGCCTATCATCCGCAGACGGATGGGCAGATGGAGAGAACTATACAATCTTTGGAGGATTTGTTGAGGGCTTGCGTGCTTGAACAAGGAGGTGCTTGGGATAGTCATTGAACATTGATCGAGTTCACTTATAATAACAGTTATCATTCTAGTATTGGAATGGGGCATTTTGAAGCACTGTATGGTCGGAGGTGTCGGACGCCTTTGTGTTGGCACGAATCTAGTGAGAGTGTAGTGCTTGGACCTGAGATTGTTCAGCAAACTACCAAAACGGTGAAGCTGATTAGGGAAAAGATGAAAGCTTTGCAGAGTAGGCAGAAGATTTACCATGATAAGAGAAAGAAAGATCTTGAGGTTCAAGAAGGAGACCATGTGTTCTTAAGAGTCACTCCAGTGACCGGTGTTGGTCGTGCGTTGAAGTCGAGGAAGCTCACTCCTTGGTTTATTGGTCCGTATCAGATAATGGAAAGAGTTGGACCTGTTGCCTACAGATTGGCGCTGCTACCCAATTTGTCAAATTTGCACGACGTGCTCCATGTGTCACAGCTTCAGAAGTATGTTCCGGATCCGTCGCATGTGATTCCGATGGATAATGTGGAAGTAAGAGATAATCTTACAGTTGAAGCCTTACCAATACGGGTTAAAGACCGCAAGGTAAAGAAACTAAGGGGTAAAGAGATCGCTCTTGTGAAGATAGTGTGGGGAGGCGCTGCTGGTGGAAATATGATGTGGGAGTTGGAGAGCAGGTTGCGACAGTCGTATCCAGAGTTGTTTGCATGAGGTAAATTTTCGAGGACAAAAATATTCTAAGTGGGGGAGAGTTGTAACACCCCGATTTAATTTAATTATTTTTCATGATTAAATTGAATAGTGTTGTGTATTGGTGTGTTTTGGTTGAGGTTGGGTTACCCTTGGGATGGGGTAGTGCCCTTAGGATTATAAAAGAATAAGGTATCGGAGAAAAGGGTTAGTTGGCCAATATTATTATTGTAAATTATTGAGGAATATTGTTATTATTATTTAATTGGTGAAATAATAATAATAATAATAATATTGAAATAATAATAATAATAATAATAATAATAATAATAATAATAATAATAATAATAATAATAGTATAAATAGGAAAGGGATGAGAAGAGGAAAGGTTTTTTGGTACGTGCTTGGGAAGAGAAAAAGGAAGAACAGAGCTAGGTCAGAGAAAGGAAGCTCCATTGTTAAAGGAAGAATTCAAGGATTCTAAGGTAAGGGTGGGGCTCTCTGATCTTTTAAGGGTGCATATTGTTTGTATGAGGGTAGAAAAATCATTAGGATCGTCTCTATGTGTAATTGTGTTGGATTGGGGTTTTTGTATGTTAGAGGGTTTGATAAAAACGTACAATTGATTGGTTGATTTGTGGTAATATGTGTTTGTTTGAATTGCTGCTATAGTATGTGTATGTTTGGATCTGTTTGTGGGCAAATCGGAGAAGAATTGGGGCTGAAATGTTGCTGAAATCGCATCTGCAGAGTTGCAGAGTCGCGATGTTCGCAAGGCGAACAAACGTTCGCTGGGCAAATGCTCACCCCAGATTCGCAAGGCGAATGGAGCAGTGAATGAAGGAATAGTTGAGGAGTCTGAGAGGTGTAGAAGGGGAGTTCGCCCCAGGACTCGCAAAGCGAACTCTTGGTGAAGCCAGTTCGCTGGGCGAATGGGTAGCGAGCAGAGAGGGAAAAGTGTGACTCTCTGGTTTTTTTATGAGAGGGGGCATTCGCTGGCAAGTTTGCTAGGCGAACCTCTAGCGAACGAGAGTTCGCTGTGCAAACTCGCAGCGCATAGTGGCAGTGCATAAATTCTGCTGCACAGATATAATTTTCCTAAACTTCGAAAATTCATAACTGTTAGTACGTAGGTCCGTTTTAGTCGTCGTTCGAAGCGTTAAAAAGCTAGTTTCTAATAATTTTTGTTAAAATTAATTTCAAAACCAAAATTTCAACCCTTTGACGCGTTAATTGGGATTTGGTGTATGTCGTTGTGTGTTGTAAGTGGAGATGATGGATTCGTTGGTGTGTATGCGTGTTGTCGTTGTAGATTATTGTTGTTGGCAGGTATAGACTGCTTGTTGTACCTTTGTATTCTGATGTATTGACGTGTTGATGGTTATATGCACATAATCGTTGTTGTATTTGTCGAGGTATGTTGTTGTGGTCTGATGTCGTTGTATACCTGACATGTTGCATAAGTGTGGGATAAGTCGTGTGCCCATGTGGGGTGTGAGCGTCTTATCCGGATTCTTTAAAATAGAATCAGGTTGATGTCATTGTTTTTGTTGAGGTAATCGTGTGCTCATGTGGGGTATGAGCGGTTACGGGTGATCGTGTGCCCATGTGGGGTGTGAACGATCACGAATGTCGTGTGCCCATGTGGGGTGTGAGCGACTATTATGAAATTCCGACGGGAATTATGATCATGAAACAGGGATCGAATTGGTACCACATGCATTGAGTTGAGTCGTAGATCTCATTGCATTGCATTTTGTGTGTTGATTTTCTGATTTTGTGAGAAACGCTAATTGTGATGATGTTGTGATGATAAGGTAGATTGTATAATGTTTTTACACTTTCATACTTATACTATGCATTTTCTTATATTGATTTTGAGAATCTCACCCCTTCTGTTTGAATGTTACCCCTACGTGGGTAACATGCAGATAAGAAGGAGTAGTTCGGAAGTGGAGTTAGCGAAGACGAGGTCTTCTCTTTTGTGTTATCGAGTCGCGTCTGCTCTGATTGTAACACCGGGATGTCGGAACGCTTAGAGTCCTTTATTTTGTTATACGTTATTTATATTTTATTTGAGAATGTTATGTGGGATTAAACATGGTATAATTTTGTTGAATTTCCGCTGCTGTGTGAATGCCTAAATACTATGTTTTAGTTACAATATGGATGTGTTGTTTATCGTATGCATGAAAAGTTGAGTAGTGAAAGTAGCATCCTAAATCCATGTATGTTATTTTACTCTGATATGTCGTTATTATATGTCGTGGGGGTTTAGGGTGTTACACATCCCATTCAGAACTTCTTCCACAATGGAGGCTTCCTCCACCCAGTGTCTCAAGAAGTACACACCATCGATGTGGGTGACTCCTCCGATACAGATAAAGAGTGGAAGTCCTATCTTAATGAGGACAGTTATATGTCTCAGGGAGAGGCACATACGCCATTTTGCTATCCCATGCAGAGTCCGAGATATATACCGAGATCAGCTGTCAAGATGATATACGGAGATTGTGATCCCGAAGGATGTTGTGCTCCGCCAAACTCATTAGAGGAGGACACTCTGATGAAAGACAACTTTGACTATGACTATTATGATCCCTTGGATGACTTGCCTATCTGGAAACCGCACCCAGAAGACTTTGGGCAAAAGAGTCAGCCAAACGACGCTTATCAGCTAAGCAGTATTGAAAAGAATACCTGCGTCCCCATCAAGTTATGGGATTATTACTCAGGACATTCCGAAGATATCTAGCACAACGATGAATCTGCAAAGATTGCAGGACAAGAGTTCATCAACTATGCTTTTCCTGAGGTCAACGTCATCAAGAAGGATGACTCCTCTTCTCCCATCGAAGTATGGGACACCTTAGGACAACCGAGTGGCAAGTACAACTTCTTGGTCAAGTACACCGATCCTGAAAGCTCTCATATCAGGCTCAAATACATTTAACCAACTGGATGGGGAGATCCGTCTGAGAGTGAAAACATTGTGCAAGATACAATAGAAGAGTTCGTTTACGATAACTCTGCCTGGGAGGAAGACTCCAACGATCCTGCTCCGCCAGAAATCAGCGCCATTTCTGAGGACAAACCAAGAAAGAAGGTACCATACTTTGTAATTCACCGAGGAGTTCACCACCAATGGGTTGCTGTCAATGTTCCAAAAGTCGTCCATAAGTATAAGTAATTGCCATCTTTGTTTTAACCTTTCACCCTACCGAGGTGAAACAAATGTTTTTATAGGGATCACTTTTCTGTAAATGTCCCTCTTCGCTTCATCCAAAGTGACAGAGTTTTGTTTTATAAGGATGTAGTTTCAAGAATTGACAAAATCATAAATAAATAACGTCATTCTGTAATTTCCGCAGTTATTGCTGTTTTCACTTTTCGCTTTTCAGAAAATGGTAATCCTAAAACAAAAATAAACAAAAACAAGCATTTTTTCAGAAAAATACACTGCACACACTCTTGTATTTCTCGCTATCTCTTCTAAAAAACAAATCATCATGTCATGCAGATTGCTTGTTTTAAACCCCATTGAAACATATGATCCAATGCCTTCTCCCAACTTTGAATTCTCGGTATTTGAAGTTGAAGAAGAAGAAGACGAAGAAATTCCAGAAGAGATCTCACGATTACTCAGACAAGAGGAAAGGTCCATTGAACCTCACAAAGAGTTGTTGGAAACGATCAACTTGGGTTTAAAAGAAGAGAGAAAAGAAGTCAAGATTGGGGCACTGCTCAGTCCAATTGTCAAAGAAAGCTTAATAAAACTTCTCAAAGAGTTTCTCGAGGTATTTGCTTAGTTCTATCAGGACATGCCAGGGTTGGATACCAGAATCGTGGAGCATTATTTACAGTTAAGATCAGAATGTCCGTCGGTGAAACAAAGGATGAGATGGACTCACTCGGATATGGCCATCAAAATCAAAGAGGAAGTGCAGAAACAAATTAATGCAGGTTTCCACGCCACCTCAGAATATCCTAAATGGCTAGCCAACATAGTGCCAGTTCCGAAAAAGGACGAAAAGGTCAGAATGTGTGTAGACTACAGGGATCTGAACAAAGCAAGTCCAAAAGATGACTTCCCCCTGCCACATATTGACATGCTGGTAGACAGTACTACAAAGTTCAAAGTCTTCTCCTTCATGGATGGATTCTCGGGCTATAATCAAATTAAGATGGCACTGAATGACATGGAGAAAACTTCATTCATCACCCCATGGGGTACCTTTTGTTACAAGGTAATGTCGTTCGGTTTGAAGAACGCCGGGGCAACCTATCAAAGGGCCATGACTACTCTGTTTCACGATATGATGCACAAAGAAATCAAGGTGTACATCGATGATATGATTTCCAAATCTAGAATAGAAGAGGAGCATGTGACCCACTTGTCAAAGTTATTCGAGCGTCTGAGGAAATACAAACTTCGCTTGAACCCCAACAAATGCACGTTTGGTGTCCGCTCAGGCAAACTGTTAGGGTTCATCGTCAGCCAAAAAGGAATTGAGGTTGATCCTGACAAGGTCAAGGCCATTCAAGAAATGCCTTCACCAAAGGCTGAGAAACAGGTAAGAGGATTTTTAGGACGCTTGAATTACATCTCAAGGTTTATATCCCTCATGACCGCGGCATGAGCGCCAATCTTCAAACTACTCAGAAAGAATCAAAGTTGTGTATGGACAGAAGACTGCCAAACAGCCTTCGACAGTATCAAGGAATACCTATTGAATCCACCGATTTTATCACCTCCAGTAGAGGGATGACTACTGATCATATACCTAACAGTCTGGGAAGACTCCATGGGTTGTGTACTTAGCCAACAAGACGAAACAAAAAGAAAAGAGTCTGCCATCTACTACTTAAGCAAGAAATTTACCGACTGTGAAACTTGGTACACTATGCTTGAGAAAACTTGCTGGGCTTTGGCTTGGGCAGCCAAACGTCTTCGTCAGTACATGATTTGCCACACTACTTGGTTAATCTCCGAAATGGATCTGATCAAGTATGTCTTTGAAAAACCTGCTCTCACGGGAAGGATTGCCCATTGGCAGATGTTGTTATCAGAATACGACATTGAGTACCATGCTCATAAAGTCGTCAAAGGAAGTATTTTAGCCGATCATTTGGCTCATCAACCGATCGACGATCAGGAATCAGTCGGATTTGACTTCCTGAACGAAGATGTCATGTATCTGAAAATGAAAGATTGCGATGAACTGCTACCCAATAAAGGGCCACAACTAGGTTCCCAATGGGGACTAATCTTTGACAGAGTTGTCAATAATTATGGAAACGGAATTGGGGCAATCATCGTAACACCTCAAGGTACTCACATTCCTTTCACTGCCAGATTGATATTCAAGTGCATAAACAACGAGGCCGAATACGAAGCTTGTATTATGGGTCTCGAAGAAGCAATTGACTTAATAATTAAGAACTTGGATGTGTATGGAGACTCAACCCTGGTCATCAATCAGATCAAAGGAGATTAGAACACATACCAGTCAGGACTGATTCCTTACAAAGACTACGCGAGAAGGTTGTTACCATTCTTCAACAGAATCGAGTTTCATCACATCCCTCGTGAAGAGAATCACATGGCTGAAGCACTAGCCACTCTCTCTTCCATGATTAGTGTAGGTCAATGGAACGACGTACCTAAGATTGACATAATGCGCCTAAAATGGCCCGCTTACATCTTCGCGATCGAAGCAGTCATAGACGACAAACCTTGGTATCACGATATCAAATGTTTCCTTCAGAAACAAGAGCACCCGCCTGGGGCATCAAGAAAAGACAGGAAAACACTCAGAAGATTGGCAGGCAACTTCTTCCTGAGCGGTGATACACTCTATAAGAGAAACTTTGACATGGTATTGCTTCGATGCGTAGACAGGCCAGAAGCAAACATGCTGATGAAAGAAATTCACAAAGGATGCTTTGGCACTCATGCCAATAGACACACAATGGCGAGAAAAATTCTGAGAGCAAGATACTATTAGTTGACAATGAAATCCGATTGCTACAAGTACATGAGGAGGTGTCACAAGTGTCAAATATACGCAGACAAAATCCATGTACCACCAAAGCATCTCAAAGTTCTTTCTTCTCCATGGCCTTTTTCCATATGGGGAATCGACATGATTGGCATGATCGATCCCAAGGCTTCAAATGGACATCAGTTCATCCTGGTAATCATTGATTACTTCACCAAGTGGGTCGAAGCAGCATCATACGCCAAGGTAACCCGATAAGTGGTGGTCCGATTTATCAAAAATAATATCATCTGTCGTTATGGTGTTCCTAGCCAGATCATTACTGATAATGGATCTAACTTGAACAACAAGATGATGAAAGAGTTATGCACTGAGTTCAAGATTAAACACCATAATTCATCTCCCTACCGACCTAAGATGAACGAAGCGGTAGAAGCAGTTAACAAGAACATCAAGAAGATCGTTCAGAAGATGGTTGTAACCTACAAAGACTAACACGAGATGCTACCCTTTGCTCTTCATGGTTATCGCACATTTGTCCGTACTTCAACAGGGGCAACCCCTTTCTCTCTAGTATATGGCATGGAGGCAGTGCTCCCCATAGAAGTAGAGATCCCATCAATCCGGGTATTGATGGAAGTTAAGCTAATAGAAACTGAAAGGTGTTAAAGCCGACACAATGAACTTAACCTAATCGAAGAAAAACGAATAACGGCTCTATGCCATGGTCAGTTATACCAATAAAGAATGAAGAAGGCGTTTACCAAAAAGGTCCGACCTCACGTCTTCAGGAAAGGAGACCTTGTGCTAAAAAAGATACAATCATTTCTCACTAATTCCCGGGGCAAATGGACTCCGAATTATGATGGCCCTTATGTGGTCAAGAAAGCCTTCTCAGGTGGTGCCTTGAGACTCGCAACCATGGATGGAGAAGAATTTGCCTACCCCACGAATGTTGACGTAGTCAAGAAATACTTTGCCTAAATTAAAAAAAAAACATCTCGATGGATTGAAAATCCGAAAGGGCGGTCCAGGCAAAAAATAGAGACATAAGCAAAAAAATTCATCCCGATGGATTAGAAATTTCAAAATATAATCCAGGCAAAAGTTAGGGATTAATGGCAAGTAACTACGTTTGATCAGTTTAACTCCTCATTAGTAATGCCATCCATCAGGAAAACTCCAGTCAAGGTCATCTTTGACAGAAACTCAGGATGTCCAGAATTCAAAGTTGGTAGAAGGATAACGGTTGTTATGTTTCAATGTAGCCCATTTTCCCTTAAATTACCATTTTCTAAACTTTGTAAATACTTTATGGGATCACGTGCTTGGCTGATTTCCATCCTATCAATAAAATTTGAGCCCTAGTGCTTTTGTTTACAATTCTTATTTGTTTTACCTTTACAGAATGACATTTTAAAATGATCAACAATTCTTGAAATAAAACAAAAATGAATTTACTTGTCAAATTTTTCTGCTTTTAAAATAAAGATGGCAATTCCTTTTGACTGTGAACTTCAAAAAGAACATCGATTGTTTCTCCGATGGTGATTGAACCTCAAAGTGCAGAATCAAAGCACCCCTTCTAAATCAGTGCATCTGAATGAAGGATCAACTGTTTCAGATGCCATGTTTCATCTGATATCCCCGACAGAGTTCTTACCTCTTAAGACCGATTGACAATTCTTCCTCCCTACAGGGACCGTTTCTCCTAAGCAAGGCAGGATTGCTATTTTTGAACTAGTGGTATTTTTCATCCCCCGCCGTGGCCGAGTATCCAGTCGTGTTCATCTATTAGTCTGTATGTCGCATCAGTTTTGTCAGCATAAACATGCATACATCATGCATTATTGATTCATATTCATATTCATATTGCATCACTATTGCTCTGGTCAGTCTCATCCCCAAGTGCTAAAGTCCTCTCATCAATCGAGTTGTCAGTTCTTTCCTCGTCAGGAAATGTTTTGTCTGAATAATCTCTCTCCCTCAGTTTATTTCTGGATTGGAGACGGTCCTTGACAACTTTGATAACTTGAACCTCTGAAAGGGAAAAAGACATTCGAACGACACCTTTGGAACGTCACTCTTCACCATCGAAGATGATATTTCTTGCTTTCTCGGATTAAGGAAAATCCCCAGAGAAAGCCTCTCAACCGAAGACTCTCAACAACACGTTGGTTTTTCTCTCCAGAAAGTCAATGTTAATGAAGTTATCAGCACCTCAAAATTGGATCACGTCACATGGCATTTCTCCAAAAAGATCTCGAAGAAAAGTATGATGTAGTATCCCTAAGCAGAAAGCGGTCTCTCAAGAGACTCGTTTTTTCCTAGTAGAGTAAACAAATGGCATCTTCAACAGAGAAGTTTGCACATCTCTACAGCTCAGACAAATGGGTTTCCCCAGCAAGTCTGACATCAAAATTTTTTCAATAAAATGGCATCTCCCCAGTAAAAACTCGGCGAGAATTTCGATGAAAACCGCTACAAATAGCATCCGTTGTCAAGAAAGAAATTTGACAAGAAGAAACTGAGACCAGTTCCTTAGCTGAAGACCAGGATCGAGGGGAAGTTTATTTTAGAAACTGAGACCAGTTCCCAGGCTGAAGACCAGGATCGAGGGGAAGTTTATTTCAGAAACTAAGACCAGTTCCGTGGCTGAAGACCAGGATCGAGGGGAAGTTTCACCCTTTTCTGATTATCATTGCTTAACGAAAGAAGATGGATGAGCAAACTGTTATCCATAACCAGTGTCAAAATTTTAGGTATTCTGATATTTAATCCTCTTGCACCCCGAATGCCCGAATACCTTCGTCATTCACACCTTCGGGTCCAAGAAGATTAAATAGGGGCATCTGTCATACCCCAAATTTTGACCAACAAGATTTCCCATCATTGTACAAATAATTGCCACAATATGGATGTGCCATCATGCCTAATCAATTTCCTCACGGATTGTTGAGCTTTCACTACAATCAAGAATTAGGGTTTCAAGCCCTATCAGAGCACTTAGACAAAGGATCAATCAAGAAATGACATGATCTTCAACTTGTATAAACCTCTTAAATACCCAAAAAGGATCAAGAGGACTCCCACATAAAGAATAAACTACAAAGTAGCAACATTCCAAGTGGATCAAGTCTCAAGATCGCCAATGTCACCAAATTAGGGTTTTGGTCGACCAAGGCCTCCAGATGGAAATTTTCATCTGGGCATGAGCCAATGCTTCAAAACACAACCCAAAATACTCCAAGGGACATCATGGACCCAATCATCAAGTCAATTTAGCCTCAGGGGACATATTCATAAAAAATCAGGGATTAAGGTTTCTTGACCTAATTCACCCCTAAGTTGACTTTTGGAGCAAAGCATGAGCCAAGACCTCAAGACATGATTTGAGGGCCTCAAATATACCACATTGATCCATTTTTAACAATGGATTGATCCAAGAAGCTTGATTCGCAAGTTTCAATTTCATCTGGACCATAATTAGGGTTTTGAAGGAAAAGTCAATTGTAGCTTTGACTTTTGACCAAGACATGCTCCTAAACCTTGGGACATGATTCAATACACCCTATAACACCTATGGAATCCATTCATTAGGTTTGATTTAGGTCAAGGACTTGATTTCACAAAGGATCGCACAGTTTGGATTTCATCCAATAAAAAGTCAACTGTGCACAAAATCAAGTTTGACTTTTGTGAATTTTTCACAAATATGGTACCCCTAAGTCAAAAACAATGTCAATGTATGATATTGATCATCATCCATCAAGAAAAATCAAGAAAAGTAAGGTTTCTTGCAAAAGGGGCAACCTTGTGAAACAAAAAATTTTCTAAGTTATGGAACAAAAGTGATTTTGTATCAACTTTGCAAGGTCATAACTCCTAAACCACAAAGCCTTTTTCTCCCATTGAAAGCTCAAATGAAATTCCATCTGACATACTTTAAAAGTGTCAACAACAAGAGATTCTAAATCCTCATGGATTTTGAGTTATGGACTGAACAAAATGACAAAAATGAAGAAAATGGCACTTTTCCAACACTTGGTGAAAATCTGCCTAAGTTACCAGCCTTGGACATCAATGTTTATGAGGATTTTTCAGTTGGATTCAAATAGTTTCAAGAAAATCATATGATCAAACATGTATTGTATCATATGAGGCCTCCCTCAAAATCACCATTTTTAACTGTCTTGTACAAGGCAGATTTTGGTGTTTTGCTCGATTTGGCAAAATTGGACAACTCCAAGCCTTGTCATCCATTTGGACACATCAGAGGATAAAATCCAAGGGGAATGATCTGATCCCCAAGCCTCCCAAGTCCAAGAATCTACACATAGCCATAACAAACCTAAAAAGGCTAAAAAGTGCAAAAGACTCTAATTTTGTTTCCAAGCATTTAATGGATGCATCAAGGTGGCACGGACTGAGACATTTCTAACTAAATGAGTCAAGATTCAGCTCTGAATCAAAGGACAATAGGCATGCGTCCTAACCTCAAGTCAATGGCTAGAGGAGACTAAAGATTCCCTTAGATCAACATTGGCCAAAGGCCTGTACCAGCTGCCATTCACTATTGCTTGCAAAACAAACTTGTTGCACTATAAATAGAGCTCATTTTTGCTCAATTTGAGTACACCAAAGCACTACAACTGATGCTTTCCTCAAAATCTCTCTCTTTAGGCCAAAATGCCTTGTTTTACAAGTCATCTCTGAGTTTTTGAGTTAGAGAGCAATTCCACCATAGCCCATGATCTAAACACATCCAATATGTCATATCTAAGCTGTTCAAACACTCACTTGTGATCTGAAACACCAAAATCAGAAAGTCAACCTCCAAAACCTCAAAATTTGACTTTTTTGCATTTTTCAAGCCATGTCTTGATTCAGTCACTTCCAAAACCAAACCAGGCCTCAAACACACTCCAAATATCATCCTCAAACTATCCCAATTGGTTTCCCTCATTTGGAATACCATTTGAGAGAGTTACTATCTTGGTCACTTTTGCCCCTTTTGTAAGAAAAGGCCTATACTTGTTCCTGAGGATTCCAGCTGGTTTTGATCATCCTAAAAGCTTCTAAGGGATCAATTAAGAGTGTTCAAAGCATTGAAAGACTTCTGGCACAAGGAACTTGGCAGATAACACAAGAAGCTCCAAGAGGTAAGTGCATCATAACTTGAACTCTCTAAATCATGCATTGCTTTGAGGTCCATTGATCATGGACCTCTCATACATATCATATGTGTTGTGTTTGAACCAATTTATCATGCTATTATTGCCTGTACCATGAGATAGCATAGAACATGCAAAATTTGGCCTATTTTGAAATCACTATCGGATTTTAAAATGGAAACATTTTCTGAAAATTCCAAGAGCACCATTGGACTCCTCATGAAATTCTAGGCAGAATACACCTAAATTTTGTCCAAATCCATGGAGAAATGAGAAAGTTAGAGGCTTCATGCAAATTGCCAAAACTAGGCCTTGCCTTGGACAAGGACCAGGCCATGGCGCCTTGGCCAGACCTAGAAACTTGGCACCTCATATATGTTCATGGGGTGGTTTGATACACGGATATATCACCTTCCCAGTGGTAGCGCGCATGTCTGTTTGTTGTTGAGGTCGTGGGTTCAACACCCACCCAGACCATTTTAGCATTTTGCTATATTTTTCTATTTTTCATTTTTTATGGTTTTTGTTTAATTAATTCAAAAATTAATTTCTCTCTCAATTTTAATTATTTTTTATTGGTTCTTTTTATGAAAATTCCCAAAAATGTTAAAATATTTTATTCAATAAAAATTTCACAAAAATATTATTTATTTAATATATTTAGTATTTTTGCAAAGAATTATGTTTTATTTGTTTTTAAACATTTAAAAATACTTCTTTCTCTTGATTTTACAAATTCAAATAATTTTCAAATCATTCTGTGAATGAAACTTGGTTTTTCAAACATTAATCCAAGACCACAACTTGTTTTTCACACATGTTTGATAATTTTGATCATTTTAATTGAATTTTTATTCAATTAATATACATTTAAAAATCAAATTAGGGTTTTGATTATTCTCACCCTCACAAATCTTTTTCAAAACACTTTGGTCCTCTAATAGAGTGTAAGACCCATTCCTTGTACATAGAAAACCTTTTTGGGGCCTCAGTCATTGTATAAGTCCCGACAAGATTTTAAAAATAACGGTACGATCATTGTTTTCATCTGGGCCTCTCCTTGAGTTGTAAGCCCCATCATTGTTGTACAAAAATAAACTTTGGGCCTCTAATAGAGTGTAAGACCCATTCCTTGCAAATAAACCTTTTTGGGCCTCAGTCATTGTATAAGTCCCACTGTGTTTTTCAAAATCTCGGCGCGATCGTCGTTTTTCAAAAACAATTGGGCTTACCCTTGTGTTGTAAGTCCCATTTCTTTTCTTTTTCAAACCTTTGGGCCTCTCCTTGAGTTGTAAGACCCATCCATTTGTACAGAAAACCTTTTTGAGCCTCAGTCGTTGTATAAGTCCCGATACAGTTTTTAGATCAACAATACATTACTGTTTTTCATCTGGGCCTCTCCTTGAGTATAAGCCCCAACAATCTTTTCAAAAACAACTTCCCTTTTGATTTAGGTTCAAATTCATAGTTGTTATCAAAACTTTCTTTAATTTCTTGAACAACTAACCATGCAGCTGTTACAACGGAAGCTTGCTCGCCTGTAAGTTTTAAACAGCTTTCTTTTATATACTTGCATATATATATATATATATATATATATATATATATATATATTTGTTTGTGTTGGAAGCTTGTTCACCTGTAAGTCCTTCTACCCTCTTTTACATACAATATATATTTCATCTGTATATATATATGTCGGTATATTATCTGCTTAGAGTTTTCCCTGGCAATTAGGTCTAGAACTAGATAAAGCCAGCGGTCACTCTTTCAACAGTCAAAACTAGTTCCCTATAGGAAATCCAGATACAGTCTTGCCTTTTCTTGGGCTTATACAATATGGAACAAAGAGAAAGACATTATTCCCGGTAAAACTTTTCTCAGACTGTCACTATTAGAAACTGTCAAAGAAATTCATTGCCCCCAGAGAGGATTAATTCCCGGTGAAACCTCTCTTGAATTTCTTCAAACCCTAGAACTTTCACTAAAGAAAAGATTATTCCCGGTGAAACTTGTCTTGAACTTTTCTTAGGTTTGGACCCACAGGCTTCCTAAAAGCATCCCAGCCTCCTCTTGGGTTTTGTACAAGGACCCCCCGGCTTCTTAGAAGTTCTCATGCCTTCTCTTGGGATTAATACAAGGACCCTAAAGACCTCTTAAAGGTATATGACATAACTTAGTCATCTTTTGCTAGAGTAGTCTTTCTAAAGAGTCAAAACCTCAGACCAATTTAAGGGTTGATTCTCATCCCTTAAAATACCAGCCTCCTCTTGGGCATAATACAAAGATAAACTCTTCAATGCCAGTAGACTTGGACAATCTAATCTCCTCTTAAATCTCAAAGACATTCTCAAGTTCCCTACAAACACGGGAAAAAACCCTGGTCATTTAACCAATCTCCAGTAGAGTGAAAACTCTCACAGGATCTAAAACTCGGTCTTTCATCCTAAAATTCCCAGCTAGGGTCAGCTTATCATCAGTATAACAATATCCCAAATCAGAACCTCAAGGCATCTAATACCTCAACTCTTATGTAACCCTCAGTAAGAGTTGATTCCCCATTTTGGACCTGCCTCGGGATCTCAATAATCCTCAGCAGAAGCCAACCTCCTCTTAGGCTTTGTATAATGATTTTCCTCAGCAGAGTTAGCCTCAAAAGCACCCTTTTGTTGAGTCCGTCTTATTTCTTAAAACACTCGCTTGTTGAGTTAATAACCTTAATCTTGGGCTTTGTACAAGACAAACAAAGTACTCTCTTGTTGAGTCAATAACCTTTCCACACTCTCTTGTTGAGTCAATGGTACAAAATAAAAGTACTCTCTTGTTGAGTCAATAACCTTTTTAAAACACTCTCTTGTTGAGTCAATCATCTTTTCAACACTCTCTTGTTGAGTCAATCCCACATAAGGACTCTCTTGTTGAGTCAATCCTTTTCAGCCTCAATCTTGGGATTTGTACAAGACACCGTATAAACACTCTCTTGTTGAGTCAATCATCTTTTCAACCTCAATCTTGGGCTTTGTACAAGACACACATAAATATCCTCAACTTAGTCAGTCAAATACCTTTTAGCCTCAATCTTGGGCTTTGTATAAGACACATATAAATCTCCCTAAGCAGAGTCAATCCTCTTTTCAGCCTCAATATTAGGCTTTATACAAAACAAATAATACTCTCCAGCAGAGTCAATCTTCTTTCAGCCACAATCTTGGGCTTTGTACAAGATAGATAAAACCTCTCACCAGTAGAGTCAGTTTCCCTCTTTAGCCTCAATCTTGGGCTTTGTACAAGACAAACAAAATATTTCCCCGAAAAGTCAAACTTTTAGCCTCCTCTTAGGCTTTGTATAATGATATCCCCAAAAGAGTCAACTCTCTTTTAGCCTCAATTTTGGGCTTTGTACAAGACAGATAAACACTCTCTTGTTGAGTCAGCCTTTTCCAGCCTCCTCTTAGGCTTTGTATAAGGATTTCCCCAGTGGAGTCAATCAACCTTTTAGCTTCAACCTTGGGCTTTGATCAAGGCACACAAAAATCAACATCCCCTCAGAGGAAATCAAAATCTCTCTGTAGGAAGATACTTCTCTGTATATCACACATCAAAACAGAAAATTCAAAACAAACCTTAATCCCAGATAATTGTTGTAAGTGGCACACTTATTGATTCAAATATCCAAGCTGTAGTCCATCTCTTATCCTGGTAAAACTTCCTTCTTTCATCTAATTGCTGTAAGCGGCAAGCCTCTGGATTATTTACATCCATGCCACTGTCCCTCTCTTAGCATGAAAGATTCCTAAGGAAAAATGGCATTGCTCAACACTGAGTTAAAGTTTTCTCCTTCAGGATAAATCTCATATAAATAAAATTATGGCATTGTTGGATTCACATATCCCAGTTAAAGTAATTCTCCTTTATAATCAGTCACCCAACAATTGTGATAAATGGACGAGATATCTCCCTTTAGAGATGACGAATTCTCTCTCAGTCAAACCTTTAGCTTCAATCTTGGGCTTTGAACAAGACACAAATAACCTTTATCTTCAACCTTGGGCTTTGAACAAGACACCAAATTTTTCTCCCATAGAATTGGAGGAACTACGATTGCTCTAATTTCCCTGTTTTCTTTAACGGGAATACGTAGGCATAAGATTGCAAAATCTTAGCGAGCACGCCAATAAAAACTTTAGGTCTAGTACCTTCACACATTCATAAAAAACATCAACAAGCCAGACATCAACACAAACTCTTTCTCTCAAACCTCGCAAAGAAGAAACTTTCCCAACCCACAACAGACAAACACCAGTAAGTAGAAAGCAGTAAGGAAATTTGCTAACAACCTGTGAATAACCACATATAGGATGGGTAATTGACAACTCCCCATTGTATAACCTGACCCCGAACTCCCCGAATCTCTTTTAGCATTTGTTCAGTTAAACATTTGGGTGCAAGGTTAGTTTTAGATAGCTTCCCTTTCCCTTCCAGCTTCACGGGAAAAATAAGAAATCAGAAAGTAGCACCCCACTCCTACCATTGCGGTGAGGAGAAACCCATGGCGATAAGGTGGTCGCGTCGCCGACAAAAATTGCACGCTACACCAAAGTGGATAACTGCCAGGGCTTACGTGGCATAGGGAAGACCAGCACATGGTCTTCGCCTTGGAGTAACTGTCCCGTGATCTCCGGAAAGTGGGTTGACCAGCTCTTCCGGAAGTGGGTAGTTACCTGATGACGTGTCCCCGCGGGGGGCACGTGGAGCCCGTTGCGTCGGATGCGAGGTCTCTCTCCGTGCCATGCAGTCCCTTGCTTGACGATGGTAGGTTCTGGATGTGTCCGACGAGGGAGAGAATTAGGCCTTAATGGGTTGCTTAGCGTAACATTGGGTCGGGCCTGCCCGACAGTTGGGCAGGTACCAGCCCAGTCTAGAACAATCTTTATTTCCACAATTTCGACCATATTATACTTTTGTACAACTTAACATAATTCTATAAATTATTATTATTATTATTATTATTATTATTATTATTATTATTATTATTATTATTATTATTATTATTATTATTACCTAAATATTTCTCATACAACTAAACCTAGTCATAATTTCCAAAATTCATGCCTAATCATATTTTTGATATAATTTAATCTAATCTTATAAATACATTTTATTTAATTAATGATTTAATGAGAATAAAAAAAATTAATAATTTGTTAATTTAATTTATAATTTATAAATAGAGAATGAATCAATATAAATGGAGAACAAATCAGTATTAGGTTATGCTTAATATATTGATACAACTGAGCATAACCTAATTTCCACATTTCATGTCTAATCATATTTTGATATAACTTAAATAATCATATAAATATAGCTTAATTAAATTAATGATTAATGATTTATTAATTTAATTAATGGTTTATAAATGAAGAGCGAATCAATATTTTAAATGAGAGTCATTTTAATTATGAATAATATAATTAATTAAAGCACTACAAATATAATTATGAACCAAAAAACTAATCATAACCCTAATTTTCACAACTCTTGCCTAATCACATTTTTTTTTGTTATTATGAAAAAAAAAAGCAAATTATTTAGAAAATAAAGTCCTACTAGTATCAGCTAGCAGGAGAGTGATGATTTCAACATGAGGCTCCGTAAAATACGTGCTTGCATCATTATCAGCCTATGTTTTACTAGATTGTCAGCATAATCATTACCCTTTTCTAAGAGTATGAAATATTTGAACTCGTCATTCCTTAGATAGAAGCTCTTTAATGTTATGAAGAATCGCGATATAGTGATGTCAATCACTAACAAACTTTGAGATAAGTTTGATAGTAGAGTTTGAGTCAAAATAACACATCAAGTCTTTGATGTCAAGTTCACAGGACATACACAAACCATGATATAGCACCATCAGCCCAGCATGAAGGATGTTGGAATAACCAATATTACCTGCAAAATCGTGAACCCAGGCACCATCAACATTTCAAATCAATCCACCAAAACCCAAGACGTCGGGATTACCGAGGTTACTGTCATCAAAATTCAAAATCATATTACTACCTTTATGTGCATTCCACGCGATCGTTCTTGTTGGATGAGACATATTATGCTTGAGAAAACATTTAGCTAATAGATTAGCATAATTCACTGATGAGATTCAAAGTATAAGAAGTTACCACTTCATTCGCAAGACATAGTTTGTTCCTAGCTCGCCACAACCACCAACAAGAAGCCAAAAAGATAGAGCCACCATCGATGCCATGTCGAATCCAATCATTTAAACTATCCCCTTGGAAGAATAATGGATCCAAGAAACCAATAGATTTCCAAAAGTGAGTAGTGAATTTACAGTCTCTCAAGCATTTTAGAGCCTTCCCAGCGTCCTAATTGCATCTAGGACAAAGATTTTGGAGCATATCACGATGACACAATATTGATCTCGTAGGAAGGGACTTATGTAAAGCCATCTAAAGGAAGAATTTCACCTTATCAGGAGCAGGGGTATGCCACACGCACTTCCAAGAGTTATTATTTGTTATATTCTGAACAATTTCAAGTCTGTTGAGCCAGATATAATCATCCCGAGCAGTATATGTATTGTCTAAATTTCCTTTCCAGGTAAACCAATCAGGTACCGGAGAGTTCCAACAAATTGGAAGGACTTTCAGGCGTTCACAAATAACTGGAGGAATACTAGTATATAATGAACTGGAGTTTTAATTTTCATTCGAATAAAAATCATTCACTGGAATTTCTAGATCGTGGATATCCACATAGAGAACTTGTTTCATTAATTTCTATATCCCAAACCAATTGGAAAACCAGAAAGAGGAGTTCCCATCCCCTAATATAAATTCAAATCCATCTTTAAGAGCGGCGAGAGCTTTTATAATTGCAATCCAAGTAACTCATCCTTGTTTCTTTTTCATATTAAGGAACATTTCCCGACTAATTTAGTTATTCTTCAAAACTTGGACCCATAAGGAATCACAATTCCGATGGAGACACCAAATTATCCAATCCAACATAGATGTATTGGTCTCTCTTGCTTTTCGGATCCTAAGATCACCCAGATTTTTGAGCTTAGTGATTGTATTCCAGCCAACGAGATACACACCAAAGTTTTAATAACCTTTCCAAAAAAAACATATACATATTACCTTTGTTGAACTAACCCTTAATTGGTAGAAGTAGGGGTTGTTGATTGTGCATGGATTATGGAAAAGACAAGCCTAGAGAATGAAAATAAATATTAAGAAGTTGAATACGGTCAAGATTAAGATAACGTTCAAGATTAGAATGAAGAAGATCCTATAGATAATAAAGATATTTTTAAGGAATGGAGGAAGATCAAAGACCATCATATTCATAATGTAACTGGAGATATTTCTAAGGAATTTACCACTCGACATTCCCTTAACAAGGTATGTAACTTTTTAGCTTTTGTTTTACAAATTGAGACAAAGGGAATTGACGAAGCTATCATCGATGCACAATGGTCTCTTTCTATGCAAGAAAAGTTAAATCAATTTGAAAGAAACATCGTTTGGGAATTTATCCCTAAAGCTTCAACTAATATAGTGATTGAAACCTAAGTGGGTCTTTCGCAACAAGCTTGATGCTTTTGGAAATGTTTTGAGAAATAAAACAAGACTCATTGTGAAAGGTTATAACCAACATGAAGGCATATATTTTAATCAAACATATACCCCTTGTCGTAACCCAAAATTTGACCTCCCTTTTTGCCTTTTGCATAAGCATATGCATTCGCATCGTTGGAATACTTATTCGCATTTTTTCTCTGTATTTTTTGGTGGCAGGAATATTCAGGTTTTTAGCCCGATTAATCGCATCTTCACAAGATCATCACACCATCAAAACAAGCACAAAATATTGGTTTCTATGATTATTTATCAAAGCAAAAGGTGAAAAATCGAAACCGGGGATTCAGCACTTGCTCCTAAGCAATCTGGGCAAATTTTGCCTAGAGTAACCGATTACTCAAACAGGGTAATCGATTACTCTGTACAGAGTTGCAAATTCTGCTGCATTTTTGGGACAACAATCATGTACTCTCTTCGTTCTTGGATTCTACATGGTTCTAGCATTGTGTGGAACATTCTAGACAATTCAAGACCATTCAAGACATTCCACTTACATTTATTCCAATGCATCACTTTAAACTAAGTGCACCATGTTCCTTGATTTCCAAGCATGTGAGCCTTTGATTTGGATTTACATTGAGATTGCTCCACCGAGTTAACTACCTAACTAACTGAGTTAACCGCTGACTCGGTGAGTGAAGTGTAACTAACTCCCAACCTAGCTCCAAAGCTAAGTCCAAAGCATATTCCAAACCTATCAACTCCAAACCAAAACTCTATATAAACAAACCTTCAATCATTTTTCAAGGACCCTCAACCCTCAACATTTTCACACATTGCTCACACTTCACACTCAATTCTCTCATATTCTCTCTGAATTTTTCTACAACTTTTTCATCTTCATCTACATTTTCTTCCCAAACCTCACTATAGCTCTTCACCATTGAAGATTAATCACTTTCACATTGGAAGTGATTATTTCTTGAGCTTAACCTTCAACACCTTGCAATTATACTTGATTTGCTGGAGTTTTATTAGATTTTGGATTCATCTCAAGTGTTTATTTCAAGATTCTACGATTCAATTTCGTATTTCGGAGTTTCGTCACATTTTTAAGTTAACCACGGTCTATCTGTTAATACTGAGCTCCTTTTGGGTTAATCACCTTCTCTTGGTTAATCACTCATTCCTTTTGGTTAAATCACAGTCCTTCTGTTAAAACCAATGCCCTTGTGAGTTAGTAACCTTCTCTTGGTTCGAGTACTTGTACCCTTGGGTTAGTAACCTTCTTTTGGTTCAAATACCCTTTCTTTGGTTAGGTACTGCTTGTTCAGTCAGTGTACCGAATTTCTTTGGGTCACGAACTTCGCTTGGTCCCACACTCGTTCTTTGGGTCATGACATTTCCTTGGTCCCACACCCGTCCTTTGGGTCACGACTTTTGCTTGGTCCCACACCCGTCCTTTGGGTCACGACCTTCGCTTGGTCCCAATCCCGTCCTTTGGGTCACAGCCTTCGCTTGGTCCCACACCCGTTCTTTGGGTCACGACCTTCGCTTGGTCCTACCCCCGTTCTTTGGGTCACGACCTTCGCTTGGTCCCACACCCATCCTTTGGGTCACGACATTCGCTTGGTCTCACACCCGTCCTTTGGGTCACGACCTTCGCTTGGTCCCACACTCGTCCTTTGGGTCGCAAAATTTGCTTGGTCCCACACCCGACCTTTGGGTCACGACCTTCGCTTGGTCCCACACCCGTAATTTAGGTCACGACCTTCGCTTGGTCACACACCCGTCCTTTGTGTCACGACCTTCGTTTGGTCCCACACCTGTCTTTTGGATCACGACCTTCGCTTGGTCCCACACCCGTCCTTTGGGTTACGGCCTTTGCTTGGTCCCACACCCGTCCTTTGGGTCACGACCTTCGCTTGGTTCCACACCCGTCCTTTGGGTCACGACCTTCGCTTGGTCCCACACCCGTCCTATAGGTCACAACCTTCGCTTGGTCCCACACCCGTCCTTTGGGTCACGACCTTCGCTTGGTCCCACACTCGTCTTTTGGGTCACGACTTCACTTGGTCCCACACCCGTCCTTTGGGTCACGACCTTCGCTTGGCCCCACACCCGTCCTTTGGGTCACGACCTTCGCTTGGTCCCACACGTGTCCTTTGGGTCACGACCTTCGCTTGGTCCCACACCCATCCTTTGGGTCACAACCTTCGCTTGGTTCTACACTCGTTCTCTTTGTTGATCATAATCTATCTGTTACAACCTTTCTCCCATCGGAGTTGCAATCTTTTCTTTCTTCGGTTAACCACTGTTTATCATTTAATATACTGAAAAACCTCTTCACAGTCAAACACCTTCTCTTGGTTTAGTACTCTCTCCTTGTGGTTCGTCGAAGCCTGACTTTTGACACCAAACCATTGTTTCCCTACAGAGTTTTAATCTCTTTTGCTTTGGTTAACCACTGCCAGTCAGTTAACGTACCGAATCCTCTTTCTCCTGGTTTCAACACCACCCATTTTTCTCACTCCTCAGTGGAGTCTCTATTATTCTTTTTCTCCTTTATCTTCTTAGTTTCGACACCCTTCTTGCACTTTATCCTCAGGACAATTACTACTTTTCCTTTGCACTTCTTTCTTGGTTTCGACACCACTCTTGCACTTTATCCTCAGCACAGTTATTATCTTTCTCTTTTTGCACTTCTTTCTTGGTTTTGACACCAATTCTTTTGCATCTCCAGCGGATCTTTCTCCACTTCTTTTGCTCTTAGTTTTGACACCACTTTACTTTTTCTTTTCCGTCTTAGTTCCCTGAACTACGGATGCTCTCATTCTGCATTCATTCGAATGTAAGATACGTAGGCACAAGATCGTAATGATCTTGGCGAGCACACTTCCACCTTCTTTCATTCTTCTTCTCTTTCCCTGGTTCCATGAACTACGGCTCTCTGATTTCCTCATTGCACTATGAGGGTACGTAGGCACGAGGGCCCTAATCCTCCACGAGCACTTTCTTTCTTTTTCTCTTTTCTCTTTTCTCTTCTTTCTCTTTAGCTAGAAGCCTTTAGATAGATAACCCATCTGAGCCTAGAAGCAAGCGAAATGGTTCCCGTCGAGTACGACGTATGCGTTAGGTGCTAGTACCTTCCTTTCGCGTAACCGATCCCCTGACCCGTTTCTCTTCCCCTTGGGTTTTATCGATATTTTCCCTGTCCTTTAGGACTAAATAAAGTTTGGTGACGACTTTGTTGTATCTTTGAGTGTGCGATTCACTCAGGTATAAACCAGCCATCTTCACCCATGTAGCTTGATTAGAATCCATAAGGTTCTTTCTAGATTTCTCATGCATTATATTTTCTTGAACTCTTCCAAATGAGTGTAAATAGTGCATTCTTGAACGATTACATATAGAAGGAAATGCATGTTTATCATTTTCCCGATTTTATGATACTTTTATTACTCATGTTTTCAAAATGAAAATGGCTCTCTACGATCTTAAATAAGCTCTTAGAGTTTGGTTTGATAATCTGAGCAATTTTCTACTTGAAAACACATTTCTAAGAAGGAAGGATGAATGGATGATACAACCCTTTTTAAAAACAAACATAACTTTTTCTTGTGCATGTTTTTGTTGATTAGGTGATACTAACAAATCCTCCTCCAAAGACTTTTCTGATATTTTACAGATTAAATTCAAAAGGTCTATGATGGAAGAGCTTTAATACGTTCTCGAGTTACAAATTCATTATCATATGAAGGATTCCTTAATCATATCCACCTAAGTAATGTACAAAGAAATCTAAAGCTCTACACCAACAAAGATGAAAAAGGAATATTTTGCAGCTTTGAAGGAGTCTTCTTTGCAAATTCAATGAAGTTGTGCAAAAAATGTGAGTATACAAAATAAAGTTGTTTCCCGATGGCATTTGATGGTCTTGATAGCCTTGATCAAGTTAAGGGTGTTGCTCAATGACTATGATGATCCTAATGATCATGGAACCTCTTAGAAGATCAAGGGGATAAATATTTAATGGATTTAACAATTTTGTGGTTGAACTAATGATTGTATCAAATGATTCATAGATAAGGAAAAACAAAAGGAAATTGTTATTCCCTTGTAAAGGGGAATTTTTCTTAAGTTACATTGAGGATTTGAGGTAGTACAATGAATAAAGATTGAAAATTAGTGAACTTGATTGACTCTATAATCAGTGGTTTATTAATTGTTTAGTCAAATAAAATTATTTTTAGTAACCTCGGTTGAGTTTTAAGTGTTTTTAGAGCTAATGGGTGCCAAAAACAGTATGCCAAGAGCCCAATATCAATCCAAGGCCCAAAATATCAAGGAAGTTGAAAACAGACCGTCCAAAGATTTCCTAGGGGAAATGATTATCTCCTGAAAGGAATCTCAACAAAAAAGAAGTAAATTCCAGAAATTTCCTCTCGATTTAGAAAGATTCAAAGATAACTGATCTTTGTTTGAGAAATAATCAAGGGGAAGAAGTCCTTTAAAGCTTACCCACTGTTTGATCTCAAAGTTGGATATTGTCATCTATGAGGAGAAGTGTGATCTTATGTTCTGGTCATTTGTGCCTCATTCTAGACTATGTTCTTATTCATCTCTTTATCAGGGAACTCATTCCTTTTACTTGTGCAATCATGTGGTCTACGTGCTTGTACTTTCTTATCGCATATTTCCCCTTCTTTTTTATGATGCCAAATAGGAGGAAGTATACTCTCAAAGGGAGTAGGATATACTCTTTATATTTTCCAGGAAGAGTTTAACCACTCCAAGTTTTATCACCATTATTACTTTGTTTGTCCTTCTCCATGTGAGATGTGTTATCATCATCAAAAAGAGGGAGAATGTGGATCTATGTACTTATAGGTATGAAGTATGCAACAATCTGTCGATTTGGTTTTGATGTTGGCAACATTCTTAAGAGAAATTTTCATCAGTCTTATTATTCGAGGCATGATTTTTCATATGATACCATCTTATATGTTGATCAAGTGATGGTGCTTGATATGCTGACTAACCAATGATGCTTGAAGATCAATACGAGGGTCTATGTGATTGCACTTGTCTTTGATGATGTTGCTCTTCTTGAATTTATCTCAAGCCTCATTAGAGAAAAGATTCAAGATTCCATGAAGTGCTAAAGTCAAAGATAATGTAGCAGGGACCTTGAAGCTTCAAAGTTATAAAAGAGAGAAAATATGAAAGCTTGTCTAGTCGGTGGCGTGTTTAGCTCAGTGTCAGAGTGATCAGAGTATTGTAAAAATGTAGAGTAACTAATAAAATACTAAGCCAACTCTCACACACTCACCAAAAGTATTATATGACCCTTTATCTTTGATAAAATCACCCAAAAAAAGTTTTTTTTTTCATATAACTAATTGATTATAAATCCAAATAATCAATTATGAGAGAAAATCACATTGGATAATCGATTATCCTTTGTACCTAATAGATTATTTCACCTCATAATCGAATATTAGGATTTGTAGTGAATTAGTAACGAAACAATTTGAAAACTTTTCATATTTGCACTAAATAATCTATTATGTGGTGTACATAATCAATTATGAGCATTAAAAAGCCCATGGGTCCTTTTACTTTTTGAGCTACATTTTCGCTTATAAAATGATGGTGTCTCCTCATTATTTCCCACAGTAGAATCTGATTTTAATTAATTTCTCTCTCTTTTAAACCTTTATTTATTATAGTCATTCTTTTACTAGAAGTTGCCCTAGTCACAACTCCAAAAACTGTTTTTAATAGCGCTTTTTTACACCTTTAATAGCGCTTAAAACGCTATAAAATCCTCTGCTATTATAGATAGGATACCTATACTTGCACTTTAAAAACGCTATTAAAATGAGAGTTTTCAATAGCATTTCACAATAAATGCTATCAAAGCCCTGTTTTGCGTTACCATACACCTTGTTTATGAACATATTTAATAGCGCTTTTTGAAGCAATGCTATTATAGTCTTATTATTTAATAACACGTTTTTTGAAAGCGCCATTGTAGATACTATCTTTAATATCAATTTCTAGAAAAATGCTATCAATGCCTATTATTTATTATTTTAAGAAAATGAGATTTTGTAACTCTTGCTACAATAAAAAATCATTATTTTTCGCAAAATGCATATATCACCAATATTACACATCAAACATGATCAATCAATTTGTATTCAAAATGCATATATCACCAATATTACACATCAAACATGACCAATCAATTTGTATTCAAAATGTGGAAGAAGAATGAGGAGGCAATGGTATGTGAAGTAAGTCCCTTTTATATATTTCTAATAGTAAAATGGTTGTGCTAGTAACAAGAACATAATCAAGAACATCATCAAGGAAACAACACATCGGAAAAAGCTAAGATTTGGAGAGTTTCTGGCGTAATCTGGTATTGTTTTTGGCTTAAACTCCTTGCCTTAGGGCAAGGGGCCTTGGCAATATTGGTATTGTTCTAGATTCTGATCTTCTTATTTCATAAACTTCTGGTGTGTTAACGTGGTTTGGGAGGTAGTGAAGAGAAGGAACAAGGGGCACGAAAAGTTCAGGGTATCGATCTGGACAAAAAACAGAGGAAAACACTTAGGGAATCAAGAGATAATCACCTCTTTCTTTTTCACTGAATATCTTGAAAACTATAATGCTAAGGACATGTCAAGAGTTTTCATGGATTATGGTATTTTAGTGGAAGTGTTTATTCCAGCTAAGAGAGGCAGAAGAGGAAAACGGTATGGATTTGTCAGATTTAGAAGAGTTGAAGTTGAGAGAGGCTTGGCTATCTCATTGGACAACATTCAGATTAAGGGAAGGAAACTTTTTGTCAACAAGCCAAGATTCAACAGGGAAAGATTGGTCATTGGAGAAAACAAGACTAGAGGATAAACAGAACAGACAATAACAAGAACATATGATGCAAGACCATCGTGGAAGAAGACTGGGAGGAATAACTCATATGTTGATATTGTCAAGGGGAGAGGTAGAATACCAGAAAATGATCAAGGTTATATTCA
Source organism: Lathyrus tuberosus (assembly GCA_022829125.1). Taxonomy (NCBI): domain Eukaryota; kingdom Viridiplantae; phylum Streptophyta; class Magnoliopsida; order Fabales; family Fabaceae; genus Lathyrus; species Lathyrus tuberosus. The sequence goes on from JALAZF010000193.1 coordinate 7,164,138, forward strand.
AGTTAAAGGAAAAGGCAAAAAAAAAAAAAAAGAGACGAAACGAAATTGGAATGGGTTAAGTTTTAACATTGAAGAAAAAGAAATCAAGAGATTCGAAGAAGTGTTTGTGGGAGTCATAAAAACACCTGGAAATTCCTATAACATTCAGGAAATATTCAACAGAGAAGGTTTTTTTCACGTTAAGATTACACCAATGGGAGCGAAAATGTGCCTAATTGAAGACATTGAAGAGAATGCGGTAAGAACGTTGATTAAGGAAGAAGAAGAGTGGCTGCAAAACTGGTTTGAGGATATCAGAGAATGGTCTCCGGCAGATGTGGACAAAGAAAGGCTCACATGGATCAAATGCTTTGGGGTTCCATGTCACGCTTGGAGAAATGATTTCTTCAAATACATCTCAAGTAGAGTAGGAAAATTCGTTTGTTTTGATGAGGAAACAAAAACTCATTCTAAATTTGATGTCGCGAGAATCCTGATTAAAACAAAGTATACCAGCGACTTGAACGAGGTGATCAACATTCAAATCAATGGAGTCTTGTTTTGTATTAAGTTATTAGAGGACAATCATGGTCCTAAGAGAATAAGATTACAAGATAAAAAGGAAGAATACATTGATTCAGAGGAGTCATTCGTGGAGGACACCGAGGAAAATTCGGAAGACGGTGAGGATGAAAAAGAAGATGCTTTCAATGGAGGATAACACAAGAGAGAAGAAGATAAAGAAACTGTCAAAGAAAGCAACACTCAGGAGGAGGAAGTTGTTAGGAAAGCGTCAGAACTAGGCATGATTAAAAAGGTTGATAGGATGGAAAAGCAGGTTTTTACGCATCAAGACCCTGTTACCTTGGGAAAGGCCATCGAAGTGCAAAAGTCTTCTCAAAAGGTAACTTTTGGAAGATGTGGAGAAAAGCATCAGATTAAAGAGTCAGAAAAAGGACGGGAGAAATTTAATGTAAAAGACCCAAAAGATGGACAAATGGGACATGAGAAGAGAACTAAAAATCATAGGGGGGAGACTACAATGTTAGAGGATCAGAGTACAGAAAGAAGAAGTGGGCGGGAGATTTTGAACTTCAACCCAATTGGCAATAATAAGGACTTGGGCTTAAAATGCTGTTCTGACATAAACAAAAAAGGGGAAGGGCCCAACTCTATTATACCTTACATTTCAGATACTATTGGGCCTTCTAATGTAAAGCTTAATAGAAAAAAGAAGTCCTTGTCTGAAATTTACGAGAATATGCAAATACCTTATGCACCATCTTATTTCTCTACCCTGTTACACTCATCTATCTTAAGAAAGCCTGTCAATATTTCAAGTGATACTATAGAAGAACCTAACTCCTTTTCTGGAACAGAAGAATGTAGTTCAAAATACTCGAGGGGGGGGGGTCTATTCTTTGTTGTGGATCGATTTCAGATAATGATGTGGTCACAGGCAATGAAAGGATCAAGAGGAATCATGAGGATGTCCCTAAAAAGGCGTGGGCATTATTGAAGGATATGGGAATAGAGGGAGAAGAAGATGACGAGGCTCTTGAAAGCACTATAAGGAAATTAGAAAGAAGGGATAGAGCTAGATTTCAAAATGTGAGGGAGGCATATCTAACTATTCCATGAATATTATTACTTTAAACATTCGAGGGTGTAACTCTATCATTAAAAGAAAGAGAGTTAAACAATTGATAGAAAAGGAGAAGATAGAGTTTTGTATGCTACAAGAAACAAAAGTTCAACATATGGATAGCAACTTTGCCACGAGCATTTGGGGAGGTGGAGATCTAGATTGGTCGGCATCAGACTCAATTGGTCAATCAGGAGGTATGATATCATTATGGAACAAAAATTCTTTCATTGTTGTGTTTAGTTTTTCTGGACCTGGATTTTTAGGTGTACATGGGATATGTAATCAGAAAGCAATATATGTGGTGAATATATACTCTTCTTGTTTATTACATGAGAAAAGGTGATTATGAGAGGAGCTAATTAGATTGAAAACTAAGTACTCCAATGGTGAGTGGATCATTGGGGGGGATTTCAATGCTATAAAGGATAAAGGAAAAAGGAAAGGCAAGGGGGCAATGAAAACTGTTGATATAGAGGAATTTAGAATATTCATTGAAGACATGGAGTTAATTGATTTACCTGTAGTGGGAAATAGATTCACATGGTTTAACTCGAATGGAACTTGTAAGAGCAGGCTAGATAGATTTCTAGTATCGGATGATTTATGCAGAATTTGGAAAGCTACTCATCAGAAGGTGGGAAAGAGGGATGTTTCTGATCATAGACCTGTCTCTTTGGTCTTAAACGATAGGAATTGGGGTCCTAAGCCATTCAAAATCATTAATGCTTGGCTGGATCATCCTGATTTCTTACATTATGTGAAAGATGTATGGGATTCATGCCATCCAAAAGGAGATGCTTTTAACATTTTGTTTCAAAAATTGAAGTTGCTCAAATCAAAATTGAAATGGTGGAACATTTATTTTTGGGATATTGGATCTCAAAGTAGAGGAAGACATAGAGAAACTTAATTCATTAGAAGATGAGATGGCTGAGTGGGATTCTGAGATACCTGACAGGATCTTGAAGAAGAGAAGTGAATCAATAGAAGGCATGTGGAAGAATATGCATTTCAAAGAAAGTTTGTTAGCCTAAAAGGCGAGGACAAAGTGGAATGTGGAGGGAGACTGTAACACCCAAAATCGGTAAGAATATTTATTTAATTTATTTAAATATAATATTTGTGAATTTTCGGTGAATTTTGGTGGTTTGTGTTGACGTTGGCATTTTTGTGGAGTTTTGGTTATTTAATTAAATAATAGTATATAATATAGTATATATTAGTATTATTAGTAATTTAAATAATATTAAAGGAATTAAGGGTAAGATAGACTTTTGAGGAGGATTAGTGAGGGTATTATTGGGAAAGCCCATTTTAGAAGCCCAAAGGTTTAACAAAAAGGAGAATTTGAGAGGAATAGGTTTCATTTGGTCAGAATGTGAAAAGAAGGCAAGAGCTCTGAGGAAAAAGGGAAAGGTGAGGATTCGAGAAGGTTTTCAAAGACTCAATAGAGAAAGCTTCGAATCGACAATCTAAGGTATAGGGAGTATTGCCTTTGTTGTTTTCAATATAGGAATTCGATGTATTTAAAGTGGATTTTGAGGTTTATGTGGGTTTATGGGATTTATGAGTAAACTGATGATTTGCGCGTATTTTGTGAATCAATTATTAAGGGTTGAATTGAATCGGATAAAATAGACCTTGAGGGTGATTTTCCCTGTCGATGTTGTTTCGACCTTGTGGTGAAAGGGATTTATGGGGTTTATGAGAATCTTGAGAGTTTTTGAAGGTTTAGGTGATTTAAGGTTTCGAATAGTGTAACGGATCGACCTAATAGTCGTAGGTTTTATGCCTTTGATTACCATAATGCCTTAGGAATGTTGTAGGGATGTTTTTGGGGTAATTGGGGTTGAAATTGTAAGAGCTTTTGGGTCTGATATGCTACTGATGCGTAGCAGCGATTTCCTTAAATCGCAGGTTCGCAAAGAGAACGTTTCCTTTGCAAGGTGAACACTCACCCCAGACTCGTAAAGCGAGCAGCGCAGCGAATACGCGATAATTTGTTTGATGATACTGGAATGAATTCTAAAGTGTGACATTTAATTCGCAAAGCGAACGTCCCAGCGAGTGGATTCGCAAAGCAAATGAGGGTGGCGAGCGAGAGACAAAATGGAAACCCTCTGGTTTTTGTATCGGATTTTGGGTTTCGTTGGCAACTCGCAAAGCGAACGCCAAAGCGAACAGGTTCGCACAGCGAACTCAGTAGCGAACGCCTGCTGTTCGCGAAATTTTGTTTTATGATTCTGTGCTGTCTTGATGTTTTGGTGCTGATATTTTTCTGATGATTTACCATGATGTTACTGATGAATATGAGATGATGTTTTGTGATGTTTGACGAATATACGATGACATGATTAATATGAGAACTGATGAATGATGATGCACATAAATGATTTTTTTGATGATGATGATTAATGACGTTGCGTATCATGCATTCATAGCATTTTAGTGATGATGTTAGACTTCAATCCCATTGTGTGGATTTGAGGTAAATTTTGACGTGCTCCGGTTCTTGTGTGGAACCGATCCTAATGATGGGGATCTTGGGAGGGTGATGACCTAGTGTCCATCGACTGTGACGATTGGTACCACATGCATGTGTCTTGTTGTGCATTGCATTTGTTTGGCATTGATGTATTTTATGATGTTGTGATTTGATGTTTTCCTTGTGATAACCCTGAAGATGTTGTATATGATGATGACACCATTTTATGCATATCCTGTTTTTATATTGATTATAGTGAATTGTGATTACTCACCCTGCCGTTTGAATGTTGCCTCCACGTGGGTAACGTGCAGGTGATCAGGCTTAGCTGTGGATGCCTTCGAGGACTTTTGAAGTTTAATTGCTTTTGGTAGATGTAGAGGGTCTTGATCTGATATTGTAACATCGGGTTGGGTCGTTGAGTTGAACCATTGTTGAGTTATTATTTTTGTTGTTATTTGATTATTGTGGTTTCTATTTGAAAACCTTTTTAATTTTTGGATTATTTGTGGTTATGGTGGTTCCGCTGCTGTTTGATGGCTTTTGATTTATTTTGAGGAATAGCCCGTTGTTTATAGAGCAATTGTTTTATTTTGAGTTTATTGAGAAATGTGCACCCTTCTGGGGTGGTTTTTACTCTGATAAATTGTGTATTTATCGTGATTAATTGTGGGGTAGAAAGGGGTGTTACATTAGTGGTATCAGAGCATGGTTGGTCCGTCCAGCCAGGTTTTACTTGATGTCAGTCCCCTGTTAGTCGACAAGTGTGTGTACACTGTCGATGTTTTAGTTCTTCTAACCTTGTTGGTGGTGTGCAGGATGGCTGGAAGAAATTGCAATTGCTGATGTGTTGGAATCAGTTGTTAATGTGGTGGATCAGCTCAATCTAAATGGTGGAGCTCTAGATGAGTTTCGTGTTTTCAGGAAGTTTCAGAGGAACAATCCACCAACTTTTGTGGGTACGCATGATCCAGCAAGTGCACACAAGTGGCCGAAGGCGATCGAGAAGATCTTCCGGGTGATGGGGTGTATTGAAGAACAACAGGTTCAGTTTGGAACGCATATGCTGGAAGAAGAGGCCGAGGATTGGTGGGATAACACCCGCCAGAGACTCGCAGATGTTGGCACTGTGATAACCTCGGTTGTGTTTAAGCAGGAGTTTATGGAGAAGTATTTTCCAGAGGATGCTCGTGGCAAAAGAGAAGTGAAATTCCTTGAGCTAAAGCAAGGAGATATGGCTGTGGCAGAGTACGCCGTAAAGTTCGAGGCACTGGTGAAGTTCTGTCCGCACTACAACCGTGTTGATGCTGAGATGTCCAAGTGTCTCAAGTTCGAGAATAGGCTGAGACCGGAAATTAAGCAGGGTATTGGGTATCAATAGATCTGCAGGTATGCTGAGTTGGTTGACAAGAGCAGAATCTATGATGAGGATAGCCGAGCTCGATCTTCTCACTACAAGCAGCTGAGTGAGAAGAAAGGGCAGTATAGGGGGAAACCTTATATAACTTCAGCTAACAAAGGGAAGCAGAAGGCTTCCGAGGGGAAAAAGATAAGTGGGGGAGCAGCTCCCGCTTCTGGGAAGTGTTATAAGTGTGGCGAGCAAGGCCACCGTGCTGATGTGTGCACCAATAATGTGGTGAGGTGCTACAAATGTGGTAAGAAGGGTCATAGGGCTACTGAATGCAGAGATGATAGTCCAACCTGTTTCAATTGTGGTGAGAAAGGTCATATAGGTACTCAATGTCAAAAGCCGAAGAAGACTGCGACTGCTGCTCAGACCAGTGGCAGAGTGTTTGCTTTGAGTGGTGCAGAAGTGCCAGAGAAGGACAACCTGATTCGAGGTACTTGTTTTATTAATAATATCGAGTTGGTTGCTATTATTGATACTGGTGCTACTCATTCTTTTATCTCGCTTGAATGTGCTAATAGATTGGGTTTGAAATTGGCTTATATGAATGGTAATATGGTAATAGAAACTCCAGCTAATGGTTATGTCACTACTACCCTTGTGTGTTTGAGATGTCCTGTGACGATTTTTGGGAAGAGTTTTGTGATGGATTTGGTGTGCCTACCCTTGCACTAAATTGACGTGATCTTTGGAATGAACTGGTTAGAGTTCAACCGTGTTCATATCAATTGTTATAACAAGACTGTAGAGTTCCCTGAGATAGATGATAGTGAGGAGTTGATGTTCTTGTCTGCTAAATAGGTAGACGAACTTATGGGAGATGAAGCCTTGGTGTTTGCAATGTTTGCATCATTACAGATTGATCGTGAAGCTGCGAGTGTCGACTTACCTGTTGTATGTGAATTTCCAGATGTGTTTCCAGATGACATCAGTGATTTTCCTCCAGAGCGTGAAGTAGAGTTTGCAGTGGACTTAATACCTGGTACGAGTCCAGTGTCGATGGCTCCTTACCGGATGTCCGCTTCTGAGTTAAGTGAATTGAAGAAACAGTTGGAAGAGCTGCTTGAGAAGATGTTTGTTCGACCAAGTGTTTCCCCGTGGGGTGCTCCTGTACTGTTAGTGAAGAAGAAAGACGAAAGTATGAGGTTGTGTGTTGACTATCGGCAGTTGAATAAAGTGACTATCAAGAATAAGTATCCACTTTCGAGAATTGATGATTTGATGGATCAACTGGTGGGCGCTTGTGTGTTCAGTAAGATTGATTTGAGGTTGGGTTATCATCAGATTCGTGTTAAGCCTGATGATATTCCGAAGACAGCTTTCAGGATGAGGTATGGTCACTATGAATACACTGTGATGCCGTTTGGTGTATCCAATGCACTTGGTGTGTTCATGGAGTACATGAATTGGATTCTCCATGAATATTTAGATCAATTTGTGGTGGTTTTCATTGATGATATTCTGATATATTCTAAATCAGAAGAGGAGTATGTTGAGCATTTGAGAACTGTGTTGCAAGTATTGAAAGAAAAGAAGTTGTATGCAAAGCTTTCCAGTGTGAGTTCTGGTTGAAGGAAGTGAGTTTTCTTGGCCATGTGATTTCAAGTGGTGGAATTGTTGTTGATCCTTCTAAGATTGATGTTGTATTACAGTGGGAGACTCTGAAGTCTGCTACCGAGATACGAAGTTTTCTGGGTTTGGCGGGTTATTACCACAAGTTTATTGAAGTCTTTTCTAAGTTGGCATTACCTTTGACTCAATTGACTCGGAGGGGGTCAAGCTTTTGTGTGGGATGTAGCTTGTGAAGAGAGTTTTGTGGAATTGAAGAAGAGGTTGACGACCACTCCAGTGTTGATTTTGCCTAATCCGAGCGAATATTTTGTGGTGTATTGTGATGCGTCGAAGATGGGTCTTGGTGGAGTATTGATGCAGAATGGACAAGTTGTTACCTATGCTTCGAGGCAATTGCGATTTCATGAGAGGAATTATCCTACACATGACTTAGAGTTGGCCGTGGTGGTGTTTGTGCTGAAGATTTGGAGACATTATCTGTTTGGCTCTAAGTTTGAAGTGTTCAGCGATCATAAAAGTCTAAAGTACTTATTTGATCAGAAGGAATTGAATATGAGGAAGAGAAGGTGGTTAGAGCTGTTGAAGGATTTTGATTTTGATTTGAGTTATCATCCAGGCAAAGCAAATGTAGTGGTTGATGCATTGAGCAGGAAGTCATTGCATATGTCGATGCTTATGGTGAAAGAATTAGAACTGATTGAGCAATTCCGAGATTTGAGTTTGGTATGTGAAGAGACCTCCGGCAGTGTAAAGTTGGGAATGTTGAAGTTGACTAGTGGTATTCAAGAAGATATCAGAGTGGGACAACAATCTGACTTGAAGTTGGTTGACCAATTGACATTAATCAATCAAGGTAACAGAGGAGAATTCCGGATTGACGAGAATGGTGTGATGAGGTTTCGGGATAGGGTATGTGTTCCAGATATTCCAGAAATCAAGAAGAGTATTTTAGAAGAAGGACACCGAAGTGGGTTGAGTATTCACCCCGGTGCTACGAAGATGTACCAGGATTTGAAAAAGTTGTTTTGGTGGCCAGGTATAAAGAAGGATATTGCAGAGTTTGTTTATGCATGCTTGACGTGTCAGAAGTCGAAGATTGAGCATCAGAAGCCTTTAGGTATGATGCAACCTTTGAATATTCCAGAATGGAAATGGGATAGCATTTCCATGGATTTTGTGTCGGGATTGCCGAGGACTGCTAAGGGAAATGATTCAATTTGGGTGATCGTGGACATATTAACTAAATCGGCTCATTTCTTGCCGATGAAGATTAATCATTCTATGCAGAAGCTAGTCGAGATGTACATCGAGGAGATTGCGAAGTTACATGGGATACCTTCGAGCATTGTTTCAGATAGAGATCCAAGATTTACATCGAGGTTTTGGAAGAGTTTGCAAGATGCTTTGGGTACTAAGTTGAGGATGAGTTCTTCCTATCATCCGCAGACGGACGGTCAGACAGAAAGGACTATCCAATCCTTAGAGGATTTGTTGAGGGCTTGTGTGTTGGATCACGGAGGATCTTGGGATAGCCATTTACCGTTGATTGAGTTCACGTACAATAATAGTTTTCATGCTAGTATTGGAATGGCGCCCTATGAAGCTTTGTATGGGAGAAGGTGTAGGACTCCTTTGTGTTGGTATGAGTCGGGCGAGAGTGTTGTACTCGAACTTGAGATTGTGCAAGAGACGACTGAGAAGATTAAGATGATCCAATAAAGGATGAGAGCGTCGCAGAGTCGCCAGAAGAGCTACCATGATAAGAGAAGGAAGACCCTTGAATTCCAAGAGGGTGATCACGTGTTTTTATGGGTGACGCCAATGAATGGTGTGGGTCAAGCTTTGAAGTCTAGGAAGCTCACTCCACATTTTGTTGGTCCATATCAAATATCGTAGAGGATAGGAGAGGTAGCCTATCGAATCGCTTTACCGCTATCACTTGCGAATTTGCATGACGTGTTCCATGTGTCTCAGTTGAGGAAGTACATTTCGGATCCGTCGCATGTGATACAGATGGATGATGTACAAGTGAGGGATAACCTGACACTGGAAGCTTTACCTGTGCGTATTGACAGTCGAGAGATGAAGCAACTGCGGGGTAAGGACATAACTTTGGTGAAGGTGTTGTGGGGTGGACCGGCTGGCGAAAGTTGGACTTAGGAACGTGAAGATCAGATGAAGAAGTTGTATCCGACTCTATTTCTTTGAGGTAATTTTCGAGGGCGAAAATTCTTTAAGTGGGGGAGAGTTGTAACACCCCAAATCGGTGAAAATATTTATTTAATTTAATTAAATATAATATTTGTGAATTTTCGGTGAATTTTGGTGGTTTGTGTTGACGTTGGCATTTTTGTGGAGTTTTGGTTATTTAATTAAATAATAGTATATAATATAGTATATATTAGTATTATTATTAATTTAAATAATATTAGAGGAATTAAGGGTAAGATGGACTTTTGAGGAGGATTAGTGAGGGTATTATTGGGAAAGCCCATTTTAGAAGCCCAAAGGTTTAACAAAAAGGAGAATTTGAGAGGAATATGTTTCATTTGGTCAGAACGTGAAAAGAAGGCAAGAGCTCTGAGGAAAAAGGGAAAGGTGAGGATTCGAGAAGGTTTTCAAAGACTCAATAGTGAAAGCTTCGAATCGACAATCTAAGGTATGGGGAGTATTGCCTTTCATTGTTTTCAATATAGGAATTCGATGTATTTAAAGTGGATTTTGAGGTTTATGTGGGTTAATGGGATTTATGAGTAAATTGATGATTTGAGGGTATTTTGTGAATCGATTATTAATGGTTGACTTGAATCGGATAAAATAGACCTTGAGGGTCATTTTCCCTATCGATGTTGTTTCGACCTTGTGGTGAAAGGGATTTATGGGGTTTATGAAAATCTTGAGAGTTTGTGAAGGTTTAGGTGATTTGAGGTTTCGAATAGTGTAACAAATCAACCTAATAGTCGTAGATTTTATGCCTTTGATTACCATAATGCCTTAAGAATGTTGTAGGGATGTTTTCGGGGTAATTGGGGTTGAAATCGTAAGAGCTTTTGGGTCTGATATGCTACTGATGCATCGCAGTGATTTCCTGAAATTGCAGGTTCGCAGAGCGAACGTTTCCTTCGCAACGCAAACACTCGCCCCAGACTCGCAAAGCGAGCAGCGCAGTGAATGCGCGATAATTTTTTTGATGATACTGGAATGAATTCTGAAGTGTGACATTTAATTCGCAAAGCGAACGTCCCAGCGAGTGGATTCGCAAAGCGGAGGAGGGTGGCAAGTGAGAGACAAAATGGAAACCCTCTGGTTTTTGTATGGGATTTTGGGGTTCGCTGGTAGCTCGCAAAGCGAACGCCAAAGCGAACAAGTTCGCACGGAGAACTCAGTAGCCAACGCCTGCTGTTCGCGAAATTTTGTTTTATGATTCTGTGTTATCTTGATGTTTTGGTGTTGAGATTTTTCTGATGATTTACCATGATGTTACTGACGAATATGAGATGATGTTTTGTGATGTTTGACGAATATATGATGACATGATTAATATAAGAACTGATGAATGATGATGCACATAAATGATTTTTTTGATGATGATGATTAATGACGTTGTGTATCATGCATTCATAGCATTTCAGTGATGATGTTAGACTTCAATTCCATTGTGTGGATTTGAGGTAAATTTTGACGTGCTCTGGTTCTTGTGTGGAACCGTTCCTAATAACGGAGATCTTTGGAGGGTGATGGCCTAATGTCCATCGACTGTGACGATTGGTACCACATGCATGAGTCTTGTTGTGCATTGATGTATTTTATGATATTGTGATTTGATGTTTTCCTTGTGATAACGTTGAAGATGTTGTATATGATGATGACGCCATTTTATGCATATCCTGTTTTTATATTGATTATAATGAATTGTGATTACTCACCCTGCCTGTTTGAATGTTGCCTCCACGTGGGTAACGTGCGGGTGATCAGACTTAGCTGTGGATGCCTTCGAGGACTTTTGAAGTTTAATTGCTTTTGGTTGATGTAGAGGGTCTTGCTCTGATATTGTAACATCGGGTTGGGTCGTTGAGTCGAACCATTGTTGAGTTATTATTTTTGTTGTTATTTGAGTATTGTGGTTTCTATTTGAAAACCTTTTTAATTTTTGGATTATTTGTGGTTATGGTGGTTCCGCTGCTGTTTGATGGCTTTTAATTTATTTTGAGGAAAAGCCCGTTGTTTACGGAACAATTGTTTTATTTTGAGTTTATTGAGAAATGTGCACCCTTCTGAGGTGGTTTTTACTCTGATAAATTGTGTATTTTCCGTGATTAATTGTGGTGTAGAAAGGGGTGTTACAGAGACAACAACTCAAAATTCTTCCATTCAGTTATCAATGCAAGGAGAGCTAACAACATTTCAGCCTTGAACTTAGGAATGGATGAGCAAGAGAAGGTGGAATTAATAAAACAACATATCCATGATCAATACGAAGACAAATATAAGGAGGAACAGAGAGGAGGTATTAATTTGGATCTAAATGCTCTAGAGAAACTGAACGACGAGGATAATAGAATGATATCAGAACCTTTTTCTTCTGAAGACATCTAAGAAGCAATTTTCTCTTGCGATGGCAATAAAAGCCCAGGTCTAGACAGACTCAACTTAAATTTCATTCGGAAAACATGGGAGATTGTAGGAGGGGACTTAAGCAACTATATCATAGAATTCCAAAAGAAGGCAAAACTACTAAAGGCCTTTTGCTCATCATTCTTTGTCTTAATACTCAAGAAAGATAATCCTCAATCATTAAATGAATTTAGGCCAATTGCATTGATTAGGAGCATTCATAAGATCCTTTCAAAAATTCTGGGAAGGAGAATGAGCAGGATCATGGGGAAATTAGTATCTTGTTCTCAAACTGCGTTTGTACCTGGAAGACAACTACTCGATGGAGTACTGGTGGCAAATGAAGTCTATGACTTCATGATGAAAAGGAAGAAAAGAGGATACATGTTTAAAGTAGATTTTACACAAGCCTGTGATTGTGTAAATTGGAGTTTCATGATCAAAATCATGGAAGCCATGAACTTTAGTCAGACTTGGATAGAGTGGATTAGAGGATTAATTTGTAACAGTTATGCTTCTGTTCTTGTGAATGGAAGTTCTTCCAAAGATTTCAAAATTCAAAGGGGACTCAAACAAGGAGACCCACTGTCTCCTTTTCTTTTTGTCTTAGTAACAGAGTCTTAGTAACAGAAAGCATGGCAATGATAGTGAGGAATGCTATAGATAATAACTTATTCAGAGGTATAAAATTGGATGAGGAAACTTCTTTCTATCTCCTACAATTTGCAGATGACACAGTGATATTTTGTGATGAGACATGGGTCAGTATGTGGACTATCAAGACAATATTGAGAGATTTTGAAATAGTTTCAGGATTAAAGGTGAACTATAGCAAAAGTAACTTGTATGGTGTGGGAATAGAGAACAACATGTTGGAAGCTGCTTCAGACTTTTTGGCGTGTAAAATCGGTAAATTCCCTTTCAAATTCTTAGGATTGACTGTTGGAGGAAGACACAAGACATCACCATTTTGGAAATCAGTCTTAGACACAATCAAAGCTAGATTGTCACTTTGGAGAGGAAGACTTCTTTCTATTGGAGGTAGGGTAACACTAATAAATTCTGTTACCACTAACCTACCAGTACACTACCTATCCTTTTTTATGGCTCCAACAAGAATTACAAAGGAGATAAAGGCAATCCAAAGGAAGTTTCTTTGGGCTGGAGATTGTGACAAAAGGTGTATATCATGGGTGAAGTGGTTAAAGGTTTGCAAACCAAGAAACCAAGGTGGTTTAGGAATCAAGGATGTGACTTTATTCAACCAAGCATTAGTTTCAAAATGGATTTAGAGATTGGAGTATGAGAAAGATGCAGTTTGGAGTGGAGTCATAAAGGCCAAATATGGTAGTGATCCTCAGCAGCTTTGTATTCTACATAATTACAACAACCCAAGACTAGAATCAAGGTGGTGGAAAGACCTCATGTGGCTTGCAAGATCATCAAATGACAAGGGAATCTATAATTTGTTAACTTTGAAGGTTGGAATGGAGAAAAGGCATTATTCTGGCAATCTAGATGGGTTGGAGGAAAAACTCTTAAACTACAATATCCTGATCTATATAATGCCTCAGCTGATCAGAATATATTGATCAAGGATTGTGGTGATTGGGTTGAAAATGAATGGAAGTGGAATCTTATAGGCAAGAATGTGATTCTGAGTGAAACAGATGGTGGACAAGGAGCAGAGTTATCTTGTCTAATGGAGGAAATGAAACTTAATGGACAAGAAGAAGACATAATTGTCTGGCCAAGAGGTCCTGATAACAAATTTAGTGTAAAGGCTTGTTACATGAGTTTGATTCAAAGAGAGGAGGAAGATGAAATAAGCAATAATCTTGGAGAAGCATTGGATTATCTTTGGAAGATTATAGTTCCACTTAAAGTGAAAATCTTTGACTGGAGATTACTACTTAATAGGCTGCCAACCAGAAAAAATCTAGCAGAAAGAGGCATCATAACATATCCTCATCAGCAGGCTTGTATGTTCTGTTTCCAAGATATTGAAGACATATCTCATGTTTTCTTAACTTGTAGAAAATCGGTTCTATTTTGGAGGGAGATAGAAAAGTGGCTGGACATGAAGTTTCCTTGTATATATAACTGCATTGAATCATTATTACAGTGGGCTAGAATGCAAGGAAAAGGTAAGATATTAGCATACATATGGCTGGTGGGATGTTGGAACATTTGAAAATATAGGAATCTAATTTTGTTCAACGATGCATTCATGGAACCGAGGGAGATTTTTCTCTCTGTCATCAACACTTCTTGGAATTGGAGTATTTTGAACAACAACAACAATAGGAGAGAAGACTATTATGCTTGGTACAAGAGGCCTAAGGATATGTTATAGAAGACCTTTGATCAGTTTTGGAGTATTAGGCACAATTCTAATTTGTACTTTGTTTATTTAGAAGTCCTTAATTTTTTGAAATTGTATCAGGTTTTGGGTTTCTGCACAAGGAATGATATTGCAGTGCCTTTGTATTTTTTGATCCATGCACTTTGCAGGTTCTGATTTTGGCTTGTTTTAAGCCATTAATGTTATTGATTATTAAAAAAAAAATGTATTCAAAATAATTACGAATAATAAAATGATGATCAATTATTTACTTCTTTTGTTGATATGTATAAAAGAAAAATCATTGGATTATAAATTACTTCAATAACCCATAGTAACAAACCACATATACTGTAAATTGCAAACCAGAAGTCACGGGAAAAAGAAGATGAAACAAACAAATGAAAAAAAATCACCATTTGGTTTGATTCCAAGCACTAATATGGATTATATTCTATGACCATTCATATTGATCACATTCAAGAGTTCGTTAATTATAGTGAAAGAGAGAAATTGGAAGTTCAATCAGTGATGAACTGCAGAATAATATAATGATAGTTAGTACTTTGAAGACATATAGAAAAGGTGAAGAATAACTTCATATATCTAAACATAGCGTATCTCTATAAACTTGTTGACAACGACATCAATATTATTTCTATTATCATGTCCCACAGTCAATGTCACTAAAAACTTAGACTTTCTCTTCATTTTCTATAGAATTTAAGTTATGCAATAGTTAGATTGATCATTAACAAGGTAACTCATAAATAAACAACAACAATTAATAACATCTATATGTTTCAAAGTCACAGTACACGGTATTTTCTATTTTTCTAGAAAAGTATCTACTTTAGTATTTTACCTATAATATAAAAAAAGATACATGTTTCCTTAATTACCGTAAATACATGTCATCTATAATATCATTCACCTGCATAGTAAATAACTATCAGAGACCATCTCTCACTAGGCCCATCCTATAGTCGGTGCAAATAAAAATCAAATAGGTTAAACACCTTTTTGCCCCCTGCCATTTGGGGCGAATTCCAAAAACAACTCTATAAAAAAAAACACAAATTTCATCCCCGTAATTTGGAGATTCCCTCATTTTAAATCTTTAGTGGATTTGGTTACTTAATTTGCCGAGGTGTCATTGTCATGCTGGCAGTTTTAGAATAAGTGATGCTTATAAATTAAATTGAAATCAAAGTCTTTGCATCTAGGGTTCGTGCGCAGCCAACAACTTCAACTTCAACTTCTACACGAGCTCCAATCAGTGGCAGGAAGCGCAAGTTCTGGGATCAATCGCAGTGGACGGAAAGCTCTAATTTGTGGGCACGACCTTCCTATGCAAATTTTTGTTTCAAATCAAAGTCAAACCCAGGAAGAAGATATTGGAAGTGTAAAAATTGGGGGGTTTGTTCGCTTTTCCTCATATCTCTAGTTCTTAATAGTTTACCAGATTTCGTTTTTTTAATGTTAATAGGTTTTCAATATTTTCCAGAAGGATGATGATTGTAATGGATTTCAGTGGGACGATGAACTTGACAGTGGAATACTTGAAGAACCTCGGTATGATGGATGTTCAATTGAAAGTGAAAAGATGTTAGAGGTTATGAGGAATTTGGGAGCAGAGTTTGGGAAGAATTTTGTACAGGAGTTTGGGATGTCAATGAACAGGAAGATTGAGAAACTGAAACTGAAGTCTGCAAAAGATCAGAAGATTATTAATGTCCTCACATACACTCTTATTACATCTTGGATTTTTTTTTTGCTTTTGTTTAGTACTAGGTAGAATTTGTTGTAAAAATACTATGTATTGTACCAATTCAGTTGTACTGTTTGTATGAACATTGAAATGAATGAAATTTGAACCATGTGTTTGACTTGGTATATTTGGTATGTTATTGGTATTTTACTGCATGAGAATTTGTAAATTGGTAAAGTGGTATGTTAAATTGCAACTGTCATAAACATACAAAACTCGCAACAGTCAATTGGTACTAAACTTACAGTTGTCATAAAGATACAAAATACCATTGTCAATTGGTACTAAACTTACAACTGTCATAAACAAAATACCATTGTCAATTGGGACTAAACTTACAACTGTCATAAACATACAAAAATTCCATACATCAAAATGCCATAAACTTCCATACGTCTACAATCAAAATTCCATAAACTTCCATAGACTGTTTTCATTTCTTCTTAGAGCTCACTTTCTTTTTCTTTTTGGGAGATTTGCTTGTTGGTGTTGGATTCACTATCTGAGATGACTGGGTTGTTTGGTACTCAACTTCTACTGAAGCCACTATTGCTTCAACTTGTGCATCAAACTCACCATCAAAGTAATCCACCTATATCTCTACAACACCAAATGCTAGAGGAAAGTACTGATCATTTGGATCTCTAGCCACAATAATAAGTAGTTGGCCACCATACTTTGTTTTCAAATGACAACCATCTACACCAATAAATGGTCTGCAACCATGGAGAAACCCTTTCTTGCAGCCATAAAAAAAATAGAAACTACCAAACCTTGGTGGAAGTGTTGGAATTGGCCTCTCCACATTGATCCTTGCAGTGTTGCCATCATTTTTTTTCTTAAGTTCTGCAGCATAACTATATAACATGGAATATTGCTTACATGAGTCACCTTCAATAATTTCTTCAGCTATGTGTTTGGCTCTCCATGCCCTTCCCTTAGAAATCCCAACTGAGTATTTGCTTCTTAGTTCTTCCATTACATCTGAAACTTTGACCTTGTTATTTCTTTGATTTTGTGGTTGGCACTTATTTTGCTAAAACTATTCTAGCAGCAAGATGTTGAAACAAGATGTTCTAATATTCTGCATTAAACATGTCGGATAAAGATGTCTCATCCTGGATCATAGGACATCGCGTCTGATTTTGGTTTAAAAGGAAGATTCTGTTGTTGGTATTTGTTACTGAATATTCTGTGAATATTTAGTTATCCTATGTGGCATCCAAAGTATTTTGGGTTGAGTTTTTGTGTGTTGGTTTTCGGATTTTCGACATTTTCTAAATATGGAGACATATTAGGAAACTTTAGATTGAAGACCTATTTTCATGGAGTTTATTTTTCAGAATTGTGTGCAGTCTCTTTGCTGCGTTTTGAAACCCAATCCAGTCCAGACTTAATGCTATATATTGACTGGTGTAAACCTAGTTTAGGTGTGGAACTTACGTGTGTTTTGTTAGGGTTTTTGAGTGTGATTTGTGAGCCTAACTGGTATCATTCTGATAACAGTACAAGGACTGGTTTTGTGTTGTAAGTTCTGTCAGTTACTCATAAGCTTTTAAACATTGAGTTTCTTGTGTGTCTATTCTCATAAGCTTTGAAGTATTGAGAATTATGTGTTTTGAAAGTGTGGCTTTCGTTTTGTTACTTGTGTTGAAAGGAACCAGTCACGGTTTGTGATTGAAGAGAGATTTGAGGAGGGCCTCATACCTAGGCGAGTCTTAGGTAGAAGTTATAGGAAATGTGGTGATTAAGTGAGCGGATTGTAACCGGGTGTGGTTGCTGTATGATCTGTGAATTGATACTATCGTATATTGATTTCGTCCCTGGCTTGGAAGCCCCCAGAGTAGGATTGTTGATCCGAACTGGGTAAACATATCACTGTGTTCTTTACTTTCTGCACTGTTATTATTATTGTTAACTTGTTCATTGTGTTGGATATCAGTGTCTCAACATCTGTGTAGGACATCTGATATCTGTACCAGAACTTCAATTGGCATCAAGAGCTTGCACCCTTGTTTGGTTTTGGGTGAGATTCAGGGAAGGTACTTTCTGGTGCAATGGACAAGGATGGAGGATTTTTGAACAAACCACCTATGCTTGATGGTTCCAACTATGACTATTGGAAACCAAGGATGGTAGCATTCATCAAATCCATGGATGATCAAGCATGGAAAGCTGTTATCAAAGGATGGGAAACCCCAAAGGTTAGAGATGCAAAGGGTAATCCTACTGATGTGGTGAAGGAAGAGGAAGACTGGGATGATGCAGACTACAAAGGGTCCTTGGGAAATTCCAAAGGCATGAATGCATTGTTTAATGGTGTTAACAAAAATATCTTCAGGTTGATTAAACACTGCACCATTGCAAAAGAGGCTTGGAAGGTCTTGAAGGTTGCTCATGAAGGGACTTCAAAGGTGAAGATGTCAAAACTTCAGCTTCTCACTACAAAGTTTGAGAATTTGAAGATGAAGGAAGATGAGAGCATTCATGATTTTCACATGAACATTATTGAGATAGCTAATGCTTCAAGTGCCCTAGGTGAAAAGATGTCTGATAGGAAACTGGTCAGAAAAATCCTCAGATCTCTACCTAAGAGATTTGACATGAAAGTGACTGCTATAGAGGAAGCTCAGGACATAGATAAGATAAAAATGGATGAACTTGTGGGATCACTTCAAACATTTGAACTGGGGATCAGTGAAAAGTTTGAAAAGAAGAAGAGTATAGCTTTTGTGTCAAATGCTGGTGATTCAGACGATGAAGGTAACCTGGTCAGAGATGAAGGGGTGTCTAAAGATCTGGTATTGCTTGGAAAACAATTTAACAAAGTGTTGAAAAGGATGGACTGGAAGTCAAGAGCAAATGTTCAGAACAAGTCACTTGACATCAGTAAAAACCAGGATGAAGGCAGAAGGTCCAGAACTGAAGAAGACTCCAATCAAGGGAAGAGAGTTCAGTGTTTTGAATGTGAGGGATTTGGGCATATAAAAACTGAGTGTCCCACGTATCTCAAAAGGCAGAAGAAGGTCTTATATGTGTCTTGGTCAGAAGGAGAGTCTGAGAGTGATCTTGAAGAAGAATCAGCAAGATTGGTGACAACCTTGACTGGAATCTGTAAATCTGATGGAGAAATAACTTGTGAGTCTGGTTCTGACAAAGAATCTTATATTGGAGAACTCACTAAGCAGGAAGTTATCACTGGGTTCTCAGAGTTGTGTATCAAGAATGAAGAGAGGTGCCAGATAATATTATAACAGAAGGTTCTGATAGCTCAACTAGAAGCTGAGAAGGAAGAACATCTATCAATCATTGCTGATCTTAAAGAGGAGGTTGTATGGCAAAAGTCAAAACTTAACAATATGACCAAATCTATAAGAATGCTGAACAATGGTTCCACGCAGCTGGATGAGGTTCTTCAGACTAGGGAAAAATGCTGGAAATGTACAAGGTCTTGGTTTTAACAATCAAGCAGAGAACTACAAGAAGTCTGTATTAAAGTTTGTTCCTCAGAAAATAAAGCAAGAGAAAAAGATGTCAAATCACATGTTTCACCATCAGATGAAACATCAGAAAATAGTATGTAGTTCAAAGTATAAACCATGGAGATGTCATTACTGTGGAAAGATTGGTCACTTAAAGTCCTTTTGCTACAATTTGCATGGTTATCCCAAAACTGCTCATCAACAAAATAAAGGACAGAATTAGGCTAAAGTAAAGAAAAGATGGACTCCTAGAAATATGATGGCTAGTTTCATAGCACATACCTCTCTCAGAGCATCTGCAAGGGAAGATTGGTACTTTGAAAGTGGTTGTTCAAGACACATGACTGGTGTGAAGAAATTTGTTAGTTCCTGGATTGGCTGGAATTTTGGTAAAACAAAGTATATTCAATGTTGATGTCAAGGTACTGATGTTGCAACATTGAAGTCTTAACACTGGGCTGTGTTAAGTAATTAATTGTTGAAGTTGGATGTCTGATGTCACACAGGTGATGTTGTAACATCAGATCTGCAGAATTAACAACAGCAGGTTGTGATGTTGTTAGGGTTGCGTATTAGCTGGAATTGTGGAGAGCAAGTTGTCTCATTGGATGCGAATATCTTGGGATAGATATTTGCTGCTGCATAGGAGATCTGTTGCAGATTTGTAGGAGATTTAAAAGGTTGAATATTTAAAAAGATTTTAGGAGAAAATCTGTTTTTAATATTCAGTTTTAAATAACAAATCTGGGAGATATTTTAGCAAGTCCAAGACCAATTCAAGGAGCTATATAAAGCGCACAAGACCAAAGGAAAAAGGTACAGAAAACATTCAGAAGATCAGAAGCTGAAGGCTTAGTGTATAGAGTTTGTTTAGAGTGCTTGTATTTACAATATTCTAGGGTTTGAATATGTGTTGAGTTTCTGTCCTCTCTAGAAGCTGTGAAGCAATAGAGAGTGTTTGCTTGATCGAAGCTGTGAAGTAAGATCAAGGGTACTCAAAGTGGTCTCTTTGAGAGTTTGTAAGGGATTGAGTGGTGTTCTCATACCTAAGTGGTGTCTTAGGTAGGAAGTCATTAGTAGAGTATAAGTTTAGGAGATTGTCAACGGGTTGTTGAGTCTGTAAATTATATCTACAAGTAGTGAATTCCATCCCTGGCTTGGTAGCCCCCAGAGTAGGTTGGCTGTAACCGAACTGGGTCAACAATTCTTGGTGTTATTTTACTGTTATTGATGTCCATTGTGCAGAGTGTGTTGTTGTGACATCACACCTTAACATCACACGTCTGATACCAGAATTTCAATTAGTATCAGAGCAGGCATCCTGTCTGTCTCTGGGTGAGATCTAGGGAAGTTACTTTCTGGTGAAAAGATGGACAAAGAAGTTGGAGGATTCGTCAACAGACCCCCTATTTTGGATGGATCCAATTATGACTATTGGAAACCAAGGATGACCACCTTCTTAAAATCCTTGGACAGCAGGGCTTGGAAGGTTGTTATTAAAGAGTGGAAAGCACCTGTTGTGTGTGAAAAAGATGATGTTGGCAAAGATAAAGAAGGCACCTCTAAGCCAAAGCCTGAAGAAGAGTGGACCAAGGAGGAAGACGAGCTTGCCCTTGGAAATTCCAAAGCTCTAAATGCCATATTCAATGGAGTGGATAAGAATATCTTCAGGTTAATCAATACCTGTGAAGTTGCTAAGCAAGCATGGGACATCTTGCAGTCTACTCATGAAGGAACATCTAGAGTCAAGATGTCAAGACTTCAGATTTTAATATCAAAATTTGAAAGCCTGAAGATGAAGGAAGATGAGACTATTCATGATTTCCACATGATTGTTCTTGAGCTGGCCAATGCATCTAGTGCTCTTGGAGAGAAGATGTCAGATGAAAAGCTTGTGAGAAAGATCCTTCGGTCCCTACCTAAGAAGTATAAGATGAAGGTTACTACCATTGAAGAATCACAAGACATCAGCAAGATGAGGGTTGATGAGCTCATTGGATCACTTCAAACTTTTGAGCTTGGTTTGAATGAGGAAGAACCAGAAAAGAAGCCCAAGAGTATAGCTTTGGTCTCCACTCCTGCAGAAGCTAAGAAAGTTACAGATGATGATTCTCAGGAAGATCTATCTCAAGCCATTGTTATGTTGGGAAGACAGTTCAACAAGGTGCTCAAGAGGATGAACAATAACTCCAGGCCTAATGTCAAGAACATCTCTTCTGACATCAGCAAATCAAAAGAGAAAGGTGAAGAAAAGACTGCTCATGAGAAATGTGTCCAGTACTTTGAATGTGAAGGTTATGGACATGTCAAGAAAGAATGCCCCACATTCTTGAAGAAGCAGAAGAAGGGCATGACAGTTTCCTGGTCTGAATCTGATAGTGAAAGTGAAGGCGAGTCAGCAAAGCATGTTAGAGCCTTAACAGGAACTGTTGTTTCTGATGATGATAGTGATGGAGAAATAACTTATGAGGAGTTAGCATCTACTTATCAAGAGCTGTGCTTAAAAAGTGCTGAGATTTGTCAAGAAAACAAGTGTCACAAGCAACAGATTGCTCAGCTTGAGAATGTAAAAGCCGATATGGAAAATGAAGTTGTACTAGTTAAATCTCAACTTGATCAGATGACAAAATCTGTTAGGATGATGAACAGTGGTACAACCACTCTTGATAAGATTCTTCAGTCAGAGAAAGTTGTTGGAGATAAATCAGGTATAGGATATGTGGTTGAGGAAAAGAGTTCTACAGAAGCAAGCACTTCTGGAACAAAGAAGGAGGTGTCCCAACCAATGTCTCAGCATCAAACAAAGAGACATGATTCTACACCTAAGAAGGTTACTCATCCACAGCCTCAGAATGTTAAGAAGAAGAATGCTCATCATCAGAAGAAGGTACAGTCTCAAGGAGCTAGTCAGTATATGCCACCTCAATATCACAAGAGCATGAAGGCTGCTAGGTTCAATCAGAACATGTTTCATCAACATCAGGGGAACATGTATGAATATGGATATGGATACAACAATGTTGTGCCTCATTACTGTGGAAGAAGGAAGCCTCATCACCATAGGAGACAGTCCAAAAGATAGTATCCTTACCATAGAAGACAGTCAAACTATGGTAGTAGAAGACAACAACCTTATCATAGAAGAAGAAATCAACACTATGGATGGCAGCACCAGCAACGTCATCATCATGGTGGTAGAAGGTTTAACCACTTTAGAGATGACAGAGTTAGATGCTTCTACTGTGGAAGGTTTGGACATATGCAGTACTCGTGTTTTAAACTGCATGGTTATCCACAATATGCTCCTCAACCCAGACAGAAGGAGGTCAGGCCCAAAGTAGTAAAACAATGGGTTCCTAAAGCTTAGGTCACATGTCTATTGGCTCACACATCAGATGGACATTTTTCTATGGATGCATGGTACTTTGACAGTGGATGTTCAAAGCACATGACTGGATCCAAGAAGCATTTGGTAGAGTTCAATCTTTGCCATGCAAATGATGTTATTTTTGGCAATGGTGAAAAAGGAGTAGTAGAAGGAATTGGAAGAGTGAAGAATCATGATGGTATTACTCTTGATAATGTGCTCCTTGTTCAAGGGTTGAGTGCTAATTTAATTAGCATAAGTCAACTTTGTGATGAAGGTTACAAGGTAAGCTACACCAAAGATGAATGTGTGGTAGCTGATGAGCAGAATGAGGTAATGATGAAGGGAGTAAGATCCAAAGATAATTGTTATCAGTGGATACCTCAAGTGGACAGCTTATCTAGTGATGATGTTGTAACATCAGATGGTGACATCAAGTGTGAAAGTATGGTGAAAAGTCAATCTGGGTTAATGACTTATGGTGCTGTTACTCCTAAGTTGGATGATGTGTTAAAAGCCAACTTGAGTAGTCAGTTATGTGAGCAAGATGAAGGAGTCAACAATGCTGATGGAAGGATCAAAAGTTGTGACCTTAAGAAGTGTTGGGAGCTGAATACTTGCAAGGCCAAGAAAGATGACAACCTGACTAATGACTCCTATAGTTCAGAAGAAAAATTTCACAAGTTGACAATCCTTAGGTTGGAAGATGCAGATGTTAGGACTGATGATGAACTAATTGCAAAATTGGTTCCTGGGGTTGCTAAACGACTGAAATCAAGGAAAAGGAAAGCTATTGAGTCACCTCCAAAGATGAGAACTGATAAGCAGAAGATCTATGTGGATGGTACTACAAAATCCAGGAGTAAAGTGTTCATCTCTTCCAGAAATAGGAAGATCAGAGATAAGTCAGATGATAATGTCCAGGATATCTCTCAAATGAAGGAAGCCGTTGTTGTTAGAACTTCTGAGAAAATTCAAAAGGCCATACTAGATAACATTCCTGTGCTTTTCATAAAATGGTGGAAGTATGTTCTGGAAAAAGAATTTGGTATAGATACTCTGGATATGGTTGAGTTTGCTAGGATATGGTTCAGAGAGGGTGTGGGAACTTATGGTATTTAGGTGTGTATGAATAAGTTACTCTGACTGTGTTTTATTGGGAGCTTCTTGAAGGACATCCTTGTGTAATGAGTCCTTTGAATGATGATGAGAAGCTGATGTCCCAAAAGATGTAACATCATGTTTACTGGTGGTTATATTTGGAAGATGATTGAGATTGGACATGTGGAATTGGATGCTCTAACATTTTTTGTCAGAAGAGGTGGAGATTATGGTCATGTGTTTAGTAGTTTGTTCTGGCAAAGCATGACTACTGTCTTTGAAGACTTCACCAATTTCAACAACTACTGGTGGATGTAAGGATAGAGGAATTGTGATCTCTTGAAGAGACTGGATCTCAATAAAGCTTATAAGTAAGCTAAGAATTTGTGGAGTTTGTGACACAGTGTTGAGTTTGGATTATTTTGCTGATAGTAAATCCAGTAGTGGAGCATATGTAATACCCTGGTGTCAAGAGTGTCAAGAGTATCCTTGGTGAAGGATGTCTTTGTTCTGGATCTGAAGCTTAGTGCTTACATTATATCTAAGGAGCATCTACATAGTCATACGGGAGAATGATGAAGTAGAAGGTTTGCCTTGGATGGTGAAGATGAATTGTATGATAGCCTTTGGAGAAAGGGACAGTGGTACCAAAATGCATGTACTCAGAAAATGTGCTCAAATGTTCATCTCCATCTAGAGCATTTGTTAATCATGACAGGGGGAGTACTTGTCTATGAATTTTGCAGCAAAGGTGCATTTATTATGAAGATTGCATGCTGATCAAGCTTGTGGAGATTGGTTGCATCTTATGAGGATATAATGTCAGATAGCATGTTATGACATTAGGCTGTTGATTGGTGTTTTGGTGTAGCCTTGAATGGTTCTAGTCATATGAAGCAAATTGTTTGAATCTTGTGCGCACATGCTTCTGAGGAGATGTCTGAAGACAAGATTGAATCATGGCCTTGAATAGATTGTACACTTGTCTTGATGTGTGTAAGAGGAGTTTACTTAGAGTCAGTGGAAGGCATTGTGAGTGTGCGTCAGAACTTGTGGATGATTGTGTGAAGCATTCCTGACTGGATGGATATGTCTAGATTTTCAAAATGTAGATATTGCTGACAGAAGAAGTATGGTTTTGTACCGGGTGTCATAGGACTTACTTGTTGAGGTTTGTCCAATTGTGGCTAAAAAGGGGGAGAAATAGTCAAGAGTCAGTCAAGATGCAAAAGGTACCTGCAATGGCAAGGAGTGCTGCTAGTTGTGATGCAGAAGTGCAAATATTGAGGGAGAGAGTTGTTGAACAGCTTGTATGCTGGTTCTTGCCTTGAGGGGGAGATCTATTCCATGCTGCTGGTTAGTACTGAAGTTTGTGTACAGCAAAGTATTGGAGGGTTTGTGCAGCATGCTGAAAGCATTGTGAAGTGTAGCTGTTTGTGAAGACTTGCTGCTGCTGCAAAATGTTGGAAATTTATTCAAGTTTTCCGCTGCTGAAGTCTCTGAAGGTGCAGAGATTTTTTTAGCCAAAATTAGCCAAAGGGGGAGATTGTTAGTTCCTGGATTGGCTGGAATTTTGGTAAAACAAAGTATATTCAATGTTGATGTCAAGGTACTGATGTTGCAACATTGAAGTCTTAACACTGGGCTGTGTTAAGTAATTAATTGTTGAAGTTGGATGTCTGATGTCACACAGGTGATGTTGTAACATCAGATCTGCAGAATTAACAACAACAGGTTGTGATGTTGTTAGGGTTGCGTATTAGCTGGAATTGTGGAGAGCAAGCTGTCTCATTGGATGCGAATATCTTGGGATAGATATTTGCTGCTGTATAGGAGATCTGTTGCAGATTTGTAGGAGATTTAAAAGGTTGAAGATTTAAAAAGATTTTAGGAGAAAATTTGTTTTAAATATTCAGTTTTAAATAACAAATCTGGGAGATATTGTAGCAAGTCCAAGACCAATTCAAGGAGCTATATAAAGCGCACAAGACCAAAGGAAAAAGGTACAGAAAACATTCAGAAGATCAGAAGCTGAAGGCTTAGTGTATAGAGTTTGTTTAGAGTGCTTGTATTTACACTATTCTAGGGTTTGAATAGGTGTTGAGTTTCTGTCCTCTCTAGAAGCTGTGAAGCAATAGAGAGTGTTTGCTTGATCGAAGCTGTGAAGTAAGATCAAGGGTACTCAAAGTGGTCTCTTTGAGAGTTTGTAAGGGATTGAGTGGTGTTCTCATACCTAAGTGGTGTCTTAGGTAGGAAGTCATTAGTAGAGTATAAGTTTAGGAGATTGTCAACGGGTTGTTGAGTCTGTAAATTATATCTACAAGTAGTGAATTCCATCCCTGGCTTGGTATCCCCCAGAGTAGGTTGGTTGTAACCGAACTGGGTCAACAATTCTTGGTGTTATTTTACTGTTATTGCTGTCCATTGTGCAGAGTGTGTTGTTGTGACATCACACCTTAACATCACACGTCTGATACCAGAATTTCAAAATTTTTGTCAGATATCAAGCCTCACTCTACCAATTATGTCACTTTTGGGGATGGATCAAAAGGTGAGATAAAAGGTGTTGGAAAGCTGGACTACACAGGACAACCAAATCTGGATCGTGTTCTATTTGTCAAAGGGCTGACTGCAAATTTGATCAGTATAAGCCAACTATGTGATCTAGGACTCAAAGTAAATTTCACAAAATCTGAATGCCTAGTAACCAATGAAGAAAATGAAGTTGTCATGAAGGGAACCAGGTCTAAGAATAACTGCTATCTGTGGAATCCTCAAGAATCAGAAAGTTTGTCTACCTGTTTGATGTCAAAGGAAGATGAAACCAAACTGTGGCATCAGAAATTGGGTCACTTACATTTGAAAGGGATGAAGAAAGTTCTGTCAAGTGAGGCTGTTAGAGGTATTCCCAAGCTGAAGATTGATGAGGATAGAATATGTGGTGAATGTCAAGTTGGGAAGCAAACAAGGATGTCACACAAAAAGCTTCAACATCTTACCACAACTTCTAGAGTTCTGGAGCTGCTTCACATGGACTTAATGGGACCTATGCAGGTTGAAAGTCTTGGTGGGAAGAAGTATGCCTATGTTGTCATTGATGATTACTCCAGATTCACCTGGATAAGCTTTATCAGAGAGAAGTCTGAAGTATTTGCAGCTTTCAAAGAATTGTGTCAAAGGATTCAACGTGAAAAAGATTGTGGTGTTGTACGAATCAGAAGTGACCATGGGAAAGAATTTGAAAATAGCAGGTTTGAAGAGTTTTGTTTATCTGAAGGAATCACTCATGAATTCTCATCACCAATCACTCCTCAGCAAAATGGTGTGGTGGAACGCAAGAATAGGACTATTCAAGAGTGTGTAAGGGTCATGATTCAATCCAAAAGGCTTCCATATCAATTTTTGTGCTGAAGCCATGAATACAGCTTGCTATATACACAATTGGGTGACTATCAGATCAGGTACTTCTGTTACTCTTTATGAGCTATGGAAAGGTAGAAAGCCAAATGTGAAATATTTCCATGTTTTTGGGAGTAAGTGCTATATCTTGGCGGATCGTGAGCAGAGGCTAAAGATGGATCCTAAGAGTGAAGAAGGGATATTTTTGGGATACTCTACAAACAGTAAAGCATATAGGATATTTAATTCCAGAACTAAGGTAATGATGGAATCCATAAATGTGGTGGTTGATGACTCTGGCAAAGACGAAGATGTCCTAGATGATGTTGGAACATGCTTTCCCATGAACAATGAAATCTCACAAGACACTGAGTCCATAGAAGATAACGCTCAAGAGACCGACATTAGACCTGAGAATGAAGAGGTAGAGGAT
This sequence comes from Lathyrus tuberosus, assembly GCA_022829125.1. Lineage (NCBI taxonomy): Eukaryota > Viridiplantae > Streptophyta > Magnoliopsida > Fabales > Fabaceae > Lathyrus > Lathyrus tuberosus. The sequence continues at coordinate 7,191,741 of JALAZF010000193.1, forward strand.
GCTAACAGGGGATCCTCTATAAGGGTCCAGAAGGATCACCCTAAGGAGTTGATTATTGGAAATCTGAATGAAGGTGTAAGAACCAGATCGACGGAGGTTGTGTCAAATGCCTGTTTTGTTTCAAAGCTTGAACCAAAGAATGTTAAAGAGGCATTGACAGATGAGTTCTGGATAAGTGCTATGCAGGATGATCTTTGTCAATTCAAGAGGAATGAAGTCTGGGAACTGGTACCACGACCAGCAGGAACAAATGTGATTGGAACAAAGTGGGTTTATAAGAATAAGTCTGATGAACAAGGAGTTGTTACCAGAAACAAAGCCAAACTATTTGCTCAAGGATACACACAGATTGAAGGAGTAGATTTTGATGAAACATTTGCTCCCGTGGCTCGATTAGAATCCATCAGATTGTTGCTAGGAGTGGCATATTTTTTGAAATTCAAATTGTTTCAAATGGATGTCAAGAGTGCCTTTCAGAATGGCTATCTTAATGAGGAAGTTTATGTTGAGCAGCCTAAAGGGTTTGTGGATCCAAATTTTCATGATCACGTCTACAAGCTAAAGAAGGCTTTGTATGGTTTGAAACAAGCTCCAAGAGCTTGGTATGAAAGGCTGACTGAGTTCTTAGTCAAACATGGATACATGAAATGTGGTATTGATAAAACACTCTTTGTCAAGGAGAAGGATGGGAAACTAATGATTGCTCAGATTTATGTAGATGAAATTATGTTTGGTAGGATGTCGGATGAAATGGTCCAACATTTTGTCAACCAAATGCAATCTGAATTTGAAATGAGCTTGGTAGGTGAATTGACTTACTTCCTTGGATTGCAAGTCAAGCAGATGGAAGATTCCATTTTTATTTGTCAGAGCAAATATGCGAGGAATATTGTGAAGAAGTTTGGATTAGATAATGCCAAGCACAAGAGAACTCCTGCTCCTACTCACTTGAAGTTATCCAAAGATGAAAAGGGAGTGAATGTTGAACAGAGTTTATACAAAAGCATGATTGGCAGTCTGTTGTATCTCACAGCAAGTAGGCCAGACATAACTTTTGCAGTTGGTGTATGTGCAAGATACCCAGCAGAACCCAAGGTCAGTCACATCAATCAAGTTAAGAGAATTCTTAAGTATGTGAGTGGTACATGTGATTATGGGTTGTTGTACTCCCATGACTCAAGTTCCATTTTAGTAGGATACTGTGATGCTGATTGGGCTGGAAGTGCTGATGATAGGAAAAGTACCTCTGGAGGTTGTTTCTTTTTAGGAAATAATCTTATTTCATGGTTTAGTAAGAAGCAAATTTCTGTATCTCTTTCTACTGCTGAAGCTAAGTACATAGCAGCTGGAAGTAGTTGTGCTCAACTGGTGTGGATGAAGCAAATGCTATCTGAGTATAATGTCACACAAGATGTCATGACATTATTTTGTGACAACCTGAGTGCTATTAATATTTCCAAAAATCCTATTCAACATAGCAGGACTAAGCACATTGATATCAGGCATCACTTCATTAGAGAACTTGTGGAGGACAAAGTCATAACTCTTGAGCATGTTAGCACAGAAAATCAGCTTGCTGACATATTTACCAAGGCTCTGGATGCAGTTCAGTTTGAAAATCTGAGGAGTAGACTTGGGGTTTGTATTCATGAAGAACTATAGCAATTAATGTTCTTTCTGGCTGCCAGACTAAAAGGAATAAAGGTAATTCTGGTAGTGCAACTTGTGCAGGTGTTTATGAAGGGAAAGATGCTGAAGTTTGTGCATGACATTTGGTCATGTGATGTTGTGCGCATCTACTTTTTGATGCTATTTATTCTGGTTTATGACTTGACCATTTCTCAAAATTAATAACTATTCTACTTGCCTTTGTCATATTTATGGCTAAAAAGGGGGAGTAGTGTGCTTGTGGTGTGCTTGTGCTGGTGCTGCAGTTGAGGGGGAGAATGTTGTTGTTGTGTTACTGCAGTTGAGGGAGAGTTGTTTTTTGGGTGTGAATTTTTTTTTTTGCTGCAATGCTGTGTTTTGTGTTGGTGTTATGGTGTGTTTTTTGCTCGCTGCTGTCTCTGATACTGTTGTTTTGCTGGTGTTATCTCTGCAAGATTGTTTGGTGTGTAGTTTTAGCCAAAATAAGCCAAAGGGGGAGATTGTTATTTCTTTGATTTTGTGGTTGGCACTTATTTTGCTAAAACTATTCTAGCAGCAAGATGTTGAAACAAGATGTTCTAATATTCTGCATTAAACATGTCGGATAAAAATGTCCCATCCTGGATCATAGGACATCGCGTCTGATTTTGGTTTAAAAGGAAGATTCTGTTGTTGGTATTTGTTACTGAATATTCTGTGAATATTTAGTTATCCTATGTGGCATCCAAAGTATTTTGGGTTGAGTTTTTGTGTGTTGGTTTTTGGATTTTCGACATTTTCTAAATATGGAGACATATTAGGAAACTTTAGATTGAAGACCTATTTTCGTGGAGTTTATTTTGCAGAATTGTGTGCAGTCTCTTTGTTGCGTTTTGAAGCCCAATCCAGTCCAGACTTAATGCTATATATTGACTGGTGTAAACCTAGTTTAGGTGTGGAACTTACGTGTGTTTTGTTAGGGTTTTTGAGTGTGATTTGTGAGCCTAACTGGTATCATTCTGATAACAGTACAAGGACTGGTTTTGTGTTGTAAGTTCTGTCAGTTACTCATAAGCTTTTAAGCATTGAGTTTCTTGTGTGTCTATTCTCATAAGCTTTGAAGTATTGAGAATTGTGTGTTTTGAAAGTGTGGCTTTCGTTTTGTTACTTGTGTTGAAAGGAACCAGTCACGGTTTGTGATTGAAGAGGGATTTGAGGAGGGCCTCATACCTAGGTGAGTCTTGGGTAGAAGTCATAGGAAAGGTAGTGATTAAGTGAGCGGATTGTAACCGGGTGTGGTTGCTGTATGATCTGTGAATTGATACTATCGTATATTGATTTCATCCCTGGCTTGGTAGCCCCCAGAGTAGGATTGTTGATCCGAACTGGGTAAACATATCACTGTGTTCTTTACTTTCTGCACTGTTATTATTATTGTTAACTTGTTCATTGTGTTGGATATCAGTGTCTTAACATCTGTGTAGGACATCTGATATCTGTACCAGAACTTCAATTGGCATCAAGAGCTTGCACCCTTGTTTGGTTTTGGGTGAGATTCAGGGAAGGTACTTTCTGGTGCAATGGACAAGGATGGAGGATTTTTGAACAAACCACCTATGCTTGATGGTTCCAACTATGACTATTGGAAACCAAGGATGGTAGCATTCATCAAATCCATGGATGATCAAGCATGGAAAGCTGTTATCAAAGGATGGGAACCCCCAAAGGTTAGAGATGCAAAGGGTAATCCTACTGATGTGGTGAAGGAAGAGGAAGACTGGGATGATGCAGACTACAAAGGGTCCTTGGGAAATTCCAAAGCCATGAATGCATTGTTTAATGGTGTTAACAAAAATATCTTCAGGTTGATTGAACACTGCACCATTGCAAAAGAGGCTTGGCAGGTCTTGAAGGTTGCTCATGAAGGGACTTCAAAGGTGAAGATGTCAAAACATCAGCTTCTCACTACCAAGTTTGAGAATTTGAAGATGAAGGAAGATGAGAGCATTCATAATTTTCACATGAACATTATTGAGATAGCTAATGCTTCTAGTGCTCTAGGTGAAAAGATGTCTGATAGCAAACTGGTCAGAAAAATCCTCAGATCTCTACCTAAGAGATTTTGACATGAAAGTGACTGCTATAGAGGAAGCTCAGGACATAGATAAGATGAAAATGGATGAACGTGTGGGATCACTTCAAACATTTGAAACAGGGATCAGTGAAAAGTCTGAAAAGAAGAAGAGTATAACATTTGTGTCAAATGCTGGTGATTCAGACGATGAAGGTAACCTGGTCAGAGATGAAGGGGTGTCTAAAGATCTGGTATTGCTTGGAAAACAATTTAACAAAGTGTTGAAAAGGATGGACTGGAAGTCAAGAGCAAATGTTCAGAACAAGTCACTCGACATCAATAAAAACCAGGATGGAGGCAGAAGGTCCAGAACTGAAGAAGACTCCAATCGAGGGAAGAGAGTTTAGTGTTTTGAAGGTGAGGGATTTTGGCACATAAAAACGGAGTGTCCCACGTATCTCAAAAGGCAGAAGAAGGTCTTATCTGTGTCTTGGTCAGAAGGAGAGTCTGAGAGTGATCTTGAAGAAGAATCAGCAAAATTGGTGACAACCTTGACTGAAATCTGTAAATCTGACGGAGAAACAACTTGTGAGTCTGATTCTGACAAAGAATCATATATTGGAGAACTCACTAAGCAGGAAGTTATCACTAGGTTCTCAGAGTTGTGTTTCAAGAATGAAGAGAGGTGCCAGATAATATTAGAACAGAAGGTTCTGATAGCTCAACTAGAAGCTGAGAAGGAAGAACATCTATCAATCATTACTGATCTTAAAGAGGAGGTTGTATGGCAAAAGTCAAAACTTGACAATATGACCAAATCTATAAGAATGCTGAACAATGGTTCCACGCTGCTGGATGAGATTCTTCAGATTGGGAAAAATGCTAGAAATATACAAGGTCTTGGTTTTAACAATCAAGCAGAGAACTACAAGAAGTCTGTATTAAAGTTTGTTCCTCAGAAAATAAAGCAAGAGGAGGAGATGTCAAATCACATGTTTCACCATCAGATGAAACATCAGAAAATAGTATGTAGTTCAAAGTATAAACCATGGAGATGTCATTACTGTGGAAAGATTGGTCACTTAAAGTCCTTTTGCTACAATTTGCATGGTTATCCCAAAACTGCTCATCAACAAAATAAAGGACAGAATTGGGCTAAAGTAAAGAAAAGATGGACTCCTAGAAATATGATGGCTAGTTTCATAGCACATACCTCTCTCAGAGCATCTGCAAGGGAAGATTGGTACTTTGAAAGTGGTTGTTCAAGACACATGACTGGTGTGAAGAAATTTTTGTTAGATATCAAGCCTCACTCTACCAATTATATCACTTTTGGGGATGGATCAAAAGGTGAGATAAAAGGTGTTGGAATGTTGGACTACACAGGACAACCAAATCTGGATCGTGTTCTATTTGTCAAAGGGCTGACTGCAAATTTGATCAGTATAAGCCAACTATGTGATCTAGGACTCAAAGTAAATTTCACAAAATCTGAATGCCTAGTAACCAATGAAGAAAATGAAGTTGTCATGAAGGGAACCAGGTCTAAGAATAACTGCTATCTGTGGAATCCTCAAGAATCAGAAAGTTTGTCTACCTGTTTGATGTCAAAGGAAGATGAAACCAAACTGTGGCATCAGAAATTGGGTCACTTACATTTGAAAGGGATGAAGAAAGTTCAGTCAAGTGAGGTTGTTAGAGGTATTCCCAAGCTGAAGATTGATGAGGATAGAATATGTGGTGAATGTCAAGTTGGGAAGCAAACAAGGATGTCACACAAAAAGCTTCAACATCTTACCACAACTTCTAGAGTTCTGGAGCTGCTTCACATGGACTTAATGGGACCTATGCAGGTTGAAAGTCTTGGTGGGAAGAAGTATGCCTATGTTGTCGTTGATGATTACTCCAGATTCACCTAGATAAGCTTTATCAGAGAGAAGTCTGAAGTATTTGCAGCTTTCAAAGAATTGTGTCAAAGGATTCAACGTGAAAAAGATTGTGGTGTTGTACGAATCAGAAGTGACCATGGGAAAGAATTTGAAAATAGCAGGTTTGAAGAGTTTTGTTTATCTGAAGGAATCACTCATGAATTCTCATCACCAATCACTCCTCAGCAAAATGGTGTGGTGGAACGCAAGAATAGGACTATTCAAGAGTGTGCAAGGGCCATGATTCAATCCAAAAGGCTTCCATATCAATTTTTGCGCTGAAGCCATGAATACAGCTTGCTATATACACAATAGGGTGACTATCAGATCAGGTACTTCTGTTACTCTTTATGAGCTATGGAAAGGTAGAAAGCCAAATGTGAAATATTTTCATGTTTTTGGGAGTAAGTGCTACATCTTGGCGGATCGTGAGCAGAGGCGAAATATGGATCCTAAGAGTGAAGAAGGGATATTTTTGGGATACTCTACAAACAGTAAAGCATATAGGGTATTTAATTCCAGAACTAAGGTGATGATGGAATCCATAAATGTGGTGGTTGATGACTCTGGCAAAGACGAAGATGTCCCAGATGATGTTAGAACATGTTTTCCCATGAACAATGAAATCTCACAAGACACTGAGTCCGTAGAAGATAACGCTCAAGAGACCGACACTAGACCTGAGAATGAAGAGGTAGAGGATGCTAACAGGGGATCCTCTATAAGGGTTCAGAAGAATCACCCTAAGAAGTTAATTATTGGAAATCTGAATGAAGGTGTAAGAACCAGATCGAGGGAGGTTGTGTCAAATGCTAGTTTTGTTTCAAAGCTTGAACCAAAGAATGTTAAAGAGGCATTGACAGATGAGTTCTGGATAAGTGCTATGCAGGATGAGCTTTGTCAATTCAAGAGGAATGAAGTCTGGGAACTGGTACCACGACCAGCAGGAACAAATGTGATTGGAACAAAGTGGGTTTATAAGAATAAGTCTGATGAACAAGGAGTTGTTACCAGAAACAAAGCCAGACTAGTTGCTCAAGGATACACACAGATTGAAGGAGTAGATTTTGATGAAACATTTGCTCCCGTGGCTCGATTAGAATCCATCAGATTGTTGCTAGGAGTGGCATATTTTTTGAAATTCAAATTGTTTCAAATGGATGTCAAGAGTGCCTTTCTGAATGGCTATCTTAATGAGGAAGTTTATGTTGAGTAGCCTAAAGGGTTTGTGGATCCAAATTTTCCTGATCATGTCTACAAGCTAAAGAAGGCTTTGTATGGTTTGAAACAAGCTCCAAGAGCTTGGTATGAAAGGCTGACTGAGTTCTTAGTCAAACATGGATACAGGAAAGGTGGTATTGATAAAACACTATTTGTCAAGGAGGAGGATGGGAAACTAATGATTGCTCATATTTATGTAGATGATATTGTGTTTGGTGGGATGTCGGATGAAATGGTCCAACATTTTGTCAACCAAATGCAATCTGAATTTGAAATGAGCTTGGTAGGTGAATTGACTTACTTCCTTGGATTGCAAGTCAAGCAGATGGAAGATTCCATTTTTATTTGTCAGAGCAAATATGCGAGGAATATTGTGAAGAAGTTTGGATTAGATAATGCCAAGCACAAGAGAACTCCTGCTCCTACTCACTTGAAGTTATCCAAAGATGAAAAGGGAGTGAATGTTGAATAGAGTTTATACAGAAGCATGATTAGCAGTCTGTTGTATCTCACAGCAAGTAGGCCAGACATAACTTTTGCAGTTGGTGTATGTGCAAGATACCAAGCAGAACCCAAGGTCAGTCACATCAATCAAGTTAAGAGAATTCTTAAGTATGTGAGTGGTACATGTGATTATGGGTTGTTGTACTCCCATGACTCAAGTTCCATTTTAGTAGGATACTGTGATGCTGATTGGGCTGGAAGTGCTGATGATAGGAAAAGTACCTCTGGAGGTTGTTTATTTTTGGGAAATAATCTTATTTCATGGTTTAGTAAGAGGCATAATTCTGTATTTCTTTCTACTGCTGAAGCTAAGTACATAGCAGCTGGAAGTAGTTGTGCTAAACTGGTGTGGATGAAGCAAATGCTATCTGAGTATAATGTCACACAAGATGTCATGACATTATTTTGTGACAACCTGAGTGCTATTAATATTTCCAAAAATCCTATTCAACATAGCAGGACTAAGCACATTGATATCAGACATCACTTCATCAGAGAACTTGTGGAGGACAAAGTCATAACTCTTGAGCATGTTAGCATAGAAAATCAGCTTGCTAACATATTTACCAAGGCTCTGGATGCAGTTCAGTTTGAAAATCTGAGGAGTAGACTTGGGGTTTGTATTCATGAAGAACTATAGCAATTAATGTTCTTTTTGGCTGCCAGACTAAAAGGAATAAAGGTAATTCTGGTAGTGCAGCTTGTGCAGGTGTTTATGAAGGGAAAGATGCTGAAGTTTGTGCATGACATTTGTTCATGTGATGTTGTGCGCATCTACTTTCTGATGCTATTTATTCTGGGTTATGACTTGACCATTTCTCAAAATTAATAACTGTTCTACTTGCCTTTGTCATATTTATGGCTAAAAAGGGGGAGTAGTGTGCTTGTGGTGTGCTTGTGCTGGTGCTGCAGTTGAGGGGGAGAATGTTGTTGTTGTGTTGCTGCAGTTGAGGGGGAGTTATTTTTTGGGTGTGAATTTTTTTTTTTACTGCTATGATGTGTTTTGTGTTGGTGTTATGGTGTGTTTTTTGCTCGCTGCTGTCTCTGATACTGTTGTTTTGCTGGTGTTATCTCTGCAAGATTGTTTGGTGTGTAGTTTTAGCCAAAATAAGCCAAAGGGGGAGATTATTATTTCTTTGATTTTGTGGTTGGCACTTATTTTGCTAAAACTATTCTAGCAGCAAGATGTTGAAACAAGATGTTCTAATATTCTGCATTAAACATGTCGGATAAAGATGTCCCATCCTAGATCATAGGACATCGCGTCTGATTTTGGTTTAAAAGGAAGATTCTGTTGTTGGTATTTGTTACTGAATATTCTGTGAATATTTAGTTATCCTATGTGGCATCCAAAGTATTTTGGGTTGAGTTTTTGTGTGTTGGTTTTCGGATTTTTGACATTTTCTAAATATGGAGACATATTAGGAAACTTTAGATTGAAGACCTATTTTCGTGGAGTTTATTTTGCAGAATTGTGTGCAGTCTCTTTGCTGCGTTTTGAAGCCCAATCCAGTCCAGACTTAATGCTATATATTGACTGGTGTAAACCTAGTTTAGGTATGGAACTTACGTGTGTTTTGTTAGGGTTTTTGAGTGTGATTTGTGAGCCTAACTGGTATCATTCTGATAACAGTACAAGGACTGGTTTTGTGTTGTAAGTTCTGTCAGTTACTCATAAGCTTTTAAGCATTGAGTTTCTTGTGTGTCTATTCTCATAAGCTTTGAAGTATTGAGAATTGTGTGTTTCGAAAGTGTGGCTTTCATTTTGTTACTTATGTTGAAAGGAACCAGTCACGGTTTGTGATTGAAGAGGGATTTGAGGAGGGCCTCATACCTAGGTGAGTCTTGGGTAGAAGTCATAGGAAAGGTAGTGATTAAGTGAGCGGATTGTAACCGAGTGTGGTTGCTGTATGATCTGTGAATTGATATTATCGTATATTGATTTCATCCCTGGCTTGGTAGCCCCCAGAGTAGGATTGTTGATCCGAACTGGGTAAACATATCACTGTGTTCTTTACTTTCTGCACTGTTATTATTATTGTTAACTTGTTCATTGCGTTGGATATCAGTGTCTCAACATCTGTGTAGGACATCTGATATCTGTTCCAGAATTTCAATTGGCATCAAGAGCTTGCACCCTTGTTTGGTTTTGGGTGAGATTCAGGGAAGGTATTTTCTGGTGCAATGGACAAGGATGAAGGATTTTTGAACAAACCACCTATGCATGATGGTTCCAACTATGAGTATTGGAAACCAAGGATGGTAGCATTCATCAAATCCATGGATGATCAAGCCTGGAAAGCTGTTATCAAAGGATGGGAACCCCCAAAGGTTAGAGATGCAAAGGGTAATCCTACTGATGTGGTGAAGGAAGAGGAAGACTGGGATGATGCAGACTACAAAGGGTCCTTGGGAAATTCCAAAGGCATGAATGCATTGTTTAATGGTGTTAACAAAAATATCTTCAGGTTGATTGAACACTGCACCATTGCAAAAGAGGCTTGGCAGGTCTTGAAGGTTGCTCATGAAGGGACTTCAAAGGTGAAGATGTCAAAACTTCAGCTTCTCACTACCAAGTTTGAGAATTTGAAGATGAAGGAAGATGAGAGAATTCATGATTTTCACATGAACATTATTGAGATAGCTAATGCTTCAAGTGCCCTAGGTGAAAAGATGTCTGATAGCAAACTGGTCAGAAAAATCCTCAGATCTCTACCTAAGAGATTTGACATGAAAGTGACTGCTATAGAGGAAGCTCAGGACATAGATAAGATGAAAATGGATGAACTTGTGGGATCACTTCAAACATTTGAATTGGGGATCAGTGAAAAGTCTAAAATGAAGAAGAGTATAGCTTTTGTGTCAAATGCTGGTGATTCAGACGATGAAGGTAACCTGGTCAGAGATGAAGGGGTGTCTAAAGATCTGGTATTGCTTGGAAAACAATTTAACAAAGTGTTGAAAAGGATGGACTGGAAGTTAAGAGCAAATGTTCAGAACAAGTCACTTGACATCAGTAAAAACCAGGATGGAGGCAGAAGGTCCAGAACTGAAGAAGACTCCAATCAAGGGAAGAGAGTTCAGTGTTTTGAATGTGAGGGATTTGGGCACATAAAAACTGAGTGTCCCACGTATCTCAAAAGGCAGAAGAAGGTCTTATATGTGTCTTGGTTAGAAGGAGAGTCTGAGAGTGATCTTGAAGAAGAATCAGCAAAATTGGTGGCAACCTTGACTGGAATCTGTAAATCTGATGGAGAAACAACTTGTGAGTCTGATTCTGACAAAGAATCTTATATTGGCGAACTCACTAAGTAGGAAGTTATCACTGGGTTCTCAGAGTTGTGTATCAAGAATGAAGAGAGGTGCCAGATGATATTAGAACAGAAGGTTCTGATAGCTCAACTAGAAGCTGAGAAGGAAGAACATCTATCAATCATTGCTGATCTTAAAGAGGAGGTTGTATGGCAAAAGTCAAAACTTGACAATATGACCAAATCTATAAGAATGCTGAACAATGGTTCCACGCAGCTGGATGAGATTCTTCAGACTGGGGAAAAATGCTGGAAATGTACAAGGTCTTGGTTTTAACAATCAAGCAGAGAACTACAAGAAGTCTGTATTAAAGTTTGTTCCTCAGAAAATAAAGCAAGAGGAGGAGATGTCAAATCACATGTTTCACCATCAGATGAAACATCAGAAAATAGTATGTAGTTCAAAGTATAAACCATGGAGATGTCATTACTGTGGAAAGATTGGTCACTTAAAGTCCTTTTGCTACAATTTGCATGGTTATCCCAAAACTGCTCATCAACAAAATAAAGGACAGAATTGGGCTAAAGTAAAGAAAAGATGGACTCCTAGAAATATGATGGCTAGTTTCATAGCGCATACCTCTCTCAGAGCATCTGCAAGGGAAGATTGGTACTTTGAAAGTGGTTGTTCAAGACACATGACTGGTGTGAAGAAATTTTTGTCAGATATCAAGCCTCACTCTACCGATTATGTCACTTTTGAGGATGGATCAAAAGGTGAGATAAAAGGTGTTGGAAAGCTGGACTACACAGGACAACCAAATCTGAATCGTGTTCTATTTGTCAAAGGGCTGACTGCAAATTTGATCAGTATAAGCCAACTATGTGATCTAGGACTCAAAGTAAATTTCACAAAATCTGAATGCCTAGTAACCAATGAAGAAAATGAAGTTGTCATGAAGGGAACCAGGTCTAAGAATAACTGCTATCTGTGGAATCCTCAAGAATCAGAAAGTTTGTCTACCTGTTTGATGTCAAAGGAAGATGAAACCAAACTGTGGCATCAGAAATTGGGTCACTTACATTTGAAAGGGATGAAGAAAGTTCTGTCAAGTGAGGCTGTTAGAGGTATTCCCAAGCTGAAGATTGATGAGGATAGAATATGTGGTGAATGTCAAGTTGGGAAGCAAACAAGGATGTCACACAAAAAGCTTCAACATCTTACCACAACTTCTAGAGTTCTGGAGCTGCTTCACATGGACTTAATGGGACCTATGCAGGTTAAAAGTCTTGGTGGGAAGAAGTATGCCTATGTTGTCGTTGATGATTACTCCATATTCACCTGGATAAGCTTTATCAGAGAGAAGTCTGAAGTATTTGCAGCTTTCAAAGAATTGTGTCAAAGGATTCAACGTGAAAAAGATTGTGGTGTTGTACGAATCAGAAGTGACCATGGGAAAGAATTTGAAAATAGCAGGTTTGAAGAGTTTTGTTTATCTGAAGGAATCACTCATGAATTCTCATCACCAATCACTCCTCAGCAAAATGGTGTGGTGGAACGCAAGAATAGGACTATTCAAGAGTGTGCAAGGGTCATGATTCAATCCAAAAGGCTTCCATATCAATTTTTGCGCTGAAGCCATGAATACAGCTTGCTATATACACAATAGGGTGACTATCAGATCAGGTACTTCTGTTACTCTTTATGAGCTATGGAAAGGTAGAAAGCCAAATGTGAAATATTTCCATGTTTTTGGGAGTAAGTGCTACATCTTGGCGGATCGTGAGCAGAGGCGAAAGATAGATCCTAAGAGTGAAGAAGGGATATTTTTGGGATACTCTACAAACAGTAAATCATATAGGGTATTTAATTCCAGAACTAAGGTGATGATGGAATCCATAAATGTGGTGGTTGATGACTCTGGCAAAGACGAAGATGTCTCAGATGATGTTGGAACATGCTTTCCCATGAACAATGAAATCTCACAAGACACTGAGTCCGTAGAAGATAACGCTCAAGAGACCGACACTAGACCTGAGAATGAAGAGGTAGAGGATGCTAACAGGGGATCCTCTATAAGGGTTCAGAAGGATCACCCTAAGGAGTTGATTATTGGAAATCTGAATGAAGGTGTAAGAACCAGATCGAGGGAGGTTGTGTCAAATGCCAGTTTTGTTTCAAAGCTTGAACCAAAGAATGTTATAGAGGAATTGACAGATGAGTTCTGGATAAGTGCTATGCAGGATGAGCTTTGTCAATTCAAGAGGAATGAAGTCTGGGAACTGGTACCACGACCAGCAGGAACAAATGTGATTGGAACAAAGTGGGTTTATAAGAATAAGTCTGATGAACAAGGAGTTGTTACCAGAGACAAAGCCAGACTAGTTGCTCAAGGATACACATAGATTGAAGGAGTAGATTTTGATGAAACATTTGCTCCTGTGGCTCGATTAGAATCCATCAGATTGTTGCTAGGAGTGGCATATTTTTTGAAATTCAAATTGTTTCAAATGGATGTCAAGAGTGCCTTTCTGAATGGCTATCTTAATGAGGAAGTTTATGTTGAGTAGCCTAAAGGGTTTGTGGATCCAAATTTTCCTGATCATGTCTACAAGCTAAAGAAGGCTTTGTATGGTTTGAAACAAGCTCCAAGAGCTTGGTATGAAAGGCTGACTGAGTTCTTAGTCAAACATGGATACAGGAAAGGTGGTATTGATAAAACACTCTTTGTCAAGGAGGAGGATGGGAAACTAATGATTGCTCATATTTATGTAGATGATATTGTGTTTGGTGGGATGTCGGATGAAATGGTCCAACATTTTGTCAACCAAATGCAATCTGAATTTGAAATGAGCTTGGTAGGTGAATTGACTTACTTCCTTGGATTGCAAGTCAAGCAGATGGAAGATTCCATTTTTATTTGTCAGAGCAAATATGCGAGGAATATTGTGAAGAAGTTTGGATTAGATAATGCCAAGCACAAGAGAACTCCTGCTCCTACTCACTTGAAGTTATCCAAAGATGAAAAGGGAGTGAATGTTGAATAGAGTTTATACAGAAGCATGATTGGCAGTCTGTTGTATCTCACAGCAAGTAGGCCAGACATAACTTTTGCAGTTGGTGTATGTGCAAGATACCAAGCAGAACCCAAGGTCAGTCACATCAATCAAGTTAAGAGAATTCTTAAGTATGTGAGTGGTACATGTGATTATGGGTTGTTGTACTCCCATGACTCAAGTTCCATTTTAGTAGGATACTGTGATGCTGATTGGGCTGGAAGTGCTGATGATAGGAAAAGTACCTCTTGAGGTTGTTTATTTTTGGGAAATAATCTTATTTCATGGTTTAGTAAGAGGCATAATTCTGTATTTCTTTCTACTGCTGAAGCTAAGTACATAGCAGCTGGAAGTAGTTGTGCTAAACTGGTGTGGATGAAGCAAATGCTATCTGAGTATAATGTCACACAAGATGTCATGACATTATTTTGTGACAACCTGAGTGCTATTAATATTTCCAAAAATCCTATTCAACATAGCCGGACTAAGCACATTGATATCAGACATCACTTCATCAGAGAACTTGTGGAGGACAAAGTCATAACTCTTGAGCATGTTAGCATAGAAAATCAGCTTGCTAACATATTTACCAAGGCTCTGGATGTAGTTCAGTTTAAAAATCTGAGGAGTAGACTTGGGGTTTGTATTCATGAAGAACTATAGCAATTAATGTTCTTTCTGGCTGCCAGACTAAAAGGAATAAAGGTAATTCTGGTAGTGCAGCTTGTGCAGGTGTTTATGAAGGGAAAGATGCTGAAGTTTGTGCATGACATTTGGTCATGTGATGTTGTGCGCATCTACTTTCTGATGCTATTTATTCTGGGTTATGACTTGACCATTTCTCAAAATTAATAACTGTTCTACTTGCCTTTGTCATATTTATGGCTAAAAAGGGGGAGTAGTGTGCTTGTGGTGTGCTTGTGCTGGTGCTGCAGTTGAGGGGGAGAATGTTGTTGTTGTGTTGCTGCAGTTGAGGGGGAGTTATTTTTTGGGTGTGATTTTTTTTTTACTGCTATGATATGTTTTGTGTTGGTGTTATGGTGTGTTTTTTGCTCGCTGCTGTCTCTGATACTGTTGTTTTGCTGGTGTTATCTCTGCAAGATTGTTTGGTGTGTAGTTTTAGCCAAAATAAGCCAAATGGGGAGATTGTTATTTCTTTGATTTTGTGGTTGGCACTTATTTTGCTAAAACTATTCTAGCAGCAAGATGTTGAAACAAAATGTTCTAATATTCTGCATTAAACATGTCGGATAAAGATGTCTCATCCTGGATCATAGGACATCGCGTCTGATTTTGGTTTAAAAGGAAGATTCTGTTGTTGGTATTTGTTACTGAATATTCTGTGAATATTTAGTTATCCTATGTGGCATCCAAAGTATTTTGGGTTGAGTTTTTGTGTGTTGGTTTTCGGGTTTTCGACATTTTCTAAATATGGAGACATATTAGGAAACTTTAGATTGAAGACCTATTTTCGTGGAGTTTATTTTGCAGAATTGTGTGCAGTCTCTTTGCTGCGTTTTGAAGCCCAATCCAGTCCAGACTTAATGCTATATATTGACTGGTGTAAACCTAGTTTAGGTGTGGAACTTACGTGTGTTTTGTTAGGGTTTTTGAGTGTGATTTGTGAGCCTAACTGGTATCATTCTGATAACAGTACAAGGACTGGTTTTGTGTTGTAAGTTCTGTCAGTTACTCATAAGCTTTTAAGCATTGAGTTTCTTGTGTGTCTATTATCATAAGCTTTGAAGTATTGAGAATTATGTGTTTTGAAAGTGTGGCTTTCGTTTTGTTACTTGTGTTGAAAGGAACCAGTCACGGTTTGTGATTGAAGAGGGATTTGAGGAGGGCCTCATACCTAGGTGAGTCTTAGGTAGAAGTCATAGGAAGGGTAGTGATTACGTGAGCGGATTGTAACCGGGTGTGGTTGTTGTATGATCTGTGAATTGATACTATCGTATATTGATTTCGTCCCTGGCTTGGTAGCCCCCAGAGTAGGATTGTTGATCCGAACTGGGTAAACATATCACTGTGTTCTTTACTTTCTGCACTGTTATTATTATTGTTAACTTGTTCATTGTGTTGGATATCAGTGTCTCAACATCTGTGTAGGACATCTGATATCTGTGCCAGAATTTCAGACCTTTCCACTATGCTGCCTCTTTTCTACCACAACCTTAGACACCCACTTAGAATTTGCTGACTTGTTGTTCAAAACCCTAGCACATGTATGGGTCCCCACCCAAGTCTTTAATTGAAAAGTGTGTTTGTCACCAACTTTACTACAAAGGGCTAAAAAACCACATTTACCCCTACATTCTACCCTTACCCTATTACTTTCATTTTTTCACAAACCTAATCTCTCTGCCATTTAAAACAGACCATTCTCTTATGGCATCCTTAAATTCAACAAGAGAGTTAAACTCCATACCTAGTTTGAACTCATAGTCTTTGTTTAGTAAATCTCCTCTAAACCTTTCATACTTGGGCATCTTTTCACTGTCACTAACATTTGGATCAGAACTGACAAGCTCTTCACTTTCATAATCTCCATCTTGCTCTACAACCTTTGATGAACTAGGTTTGCCATCAAGGATCCTTGCAGGAACACGCAACTTCAGTTTTTTGGGAGACCTTAAAGTTGGTGCATCCTTCTTAGCTCTTAACTTGTACCTTAGCTTCTTACCACCAACTTCAACCCTATTACCTTCACCCGGTCTCTCAACCTCCACAACCACAAAGCCTTCGTTGTCATCAATCACTCTTTCTTCCTCGCTGTCCCCAAATCTTATTCCTATGGATTCTTCATCTTCACTCGCTTCACCAACATCAAGTTCAAGTATATTCGGATTCTCAGTCCTCTTTGTGTTATCTCCAATAAAATGCTCAAGCCAAATATGTCCCTCAACGTTGTTCATAATATCATGATTTGCAATTTCTGTAACATGAACATCATCAGTCACGTGAAAGAAGTTTTCATCAGTACCTTCGATTTTCCTCCACATTCGGATTCCACTACCGTCGAAACCACAATCGAGAACTAAACTCATAGCTTCGTAGTATGACCAAGTGTCTGAATCTTGCCCACTAACAATGGTTTCAGTTCCTCCTCTGTAAAAAACGAAGCTATCACGCACAAACTGACCACCATGGTGAAAGCTTAAGTTGAACAGTGTCATTCCTAACAAACCTTCAGCAACTTGACAATGGTGGATTCGTAAACTTTGAAGAGGCTATGAAGAAGAAGCTGAGTGTTTTCTAAATTAGGTTTCCAGGGGGGTGAATGAAAGGGATTGCATGCCTTTTGATTTTAATTACATAAACGAATTAAAGAAATAATGATAATTGGAATAAAGAAAAAAATGGAATAAATGACACATAAGCATCACTTATACTAAAACTGTCAGCATGGCAATGACACCTCAGTAAATTAAGTAACCAAATCCACTAAAGGTTTAAAATGAGGGAATCTCCAAATTACATGGATGAAATCTGTGTTTTTTTTTTACATAGTTGTTTTTGGGATTCGCCCCAAATAGCAGGGGGCAAAAAGGTGTTTAACCCGAATCAAATTCTAATATAACAATTTATTTTGTGGGGGGTGGGGGTAGTGATTCTGCTCCGACAGAATTATTTGGAGAATTTTTGGATTTTCC
Organism: Lathyrus tuberosus; assembly: GCA_022829125.1. NCBI lineage: Eukaryota > Viridiplantae > Streptophyta > Magnoliopsida > Fabales > Fabaceae > Lathyrus > Lathyrus tuberosus. The sequence continues at coordinate 7,209,055 of JALAZF010000193.1, forward strand.
ATAAAATGAAAAATTAGAAGGAATAACAAATTAACAATAACGTCATTGACAACATTAAAAACTAGTCAAATGTGTTTGATTAATGCCATACTTGTAGTATACCAAACAGGATGTTGCCTAAACTAAAAACCCGATACAAGCATCCAATCAAGTAACATTTTAACAAAAGTTGCAAAGAAATGACACTACATTTCTCTTTTTCAACACGAACATTCTTAAAAAAATTATTCGAAGAAACCCTCTAGCCCATATCTTGTTGGAAAATATACTCATCATATACACTATGGAAAACAATTCTTAAGTTTAAAACCAAGAAAAAAGGACACTGATTTTGAGGTTTTATTGAATTTTTTTGCTTGTAATCGAAAGTTTTTGCATAAATGAATCATAGATTAAGCACAGTAAATGTGAATGTAAATGCTGCATAAGATTTGTGATTTAATCTTATTCACTAATATATATTCTACAAAAGAAAGTAATATAATGTCTGATCTAAACTAATGGACATGTGAAACCTTGATTAAGCATTCAAATATCTTTTTAATACACATTCTAGTTATCCTAGCCTCCCATCTAAATTGAGTTCAAATGTTTTTGTTGTTCCCATACAAAAGCATAAGGAACTAAATATGCTGTTATAAGTTATACCAAAGTCTCACTCATAGGTCATTGACAATATTAAAAGAATAAGATATGAATACATGCCCATAGTAGATAATGGTAGACCTATATATTCAGCAAGGAAAAAACGACCTTGCCCAAGTTGAAGCAAAGAAAACACATGATTGATAAAATTAGATACACTTTTTCTAAAAGACACAAAAGAACAAACTAACTCACTTCAAGTAATGCCCAAAGAGTTAATTTGACATTTTTTCCATTCATATATTTTTTATGCTGCAAAGAAAGAGGATTGGTGATTAAGTACCACCTAAGAGTCATATCAGTAAGTATTACATATTAACTTGTGTCTACATAAAGCAATAAATTCATAAAATTTATTCATACTGCAAAAAGATGGGATTAATACTTAAATACACCTAAAGTTCATATCACTAAGTAATAAATAACAATAAGTATTTATACATATGTATGGATCAAATTAGGTTTTGAATGGCTTTGTAGTGGAGTGTGCATGGTCTATTAATTCATTTTCAAAGCCATATCTGTAAGTATTGAATATTAAAGTACATAGACATAAACAACAAACAAAAATATTTTTATATTGAAAAATTCATAAGAATAAAGAAAGTAAATGTTGCTATAATATATAAAAAGATTATATAAGCATACATAAATACATGGGGGCACACTTCTGTAGCAGAGTTAAGGAAAAAAGTTATTAGTTCATGCTTAGCTAAGTAGTTCATGTTGATAGGTGGGGAGTGGTCGGTCAGTTTATTGGGGAGAGAGATGTTTCGGACCATTGTCCGGTGTGGTTGGTGGTGGACGAAGTTGATTGGGGGCCGAAATTAGGGGTGTTCAAAACCGAACCAACCCAATAGAAAACCGCAAACCAAACCAAACCAAACCGAAATCGAAACCGCAAAAAACCGCATTTGGTTCGGATTTGTTCGGGCCATCTTTTAACAAAACCGCACGGTTCGGTTTGGTTTGCAGTTTGTATTTTGCAAACCGAACTAAACCAAAACAAACTGCATTATGTTACAACCCAAACTTCACTTATCCCACATCTAACCCAAAACTTAAACCCATTATGCCTTAACCTTACAATTACGAAATATTTTCTCTTACTCACACTTAACTTTTCAATTTTAATCTTCTCAAATCTCTCATAATAGTATTGCGCATTCTTCTCATCTTCTTTGTCATGTACGTGTCACCTCTTCTACACTAATCTCTCATCTCACATGTTTTTTTTTTCATTTTCTCATTTTTATGTTACTATTTTCTCTTCTAATTATATTTTTATCGCACATTTCTTCTCTAATCTCACATCTCTTATGTTCTTTCTTTTTCATCTTCTCTAATCTCCCTTCTCCTCTATTTTCAGTTTTATTATAATATTTTTGATATTGTTTTATGCTACTATTTTTTTTCACTTTTATTTAAATTTATTTTTGTATATTGAATGAGAACTTTTTGTCTAAATATGATGAGTTTTGTTGTTATTTGCCAATGTGTGAATGACTAAATACAAAGTTATGTTGTTCTCTATATATGTAAATATCACTTAATAAAAATCTTGTAAAAAACCGAACCAACCGAACCAATCCAAACCGCATTGGTTTGGTTTGGTTTGGTTCAGATTTTTTTTAAAAGCCAACCAAACCAAACCAAACCGCATGCTTTTTTCTCTTGCGGTTCAGATGATTTTTAGCGTCAAAACCGCTCAAACCACACCGCGAACACCCCTAGCCGAAACCATTCAAAGTGAACAATGAGTGGTTCCATGATAAGAAGTTTTTGCCTTTTGTAGAAAAGGAGTGGAATAATATTCACATAGAAGGGAGGAGGATTTTGTGTTGAAAGAGAAATTTAGGATTCTTAAAGATAGTCTCAGAAGATGGAACCAAGAAGTCTTTGGGAGGTTCGATTTAGAGATTGATAAGTGCGTGGAGGAAATAAATAAGGGGGATATAGAAGCGGAGTTATATCATGGAAGGGAGGTGGAGGAATCGTTGTTGAAGCGCAAGAGGGCTTCTAGCCGATTTTGGTTGAATATGAGGATTAAGGAGAACATGCTTTTACAAAAAGCGAGAGTTAAGTGGCTCAATGATGGTGATAATAATACTCGTTATTTCCATAGTATCATGAAGGATAGAAGAAGACGTAACTATATTGGCTCCATTAATTCGGATAGGGGGACACTCGTGTCGGTTAAGGAGGTTAAGGAGGAAGTTAGAGACCATTTTGCTCGTAAGTTTGTGGAACCGGAGGGTGATAGACATACTTTGGAAGATATTCCCTTCAATAAGATTAGTGAAGTGGATCGCAACAATTTTGAAAGACCTTTTTCCGAAGAAGAAATTAAAGAGGCGGTGTAGAGTTGTGATGGGCTCAAAAGTTCGGGGCCGGATGGGTATTCTTTTATGTTCATCAAAAAGTGTTGGCATTTTCTAAGTGATGATTTTTGCCGCTTTTTCAAGGATTTTCATAGCGGGGCGAGGTTGTCTAAAGCGATTGTTTCTACCTTTCTTTCTTTAGTCCCTAAGGGGGCGAATCCTTTGGGTCTTGATGATTATAGACCTATTTGTCTTGTTGGATGCCTCTATAAAGCGGTGGCAAAGCTTTTGGTGGCTAGATTAAAGTTGGTGTTAAACACAATCATTTCTAGTTGTCAAAGTGCCTTTGTGCCGGGTAGGCAAATGCTTGATAGGGTGTTGGTAGCCAATGAGGTAGTCGATTATGCGGTCAAGGAGAAAAAGACCGTGTTGCTTTTTAAGGTGGATTTCGAGAAAGCCTATGATAAAGTGAATTGGAATTTTCTTAAAGGAATGATGAGATCCATGGGCTTTGGAGAATTGTGGATGAGGTGGATGGAGGCAACTATTTTCTCTAGCAAGATGTCAGTTATGGTGAACGGTAGTCCTACGAAGGAGTTTGGGGTGGAAAGGGGTTTGAGACAAGGGGATCCCCTTTCGCCTTTTCTTTTTGTGATGGTAGCAGAAGGCTTGGTGGGATTAGTGAGGAAGTTTGTTCTCGTAGGTGATTTTGTGGGGGTTCTCATTGGAAGTAGATGTTTTATTGACATTATCCAATTTGCGGATGACACTCTTTTGGTGGGTGATGGGAGTTGGAGACATTTGTGGGCGATAAAAACGGTTTTAAGAGGGTTTGAGTTGGCTTCGGGGCTCAGAATCAATTTTCACAAGAGTAAACTTATTGGCATAAATATTCCGCCCAATACTCTTGATGCGGCGGCTTACTTCCTTGCTTGTAGAACGGAGAGAAGGGAATTCACTTTTCTTGGAATCCCTATAGGTTCCAATCCTAGAAGGATTTCCACTTGGTCTCATTTGGTTACTAAATTCGAGAAGAAGTTATCAAGTTAGCATAATCGTTTTTTGAGTTTAGGGAGAAGGATAACTCTTCTCAAGTCGGTTCTTAGTAGTCTTACAATTTTTCAACTCTCTTTTTACAAGATGCCGGCGAAAATTTGTAAGGCTCTCATTAGCCTTCAAAGTGGGTTTCTTTGGGGGAGCACGTCGGAGAAAAGGAAGATTCATTGGATTGGGTGGGATTCTCTTTGTCTTCCGCTTGAGAATGGAGGTTTAAATTTGAAGAGATTAGACGACTTTAATGTGGCTCTTCTTAATAAATGGAGGTGGAGAATTTTAGAAGGTTCAGATGAATTGTGGTTCAAGGTCTTGAAAGCTAGGTACGATGACATTTGCATTCAAATGGTGGGTTGTGTCGTAGATAGAAATAGGAGGCGGAATAAATCTCCTTGGTGGGGTGATATCATCGACCTTCACAAGAGGAACCAATGTGATATTTTGCTTTCTAATACTTCGTTTCGGGTGGGGAACGGTTTCAAAACGCCGTTCTGGAAGGTAAATTGGACCAGTTCGGGTTGCCTTAAAGATTTGTTTCCGACTGTTTATTCTTTATCTTGCTTACAGGAGGTGTCAGTAGGGGGTATGGGGGGCTGGAGGGAAGGAGTCTGGAGGTGGGGGGATCTCGGTGTGTCGAGGGAAAGTTTACACAGTGCTGTTACGGTTGATACTGTAGGAAATATTCGGCTTCCTGTTTCTGCTAGTTTTTGCGAATCTAAGAAGGTCAAGAAAGGTAGGGAAGGAGTTGTTTGGTTGGCGATTAGTTGGAACCTTTGGTTACTTAGGAATGAAATCATTTTTAGGAAGGTGAGGTGGAACGTTAATGATATCGTTTGGAAGGTTAAATATACGGTTTGGAGTTGGGTTAGTATAGGTGAAATTACTCACTCCAATTGTAATTTTTGCGACTTTAACAAGGACCCCTTGTTCTTTTTGTCGTAGTCTCAATTGGTGGATAATTTCCCGTTCTTTTGTTGAGCCCTTTTTCGGGTCTCTTTTGTAAACAGGTTGGAGTACTCTTTGTATTCATTTATTATATTACTTGCTTACAAAAAAAAAAACCTAACAACTTCTATATATGTTAGAAAATTTAGAAAATTTTAAAATATTTTAAGACAACATATCACTCTTGTATACTAACAAGACTTTTATTCATAATACTATATTACTATGACTATAAGCTTCAGACACGCCAAATATAAATTCAATTAAAAAAGGACACAACCTAAGTATCAATTCAATTACAATATCCTTGTCTAACCTTTATAATTCAAACTATACAAACAACTACAAGATACCATCAAAATGTATTTAAAAATTAAAAAACAATATGGCCAGAACAATCTAAACATCAGATACAAGTTAATCTTCAAAACAGGAAGGTTTATTACCTTCCTTTTTATAAGTATTGTTACCATAAGCAATCAGAGGATATTATTTTCCATATTCATAAATCACGTGAAATATAAAGATAGATAATCAATGATCCTAACCTAGGTTTCAAAGACGATGCCGACTTCGCAGTCTAATCAAATACACGCATCACAACTTATGGATCTGCTCGTTCAAAAATTATTCAAACATGTTAATTAGAAACAATGACTTGTTCAAAAAATACAACACAATCTCAACTCACCAAGGTAGAGAACTCAACAACTATGCAGAAAAAAACAACGTAGCTAACATAAACTTCACTAGCTACGGTTCCAGTTCAACTTCTTGCACCAACGAGTTCAAAAGATGCAATACTCGTCAATGACCCTAACCTAGGTTTCACAACATACAACTCTATTACAACAATGAAATAAAATTGTAGTCATTTTGAATAATAAACAACTTTGAAGAAATACCCGTGCTTTGCTTCAAAACGGTGATTCTGATGCAAATGGAGATACGTAGTGAATATTAGCATCGTCATTGTTTAAAGAAGGATTTGGAGAAGGTCGCAGAGCACATCCATGTTATTTTAGGGTTCAAGGTAGCACACAAAATCGATGCAATTTTAGGGTTTGAGGGAGGTAATACACAACAAATTAAGGTTTTGAAGAGAGTGAACTTTGAATTGAAAGAAGAAAATTGAAATTTCTCTAAGAGTGGATTGAATTGTTTATTTGTGGGAATATGGTTTCATCGAAAAGTTCCAGATGAACATCTCACGATATTTGAGGTTGGAATGATTGTTTTCTTTAATTTATTTTTTATGCTTGTAATAGCGTTAAGTATTGTTTTAAATAGCAACATGTCTTTGTTAGCGAAATAAATTTCTAAATATCAAAAGATTCTAAGTTCAAGTCCAATTGGCCTCCAATACCCGTATTTTTTATGGAATTTTTTAGCGCTATCATAGCTCAAAATCACTTTGTTTTTTTATCAAAATTTTCAGCCTTTAGTAGCATTTTTTATAAAACGTTATTATAGGTCTAGATAGTTTATTTTATTTATTACAACTTATAATAGCGCTTTGCATAATATATTTAATAATGCTTAACAAATAAGTGATATTAAATATGTGTTATTATAGATCAAATATGTAGTAGTGAGTGCCTTAATGAGTGAAATACTTTTGTGAAGTTTTAGTTGTATTGGTGTTCATATATTCTATCAAGAGTATGATTCTCTTGAAGTCTCTTTTGATTGGTTATGTAAGTTGTCCAACAAAACCTCTGTTTGGTTTATGAGATCAGTCGATAAAAGCCTCGTTCTTGATTCATGAACTTAGTTTGTGAAAAGCTCCACTTTTGGTTTGAAAGATAAACCATTGCAAAATCTCTCAACGTATTGTAATAAGGTTTGTGAGTATACCCTAGCAAAAACTCAACAATTATTATAGTGGAACTTTCAAGAAATTTGTTTCTTGGGGAGAGGATTAAGTCAACTGATCACTTAAACATTTATAATCATGGTACAATCTCTTTCTACTTTTTTTTTTACTTTCAGTCTTTTACTTTCCATTGCATTTCTTTCCTTCCACTTTCCACAACTATCTTTACCTATACTAACACTTCTTGTTGTTTTTAGTAATTAAACTTAAAGTAACTGTGAATTTTGAATATTACAATTCACCTCCCTTTTGTGATTGAAGTCAGTTGTTCAACAGAGCCAAATCAGACAATGTTGGAATAAAGGTGAAGGTCGCTAAGATATGATCGTCCATCTCTAGCGAAGGAGGATAATCCTTGCTAGCTTCAGCAGTGGCTTTGGCTGATCCAGTGATTTTCAAATTCATCATAGCTTTAAGAGTTCAGTATCAGATTGTTTGGGAATAGATCAATACTTATGAGGGGAAGATAGAGATTTGGATATGCGATGGAGAAACATCAATTCTTTGTAGAATTCGTAGGAATCAGAAGTCAATTCTCACAAAAGGCGTCATTATTTGATTAAGAACTAGAAATGATCAGAGAAAATGATAAAATAATGCCTTGTTATAGCTTATTTGTGTTTTTAGTGTAGCAGAAAAGAAACTTATCTATAAAGTTACACTCAAATAGGGGTGGGAATAGGCTGGGCCGAGCTAGGCTTTGCCAAGCCTGAGCCTGACCTGCTAAAAAATTCAAAGTCTAAGCCTGGCCTGTAGCCTATCATAGGCTTCTTTTTAGGCCTGAGCCTGGCCTTTTCGAAGGCCTGATTGACCTACTAGCCTATTTAAAAGCCTACTTCATTTGAACATTTGTAAATAAGAAAGTCAACTAATGTTAAATAGACTAACAAATTCAAAGATCAATGAGATTAAATGTTTGTTTTCATTGTCTCATTCAAGTTTACCTATTAGCATAAGTTTGGTGATACTATTTGTTGGAGAAAACTTATGAGAAAAACTTATGACAGCAACTTATGACATTGTTTATAATGTTTTTTCAACTTATTTTCACAAGTTCTTCAAGATAACTAAGTTTTATTTTCGTATTCTAATTCAAAATACAAAATATAATACAATAATAATAAATTTATTGAGTTTTTCTTAAAAAGGTCAGCCTGATAGACTTAAAAGGCTTTTCTTACGACCCGTGGCCTAGTCTCTTTAGCTGAATAGGCTTATAAAAAAACCTAGGCCTTTTCTATTTAAGAAAAAGTCTGGCCTGGCCTGAGCCTACGTAGGCTAGGCCGTAGGCCCCTGTTAGTTGGTCTGGCCTATTCCCACCCCTACACTCAAACAATAATGTGAGAGTGAAATTAAATTTGAATACATGAAATTTGATAAATTAAATATGATAAATTAAAGTAAATATAATAAATTAAAATGGAAATAATTGATAAATTAAATATGATAAATTAAAGTAAATATAATAAATTTGAAATAAGTGAACTAGTTAGTGGCATATAGTTGTAAAGATTGTTTTATTCAACTAGTGCTGTAAAAATCGTACGAACATTAATTTGATAAAAGTACTATGTGTCAGTAAATGAAAGTATCAAAAAAGTTAAAGTAAAACGAATCTTGTTCATTTTATTTAATTTCGTCATCCCTTCCACTCCTCACCTTGGCAAACACACACACATCAAAATGGGAGTTCTTTCCAATAAGATTGATCGGAAACAATTGAAACCCGGAGATCACATCTACTCTTGGAGGAAGGCTTACCTCTTTGCACATCATGGTCATCTCTAATTCTCTCATCTCTCAATCTCTTATTTGCTTTCATGTCACATTTTTATATGAACTTATATACTCATCATTTTCAACTATCAGTCATATTTTCATGTCTAATACTCATATATGTGTTCTTCTAAGGTAACAGGAATATATGTTGGTGAGGGAACAGTAATCCACTTCACAGCTGTAACAGGAACACCAACTATTGTTGACAATCTCTTCACAAGTTCAGCTCCTTCCTTGGACACCGACATTCCATGCCCAAGATGCCGTGACTGCAACCAAACAATGACCGATGATGTCATCTCATCTTGCTTAGATTGTTTTCTTTCGGGAGGTGAGCTACATCTCTTTGAGTATGGTGTCTCCAAACTACACTTTCTAGCCCAAGCTAGAGGAGGTACCTGCACTCTTGCTCCTTCGGATCCAACTGAAGAAGTCCTTACCCGGGCATTTTATCTTCTTGAAAATGGATTTGGTTGCTACCATTTCTTCAAGAATAACTGTGAGGATTTTGCGGTTTATTGCAAAACAGGCCTGCTTGTAACCACAAACAGCATTGTAGGTGGTGGAAGAAGTGGACAGGTTGCATCTTACTTGGCTGCTTTTAAGTGCGTGGCTTCTTTGCCGCTTCGATCTGTGAAGACGAGTTTTTGCGGTATGGTATTGGTTAACTGTGGAATGTACTGCGTTAGAAGATTGGTTTCTGATATTGGATTTCGCAGTGGGGTAGCTAAAGTTCCTGTTGAAAAAATACCTGAGATGGCTAGGTGGGAAAAGGAAAACTAGTGTGGTTTCATCAAAACTTCTCTTGTAGAACATCTTTGTTAAGTTTCATGTATGTTATTCTTATCAAGCACAGCATTGTTAGAATATTGTTTCTTTGTAGTTATATGCTTTTAATGTTTTCTCTGTTAAATTTGAGCTTAGTTCCAACTTGATGTGGGAAACCTAAAGATGAGTACTTTTTTTATCGTTGATCCAACCCATTTTAACGATTTTTCAAGCTCAGGGATTACATTTTTTATCTTCAATCGACAATGGTGGTCGAAATCGGATTTAGAAACTTGAATACTCATTACCCGTGACAGATCGACACCTACAACAAATAGTACTCTCCCCGTTCCTTTATAAGTGTCACTTTTGAAATAATTTTTTGTTTCATTTTAATTGTCACTTGCAAAGTTTAATGTAGTATTAAATGTATTTTTGTCAAAATTACCCCTAGATAATTATTACAAAGAGAGAGAAAATAAAATGAATGTAATAAATAATTAGGAATAATATAGGTAAAAGAAAAAGTATTGTATGAAAAATAATGATATTGATTAATTTTTTTGATACGTGTGAAAAATAAAAAAATGACACTTAAAAAGAAATTGAAGAAGTACTAATTATTTTTGTTGTAGTTTTTAATGCTACTAGGCACTGCTGCACTAGCACGCAGAGTGCTTTGTTTTGTCTGCAGGATATGACCTATCCCTAACCGTGGTGACTCATAGTATGTCGTACTATCTCTTTTTTACATTGTGTTTGGAATACGTGAAATAGGTGATAGAAGTTGGGTGGACAAATTTGAACCTCAAATTCAAACGGACCAATCTATTAATTTTGTGTGTAAAGAGTTCGGATTGGATCTTGTTGTTGGTGTACTTTGGTGGTAACTTTTTATCTTTGTACGGGAAAAAAATATTTTATGGACAATTTAAAAGGACCTTCAGATTTTTGAGATGCAATTTTCGGTTGCACATTTGCACCATCTCAGAATATAATAGAATTTTATTATGGAAATGCATCTCCAGATATATATTTTTCAGTTTTAGTAAAATAAAAATTTTAATTTGAAGCAAAATGTGCCACCAAATGAAATATATTTTTCCGTTTTGAAATAAAAGTTTCAATCGAGGTGGGTGGAAGCGCTGATTTCAAGATCGATCGAATATATTGTGAAGATGTTAAAACGTCCACGTGAATATTGAGATGCACTCCCTCTGTTTTAAAATGATTATTGTTTTAGGAAAAAATTGTTTCAAAATGAATGTCATTCTCATTTTTTAATGTAATAATAATTGTTATTTTTCCAATTGTGTCATATAATTATTATTCTGTATATTATTTTCAACACATTAATAAGACTAATTTAATAAAAGTGCAATATCTTAGGACAATATCATTACATTCCTTAATCTGTGTACAAAAACCTTAAACGACTGTCATTTTGAAACAGATGGAGTATTGTTTGATTTTATATTATCATTTATGTAATGCTGATTTTCTATTATGAATGGTAATTTTATTTTGTCAAAATACAACTTTCTGATTTTCTGTTTTTGTTTATGTTTCACTATGTTACGAAGATGTATTTACGGACAAATTACGGAGATACATCTCAGGATCTAAAAAAGGCACGCTACTAAGGCGTCACTTAGAATTGGCCTAGTGTGTGTGTTTGGAGTGTGCCCGTAGATTGCATCTCCGGAATCTAAGGGCATTTTTGTATATTCACGTAGTGTCCTAATAATATATATGGTGCATTAAAAATGACCTAATTTTGATAATATAAGGTTACTTCGATCGAATTTAAATGATTATTTTTTATCCATTGAAAATCGAACCTGGTCGAATTCAACTAATAATTATTTTATATATTTTTAGTATTATAGGATTGATCCATTATAAAAATAGAGTTCATGTTGTTATTAGGTTATTATATTTTTTTAATCTAAGAGTGACATTGGATACCCACTAAAATAAAACGACATATAATATCAAATTTTGAGTGCTATTTAATTTGTGTTTAAAGTATAACAATGATTAATCAAGCATTTAAGCTCGAGTGGTAAACGAACTCCTACTAGGATGTCACAAATCAACAAACAACTGCTCAAATAACATGATATGTAACACGTAAATTTTTAAAATTATTATTAATAATAATAACAGCTAAACATGTCTGAAACATCAACTTTTATTGAAATAACGGAAACATCATTATCAAATAATTATTCAGGACATAACCCTATTTTCAAATTAAACATAAATAACAACAACTTCAGAAGATATCCAAAAATCTCAAACAAAACATAACAGGCATAAATGTTCCATAACTCCGATGTTACACATCAGAGCAGACACTGACACCAAAAATAAAACGGAAGACTTCATCTTCCACTCACATCAACTCCTCTATTGCGAGTTATCTACATGATGTTCATGTCAAGACAACATTCAAATAGAAGGGGTGAGATATCATAATTATATAAAGGAAAGCATGATAATGAGTAAGCAACAGATTATGACATGCACATCACTCATTCCAAAACACACTACAACACAATCAACACAACAATCATCCAAATACACCAACAATACAATCAATGTGCAATGCAATGAGACTTAAAACTCGACTCAATGCATGTGGTACCAAATACGTGAAGACTCAGGTTCACCGCTCCATGTCATACCCCAAAATTTTCCTACCTTTCTCAGTTTTTTCTCTGTAAGATCATTTGGCCTTTGGCCATGATCCTCTGAGAACTAGGTCATAAGATCATGCATGCATACTCATTACGACTAACAAGCTTGTGTAGATACATTAAATTCAAGTGGAGATGGTACTCATTCTCACGGTCAAGACATGACCAATTGATTCTGATTCAAATGGGTCATAGGACTTCTCTTCCTCAGTTTTGGGTCATTCTTGGATCAATCATTTAAAGATGTCTTGGATGGATTTTGTGGCCATATCTCAGTAAAATCAAGATTGGGCTTTGGTTTCTTATTATTCAAGATTAAAAGTTCAAAATCTTTATTCAAAGTCCCAAGCTTCAAGTGCACCATTCACCAATTCAATTTCACTTCAAGTAACTAAGGCAAAGTAATCCAAATGGTCGAGGTTATGCAAGTTACAAGTGATGAGTTCACCATTCATATATTCAAGTTACAAGTGCAAGGAGATTCTCATGTGATTAAGATCCAATAAGATTAAGTTTCATCAAGAATTCAAGGTCTTTTAAGATTTGATTCATAAGGATTTCACGTGCTAAGCTCAAATCATTCTTACTACAAAAGTTAATTTCAACTTATAAGGTGTGGATTGAAAGAGTACAATGTTAAGTTCAAGCCAAGAATTCAAAATATACAAGGTTTAATGCAAGACTCAAGGGTCTCCTTACAAGTGCAAATGTGACAAAATCAAATTTAAATTCTCTCAAGGATCACAAGTTGGATTCATAAGTTCATTACGTTACAAAGAAGATCAAATAGGAGACTCACTTTTTAAGGCCGAGCTCAAATTAATTACGAGTTCAAGGTCACTTTCTAACGTTTCGAACGACATGTTCAACGTTGGTTCCTACTTAGGAACCCTGTGGGAAATATGCAACTCAACACTCATGCTCCATGTATACAAGTTTGGCAAGGCCACCTTCAATACTTGTTGAGCAACTTGTTTTTATGGGATATACCAGATGTTGTGATTTCTTTATAGTTCATATTAGTCGAATTGAAGAAGATAACTTAGAATGTCATCACTTATGCATTATTCCCTTCACTATATATTTGCAATTCCTTTGAACTCTACTTCTAGTAAAACAAATTTTTTTTGCTACTAGCAATTTGGACGACAAAAATTTCAATCCTTTTTATAAGAAGTTAACACACAATCTTGTGAATACAAATGTTATGCTGAAAGACTTGATGACAACCATGATTGGGCATGTGAAAATACATTTGCTAGTAAAAGATATTACATTGCTGCTATTCATTCTATCAGAGTTTCCAAGTTTCTACAGCCTAGTTACTTGTTTTGCAGTGAGAGATCCAGATATCCCGAGTCATAGACATCAAAAGTTTGGCCTTGCAAATGGTCATCGTAGTAGTCGTTTCGCGTATGTCTTGGCCACGGGCTGCTCTGAGGGTAGATTGAAGCTTTGAAAAATAACTGACCACTGAACTTGCCATAGGAGCTTGTCGGTATGTTTCTTGCACGTCATAACCTTGTCAAAGGTATATGTTTCACGGATTGTGGTCAAAAGTCGCAAGATTCTGCAACAAAAATAGTTCCAAAGTTGTCGGTACTATCCATTTACACCCGATACGTTCAAAACAAAGTAAGTATTAATTTCCAAGATGTGAGTAAAAGGGGAAGCTTTTGAAATCCTTCATCAAGAGAAATCAATTCATAAAACATGACAAAATTAAAGCGACAAGAATCATGCTCATAACAGCAAGTAACTATCCAGGAGTCACAATTCTGTTTCTATATTTAAGTTGAAATCCACACATTAATTCACGCAGTCTATAAAAGAGAGGCATAACAATATTAGAGGGAGGCAAAAAACAAAATTAAGTGGTATAGCTGCAGTAACAACAGATACACAAGAGAATAAACAAACACAAATTAAAAGGAGCAGAAAGCAACAATTCACACAAGAAGTTATCACATATACGCCTCACATACATAAGGCAACAAAATGAGTAGCAGATACAAGCGGGGAAAGAAGAATCACAAACATACATACCTCACACACAGAACACGCATGAATTGAAGCAACAACATCACTTGCACACGAGCATACACGATTGCATCGCATACACACCACAACATCACGCGCAGCAGCGAGCAGGGGCGAAAGAGAGACAGATTGAAACAAAGAAAGCAATATACGGTTTTGCCACAACACGCACAAAATCAAGAGCAAAAGGCAGTAACACGAAATGGCATCATGTACGCACAAATTGGAACAACAAAGCAACAACATCGATAAAAGCTAACACAGAGAAGACGAGAAAAGCGAAGGAAAGTATTTGCAAAGACACAAACCTGAGCATCGGAGCAGAGAACGAGGGTTGGAATCACACAACAATCAATCTACCCCCGTTTCGATCCAACGTCGCGAACCGCTGTAAGTAATCTTGCTTTGCCTTAAGTGTCGCGACTAGATGATGAGTGTTAGAATGTTGTTTCGTTGCTTGAATCGTGATATTCGATGGTGCGGCAGAGCCACCACGGCGGCTATTGCGTGAATGCGAAAGAGAGAGATGAGGCGAGGATGATTCGCGTGATTGAATTGGGAAACAAGTTACGGAAATCCACAGCGAGCAGAGAGTGAGGGATAGTGAAGTGAGAGAGAGAGAGAGAGAGAGTAGGAAAGAAGAAGACTTAGATTTGTTTGCTGGTTTTTTGAAAGCACAATGTTGTTGTTGTTGGATCGAGTGAAATTTCTGCCCAATGACCTCTTCTTTTTTTAATTTTTTTGTTGTTGTTTTGGGTGGTACACCATGGGTATTAGCCGAGTGACATAAGCCCGTAGGTTTTTTTTTTCTTTTCGTTTTTTCACACCCTTCCAACTCAATTTAGCACACTAACCTTTTTTATTTTAATTTTTAACAAATAATGTATGATTAATTGAGTGATAACGTGTGATTAACCTTTAATTGATAGTTTATGATTAACTAAAATTTGTGATTAGTTTTTAATTAGAATCCGTGATTAATTTTTAATTAAACTCATGATTGATTTAAATGAGGACTAACTGGACCTAAACCTATGATTAATTCCTGATTTGATTTAGTGACTAATTTCTTGAATTAACATTGAGTTGCCTTTGTTAGTCTTTATTGATTAGGATCTTAATCAAATTAGTTGATACTTGGCTGGGATTTCCTCAATTGAATCTTATGAATTTCTCTATTGATTATTACCATGATTCTGATACATTGCTTAATGATAGTTCGTGATACTTATTACATATGAATGATTGCCAGCCTGTATGATCTCCATGTTCCCTTAGGATATCTTGATTCAATCCAATCCTCGATTAACTTGAATTAAGATTAGACTCTAGGATCAAATCTCTGGTATGACAATTTGTAGGATAACTTTCCCTTTCAATCCTAACCTTAGGATCATAGTGTTAGGGTAGACTCTCATTCTATTGCGTAAAACAAAAATATTTTCTTCATAAAAAATACAAAAAATACTTTATTTTATACGATATGTATTACCGCCATGAGCCTTAAGTACATGGGAAAAGATGAGCGAGAGTTTTCCTTACATCTTCTTAGGGTATTTCGTACATGAGACGCCTGGATCATTTGTACGAAATACTCGCTCCTATTGTCATAGACTTTAGTGTGATACGTATCTTTAACTGCTTTCTCAAATCCTAATAAAACACTTCACCAATCACAAACCTTTTTGCCTTTGGGCTTTTTCTGTTTAAAACATTTTCAAAAAGGGTATGCTACCTAACATCGTCCATAAAAAAACATGCATCCAACCAAACATTTTCAACAAGAACTATGGAGTTCTGATTCCCTCTGGGATACGTAGGCACTAGATTGTAAATTCATACGAGCTCAATGATAAAAATATCTTATTTTCCCTCAAGTAATTATCCATTTTCCTTTAGCAAGCTTAGAGATATCGAATACCTTTTATGCCTAGACAACTTAGATGGTTTCTATCGGGGACGACGGATGTAGGGGGTGCTAATACCTTTCACTTACATAACCGACTTCCAAACCCAACATGGTTGCGATGATCATACCCTATCCTTTTCTCCGTGGGTTTTCTCTATATTTTCCCTTTCCCATCGTGGGAATAAATAAAGTTCGATGGTGCCTCTCATAAGTCCATCCGTGATCGTGCAAACCCTTATTTTGCGCATCGCGAAGATCATATTTTTTGAGGTACGCTAGATGGCTACTCTGTTGGGGAATGGTTCACCCCTAAGCAAGTCAAGCCTATTCTTAGTTTCTTTTGCGTGTTTGAGTGTTTGTTTATCTTTTTTGCTTGCTTATTTTCCTTTGCCTTTATTGTTTTCCATATTATACGTATTTCTGGTTCTTGGCACTCTCGAAAAACTTTGATTGCAAACCTTGAGGGAAAGGCTCTATACCCGAGTCTAGAGTGGAAACATAAGATAGGAGAGGTTGAGTAGTATGGGGCACCGAGGAGTCCTCCTCGTATAGTTCGATACGAGAACCTCGCTCGGAGTAGATTCTAATGAGAATGTTGTCGATCGTCAAACTTTTGGTGTGGATGACAAACGTTTTCATTGGGATCCATGACTCTAAGGACCTTTTAGATCCTTGAACAATTTGGCCAAAGAACTAGGATTAATGGTCACGTAGTATGGGACACCAACATTTACTCCTCGCGTAGTTTGATACGAAGATCTCAATCAGAAGAGACTTTCTTGATGGAGTCGTTTGCCTGACAATCACTGACATACATAACGAACACTCAAGGAAGTCCATGACTCTGAGACCTCTGTTTAGAACCTGATGTTGATGGTTACGTAGTTTGGGACACCGAGGTGCAATCCTCGTGTAGTTCGATACGTTGACCTTACCCAGAAGATATTCATATGATAGAGTTGTCAACTGTCATGTTCATGGCGTGACTTATGAACAGTTATATGAATTCATGACTTTGGGGTTCCTTTAAACTCTAGATCCTACATGGTGAGAACCTTGCATTCGAACAATCAGCCTTTATCCTCCATCCGTACCTTGGACTTAGAAGATCCTGTATATGGGAATAACTTAAAAAAATACATTGCATTCATCTGCATATCATTGCATTTGCATTCATCTCAATTGCATTGCATGTCATTCTTCCAACAGAAACTCATTCCATCTTTTACCCATCAATTCAGTTAATTTCCCAACACTCATATTGAACCTGTGGTAGCTGAAAAGAATTTGAAGCAAGTCCAAACAGAGATAAGAGGAGTATATAAAACTTGAAAAGTCGGCCAGACAAACCAGGTTGGAAGTTGTGTAGCTATGTCAGAGAACAACTTTCAGCGTGTTGAGGTGGAAAGTCTTGATCCCCCACCAGGTTTCACTATGTTGACCAACCCATTATATGGTCTTCTGTCTAATGATGATCTTCCACGAGTGAACACTCCTTCTCAGTCTTAGAGGGTGCCACTGAGTGATTCTATGAAGGAAAAGTTTTGTGCCCTTGAGAAGGGAGTCCAAGCTTTGAAAGTGCATGATGCGCCTGTGCTTGATGCTGTTGATATGTGCCTAGTACCTGACTTGGTGATCCCTCCAAAATTTAAAATACCCAACTTTGAGAAGTACAGTGGTCTCAGTTGCCCAAAATGCCATTTGGTGATGTTCTGCTGAAAGATGACCTCATATATCCACAATGATAAGTTGATGATTCACTGTTTTCAAGACAGTTTGAGTGGATCATCTTTGAATTGGTACATGGACTTAGAAAGAAGTCGTATCCAGTCATGGAGAGACTTATCCAACGCCTTTTTGAATCAGTACAGGTTTAACTTGGACATGACTCCCGACTGTATGCAATTGCAAAGCCTATCTCAAAAGAGTAACAAATCCTTCAGAGGATATACGCAGCGGTGGAGAGAATTGGCAGCCCAAGTGCAACCGCCACTCTTAGAGAAGGAATTGGTTAGTTTGTTCATGAATACACAAAGCCCATACTTTGAAAGGTTGATAAACAGTGCGATATTACACTTTTCCCACCTAGTGACAATTAGAGAACACATCGAGAATGGCCTAAAAATGGAAGAATCCAAGGCGCCTCAAGTAGCCAAGCTAGTGAAATTGAGTCTCTTAGTAATTCCCAAGAGGAAGAAGAGGATGAAACCGATGTCGTCATAGCATATGTCGAGTATTCTCATGATGCACCAACAAGGCCTTTTGGTCCCTCATCTTCTCAGCAGTCACCATTTTCAGCGTCATGCCATCCTTATGGACAACCAGCAATGTCTACAGTTCTGTACCATAAACCTTGGACTTCTCCTCATACAAATTAACGAGCTCATGGCCGCGGACATCAGAATCAACCTCAGAGTCAGCATAGGCCTCGAAACAATCTGGAAAGAAGGAGTGTTCCTCTCGATTCGATTCCTATGTCATATAGTCAACTTCTGCCACATCTGGTCTGAAACTCACTGATAGAGCCTAAGCCTCTCAAGCCGTTTCCAGAACCATACCCGCCTGGGTATAATCCTAATGTGCAATGTGGATATCATGTTGGATTAATAGGGCATTGAACTGAAGACTGCAAAGCTTTCCAAGCCAAAGTACAACAGTTGATCGACAAGAAGTTCATATCCTTTCCAGAAGGAAAATGGGTTATGCACGTCAAATTCTTTCCTGAATGAGTTTGAAGACTTCAAGGGGCATCTCCTCAAGTAGTGGTTCAGACAAGAATACATTCTCCTTAGAACTGACAATCATTGGATCACTTTTATCATTTGTAGTTAAATGCTACTAGTTTTAAAACATTGTTGTTTTGAATGGTAATATTAATGATGTGATCATGCATTTTCTGAATTAATCATTCACTCATTTTTCTTCACTTATATCAAAAAGCAAAAAATGCATCCATATACCTCTCATCCATTTTCTTTACCAAACTGTTGTTTTAGCAAAGATTGAAGGGAGGATGATGAAAACGAAATACCAATAATTGTAAATTGTATGCTTTCAAATAAAATCCTAATGATGATGTACAAACATTGTTTCAAATCCTCAAATACTGGAGAAATAAGAAGTTAGTCCCTAGTTAACCACTTCGAGCCTAGAAGTAGAAGTTTCCTTCGGATTTCTAAACCCTTATGCTTAACCTGGGGCATGGATAGTGTTCAGCTAATCTGACTACACATTTGATGTCAAGATGATACATCCCATATGTGGATCAGCCAAATGCTATTCTTCACACACGTCCTGACATGTCGAAGGAACCATGCAAAATTCAAAAGTTATGGCAGTTGTTCTTTAATGATCAATGACTTGGAAGTCACAAGCCTTTCCAAAAAAATCAAAACAAAAAAAAAGAAAAAAGAAAAGCCCAGGAAAAAGTGACTTAGCCAAAAAAGGTGACTTAGCCAAAAATTAGGGCAATACTGGTGGACTTGAAAAACAAAATTCGTCCAGGAAAAAGTTAGGGATTATAAAAAAATCAAAATCAAAAGAGGTCCTCAAGTCATCGACAACGCAAAACAAGATTAAGTGACCACCATATTTAAATCCAAAAGGTCACCGACATCCATGACAAAGCAAAACAAGGTGACTGCTATTTCAAGCAAGTCTTGGATCTTCATCTTCACTCTTACATTGTCAAGCTTTCTTTAGAGATGGATGTGTGTGTCAATTTAATTGAATGTAGGACTGGAGAACATCATGAAGAAATGGTGGCTTTAAAATCAAAATTTGAGCCTTATATCCTTTGTTTCTATAACCGTGAACCAGACCACGTTATAGCCCTCAAAAGACCTAATTGAGGCGGGGTTTATTCTGAAAGCATACTGCAGCAAGGTTGCGGAAACTGACTCGTATAGATTTGCTAATCTTCTTCTTACTGTACTTCTCACACATTAGCTAAATCAGCACTACGTTTGGACTAATGGTCCATTCATCACACACTATCACATCATTCCAATAATGATTGATTGTTTTTTTCAAAACTTGCATGAGCATTGCATTAAAATTACCATTTGTGAATAAACAATTTTAATTGCAAGTTAGCACTTAACATCAAGGAAATTCCAACAAAGGAGGAATCAAAGAAAACTTGATCATTCATCAAAGTGGATCAGAATCAAGATCGTCTCAAAATTTTGTGGATCAAGCGCATTGACATCCAATGATCACATGGACCAAAGAATCAGTCAGTCTAAAGCAAGTCCCCGAGCAACAATTGATTATAGGGCAAATCATCCAAGAATCGGTTGATCAAGAGTGAATCATCTCAAGACTCTCCGATTAAGGGCAGATCACCTAGAAGTTCTGTTGACCAAAGAAAAGTCCCTCTAATACTCAGGAAGCACAAGTTAAGTCGCTTTAACGCTCATTCTGGGGCAAGCCACCTCAAGGGTACTTCAAAGCCAAATACTCTAGGAGTCAGTCAATCAAGGAAGAATCCTTTCATTACTCAAAATTCTGGGGCGAACCATCTCGAGTTCATCTCATGGTACAACTGTTTCCAACTTCCATTCAAGAAACGATCCCTTCATGACTTGAAGTTCTAAGGCAAGCCATCGCGATGTCATCTCATGGTGCGACTGCTTCCAAATTTTCGTTCAAGGACAAATCTTGTCATGGCTCAGAATTTTGGGGCGAGCCATCTCGAGTTCATCTCATGGTACCACTGCTTCCAAACTTTCTTTCAAGAAAATTTCTTCAAAGACCCAGACTGGGGCAAGATGAGCCACAGAGGGGTAAGTCCTCTCCATGCTTTCAAGCTGCTCAAGTAAACTTTATCAACAACCGCCAAGTTCCATACGAATGTCGGGGAATCATGCTACCACCCCACCAAATAATCTTTTGCCTTTTAACAAGAAGCTTTGCTACAAGAGAGGCTTTTCCATCCATTACCCTCTACTGGGGCATTCTTGGAAACCTTCATATCATTGCATATATCATTTTCATGCATTTGTCATGTCGCTTCGCTCCTACATAGACTCATGCATATCATGTCATTCTTTGGGCCTAACCCCTACAACATGAATATGATATTTCAAAAGCCTTGTAACACAATATTTGACACCAAAGTCCAACACATCTTGGCATTTCAAAGTCCGGTTCTCGTCTGGAAAACCATTTAAAAGTCCAGTTCCCGTCTAGAAAATCAACCCGAAGTCCAGTTCTCGTCTGGAAAATCATTTCAAAGTCAAGTTCCCGTCTAACAAATCCCCTTAAAGTCCAGTTCCCATCTGGCAAATACCTTTGCTCACTAGTTCTCGTTTGGTAGACTATCCAAAAGTCAGTTTTCGTCTGACAAATAAAAAACTACCACCCGTTCTTGTCTGGTAATTTACCCTCAAAATCCAGTTCTCGTCTAGAAATTCACCCTCAAAGGTCCAATTATCATTGACAACCACTAAAAGTCCACCCTATGTTGACATTTCCATAAAACCTAAAGTCCAATTTTACTTTGCGATTACTAAATCCAATCCCCAGTGGTACTCAGAAGGATTTCACCTTCAAAGAGGAGACCTATCCCAGTGTACCCGATCATTTGCATGGTTAAGTGCATTACATGCATCAAGCATAACATTCCTGCCAAACATGAATAGCATTCAAACACAAGAATATCAATCATTAGCATATCTATGCATGGCCTCTCTGTCCAGAAGCTTTACCAACCTATCTTGTGCATTCATATATACATAAGAATCCCCAACAGTTGCATCCTCATATGCATCTTCATGTATCATGCAATGCATAACATGTCCACCCAAGTGAAACATCATATCATAACAGGGTCCTGGATCAATCAACAAGCATCCTGGCCAGTCCTCTTTCAAAGTTGGATGTATTACTTTGAAAAGAGTTGATATCCCACACCTGCTCATGGAATTTCTATCCCCCGACAATTTATTCTTCAACCCTACAATTGATAATAATAATCTCCAGCATTCTTGCTCCCCAAGCAGAGGTTATCCTAAAAGTTTCTTGTGAACTTTCCCCTGCAGAGCTTTGTTGACCCTTTTCCTTCAAAAGGAATTTCGCTTAAAATTTTTTTCCCCAACAGATTTAATGTCTGAGATGCTGCCCTAGCGATCCCCAGAGAGCCTTAATCCATAAGATACTGCTTTGTGCGATCCATGGAGTCTCATATTTTTGCTGAGACGCTATCTGAATGTCCTTAAGAGAGCCTTAATTCATAAGGTACTGCTTCGCATAGTCTAAGAAGTCTCATGCCCTTTTTGTTGATATACTGTTCTAGTATTCTTGAAGAGCCTTAATTAATAAGGTACTGCTTTGTATGAATTAGAAAGTCCCACGTTTAGCAATTGAGGTACTGCTCTATTATTCCCAAAGAGCCTTATTCTTTAAGGTACTACTTTGGAGAATCTCTTTTGTCTTTGAGATACTGTTTTGGCATCCTTAGAGAGCCTTAACTCATAAGGTACTGTTTCACTTGGCCCAAGGAATCTCATATTTTGGTTGAGATACTGTTCCCGTATCCCTAGAGAGCCTTCATCAATAAGGTACTGATTCACATGATCTGAAAATCTCATACCTCTGTCGAGATACTACTCTACTATTCCCAAAGAGCCTTAATCCATAAGGTATTGCTTTGTGAAATTAAAAGAATCTCATTTGTTGAGACACTGCTTTGGTTTCCTCGAAGAGCCTTAATCCTTAAGGTACAGCTTCACACAACCCAGAGAGTCTCATGCCTTTTGCCGAGATACTGTTCTAGCATCCTTGGAGAGCCTTAATCAATAAGGTACTGCTTCATATGGTCTAGAAAATCTCGTGTTCTTATTTGAGATACTGCTCTGGTACCCTTGGAGAGTCTTAGATTGAGAGATTGTTCCCCCTAGTTGGAATCTCTCGATCAATAAGATGCTGCTTCATTGGTTTAGAGAATCTCATTTTCCCCTTTTGCAAAAAGTTTGCTCTGAATATCCTTGGAGAGCCTTAACCAATAAGGTACTGCTTCATGCGATATGAAGAATTTCGTTTTCTTTTTAAGCTACTCAAAAGGTACCCGGAGAACCTTAGGTCATAAGGTACTGCTTCATGCGACCTAGAGATTTCGTTTGTTCCTGGGATATTGCTTTGGTAATCCAGAGGATCTCACGTTGTTTTATTCCTCTCACATCATGTTGTTTCTTTTTTACTTTCTACCATTACTTTGCATCTTTTCTTTTTGGTAGACAAATTTCGGGGTTTTTTCTTGTATCTAATTGACTTTTACCCTAAAAAAGAACTCCATGCAGTCGCTCATTTTCTTAGGTTCAAGGAAATTAAATAGAGACATCTGTCATACCCCAAATTTGTCCTACCTTTCTCAGTTTTCTCTCTGTAAGATCATTTGCCCTTTGGCCATGATCCTACGAGAATTAGGTCATAGGATCATGTGTGCATACTCATTACGACTAACAAGCTTGTGCAGGTACATTAAATTCAAGTGGAGATGGTACTCATTCTCACGGTCAAGACATGACCAATTGATTCTGATTCAAAGGGGTTCTAGGGCTTATCTTCCTCAGTTTTGGGCCATTCTTGGATCAATGATTTAAAGATGTCTTGGATGGGTTTTGTGGCCATATCTCATTAAAATCAAGATTGGGCTTTGGTTTCTTATTACTCAAGATTCAAAGTTCAAGATCTTTATTCAAAGTCCCAAGCTTCAAGTGCACCATTCACCAATTCAAATTCACTTCAAGTAACCAAGGCAAAGTAAATCCAAATGGTTGAGGTTATGCAAGTTACAAGTGATGAGTTCACCATTCAAATATTCAAGATACAAGTGCAAGGAGATTTTCATGTGATTAAGATCCAAGAAGATTAAGTTTCATAAAGAATTCAAGGTCTTTCAAGATTTGTTTCATAAGGATTTCACGTGCTAAGCTCAAATCATTCTTACTACAAAAGTTCATTTCAACTTATAAGGTGTGGATTGAAAGAGTACAAAGTTAAGTTCAAGCCAAGAATTCAAAATGTACAAGGTTTAATGCAAGACTCAAGGGTCTCCTTACAAGTGCAAGTGTGACAAAATCAAATTCAAATTCTCCCAAGGATCACAAGTTGAATTCATAAGTTAATTATGTTACAAAGAAGTTCAAATAGGAGACTCACTTTTTAAGGCCGAGCTCAAATTAATTACGAGTTCAAGGTCACTTTCTAACGTTTCGAACGACATGTTCAACGTTGGTTCCTACTTAGGAACCCTGTGGGAAATATGCAACTCAACACTCATGCTCCATGTATACAAGTTTGGCAAGGTCACCTTCAATACTTGATGAGCAACTTGTTTTTATGGGATATACCAGAGGTTGTATTGAAGAAGATAACTTAGAATGTCATCACTTATGCATTATTTGTAAGTTGTAAATGCGCATAAGAGGGGGGGGGGGTGAATTAGGCTCTTAAAAATTTCTTCGATCTTTTTACCGGTTCTTGGTTATTTTTCAGTTTGATGATAAGTGCTTGAAATTAAAGTGCGGAAAGGAAAAATGACACAAGAGAATTATAGTGGTTCCCCTCACAGCCTGAGAGTACTCCACTCCTCCTTCAACACGAAAGAGAGTTCACTATAGTTTAGAATTATTGTACAGCCTAATCACACCAATGGTGATGCTTACTATCTAACCTATAGGTAACTAAGTGTATGAAGAACA
This sequence comes from Lathyrus tuberosus, assembly GCA_022829125.1. Lineage (NCBI taxonomy): Eukaryota > Viridiplantae > Streptophyta > Magnoliopsida > Fabales > Fabaceae > Lathyrus > Lathyrus tuberosus. Next base: position 7,233,798 of record JALAZF010000193.1, read on the forward strand.
ATCCTCTTCAAACACTCACTTGTTTCCAACAATCCTGGATAACAAGGTAAAACAAAAAAATTATTCTTGATAATAAGATTATGTCTTGATAGTATGTTGATATCAATCTTAATGATCAATCTTCTCCTTGAAATAAATATCACTCAAATGAAATATACAAGTGTTCTTGGATAAAATGAGATGAAACAAAGATAATGTGTGAAATTTATGCAAAGGTTTCTCTCAAAAATATGTTTGAATGAACACTTGAAGAATAATTGAAATATGAAAGAATGAGTGAATTTATGATTATGAAATTGTTAGGAGGTGAGTGTTAAATCTGAAAATGAAGTGTTTAAATATGTGTAGAACACCCCTACAAAAAGGTATGAAAAATATGCAGCAAAGGAATGAAAAGAGATGAGAAATCAATGCATTTTTCCATGAAAAGTCACCATTTTTCGCACACAGTAACAATGTTAATCGGTTAACCATATGGGTTAATCGGTTAACATATACTAACGTTATGAAAATATTCAAATTTAGAACTGGTTAATCGGTTAACCCCACAGGTTAATCGATTAACAGAACTGATTTTTCAAGAAAAAGTTTAGAAAACAATGTGAACTTTCCATAAAAGATATGCAATGCACTAGATCAAAGATATGCAAGATGCAAGACATGTGAACACTTGTATAATCATTTAAATGACATTGATATACCTTTGTTCAACCTTTGATCTTCATGATACTTGAACACTTGAAGCTAATTAATTCAACTTGATAGTACTTAGGATATCTTCTTGAACTTGAACTTCTTGTACTTTATGTAGCTTGATTCTCTTTCTTTTTGCATATTATCTTTGTAGAGAGCTTGTTGTGTTGTCTTCATCAAAACTCAATGTGAGTGAAGCTTGCTTCTACAATCTCCCTCATTTTGATGATGACAACCAATCCATTGAAAGATTGAATCTTTAGACTTGATGTTTCTCTAAGTTTGATTCTCCCCCTAAAGTGGAGCTCCCCCTAAATTCATGAGGGTAATAATTTCCTGCACAAAAATGTTAGAGAAACCAATCCTTCTCCCCCTTTTTCATTAGCAAAAAGGAAGAGGATTCCAAAACAATGACAGTTCATAATTATAACATACATACATACATAATAACCATACACATATAAACCAACAAACACACATACATTAAAAAAAACCAGAATCTGAAGTACGGTACACGATATTCAACATAAACGAACATGATAGTACGAAACACAAGACATAAAACAGAATTTTTAAAAGACATAATAACATCAAAACTTGGAGTTCCAAAATTGGAGTGGGTAGAAGAAATGAGTTCCAAGAGAGCTTTAATGGTGAGTTTAAGGTGAGGAAGAAGAGTAAGGGGAAGTGTTGACTGAATGTGCATGCACCCAAAACATTTAAGCCACACACTTAAAAAGCAAAAGCTGATACGTTTTAAAAAAAATTCCACGTGAGCTCAGGTTAATCGGTTAACGCCCTAGGTTAATCGATTAACAGAATCAAAATTTCCACAAATTTAAAGGCTACGGGTGTTAATCGATTAACTCACTGGGTTAACCGATTAACAGAATCAAAAATTGCACAATAACAAAAGGTAACAAGTATGAAACTTAAGGAAAACATGTGCAACACAAATATACTAATATTATATCATGGTAACATATATATTTAGCCAAATTTTTGATGAAAATAACTTGATGAATAAAAATTTAAAGATGTGTTTAGATATCACCTTCATCCAAGATACCAAGTTCTCGCCTAATTTTGTAGAATGATTCTTTTGCGAGCGGTTTGGTGAAGATATCTGCTAGTTGGTTATGAGTATCAACAAACGTCACTTCGACATCGCCTTTAAGCACATGATCACGAAGAAAGTGATGTCGAATGTCAATGTGTTTGGTCCTTGAGTGCATGACGTGATTCTTTGTAATGTTAATTGCACTTGTGTTGTCGCACCGGAGAGGAATGCAACCAAGATCAATTCCGTAGTCGCTTAATTGTTGCTTTAACCAAAGGTTTTGTGCACAACAACTACCAGCTCCTATGTACTCCGCTTCGGCCGTACTAAGTGCAACGCATGCTTGTTTCTTACAAGACCACAAAACTAGTGCATTTCCGAGGATGTGACATGTTCCACTCGTGCTTTTTCTATCTATTTTACAACCTGCATAATCCGCGTCAGAATAACCAATTAAAGTACAAACACTACCTTTAGGATACCATAAGCCAACATTTGTCGTTCCCTTGAGATACTTCATGATTCTTTTGACCGCCGTGAGATGTGACTCCTTTGGATTTGCTTGGAAGCGAGCACATAAACACACACTAAACATTATGTCAGGACGGCTTGCCGTCAAATATAATAAAGAACCAATCATACCTCGATACTTCGTAATATCAACCGATGTTCCCGATTCGTCTTGATCAATGTAGGTTCCGGATCCCATTGGTGTTAACATAGCTTTACAACCATCCATATCAAATCTCTTTAATAATTCTTTGCAATACTTCGATTGGTTGATGAAGATTCCGTCCTTTTGTTGCTTGATTTGTAATCCAAGGAAATAATTCATTTTTCCCATCATAGACATTTCAAACTCGTTTTGCATCATTGAAGCAAATTCTTCACATAGTTGTTTGTTTGTTGAACCAAAGATAATGTTGTCCACGTATACTTGAACAAGTAAGGTATTATTCTTTATCCTCTTAATGAACAAAGTCTTGTCTACCTTGCCTTTTTCAAAACCTTTTTCGCATAAGAAATTACTTAGACGATCATACCATGCCCTTGGTGCTTGTTTTAAACCATAGAGAGCTTTCTTCAACTTGTATACATGTGAAGGATGCTTGAAGTCTTCAAAACCCGGAGGTTGTTTGACATAGACTTCTTCGTTGATATATCCGTTTAGGAAGGCGCTTTTGACGTCCATTTGAAATAACTGAAAATTCATTGAGCAAGCATAAGCAAGTAATAGACGAATAGCTTCTAACCTTGCAACCGGAGCGAATGTTTCTTCAAAGTCAATTCCTTCTTCTTGATTGTACCCTTGAGCGACTAATCTTGCTTTGTTACGAACAATAATTCCATTTTCATCAAGTTTGTTCTTAAAAATCCATCTTGTTCCGATGATATGTTTATCGCTTGGTTTAGGGACAAGTTCCCAAACTTGATTTCTTTCAAATTGGTTTAACTCTTCTTGCATGGCAATGATCCATTGATCATCTTTAAGAGCTTCGTTAACTTTGGAGGGTTCTATTTGAGAAACGAACGCCATATTCAAGCATGCATCTTTGAGATTTAGTCTTGTTGCTACACCTTGACTTATGTCTCCGATGACTTTGTCTATTGGGTGATCCCTATGTGTTCTCCATTCTTTTGGTAGATCATTGTTGATCGACTTTTGTTGAATCGGTTCATCATGATGTTCTTCTTGTTTTTCTTCTTGATTTTCATTGAAGTCTTTAGAAGTATCTTCTTTGTGAATTTCTACAAGATCATCATCATTATCACAAACAATAATATCCTCTTTCGAGGGGTTAAATTCATCAAATTTGACATGCATAGATTCTTCTATAGTTAAAGTTCTTTTATTATAAATTTTAAATGCCTTACTAGAGAGAGAGTAGCCGAGAAAAATACCTTCATCGGATTTCTCGTCAAACTTACCAAGGTTGTCTTTGTCGTTGTTTAGGACAAAGCACTTGCACCCAAAAACATGAAAGAAAGAAATATTTGGTTTTCTCCCTTTGAAAAGTTCATAAGGGGTTTTCTTGAGAATAGGCCTAATATTGACATGGTTACTTACAAAACATGTCGTGCTCACCGCATCCGCCCAAAAATACTTAGGAAGATTTGAATCACTTACCATTGTCCTTGCAAGTTCCACCAATGTTCTATTCTTCCTTTCTACGACACCATTTTGTTGTGGAGTTCTTGGTGCGGAGAAATTGTGTGAGATTCCATGTTCTTCACAAAATTCTTCAAATGAGGCATTTTGGAATTCTCCACCATGGTCGCTTCTAATGGAGGCAATTGTAAGAGACTTCTCATTTTGTATTTGTTTTGCATACTTCTTGAAGGCTTTGAAAGCATCACTTTTTTGCACTAAAAACAATGTCCAAGTATATCTAGAGAAATCATCAACAATAACTAATGCATATACATTACCTCCGAAGCTTTTTGTTCTAGATGTACCAAAGAGATCCATATGCAACAATTGTAGTGGCCTAGTTGTGGACGCCACATTCTTGGATGTGAAAGTTGATTTGGTTTGCTTTCCTTTTTGGCAAGCGCCACACAACCCATCTTTGATGAATTTTATCTTCGGCAATCCAATGACTAAGTCATGCTTGATCAACTTATTCAAGTGCTCCATATGAATATGAGCAAACCTCTTATGCCATAACCATGATTCATTGTTGTTTGCCAAGAGACACCTAACATTCAAAGACAAGTTATCTAAGGAAATTAAAAATATGTTATTACTCTTTTACCTTTTAGCATAACTTCATGAGTAACTTTGTTTTCAATCAAACATTCATCTTTAGTGAAGTTGATTTCGAAACCTCGGTCACACAATTGGCTAATGCTAAGGAGACTATGCTTTAGACCTTCCACATATAGGACATCTTCTATAGTTGTTGAAGGCGGTGAACCAATGATGCCTACGCCAAGGATTCTTCCTTTGTTGTTGTCACCATAAGTAACATATCCTTTGGCCTTAAGCGTTAGATGTAAAAATTTGCTTAAGTCACCCATCATGTGCCTCGAACATCCACTATCAAGATACCATTGATTTGAAGAGGTCTTCAAGCATACCTACAAAAAAGAGTTACGTTTTATTAGGTACCCAAATTGCCTTGGGTCCTTCAAAGTTAGTTCCTTTCTTGACCCATACATAATGGCCTTGAGCAACACTAAAGTTTCTAATATAACATGCATTAGGAGTATGACCTTTAATACCACAATAGAAACAAGTAGGCTCAAAGTTGCTTTTATATCTAGGGGGATAAGATTTCTTCTTATTATAAGACTTCTTCTTATTATTTCTTTTCCTTTTGTTATATTGTTGAACCATTTTAGGCTTGTCACTTTTCTCTAAAGGAATTTGTTCTTTAGCTTTTACAAAAATGGTCTTGTTAGAAGTTTGCTTAGAGAATCTTGAGTAACCTAGACCACTTTTATCATTTGAGTATCTTTGACTACTAAGAACACGTTCCAATCCAATTTGTCCTTTCTCATATCTTTCTAGGACTCTTTTCAATTGAACTATTTGAAAAGCAAGTGACTCACATTTAGTGCATGCAAAATTCTTGATTAATTCTTCTTTTTCATCTTTGAACTTATTTTCCATTTTCTCAATATTTTCTTCCAAGATTGATATTTGTTTCTTTTGAGATGAGATGGTTTTATATAGAATTTTGCATTCACTTAAAATTTCATCAATTGCTCCTTGAGCATCATTATCAAAAATTGAAAAGTTACTACTAACCTCATCGTCTTCATCGTCGGAATGATGTGATGCCATCAATGCTAGATTTGCGCTTTGATCACTATCAGTGTCCGATGAAGAACTTATTTCGTTGTCATCCCAAGCAATGTAGGCCTTCTTTTTGTAATCCTTCTTTCCTTTGTTGTCACGATTCTTTGCGAGTTTGGGACATTCCGGTTTGATGTGGCCTTACTTTCCACATTCATAGCATATAATGTCTCCATTGGATGTTGATGCTTCTTTTTCTTTGTTCTTTGAGAATTTCTTTCTTCTTGTGTAACTAGAGTTTCCAATATTATTATTTGCACCAAAGTATTTTCCTAGTCTTTTTACAAGGAGCATAAAGTTTTCGTCCTCTTCGGGATTGTCTTCTTTCTTCACAACTTTGGACTCAACTTTTAAGGCAATGCTCTTGGATTTCTTTTCTTGGATCTCACGTTTCTCCAATAGTCCAAGTTCCGTCTCATATTCTTGAAGCTTTCCGAATAGAGTAGCGGATGTCATCGTTGATAAACTTTTCTTCTCGGAAATCGCCGTCACTTTGGGTTGCCACTCTCTTGTTAAAGACCTAAGCACTTTAAGATTAAGTTCATCATTTGTTAGTGTCTTACCAAGTGCATTCAAGTGATTTGTCAAATGCACGAATCTTTTCTGCAAGTCGAGGATTGATTCTCCTGGTTGCATTCTGAATAACTCGTACTCTTGACTTAAAGTATTCAATCTGGATCTTTTGACTTCGGCGGTTCCTTCGTGAGTTTCTACAAGAGTGTCCCATATTTGCTTGGCCGTTGTACATGTTGAGACGCGGAAGAATTCATCCATTCCAAGTGCACTTTGTAAAATATTTATTGCCTTTTTGTCATAGAGAACCTTTTTCTTATCATCATCATCCCATGTTCCTTGTGGCTTTGCCGAACCAACTCCGTTGACAACCGTTGTAGGAATAAAAGGACCATTTTGAACAGCCTCCCATATATCACTTCCTTGTGCTTCTAAATGTGCCTTCATACGGATTTTCCAGAAGTCGAAGTATTGGCCAGAAAACAAAGGAGGCTTGTTGCTACTACCACCGTCTTTGAATACAAGATCATTGTTTGCGGAAGCCATCTGAATCGAATAGGAACAGGTTACCTATCACCTGCTCTGATGCCAAATGTAAGTTGTAAATGCGCCTAAGAGGGGGGGTGAATTAGGCTCTTAAAAATTTCTTCGATCTTTTTACCGGTTCTTGGTTATTTTTCAGTTTGATGATAAGTGCTTGAAAGTAAAGTGCGGAAAGGAAAAATGACACAAGAGAATTATAGTGGTTCCCCTCACAGCCCGAGAGTACTCCACTCCTCCTTCAACACGAAAGAGAGTTCACTATAGTTTAGAATTATTGTACAGCCTAATCACACCAATGGTGATGCTTACTATCTAACCTATAGGTAACTAAGTGTATGAAGAACAATCCTCTTCAAACACTCACTTCTTTCCAACAATCCTGGACAACAAGGTAAAACAAAAAAAATTATTCTTGATAATAAGATTATGTCTTGATAGTATGTTGATATCAATCTTGATGATCAATCTTCTCCTTGAAATAAATATCACTCAAATGAAATATACAAGTGTTCTTGGATAAAATTAGATGAAACAAAGATAATGTGTGAAATTTATGCAAAGGTTTCTCTCAAAAATATGTTTGAATGAACACTTGAAGAATAATTGAAATATGAAAGAATGAGTGAATTTATGATTATGAAATTGTTAGGAGGTGAGTGTTAAATCTGAAAATGAAGTGTTTAAATATATGTAGAACACCCCTACAAAAAGGTATGAAAAATATGCAGCATAGGAATGAAAAGAGATGAGAAAGCAATGCATTTTTCCATGAAAAGTCACCATTTTTCGCACACAGTAACAGTGTTAATCGGTTAACATATGCTAACGTTATGAAAATATTCAAATTTAGAACTGGTTAATCGGTTAACCCCACAGGTTAATCGATTAACAGAACTGATTTTTCAAGAAAAAGTTTAGAAAACAATGTGAACTTTCCATAAAAGATATGCAATGCACTAGATCAAAGATATGCAAGATGCAAGACATGTGAACACTTGTATAATCATTTAAATGACATTGATATACCTTTGTTCAACCTTTGATCTTCATGATACTTGAACACTTGAAGCTAATTGATTCAACTTGATAGTACTTAGGATATCTTCTTGAACTTGAACTTCTTGTACTTTATGTAGCTTGATTCTCTTTCTTTTTGCATATTATCTTTGTAGAGAGCTTATTGTGTTGTCTTTATCAAAACTCAATGTGAGTGAAGCTTGCTTCTACATTATTCCCTTCACAATATATTTGAAATTCTTTTGAACTCTACCTCTAGTAAAACATTTTTTTTTTGCTACTAGCAATTTGGGCGAGAAAAATTTCAAGCCGTATTATAAGAAGTTAACACACAATCTTGTGAATATAAATGTTATGCTGAAAGCCTTGATGATAACCATGTTTGGGCATGTGAAAATACATTTGTAGTAAAAGATATTACATTGCTACTATTCTATCAGAGTTTCCAAGTTTCTACAGCCTAATTACTAGTTTTGCAGTGAGAGATCCAAACATCCTGAGTCATAGACAGCAAAAGTTTGGTCTTGCAAATGGTCATCGTAGTAGCCGTTCTGGGTATGTCTTGGCCACGGGCTGCTCTGAGGGTAAATTGAAGCTTTGAAAAATAACCGACCACTGAACTTCCCATGGGAGCTAGTCGGTATGTTTCTTGCACGTCACAACCTTATCAAAGGTACATGTTTCACGGATTGTGGTCAAAAGTCACAACATTCTGCAACAAAAATAGTTCCAAAGCTATCGTTACTATACATATACACGTGATATGTTCAAAACAAAGAAAGTATTAATTTCCAAGATAAGAGTAAAAGGGGAAGCTTTTGAAATCCTTCATCAAAAGCAATCAATTCACAAAACATGACAAAATTAAAGCGGCAAGAATCATGCTCATAACAGCAAGTAAATATCCAAGTAAATATCCAGGAATCACAATTCTGTTTCTTTCCAAAGCAAGACTCGACACATAATCCCGCATATTCAAGTCGAAATCCACACATTCATTCACGTAGTCTATAAAAGAGAGGCACAAGAATATCAGAGGGAGGCAGAAACAATATTGAGTGGTATAGCAGCAATAACAACAGATACACAAGAGCATAAACGAACACAAATCTAAAGGAGCAGAAAGCAACAACTCACACAAGAAGTTATCACATATACGCATCACATAAATAGGGCAACAAAATGAGCAGTTGATACAAGCAGGGAAATTAGAATCACAAACATACATACCTCACACATAGAACACACATGAATTGAAGCAGCAACATCACTTGCACATGAGCATACACGATTGCATCGCATACACACCACAACATCACGCGCAGCAGCGAGAAGGGACGAAAGAGCAAAAGGCAGTAACAAGAAACGACATCACGTACGCACAAATTGGAACAGTAGAGCAACAACATCGACAAAAGCTAATGCGGAGAAGACGAGAAAAGCGAAGGAAAGTATTTGCAAAGACACAAACCTGAGCATCGGAGAAGAGGACAAGGGTTGGAATCACACAACAATTGATCTACCCCCGTTTCGATCCAACGTCGCAAACCGCTGTAAGTAATCTTGCTTTGCCTTATGCGTTGTGAATAGATGATGAGCGTTAGAATGTTGTTGTGTTGCTTAAATTGTGAAATTAAATGGTGCGGCGGAGCCACCGCATCGGCTATTGCATGAATGCGAAAGAGAGAGTTGAGGCGAGGAAGATTCACGTGATTGAATTAGGGAAAAAGGAAGGGAAAGCCACAACGAGCAGAGAGTGAAGGATAGTGAAGAGAGAGAGAGGGAGAGAGAGAGAGAGTAGTCGTAGGCATGGGCAGGAAAGAAGAAGACTTAGATTTGTTTACTGGTTTTTTTGAAAGCACAATGTTGTTGTTGTTGGATCGAGTGGAAATTTGGCCCAATGACCTCTTCTTTTTTTAATTTTTTGTTGTTATTTCTGGTAGTACACCATGGGCATGGGCCGAGTGACATAAGCCCGTAGGTTTTTTTTTCTTTTCTTTTTTTCACACCCTTCCAACTCAATTTAGCACACTAACCTTTTTTTCTTTTTTTAATTTTTAACAAATAATGTATGATTAACCTTTAATTGATATTCTATGATTAATTAAAATTTGTGATTAGTTTTTAATTAGAATCCGTAATTAATTTTTAATTAAAATAATCAATTATTTAAATGAGGACTAATTCTGGACCTAAACTTATGATTAATTCCTGATTTAATTTAGTGACCAATTTCTTGAATTAACATTGATTTGCCTTTGTTAGTCTTTATTGATTAGGATCTTAATCAAATTAGTTGATACTTGGCTGGGATTTCCTCAATTGAATCTTATGAATTTCTCTATTGATTTTTACCGTGAATCTGATACAATGCCTAATGATAGTTCGTGATACTTATTGCATATGAATGATTGCCAGCTTGTATGATCTCTATGATCCCTTAAGATATCTTGATTCAATTTAATCTTCGATTAGACAAGTTGAAGATCATGTCAATTCTTGATTGATCCTTTATCTGAGTGCTCTGAGAGAGCTCAAAACCCTAATTCTTGGTTGTAATGAATGCTCAATAATCCTTGAGAAGATTGATGAGGTATGAGGATACATCCATATTGTGGTGATGGTTTGCACAATGATGGTAAATATTTGTGGTCAAAATTTGGGGCATGACAATAAGCAGTACAAGGATTCAAATTCATCTGGACCAATTAGGGTTTTCTGATGAAAAGTCAACTGTACCTTTGACTTTTGAGCAAGATATGATCCCAAACCTTGTATGATTCAAGACATTCTAAAACACCTATGGAATCCATCCATTAGGTTTGAATTAGGTCAAGAACGTGATTTCATAGAGGATCACAAAGTTTGAAATTCATTTGATAAAAAGTCAACTGTGCCAAAAAACCAAGTTTGACTTTTTGAATTTCTTGACAAACAAGGCTTCCCTAAGTAAAAAACAATGTTAACTTATGGTTTGGACCATCATCCATCAAGAAAAATCAAGAAAAATCAAGAAAAGTGAGCTTACTTGCAAAAGGGGCAATCTTAAGAAACTTGAAAATTCACTAAGTCATGAAAAAAAGTGATTTATACCCAACTTTGCAAGACCATAACTTGTGATCCAAGCAACCATTTTCTTCCATTCAAAGCTCAAATGAAAGCTCTCATTACATACTTCAAGATTGTCAACTACATCAGATTCCAAATCATCATGGATTTTGAGTTATGGATTGATCAAAATCACAAAAATGTGAAAATGACCATTTTTCCAACACTTAGTGAAATTTTGGACAGAATTTGTTTTGCATTTTCACCAACTTTGAGGCCATTTTTTTATTATGATTCAAGACCAAAGTTAGACATCAAAGTTGAAGTATGTTATTGGGGTTTTCCAAAAAGTACAAGAGCCTCCCATGGTTCAACTTGAGCAAGGAGTTATAAGCCTCCAAAAATGACATTTTTCACCCTGCCCACACAAAGGCATGAAAACCTAATTTGGTTCCCACGATTTCTTGAACAAATTTTGGACACTTGCATCATTTCATTTATGTCCAAAATCAACTTGAATGATGAGGGATCTGATCACAAAGCCACCAAGTCAAAAATCCTATTCCTTGGCATGTGAAATTCAATGTTGCAAATCCAAAAACTCCAATTTTGTTTCAAGGCATTCAAGAGGTGTATTGAGGTGGCATGCATCAGTCCATGACAGTCCATTTGAGTCAAGATTGTTTCAAAAATCAGAAGACCTAAAGCTACAAAGATCAGCTCAAGTCAATGGCTAAAGGAGACTTGGTACCTTGGCATTTAAGAAAGTGATACATGGGCATATCCATTGGATAATAGAGTGAACCAGCCCCCATTCACTATTCCTTCAAAAACAAACTTCCTCTACTATAAATAGAGGTCATTTCTGATGTTGCAAACCACACCAAAACAATACCAAAGCTTTATTTTCTCACTCTCCCTCTCTTACTTCAATTTCAAGTCACAATGGAGCAATTTAAGGATTCTTGAAACCAGAGCAAAAACCACTCAAATAAATATCCAAACACATCATAAATCATCTATTGGAGGTGTTCAAACCTTCATCCTCATTGTACAACACCAAAATCAAAAAGTCAACCCTCAAAACCTCAAATTTTGACTTTTCAGCATTTTTCAAGCCATGTCTTGATTCAACCACTTTCAAAGCCAAACAACACTTCAAATACTCTCCAAATATCATCCCTAAGTTGTTCCAACAAGTGTCCCTCAACTGTAACACCATTTGAGTGAGTTACCATTTTGGTCACTTTTGCCACTTTTGCAAGAAAGAGACAATTCTTGTTCCTGAGATTTCCAACTGGTTTTGATCATCCTAAAAGCTTCTAAGGGATCTATCAAGAGTGTCTAAGGCATTAGATTACTTCTGGCACAAGTATTTTGAAAGATAGCACAAGGAGCTTCAAGAGGTAAGTGCATAACAACTTGAACTCTTTAAAATATGCATTGCTTTGATGTCCATTGATCATGAACATGTCATGCATAACATATATGTTGTGTTTGAACCAATTTACCATGCTATTATTGCTTGTATGAAGTGGTAGCATAGAACTTGCAAATTTTGGCCTATTTTGAAACCACAATCGGGTTTTAAAATGTAGGCGTCTTTAGAAAATTCTAAGACCACCATTGGATTCCTCATGAAATTCTAGGTAGGATCCATCTAAATTTCATCCATTTTCATGGAGGAATGAAGAAGCTATGGCCTTCTTGCAAATCCCCCAAAATCTGGTTTTTTGCCTTGGCCTGACCTAGAAATTAGGTCACCCTTATATGCATATGGGGTGGTTTTGATACACGGATGTATCACCACCCCAGTGGTAGTAGCGTGTGTTTGTTTGGTTAGAGGGAGTGATAGTAGCGTGTGTTTGTTTGGTTAGAGTAACGTGTGTTTGTTTTGGTTCCCTCTCCTTTTTTGTTATTTTTCTCATTTTTCATTATTTTCTTAATTAATCTCAAAATTAATTTCTCCTTCTATTTTAATTACTTTTTATTGATTCTTTTTTTTTCAAAAATCAAAAAAATGTTGAAATATTTTATTCTATAAAAAATCAAACTTATATTATTTATTTAATATAGCTTGAATTTTGTAAATAATTTTATTTTTATTTGTTTTTAAACATTTTTAAATGAAATTTCTACCTTTATTTTTCAAATTCAAATGAATTATAAGTTTTCATATGATTAAACATGATTTTTCAAAACATTGTTCAAAGTTGACAACTTATTTTTAAATATATTTGATATTTTATATCATTTATTATTTATTTTTCTTTGAAAAATTATATTTTTAAAAGAAATTAGGGTTTTTTCTTGATTTTATATTCATTTAAAAAACTTTTGGGCCTCTAATAGAGTGTAAGACCCATCCCCTTTGTAAATATATCATTTTGGGCCTCAGTCGTTGTATAAGTCCCGATACGACTTTCAAAGTTAACTGTTTTTCATCTGGGCATCTCTCTGAGCTATAAGCCCCATCTCTTGTATAAAAATAAACTTTTGGGCCTCTAATAGAGTGTAAGACCCATCCCTTTTGTACATAAATAATTTTGGGTCTCAGTCATTGTATAAGTCCCCCAGTGGTTTTTAAAATCACGGCGCGATCGTCGCTTTTTCAAATAAATCACCTGGGCTTCTCCTTGAGTAAAAGCCCCATTTTTCTTTTTTCAAAACAATTTTTGGGCCTCTATTAGATTGTAAAACCCAACCCTTCTTTGTATAAAAACAATTTTTGGGCCTCTACTGTAGTATAAGTCTCACAACGTCTTTCAGTATCGCAGTGCGATCAATGTTTTTCAAATAAGTCATCTGGGTCTCTCTTTGAGTTATAAGCCCCAAACATTCTTCCAAACAAATTTTCCCTTAATTCAAATTCAAATTCAATGATGTTTCTATCAAAACTTTCTTCAATTTCTTGAAACCCTGAAAGAGGCAATACAATTGTAGTCAATATAACAGATCACAATATGCTTGGGCTTCTTCTCAGAAGGTAAGTCCCCACATCTTTTTCAGTGCATATTTCTTATATATATATGTCAATATAATTGTCTGTATATACTTGTGCATATCTTGTTTAGAGTTTCCCCTAGCAGTTAGGTCTATGTTTAGGTCAAACCAGAGGTTACTTTACAACATAGTCAAAACTAGTCCCTCATAGGAAATTCCCTATACAGTCTGCCTTCTCTTGGGCTTATACAGTATGGAACAGAGAAAGGCATTATTCCCGGTGAAACTTTTCTCAAGACTGTCAAACTTAGAAATATATATATATACAAGAAATTCATTTCCCCAGAGAGGATTAATTCCCGGTGAAACCTCTCTTGAATTTCTTCAAACCTTAGGACTGTTTAGCAGAGAAAGGATTAATTCTCGGTGAAACCTTTCTTGAACTCTTCTTAGGCTTGGACCCACATGCTTCCTAAAAGCATCCACAACCTCCTCTTGGGCTTAGTACAAGGACCAACAGGCTTCTTAGAAGTTCCTCAGCCTCCTCTTGGGCTTAGTACAAGGACCCAAAGGCCTCCTAAAGGCATAAGACATAAATTAGTCATCTCTACTAGTTAAATCCTCAGGAGAGTCACAATTCAAAAACATCAAACCATTTTAGGGTTGATCTTCATCCCTTAAACCCTCGGCCTCCTCTTGGGCATCATACAAATACCCCTCTCTACACCAGAGCCTACCACTTCTTTAGAGACTTGGACAGTCTCAGCCTCCTCTTGGGCTTCATTCAAGTTAGACTTGAAAAGTATCATCTCCTCTTAGATCTCACAGAAACCCTCAAGTTTCCTAAAAGCACAGGAAAAATCCTAATCATTTCATCAATATACTAATCTCCAGCAAAGTTAAAACCTCTATAGGTTTTCAAACTCAACTTAAAACCCATCTGACCCCCTAACATGGCTTAGGCTTTCATTTTAATAAATCCCAGCCAGGGTCAATTTACCATCAACAAAACCCCCAAGAGAATCAGAACCTCATGGCATCTGATATCTCAACTCTTCCCTAATCCCCAGAAAGAGTAAATCCTTTTGAATTCCCCAACACAATTTGGACCTGCTCCTGGATTTCAATAATCCTCAGCAAAAGTTAGCCTCCTCTTAGGCTTCATATAATAATTTCCCCCAGTGGAGTCAGTCAGCCTCAATCTTGGGCTTTGTACAAGATAGCTAAAACCCTCACCAGTGGAGTCAGTTTCCTTTAGCTTCAACCTTGGGCTTTGGTCAAGGCACAAAAAAATCAACATCCCCTCAGATGAAACCATGAGTCCCCTCTGCATGAAGACATCTTCTCTATACATCACATATCAAAACAAAACAATCAAAACCTTTTTCCAGATTATTTTTGTAAGTGGCACACTTGTTGATTCAAAATCCAAGCTGGAGTCCTTCTCTTATCCTGGAAAAAATCATCTTTCATCTAACAGTTGTAAGTGGCAAGCCTCTGGATTCCTAACATCCAAGCCAATGTCCTTCTCTTAGCATAAAAGATTTATAAAGGAAAAAGTGGCATTACTCTAAACTGAGTTAAAGCTTTCTTCCTTCATGACATCACCCTTATAAAGGAAATTATGGCATTGCTGGATTCTACATCCCAGTTAAAGTAATTTCCCTTATAAAAACAATCATCCAACATTTGTGATGAATAGATGAGATATCTCTCTTTAGAGATGACAAATTCTCTCTCAGTCAACCTTTTAGCTTCAATCTTGGGCTTTGAACATGACACAAACGTCCTTTTAGCTTCAATCTTGGGCTTTAAACAAGACACAAATACTTAAACAGCTTCAATCTTGGGCTTTGAACAAGACACCACATATATTTCCTACCATAGAAATAGGAGGAACTACGATTGCTCTAATTTCCCAGATTTCTTTACGGAAATACGTAGGCATAGGATGCAAAATCTTAGCGAGCACACAAATCAAAAACTTTAGGTCCAGTATCTTCCCAAAAACAACAGAAAACCCGAAAACCACAAAAACAATCTCTCAACTCTCCCAAAGGATAAACTTTCCTAAGCCACAACAGATAAACATAAGAAAGCAATTCAAATTAACAAAGATACATGCAATAAAGAGTTTATAACCAGACCTCGATCCCCAATCTCTTAGCATTTGTTAAAGAAAATATTTGCGCGCAAGGTTAGTTTTAGATATCTTCCCTTTCCTTTCCAGTTTCATAGGATAAATAAGAAATCAGAAAGTAGCACCCAAATCCAATATTGCGGTAAGGTGGTTACGTCACCGACAAAAATCGCACACTACACTCATTATTAGTTTCACATAAGCCTGGGGATTAGTCTTCTTCAATTCTGTCTGTTCTTCTGGAATTGGATTAGTGATGGGTGAGGATGTTGGCTTAACAGTCGAGGTTTATGGAAGTTCCTGATTGACATTTGGTGTGGTGTCCACATTTGGTTGTTCAGTATTGTTTAGAGGCACAGTGTCTTCTGGATTTTGGTGAGCATCCTGGTTTGGCTAGCTTCGTCCATATCCATTTCGTGTCCACCTTCTCCATCAGATGTCGAGGAAGTTGATTCAAAGGGATGAGCTTTGTCAATCAAATCATGGGACATATTATCATCAACTTCTTTGGGCTTATTAATCTCTTCAGCAATTTCTGCAGTGAGAGGAGGTTGATTGGTGGGAGATCTGGTAGTCGAGGGCATTGGTCATGTGAAAGTCGACATCGGTTTGGTCGAAGGTTTATCCTGCAAGAGTTTGTTGTCAATACTTAGAAAAATTACATAATAGGGGATAAATAGGTTTAGACTTACTTTTGAGGTGTCTGCATCTGGACTTGAATTGGCATTTTCAGTGGAGACAAAGTTTCTTGTTGGGTTGGTCACTTTTTTGCCTTTCCCCGAGGTAGCTTTCTTCTCATTTCTTTTGTTTTAGAAGTAGGGGCACTTTAGGGTTAGGTGCATTTTTTCTCATACCAGAACCAACGTTTATTAGTTTCTTCTTTTGTGGGGGAGGTTCAGGAGATGAGTCATCGACCTGAATTGATTCAGGATCAATTTCAGCAGTTTCGCCACCGGCAGTTATATCATCAGCCTGCATAAAGATGAGAAATACAAGTTGTGAAAATTTGGTAAGTCTAATATGGCAAGCAATCTAAATTTTAGTTTCAGATTTTGGAACTTAGTTGTGTAGCCTTTGAAGGAGTTGCTTCGACTTTGAGTTGTCTCAGTGCTACCTTAGCACTCGCAGCATCTCTAGTCCTCTTTCTATGTTCAACAACTGAAAATATGCAAAATGAAATGTGAACAAAGAGAGAGAGAGAGAGAGAGAGAGAGAGAGAGAGAGAGAGAGAGAGAGAGATTGGTTTAAAAGGATTTTGGAGGGATATTTTTGCTTTCCTCACCTTAATGTATAGGGGTTTCGACTCTGACATGGTTTATGTCGACATGAAGGCGAACTTTGAAACTGTATATGTCATGCTTAGTCGGAGTTACTAGCTGGGCAAGTTTCAGGCATTCATTTTTGTGTACCTTTAAAAATTCCCCACAAACGAACCATTGTAGAAATGGAAGGGCGAAAGCCATTGCCATCTCGCTAGTGGGCAAAGGGGGAAATTTAGGAGGATAAAATTTAAGGCAAAAACATACTTGTCCTTCACATAATCGGGAATGTGCAAGTTGGGGAGTTTCGCCATCATTTATTCTCTGGGAGTAACGACTGTTTCTCGATCGTCCGACTGAGGTCATTGGGGTCATACTCAATTTCAAAGTATTTTTGGAAATCCAGGATCTCTTTGACATGTTTGGCTCTACCTTTGTTGAACTTTTGTTGCAGAGAAGAGAAAGCGTTAGTTAGATGTTGAGTTAATGTTACAGTATTCAGAAATTCTTTGGCATGGTAGGCTTTCCACCAAGTTTCAAATTCTAGGGTGTAGTAGAATGATGGTTGAAAAGCAAATAGAGTGACCGTAGGACAATCGGCAGCGTGTCGAGCAAGTCGTCGAAAGTACTCGTATTCAGAAAAGTCGATAGTGCAAAGGCACAATTCACTTTTTCGATTGAAAAGGGGCTTGGGCATAGTCTGACTAACTCGAAATTGGCGTGCCACCAAGTTGGGTTGACAACATTGAATTTTCACATTCTCCTTGGAGGTCCCAAGTCTAGTTGAGAGAAGTTTAGGAGTCAGGAAAGCTTCCTATATTTTCCTTGACTCGTCCTTTTGTTCGCCAGTAGCTGGAAACTTTCGGGTAAACCACTCAAGCCGTGAGTTATTTTGGCAAAAAGAGCCATTGTTGGGTTGAAGTGATAGTGTTTGTCAAACATCAGGAAATAAGACAAAAAGGCGTCTTAATGTGATATGTTCTTATTAGTTTGAGTCATTTGAGACGATCAATTGCCTTTGATACGCCTGTTCATAATGGTTTCGCTGGCGTTGTCAGGCTTGACGACATCCAGAGAAATATCAAACATGTCATTCAACCAAAGTTGAAGTAGCCAAAATGGTCCAGAGAGCAATAAGTTGTCTTTGGGTTGGAGGTTCCTTAGAGCCTCAGTAGATAATCCTAAGGATTCGTAAAGAGATCCTAAAATCAGTTGGTTAAGGCAGATGTCCTTGCCTTCATGCAGTTGATTGGATATGGTTAAATATATTTTTGCTACCTTTAAAGACCTACTGCAAAAGATACATTTTGACAGCCATATGGCAAGAAAGGTAATGTGTTCTTTGCCAAAGACTTCACTAGTGTAAGCGACATGATAGTCCTCAATGTATTTGATAAAGTTGGCACGATTTATGTTGAATTTTATTGTATCTTCACCACTCTCATTAGGATCAAAATGTTTTCCAGTGGGGTGAAGGCCAGTAATGGTCGCTATGTCAAAGAGTGTGGGTGTCACCATTCAACAGGGGAGTTGAAAGGTGTTGGTAGTGATTTCCAAGAAATACATGAATGCGGCCATCATGTTTTGGAAATAAGCAATGCCAGTTCTCGACAACTGAATTAGGTCGAAGATACCTCTCATTTTTCCAGGTTTCACTCATTTTTTTCCTCAATTTTGTTCATCTAGAGGATGTAGTCCTCGTGTTATTTAGTATGGGAGCTGAATGAAAGACATGCAAGGTAGCAATCATGTATTCTAAATTAAGAGGTTCCTTAGTTCTTACTATGGGTTTAGTTCTATGAAAAGAAGGAAAAAAGTCGTTACTCTTAGTAAGATCTACCGAGGGATCATGCAGGACCCATAAGTGCATGGGTCTTTCCATAAATGTAGTAAGGGATGATTACCTGAGACCTGTAGATGTAGAGTTTTTATTCATAGTTGGGTGGTTCTGGAACATACTCTTGATTTCCAATGATATTGGTAGATGGAAGCATGTTAGCTAATGGGAGAGACTCTTTGTTTTCTTTGGTGTTCTTTGATTTGGAGGCCATTGTTGTGAGTGTTGAGTTGACTGTTTGAGAAAGAGAAATTTCTGAGTAGAAGTTTTGATGATAATAGGCGGAAAAGGGAAGAAGAATGAAGGAAGATGTATTTATAATGAATGAGCCAAAACTCTTCGGTTTGGGCTTGACAAATGGCGCAAACTTTATTGACACATGCCATCCTCTTAGAGGCGAAATCGAAACAATTTTGTACACTTAACCACGCCACCCTATGAAGATGGAACCATGATGAGAAGTTATGGGTTAATTGGAAAACACGCGTTTTTGAGGTGACGATTGATAGAAAGATCGTGATGTCCATGCCCGTAGATGTGCCCGTAGATATATGTACAAATATAGTAAGCAAGCATAAATAACATAAGCAAAACAAGGTAGGCTTAACCCTGAAAATTTCATCATTCCCCAGTGAAGTCGCCATTTCTGTTGCTGTGAGAATTGGATAACAAGCTATTAATTAACTTGCATCGCATTTCTTTGAATTCACCACCGACTTTGATTTATCCAAAGGAAAGGTTCAAGATCGAGAAAACCTAAAGGGGGGAGATCTAAGGTTCGGGGGTTGGTTATACTAAGGGAAGGTATTAGCACCCTTAATATATGTAGTACTCTACAGGAACCTCTTGTTTATGTTTGTGTTATATTATGTTTGTTTCCCAAAAGATATCTACTAAGGGTAAAGGTAAAGACCTAAGGGTATACACACTTAGTTTGCTCGTCAAGATGTCGCATCTTGTGCCTATGTATCTAACTAAAGAATCAGAGCAACCGTAGTTCACCTATCTAAGGGTGAATTTGAGGAACCATTGACTATGGCCAAAGTTCCAAGGGGAAATGAGTGTGAGCTCATTTTAGAGTTTTAAGAAACTCTCTAAGTCTAAGTTATAGTGGGGAAAAAGTGGGTACTCAATGTGATGAGTCCACATAGAGTTTGTAAACTCTATCCTATTGCTAAGTTACGATTCAATGACTCTCATGAGGCCAAAAAGGGGAAAGGCACTTATGAGGCCTATATGTTGATTGGTTTAGTGACTTATGAGTCATTTTAGGAGGAATTTCCTTTGGATTTGGAAGGGGGAACTTAAGAGTATCTTAAAGGAGTTGAAATTACAATGAACAATACAGGTTCAAGAATTCATAAAGGAATGTACAATAGTTAAGCATGATCAACCTCAAAAACATGAACAAACCACTTCACATTTATAAAGATAATATCTTAAAGTTGAGGTCCAAAACAAAACATTCAAGATAAAAGGCCTAAAAACAAAATTCTAAGGAAGTGAACTCTATTCAAGGTCACAAGAACAAGTCTAAAGAGCTCTTCAAAGAAATTCTCAAGATTCAAGTGCTTTTCAAAGAAAACTAAGTGAAAAGTTTATATATCTTTTTGTAAATTTAGAAATTAGTATAAAATAAAATAAAAGTGGAACTAAAAAAAACATGAAAAATCAAATTAAACATTATAGGGTATTTACGAAAATTTTGGGATTTTTTTTAGTTGAAGAAAAATGCTTAATAATTTTAATTGGAAAATAAAATAAAATAAAAGAAATTGATTTGAATTGAAATAGAAAGGGGGTGGTGCATTCAACTCTGAACCAATGTTACACACCAAGCCTATCAGCTATATGACAGTTTTAGAACCAACAAGTGTGTGCTATGAGTTCAAATAATGCGTTCACACAATTAAGATTTAAAAAAACAAATGATAGGCGTCACATGCAATGTAGGGAGAAAACAACCCATGCACACGTACTGTGTGACAAGAATCACACCAAGTCACACGTATTTGAATGCCAACTGGACAGACGGCTACCACACAAGATATAACCAAATATGCTTAACACAAAGGATGTTAAAATATGGTCATGTGAACACCAAAATATTCCAAGTTTCAAGACTAGTAGTGTAACGACACTTCCTATAAACCTCACACCCTTACTATCAAACATCAAGACCAGTATAAGCCCAAATAACAGCTCATGACATTACTTCAAAGTAAAATAGAAACACACATGACAACAACACTTAAAACCAAACAAATTTTGAACATACAATTATACAGTCATGAACATAATGAAGTCATAGGGGTCATTCGAAACTTAGACACAAGCATGTGACTAAGGGTGGAGAGAAAGAGTGGTACTTCATATTCATCATGCCAGCATGAAATCAAACCAAACTTCATATAATTCAGCCTAACACACAACAGAAATCTGAGAATGGTTTCACATGTTTTCGTATGAAGATAGGAATATTAAATGTCTAGGCTAGATAGAACCAAAAGTGCAATGATATATCATGCGAACTCAAACATATTATTATTCACAGGATCATTTAAAACAAACTCAAGTGCAAGACACACATAATACAACATGACAAATGAACATAGGGGTGGAGGACAACGTGGTGTGAATGCTTTTCTATCCATTATGAATCTTAGAAAAGAAAAGGTTAACACACGGTGGTGACATGAAAATATCTTGAGCTTTTTCGTAATAAAATAAACACCATACATTCAAAACTCCAGACCTAGCAGTGCGAAGGTGACATCTTAAATTCCAAAAACACACTTCTCATATTGCTTCAAGTTGGTAAAACTTGGCAGCACGGTTTGAGCAAAAAATGATGTTATTAGTGCAAGAATATTTCATGCACGTAACAAGATCAACTCATGCGAATATCATACTAAAATGAAAAACAAACAACATGATGGCAGCATGGTTCTAATAGTGAAACATGGAGCAAAAGAGTAATGGAGGTTACCTTCTTGGATGCGAGTTAAAACTCTTCTTCGATCCACAAGCTGCTGCAGAGTAGCTTTCTTTCTCTCCTTGCTTGCCAACCAGAATTCTCAGCTTACAACTCAGTGTATGAAAATGTTGATGATGAAACAAGTAGGAACTGGTCCCCTTTTATAGAGGCAAGGGTTGGTCCATAACATTGATAATACATAAAACAAAAGCTTTGTTCAGAGGAGGAAAATCTGTGGAAGGGATTCTATGCGTATGTTCCTCAACTTGTCATCTTGAGCCAAGTGCCAAAGGCAGTCTGCTTGCTTGAGTCAGGAAAGAATATGAGTGAAAACCATAGGATTGAAGTGTAAAAAGCTTTACACAATGGTCCTTGCTATTGGCTTTTGTGTGCCACTTGCAAAGTAGAAAGCACTTATACCTTGATAACTTCTTTGCACGATTCATGGAAAAAGTAGACATTGGGAAATGATGGTATAGTCCTACACGACTTGTACTTTAGACAACAAGTTCAGGATTTCTCAAGTTATGGTTTAAAATGAAGAAAACTCGTTCAATAGTACCAAGCCGTGTACTTTTCTTTAGCATGTGGCAAATCGTCCACTAATGGGCCCAAGTGGCATGCCTTTTGATCCTTTGGAAAGACATCACTTTGTATTGTGGATCCCATTGGATATAAATGGAGACCATGCCTCAAACAAATGAAAAAAATCGTGACAGAAATAATGTAGCAAAGATGGCTAAGGTCTGAATTTTCTAAGTGTGAAACCATATGCCAACATGTCAACTTTGGCTCACCATAATTTAATAACCATTGCTCCAAATTGTGAAAATTTCGATTCTTTGCAAAGTAGAACTTTGATGGAACAAGTTTTATGTGGAAAGATTCTTGAAATGTAGTTTGGAAAAGTGTGAAAATCAGCCATGAAGCTATGCATACCAAACCGTCCAAGAAACTTGGAAAAAAATCTAAGTTATGAAATTTACACAACTTGAAACACCTAACTTTAACTCGTCATAACTTGAGATTGGCTTATCCAAATGAGGAGTTATATACATGCTTGAAAAGCTTGAAGAGCAAGGAACAACTTTCATGTACAAAGATTTTTGATTTGAGGCTTGGAACTTCATGAAAAATTGGGTTAAAGTTGTGTGTTCATTAAGGCAAAAAGTGCTGAATTTTCACCAAGTCTTGGGTCAGTTTGGCTTATAAGCTTCATAACTCGAAAACCATGCATTTTCTGGAGAAAAGTCATATGGAACACTTTGAAGATATTGGCAAGAGCTTCCATTTGGGCTTTGAGTCACTCCATTTGGATGTGTGGTTTGGACATTATGATCATTTCAATTTGGCGCAAGAGAGGGAATTTCCACATATGCAAAGTTTCATGAACAAAATCTCACTTCCTTTGCAAGATACTCTTTGAAACTTGATCTTGACACTTTAAATCATCAATAAGGCATGTTATGATGAGTTGAGGTCTTGGAGATTTCATTTGGATCAAAATCCCACATATTAGGGTTTCAGTCAAAACCCTAATTTTGACTGTGAATGCACTAGGATAAGCATTTGTGATCTCGCTTCTTTTTCCACATCCAAAGCTCATAGAAGACCTTTAGGGATGTTTACTAACTCGTGGAGTCATGTCTTAAGGTTTGAGGGCACCTCTTGATGAAAATTAAGGCCCATGATCCATAGGTCTTACAGAAACCCTAATTTGGAGGCAAGGTGAGACTGAGGCTCAAACTACTCATGATGAGAGCCAGATGACCTTGAATTCTTGTTGAGTGAGACCTCTTGGATTTAGGTAACTCAAATGGTTGATGAACCAAGCAAAACTTGACCTAACATGACAACATTTTTCAATGATTGCTTAGGTTACAACCCTAATTCCACCTCTTGGTCTGGTGATCCTTTGTTGACTTGATTTGATTGGAATCCTGGTTCCAATCAACTGGTGAATCTTTGTGATGATTGTATGGAGCCATAGAATGCCTTAGGAGACCTTGAATCAGGTGAGAGCTCGACTTAGGAGACCTTGCCCTCTTTCTGTGTAAACCCTAAGTTTCAAAACAAACTGCCAGACAGGGGTTAGTTAACAATGCATATATGATTGATCTTAAATGTCTAATCAAGATGTTATGACATCTAAGAGGTAAAATTTGGGGTATAACAGTTGCCCCTATTTAAATAGCTTTGCCCGAGGGCACAGGGAGAGAAAATCCTCGGGACATCTAGGGGAAAGGTATTTAAATATAGCAAACCGAAAATTTTGCCCTTAGATGGAATGCACGTGCTAAGGACAAGCGACGGATATGCAAGTGCTAACATGCCATGAATTTCTAGTATGATGATATGACGTCATGATAGCGCAAAGATGCAGACAAACCAGACACCGGGGATAAAAGGGTAAACAATCACAGGTGAGTAGCCCCGGGGAAGGATGAAGGTTAGTATCCATGAGGCAAACTCACTGGGGATACAGGCTGACCACAAAATACGACTCATTGGGGAGACTCTGAGGAAAGACTGGGGATGGAACTATAAAGGGGGAAACCCCACAGATCTTCACTAGAGATAGGAGCCAGAGAAGTGTTCTTCACTGGGGAAAGATCCAGGGAGATGGACGACAGGTTCGCATGTGACCGGACGACACCGGGGAAGATAAAACACATTCTTACTGGGTACGAAATCAGAAAGAAGACATGATCTCCGATGGGGATCAGTTCGAAACAAAAGGATAAACATCCAACAAAACATTTTTTGGGGATTTCTTATACTGAAGAGTTCAAACGGGATCTTCAAGAAAAACCAGAAGAGATCAAAACAAACGCAAACTCTGCGTGCGCCAAATGATGACGATCACAAGGACTTTCAAAGGGTATTGGTAATGACCAAACTTCAGCTGGGGATAAGATTAAGGTGCCGATAATGATTGAAATCAGAAATAACAAGCCACTAAACCCTGGACTTATATGATACCGATAATGACCGATATTAAAATAAGCCAGACAAAACAGGTTTCAGCCAAAGGAATGTGTCAGTAAAATACTGGATTTTGGGTTTATATTTGACCTGGGTTCAAACGACGGGTTCATATTTGACTCAAAGTTTAGGTTCATATCTGACCTGGTTCAAACAACGGGTTCATATCTGACTCGAAGTTTAGGTTCGTATCTGACCTAGTTCAAACAACGGGTTCACATCTGACTCGAAGTTTAGGTTCATATCTGACCTAGTTCAAACAATGGGTTCACATCTGACTCGAAGTTTAGGTTCATATCTGACCTGGGTTCAAACGACGGGTTCATATCTGACTCGAAGTTTAGGTTCATATCTGACCTGGGTTCAAACAACGGGTTCACATTTGACTCGAAGTTTAGGTTCATATCTGACTTGGGTTCAAACGACGGGTTTATATCTGACTCGAAGTTTAGGTTCATATCTGACCTGGGTTCAAACGACGGGTTCATATCTGACCTGGGTTCAAACAACGGGTTAATATCTGACTCGAAGTTTAGGTTCATGTTTGACCTGGTTTCAAACAACGGGTTCAAGTTTGACTCAAAGTTTAGGTTCATGTTTAAACTGGTTTCAAACAACGGGTTCATATCTGACTCGAAGTTTAGGTTCATGTTTGACCTGGTTTCAAACAACGGGTTCAAGTTTGACTCGAAGTTTAGGTTCATGTTTGACCTGGTTTCAAACAACGGGTTCAAGTTTGACTCGAAGTTTAGGTTCATGTTTGACCTGGTTTCAAACAACGGGTTCATATCTGACTCGAAGTTTAGGTTCATGTTTGACCTGGTTTCAAACAACGGGTTCAAGTTTGACCTGAAGTTTAAACAATGCCAGCAAACACTGGACGTTTAGGTATCTATATAAGGAGGTTAAGTATCAGATGGGTCAGTACCGGGGTTGCGTAAATGAAGATTAGACTTCCTGGGGAATAACTGCACAAAGGGTCAGAATCTGGCGCACAAAGGTGAAGACTGGATGCGAGCAAGACACAAACAAAGGTTCAAAGCTCAACAAACGGAGATAAAAAAAAGGGATAAAGACCTCACAAGCAAAACACCAAAATGCAAAGATGCACAATGCCCTAGTATGATGCGAATGTTTAATGTTATGCAAGAACGAACTCTCGAGAGACGACAGACTAGAAATAACGAAAGGAAAGATGACACCTCCATCATACAGAAATATGATGGCCAAAGATTCTGGAGTTAATCCCTGGATGTCTTCACTTCACTGGGGAAATAAAATTCACATTTTCAACAAACATTTGTGGAGCCACCGGGGAGAAGTCCTTGTAACGGTGGGCAGTCATTACTAAAGTGTTTAATTCAGGAAAGTAGTGCCAATCTCTTTTTAATCGACAGGTTCACACCAGATGATTTATCAGTGCTTTCGTCACAACCGGAGCTTTTGAGGGAGGCAAATGATTTCACTAAATCATCCCTAATGCCGAAGCAAAAATGTATATTTCCTTGTGTTTTCTTAAAAGATTTTTTATCAAAACATTTTCCGCTTTCGAAAATCGTTATTAATGAATAAGTGAAGTTTTGCATAACAAGAAAATAAAAGATCAATGATAAATATCAAACAAAGAATGGCTCAAAAAAACCGATTTCATTAGAATGGTAACTTGCCAATAGCAAAGTTCCATGGAACATTACAATTGAAAAATGGCAATTTGGGAAAAGGTTACATCGTATTCAATGACCACTACTATCCCTAATGACTACGAGTCCTAAAGATCTTTGCTGCTGACGAGGCGACTGAAATTTTGAACTTCTTTATGAATCTCGGGATGTAGGTGACAACCTTATCTGACTGTCGCACCCAAAATTTTGACCCTAAGATCCCTTTCCTTTTTGCATAGCATATTAGGTCTATCATTCGTGCATAACTAACCAGTTTATCTAGCTTCGTCCGTTTGTTTCTTCTTAAGGACAGGGGCTGCTGCAGAAGATTCAAAGACTTGAAGGTTGTTCCATGTGTGTGTGTTTGTGGAGGTTCTCTGGTCTTTACAAGATGTGTGTGGATTCCCGTGAGATTGTGCCCTTCCCCTTCCTGGTCCCTAAGCCACCACCAAGCCTTTTCTCCCTCAAGACTCCTCAGTTTTCCCCCCACAGAAGATCAGATCCTTTTATCCTTGATATGGAATTTGGTCCCTCAAAGGACGGCCATTGGTTGTGTAGCAAATTATATCACAAGATGGCAGCTCCCCCTCTGTAAGCTCTGCAAGGTTAAGAAGTTTGTCTGCTCTGTGTTTTAAATAATGGTCCGTCAAGGAAGGTTCACTTTGAAAAAATTAGAAGTTCGGAATTCAAAGTATAAAACCAAGTCCATTGTGTCACAGGTTTACAAGATTAACTTAAAGCCCCTACATCATTTTCCAAAACTCTCGGAAGTACATAATTTGTTATTTAATAAAAAACTCAATCTCATATGGAAGTCCCAAATCCAGTTCAAGTTATGTTTACAAAACTTTGCTCATGAAGAAAATTCAATTTGGGTCGAGGCTTTGGGGTTTGGATTATGATCTCAAAATTTATTGGCTTTTTCCAAGTTTTAAGTTATGTTTAAAAGGAGTTTGTGACAAATTTGAACTCACTTTAGTTCCGAGGTTCCTTATGGAAACACAAGTTATCTTGAGACAACTCTACCCACTATCTTTTGGAATTGATTAAGTCCACTATCTTTTGGAATTTATTGAGTAATGAGTTACCGAATGCAAGGTTTCAAACTCATCAGGAGCAAGTTACATTCTTCCAAGTCATTTCAATTCTAAAATACCAAGATTCATTACAAATCAAAAGGTTCAAAATTCCAATAAAAAAAAGGGAGGATAAATTGGGTACAAATTGTTCGATGTAATTTAGTGACAGTAAATTCAATTTTTATTGGAATATCTCCAAGTGAAAAAAACATAATACAAAGCAATATTTCCTTTTCAAGTTCATGATTACAACGCCGCTGAAGTACTTTGTTAATTAAATGGTCAAGTTGTTCGCATAAAACAACTCCCTAAGAAGATTGGCCTAAAATATCTAGAGGAGCTTTTCTTCAATGAATCCTATGCGCATTTGGAACGAGAGATTGCAGCCTTTCAAAAAAGGAAGAAAAACGTCTAATCGCGTGGGATCCTATTTGGATAAGGATAATATCAAGTTTATGTCCCTCAGCTCCACGCAACAGGGGACCCTCCCAAGCTAACCTGTCAAAAACAAAAAAGTACATCAGGTACCAAGATTTGTTGAATTGGGAAGTATTAAATACTATAATCATATCTTTCCAAAAAAAAACAAGGTACGATTGGTCCAAAAGCTAGAACAGGAAAGCGGTGCAACAGACAAGTTCAATGCTTTCTAAAATAAAAGGACCTTTGCCAGCCATTTCAATGAAGGTTATAATTCAGATCATTCATCAGTATATCAAACAATAGCAAAACTTTCCAAAGAACCGTCAGACATATCACGACCGAAGTGGAAAGAGACAAGGATCAAACATTTTTAATAGCTTCCAACACACAAACAAACATGATCTTTCGAAAACGACAACAATTTTAGACATGTTCAATTGGAAAAGGGAATACCATTATCATCATATTTGAGGTCACAGTTGAGATTATAAAGGAGGCATTCAATCAAATCTTCATGGGAACCATAAGCTTTGCAGACAGGATAAAACAAAAACGGAATCGACATAACTGTCATAAGAACTTGTTCCAACAAACCTTAAAACTTCCCAAAACAGAGAGAACATGTCCAGACATGATTCAAAAATTTCCAAAACAGGATTTCAACAAACTTATTTGGAAATTGGATTCACGTTTTTTCTAAAGCCTATAAGAGGAGGGGATGAAATTGTTCAAGGGGGGAAAAGAAGAGACGAATATAAAACCACGAACCAGAAAAATCACTTATCAACAAAAACCATTTCGCATCAAAGATTTTCCACACCAATTTCACAAAGATTCACCTATATACCAATTCACAAACCAAACAACCATTCGTGACATACCAGAATTCATTTATAGACTATCACATACACTAACCAACATCCAAAATAATTCACACATACATTCATCGTCATAAACCAGAAACTAAACTCTCCAACTAGTTACCTACAGAAAATAAGCCATCAAACCATTTAACAGAAACCCTCATCAAATTATCAGAACCAATTCAACATCATCTCACCCATAAACCATATCCACCCAATAAACCAGAGAAGCATACATATACACACGCAGAGAAGGAGAGGGTCGTTCAAAAGTTTCACATAGCAGCAGAGCAACAACATCAACATATCACCATCAAGGATCACACATCAACAGAAGAAGAAGGTTCGTGAAAGAAAGTTACCTGACGTTCTCGACCCGGTGGCGGATGCTCCTCTTCCTTTACTTTTTTTGCGATTTCATTTTGTATTTGTAATCTTCAACATAGTGAAATGGGGTTTAGGGTTCTGTGAGGATTTGGGGGTTCTTTGTTTGGTTTTCGATTTCAAGATATTAAACGGAGAGGGCGGATTCAGTGCGATTGAGAGGGTGGCGGCGAAATCCATTTAGGGTTTTGCTTTCCCCCTCACGAGAGAAATAGGAGAGACGAACAAAGAGAAAAACGACAAGAGGGTTTGGAGACGAGAGGTGAATGGGCGGCGATTTAGGGTTTCACAGATCGTCAAGCGGAGGGTGAGAGGTGAACGAATTCTGAGCGGAGGGTGAGAGGTGAACGAATTCTGAGAGAGAGAGAGAGAGAGAGAGGTGAACGAATTCTGAGCGGAGAATGAAAGGTGAGCGAATTCAAGATGAGGGAGATGAGAGTCCGATCGTTTTATTTTTTATTTTTTATTTTTTGCTTTTAATCATACGCACTTACATCATACGGTCAAGATATGAGGGTCTATGATAGACCCTCTTCCTCTTGCGTAATAGTTGTCCCTCCGTTATTTTAATAGTAATATGGTTTTTTTAATTAATTTAACTCTCTTTTAATAAAATAAATTCATAGTAGTCTTTTTTCTAAATATTTAAAACCTATTTTGTGTTTAGCATAACTAATTCTAAAAAAAAATAATTAAAAAAAAACTTTTTTTAAAAATATAACTTCTTTTTATATTCTAAATATATTTTTTTAATAAAATATAACTGCATAAATTAAAAACTTTTGTTAAACCCCTTTTTCAATTTAGTAAAACTTAAAATGTAATAATAACAAAACTTCTATTAAAATACTAAAATTTAAATCTTTTTTTATAAGAAAACTCTTTTAAAAACCTTTTTCTTTAAATAACTCTTTATAATATAAACAACGAAAACTTTTTTTAATATTAAAATTAATTCTTCTTAGTTGATAATAAAAACCTTTAACCTTTTTAAATTAATGATAATCTTTAACTTAATAAAAAAAACAATTATAAACCTTTCATTCTCCTTATAAAATTATCAAACTCGTTTCTCAATAAACCGCTCCCCGTTAGAATCCCTCGCGCTTAGTCGTACGTTTGTATGAAATAGGTTTAGGATCTTATTTTGATTGATGTCATGCTGCTTACTTTTGCATTTGTGTGTTTACCATGGTGCTTGATGTATGTGTGCATTTTACTTGTTCTCAAAACCCTTTCAAAAATTAAAACTCTCGATCCAACGTCGAGCCAATTTTCTACCCATGTAAGTCGATCGCCTTAGGGCATCGCATTCAACCTACCGGTCACTAGACACAAGTCTAGCATCACTTTGCTAGCACCCTCGCCTAATAATAATTAATTGCATAATATCCAAGGGAAAATCCCATGCATGATAACCATGTTATTGTGCATGGTGCATATCATTTGCATTTCATATCGATACCTTAAGATAAGTCAATTAGACAACTTAGGATAGATTTCCTAGGTTAGTCCCCCCACAATTTTGACTTTACAATCAAACTTTAGCCCACCTAATTCTCCACACAAGAGAATTAGATGTTAATCATCTCAAAGAAAGGGACATACAATCCCATACCCCACAAAATACAAACATTTTCAAAATTGTGGTGGTCTTTCTTAAGATGATGACTCATCTTCCTCTCCTAAACCTTTAAACATTTAGTATCCTTAATAAGGAACTACAAGTGCTCTGATTCCCTCCTGACAGGATATGTAGGCACAAGATGCGATATCTTGTCGAGCACACTTAGGGTTAAAAAATAATAAATCACCTACCCTTAAACCCTTAGCAAAACAGATAACAAAAAAACAAATAACATAATAAATCAAGAGGTTCCTATAGAGTACTACAAATATCTAGGATGCTAAAACCTTCCCTAGGTATAACCAACCCCCGAACTTAGAATCTTAGTGCATTTGCATTGCATTGTGGGAATTCGGTTTTTTCTCCATTCCCTTGGATAAAATCAAAGACCGGTGGTAACATTAAAAATGTGATCCTAGTTAACCAATAATTATGGTATCCAATTTTCACCGCGACAGAAATGGCGACTTCACTGGGAATGTCATAAGAGGGTTCCCCCTAACTTGATTAATTATGTTTCTGTTATATTTTTGTTATCTGTTATGTTTGCTTGGGTTATTACTTATGTGATGAGACAAAGTCCTACACCCGGACTAGAGTGAAATCAAGATAGGAAAACGGTGAGACTTCAATGATACTTTGAGGGAGTCGATTCCTGAAAAAGTAAATTGAGACTTCACCACTCAGTCTAGGCCCTCTCGAATAAAATATTTGTCCAACGAGTTCATTCGTGAAGACGATATGGTTTCAATCTAAAGGCCCTCGGGACTGGGGACCGTAGTTACCTTTAACCCAACTTGGCCTATTAGGGCGTAGTGCAGGGACTATGCGGGAGTCTATTTCTGCGATAGTTGCTACGCGATATTACACTCAGACGAGATTCTCTTGAGAATATTATTGACTACCAAGTGATCAGGAAAATCGATAATATCCGAAAGATGGATTGTAGACTCTGGGAACTTTGTAGAACCCGTTCGACAGGTACATTCAAAACTATAGTACACTCCTATGGGATGGGTAGACCTTGAATCCGTTCACACTCCTTTGAACCTAGGACCCTTGTTTGTTTGTTTGCTTATGTGTGCTCCGTCTTTTGTGCTTTGCCTTTGTGTTGCATTAGCATCATATCATAAAGATTCATGGAACTTAGTCTCATTTGTAAACATCGTAAGAATATCATAGACTCCTAAAAAAAAGTGTTGAAGTACTCTTACAATAGTTATAACCTGGATGACCTAAGGGGACTGGTGACCTTGCTGATGTATAAAGGAAGATTCGAGACCAGATATGGGAAGCTATTATCTCTATTCTACTATTGTTTCCTTGATTATCAATTGGTACCTATCCTCGAAGAATTTCCTCAGCTGACGGAGTTGCTAATTCAATACCAATATTCATTTCTCATCTTCGGTTCACATTTAAGCCGAGATAACTACAAAAGGAGGATATATTGGAAAGAAGCTATTGCTTGCAAGAAAGGAAAGGTCCAAGACGCCTTTTCCCATTCCAATCTTCGGTCAACATTTCTAGAAGAAGCTCAATTGGAGGAAGTCAAAGGACTCAGAAAAGACCGTTGGAAGAGTCTCCTTAGATCCATCATTATTAACTTTTATTTAGCTCTTCCATTATGACTTTTGGAAAGTGTACCGACGCGTTATTAATAAATCTGTTTTAATATTCCGGATATTGATTATCATAACCGTTTTTAATGATTTTTTAAATCGAGTCTCTTGATATTCCATGATGATTATAAATAGCTAAGTTTCCATGAATCTTTTTGCATATCATCTGCATTCGCATTCTCATTTTTGTTTTCCTTCAAAGAACTCAAAAGTTTGTTTTTTTAGATATCGTAAATGGATTATGGAAGGAAAGGAACTTTTCCATACACCTTCAGGGTCCTTAATGTGGAACAATTAAGGGAACTAAGAGGTCAGATAAAGGATTCGGAGGCCTTCGCTGCAAAGCATGGACAGATCCTCTCTTTATTGCAGGTCCGAGTAGCTGCTGGTTTATTGGAGACGCTGGTTCAACTCTACCATGTAATCTACCATTGCTTTATCTTTCAAGATTTCCAGTTGATGCCCACATTGGAAGAATATTCCGCTCTATTGGGAATCCCCGTCAAAGACTCACCTCCGTTCTACGGTGGAGAAGGAAGGCCCAGCCAGGAAGATATCGCAAGAGTGACCCGCATTAAGCTGTTGGAGATCCAGACTCACATGACGGTCAGAGGAGGAATCGACGGTTTGCGTGCTCAATTCTTATTCGAGAAAGCTCGACAATTCGCCAGCAATGGGAGTACT
Source organism: Lathyrus tuberosus (assembly GCA_022829125.1). Taxonomy (NCBI): domain Eukaryota; kingdom Viridiplantae; phylum Streptophyta; class Magnoliopsida; order Fabales; family Fabaceae; genus Lathyrus; species Lathyrus tuberosus. The sequence goes on from JALAZF010000193.1 coordinate 7,266,958, forward strand.
GAAGCCTTTGAGAATCTGTTCGTGCTACTGGGTTATGGCTTGTTCCTGTTTCCTAATGTAGAAGGCTTCGTCGATGTCCACGCGATCAGGATCTTCATGCTCAAGAATCCTGTTCCAACACTATTGGCCGATGCCTACCACTCGATTCATTCAAAGATTCTGAAAGGAGAGGGTCAGATTGTTTGCTGCACTACTATCCGCTATAGGTGGTTTATTTCGTACCTACCGAGGTCCGCGACCTTTTGGGATGTGAAAGACGGTTCTGAATGGCCTGTTAAACTCATGGCTCTTACTCACCTGGACATTGTTTGGCACGACCCAATGTACGGAGGAATTCCTATGATTCACAGCTGTGGAGATTTTTCCAATGTGCCTCTCCTTAGAACAAAAGGATACACCAGTTACAACCCTGTTCTCGCCCGTCGCCAGCTTGGACATCTGATGAATGAGATACATGATCCAGAGAACTTGAAAAGAATTTTCCTCTATGAAGGAGAAGACCTTCAGCTGAAGATTCAGATTCTATTTGCTTGGCGCCGAATCAACAGACAAGGGATGACTGCAACAATAAACCCCGACTGCACAGTTAAAGAATCTTGCCTAGAGTGGTCACGCAAACGAGCCCTCGTTTTGACGATGCCGTATCCTCGGCCTAAGCCTCCTGTAGTGGAATCAGATGAAGTTTCAAGACTGAAAGCAGAAGTGGAGAAGCTGACACTGGACAAGTACATATTGCAGGAACTAATTGACAAGTTGATGGAAGAACTCAGTGAGAGGAAGGGAGCATCATCCAGTGGATCGAAGCCCTAGTTCCCTTTTTTGTATTCTGTTTTGTTTGTTATAATAAAGCCCCGAAGGTGTATCATTTTTATGAAAGTTTAAAAATTTTAAATAAAATAAATTTCCAATTACGATGTTTAAAATACGCTTTTGAGTTCCTTGAAGTGCATGTTGCATCATAAGCATCATTCGCATTTGCATTTGCACTCCTTTATATTCCAGGTTCTCATTCGTGTCTCTCTTCTCAGACTCCGAGTCATCGATACAATACTCGAGCCGGTCATAAGATAAGAATGGATCAACTCGAGCAGGAAAACAGAGCACTTCGGGAAGAGGTTTCAACACTGAAAGGAAATATGGAGAAGATCAATGGGATGATGGAAACATTGATGGCCGCTCAGAATCAGTCATCACGTAATGTACCAGAGCAAGGAACTATAATGATATCTGCACCGATCCCAGTGGTTCCCACTACAAGTGAAGTTCAGTATTCTATGCCTCCTGGGTATTCGTGGGGCATGCCTCCTAACTTTACTCCAGCCGGATACCGCCCGCCAACTTCTCAAGTTCCTGCCACAACTGTTGTAATGACCGTGCCACCACCCGTGGTAAATGCTACCTCTTTCCATCTGGAAGAACACGTGTTTCATGCTGACCCTAGTGAGATTATTGGAATGGGAGAACGAATGGATGATTTCCAGGACCAGTTTCTAGAAATGAAGAAAGAAATCAAGGCCCTTCGTGGGAAAGAGCTGTTCGGAAAGAGTGCCTCTGAGCTATGTTTGGTTCCTAATGTTAAGATTCATCCAAAGTTCAAACTCCCTGATTTAGAGAAGTATAAAGGAAATTCTTGCCCACATAGTCATATAGTTATGTATGCCCGAAAAATGTCTGCTCATAAGGATAATGATCCCATATTGATACATTACTTCCAGGACAGTTTGACTGGCGCAACCCTCAAGTGGTACATGGGGCTAGATAGTTCCAAGGTCCGCAGTTTTAATGACCTCTGCGAGCTTTTTATCAAGCAATATAAATATAATGTCGACATGGCACCAGATATAGACCAGTTGAGAGCCATGGCCCTGAAGGAAAGAGAAAATTTTAAGGAGTACGCCCAGCGTTGGCGTGAACTTGCTGCTCAAGTTACTCCACCTCTGGAAGAGAAGGAGATGACTAGAATTTTCCTGAAAACGTTGAGCCCGTTTTTCTATGAGAGAATGGTAGCAAGCGCCCCTAGCGATTTTACTGAGATGGTAAACATGGGGATGCGTTTGGAAGAAGGAGTCCGCGAAGGAAGATTGGTTAAAGAAGGAAGTTTTTCCCACAATACAAGAAATATGGAAGTAATTTTGGAAAAAAGAAAGAACAAGAAGTAAATGTTGTGCATCAAGGACGACCAAAAAGAAGAAGGTATCAGCGACCCCAACATATCGCTCATATATCTCCCGTCACCAACACTACTGCTCATCAACCACAGGCTCGTCTATCATTCAATAATCAAAACCGTGTTCAAAGACAGTTTGATCCGATTCCAATGACCTATGCAAAATTGTATCCATTTTTTATACAAAAGAATATGGTGCAGACACGAGCTCCGCCAGCCATCCCGAAGGATCTTCCGTGGTGGTATAAACCTGAGGCTCGTTGTGCTTTCCATCAAGGTGCACCCAGACACGACATCGAAGATTGTTTTCCTTTGAAACATGAGGTACAAAGGCTAATGCGACGTGGTGTTTTGTCTTTTGAAAACTCTGGACCTAATGTGAAAACTATAAGCTCAGACTGAGATAATCTCCTTAAGGCTTTAGTTAATTTACTGCTCCTCGCATGTAATGCTCTTTGTTTGTTAATGCATTTGTTATTTGCGTGTAAGAACTTGTTATTTTGAATAATTGATGCAATGAATAATGTTTGTCTTGAAGAAATCCATTCGTTTCACTCATTTTAAAATGCTTTTTCTATTTTATAATGCCAATGCGGCCCAATCTCGTGCCTCGGCAGAGAATTGAATGGAGGATGATGAAATCAAACGCAAGATCTCTTGTTGTATGCTTTTGAATAAAACTATGCTAGTGATATGAGGCATTGTTTCAAATCCCTAAACACTGGAGGCATAAGGTGATAAACCCTCGTTAACCCTTTTGAACTTGTGAAGTAGGAGTTTTCTTCTTCCAAATAAAAAAACCCTCATTCTTAACCTGGGGCAGGGTAATCTAAAAAAAATGGAGTTAAATATCACAAAGATTGGGTGGGCACAAACACACTTTGAGCCTTATATCCTTTGTTTCTTAAACCGTGAACCAATCCACGATACAACCCTTAAAAGTCCTAATTGAAGCAAGGTTTATTTCAAAAGAATACTCATTGAGATATTGTTTCCTGACTCTTATGAGCTACGCTTAAATTTGCGTTGGCATTACAAAATCGGTAATTCAACCACCAAAATATTTTGAATAAATTTTTTAAGACAAACATACGTTGCACTATCAGTTTCAGAATTAACATTTTTCTGCTTGTTAACATCGCTTAACATCATAGAAGCTAGCATACAAGCATCAGCGGTGAGCTAAATCTTTTGAGATTTGACTCTGATGGGTAAATGGCAGATCATTTCAAAAGGATGACCGTATCCAGGGGCAGGTTTTTTCCCAGTTGTTCTTTCACAGACTGACCCAAGGGGCAAGTTCGAAGACTCGGTTTTAAAGAACCTCGTCAATTTGGGGCAATTACGTCGAGATTTGATAAATCTCTCCAAGATTGAAGATTCAGTTATACAGGACGTCGTCAATCCGAGCCAGTTACGTCGAGATTTGATAAATCTCTCCAAGAGTTTGAAGACATTGGGACAGTTGGACGCCAAGTTTTCTGTAAAATCCTCTTGGGATGACTTCTTCTTATAAACCAAGTGATCTGGGGCATTTGAGAATCGAAGATTACTTTTCATCCATTCACAACAATTTTTATTCAAAATGGCGACTACCATGCAGGTCATCTATGCAAAGTTACATCAGTCTCACAACAGTCTCTGTAATCCAGAACTACTTTGTTTCTATCCCAAATGATATGATGACTCCCTAGTAAGTCTTTGCTTCAGGTGGTCACGACTATTCTCTGGTGGATCTCTATTTCAAGAAGCTATGGCACGTTTGACGCAGGATTTCTCTGGTTGACAACCTAAGAATCCTAAGTGGATTTTCTTACAACTTCAACTTTCCCCCAGCGAAGCGAGTGTTTATTTCACTCCTCATCGGATTTTATCGTTATCTCCATCTTCACCAGTAAAGGAAGGTTTATTTCATCCCCTCAAAGTTTTATCTCTGACATTTTCAACTACTATTAATCCAAGTTCCCCCGATGAAGTGGATATTTATTTTATCCAGTTACAACTTTCATTCAAATTACTTCAGCTCACAGTGGATACTTATTTTATCCCCCATGAAGTCTTTTCGATTGAGTTTGATTCGTTCCCAGTGAACCATTCTCATCCCCAACGGAATCACAAGGTTTAGCTTGATAATCCTAAGTGAAGTCACGATGTTCATCCCCAAGTGGAGTGCTCTCTTTTCCCCAGAGAAGCTTTGAAGCAGGATTTTGTTCCATATTTAGCTTTCCATTCATCCCTAGTGATGCTTCTATCTTATGAAGATTAGCCGTATCGAGATGTTTGTTTTCATCTCCAGCTTTGTTTTCCTTTTCTTCGTTTGTTTTGTCAGCATAAGCATAAGCATAGCATGACATTCGTTCATGTAGATTCATGGCATGTGCGCATTTTGCATCTTGCATTCTTGTGTTTGTTTGCTTGATCTTTCACTTTGGCCGTGTTTATCCCCAAGTGATCTGGGTTTGTCTGCTCCCTCCAAGTAGAGTCGTCAGCCCTAGGCAGAAAAATCACATACTTTCTAATTCCCCACTGAGATTTGATCCTCGTGGAAGATGGTTGCTTTAGTGTTCTTTTCCATTTTTGGATAAAGTTAAACCCTAGTTGAGTTCATGCCTCACTGGATGGGTTCTTGTTTGACTGTTTCTTTCCAGTTATTTCCTGGATTGAACTTTGGTCCCTGACAATCACATTTTTTGGATATCTCTAGGTTGTTGAACCTAGATCGAGCGTGCATTTATTTTGCACTCTATTTCCCCAAGAAGAGCTTATTTGAAAATTGCTATGGAAGACGAAAATTATTTCTCCAGCAGTGTTATTACGACATTTTCTAGGAATTCATACCAGACGGCAAGTGGCAGCCTCTTTATTTGAGCAACTTGCTTCGTTCTCAAGCTTTTTATTCGGATGACTAATGGCAGTCTCCTCAAAATAGTTTGTATATCCCCAGCAGATAATATCTTCTCTGTGGACTACCCAGTAAATCGGTAGCGGACAATATTTCCTTCACGAACTACCCAGTAAATCGGTAGCAGAATTACCTTTCGTTGTCTACCCTGTAAATCGGTAGCACGTAATATTTTCTTTGTTGACTACCCAGTAAACCGGTAGCAGGTGATCTTTTCTTTGTTGACTACCCAGTAAATCGGTAGCAAAATTACCTTTCGTTGTCTACCCAGTAAATCGGTAGCACGTAATATTTTCTTTGTAGACTACCTAATAAATCGGTAGCAGACAATATTTTCTCCGAGGACTACCAGTAAACCGGTAGCAGAGGATTTTTCTTTATGGACTACCCAGTAAATCGGTAGCAGAGGATTTTCCTTTATGGACTACCCAGTAAATCGGTAGCAAAATTACCTTTTGTGGACTACCCAGTAAATCGGTAGTAGGTAATACTTTCTCTGAGGACTACCCAGTAAATCGGTAGCGGAGGATTTTTCTTCATGGACTACCCAGTAAATCGGCAGCAAAATTACCTTTTGTGGACTACCCAGTAAATCGGTAGTAGGTAATATTTTTTTTTAGGACTACCCAGTAAATCGATAGTAGATATTATATCCCCAAAGAAGAAACTGAGACCAGTCCGTGGCTTATGACCCGAGACGAGGGGAAGTTTATTTTTACCCTTTTCAAGTGAAATGCTTGATTAAAGAAGAAACTGAGACCAGTCAGTGGCTTATGACCCGAGACTAGGTGAAGTTTATTTTTACCCTTTTCAAGTGAAATGCTTGATTAAAGAAGAAACTGAGACCAGTCCGTGGCTTATGACCCGAGACGAGGGGAAGTTTATTTTTACCCTTTTCAAGTGGATTTTGGCTCGAGGCAAACGACCTCGTAGCATACATTTCAAGATTTTGGCTCGAGGCAGACAACCTCGTAGCATTTTATTTCAAGACGTTGCAACATCCAGTTAAATAAGAAGTTGAACCATGCCGGGAAACATGTTTGCTTATCATCTTTGCAACATACACTATTGTTTTCATTGGAGTACACCCTACTGCTCAAGACACTTTATGATTGTCAGTTGGTGGTCTCTTTCCCCGCGGAGTCTTGTCTTGCTGAGTCGTCCTCGTCGGGTCTTTCTTTCTTTATGTTTCAACCTCGGTTATCCTCTGTGACATTATTTCCTCACAGGATGTTTGTCTTGCATATCATATCGTTTCATACCATATAATGTGTATTTGGCGGTATCTTAGGGCCAAAAATTTGCGCATGTTCGTATTTAAGTCTCTCCTATCTCGTCGAGACGAAGATTTCAATCTCCATATCTCCGAATAGGAGAAACTTAAATAGGGGCATCTGTCGCACCCTAATTTTTGACCCTAAGATCCTTTTCCTTTTTGCATAGCATATTAGGTCTATCATTCGTGCATTACTAACCAGTTTATCTAGCTTCGTCCGTTTGTTTCTTCTTAAGGACAGGGGTTGCTGCAGAAGATTCAAAGACTTGAAGGCTGTTCCGTGTGTATGTGTTTGTGGAGGTTCTCTGGTCTTTACAAGATGTGTGTAGATTCCCATGAGATTGTGCCCTTCCCCTCCCTGGTCCCTAAGCCACCACCAAGCTTTTTCTCCCTCAAGACTCCTCAGTTTTCCCCCCATAGAAGATCAGATCCTTTTACCCTTGATATGGAATTTGGTCCCTCAAAGGACGGCCACTGGTTGTGTAGCAAATTATATCACAAGATGGCAGCTCCCCCTCTGTAAGCTCTGTAAGGTTAAGAAGTTTGTCTGCTCCGTGTTTTAAATAATGGTCCATCAAGGAAGGTTCACTTTGAAAGAATTAGAAGTTCGGAATTCAAAGTACAAAACCAAGTCCATTGTGTCACAGGTTTACAAGATTAACTTAAAGCCCCTACATCATTTTCCAAAACTCTCGGAAGTACATAATTTGTTATTTAATAAAAAACTCAATCTCATATGGAAGTCCCAAATCCAGTTCAAGTTATGTTTACAAAACTTTGCTCATGAAGAAAATTCAATTTGGGTCGAGGCTTTGGGGTTTGGATTATGATCTCAAAATTTATTGGCTTTTTTCCAAGTTTTAAGTTATGTTTAAAAGGAGTTTGTGACAAAGTTGAACTCACTTTAGTTTCGAGGTTCCTTAAGGAAACACAAGTTATCTTGAGACAACTCTACCCACTATCTTTTGTAATTTATTAAGTCCACTATCTTTTGGAATTTATTGAGTAATGAGTTACCGAATGCAAGGTTTCAAACTCATCAGGAGCAAGTTACATTCTTCCAAGTCATTTCAATTCTAAAATACCAAGATTCATTACAAGTCAAAAGGTTCAAAATTCCAATAAAAAAAAGGGAGGATAAATTGGGTACAAATTGTTCGATGTAATTTAGTGACAGTAAATTCAATTTTTATTGGAACTAGTAACTAACCCGTGCGTTCGCACGGGCCTGTATGTTCGAGGACTTTATGTTATGGACGTGTAATTGTTAATCAAATTGAAAATAAAAATGGTAAAATTATAAAAATAGATATGATTGAAAATTAAAATTTGTATTGATAAATATAAGAAAATGTTATACCCAATTATAACATGTAGTAATTTTTTCGTATATAAAAAAATTTGAATCAAATTTAAAGTTGTTCCCCGTTTATAACAATATTATGTTTTTCGTATATAAAAATATTTGAATCAAAATTATAGTTGTCCCCGTTTATAACAATAGTATTTTATCTTATATAAAAATTTTTGAATCAAAATTTAAGTTGTGCCCGTATAAAATAACAATATAGTTTCGTATATAAAATTTTTTTAATCAAAATTCAAGTTTTCCCCGTTTAAAACAATAGTATTTTTTTGTATATAAAAATATTTGAATCAAAATTATAGTTGTCCCCGTTTATAAAAAAATATATTTTTCGTATATAAAAATATTTGAATCAAAACTATAGTTGTCCCCGTTTATAACAGTAATATTTTATCTTGTATAAAAAAATTTGAATCAAAATTAAAGTTGTGCCCGTATATAATATGTAGTATTTTTTGCGTATATAAAAAAATTTGAATCAAATTTAAAGTTGTTCCCCGTTTATAACAATATTATGTTTTTCGTATATAAAAATATTTGAATCAAAATTATAAATGTCCCAGTTTATAACAGTAGTATTTTATCTTATATAAAGAAATTTGAATCAAAAGGATAAATCCAAAATTAATGTTAGATCAATTATCGTTTTATATTTTTTTACAAATAACATTATTTATACTCTAAAATTGAATCAATAATAAAGTTGTCCCATTATCATTCAATATTTTAATTAATAACTCGATTTCCCACGTCTCATATAATTTTCATATTAGAAAAAAACCAAATTTATTAAAGTTTTCAAAAACGATAACTTATGATTTAGTGTGTGTATATATATATATATATATATATATATATATATATATATATATATATATATATATATATATATATATAATCGTTAGTGTCATGATCACTTTCTCCATTTTTTACTGAAAAAGACAAAAATAAAAACAAAACACTCAATTTGGTATAGAGTAGTACATAGTATTTTACAACAAACAACTTCAATAAAACTAATTCAAAAAGCATTTACCTTGCCAAAGGTATCATGATCCCAAAGTTCAACAATTAACATGTTGTGTAAATTATGCTCCACAACAAATTCAAATGTTTGATTCCATACTGGATTTAAGGTTTTATTTACAACATGAGAATACATGAATTATTGTTTAATATATTGAAACTATATATGTAGAAATCAATACTTGCAGCACATTCTATGAAATGTTCTTACTATAGTTTTGATTTTTTTTCCTGATTTTTTTAGTGAAAGGACAACAAATGGATCAGCCTTGGCCATAAAAAAGATAAGAGAAAAAATTTATCTACGCCCCGCTATTTCTCTGATATGCACCTAGTAAACCGTAAAATACAGTAATATTGACTGCCAAAGACCCTGCATTTTTTATTCCTTCTAAACAGTTAAATAGGCTTATGTTAGAAAGTGATCCAAATTTTCAAAACAATTTTGGTATTCATCACAAATACCAAAAACCTTAGCACAACATATATCAAATAATTGAACATCCAAAAATGATAAACATACAGCCAAGAGGTTTTTCCACACCTATTACAACATAAATGACATAAAGCATAGAAATATTTATTCTGCATGTATAGAAATATAATTTATTTTGTAACGTGTTGAGATTATATGCAGCATAAAATGTACCGAAACAAAACATTAATCAAATAACCAACATACACATAATAACACCCCACCTATTTCATAAAATCAAACCAAAACATTACTGCAAATTCAAACCAGGTTCAACTACAAATACAAACACAAGACAAAAACTGCACCACCTATTTATCAACTGCTACACATTAGTTCTTTCAAGACCATCAATGGTTTAACAGACATACATACATGGTTTCTGGACAGGCAGTATGTATCGAAAATCCAAGCTTATCACCTCTTCGTAATTTCTTATTTTTAGCGTACTCATACCACCCGGTCCCTATAAATTTTTTCTTTTTCAAGTTTTTCCCATTTCGCTTTGCACAGTGAATGTTTCCTGAGTAAGTATTAGCAGTATCTTCATAAACTATTAATATTTCTTTTTGATCCCAAAATAGACAATTCATTGTAACCTCCCTTGGAAAATGCTGTAAATTTTAAAATTAAAACCACTCAATATCAATTTTGTAACATACATATGATTTAGAAAATAGGTTGAGTTAGGTGGTCTTACAAGAACATTTTTCTGAGCCTTATAACCAAAAGAAATTTCCTTTTCCCAGTAAAATACCACCTCTTTTTCATCTTCAGATTCTTTCTCCAAGTCTTCCTCATTTGAGTTGTCATCATCGTCATCATCAGACTGGTCTTTCTCACTGTTGTGTTGTTCGCTTTTCGATTCTTCATTTTCTTCGTCAACTACGTTTCCTTCCCTTCAAAACATTCACAAACAAATTACAAAACATAACATTCAACATGCAGAACTCTTAATAACAAAGTAAATAACCCAACCGCAAAACGAAAATGTAATTGATAAACATAACCCTAATGAAAATGTCATTGATAGATGCAACGTGACCAAAACGAAAATGTATATCATGAAATACTGCATGCATTTACAAAACCTAAACCTAAAGCAAAAATTTTCAATAATACCTGTTAAACTTGTTTTCAGCAAACTCATTAACTTTCGAACTTTCACCAAAGGATGTTTTTTTCACAATAATGTCTTTGTTCACACCCCTTTTAGCAGCCCTGCGTACTTTCCATCTATCAAGAACAGTTGCATGTGCTTTTCCATTTTTTTCATTTCTCGGTATTGGTTCTACCTCTTGACGCACTTCAACAACTTTGTCAACATACTGTTCAGTTCGTTCCTCTGTTGCTGAGATATCTGAGGAAGATCTGAAATAAAAAACAAATGTCATACTTTGAAACATTGATGAGGTATAAAAGAAAAACATGTTTTTGTATAACTTGACAGGAAAATCAAGAGCTTACCGGCTTGAAGATGAAATGGGTACTTTGATGAGGTATAAAAGAAAAACATGTTTTTGTATAACTTGACAGGAAAATCAAGAGCTTACCGGCTTGAAGATGAAATGGGTTTCGCTGTTTCCATGGAGTATTTGTTTAATGTACAGTTCCAACAAATGCCCCTAACCATACCTTGTTATGGTTTTCTTTACTATGGAATGATATCCAATTTATACTACATAAAGTTGGGCCTTTGTCCAACTCAACATAATATTACTTTTAACTGCATTATGAAAAACAAATAGAATACTAAAAGTCAGTCTAACTAATGACTATATTTATAGAATTTTATTATATTATTTAATATAATACAAATTATTTGATATTAATTAATATTTAATTATTTGAGGTCTTAATTCATATTTATTGATTTGACTATTATATTACTTGATATTTATTTAAATGACAATTATATTGCATGATATTACCTTTATTATTCTTTAATATCTTGTGACACTCTATTTTTAAAAACCCTTCAGCTTAGACCAGTCTTTCCTTGGTTGTATAACCTACCTAACCTACATCATTATTGTTCATGATTAGACAACTCTTTACTGTCATGAACTGTAGCTAATAGGGGTAGGTATTAGAACAGAAATAAATTATTATAAAATTAATGAGATGAGAGAGCAAGAATAGCTAGAACAGGTACCTGATTATTCTGCAGTTCTGATTTATTACTCTTTTGATGTACAACTGTCATATCTTTGAAATTTCCTCCTATTTGATATCTACAAACAAAAGTAATTAAATCTGTAAGACCAGCCAGCTTCCTCATTATACATACATGTAACTATATCCTAAGTCTATAACAACAAATTTGCAATTGATTATCCAAACTTAACACACTTTGGTAGACCTGAAAAACTCCATAGAAAGTCTGTCCAAGAAAAATAATCATGTTAATTAATATAAAAGCTCCATATAAACTCCATAGCAATACAGAGGCAGTATATTTGACAAACCTTCTTCAGTATCATTGATTTGCAAAGGTTCCACCTTGTCTTCCATATCATAATTTCCACATTGCCTTCCACTTCATCACCTTCAAACATTAACAATTCTAAATGAAAAAAATCTATTCACATTTCATTGAGATTTTAATTGCATTCTGTAAAACTGTTATAATATCATGTTAGATGTGCCTTAGAACATCAAATACAATACAATAGTCACTGCTGCACATTACCTTAGAAAGACTGTTATAATCAAAGGCGACAAGTTATGTCTGTGTAGTCACATATCCATATTATATATCATCAATCAAGTGTAGTTACAATACAATAGTCATTTCTAATCTGAAAGTTGTATTGTTTCAAGAGTAGTTGTAACATACCTGCATGTAGCCCAATACTAATATCCACAACAGACGATAATGTGTTGCGATACTCCGGTCGACTCTATTGGTATGGTATTGGATTTCCGATGACGAAAGTTTCACAACTTGGTCTCATATAAGGAGAAATGTCACAATATATTAAATTCAATAGAACTCTACAAACTATGAACAATATATTAAATTCAATAGAACTATACAAACTATGAACAACCAACAATGGAAATCACTCTTCAAACGACCGTACAGTTGTTAAATAGTCCAACAATTGTTTACGAAAAAATTAAAAAGATTCTGCATAACAAACAAACTTGGGCAATATACTAACAGAAATACATCATATGTAGCAAAAAACGCAATAAAACAGATAGCCAATATAGGGCATTCAATCAAAATATAAAATGCATACAATGTAGCAAAATGGTTCCAAAAAACACATTAGTTGAAGTCGATTCTGACAATAATAAACTACTTTATCATAGATTTTATAAGAGCCCTAGATGAAAATCTAAAATATTAAAGATCAAATCTAAAACCCCGTGCCCGCATGAAGTTACTCCAGCTAAAAGGTGCTTCATCTTCATCTTCTGAATCGAATAACTGCATGCTGGCTTGTCTTCTTCGCAATGCCCTTCTTCTTGCCCTTCTTAATCGTCTCCTGGCTTGTCTTCTTCGCAATGCAGCAACTTCTTGGGCTTCCGCAACTTCCTCGGCCTGGAAGAGTACTTCCTGTTCAACATGGTGTATTTGTTGGACCTCATCAACCACATGGATTACCTGGGGAACCTGTTGGACATGTTGTGGTTGTTGAACATCTGACTCAGGTTCAACCGGGACAACATAATTTGAATTCATTTTGTTGTTTCCCTATCATCAGGTGATGGTTGTGTGATACTATGAAGAGAAAGTAGGATTTTATAATGGGTTATTTGATTCTTGATATTCTTTTTACATTGGAAATCTACAACTTTTTAGTGGGATATCATAATTTTTTGGTTAATTCAAAAGCCAATGTTGTTTATTGAGTATTCATGGTCAAGCCTATCAATAACGTTTCAATAAACTGTAATTGGAAACTAAAGGTCAAATTAATGATTAACATTGGTAATTAAAACATATTAAAACCACAGTAATTAAAACATTCACATAGTAAAGTCACGAATAGGTAACAGAATACCAAACAACATGACAACTAATCATATAATACGAAGGGAGTAAAAAAGAAGGGAGAGAATTACTGGAGTCAAAAGTGTGAAAATAAATGATGGAGGCATACCAAAATAAAGAAGAAGTGACCCACTGGGTGTCAATTTTACGTGTTAATTTAGGATATTAAACACACAAACACATAATTAAGAAAAAAGAGTAGATAGGCACCTGAGTTTTCAAAGCGTTGTGAAGTTCTTCATGTCATAATATCTTTTGCGCACAATTGTCTACAAAAATCCCATAGCGTGAAGACGACATAGTTCTACAAAACAATAAAAACACTGATGAGAGACATTATTGAACCAACATGACTTATGACATGAAGATAGTTACCTCTAAATTAGCATCGGGAAATGTTTGGAGGATTAGTTGAAGAGGACATTTGTTGGCAAAAGATAGTCAAACTACTACCATCGAAGAATATGGCACCTGTAACAGCTGAGTTGTTATCATCATTGCCAGTGAAATCAATATAGTTATACAAAACACAACAAAAACACGGATCACAGACATAATTGAAGCAGCATAACATAATAACATGAAGATAGTTACCGCTAAAACTGCATCGTGAAAAAATTGAAGTATTAGTCGTAGTGGCTCGGAAAGCATAAGCTGGATGAGCGAGACTGGCTCAGAATCACATTTGTTGGCAAAAAATAGTCATACTACTACCATAGAAGAATATGGCAGCCGTAAGAGCAGAGTTGTTATCATCATTGCCAGTGAGAATGGAAAGGTACTAAAGTGGCACAAATGTTTTGAACCATGTAAAACAACCTGTTCGCCTGAAAACAATTTAGTTCGAACAAAACACAACACAAACAGTGGTCAGCAGACATTAATAAAGCAGCATCATATTAAAACATGAATATGCTTACCTCTAAATGTGGCTCAACAAAGGGTAATTGCAACATTCACATAGTAAAGTCATGAATAGATAACAGAAAACCAAACAACATGACAACTAATCATATAATACGAAGCCAGTAAAAAATAAGGGAGAGAATGACTGGAGGCAAAAGTGTGAAAATAAATGATGGAGCCATACCAAAATAAAGAAGAAGTGACCAACTGGGTCTCAATTTTAGGTGTTACTTTTGGATATTAAACACAAACACATAATCAAGCGAAAACATGAGATAGGCAACTGACTTTGTAAAGCTTTGTGAAATTCTTATGATCATGTGGTGTAATATCTTCTGTGCACAACTGTAAAAACAAATCCCTTTCCGTGAAAAGAACATAGTTCTACAAAAGAAAACAAAACTCTGATGACAGACATTATTGAAGCAGCATCAGATTATGACATGAAGATAGTTACCTCTAAAACTGCGTCGGTAAATTTTTGCAGGATTACTCGAAGAGGCTCAGAAAGAGTCTGTTTGATCGGTGCGACTGGCTCAGAAATGTCATTTGTTGGCAAAAAATAGTCATACTACTACCATAGAAGAATATGGTAGCCGTAAGAGCTGAGTTGTTATCATCATTGCCAGTGAGAATGGAAAGGTACTAAAGTGGCACAAATGTTTTGAACCGTGTAAAACTACCTGTTCGCCTGAAAACAATTTAGTTCGAACAAAACACAACACAAACAGTGGTCAGCAGACATTAATAAAGCAGCATCATATTAAAACATGAATATGGTTACCTCTAAATGTGGCTCAACAAAGGGTAATTAGAACATTCACATAGTAAAGTCATGAATAGGTAACAGAAAACCCTAATAAAGGTGCCTAAACACCCTAAATTGAAACAAATAAAGAATGAAAGAGAAAGAAAGAAAGAAAAATTTAAAACTACCTTATCACTTGGATTAAATTCATCATTATTCAAACCTTCAGCAACAATGCCCTTGGAAGGATGATCTTCATAAATACCCTGAAGACACCATAAAGGTTTTCTACAAATAGAACTAAAACTGCAGATCTGAGACTATAAAATGGTGATGATAAAAGCCAATAACTCCATCCCATGACTATAAAATGGTGAAGATAAAAGAAAAGCTGATGAAGCTGATCAAACATTATATAGGCAAATTCAAAAGTCTTGAAAAGAGAGAAACCAAATCAAAATAAGCGCTTATCTATTCTCAAAAGTGCCTATTTCTTCTCAAAAGGCTCAGATTCACATATTTTCGGACATACGAGAGAAGAGGTTCCCAATGGCTGCGTCGTGCATGTGGACAAAATACAATATATGTTGTTTGATAGATACATTATCGCCTCGCCATGAAAAAACTCTTCTACCAATGTTCGAACCAAATTTACAAAAAATCATCACTGCATTGTTATCGCCTTGCCATGAAACAACTCTTCCCCCATTGTCATCACTGCCATGAAACTACTTTTCTTCCAATTAGGCCAAATTTGTGATTTCCAGAACATGTACCTAACTACAAAACTTCAAGTTTGTCATCAGTGCAAAACCAAAAAATGATACCAAGAAATCTAACCAATCATTATAAATAGGGGTTAAGTGCTTCCAAGACCTATAACACCATCATTAGATATAGATGACATTGTCTCAAATGATCAATAGCTCTGTACATATTGTAGGCGACATCCCTAACGCAAAACTCCTATGCATGAAACACATATCCATATTAATATAATGTTAGATGTGCCTTAGAACATCAAATACAATACAATATGATGTATCACATTACCTTAGAAAGACGGTTATAATCAAAGGCGGCAAGTTATGTCTGTGTAGTCACTTAATCCAATCTATCAACTTTCTGAAATATATTATATATCATCAATCAAGTGTAGTTATAATACAATAGTCATTTCTAATCTGAAAGTTGTATTGTTTCACCAGTAGTTGTAACATACCTGCATGTAGCCCAATACTTCAAATACAGACAATAATGTGTTGCGATACTCCGGTCGACTCTATTGGTATGGTCTGGGATTTCCGATGACAAAAGTTTCACAACTTGGTCTCATATAAGGAGAAATGTCATAATATATTAAATTCAATAGAACTCTACAAACTATGAACAATATATTAAATTCAATAGAACTATACAAACTATGAACAACCAACAATGGAAATCACTACATGGTAATCCAATAATAATTGTCACAATATATTAAATTCAATAGAACTATACAAACTATGAACAACCAATAATGGAAATCACTCCATTTTCCTTCTAACAAACATCTGAATGCTGTAATCAAGTTAAGCAATTAATATTAGAAAAAATCTTTTCACATTGAATTGAGATTTTAAGTGAAATACGTGACATATACAATCCTTCAAGATTAATGACTATGTTACAAACACAAAATTAGACTAATAACATTGAAATACTAAATGTAACCTTGAATGAGTTCATCTTTTGGAGAATCTTGTTGCACATTTTCCAGAAGATGTCGCACTTAATCAACCATCAACATTTTACCCTATACCACCTGCAACAAAGCAACTAATTAGCATCAGTTTCAAACAAATTAATTATAAAATACTTAATTAGTTCAGATTTCAAGCCAAATTAATAAGACTACAAAACACAATACTTACAGATCTAGGGTTCTTCGTTCAGATTTCGTGTCAATATAGGGTTTCACCTTCAAACATTTTACACTATCACTTTCAAGTCAAAATAAGTACACATCTAGGGTTCTTCGTTCAGATTTCGTTCAAATCAATTCAAGATTTAGGGTTTCAAATTGTACAAACAAAAAACCCTAAATATCAAACAAATTTTCCCACACGAATGAACAAAATAAGACTCAGATTCACATTTTCTCGAACATGCGACAGAAGAGGTTCACAATGGCTGCGTCTTGCAACTGGACGAAATACAACTACTGTTGTTCGACAGTTACAATATCGCCTTGCCATGAAACATCTCTTCTCCCAATGTTTGATTCAACAATATAAAAAATCATCACTGCATTGTTATCAAAGAAGATGAACAAAAACATGACATTCTGAAGAAGATGAAGAAGATAGAAAAGAGACGATGAAGAAAACCCAGCTCTTGCACATGGTCGAAGAGAGAGAAATTCAGACACGAAATGAATATCGTGCCACATGTTTTGGCAAGCACATGCAAAGAGAGAGAAAAAGTCAACAAATTAAATTTTGGATAGTTAGTTTCCAATTAATTGTATGTTGTGACATCATCATCCCATTACATTATACTTTATTCTACAAACTTCAAGTTAAATTTGAACAATATGACATCACTGGTTACAAAAAGTAAATTTAGGACACAAAATACCCCTAAAATCATGATGTGGCAAACAACCAAGATAGGGCAATGTTGTGATTTCCAGAACAACAAATTTTCTTATATTATAGATATCTCCAAGTGAAAAAAAACATAATACAAAGCAATATTTCTTTTTCAAGTTCATGATTACAACGCCGCTGAAGTACTTTGTTAATTAAATGGTCAAGTTATTCGCATAAAACAACTCCCTAAGAAGATTGGCTTAAAATATCTAGAGGAGCTTTTCTTCAATGAATCCTATGCGCATTTGGAACGAGAGATCGCAGCCTTTCAAAAAAGGAAGAAAACCCTCTAATCGCGTGGGATCCTATTTGGATAAGGATAATATCAAGTTTATGTCCCTCAGCTCCACGCAACAGGGGACCCTCCCAAGCCTACCTGTCAAAAACAACAAAGTACATCAGGTACCAAGATTTGTTGAATTGGGAAGTATTAAATACTATAATCATATCTTTCCAAAAAAAAACAAGGTGCGATTAGTCCAAAAGCTAGGACAGGAAAGCGGTGCAGCAGACAAGTTCAATGCTTTCTAAAATAAAAGGACCTTTGCCAGCCATTTCAATGAAGGTTATAATTCAGATAATTCATCAGTATATCAAACAATAGTAAAACTTTCCAAAGAACCATCAGACATATCACGACCGAAGTGGAAAGAGACAAGGATCAAACATTTTTAAAAGCTTCCAACACACAAACAAACATGATCTTTCGAAAACGACAACAATTTCAGACATGTTCAATTGGAAAAGGGAATATCATTATCATCATATTTGAGGTCACAGTTGAGATTATAAAGGAGGCATTCAATCAAATCTTCATGGGAACCATAAGCTTTGCAGACAGGATAAAACAAAAACGGAATCGACATAACTGTCATAAGAACTTGTTCCAACAAACCTTAAAACTTCCCAAAACAGAGAGAACATGTCCAGACATGATTCGAAAATTTCCAAAACAGGATTTCAACAAACTTATTTGGAAATTGGATTCACGTTTTTTCTAAAGCCTATAAGAGGAGGGGATGAAATTGTTCAAGGGGGGAAAAGAAGAGACGGATATAAAACCACGAACCAGAAAAATCACTTATCAACAAAAACCATTTCGCATCAAAGATTTTCCACACCAATTTCACAAAGATTCACCTATATACTAATTCACAAACCAAACAACCATTTGTGACATACCAGAATTCATTCATAGACTATCACATACACTAACCAACATCCAAAATAATTAACACATACATTCATCGTCATAAACCAGAAACTAAACTCTCCAACTAGTTACCTACAGAAAATAAGCCATCAAACCATTTAACAGAAACCCTCATCAAATTATCAGAACCAATTCAACATCATCTCACCCATAAACCCAATCCACCCAATAAACCAGAGAAGCATACATATACACACGCAGAGAAGGAGAGGGTCGTTCAAAAGTTTCACATAGCAGCAGAGCAACAACATCAACATATCACCATCAAGGATCACACATCAACAGAAGAAGAAGGTTCGTGAAAGAAATTTACCTGACGTTCTCGACCCGGTGGCAGATGCTCCTCTTCCTTTACTTTTTTTGCGATTTCATTTTGTATTTGTAATCTTCAACATAGTGAAATGGGGTTTAGGGTTCTGTGGGGATTTAGGGGTTCTTTGTTTAGTTTTCGATTTCAAGATATTAAACGGAGAGGGCGGATTCAGTGCGATTGAGAGGGTGGCGGCGAAATCCATTTAGGGTTTTGCTTTCCCCCTCACGAGAGAAATAGGAGAGACGAACGGAGAGAAAAATGACAAGAGGGTTAGGAGACAAGAGGTGAATGGGCGGCGATTTAGGGTTTCACAGATCGTCAAGTGGAGGGTGAGAGGTGAACAAATTCTGAGCGGAGGGTGAGAGGTTAACGAATTCTGAGAGAGGGAGAGAGAGGTGAACGAATTCTGAGCGGAGAATGAAAGGTGAGCGAATTCAAGATGAGGGAGATGAGAGTCCGATCGTTTTATTTTTTGCTTTTTTTTCCTTTTAATCATACGCACTTACATCATACGGTCAGGATATGAGGGTCTATGATAGACCCTCTTCCTCTTGCGTAATAGCTGTCCCTCCGTTATTTTAATAGTAATCTGGTTTTTTTAATTAATTTAACCCTCTTTTAATAAAATAAATTCATAGTAGTATTTTTTCTAAATATTTAAAACCTATTTTGTGTTTAGCATAACTAATTCTAAAAAAAAATAATAAAAAATTAACTTTTTTTAAAAATATAACTTCTTTGTATATTCTAATTATCTTTTTTTAATAAAATATAACTGCATAAATTAAAAACTTTTGTTAAACCCCTTTTTCAATTTAGTAAAACTTAAAATGTAATAATAACAAAACTTCTATTAAAATACTAAAATTTAAATCTTTTTTTTATAAGAAAACTCTTTTAAAAACCTTTTTCTTTAAATAACTCTTTATAATATAAACAATGAAAACTTTTTTTAATATTAAAATTAATTCTTCTTAGTTGATAATAAAAACCTTTAACCTTTTTAAATTAATGATAATCTTTAACTTAATAAAAAAAACAATTATAAACCTTTCATTCTCCTTATAAAATTATCAAACTCGTTTCTCAATAAACCGCTCCCCGTTAGAATCCCTCGCGCTTAGTCGTACGTTTGTGTGAAATAGGTTTAGGATCTTATTTTGATTGATGTCATGCTGCTTACTTTTGCATTTGTGTGTTTACCATGGTGCTTGATGTATGTGTGCATTTTACTTGTTCTCAAAACCCTTTCAAAAATTAAAACTCTCGATCCAACGTCGAGCCAATATTCTACCCATGTAAGTCGATCGCCTTAGGGCATCGCATTCAACCTACGGGTCACTAGACACAAGTCTAGCATCACTTTGCTAGCACCCTCGCCTAATAATAATTAATTGCATAATATCCAAGGGAAAATCCCATGCATGGTAACCATGTTATTGTGCATGGTGCATATCATTTGCATTTCATATCGATACCTTAAGATAAGTCAATTAGACAACTTAGGATAGATTTCCTAGGTTAGTCCCCCCACAATTTTGATTTTACAACACACAAGAGAATTAGATGTTAATCATCTCAAAGAAAGGGACATACAATCCCATACCCCACAAAATACAAACATTTTCAAAACTGTGGTGGTCTTGTTGGGGGAGTTTATACTAGGAAACATTGATACATAGTGTAGGACTAGGCACCTTTGTGAGAGACACACCACTTGTCCACCTAAAACCTTAAGGTGATAGGTGAGTGGGTTGCTATATTATTCCAACACTCCCCCTCAAGTGTGAGTCCACAATGTTCCCTTTTTTTTATACTTTGTACCGCCGTTGACACATCAAATACACCTCTTCCTTGGGCGTTTCAATTTCAACGGGACACCACTTCCTGGGCTTTTCGATACACCTCGGTCCCTTTCTCGAACCAAAGGCTCTTGATACCATTTGTTGGGGGGAGTTTACTAGGGAACATTGATACATAGTGTAGCATTTCTTATTTGGGACACACCTTTGTGAGAGACACACCACATACTCACCTAAAACCTTAAGGTGATTGGTGTGTGGGTTCTCTCACTTATATAATGTTCAATATTCCCTTTTCTAATCAATGTGGGACTTCTTCCTCACACTTGATTCTCAACAGGTCTTTCTTAAGATGATGACTCATCTTCCTCTCCTAAACCTTTAAACATTTAGTATCCTTAATAAGGAACTACAAGTGCTCTGATTCCCTCCTGACAGGATATGTAGGCACAAGATGCGATATCTTGTCGAGCACACTTAGGATTAAAAAATAATAAATCACCTACCTTAAACCCTTAGCAAAACAGATAACAAAAACACAAATAACATAATAAATCAAGAGGTTCATGTAGAGTACTACAAATATCTAGGATGCTAAAACCTTCCCTAGGTATAACCAACCCCCGAACTTAGAATCTTAGTGCATTTGCATTGCATTGTGGGAATTCGGTTTTTTCTCCCTTCCCTTGGATAAAATCAAAGACCGGTGGTAACATTAAAAATGCGATCCTAGTTAACCAATAACTATGGTATCCAATTTTCACCGCAACACTGACACAGTGAAATGCCTTTATCCCTAACTTTTGCCTGGACCGCCCTTTCGGGTTTTCATTCCACCGGGACGCTCTTTTTTGCCTAGGCCGCCCTTTCAGGTTTTCAACCTAGTGAGCTCTTTCTTTTTATTTAATCCCTAACTTTTTCCTGAGTCTCCTTCATAGGTTATGACCCACCGGGATGCCTTTTTCTTGCCTAAGTCACCATTTCAGGTTTCGACTTAACGGGCTTTTTTAGGCGTAATATTTTCGTATTGAGTCAGCATTCACAGGGTGTGCGAGTTGTTCACCATCCATCGTTGTGAGGAGTAGGGAACCTCCTGAAAACACAGCTTTTACCACAAATGGACCCTCATAGGTAGGCACCCATTTTCCACGAACATCCCTTTGAGATGGCAGGATCTTCTTGAGTACAAGCTCTCCTTCTCAAAATTCTCGAACGCGGACCTTCTTGTCAAATTCCCTCTTCATTCTCTTCTGATACAAATGACCATGACACACAGCAGTCAGACACTTCTCATCAATGAGGTTCAGCTGGTCATATCTCTCTTTGACCCATTCTGCTTCGTCAAGCTTGGTTTCCATCAGGATTCTCAAAGATGGTATTTCAACCTCAAAGGGGAGAACAACATCCATTCCATAAACCAAAGAAAAGGAGGTTTCCCCTGTCAAAGTTTGAACTGAAGTTCTGTATCCGTGCAAAGTATACGGCAACATTTCATGCCAATCCTTATAAGTCTTAACCATCTTTTGCAGGATCTTTTTGATGTTTTTGTTAGCAGCTTCGACAGCTCCGTTCATCTTGGGACGATAGGGTGAAGAATTGTGATGCTCAATCTTGAAATTGTCACACAGCTCCTTCATGGTTTTGTTGTTCAGATTTGTTCCATTGTCGGTTATGATCTTGTTAGGAATTCCATAACGATAGATGATATTATTCTTGATGAAACGGGCAACCACTTGCTTGGTCACATTAGTATAAGAAGCAGCCTCAACCCAATTGGTAAAATAGTCAATGGGCACTAGGATAAAATGATGACCATTAGAAGCTTTTGGCTCAATATCCCCAATCATATCAATGCCCCACATAGAGAAAGTCCAAGGAGATGACAACATGTTCAACAAGGTCGGAGGAACATGCATCTTATCAGCATAGATCTGACACTTATGACACTTTCTGGCGTATTGGATGCAGTCAGCCTCCATAGTCTACCAATAATAACCGGCTCTCAATATTTTCTTAAACATGACATGCCCACTGGCGTGAGTACCAAAGTCTCCTTCGTGAATATCGTGAATTAACAGGTCCGCTTCTCGTTTATCAACACATCTTAGCAGGACCATGTCGTGATTCCTTTTGTAAAGTACATCATTACTGAGGAAGAATTTGGATGACAACCTTCGCAAAGTTTTCTTATCAAGACTAGAAGCATTAGCAGGATACTCTTGAGTCTTTAGATAATTCATAATATCGTGAAACCACGGTTTACCATCTACCTCTTCTTCAACTGACAGACAGTAAGCTAGTTCGGTCCGACGTTCAATACTGATGAGCGGTGCTTCATTAATAAAGCTAACTCTCCACATTGAAGCTAGCATGGCTAAGGAGTCAGATATGTGGTTCTTTGAGCGAGGAACGTGACAGAAAGTGATCTCATCAAAGTATTTGATCATCTCAACAATATAAGCACGGTATGGGATCAGTTTCTCATCTATAGTCTCCCATTCGCCTTTGACTTGGTAGATAACCAAGGCTGAATCACCCATGACTTCTAGAATCTTGATTCTAAGATCAATTGCAGCTTCCAATCCCAAGATACACGCTTCATATTCATCAACATTGTTTGTGCATCCAAAGTCTAATCTTGTTGTGAAAGGAGTGTAACCGCCATCAGGGTTTATCAATACAACACCCACACCATGTCCTTTGTAATTAGAAGAACCATCAAACATCATCTTCCATCTAGAACCGGGTTCAGGACCCTCCTCAGGACCTGGCTCTTCACAATCTTTTACTACCATGATATCCTCATCGGGAAAGTCAAACTTTAGAGGTTCGTACTCTTCAACAGGTTGATCTGCAAGATAGTCTGATAAGACACTTCCTTTGATAGATTTCTGAGCAACGTATTGGATATCATACTCTGACAACAACATGTGCCAACGAGCAAGCCTTCCCGTTTGAGCAGGCTTTTCGAAGATGTACTTTATTGGATCCATTTTCGAGATCAACAAAGTAGTGTGACAAATCAAATACTGTCTCAAACGTCTAGCGGCCCATGCTAGAGCACAACAGGTCTTCTCGAGCAGTGAATAACGACTTTCGCTATCGGTGAACTTTTTACTCAAGTAATAGATGGCATGTTCTTTGCGACCAGTTTCATCATGTTGGCCCAAGACGCAGCCCATGGATCCTTCTAAAACAGTCATATACATGAAGAGAGATCTTCCAGGAACCGGGGGACCAAGATAGGTGGTTCTTGCATGTATTTCTTGAGTTTCTCAAAGGCTTGCTGGCAATCAGAATTCCATTCTATGGTCTGATCTTTGCGGAACAGCTTGAAGTTTGGTTCACAAATAGGAGTCATATTGGACATGAACCTGGAAATATAATTCAAACGGCCCAGAAATCCTCTTACTTGAGACTCAGTCTGCGGAGCTGGCATCTCTTGAATAGCTCGCACCTTGTCAGGGTCTACTTCAATTCCTCTTTGACTAACGATAAAACCGAGCAGTTTCCCTTATATGACACCGAAGGTACATTTGGCAGGATTCAACTTCAACTGATACTTTCGGAGTCTCTTAAATAACTTCAAGAGATGGCCCAAGTGTTCCTCTTCACTCTGAGACTTAGCAATCATATCATCCACATACACTTCAATTTCTTTATGGATCATGTCATGGAATAAAGTCATCATGGCTCTTTGATAAGTTGCCCCTGCGTTTTTCAAACCGAAGGGCATGACTTTGTAGCAATAGGCTCCCCATAGGGTGATGAATGTAGTTTTATCCATGTCGGCCGGATCCATTCTGATCTGATTATAACCTGAGAAACCATCCATAAATGAGAAGACTGCAAATTGAGTTGTATTATCCACCAGAGTATCGATATGCGGTAGAGGGAAATCGTCCTTAGGACTGGCTTTGTTGAGATCTCTGTAGTCTACACACATTCGCACTTTACCATTCTTTTTCATCACTGGCACAATTTTGGCTACCCATTTGGGATACTTTGAAACTGCCAAGAAACCTGCATCTAGTTGCCTTTTAACCTCATCTCTGATCTTGAGAGCCATGTCAGGTCTACTCCTACAAAGCTTCTATTTCACCGGCGGACACTCGGGTTTGAGTGGTAGCTTATGAACTACTATGTTTGTATCCAAACCAGGAATATCTTGATACGACCAAGCAAATACATCCACATATTCTTACAAAAGCAGTACCAGCCGTCGTCTGATGTCTGCCCCAAGTGTTGCCCCAATCTTGACCTCTTTCTTTCTTTCTTCGGTACCAAGATTGATGACGTCAACATGTTCTTCATGTGGTTGAAGATCCATGTATTGATACTCACACATTTCTGCTAAGTCATCGGGGACCTCATAATCCTCCTCATCCTCAGCTTGATAAATAGGTGAATCAAAGTCAATAGTGAGATTAGGGTCATTGAATACAACGTGTTTGGGATTTATTCTGCATGATGGAGGGTTTTATTTTATTAGAATGCACAAAACTCAAATGCAAAAAGAAAATGTTTTTTTTTGTAGTTTTTGAAAAGATTGCCATTTTTTCTTTAAAAGCAAAAACAGTAAGATAAAGACAAAGAATTTAACAAAACAAACACTTTCATTGATTAATAAGATTTAAAAGTGGTGGCCTATACAAAATAATCCTATACCCTTGGGCAAGATTGCGGAATTGAAAACATCAACAAAAGCAAACAAATTACTCTGGCATAGGGTACAAAGTAGGAATCTCAATAGCCTCCCAATTACTCAAAGCGGCGCCACACTGAAAAACCAAATGGCTGATGTCCTCGTCTTCAGCGTCTTCAATGATGGCATGGACTTGGTGTTCTCCACTGACAAACACCTCTTGAATTGTCTTCAGTCTTCCCATCGTTGGAGCAGCTTTTTCCTCAAGAGTTAGTTTGTAACTCAACCCTCGGTACTTTTCTCTTTCTTGGACTTCGACGACTTTTCCCCAACCTTCAGGTATACCTTTCTGCAGAGCAGATTGAATGCTTTTGAAAGAAGCAAAAGATGGACAATCGGAGGCCACTGGTTCCTTATCATCAAGCATAACGGCATTTGCTATCTCAAGAGCCTGGAAAGAGGTTTCTAGAGCATCTTCATCCGCTTCAATATAGCGAAACGAGGACAAATTGCTGACCATCAGGTCTTCCTCACCGTGTATAATAACTAATTTCTCTTCGGCCACGAACTTCATTTTCTGATGCAGAGTAGAGGTCACAACGCCAGCCTCATGGATCCATGGTCTCCCTAACAAACAACTGTAGGCAGGATTGATGTCCAGGATTTGAAAAAGGATATTGAACACTCGAGGACCAATCAAAACAGGCAACTCAATCTCACCCATCACTGATCTTCTTGAGCTATCAAAGGCTTTAACAACGAGTGAAGTGGGCCTCATCTCAGCTCCTCGATATGACAATTTTTCAAGGGTTCTCTTTGGTAAGACGTTCAGAGATGAACCGGTGTCCACAAGAACTCTGGCCAATCTATCTTCTTGACACTTCACTGACACATGTAAAGCAAGGTTATGGTTCCTTCCCGCTCAAGGTAACTCCTCGTCACTGAAATTGAGAGTGTTACAAGCTGTAATATTGGCAACAACATGGTCAAATTGTCCAGCGGTTATATATTGGGCCACGTGTGCCTTGGCCAGTACCTTCTGTAGAGCTGATCTGTGAACAGGTGAATTTACCAACAGAGACAAGATTGAAATCTTGGATGGGGTTTGATAAAGCTGATCTACTACCCTATAATCACTTCTCTTTATAATCCTTAGGAACTCTTCGTCCTCTTCTTTAGAAATTACCTCTTTTCCTTTGTCTTTAGGAGGTATGGGAACAACTGTTTCCTTGGGTGTAGTTTCTTTGAAAGAAGGAGTGTATACTCTACCGCTTCGGGTTATTTTTCCTGTTCTAGCTATGTTGATCACCTTTTCAACAGTAGTTCCCACCTCATTCCTTAGAACTATGTCTTCAACGGCAATTCACACCTCTTTCCTTGGAATCATGTCTTCTCGTCTTTTGCTACCCATAACATTCTCATAAATCCATGGCACGGCCTTGGTCCCTCTGAACCTAAACGGAATAGGTTGTCTGGTGTCATATTGCTTGGAATGATTGGAAGTGGACGCAATAACAGTCTCAGGATTGTTGAAAACCGGTACGGGTTTATTAAACACAGGAACTTTAGAACCCGACTTAGGTGCGTTGAACACAGGTACCTGCTCTCTTGGCTTCGGTAGGTTAAACACAGGTTCAATTACTGCAACCTCACTCTTTTGTCCCTTGCTGAACACTTATAGAAAACCTTCGTTGATCAAACACTGAACATCGTCTTGAACTAAACGACAACCTTTGATACTAGCGTTACATTCCTCACAATCATCATGGCAAACTTTGACCAACCCGGCCTTGAACAACTTTGCATGAAAAGCCTTGATAGGGGTCTTGATCTTTGTGGCATCCAAAACTAACACCTCACTATCTTCGTCTTCAATGGCATTAGTAGACCCATGCGTAGGCAAAGGATTGCTTTTCACATTTGGCTGATTATCTGCAAAAGACAAGACCTTCTTTTCCATTAAATTCTTTACTATATTTTTCAGTGCTAAACAGCCTTCCAAATCATGACCAGCCCCTCCTTGATGAAAAGCGCAGTTTAGATTTGGATTGAAGAACGGCATAGACTTCTCAGTCGGTGGTCCCAAGGGCCTGGTAACAATTAATCCTTGCTCCACTAAAGAAGGGTAGAGCTCAGTATAGGACATCGGTATGGGCGAAAATATGGGCGTTGCCCCTTGTCTTCTTTGAGGAGCATTCTGCTGTGGAACTTGCTGCCTCTGCTGTTGGTAGTTCTGGTTTCTCGGCCACTGCTGATAAGCTGGATGTTGATAGGCTGGCTGTTGATAAGCCGGCGCTCGCGGCGCTGCTTGATGATTGAAAGTAGGCGTAACAGCTGCTATGTAAGACTGTTGAACGTACTGCACAGGGTAAATTGGTTGTTGAGAGAAGTTTGGACCAGGCTGTTGTTGGTACATTGGCGGTCTCCACCTAGGATTCTGCTTCTTTCCTGCCATGACGACATTGGTTTCTCCTTCTTTCTTCTTGTGAAAGTTACTGGGAGCCTTCTTGACATTGTTGCTGGTTGAACTACTTGCAGAACTTACTACCTTCCCACTTTTTAACCCGACCTCTACTTTTACACCAACTGCAACGATGTCAGCGAAATTGGTATCGATGCTGCTGATCATTCTTTCGTTAAATTCTAGTTTCACTGTATCTATAAACCAGTCTGCCAGTTCTTTCTCAGTCAGGGGTGGTTCAACTTGAGAAGCAGTTTCCCTCCACCGTGTGCATACTCTTTAAAGGATTTGGTGCTGCTTTGGGTCATGCGTAGCAATTGTCTTCGGTCAGGGGCTAGATCCAGATTGTACTTGTAATGTTTCACAAAAGCATCCATTACATCTTGGAAACAGTGGACCTGAGGTTGATCCAGACTTAGGTACCACTTAGCAGCAGCGCCCTTCAAGCTATCTTGAAAACAATGTATCATTAACTTGTCGTTACGCACATGGGCGGCCATTCTTCGAAAATACATGATCAAGTGTGATCTGGGACACGTGGCTCCCGAGTACAGCTCAAAGTTCGGCAGCTTGAATTTAGAGGGAATCACCAAGTCTGAGACTAGGCACATGTCCTTGACATCAGTGATAAAGGCGTTACTTCCTTCTATAGCCTTTATCTTCCTTTGCATCGTCTCGACGCTCTCCCTTAATTTTTCATTTTGGTCATCCCCTTCTTCGGATACATCAACGTAGTCATAAGGGTGATGGTTGTGGAAAACAGGATGCGCCTGTGTCTGCATCGCTGGTGGGGTAAAAGTAGGAATAACCTGTAGAGTCTCGTTAGCCAGAGGGACTGTTTGTTGAGTAGATTGAGGAACCATGGCACGGATGAAGTCAAAAGGCATACCCAAGGTAGGGTTTACAGCAGGAATGACAGGAGGTTCTATTGTTGTAGTGATGATTTCAGAAACCACAGTGGCTTGGGTGTCCATTTTTGCTTTCATGATATTGATGGCTTCGAGGATCTGTCACATCCCTCCTTGTATCTCATTCAATTCGTTGTTGACTCTGTCCATTTCTCCGTATGCTTTTGACATCCTCAATCGAGCTTGGGCCTGAGTGTTGTAGCTGTGCTTATGATTCAGTGTGACGGTTCTGAGATAACATGGCGACATAAGATAAGGATAAAAGAGAAGACATGCGTATGTTATGACATGATGAGGATGCTGAGGCAAATGCAAGCTAAACTATCAAGAAACCAAAGAAATTTTGCAAATAATATAGGCGATGGGATCTTTGTAAAAAAAAACTTCTTCATTAAGAAAGTCTGGCAATCATTACATCAAGAGCAGAGTATCTTCATGCTCTGGGTACAAAAGTGGGGACACACCCACAACAAAAAAGAAATAACAACAACGACAAAAGGAAACAACATTAATAGCAGCAACATTAAGGTTCGAGAAATTGGATCCACTGGTGGTTGTCTCTTCCTCTTCATTGAACTTCTTCATAAGCTCCTCAATACGACCCTTGATCCTTTCTCTTTCGAGAGACAAATCAGTCAGAGCATCCACCGTCCTTTTTTTGGTCTCTGGTGGTGCTTCGTGACGAGGAAATAGCTTCCTCATCACTCGAGCTATATCACGGGACCATTGCAGGTGAGTCTCGGTGACAGAACATTCAACCCTCCACAATTGCCTATCAATCTGGCGCCAAGCGCGCTCAAGTTGCACTTTCATTTCAAAACCTTCCTTTTCTTCATAGTACATCATATGCATGTCCTCATTGGCTGGAGGTCCTTCCTTCATGTGGCCTAGCTGGCGGCGAGCAAGGACAGGGTTGTAGTTGATAAAACCATTTCTTCCCATCAAGGGTACATTGGGGCAATCCCCACAGCCAACGATCATGGTAATACCTTCATCTGTCGGGTCATACCATTCGATATCAATATGCTTCAATTCCATTAACTTCATGGACCATATCTTACAATATTTAACCCTCCAGAAAGCCAGAGTCTTTGGCAGATTAGAGATGAACCATTTGTAGAAGAGGGCTACACAGCAGACAATTGGCCCACAGCCTTTTGAGTATCTGGTCTGGATCGAGTGGTAAACATCCGCAAGCAAAGTTGGGACTGGATTGTTGATTGTGAAGATCTGAATGGCTTGGACATCCACAAAATTTTTGGCGTTTGGAAACAGAAACAAACCGTAGATCATCAGAGTGAGGGTTGATTCAAACAAAGCCTCATTTCCTCTGTTCTTGGAATACATGGCTTTTCCTAGCAAGAACAAAGCAGGCAGTCCTTGTCGGCCTCCTTTAATGGTTAGATTGGCCTGAATGTCAGAGACTCTGATCCTTGTAGCCATAGCAATTTCCTTAATGGAGGGTGCTGCCTCAATCCCAGAGAAGATTGGAGCCTTCCTGACAGGGATTCCAATCATAGCAGAGAATTCTTCCAGGGTGGGGACCAACTGGAACTCGGGAAATAGGAAGCAATGGTAAGCTAGATGGTATAACTGAACCAAAACCTCAAGGGGCCCTTTAGTTACTGGCAGTCTCATTAGTGGAAGAAGACACCCATACTTATCAGCGAAAGCTGATGGGTCTGCGACTCTGTCACCCAACCACAACAATTGTTCAAACTCGGGAAGCTCAAAGGAGTAAGGCCAAACATTCTTTCCTGCGGCATCCAAGTCTACAGAATCTGCAAAACAAAGTTAGTACCTTGATAGTTTAGCAAGAGATGCGAAGATGTAATGCAAATGATATGCGCGATTCAAGGAAACTCAAAACTGTATTTTTTGCAAACACTACTGGATAAGGAACACTTTTGTAAAATTTAAAGGAGGATCTCAGTTCATTAATAAAGGTCTTTTTGGATTACAAAAAAAACATGATTACACCTTCAAAAAAAAAATAAGAGTGCAACATAATGAGAAACTAAGCCCAAGGTCCTTAGTCTTCTCCTATCAATCTCATTGTGAGCCTCTGGTTCTCCTTCTGCAATCTTTTATTCTCAAGAGTAAGTTCGTCCAAATGTGACTTCCATGGTTCTGGTGGAGCCGATATGCTAGCAGTAGGTATAGATGAAGTGCTGGGAGAAAATAAATCTCCTTGCGCCTTCCTATTCCTGGCAGATTCTTCCTCCTTTCTCCTAAGATTCTTTTGAAGTTCTTTCATCTCAAAGTCGAGAATTTGGTACTTGTTCCTCCATGCGTCCCTTTCTTGCTCTGCCTGAGCCAGCCGAATCTTCAATTCGTCTTCACTACTAGTAAAGAATAGAACAGGGACTCGAGAAGCTAGTGGAATAGGCTCATGACGTTTGTAAGGCATTTTTAAATTAATAGCCCTTTCCTGCACCCAACAAGTATAAGGCTCTGAAGCCAAACACTTGGGTTCTCCTAAGGCATAAATTCCTCTCTTGTGAACATGATGCCAAGCGTGCACCATCCTCTCTTTAAGCACGGGGTCCTTGTCTTCTTCAAAGAACAATCCCCCCAAATAAATGTTATTTGGCTTAGCCTCCATAGAGTAGCCATGCTGACGACAGGCCAAGGCTGGATTATAACTTATACCCCCTTTTGTACCAAGAAGAGGTACGTTAGCGAAACCCCCACAGTTAACGATCATGTCTCTGCCTTTGAGCGTCGGATTATACCATTCCAAATCAGTATTTGTGAGGGACATAATCTTCTCTGACCATAGAAGCCCATCTTTGAGATCCCAAAAGGTTGCCGAACGAGGTAAGTGAGAAATGAACCACTTATATAACAATGTAGCACAACATGTTACCATTCCTCCTCCATGGGAATTCCTTAGGTGTACTGAATGGCAAGCGTCGGCAAGCAGAGTAGGAACCAGATTCCCAAGGATGAAAATTTTGATTGCATTCATGTCGACGAAGTTCTCGATGTTGGGAAACAGAAATAGCCCATAAATGAGTAGAGCCATAACAGCTTCATAGTCCACCATGTTCTTTGTACTGGCATAATGACGGGCTTTCTCCATCAAGAACTTGGCGGGCAAACCGAAAATTCCTCCTTTGATAACCAAGTTAGCTTTGACGTCTGACAACTTGAGGTGAGCGGCTTCTGCAATGCCCTTCTCCTTAGGTGTTCTTTCCAAACCAGAGTAAGGAGGATTTGGAGTGATGGGAATACCAACCAAGATAGCATATTCCTCAAGAGTAGGCATTAGCTGGTAGTCTGGGAAAGTAAAGCAGTGGTACAAAGGATCATAAAACTGTACAAGAATGGGAAGCATCCCATCTACCATCTTTAACTTCATCAAGGAGAAAATCTTCCCATACTTGCTTCGGAATGTTGATGATTCGTTGATCGGCTCACCCAGACTCTTCAGATTTTCCAACTTTGGACTAATGAAGGTGTACTTCTTCATTTTCTTTCTTCCAAAATCCATCCTATAAGGTTTGCAAAACAAAATTGATTTCCTTGAATGTGGCATGATGTATGGATGAATGTATGCAACATAAACACACATAGACAGATAGATACATATACACACAACACACAAAAAAAACCTAGGGTCGGAGGTCATGAGTGTGGAGCCATGGTCTACCCATCCCAAGAGGTGTGCACTATGGGTTCTCAGTTTGCAGAACAGGGTTCTAAGAAGTTCCCAGAGTCGACAACCCATCTTTCAGATTTTATCGACTTCCCAATTGCTCGGTAATCAATAAAATTCTCAAGAGAGTCTCGTCTGAGTGTAGTATCGCGTAGCAACCATTTAGGATTACTCCCTCATAGTCATTGCACTACATCCTAGATAGGCCAAGTGGGGTAAAAGGGGTAACTAAAGGTCATTAGTATCCCTGGCATCAAAGTTGAAAGTAGTAACGCATTCACGATTGCTCGTTCAACATATACCACTTCCAAGAGGGCCTCAACTGAGTGTGGAACTTCAAGTCAACTCCTTTGGGATTTCTCCCTCGAAGTTTCCTTGACTATGTCCACGATTCTAATCAAATGTACTCTCAAGTCCAGGTTAGGACTTATCTCACTACTCAATAGTACCATGCCCACAGAAGGAACCAAACAAGTATACAGATATATGTACAAATATAGTAAGTAAGCATAAATAACATAAGCAAAACAAGGTAGGCTTAACCCTCAAAATTTCATCATTCCCCAGTGAAGTCGCCATTTCTGTTACGGTGAGAATTGGATAACAAGCTATTAATTAACTTGCATCGCATTTCTTTGAATTCACCACCGACTTTGATTTATCCAAAGGAAAGGTTCAAGATCGAGAAAACCTAAAGGGGGGAGATCTAAGGTTTGGGGGTTGGTTATACTAAGGGAAGGTATTAGCACCCTTAATATCTGTAGTACTCTACAGGAACCTCTTGTTTATGTTTGTGTTATATTATGTTTGTTTGCCAAAAGATATCTGCTAAGGGTAAAGGTAAAGACCTAAGGGTATACACACTAAGTTTGCTCGTCAAGACGTCGCATCTTGTGCCTACGTATCTGACTAAAGAGTTAGAGCAACCGTAGTTCACCTATCTAAGGGTGAATTTGAGGAACCATTGACTACGGGCAAAGTTCCAAGGGGAAATGAGTGTGAGCTCATTTTAGAGTTTTAAGAAACTCTCTAAATCTAAGTTATAGTGGGGAAAAAGTGGGTACTCAATATGATGAGTCCATATAGAGTTTGTAAACTCTATCCTATTGCTAAGTTACGATTTAATGACTCTCATGAGGCCAAAAAGGGGAAAGGCGCTTATGAGGCCTATGTGTTGATTGGTTTAGTGACTTATGAGTCATTTTAGGAGGAATTTCCTTTGGATTTGGGAGGGGGAACTTAAGAGTATCATAAAGGAGTTGAAATTACAATGAATAATACAGGTTCAAGAATTCATAAAGGAATGTACAATAGTTGTTGCGGTGAAAATCGGATAACAAATTATTAATTAATTTGCATCATATTTCTTTTACAACCGACTTTGATTTATACAAAGGAAAGGTTCAAGATCGTTAGAAAAACCTAATGGGGAAAGATCTAAGGTTCGGGGGTTGGTTACGCCTAGGGAAGGTATTAGCACCCTAAACGTCCGTAGTACTCTACGGGAGCCTCTTGCTAATGTTATCTTATGTTTGCTAAAGGTTCTATGCTAAAGGTTGAAACCCTAGGGGTTAATATCTAAGAATACTCGACAAAGCATCGCACTTTGCGCCTACGTATCCTCGGGAATAGAATCAGAGTATGCGTAGTTCTACTTCTACTGAATGATTGACTGTGGTCAATATTCAGAGGGGAAATGAGTACAAGCTCATTGTAGAGTTTAAGAACTCTCTAGGTCTAGTTGGATGGTCCTATGATTATGTTTTAGTCAGTAGGGAAGGTGATGATTAATTATGATGAATATCACTAAGAGTTTAAGAACTCTCTCCTAAAGCTAGTTGTAATTTCTATGGCTCTGATGAGGCCAAGAAATGAAGTTTCTCCTAAGAGGTTACTTAGGTTAAGGTGGGGGACTATGACTTTAAGAGTCAACATTAATCACCTTCCTTTGGAATGGGGGAAAACAACAGTTGTAGGATAATATAACAATAGATAAAGACATGATAAAAGATAAAACATTGATACAATATGATGAGATGAAAGCAACACAAGCATAAGGATGACAATATGCTTCATGATAAAGTATGGATAAAAGTGGACATAATCATTATAGAAACATGTAAACAAATACATATCAATATGTTTCAATCTTAAGGAAGACAAACATAGAGAACACTCACAAGATGAAGAGAATGATATTAATTAAAAATTCACATTAAAGTCAAATATATGATAAATCAAACATGGATAGATTAGTTCAAGACTTAAATAATAATTAGTGAATAAACACTCACATAATCAATAAGGGTGGCTCATAAATAAATGTTAACAATTGATCCAAAGGTGATAATCAATTAACAATTAACAATTAAAATACATATTGATAATTAACATTTAGAAGTTAACAATTAACAACTAAATTAAAATACAAATTGATAATTAAAATTAAAATTAAATTGATTAACAATTAAAAATTAAAATACATATCAATTAACAATTAAAAATACTTCACATATTAATTAATGATACTCAAATAAACAATTAAGAAACAAATTATATAAAATTAAAATAAATATTTTTGGAGTTTTTGAAATAAAGAAAATGTTTAAATAAACTAAATAAAATAAAAAGGTTTTCTAAAAAAAAGAAAATAGAAAATGATTAAAAACAGAAAAATAAATTAAAAGAAAAAGGAGCGCAGGGGGGGGGGGGGGGGGGAGTATGAAAGTAATCCTAAAATAACTAAGGGTTAGTTAATGGTGTGTTGGGCCAGAAATGAGGGGGTGTGGACAGCACAAGGCCCAGGCGAAAGTCCAAGGAGGAAAAAAAGGAACTCAGGCGAAAAATGAAAAAAAATGACCAAAAGGGTTGATCCGCAGGATCGAACCCAGGTCATGTGAGTGAAAGGCAAGGCGCGTGCATGTGTGTGACCGTTGGGACGACGTGTTTCATCCAACATGTATGTGCTTCAATTACATTATAAACCAAACAAAAAAACATGCGCGCACATGACTGAAAGGTATAACAACATAATATCAATTGGTCATTATTTTATTTAAGTGGCACTACGTGACAAAACAACATCCATGGCCAATCAGAAACGCGCATGGTAAATGAAACATGCAGGAACAAATTAAACCATCATGTTCAATATAACCTTAAAACAAAACATTAGATTTTAACTTCACACCAAATCTTCAATATACAACTAAACAACATGAAATAAGATACCATTTGGAAGCATTCAAAACATAGAACAATAATAAACCCTCTTCTGGACAAGATAATAACCATACTATAAACAAAAAGCCAAGGCAAACCATGGTTCGAAACTGAAACTCAGTTTAAGAAAAAGTGATAAAACACCTTCTGTTTCAAATTTAAACCACATACTTGTTTTAAAATTTAATCAACAAACACGTAATATGCCAAACCAAAAC
Source organism: Lathyrus tuberosus (assembly GCA_022829125.1). NCBI lineage: Eukaryota > Viridiplantae > Streptophyta > Magnoliopsida > Fabales > Fabaceae > Lathyrus > Lathyrus tuberosus. Next base: position 7,302,909 of record JALAZF010000193.1, read on the forward strand.
TCCTGAACCTCTGTCACACGATAGCATGAACAAACCTCAATAGTTTAAAACTTAACAGTTTGAAAATAGCATCTAGCATGTTGATTGTTGGATCATATAAGTTAGCCTAGTTCCTAAGCAAGAATACAGTCATGCATACATGATGAACATCATTCAGAACCAACATTCCATCTCTGAACTTTAACCATAACCATTAAAATAAACTCTAGCATGTATACCATCATGAAGCTAACACACACCATACATGAAAGACGTATTTAGTGTTCAAGTGATTAGCAAGAAAACATGTTCTTAGAGTAGCAACTTAGTTCAAACATATCACTACCACTGTCCTTATCAAAGTAACAATTATAACAACCATAAAAAGGAGCACGCAACTCTTAAACAAAACCAACAGCCATACCATTTATGCAAGGATGCAAAACAAACCTAACATTCCATGAGCACTATGATTTACACAGCATATATATATATATATATATATATATATATATATATATATATATATATATATATATATATATATATTCAAGTAGCATATCAATTAATGGTTAGCAAGTTCCAACAGAAACAAACATGTTTTAAACATTTAAAGCATCCATGGATAAGCATATAACTTCTTATAACCATCTCAACATAGGTTCAAAACAATAGACATGTCATGCGAATACATCATGAAAACACAAACATTAAAACCATATATTCTCTTAACATTAAGCTAAAGTATGTTCAGCCTAGCATATGACCAAGTATGATAAGCATGATAAATGGAAGTTTTGAGAAACTTACCTAGTTTCCAAGCAAGTAACAAGAGCTTCCTTTCCCTCCTCAGCTAGCTCGAGTGCTTCTCCAAAGAACAAGTTTTCAGAGTTGTTTTTGTGTTGATGTTGTTGGTGTAAAATGAATGAGAGAAGGGTGCCTTTTATAGGAGAGCAAGATGGTCCATAGCCTTGATGATACATGGTGCAGTGGTTTTACACAAGAGAGAAAGATCAAGCGTAGAGATATGAAGTGGGGCTGTTCTGAACCAATCTTATAGAGCCAAGTGATATCTATTCTTTTGCTTTTAGGTCAGAAAAGTGTAGTATGTTTTGGATTACAACTGATGGATTTCTCGTGTACACAAGGGATGGTTTTGTTTGCTTGCAAATGTTAACATGAAAGTACAAAAGGGAAATGTATTTGGCAGCTTGTTCACGGGTTTGTAGGCAAAGTGAAAGGTTGGAAAAGATGTGATGAGGGTCTCAGAATGTACTTGGAGAGAGGGGATAAAATCAGTTCAAAATGAGGTATGGTTTGTGTGATGGAACTAGAATCGTGGACCCTCCTTTACCACATGATATCTTGCCATCCAAGAGTCCAAATTACATGCTTCTTGGTGCTTTAGAAAATAGACATTTCATACAACAACTTCTCTTTGGAATTCTAATTGAAATAAGCTCTTGAATTGTGAGAAAATCAACCATAAAACCGTGTGCCAAAAACTGCCAAAAAGAACTTAGAAAAATTCTAAGTTATAGAAATGTGACAACTTGAAGTGCCTATCTTTGAAACCTCATAACTTGAGAATGGTTCACTCAAATGTAGTGTTCCACACATGGTTGGAAAACTCTCATCATGCTCTACAACTTTCATTTGGGGCCTGTAGCGAGCGATTTTTTGGACGTGCTTGCGAGGCACAACCGCTCTTCGATGTTACTACTACAACTCGATTCATTTTTTATCCTATTAAAGCTGATGAAGGAAGGGAAATAGATGTCTCCAACTAACCCTGCTTGCATACTGAGTTTGAACAGCGGTCTGTTCGGTTACAGATGCTTCAAAGATTTGGGGTTTTACTCAGGTTATCTGTTCAATGAGATGTTTAGGATGTTAGGACTGATTGCTTTTCTGATAGATACGTGAAAGTATGGGATTTTGGGTTTTTGTTTAGTGTGCTCGCTAAGATCTTTTCTTTCGATCTTATGCCTACGTATTCCCATTTGCCGAAACAGGGAAATCAGAGCGTTCGTAGTTCCTCCTATTCTATGGGAGGAAATTGGTGTTTTGGTGTCTTGTTCAAAGCCCAAGACGTGAAGCGAAAGGTTGTTTGTATCTTGTTCAAAGCCCAAGATGTGAAGCTGAAAGGTCTCGACTTTAGAGAGAGTTTGTCACCTCTAAAGAAGGATGAAGGAGAATTACTTTAACTGGGATACGCGGATCCTAACAATGCCATAATTTTCGAAGAAGGGGTTTTAACCTGAAGGAGAAGACTTTAACTCTGTGTATAGAGCAACACCATCTTTCCTTAGGAATTCCTCATGCTAAAAGAAGGACAGTGGCATGGATGTAGATGATCCAGAGACTTGCCGCTTACAGCAATTAGATGAAAGGGAAGGAGTTGTTGATGTTTGAGTACTGTGAACGAGGCACAGGTTTGATGCTAAAAGGTTGATTGGATCAACCAGTGGTTTTCTTATACAAAGCCTAAGAGGTGGCTAATTTCCGCTAGGGAAAATCATTATACAAAGCCTAAGAGGAGGCTATTTTGTGTCTCGTACAAAGCCCGAGAGAGAGGCTAAAAGGGTTCGACCCAGTGGGAGAATCTTTTATAGCTCGTATGAAGCCCAAGATGGAGGCTGAAAAAGAGTTCGACTCTTGCTTAAGGAATTTGTATCTCGTACGAGGCCCGAGATGGAGGCAAAAGGATGATTGACTCAACGAGGGAGTCTTTTATGTGTCTCATATAAAGCCTGAGAGAGAGGCTGAAAGTTATTTGACTCAACGAGGAAGTCTTTTTGTATCTCGTATAATGCCCGAGATGGAGGCGAAAAGGTTTGCTCCGCTGGGGAGAATCATTGTTCAAAGCCCAAGAGGAGGCTAACTTATGCTGAGGATAAGAAGGATCATTATACGAAGCCTAAGAGGAGGCGAAAAGAAGACCGACTCTTTTTGGGATATCATTATACAAAGCCTAAGAGGAGGCTATCAGCTGGTGACTGTTTAGTTGAGTGACAGATCCAGTATACTGATTTTGAAAGAGAAAATAAGTTCTTATATAAGCAACACTGTACTCATGGGTTTGATCTGAGGATCGGGATTGTTCCCTATTCTTTAAGGAAAGGGGAAATCCGAAGGGTATTGAGACTATCCGAGTCTATGGGTTTTCTTCCTATCTAACGAAAGGGTCACTTGAGAATGTCTTTGAGACTCAAGGAAGGAGAGACTGTCCAAGTCTAGAGTTTTATCTTTTGTACTATATTTGGAGAAACAGTATTAGACTCTGGAAAGGACTGCTCTATGAAGATTACTAAGTTCTGTTCCTATACCTGTAGGAGGTCGTCGGGACAATTTGTACGAAGCCCAAGAGGAGGCTGGAAGCTTTGAAGAAGCCGATTGGTCCTTGTACGAAGCCCAAGAGAAGGCTATCATTCCCGGAGGAAGAGATCATTATACGAAGCCTAAGAGGAGGCTGTAAATACTTCTAAGAAGCCGACGGGTCCTTGTACTAAGCCCAAGAGAAGGCGGGGTTGCTTATAGGAAGCCTGAGGGTCCTTGTACGATGCCCAAGAGGAGGCCGATGCTTTTAAGAAGCCCGTGGGTCCATCATCTCCTTTCCATTAGGAGAGATAACTCTTTTAAAGATAAAAACCACTGGTAAACATGCGAAGTTTACTATCCAACGACTTTTAACTTTTAAAGAGGGTTCCTTAGTTAAGGTCCAAGATTATGACCGTAGTGGGTCCCCAAACCCCGAGAAATTCAAGGCAATGCTATTCACCGAGAATAGATCAAAGTCAAGAAAGTCCGAGAATTTGGAAGAAACTCAAAGATGCCATTCACGGAGAATACATTCATCTTTGGGAGTAGAGTTTCTTGACGATTCCTAAGGAGGACAGCCGAAGAGAAGACTGTATCTGGTGCTTCTATTGGGGATCTAGGTGTCTATTTCTACGACTAAATGAAACGGCGTCACCTAGTTCTAGACGTAGTTGTCGGGGAAACTCGAAATATCTATACTATTATTACACAGTTGATATGAGTTTATGAAAGGAGACTTACAGTGAGCAGCCCCACAATACAGTTTATATATATGAAAGCAGTAAATGAAAGCGATAACCACTTACTTGGTTGTAGAGCTTCCATGTTGTTTGGTTAGTTGTTCAACAAAGAAAGATTGAAAACAACAGTATATTCAAAATCAAAGGAGAAAGTGCTTTGAAAAAGAAAGATTTGGGGCTTACAGCTCAAGGAGAGGCCCAGGGTTTTACCAGTGATTGCACTGTTGAATTTGTACAGAGGGTCTTACACAAGTGACTGTGGCCCAAAAAGGTTTTTCTGTACAAAGGGATGGGTCTTACACTCTCTCAAGAGGCCCAAAAAAGTTTTAAAGAAAAAGAGTGGGGCTTATAACACGAGGGTAGGCACAATTGACTTTTCGTTTAAAATGGCGATGACGCCGAGGTTTTCTTTTAACGCAGGGGGACTTATACAATACGTGAGGCCCAAAATGTTTTGGTTAAAAGGGGGTTGGGTCTTACACTCTAATAGAGGCCCAAAGTGTTTTGAAGAAGAAGAAATGGGTCTTACTACTCGAGGGTAGGCCCAGATGAATTTTTTTTTAAAAGGCGACGATCGCGCCGTTTGTTTTTGACGGTATCGGGACTTATACAATAAGTGAGGCCCAAAAATGATTTGGTCAAAAAGGATTGGGTCTTACACTCTATTAGAGGCCCAAAGTGCTTTGAAAATGATTTAAGAGGGTTGAATTAATCCAAAACCCTAATTTATTTCCAAAAATGTATTTAATTGAATAAAAATTCAATTAAAATGATCAAAATTGTTTAACATATGGAAAACAAATTGTGATCTTAGATTAATGCTTCAAAAATTAAGTATTGACCTACAAAATAATTAGAAAGCATTAAAAGTTGTAAAATCAATGTGGAAATAATATTTCAAATGTTAAAAACAATTAAAATATTAATTCTTTGCAAAAATATCAATTATATAAAATAAATAATATTTTTTGGGATTTTTTTGGTAAAATAAAATATTTTAACATTTATGTGAATTATTAAAAAAAGAATCAACTCAAAATCATTAAAACTCAGAGAGAAATTAATTTTTGAATCAATTAAACAAAATCACAAAATTCAAATATTCAAATTTATGAAAAAATGGCGCCAAGAACAGCTGAAGAACACGCGCGTGTTCTGGGATTCTCAGATTTGCATTTTCTATCCAATCTCCATGAATACGTAATTATAACATGCAATCCACATATCATTATGCTCGTCACAACCTCACGATCATGTCTATGTACTTTAATTTCATTTAAATTAAACATACAACAAGAAATCACGAAGAAACCTCAAGAACCCTAATTTCTGCATGAAGGCTAGGATTTTTGATACACGATTCAAACAATGCAATTAATTGAGGGAAAACATTCCATGCATGATTATGAACATATGGCCAAATTATTGTGCAGCAAAAATTGTGTGGATCATAGAGTTAGAAGAGCTCATGCTTACCACTTGCAGCTGGTGATCGTGATTTGTGTTGGAGGTGTTACAGCTAGGTTCCAATGATCTGGATAGCTTCCCTAGGTGCCATGGAGTGTGTATGAATGCTTGGAATGGATTGAAATGGTTTGGAGTTGAAGATGGCACCTCAACTGCAAAACTGCCAAGAACTTGAGCAATTGGCTGGTGATTTTGTGAAATCAGTGTTCCAGATGTTATGTGAGTGTTTGGATCACTTCTATATGATGTATGTGAGGTGTGTGAGTGATTGGTTTGATTGGAATTGCTCTCAAACTCAAAACCCGATAGTGACTTGCCTTTGAAGGCAAAATTGGAGTGAAAGAAGAGATTTTGAGGAAAGCATCTGTTAGATGGCTTTGGTGTACTTAAACTGAACACAAGTGAGCTCTATTTATAGTAGAGCAAGTTTGTTTTGGGATCCACAGTGAATGGCAACTGCAGCAGGTGTTTCCTCAATGTTGGCCAATGAAAATGCAAGTCTCCTCTAGCCATTGACTAGAGGTTAGGGCACAGGGCTGTGGTTCCCTTGGTCTTGGATAAGTCTTGACTGATTTCAGATGAGAATGGCTCAGTCCATGCCACCTTGATGGTTCCATTGAATGCCTCATTCCAAATTTGGAGTCTTGTCCCTATTTTGGCAACTCTAGGTTCAACATGCTATTTCTTGTTCCTTGGACCTTGGAGGCTTGGCTCACTGATTGTCCCCTTTATATTCAATCCTCAGAGGTGTCCAAGTGGATAGGAGCTATTGAAATTGGCTGATTTTGGCAAATCGAGCCAAAATGCAAATTCTGCCTTGCTTTTGACAGATTTCAGCAAGGCAACTTGCCAATGTTGTATCTCATGATGTAGGTTGAATTTGGCAATGTTCTTGGCCATTTTGGAAAGCCCTTACATGATACAACAACTGTTTGAACAAGTTTGGTTTTGATCTCTTTTGATTCCAAGTGAAAAATCCCCCTACATTTGGCAAAAAGTGAAGGCAAATTCTGACTTAGTGAAAATTTCACTAAGTGTTGGAAAAAGTGACATTTTCACTTTTCAGCCACTTTGATCACTCCATAACTCAAAATAATTAATGAATTGGAATGACTTGTAGTTGTGCTTAATCCTTGAAGTGAGAGTCCTTTTGATCCATTGTGGATGCTTGAGAGGTTAGACAAGTAGAAGATCAAGTCATTCCTTGATTGATCTTTTGTCTAAGCTCTGAGAGGGCTTGAAACCCTAATCATGATTGCAGTCAATGCTCAATAATTCCTTGAGGAGATTGATGAGGCATGATGATTCATCCATATTGTGATGATGATTTGCACAGTGATGGGAAACTTTTAGTGGTCAAAATTTGGGGTATGACAGATGCCCCTATTTAATCTTCTTGGATCCGAAAATGTGAATGACGAAAGTATTCGAGCATTCGGGGTGCAAGAGGATTAAATATCGGAATATCCGAAATTTTGATGGCTATGAATGGCAGCCTGCGCATTCATCTTCTTTTGCTAAGCAATGATGCTTAGAAAAGGTAAACTTCCCCTCGATCCTGGTTTCCTACCAAGGAACTGGTCTTAGTTTCTTTTGAACTTCCCCTCGATCCTGGTTTCCTACCAAGGAACTGGTCTTAGTTTCTTTTGAACTTCCCCTCGATCCTGGTTTCCTACCAAGGAACTGGTCTCAGTTTCTTTTGTCAATAAACTTTATTGACAAGGGACGCTATTCGTAGCGGTTTTCCTCAAACTTCTCACCGAATTTTCCTGGAGAGATGCCATTTGACGGAAAAAGTTTTGACGTCAGACTTGCTGGGGAACCCATCGTCTGAGTTGTAGAGGTACACAAACTTCTCTGTTGGAGACGCCATTTGTCGATTCTACTGGGGAAAGCGACTTTCCTGAGAAACTGCTTCTGCTTGGGGATACTGCGTCATACTTTTCTCGGGATCTTCCCAAAGAAACGCCATATGATGGGATCCAATTTTGAGGTGCCGATGACCTTTTCATCAGCGGGTTTTCGGAGAAATACTGATGTACTGCCGAATCTCTGTTTAAGAGGCTTTCTCTGGGGATTTTCCTTTAATCCGGGAAAGCAAGGATATCATCTTCGATGGCGAAGAGTGATATCTGTTGAAGGTTCTCTGATCTTTCAGAGGTTCAAGTTATCAAAGTGGCCAAGTGCCGACTCTGATATAGAGATACACTGGTAGCGAGATTGTTCAGACGAAGCAATTCCTGACGAGGAAAGAACTGACAAACTCGATTGAGAGGATGGTTATCGCGGCAGGATAAGACCGACTCAAGTGATAGTGATGCAATATAAAATGCGAATGCAAATAAAATGCATGATGTATGTATGCTTATGCTGACAAAACAGACGCAACATACACGCTAAAAGATGAACACGACTGGATACTCGGCCACTGCTGGGGACGAAAAGGTACCACTGGTTCAACAAGCAGCAATTCCACCTTGCTTAGGAGAGATAGTCCCTGCTGGGAGCTATGTTGATCGGGCTTAGGAGATGAGAACTCGGCCGAAGGTATCAGACGGGAAAACCGCATCTGATACAGTTGATCCTTCATTCAGGCGCACTGGCTTAGAATGAGTACTTTGATTCTGCACTTTGAGGCTCGCACACCTTTGGAGACGCAATCGACGTTCTTTCGATGTTCACAGTCAAAAGAAATGCCATCTTTAATTTAAAAGCAGAAAAAGTTTCAACAAAAAGTAAATTCATTTTGTTTCATTTCAAGAATCGCTGATTAAGTTAGACAACGTCGTTCTGTAAAGCTAAAACAAATAAGAATTACAAACAAAGGCACAAGGGCTCAAATTTTATTGATAAGATGGAGATCAGCCAAACGCGTGATTCCAAAGAGTATGTACAAAGTTTAGAAAATGGTAATTTACAGGGAAAAGGGCTACGTTGAAACATAACGACCACTATCCTTCTACCAACTTTGAGTTCGGGACATCCTGAGCTTCTGTCGAAGATGACCGTTGACTGGAGATTTCCTCCGATGGGTGATGTAACTGCTGCCAAGGGACTTGCCTCTGTTGAACATAGTAACTTGCCATTATCCCTAATTTTTGCCTGGATTGTACTATGATATTTCCAATCCACCGGGATGATTTTTTTCATGTCTCTAACTTTTGCCTGGACCGCCCTTTCGGGTTTTCAATCCACCGAGACGTTCTTTTTTTTTGGCGAAGTATTTCTTAACTACATCAACATTCGTGGGGTAGGCAAATTCCTCTCCGTCCATGGTTGCAAGTCTCAAGGCGCCGCCTGAGAAAGCTTTCGTGACCACATAGGGGCCATCATAATTCGGAGTCCATTTGCCTCGCGAATCAGAGAGAAATGATTGTATCTTCTTGAGCACGAGGTCTCCTTTCCTGAAGACACGAGGTCGGACCTTTTTGTCAAACGCCCTCTTCATTCTTTGTTGATACAACTGACCGTGGCATAGTGCCGTGATTCGCTTCTCTTCGATCAGGTTCAATTCATCGTGTCGATTTTGACACCATTCAGCTTCGGTGAGCTTAGCTTCCATCAATACTCGGATTGACGGGATCTCTACTTCTATGGGGAGCACTGCCTCCATGCCATACACTAGAGAGAAAGGGGTAGCCCCTGTTGAAGTGCGGACAGATGTACGATAACCGTGCAGAGCAAAGGGTAGCATCTCGTGCCAATCTTTGTAGGTTACAACCATCTTTTGAACGATCTTCTTGATGTTCTTGTTAGCCGCTTCTACCGCTCCGTTCATCTTGGGTCGGTAGGGAGATGAGTTATGGTGTTCAATTTTGAACTCTGCGCACAACTCCTTCATCATCTTATTGTTCAAGTTAGATCCATTATCAGTAATGATCTGGCTCGGAACACCAGAATGACAGATAATATTGTTTTTGATAAATCGGACCACCACTTGTCGGGTAACATTAGCGTACGATGCTGCTTCGACCCACTTGGTGAAATAGTCAATGGCTACCAGAATGAACCGATGTCCGTTTGAAGCCTTAGGTTCAATCAAGCCAATCATGTCGATTCCCCATATGGAAAAAGGCCATGGGGAAGAAAGAACTTTGAGATGTGATGGCGGTACATGAATTTTGTCGGAGTATATCTGACACTTGTGACACCTCCTCATGTACTTGTAGCAGTCGGATTCCATGGTCAACCAATAGTACCCGGCTCTGAGAATCTTTCTCGCCATTGTGTGTCCGTTGGCATGAGTGCCAAAGGATCCTTCATGAATTTCTTTCATAAGCATGCCTGCTTCTGGTCTGTCCACACATCGGAGCAAGACCATGTCAAAATTCCTCTTATAGAGAGTATCACCGCTCAAGAAGAAGCTTCTGACTAGCCTTCTGAGGGTATTCCTGTCTTTTCTGAGTGCCACAGGTGGGTACTCTTGTTTCTGAAGGAAGCATTTGATATCGTGATACCAAGGTTTGTCGTCTATGACTGCTTCGATCGAGAAGACGTAGGCGGGCCGTTCAAGGCGCATTACATCAATCTTAGGTAGGTCATTCCATCAGCCTACACTAATCATGGAAGAGAGAGTGGCTAAAGCATCAGCCATGTGATTCTCACCACGAGGTATGTGATGAAAGTCAACTCTGTCGAAGAAAGGTAGCAACCTTCTTGCATAGTCTTTATAAGGAATCAATCTTGACTGGTATGTGTTCCAATCTCCTGTTATATGATTGATAACCAAGGCTGAATCGTCGTATACGTCCAAGTTTTTGATCCTTAAATCAATCGCTTCTTCGAGACCCATAATACAAGCTTCGTATTCGGCCTCGTTGTTCGTACATCTGAACGTAAGTCTGGCAGTGAAAGGAATGTGGGTACCCTGAGGGGTAACAATGATTGCCCCAATTCCATTTCCGTAATGATTAACTGCTCCGTCAAAGATAAGTCCCCACTGGGAACCTGGTTCTGGCCCTTCACTGGGTAACGGTTCATCGCAATCTTTCATTTTGAGATACATGACATCTTCGTTTGGGAAGTCAAACCCGGTTGATTCTTGATCGTCAATCGGTTGATGAGCCAAATGATCGGCTAAAATACTTCCCTTAACGGCTTTCTAAGAGTGGTACTCTATGTCATATTCTGATAGTAACATCTGCCAACGGGCAATTCTTCCTGTGAGAGCAGGTTTTTCGAAGACGTACTTGATTGGATCCATCTCGGAGACCAACCAAGTAGTATGACAAATCATGTATTGGCGAAGACGTTTGGCTGCCCAAGCCAAAGTGCAACAAGTTTTCTCAAGCATCGTGTACCGAGTTTCACAGTCGGTAAAATTCTTGCTCAGATAGTAAATGGCAGACTCTTTCCTTTTGGTTTCGTCCTGCTGGCCAAGTACACATCCCATTGAGTCCTCAAGGACTGTAAGATAAATGATCAGTGGTCTTCCTTCCATTGGAGGTGATAGAATCGGCGGATTCAACAGATATTCCTTAATACTGTCGAAAGCGGTTTGGCAGTCTTCTGACCAAACGCAATCCTGGTTCTTTTTGAGTAATTTGAAAATCGGCGCACACGTGGCGGTCATAAGGAATATGAATCTGGAGATGTAGTTCAAACGTCCCAAGAATCCTCTGACTTGTTTTTCAGTTTTCGGAGAAGGCATTTCTTGAATGGCCTTGACCTTGTCAGGATCAACCTCAATTCCTTTCTGGCTGACGATGAACCCTAGTAGTTTCCCCGAACGGACACCGAAGGTGCACTTGTTGGGATTTTAGCGGAGCTTGAATTTTCTTAGACGTTCGAACAATTTTGACAGATGTTCAACGTGCTCATCCTCTGTTTTTTATTTTGCAATCAAATCATCGACATATACCTCGATTTCTTTGTGTATCATGTCATGAAACAGAGTGGTCATGGCCCTTTGATAGTTTGCCCCGGCATTCTTCAAACCGAACGGCATTACCTTGTAGCAAAAGGTACCCCATGGGGTAATGAATGAAGTTTTCTCCATGTCTTTCGGCGCCATTTTGATCTGGTTATAGCCCGAGAATCCATCCATGAAGGAGAAAACTTTGAACTTTGTTGTGCTGTCTACCAGCATGTCAATGTGTGGTAAAGGAAAGTCGTCCTTTGGACTAGCCTTATTCAGATCTCTGTAATCGACACACATTCTGACCTTTCCGTCCTTTTTTGGAACGGGTACGATGTTGGCTAACCATTGAGGATATTCAGATGTAGCGAGGAAACCCGCGTCGATCTGTTTCTGTACCTCCTCTTTGATTTTGATGGCCATGTCCGGGTGAGTGCGTCTCAACCTTTTCTTTACTGGCGGACATTCCGATCTCAATGGTAATCGATGTTCCACGATGCTGGTATCCAACCCAGGCATGTCCTGATAGGACCAAGCAAACACATCGGGAAATTCTTTGAGAAGCTTTATCAAACCCTCTCTGGCAGTTGGACCGAGCAGTGCCCCAATCCTGATTTCTTTTCTCTCTTTTTCCGAACCCAAGTTTACCGTTTCCAACGGCTCTTTGTGAGGTTCAATTGACCTTTCCTCTTGTCTGAGTAATAGGGAGATCTCTTCTGGAATTTCGTTGTCAACTTCTTCTTCAGCCCCAAATACCAGGGACTCAAAGTCAGGAGGAGGCATCGGATCGTATGTTTCAACGGGGTGTAAAACAAGCAATCTGCATGACGTGATGATTCGTGTTTTGAAGAGATAGAGAAAATGCAAGTGTGTGCAGTGTATTTATTTTACTGCTTGTTTTTATTATTGTTTTGTTTTTTAGGATTACCATTTTCTGAAAAAGCAAAAAGAGAAAACAGCAATAATGCAGAAATTACAGAACGACGTTATTTTATTAATGCACAAGTCGGTTCTTGAAACTACAGCCCTATAAAACAAAACTCTGCCGCTTCGGGCAAAGCGAAGAGGGAAATTTACAGAAAGCGAGCCCTATCAAAACATCTGTTTCACCTGGGCAGGGTGAAAGGCTTAAAGATAGCAATTACTTTGACTGGCGAACGACCTTCGGAACCTCGACAGCAACCCACTGGCGGCGAACTCCTCGGTGAAACACAAAGTCTGGCACCTTCCTTGATTTGTCTTCAGAAATGACGCTGATTTCTAGTGGAGTAGGATCACTGGAATCTGTCTCCCAGGCAGAATTGTCGTAGGAGGATTCCTCTATTGCATTTTGCATAGCATTTGTACTCTCAGCTGTATCTCCCCATCCAGTTGGCTAGATATCTTCGAGCCTGATACGAGAGCTTGCGGGAGCAGTGTACTTGACCATATAGTCGAACTTTCCAATTGGTTCTCCCAGAGTGTCCCAAACTTCTTTGGAACTGGAGAAGTCATCCCTCTCGATGACGTTGACCTCAGGAAAAGCGTAGTTGATGAATTCAAGTCCTGCAAACGTTGCAAATTCATCGTCATGTTGAGTAGTTTCGGAATGACCTGAGTGTTGATCCCATGACATGGTGGGGACACAGGTATTCTGTTCAATGACGGTCAGCTGATTTTCGTTGTTCGGCTGACTCTCTTGCCCCAAATCTCCTGGATAAGGTTGCCACATTGGCAGACCATCCATTGGGCCATAGTAAGTAGAATCAAAGTTGTCTTTCATCAGAGTGTCTTCCTCTAATGAATTTGGTGGAGCACGGCATCCTTCCGGATCACAATCTCCATAGATCATTTCAACGTCTGATCTGGGTATAAATCTCGGACTCTGTGCGGGATAGCAAAATGGAATTTGCGTTTCGTCCTGCGACACATAACCGTCCTCGTTAAGATAGGACTTCCAATCCTCATCTAGGTCAAAGGGGTCCTCTTCATTGATAGCATGGACTACTTGAGTCACTGGTTGGAGGAAGCCTCCACTATGGAAGAAGTTCTGAATGGGATGAAGACTTTCATCGCCGGCAGCCGTCTGGGTACAGGTTGCAGAAAAACCAAGACCCTTCTTTGTTTTATTGTCAATAGGAATAACAAGCTGTCCCCATCCTTTTGTATCGGTACTCTCGACCGCTTTAATAGCATCCTTGTATGAGGAAATCGATGTTCCTCCTCCGGATTGATTGTTCTTGCCCACCGATAGTTCCTGGAACTGAGTTCCAATAACCTCCTCAGGTTCTGTACCAGCAGATGATGACAAGTTACTCACGAGCAAAGCCTGTTCCCCACAGACTGTGACAAGTTGATCATTCTGAACAAACTTTAGCTTTTGGTGGAGGGTTGAGGTAACCGCTCCAGCCTGATGTATCCAAGGTCTTCCTAATAAACAACTGTATGTTGCCCGGATGTCCATGACCTGGAAAGTGACTTTGAAAGTGTGAGGACCGATAGTTATGGGAAGATCGACTTCGCCGATAACTGCTTTTCTGGATCTATCGAACGCTTTGACGACGACCTCGCTGATTCTCATCGGAGGGCCTTTGAATGATAATTGCATCAAAGTGGACTTCGGCATAACATTCAGGGCTGACCCTGTGTCTACCAGTACGCTGGCTAAAGCATCGTCCTGGCAGTTAACTGTGATATTGAGCGCCATGTTATGACGACGACCCTTTTCAGGTAATTCCTCATCACTAAATCCCAAATTGTTGCAGGAAGTGATGTTAGAGACAATACTATCGAACTGTCTGATTGTTACATCCTGTTCCACAAAGGCCTGCCCTAAGACCTTCTGTAGAGCCTCCCTGTGCGCTTCTGAACTGAGTAACAGTGATAATACTGAGATATTTGAAGGAGTTTGCAACAGCTGATCAACAATGTTGAATTCACTCCTTTGGATGAGCTTTATCATCTCATCTTTGTCTTTTAACAGGTCGGGATTACTGGATTGACCGACTGGTGGATCATGAATTTCTGTCTGAAGTTCCTTTTCTTTGTTGGATTCTCCAACTCCTCGGTTGAAGATTCGACCGCTCCGTGTTACACGACTGATGTCTGCAATATTCACGACGGAGGGTAATGGAATTTCCTTTCCATTTTCAACTGTTGTTGCACCGTATTTGTAAGGGATAACCTTAGCTGATTCATACGGTAACGGTCCCGGTAGATAGATGACTATGGGAACCTTCTGGTTTTTCTGACCATCATATGCAACCTCAATCCGTTCCTGGTTGGGAACTCTGGATTCATCAAGTAGAGGAATGATGGCAAAAACATCCCTGGTCCTGTGGTAACCAGAGATCGTGAGGACATCCTCAACTTGCTCAGCAAGGTAGTTCGGCGACCAATTGATAAGTCCAGAACCTGGATATGGACTAATTTCTCCGCGATCCACTTGACCCTGAAGAGCTATTCTCACAAGGTAACACCCTTAGTTACTTTCTGAACAGACGTTACAACTGTCATAGTTGTGTGGGGGCACCTGGCCACGCCCACTTTGAATACAATGTAACCTCACTAGGTTAGCTTCAACTGATCGGACATCCAGACTTTGACGCCGAGTAGGATTTCTGTTACTGATACTAATCTGCTGAGTATCTTCATCCATATAGATGGGCATCCACCAGTGATTTAACAAGTGCTGAAGTGCCTCCTGGACAAGGGTACAACCCCGATCGTTTTCGCAACCTGCTTTACAGCTTTGATAGTCATGTGAGATCAGGATCCGAGCCGGACCTGCTCAGCATGTAACTCTACCAGGTTGGTATTCATCACGCGAATATCGAAGATCTGAACCATGTTGATTTGATAGGGATTCCTATCATGGTAGTCTTGGATCCATCTAAGATCCATCTGACGCTGGAGGGCCTCTTGTATGAAAGAGCATCCCTGTTTGTTTATCGAGCAAGTCAGACAGGAACCGTAATCATGCCGCGACAGATTATGATACTGGCTTTGCCTTGAGTGCATCGCCACCAAGTTGACATTTATTGCACGGATATCATGGTTCTGAATGATGTTGGAATTCGTGTAGAACATGTTAACTCCACGAACTCGGTGCTCTTGGATCCATCCAAGATCCATTTGTTCCTGCAGAGCTGCTTGCACTACAGAACATCCTCGATCGTCTTTAGAATAGATATCACACTGATGATAATTATGAGGTGGCACATGGCCATATCTACTCTGTCTACAATGCATCTTGACCAGATTGGTCCTCAATAAGAGTACATTGTGAATTTGATAGACGCTGTTAGTCTCTTCCTCAATCAGATTGACTGCAGCCTTCTCATGTTGAGGCAGCGGGTTCGTGAGAACATTGGGATTCATATCTTTGAAAGATAAGAGCCCGCTCCTAACAAGCTTTTGCACGTCAGATTTGAAATTGAGACAAGTCTCTATGTTATGCCCCGATCCTCCTTGATGATAAGGGCATGTCTGATCCACCTTAAACCAGAAAGACGGATTTTCCGGTACAGTAAGAGGAGACTTAGTCTGAATATGCCCCTTAGCCAGTAGTAACGGAAATAGTTCTGCATACGACACGGGTATAGGATCAAACCCTGATGACCGTGTTGTACGGTTGTTATTGTACTGAGGACGAGTCTGCTGAAGAGGCTGTTGAGTCCTTTACTGATTAGGTTGGCTCTGCGCAACCTGAGGTTGATACGTAGGAACAGGCGCGGGGTCGATAGCAGGAGTTACCGCTGCTACTGGTTGATAACGACGCCTTTGCTTTCCGAGAGAGATATTCCTAATATCTTGCTCTTTTTTCTTAGGGAGAGCACTACCCTATTTTTTAGTACCACTCGTCGATCCAGTGTCTTTTACCAAACGTCCTTCTCGGACGGCTTCCTCAAGACGTACGCCCATACCGACCATCTCGGTGAAATCACTGGGCGCACTGGCGACCATTCGGCCGTAGTAAAATGAGCTCAAGGTTTTTAAGAAGATCTTTGTCATCTCTTTCTCCTCAAGAGGTGGAAAAATTTGAGCGGCGATTTCACGCCACCTTTGGGCATACTCCTTAAAAGTTTCCTTATCCTTTTGCGACATCGATCTGAGTTGATCTCTGTCGGGTGCCATGTCCAAATTGTATTTGTATTGTTGGACGAAGGCAGTGCCAAGATCTCTGAATGTGCTGATCGAGGCACGTTTTAGACCCATGTACCATTTTAAGGCAGCACCGGTTAAACTATCCTGAAAGTAATGAATCAGCAGGTCCTGATTTTCCGTCTGAGCTGACATTCGTCAAGCGTACATCGTCAAATGACTCTGAGGGCAAGAGTTACCCTTGTATTTTTCAAAGTCAGACACTTGGAATTTGTGCGGAACTTTCACATTGGGGACCAGACAAAGGTCTGCGACGTCCTTTCCAAAAAGATCCTGACCGCGAATGGCTTGCAGTTCCCTCTGCATTTCCAAGAACTGTTCCTGGAATTCATCCATTCGGTCAAACATAGTTTCCTTCTTGCCAGAAGGTATCAGTGGAATCTGTCCTTCTGGGACAGAGTGCACCACAGGGGTTGGTACCGTAACTACGGCGTTGAATCTTGGCGTCTCTCGAAGTTTGTAACCTTCAGGGGTCTTTAATATGCCTCTGGCATCTTCGCTTTCCCGAAGTTTGTAACCTTCAGGACCAGCGGCTCCTGCAGAAGTTCCCTGATCTTCAACGATCGGCGGAACATATCCTTCCGGGATATAGTTAACAGGCATGCCCCAGGGACGATCTTTCGGCATCTGATACCTAGGATCGAACTTCTCTATTATGGGCGTCGAGGTGACCTCTGAGATCACAGTCCTTTGTAGCTGAGCTTCTACCCTGGCTTACATGTCGTTACGAAGCTTTCTCATATCCTCTCTCAGAGCGTCGAGCTCTTCTCTTAACTCTCTGTTCTCTTCCTTAAGATCATCCATCTTTTTCTGATGACTGGCCCGAGTATTGTACGAATGAGACAGTTTGACTCTAGAACCGAGACACAAATGTAAGATTCGTAGGTAAGGAGAATACGTGATGCGAGAATGATAAAATGCAATGATTATATTAATTGTTGGTTGATTTAATCAAAATAAACTGCGACAATTAGATTGCAAATATCAAACGGTGGGGAAACCCCTTTTTATTGAATTCAAAGGATTACAGAAATGGAAATACAGTAGATTACAAGGTGCGGAAACAGAAACCTAAACTAATGGGTCCTGGTACTTCCTCTTCTTTGACCGGGGCGCTTGGGCTGTTGTCGGGTTGTCATTCCTTTGCCAGGTGAAAGGAGCGAGTAAATTCCTTTGGTCATCTTGATTCTCTACAACATGTTGCTCTAAAATCTCAATCAGAGCATCTTTCTCTCTCAGTAGTTGCTGTATTTGAATACACTCTATGTTGAGGGTGCGGTACTTGTTCTTCCAAGACCTTCTCTCCTTTTGAACTTTGTTGAGAGTAACCTGAAGCTTTTCAGTTTTCGTCATGAAGTACATGACAGACTCCCTCGGCGGAAGAATTCCGTAACGAGGATAAGGCATTTTTAGCTTGAGAGCTCTAGTTTGTACCCAATGGAGATAAGGCTCCACCGAGACACAATCTGGTTTTCCTAGAGACTCTTGTCCTTTCTTATGAATGTGTTTCCACGCATGCACTATTTCCATCTTCAGTGCCCTGTCGTTTTCTCCTTCCTTGAAGAAAAGACCTTCCAGATGAGCGTTCTGCGGAACGAGCCTCATCGGGTATCCAAATTGACGAATAACCAATATCGGATGGTAGTTGATTCCCCCCTAATTCCTATGAGAGGTACGTTGGGGAAATTTCTACAACGATCGATGATCCTGATCCCATCATAAATCTTAATACACCAATCTATATCAGAGTTGGTAAGAGACATGATCTTCTGCGACCAGCGCAGGGCATTCTTGCAATCCCAAAAAGCAGCAGACTTAGGCAAATGGGAGATAAACCATTTGTAGAGCAAAGGTACACAGCATGTGATCTCCCCTCCGCTGTACAAATTTCCTAAGTGTACAGAATGATACGCATCTGCGAGCAAAGTCGGAACAGGGTTTCCAATGAGAAAAACCTTAATAGCGTTGATATCGACGAAGTTATTAATGTTGGGAAACAAAAATAACCCGTAGGTGAGCAAGACAAAGATGCTTTCAAAAGCAGTCTCATTCCCTATACTAGCGAAGTACAGAGCTTTCTTTGTTAAGAACTGGGCTGGCAAACCTTGTATGCCACCCTTGGTAGTCAGGTGAGTCCTGACCTCAGACTCGTCCAGATGAATTGTTCGTGCAATGGTCTGATTCTTTGGAATTTCTTCCAGTCCAGAAAATGGAGCTCGATCAGTGATATGTAAATCAATCAGATGAGAATACTCCTCCAGTGTTGGTGCTAGCTGGTAATCCGGGAATGTGAAACAGTGATAAACCGGATCATAGAATTGAACGAGCGCGTCCATGATTCCCCCAATCACATGGACTCTTAGCAGTGGTAGCAAACCACCGTGCTTGGCTCTAAAAGCCTCTGGGTTATTGATCATCCTCGCTAACCTTCTCAAATCCTCTGGCTTTGGAACCTTGAAGGTATACTGGTGAGTTCTCCTTCTACCGAAATCCATTAGTGCAATCCTTTTCTCTGATATTTGCAATCACAGTCTTTAGTTTATTTTGAAAAATAGAGAGACTAGAAGAGAAAGTTTTTTGAATGTTTTAATGTTTTTTTAGATGAATGCATGAATGCAGCACACAAAAACATAGAAAAAACATGGGGTCAGAGGGTCGTTGTCATGAAGTCAAGGCTCTACCCATCCCCAAAGGTTTACTAAGGTGATTTTTGTACCTGTACTCATTATCATTAGCTCCTCCCAGGAAGGCAGACAACAAGCGGATCGCCAACGAGTTGTGTGCAATCTTAGAGTAAGTGCTATTCACCGAGAATAGATCACCAGCCTCAAATGAGGGTAGTATCGCGTAACAGCTATTTCCGATAGCTTCCGCACTACGAAAGGGTTGGCTTTTCTAGGTGTATACTCAATCTTTCCACATACGGCATCACCCGCATTCCCATTAGCAGAAAAATAAACACGTATAGCAATTAGGAAAAGCAGTATATATATTTGTCTTAAACATCCTAGACCTAATGAAGCTATGAATCTTAAGTTCCTGACAGAAATGGCTCCCCGGCGGAGTCACCACTCTGTAGTTTCTATATAAGCGAAGGTTTTGACCTAAGATCCTAATAGAGTCAAAAAATCTCATCTCAGTGAAGGCCTAAGATTCCCCAGCAGAGTCGCCACTTTTCTGTAGCGAGCGATTTTTTGGACGTGCTTGCGAGGCACAACCGCTCTTCGGTGTTACTACTACAGCTCGATTCATTTTTTATCCTATTAAAGCTGATGAAGGAAGGGAAATAGATGTCTCCAACTAACCCTGCTTGCATACTGAGTTTGAACAGCGGTCTGTTCGGTTACAGATGCTTCAAAGATTCGGGGTTTTACTCAGGTTATCTGTTCAATGAGATGTTTAGGATGTTAGGACTGATTTCTTTTCTGATAGATACGTGAAAGTATGGGATTTTGGGTTTTTGTTTAGTGTGCTCGCTAAGATCTTTTCTTTCGATCTTATGCCTATGTATTCCCGTTTGGCGAAACAGGGAAATCAGAGCGTTCGTAGTTCCTCCTATTCTATGGGAGGAAATTGGTGTTTTGGTGTCTTGTTCAAAGCCCAAGACGTGAAGCGAAAGGTTGTTTGTATCTTGTTCAAAGCCCAAGATGTGAAGCTGAAAGGTCTCGACTTTAGAGAGAGTTTGTCACCTCTAAAGAGGGATGAAGGAGAATTAATTTAACTGGGATACGCGGATCCTAACAATCCCATAATTTCCGAAGAAGGGGTTTTAACCTGAAGGAGAAGACTTTAACTCTGTGTATAGAGCAACGCCATCTTTCCTTAGGAATTCCTCATGCTAAAAGAAGGACAGTGGCATGGATGTAGATGATCCAGAGACTTGCCGCTTACAGCAATTAGATGAAAGGGAAGGAGTTGTTGATGTTTGAGTACTGTGAACGAGGCACAGGTTTGATGCTAAAAGGTTGATTGGATCAACTAGTGGTTTTCTTATACAAAGCCTAAGAGAAGGCTAATTTCCGCTAGGGAAAATCATTATACAAAGCCTAAGAGGAGGCTATTTTGTGTCTCGTACAAAGCCCGAGAGAGAGGCTAAAAGGGTTCGACCCAGTGGGAGAATCTTTTATAGCTTGTATGAAGCCCGAGATGGAGGCTGAAAAAGAGTTCGACTCTTGCTTAAGGAATTTGTATCTCGTACGAGGCCCGAGATGGAGGCAAAAGGATGATTGACTCAACGAGGAAGTCTTTTATGTGTCTCATATAAAGCCTGAGAGAGAGGCTGAAAGTTATTTGACTCAACGAGGAAGTCTTTTTGTATCTCGTATAACGTCCGAGATGGAGGCGAAAAGGTTTGCTCCGCTGGGGAGAATCATTGTTCAAAGCCCAAGAGGAGGCTAACTTATGCTGAGGATAAGAAGGATCATTATACGAAGCCTAAGAGGAGGCGAAAAGAAGACCGACTCTTTTTGGGATATCATTATACAAAGCCTAAGAGGAGGCTATCAGCTGGTGACTGTTTAGTTGAGTGACAGATCCAGTATACTGATTTTGAAAGAGAAAATCAGTTCTTATATGAGCAACATTGTACTCATGGGTTTGATATGAGGATCGGGATTGTTCCATATTCTTTAAGGAAAGGGGAAATCCGAAGGGTATTGAGACTATCCGAGTCTATGGGTTTTCTTCCTATCTAACGAAATGGTCACTTGAGAATGTCTTTGAGACTCAAGGAAGGAGAGACTGTCCAAGTCTAGAGTTTTATCTTGTGTACTATGTTTGGAGAAACAGTATTAGACTCTGGAAAGGACTGCTCTATGAAGATTACTAAGTTCTGTTCCTATACCTGTAGGAGGTCATCGGGACAATTTGTACGAAGCCCAAGAGGAGGCTAGAAGCTTTGAAGAAGCCGATCGGTCCTTGTACGAAGCCCAAGAGAAGGCTATCATTCCCGGAGGAAGAGATCATTATACGAAGCCTAAGAGGAGGCTGTCAATACTTCTAAGAAGCTGACGGGTCCTTGTACTAAGCCCAAGAGAAGGCGGGGTTGCTTATAGGAAGCCTGAGGGTCCCTGTACGATGCCCAAGAGGAGGCCGATGCTTTTAAGAAGCCTGTGGGTCCATCATCTCCTTTCCATTAGGAGAGATAACTCTTTTAAAGATAAAAACCACTGGTAAACGTGCGAGGTTTACTATCCAGCGACTTTTAACTTTTAAAGAGGGTTCCTTAGTTAAGGTCCAAGATTATGACCGTAGTGGGTCCCCAAACCCCGATAAATTCAAGGCAATGCTATTCACCGAGAATAGATCAAAGTCAGGAAAGTCCGAGAATTTGGAAGAAACTCAAAGATGCCATTCACGGAGAATACATTCATCTTTGGGAGTAGAGTTTCTTGACGATTCCTAAGGAGGACAGCCGAAGAGAAGACTGTATCTGGTGCTCCTATTGGGGATCTAGGTGTCTATTTCTACGACTAAATGAAACGGCGTCACCTAGTTCTAGACGTAGTTGCCGGGGAAACTCGAAATATCTATACTATTATTACACAGTTGATATGAGTTTATGAAAGGAGACTTACAGTGAGCAGCCCCACAATACAGTTTATATATATGAAAGCAGTAAATGAAAGCGATAACCACTTACTCGGTTGTAGAGCTTCCATGCTGTTTGGTTAGTTGTTCAACAAAGAAAGATTGAAAACAACAGTATATTCAAAATCAAAGGAGAAAGTGCTTTGAAAAAGAAAGATTTGGGGCTTACAGCTCAAGGAGAGGACCAGGGTTTTACCAGTGATTGCACTGTTGAATTTGTACAGAGGGTCTTACACAAGTGACTGTGGCCCAAAAAGGTTTTTCTGTATAAAGGGATGGGTCTTACACTCTCTCAAGAGGCCCAAAAAAGTTTTAAAGAAAAAGAGTGGGGCTTATAACACGAGGGTAGGCCCAATTGACTTTTCGTTTAAAATGGTGATGGCGCCGAGGTTTTCTTTTAACACAGAGGGACTTATACAATAAGTGAGGCCCAAAATGTTTTGGTTAAAAGGGGGTTGGGTCTTACACTCTAATAGAGGCCCAAAGTGTTTTGAAGAAGAAGAAATGGGTCTTACTACTCGAGGGTAGGCCCAGATGATTTTTTTTTGAAAAGGCGACGATCGCGCCGTTTGTTTTTTACGGTATCGGGACTTATACAATAAGTGAGGCCCAAAAATGATTTGGTCAAAAAGGATTGGGTCTTACACTCTATTAGAGGCCCAAAGTGCTTTGAAAATGATTTAAGAGGGTTGAATTAATCCAAAACCCTAATTTATTTCCAAAAATGTATTTAATTGAATAAAAATTCAATTAAAATGATCAAAATTGTTTAACATATGGAAAACAAATTGCGATCTTGGATTAATGCTTCAAAAATTAAGTATTGACCTACAAAATAATTAGAAAGCATTAAAAGTTGTAAAATCAATGTGGAAATAATATTTCAAATGTTAAAAACAATTAAAATATTAATTCTTTGCAAAAATATCAATTATATAAAATAAATAATATTTTTTGGGATTTTTTTGGTAAAATAAAATATTTTAACATTTATGTGAATTATTAAAAAAAGAATCAACTCAAAATCATTAAAACTCAGAGAGAAATTAATTTTTGAATCAATTAAACAAAATCACAAAATTCAAATATTCAAATTTATGAAAAAATGGCGCCAAGAACAGCAGAAGAACACGCGCGTGTTCTGGGATTCTCAGATTTGCATTTTCTATCCAATCTCCATGAATACGTAATTATAACATGCAATCCACATATCATTATGCTCGTCTCAACCTCACGATCATGTCTATGTACTTTAATTTCATTTAAATTAAACATACAACAAGAAATCACGAAGAAACCTCAAGAACCCTAATTTCTGCATGAAGGCTAGGATTTTTGATACACGATTCAAACAATGCAATTAATTGAGGGAAAATATTCCATGCATGATTATGAACATATGGCCAAATTATTGTGCAGCAAAAATTGTGTGGATCATAGAGTTAGAAGAGCTCATGCTTACCACTTGCAGCTGGTGATCGTGATTTGTGTTGGAGGTGTTACAGCTAGGTTCCAATGATCTGGATAGCTTCCCTAGGTGCCATGGAGTGTGTATGAATGCTTGGAATGGATTGAAATGGTTTGGAGTTGAAGATGGCACCTCAACTGCAAAACTGTCAAGAACTTGAGCAATTGGCTGGTGATTTTGTGAAATCAGTGTTCCAGATGTTATGTGAGTGTTTGGATCACTTCTATATGATGTATGTGAGGTGTGTGAGTGATTGGTTTGATTGGAATTGCTCTCAAACTCAAAACCCGATAGTGACTTGCCTTTGAAGGCAAAATTGGAGTGAAAGAAGAGATTTTGAGGAAAGCATCTGTTAGATGGCTTTGGTGTACTTAAACTGAACACAAGTGAGCTCTATTTATAGTAGAGCAAGTTTGTTTTGGGATCCACAGTGAATGGCAACTGCAGCAGGTGTTTCCTCAATGTTGGCCAATGAAAATGCAAGTCTCCTCTAGCCATTGACTAGAGGTTAGGGCACATGGCTGTGGTTCCCTTAGTCTTGGATAAGTCTTGACTGATTTCAGATGAGAATGGCTCAGTCCATGCCACCTTGATGGTTCCATTGAATGCCTCATTCCAAATTTGGAGTCTTGTCCCTATTTTGGCAACTCTAGGTTCAACATGCCATTTCTTGTTCCTTGGACCTTGGAGGCTTGGCTCAGTGATTGTCCCCTTTAGATTCAATCCTCAGAGGTGTCCAAGTGGATAGGAGCTATTGAATTTGGATGATTTTGGAAAATCGAGCCAAAATACAAATTCTGCCTTGCTTTTGACAGATTTCAGCAAGACAACTTGCCAATGTTGTATCTCATGATGTAGGTTGAATTTGGCAATGTTCTTGGCCATTTTGGAAAGCCCTTACATGATACAACAACTGTTTGAACAAGTTTGGTTCTGATCTCTTTTGATTCCAAGTGAAAAATCCCCCTACATTTGGCAAAAAGTGAAGGCAAATTCTGACTTAGTGAAAATTTCACTAAGTGTTGGAAAAAGTGACATTTTCACTTTTCAGCCACTTTGATCACTCCATAACTCAAAATCCTTAATGAATTGGAATGACTTGTAGTTGAAGCTTTTGTAGATGATAATGAGGTCTACAAATCAAGCTTTGGATGGAAAAAATTGGCCTTGTGGTTTAGGAGTTATGGTCCTCCAAAGTTGGTACCCTAGCCACTTTATTTTTTAACTTAGAATTTTTCTAAGTTTTTATGGTTACCCCTTTTACAAGTTATCTCACTTTCTTTGATTTTTCTTGATGAATGATGATTCAAATCATACATTAACATCATTTTAGGGTTAAAAATCCATTTTGGTGAAAAATCTCAAAAAGTCAAAGTTGACTTTTTGTGCACAGTTGACTTTTTATCAGATGAATTCCAAACTGTGCAATTCTTCAGGAAATCATGTCCTTGACCTAAATCAAACTTGACGGACATGTTCCATGGGTGTCATAGGGTATATTGAATCAAGTCTTAGGGCTTGGGAGCATGTTCAGGTCAAAAGTCAAAGTTACAGTTGACTTTTCTCGCGAAACCCTAATTGTGGTGCAGATGAAATTGAAACTTGTTGCTCAAGCTTCTTGGATCAATCCATTGTTCCAAATGAATCAATATGGTATATCAAAGACCCTCAAATCATGTCTTGAGGTCTTGGCTCATGGTTTGTCCCAAAAGTCAACTTAGGGTGAATTAGGTCAAGAAACCCTAATTCCTGATTTTTTATGTATGCATCCCCAGAGGCAAAATTGACTTGATGATTGGGTTCATGAGGTTCCATGAAGTATATTAGGTTATGTTTTGGATCATTGGCTTGTGCCCAGATGAAATTTTTCATCTGGAGGCCCTGGGCGATCAAAACCCTAATTTGGTGACACAGTCGATATGGAGGCTTGATCCACCTAGAAGGGAGCAGCATTGTGCTTAATCCTTGAAGTGGGAGTCCTTTTGATCCATTGTGGATGCTTGAGAGGTTAGACAAGTTGAGGATCAAGTCATTCCTTGATTGATCTTTTGTCTACGCTCTGAGAGGGCTTGAAACCCTAATCATGATTGCAGTCAATGCTCAACAATTCCTTGAGGAGATTGATGAGGCATGATGATTCATCCATATTGTGATGATGATTTGCACAATGATGGGAAACTTTTAGTGGTCAAAATTTGGGGTATGACAGGGCCCAAGTCTTGAATCCAAATGGAAATGGGTGAAAAGTGGGGTTAAAGTTAAGAAAAAGAGTGATGAAAAGTGCTGAAAATTTTCTAAGTGTTGGTAAAAAAATCTTGCAAGCTTCATAACTCAAAAACCAAGCATTTTTGGACAAAAAGTCATATGGAACAAATTGAAGGTCTTGAAAAGAGCTTTCCAATGAGCTTTGAGTCACTCCAGTTGGGTGTGTGGTTTAGGAGTTATGATCATTTCAAATTATGCTATTAGGGGAAAAATCTCACAAATGACACCTTTCTTGGTCAAAACCCTACTTCTCTTGCAAGAAACCTCATGAAACTTGATATGGATGCTTTGTATACCTCATGAGACATTATATGATGATTGGAACCATTGACACTTCATTTGAACCAAAATTCCAAAGGATTAGGGTTTCAGTCAAACCCTAATTTTGACTGTGAAGGCACTGAGGTCAAATCTTGTAAACTTGCTCTTTCCTTATTATCTAAAGGTCTTAGGAGACTCTTTAGGATGTTGATAAACCAATAGAACCAAGAATTAGGGTTTGGGAGTCCATCTTGATGAAAATCAAAGCCATTGACTGATAAGTGTCACAGAAACCCTAATTTGGAGGCACAGTGAGGCTGAGGCTCAAGCTTCTCTTGTTGATGACCAAAAGATCTTGGATTCCTATTGAATGATGTCTCTTGGAGGTAGATGGCCTTAAGTGGTAAGTGAACCACACAAATCTTGACTTGATAGAGCCAATACTTAATGATTTCTTCAGGGTAAAACCCTAGTTCCAAAGTTCTTGCACTGGAGATCTTTTGTTGGCTTGACTTGCTTCAAAACAACTTGTGGAGCTTCATGGTGATATGCAAACCTAATTTGAACACAAAGAAATAAACTGCAAGATATGGGTTAGCTCAAACAATGTAGAAATGATTGACCTAAGATGCACAAATGAAGATGACATCTAAGGGTAAAAATTTAGGGTACAACAATAGTTAAGCATGACCAACCTCAAAAACATGAACAAACCACTTCACATTTATAAAGATAATATCTTAAAGTTGAGGTCCAAAACAAAACATTCAAGATAAAAGGCCTAACAACAAAATTCTAAGGAAGTGAACTCTATTCAAGGTCACAAGAACAAGTCTAAAGAGCTCTTCAAAGAAATTCTCAAGATTCAAGTGATTTTCAAAGAAAACTAAGTGAAAAGTTTATATATCTTTTTGTAAATTTAGAAATTAGTATAAAATAAAATAAAAGTGGAACTAAAAAAAAACATGAAAAATCAAATTAAACATTATAGGGTATTTACGAAAATTTTGGGATTTTTTTTAGTTGAAGAAAAATGATTAATAATTTTAATTGGAAAAGAAAATAAAATAAAATAAATTGATTTGAATTGAAATAGAAAGGGGGTGGTGCATTCAACTCTGAACCAATGTTACACACCAAGCCTATCAGCTATATGACAGTTTTAAAACCAACAAGTGTGTGCTATGAGTTCAAATAATGCGTTCACACAGTTAAGATTTAAAAAAACAAATGATAGGCGTCACATGCAATGTAGGGAGAAAACAACCCATGCACACGTACTGTGTGACAAGAATCACACCAAGTCACACGTATTTGAATGCCAACTGGACAGACGGCTACCACACAAGATATAACCAAATATGCTTAACACAAAGGATGTTAAAATATGGTCATGTGAACACCAAAATATTCTAAGTTTCAAGAGTGGTAGTGCAACAACACTTCCTATAAACCTCACACCCTTACTATCAAACATCAAGACCAGTATAAGCCCAAATAACATCTCATGACATTACTTCAAAGTAAAATAGAAACACACATGACAACAACACTTAAAACCAAACAAATTATGAACATACAATCATACAGTCATGAACATAATGAGGTCATAGGAGTCATTCGAAACTTAGACACAAGCATGTGACTAAGGGTGGAGAGAAAGAGTGGTACTTCATATTCATCATGCCAACATGAAATCAAACCAAACTTCATATAGTTCAGCCTACCACACAACAGAAATCTGAGAATGCTTTCACATGTTTTCGTATGAAGATGGGAATATTAAATGTCCAGGCTAGATAGAACCAAAAGTGCAATGATATATCATGCGAACTCAAACATATTATTATTCACAGGATCATTTAAAAGAAACTCAAGTGCAAGACACACATAATACAGCATGACAAATGAACATAGGGGTGGAGGACAAAGTGGTGTGAATGCTTTTCTATCCATTATGAATCTCAGAAAAGAAAAGGTTAACACATGGTGGTGACATGAAAATATCTTGAGCTTTTTCGTAATAAAATAAACACCATACATTCAAAACTCCAGACCTAGCAGTGCGAAGGTGACATCTTTAATCACATTATCAGCATCATGGTGCCACTGCAACCTTCTACTGTGACTCAAGATAATAGTAACAACAACATTTTAAATGAATCTGGACGTGCTCACATGCAACTTTGAATATAAAGATATAGATGTCAATGCAACTTCAAGACATAACCACGACATGATATAGACAAACGCAAGTGACCAGCAAAGTGACATCATCCTTAACATAGCCATACGAAATGAGCATATATAATGTCAACTCATGCATATACACAGAGCACACAGAATAAGGGTGATATTATGCACTCATCATGTTAATATAAATTCCAAAAACACACTTCTTATATTGCTTCAAGGTGGTAAAACTTGGCCGCACGGTTTGAGCAAAAAATGATGTTATTAGTGCAAGAATATTTCATGGACGTAACAAGATCAACTCATGCGAATATCATACTAAAATGAGAAACAAACAACATGATGGCAGCATGGTTCTAATAGTGAAACATGGAGCAAAAGAGCAATGGAGGTTACCTTCTTGGATGTGAGTTAAAACTCTTCTTCGATCCACAAGCTGCTGCATAGTAGCTTTCCTTCTCTCCTTGCTTGCCAACCAGAATTCTCAGCTTACAACTCAGTGTATGAAAATGTTGATGATGAAACAAGTAGGAACTAATCCCCTTTTATAGAGGCAAGGGCTGGTTTATAACATTGATAATACACAAAACAAAAGCTTCGTTCAGAGGAGGAAAATCTGTGGAAGGGATTCTATGCGTATGCTCCTCAACTTGTCATCTTGAGCCAAGTGCCAAAGGCAGTCTGCTTGCTTGATTCAGGAAAGAATATGAGTGAAAACCATAGGATTGAAGTGTAAAAAGCTTTACACAATGGTCCTTGCTATTGGCTTTTGTGTGCCACTTGCAAAGTAGAAAGCACTTGTACCTTGATAGCTTCTTTGCACGATTCATGGAAAAAGTTGACATTGGGAAATGATGGTATAGTCCTACATGACTTGTACTTTGGCCAACAAGCTCATGATTTCTCAAGTTATGGTTTAAAATGAAGCAAACTCGTTCAATAGTACCAAGCCGTGTACTTTTCTTTAGCATGTGGCAAATCGTCCACTAATGGGCCCAAGTGGTATGCCTTTTGATTCTTTGGAAAGACATCACTTTGTATTGTGGATCCCATGTTGGAGATAAATGGAGATCATGCCTCAAACAAATGAGAAAAATCGTGACAGAAATAATGTAGCAAAGATGGCTAAGGTCTGAATTTTCCAAGTGTGAAACCATATGCCAACATGTCAACTTTGGTTCATCATAATTTAATAACCATTGCTTCAAATTGTGAAAATTTTGATTCTTTGCAGGTAGAACTTTGATGGAACAAGTTTTATGTGGAAAGATTCTTGAAATGTGGTTTGGAAAAGTGTGAAAATCAGCCATGAAGTTATGCATACCAAACCGTCCAAGAAACTTGGAAAAAAATCTAAGTTATGAAATTTACACAACTTGAAACACCTAACTTTAACTCGTCATAACTTGAGATTGGCTTATTCAAATGAGGAGTTCTATACATGCTTGGAAAGCTTGAAGAGCAAGGAACAAATTTCATGTCCAAAGATTTTTTATTTGAGGCATGGAACTTCATGAAAAATTGAGTTAAAGTTGTGTGTTCATTAAGGCAAAAAGTGCTGAATTTTCACTAAGTCTTGGGTCAGTTTGGCTTATAAGCTTCATAACTCGAAAACCATGCATTTTCTGGAGAAAAGTCATATGGAACACTTTGAAGATACTGGAAAGAGCTTCCATTTGGGCTTTGAGTCACTCCATTTGGATGGGTGGTTTGGGCATTATGATCATTTCAATTTGGCGCAAGAGAGGGAATTTCCACATATGCAAAGTTTCATGAACAAAATCTTACTTCCTTTGCAAGATACTCTTTGAAACTTGATCTTGACACTTTAAATCATCAATAAGGCATGTTATGATGAGTTGAGGTCTTGGAGATTTCATTTGGATCAAAATCCCACAGATTAGGGTTTCAGTCAAAACCCTAATTTTGACTGTGAATGCACTGGGATAAGCATTTGTGATCTCGCTTCTTTTTCCACATCCAAAGCTCATAGAAGACCTTTAGGGATGTTTAATAACTCGTGGAGTCATGTCTTAAGGTTTGAGGGCGCCTATTGATGAAAATCAAGGCCCATGATCCATAGGTCTTACAGAAACCCTAATTTGGAGGCAGGGTGAGACTGGGGCTCAAACTACTCATGATGAGAGCCAGATGACCTTGAATTCTTGTTGAGTGAGACCTCTTGGATGTAGGTAACTCAAATGGTTGATGAACCAAGCAAAACTTGACCTAACATAACAACATTTTTCAATGATTCCTTAGGTTACAACCCTAATTCCACCTCTCGGTCTGGTGATCCTTTGTTGACTTAATTTTATTGGAATCCTGGTTCCAATCAACTGGTGAATCTTTGTGATGATTGTATGGAGCCAGAGAATGCCTTAGGAGACCTTGAATCATGTGAGAGCTCGACTTAGGAGACCTTGCCCTCTTTCTGTGTAAACCCTAACTTTCAAAACAAACTGCCAGGCAGGGGTTAGTTAACAATGCATATATGATTGATCTTAAATGTCTAATCAAGATGTTATGACATCTAAGAGGTAAAATTTGGGGTACAACATGAAGTCTTTGTCCTGGATCGGTATCCCCCAGATTTAGGTGAATTGCACCGAACCGGGTTAACACATACTGTCATTTTTAACATTTTGCAATTTACATGTTCTTGACTGACATGTTGGACCAGATGTCGTGACATCTGTGAGAGTGCAGATCTGATATTCAAGGTATTAGTCTACTGTTGCGCCTCTGAGTTTAAATGATTATGTAGTAGAATGTCTTGACATGTGTTAGGACATTTGCTGTCTGCATAGGCCAGAATTTCAATTGGTATCAGAGCAGGCATCCTGTCTGGTTCTGGATGAGATCTTTGGGAGATACTTTCTGGCATTTAAACAAGGAGGAGTTTTCAAGATCAGATCAATCAACTCAGACATACTCAAGGGTATTAATGGATGAGATGGATGTTCTGGATCGAAGGGAGCAACCCGGAGGTTGTTCATGTTGCTAAGGAGATTCTACAACAACTACAGGAGAAATGGCTAGTTTTCTTGTTGGTGTGTTTTATAGGATGTTGTGACATCTTATTAGGGCAAGCAGGATTTGTTCCTTGGTGGTTCTGCTGCATGTATTTCTGATGGAAGAGCTCTAAAATTATGGGATTCTGGAGTTGTTACTGAAGATAGTTGGTGGAAGATCTCAATCGTTGGCCTCTATATTTGAAGATATCTGCATTCTTTTATTCCAAAGTCGGGAGTGATGGAGTAAAGGGAGTTGTGGTTAGATATCTGGTATGATGACTTAGTACTTCGAAGCTTGGTTTCTTGGTACAGTTGAAGTCAGTTGAAGAGGAGAGGAGTTGAGTTAAGTTTATCAGGTTCTTGCTCTAGGAGTTTGAAGAATTATTGGTAGGCTAGATTGTCAAAGATACTTGAGAATTCTCTCAAGTCCACTCATAAAGGCATCTATGTCGTGTATCTGGAGTCTTCTAGTTACTCTTCTGACTAGAAGATGTTTCTTTGAAACACAATCTGAAGAAAGTGGGGTTGATTTATTTTCACCATCCATAAACAGCAAGGAAGGATTCATCTCTCTTGACCCTAAGAGTGGTTCCAATCTGATTGAAGAATTGTTGAGGTAAATAAGATTTGTTCAGAGAAAGTCTTAGTTACTTGAGTCAAGGGTGGCAGCCTTGGTATCTCAACATTGTCCTTGAAGAAGATACTTGCAAAAAGATTGAATACTTTATAAGTATTCATGACATGATTTGGTGGAGCTCAGCTACAGCAGTGAAGAAGGGTTATTGGACAAGGATTTAAGATCAATTACTATTTGTGGAATCCACAAGTATTTAATTGATTATCCTTGAAAGTCAAGATTGTTGATGTTTAATCAAAAAGTGGCATTTGGTTGGTTTCACAATGTGTATTCAAGCATGATGCTTGAAACTGATTGCTCTTGTACAGAAGAGTAGTTAGTTGAAATTGTAAGGAGGTTCTGGTTCTCTGGGAGCTTGTCGCAGAAGTTCTGGGTTGAGAATGGAAGCATACCTTCTTTGGTGGATGAGAGTTTATTTCTCTCTGGGTTTCATAAGTTTTCTTTGTTCAAGCTGGTGGCGCAGTGTTGTGTGAAGATCTTCAGTGTTGATTACTATGCTGATAGTAAGTCCAGTGGTGGAGCATATCAAGAGCCATGGTGTGTAGATGGTTGCAGGATGGGGGGATCAATGAGACTTTGATCTCAAGCCAAGAGTTTGTTATGGTTGGTAAATATTTCCTCACGGGTAGCATGATGGTGATCATGTGTGAGTGATTATTGTTTCTTGTCAGAGGGAGAAATAAGAGAGTTGATGATTGTGTTTAGCTGGTAAGTTGAACTGAGGGTGCGCTCTTGAAGATATGAAGATGCGTCTTATGTTTTCTATTCATTAGCTTAGGTGTTCTGTGGAGGAGCACTGGTTACCTTAGATAGGGGGAGATCCCTCTTGATCTAAGATGAATTACTGCGAGGATGCAGTTGAAGTTCCAGTTTGTATTTAAGCGTCAAGCAAGCTGAGATGTCAATGAGGATGTCTTGACATTGTTGTATTGTTGCAAGTTGTGGGAAACTTGGCAGTGCATGTTAAATGGTTCTTATTGGATGCTTAAGAATCATTGATTGAGTCAGAGGGAATTTATTTTTCTCTGCAGACTGTTATCATAATTTTTTGAAGAAATCTTTGCATTGTCAAATCAGAAGAAAAATCTAGGGATAACAGACAATGTCTGACATGATGTCAGGACATTATTATAAAACATGTGTGCATGTAATAGGTTCTTTGGTCGGCGTTCTTAAAAGAAGAAACAGTCAAAGCAGTCTTGGTCAGTGCGGTACTGGGGGAGTTATTGCCTTCGATTAATGATCCTTTGAATTGACTAGTGTTATTTTCTGTGGATAGTTACTTTCTAAGAAAATGGCTCGGCTATAAATAGGATTGCTTTGATCTTCTTTAGTCTCAATACTCTCCTTGGGTTGGTGGATGATGGGGTTCTTCAAAATTTGGGTATGTTGCGTCTGGGTTTGGGGCTGTCTTGGTCACTTTTGACAAGTTTTGGCTAAAAAGGGGGATAATGGTTTTCTGATGCTGTCTGGGTTTGGGTACATTCCTGCAGTTGTTTTGCAAGAATGTTGGTTAATATGTTCTGACATCTTAACAATCTTTTTTCCTTGTGTTTTGTGATCTGAGTTGTGAAGCAGGTTGTGTCTTGTGACCTGAGTTACATAATCTATGTTCTCAGTGTTACGAAGCCTACAACTGCTATTTCTTTTCTGGAGGAGTCGTCTGGTTCCCAAGACCTCTCTTGGAAGGAGGGGGAATATGTTGAGGGGGAGACCCTCTCAGACCTTAGCTCCAATCAATTCTCAAGACAAAGGAGTCTTGATGAAGGAGCCTTGCTGTTTGCAGAATGCAGAAGAAAATGTTTGTTTTAGCCAAAATTTGTCAAAAGGGTGAGATTGAAAGCACCTGTTGTTTGACTAAATTTTGCTAAAACATTCTGATGATAAACTTGAAGAATCTGCAGAAGAAAAAGATGTCGAAGGAAATGTCTCGACATCCTGAGTGACTTGGTAAGTTAGCAGGTTTTAATCTGTTACAAGAATTAAGGAGCGGATCAAGGAAACACATGATCAAAGATAGAAAGCCCAGCATAAGACTATATAAGGAGACTTAGACCTAGGGTTAATACACTGTAACTTTGTATCACTTATAACTTTGTAACCTAGTTCTCTTGTGTGGAATAAGGGTTTAGGGTTTGAGAGTCGTCGGCTCTCTTAAGAGTTGTAAGTCTCCACTCGGTGATATGGGATGCAGAGTGGAATGCATATGTACAGGGACACAACCAGAAGCCTGTAGGTAATGGTTGTTGTATTGTTCTTGGACGAAGCTTTGAAGCAAGTCCAAGATAACTTGAAGGTCAAGTAACCGCTACAGTTCTGTATTGGCAGAAGACAGAGATATCACAGATTGTGGTTAGGATGTGAGTGGGGTATCTCATATCAGGGTTGTAAACGTTTGAGTTTAGCCTTGGTAAAGATGTTCATTGGGTAGATGTTAGGGATAAAGTTGTAAACTGGGGAGTTTAGCTTTGTAACAATTCTATAGATAGTGAAGTCTTCATCCTGGATTGGTATCCCCCAGATGTAGGTGAATTGCACCGAACTGGGTTAACACATACTGTCATTTTTAACATTTTGCAATTTACAGTTTTGTTATTGTTCTTGACTGACATGTTGGATCTGTGAGAGTGCAGTTCTGATATTCAAGGTATCAGTCTGTTGTTGCGCCTCTTAGTTTAAATGATTATGTAGCACAATGTCTTGACATGTGTTAGGACATCTGTTGTCTGCAAAGGCCAGAATTTCAAATCCAAATGGTCGAGGTTATGCAAGTTACAAGTGATGAGTTCACCATTCATATATTCAAGTTACAAGTGCAAGGAAATTCTCATGTGATTAAGATCCAATAAGATTAAGTTTCATAAAAAATTCAAGGTTTTTAAAGATTTGATTCATAAGGATTTCACGTGCTAAGCTCAAATCATTCTTACTACAAAATTTCATTTCAACTTATAAGGTGTGGATTGAAAGAGTATAAAGTTAAATTCAAGCCAAGAATTCAAAATATACAAGGTTTAATGCAAAACTCAAGGGTTTCCTTACAAGTGCAAATGTGACAAAATCAAATTCAAATTCTCTCAAGGATCACAAGTTGGATTCATAAGTTCATTATGTTACAAAGAAGTTCAAATATGAGACTCACTTTTTAAGGTCGAGCTCAAATTAATTACGAGTTCAAGGTCACTTTCTAATGTTTCGAACGACATGTTCAACGTTGGTTCCTACTTAGGAACCATGTGGGAAATATACAACTCAACACTCATGCTCCATGTATACAAGTTTGGCAATGTCACCTTCAATACTTGATGAGCAACTTGTTTCTATGGGGTATACCAGAGGTTGTGATTTCTTTATAGTTCATTTTAGTCGAATTGAAGAAGATAACTTAGAATGTCATCACTTATGCATTATTCCCTTCACTATATATTTACAATTCCTTTGAACTCTACTTCTAGTAAAACAATTTTTTTTTGCTATTAGCAATTTGGACGAGAAAAATTTCAATCCTTATTATAAGAAGTTAACACACAATCTTGGGAATACAAATGTTATGTTGAAAGCCTTGATGACAACCATGTTTGGACATGTGAAAATACATTTGCTAGTAAAAGATATTACATTGATATTATTCTATCAGAGTTTCCAAGTTTCTACGACCTAGTTACTTATTTTGCAGTGAGAGATCCAGATATCCTGAGTCATAGACAACAAAAGTTTGGCCTTGCAAATGGTCATCGTAGTAGCAGTTTCGCATATGTCTTGGCCACGGGCTGCTCTGAGGGTAAATTGAAGCTTTGAAAAATAACCGACCACTGAACTTGCCATGGGAGCTTGTCGGTATGTTTCTTGCACGTCACAACCTTGTCAAAGGTATATGTTTCATGGATTGTGGTCAAAAGTCGCAAGATTCTGCAACAAAAATAGTTCCAAAGTTGTCGATACTATCCATATACACCCGATACGTTCAAAACAAAGTAAGTATTAATTTCCAAGATGTGAGTAAAAGGGGAAGTTTTTGAAATCCTTCATTAAGAGAAATCAATTCACAAAACATGACAAAATTAAAGCGGCAAAAATCATGCTCATAACAACAAGTAACTATCCAGGAGGCACAAAATGGTCATAGAGAGGTTTTGGTTTTACAGGCTGGATTACGTCAATTTCAAATGTTTCTGTACACCCCAAACATTTCTTGCCATTTTTGCTAACTCCATAGATCATAGAAGCTATTTTGCTTATATCTATGCTTTTAGCCAGAAAGTGCTGGAATGCTTTATCGTACTTGTTAACACAACCAGTGTCAGAGATATTAGAGACTAATTCTTCTTCTAGTTTAGAGATTTTGCTTTTCAAAGCACAATTACTATTATTTTAAAGAAAAAATAATTTCATTTAGAGAAGAATTATTCTGCTCAAGCTTATCTCTATCTTCAGAAGTAATTACATGGGATTTTTTAAGATCCTTGTATTTACTTTTAAGAGTTTGATATCTTTCCACCATTTCTGAAAGACACAACTGTAATTCACAATGAGTGAGTTTAGATAATACCTCTGAGTCAGAGTCTAAGTCTGATTTTGGTTCTGATGGTATTTTGTCTTCTGGTTCTCCAGAGACTTCAACGTCAATTATTGTTGCCACTAGCGTAACATTTGCTTGTTCTTCATCAGAATCTTCTTCTTCAGAATCAGAGTCATCCCAAGTTGCCATTAGTCCCTTCTTGGCTTTGGTGAATTTCTTCTTAGGCTTCTTGTTATTCTTAAGCTTTGGACACTCATTCTTGTAATGACCTGGCTCATTACACTCATAGGAGATGACTTCTTTTCCAGAACTCTGCTTCTTTTGTCCAGATGTGAGTCAGCACGACCGTTGTTCCTTCTTGATCCTCTAAACTTGCCTTCCCGATGTTTCCAGAGTTTGTTGATCATTCTGGAGATAAGTGATAGCTCGTCTTCTGAATCTTCACCAGAATCTTCTGATTCTTCCTCAACTTGATAAGCTTTTTCCTTTTCAGGTTTAGACTTAAGAGCAATAGATTTACTCTTCTTTTGAGGTTCATCTTCCTCCAGCTTTATCTCATGACTTCTTAAAGAACTAACAAGTTCTTTAAGACTGATACTATTTAGATCTTTATATAATTTCAAGGCAGTTACCATAGGTCTCCACTTCTTAGGAAGGCTTCTGATGATCTTTTTGACATGGTCAGCAGTTGAGTATCCTTTGTACAGAACTTTGAGTCCCGCGACTAGCATTTGAAACCTTGAAAACATAGTTTCAAATGTTTCATCATCCTCCATTTTGAATGCCTCATATTTCTGGATTAGGGCAAGCGCATTTGCCTCCTTAACTTGAGCGTTTCCTTCATGCGTCATTCTTAGAGAATCAAAAATGGATTTGGCAGTATCTTTGATTGTTATCTTCTCATACTCAGTATAAGAGATATCATTTAGCAGTATAGTTCTTGCCTTGTGATGATTCTTATAATCTTTCTTTTGTTGATTGGTCATAACACTTCTTGACACTTTTACTCCTGCAACATCAACTAGGTGAATGTAGCCATCAACTACAAGATCCCAAAGATAAACATCGTAACCAAGGAAGAAACTTTCAATTCTATCTTTCCAGTAATCAAACTTTTCACCATCAAAGACTGGTGGTTTGGCACTGTAGTGATCTTTCTCTTCTGGAATAGGATTAGCGTTAGCGACCATGATATCTCACACAAATACTGGATCCGTACTAAACACGGTGAATTGTTGATAAAACTCTTATCACAATCAGAACCAGAGCTCTGATGTCAATTAAAGGTGTGAGAAAACACAAGAAATGGGTGTTTGAATTGGCTTTTCAAAAATGAAAGCTTTTTTTGAAACTCAAACAAAGATCACAAAGATACTAACAAGAGAGAAAGACACACGATATATCCTGGTTCACTTGAAA
The DNA here is from genome assembly GCA_022829125.1 of Lathyrus tuberosus. Classification (NCBI taxonomy): domain Eukaryota; kingdom Viridiplantae; phylum Streptophyta; class Magnoliopsida; order Fabales; family Fabaceae; genus Lathyrus; species Lathyrus tuberosus. The sequence continues at coordinate 7,340,783 of JALAZF010000193.1, forward strand.
ACTATCAAGCTAATCTAGTCCACCCGCCAAGGTGATTTCTCCTTATACACAAGGACTTAATCCACTATAATCAACTGATTATAATTTGTACTAGAAACTGCTGGTGACTAACAACCACAAAGACTAATTGTGTCTTCTTAAGGATTCTGACCTAACTGGTCCCTTAAGGAATTACAAATAACTGTTTGATAAAATAAATGTTTACAAAGAGATGCTTCTAAATAAGCAGATATAAACACTTTGAATAACAAAAATGACTTAAAGAAAATTTATACAGTATGAACAATGTTCTTGCGTTGTATTGTAGTGTGTCGTACCTCGAAAAATACGATCCTCGCGATGGACGCGAAAAAAACTGTTCGAAACAGAGTCGCCACCGAACTTTATTTATCCCAAATGAGGGAAAGGAAAATATCGATAAAACCTTTAAAAGGATAAGAAAATGGTCATCGCAACCAAATTCTAGGTTCGAGAGTCGGTTACGCAAGAGGGAAGGTATTAGCACCCTCTATGTCCGTTGTACTCAACGGGAACCTCTTGATTCGATTCGTGAGAAAGTTAGCTACGTTTGTTTGTTATCTTCTAAGGTAAAAGGATTAGTTTTTTTTAAAAGGGAAAATGGGGTGGGTTTTTTATTAGTGTGCTCGACAAGGATTGAGAACCCTTGGGCCTACGTATTCCCTCGTGCAATGGGAAAGTCAGAGCATTCGTAGTTCGTGGGACTACGGTTGTTGGTTCGTGTTTTTTAAATAAACGAGTGTTTAATTCGCATTCTAACTGCTAAACGTTGGCTTGTCGGCTCGTCATGGGAGGCTGAAGCACTAGTTCATATGTGCAGAAGAATGGACTAAACAATGTTCTTTTTTGTGAAAAGTTGTTTGAATAAGGATTAATTGTATTAGAGATTTGATTGAGAAAAAGGTTTGATTTGGACGTGTTTTTAGGCGAACGAGAGTTTAGGTCGCATCCTAACTGCTAAACATTGGTTTGTCTGCTCGCTAGGGGAGGCTGAAGCACGAGTTCATATGCGCGAAAGAATGGCTTAAACAATGTTCTTTGGGAAAGGTGTTTGAGTTGTGGATTAAGTATGTTAGGATTTGATTTGAAAAAAGAATTTGATATGCGTATGTTTTAGGGTTTCGGTCGCACGTGGGCGAGGAAAGGAGTAGTTTTGATCGTATTGGATGTTTTAGAAGCAACAATTGCTCACACACGAGTAAGAGAACTCGTACCCAAGCAATAGGTGACAATTGCTCACACACGAGTAAGAGAACTCGCACACAAGCAATCGACGAATTAAGGTTTATGTCTTTTAGAAGTGTCAATTGTTCACACACGAGTAAGAGAACTCGCACCCAAACAATTGAGGAGAAAGATCAAAGACTTGACCCCCCTCACGCCACCTTTTAGAAAGTTGTGTTTGAATATATGATTAAGTATATTAAAGAGTTTGATTAAGAAAATAATTTAATCTGCGTGTGTATTAGGGTTTCGGTCGCACGTGGGCGAGGAAAGGAGTTTCATTCGTATAGGATGTTTTAGAGGCGACAATTGTCTACACACGAGTAAGCAAACTCGCACCCAAACAATTGAGGAGAAAGGTCAAAGACTCGACCACCCTCACTTCGCCTTTAATAAAATGTTTAAGTACGGATTAAGTGTTTTGATAATTGGATTTGAAAAGATTTGAATGTTTGTCGAGTTCGTGTGTTTTAAAGGCGTCAATTGTCCACACACGAGTAAGAAAACTCGTACCCAAACAATCGAAGAGAAAGACCAAAGACTCGATCCTCCTCACTTTTCACCTTCTAAGGAATAATGTTTAAGTATGATTAAATGTTTTACGCGGCAAGTGATTATAAAAAGGTTTGAATAGTGTATGAACAAAGAAAATTGTTAGATAAATATGAATATGATATGGCCAATATGAATAGTATGAATAAAAATATAATTGAGATAATATTTGACGGAAAATAAACAAGATAATGATTAATCGGGTGAATTGGGAAACAAAAGGTTACGACCTCGTCTTAATCAAGAACTCTAAAAAAGGTTCCATGATGTTTAAGACCTTCATTGATCGGTGATGAAAAGAATATAGTGCAAAGTAGAATGTGAAATAAAATCGAAATCGAAGAGAAGTCTCATCTTAACCGACAAAGTCTGGTTTTAGATGTTTATCGACCCAAAAAAAATAAAAGGTAAAAGTGAAAAATAAAATCGGTCTCGTCTTAATCAAGATCTTTAATCTTAGATCGATAAACCATATTTTTTTACTTTCATTGACCGATAAAAAATAAAAAAGGTGGCCTCATATAAATCCAGATTTTGAATCGATTTCAATAAATCAACTTAATCAAGATTTTTCCATATCATCCGCCCAAAAATGAAATTAAAAAATCGAAAGTAAATCGAAGTTAAAGATCGAGGTAGAAATGAAAAGATAAATCAAGACATAAATTCTAAATAATAAATAAACTTGAAATCAATCAAAACCTAATTAAATTCTAGAAATAAGATATTTTGTCTTTTTAATATTTATCATTTTTGTTCATTTTCAAATAATAATTAAGAATTATAATTCCTAAAACTAACACTAAAAAATTACTAACTAAAACTAAAACTAATTAAAATAAAACTAAATTAAAAACTAAACTAATTTCTAATCTAATTCTAAAACCAATTCTAATTCTAAAATATACTAATTCTAAAGTTAAATATTAAAACTAATTCTAAAGAGACTAAATAAGTTAAAATCTAATTTAGACCAATTTGTTAAAATTCCAATTAATTCAAAATTCTAGAAAAAACTATCTAATGATATTCTGATTAAAGACTAACTTATTAAGGAAAACCTAATATTAAAAATAAAAAATAAAATAAGTGATTAAATTTAGGTTATTAATTAATAATTGAAAACAAGACCAAATATTTAAAAGTCGGTTAATATAATTTACATTTAAACTATAATTGGTAAAGAAAATAAAATCACACTAATCCCTACTATCCAAAAGCAAACTCGGTCAAATATACCCTTCTTATTTCTCAATTAATGCTAAAGATCTTGGGCAGTGAATTAGCACATGAAAATGGACCAAGAATTTATTAAAATTTATTAACAGTCAAGAATTAAGATAAAAAAAAATAAAAATTAAATTAAAAATTAAATTAGCCCATTAAAAACTAACCTAACTCATTAAGTAAAAATAAATAAAAAATTCAGAAAATAAAATAGAAAACAACAAAGAAAGAGAAAAGGTCATGAATAATTATTAATGAGAAAAAAAAGGTGAGATCCATGTGACACTAAAAATCTGTTTGACCAGTCCAAAATCAAATAACACTCAATTAATAATATTAAAAAAAAAGAATAAAGAAACCAACGGTTACTGCAATGTATCCACTCCCATTATTTTTATTATTTTATTTTTAAAAAATTAATTAATGCTGTTGAATGAAAATAGGAAAATAAATGTGACAGGTTCCAACCCCTATCTCTCTACTTCCATCGTTTTCTTTCTTCTATTTCAAAACACGATGAAAACACCCTCAACCAAAAAAAAATCAAAACAGATTCAGATCCATCGTCTTCCCAAATGAAAGAAAGAAAAAAAATTATACCTCTTCTGATCTCACGCTTTCCGTTTTGCCTTTCCCGTAGCTCTCTCCCTTCATTGCGGCTGTGCTTTTATTCCTCTTCTTTTAGCGATTTTGATTGGGATTAAGTGGTGATGGTGTGAACGAGGTACGAACGAAGATGATGCAGACGGAGGAAGGTTTTGCTTGTGGTTACGAAGGGTGATGGAGGTAGGTTTAAAGGTTATATGAAGTTGGTGATTCGAGTTGAAGTTGATGAAGAGGAATGGAGATTGTTGTGTAATTTGAGTTGTTGTCACTATTTTTTTGCAAAAAGTGGAGAGAACAATATGGAAGGTCGGTGTTTGAGTGATGGTTTTGTTGGGAGAAGGTTAATGATGAACTTTGGTTGAAGGTTGACGGTAGTACCGAAGGTTGAAGGTAGGGAGTTGTGCAAGGTTAGCTTGAGGCGGACTTGGAGATGGAAGTTAACAGAGTGTTAAGGTTTGTGATTTTTTTAGAGAAATTATGTTGTTTTTTCTTTCTTCCCCCTCCTCAGAACTCTTCCTCTTTTTATTGTCACTTCCTCTCTTTTTTCTTGAATTTTCTGTCATGTTGTTGTGTTGTTGTTATCCATTGCAGATGGTGGCAGTAGGAATTTTGTTTTGGAGTGGAGATGATAGCAGAGTGTAGGTCTGTGTTTATGTGAGCAGGTCGGTCAAAGTTTTTTTGCTGAGGCAATGAATTGTTGATGTTCTATTGATACAGGATGTTAGCAGGTCTGTGCGTCTCAAGATGTGCAGTTTTGTCAAGGTTGCATTTTGGTGAATATGGAAGTGTGTAGTGGTTTTCATGTACCATGTTTTTGGAGCTACATGGTAGCAGCGTCACTTTCGTGCAAGTGGGGCCATTGGTCTTGATTTTTTATGTCATCACTTTTTGATTTTTTTTGTAATTTGATTGTAACAAAAAAAAATGCTAATGGGCGTAAAAAGAAAAGATAATGGTTTTTGTTATTATTTTTGTGTGAATTATGATGGACTTGGATCTTGTGACATTTGGATGGACAAAGGTTTGTATACAAAAATGATAGAACGGTTTGTTAAAAAAGTATTAAAATGGTTGGTATATATAAAAGATGAGTGGTATTAGAAATTGAATAAGGAACATGGATTACTAGATAAACTGAAAATCAAAGTAGAACAATGGGTATTGAAAATGGAAACGGATATTGTGAATTGAATTGACAATGGAATTTGGATAATGGATAGTAAAATGGATGGTAAAGAAAAAAGGAATGAAGTGGATTGAAAGAAAAAGATTTGGAAATGGTTTAAGAAAAAATATGGATAATTGAAATTGAATTGAAAAAGGAAAATAAATGTAAATGAAGTGGATATGGTTTTGAAACTTGGATATGGAATGAAAAGTGGATATGGAAAATTGGATTAAAAACGTGAATCGAATAATGGTTATGGGAATGGATATTTATAAAATTAATGGATATTTATATTGGATAATGAGATGAAATCACAATGGATATGGAAGTGGTTAAAAAAAACGGATATTTGGATTCAAAAGTGGTTTAGAAGAAAAAGGATGTACAGAGGTCATTTATACAAAGGTAGGACAAATTTGGGGTATGACAGATGCCCCTATCTAATTGTCTTGAACCCGAGAAAATGAACTTCCGTATGACGTTCATTTTTAGGGTAGGAGTCAATTAGATATAAGAAGACCCCAAAATTTGTCTGACCAGAGGTAAAATGTTATAGAGCGAGAGCTGATAGAATGAGGTAGCGGTGTCCAAATTGAACAAAATAACTTGAGATCCTTTGGGTCGTCGAAGCAGTCCCTTATCCATTAAGGTTCCTCGATGATACCAAAGCAATATCTCTGAAGTAGATTTGCTGGGGGAGAATTGTTGAGCAAGATTCCTGTCGGAGGAGATGCACTGGCTTTGCAGGGGGAGCTCATAAGAAACTTTCTAGGATATCCTCTGCTTGGGGAGCAAAAATAGTAACAGCTGCTGGGGATTGTCAATATCAACTGCACGGTTGAGAAATGACTTGTTGGGGAATATAATTCCTTGAGCACATGCGGGGTACCAACTCTTCTTAGAAGAATACTGCCGACTTTGATGGATGACCGGCCAAGATGCTTGCGAACTGATCCTGGATCCTGCCATGATATGATGCTGGGGATGGATATGCCATGCATACAGGAATGCAAATGAACTTGTTTATTTATGAAATGCATATGGGAATGCAACTAGCTTCATTTCTGGTTTCCAAAGAAGGATTAATGGGGGTTAGATGGAGCAAGGTGAAAGACTCACTGAAAATACTGACATATCAACTCAGGGGTTGAGAAAAGGAAATACTATCGACTCGGGGGTCGAGAAACATTAAGATAAACTGTCGTCAACTCGGGGGTTGAAAGAAAGGTAAATATAAATTGTCGTCAACTCGGGGGTTGAAAGAAAGGTAAAGGTAATATCGACTCGGGGGTTGAGGAAATAAAGACAATATCGACTCGGGGGTCGAGAAAATAAAGGCAATATCGACTCGGGGGTCGAGAAAATAAAGGTGAGGTAATCTATCAACTCGGGGGTTGAAGGAAATAACAAAATATCAACTCGGGGGTTGGGGAAATAAAGACAGTATCGACTCGTGGGTCAAGGGCAGAGATAAAGGCAATATCGACTCGGGGGTCGAGGAAATAAAGACAATATCGACTCGGGGGTCGAGAAAATAAAGATAACAATGACTCGGGGGTCAGTACAAGCAATAAGATGTCAACTCGGGGGTTGAAGATGTAATAATGATATCGACTCGGGGGTCGAGAAACTAAGGCAATATCGACCCGGGGGTCGATAAAATAAAGACAATATCGACTCGGGGGTCGAGGAAGATAAAGATAACAATGACTCGGGGGTCAGGAACAAAACAATATATATCAACGCGGGGGTTGAGGAAGGAAATATGTTATGTTATGTATGCATATGATGCTTGTATGTTGTATGTGATGCATATGTGAATGCAAGCAGGTTATTGGTTTTATGAAGGAAGGTGCCAGCAGGGTGGACTTTTGGTAGTTGCCAAGCAAGGTTGGACTTTTGGTAGTTGCCAATATGAATTGGACTTTTGGAGGTGTCAAGCAGGGTTGGACTTTTGGTTGATAGAAAGGATTTGATTTCCCGACACTTAGTATCTGATAGTGCCATTATCAGAGGACAGTTGTGGATGCTCTTGGTGCCTCAAGTTTGATCCTTTGCAGAAATTGTGTGCTTGGTTCATGAGAGGACTCCACTTTTAGCTGATATGCCATAAATGGTTGAATGAGCGCAACGACGTAACCAATGCATGTTGATTGCGTGAGCGTAGCGACTTATCCAATGCATTCTGATTGTGCATTTGCTCTGCCCCAAGGCTTTTAATACTTGTTGAACTCAAGGGTCGCTTAGTGCATGACATGGCCGGCTTGACCAACTTGATTGTATGAAGGGAATCTGCCCCTGTCTGGAGGGTAATGAGATGATTTGCCCCAGTGTCTGGATCAGTTCTCTGCCACTGTGTCTAGATTTTGCAGCGATCTGCCCCAGTCTTGGCTTTTGCAGCGGTCTGCCCCAGTCTTGGCTTTTGCAGCGGTCTGCCCCAATCTTGGCTTTTGACAGACTTGCCTCAGATTTACTAAGTACTGCTTTGAAGGACTTGCCCCAGATTGACAAGGTTGTGAGATAGCCTCGATTCGAGTCAGTGCCAACGAATGCCCAAGTTTCACTCTGACTGCACTTTGTTGGAATTTCTAAAATATCAAGTACTGATTTGCTGCTAAAATTGATCATTCAGTAATGGTAATTTTAATGCGACGTTCATGCAAGTTTTGAAAAATCATTTATTGGAATGGTGTGAAAGTGTGTGACGAGTAGACCGTTAGTCCAAACGCAGTGCTGATTTACTGGTGCGTGAGATATAGCAAGAATATGACACCAACTTAGAAGATTAGCAAATATGTAGGAGTCAGTTTACGCAACCTTGCTGTAGTATGCTTTCAGAATAAACCCCGCCTCGATTAGGTCTTTTAAGGGTTGTAACGTGGTCTGGTTCACGGTTATAGAAACAACGGATATAAGGCTCAAATTTTGATTTGTACCCACCCTTACTTTGTGATGATCTCCAGTCCTACGTTCAGTTAAATCGACACACGTATTTAGATTTTGACGGTGTAAGAATGGAGATGAAGGTTCAAGATTCGCTTGAGATGGCAGTCATCTTATTTTGCTTTTGATGGATGTCAGTGACCTTTTGAGTTTTCGATATGGTGGTCACTGAATCTTATTTTGTTTTTGTTTGAGGATTCAAGGACCTTTTTGTTTTTCTATTTTTGATCCCTGATTTTGTATGGACTGATTTTATTCTACGAGTCCATCGGGATTGCCCTAACTTTTGCCTAAGTCTCCCTTTTGAGGTGTTTGACTTAGCGGGCTCTTTTTTTTCTTTTTTCTGTAAGACTTGTGACTGCCAAGTCAGTAGTCGTTGAAGAACAACCATCATAACTTCTGGATTTTGCATGATGTCTTCGTCACCTCAGGACGTGTACGAAGAATATGGAGTCAGATTAACTGAACACTACCCTGCCCCTGGTTGAGTGTAAGGGTTTGAATATCCGAAGGAAACTTCTGTTTCTCGGCTCGAAGTGGTGAACTATGGATTAACTCCTTATCTCTCCAGTGTTTAGTAATTTGAAACAATGCATGTACATCCTTGGCAGGATTCCATCCGAAAGCATACCATCAGCAATTATGGGTATCTCGTTTTCGTCATCCTCCCTCCAATCTTTGCTAAACAACAATTTGGTAAAGAAAGTGAATGAGAGGTATATAGATGAACATTTTTTTTGTTTTTTTATAAAAGGGAAGAAAATGTGAGCGAATGCGACGTGATTAATTCAAAAAAGGCATGATCACTTCATTAATATTACTAGTAATAAACAACAATGTCTAAAAGCAAATAACACATAACAAAGAAGAAATACAAATGCATAGAGATGATATGATCTAAAAATTGCCAGCATTGGGGATTGGGCTTTTCTTTCTTGACCCACTGTTGGACTAGCATTCTTGTTCATCGAGACCACTATGATAGCCTTCTTCACACCTACTCTCAGTAACTTCTTCCATAACATGGACGGATGGACCCACCCGATCAAGTGAAGGATTAACGTTGATTTGAATACCTCGAGGCGTAAATGAGATTAGCTTGGACTCAATCAGATCTTGGATCTTGTTTTTGAGCTGTTTGCAATTCTTAGTTAAATGCCCCATGGCGCCAGCATGGTATCCACATCGTGCATTGGCGTCGAATCCTGGTAGGTATGGAGGAATAACAAGATCCAAGCCCTTTGGCACTATTAACCCATTACTAATCAAACGTGGCAATATATGACTGAATGACACTGACAGTTGATCAAAATTCCTTTTTGGTCTTTGATTATAGTAGCGTCGGGGTTGTGAAGAATGTTGTTGTACAATCTGTTGTTGACGAGGGGAACCTCTATTGGCAGGAGTATATTGACCATGTGGAGAGAATTGAATCGCACAGGGAGGCCTACGGGATTGCTGACTTTGAACATTTGAGATGCTTGGGTATTGAGGATAAGGTACCGGAGACGGAGCTTGTGAAGTGTCCCAAATTACATTGATTTCATCCTCCAGTTCCTCTTGAGAACTGACAATGGATTCAGTCTCTCTAGCTTGGATGCTCGAGGTGTCTAGGATCTTTCCACTTTTGATATGACTCTCAATGCGTTCTCCTACTAAAACCAAGTCAGAGAAGTTTGATGTCCCATTGCTCATCATTTTTTCTAGGTATGGGCCTTGTAAAGAATTTATGAACAGGTCAACCAATTCTCTATCTAAAAGCGGTGGTTGAACGCGAGCAGCTACCTTTCTCCATCTCTGAGCATACCCTCTAAAGGATTCATTCTCCTCTTGAGATAAGCCTTGCAACTGTATGCGGTTGGGAGCCATGTCAAGATTGTATTGGTATTATTTCACAAAGGCGTTGGCTAAGTCCAACCATGACTAGATATGGCTACTCTGTAGCTGCATGTACCAACTCAACGATGCCCCACTCAGATTGTCTTGGAAACAGTGGATCATAAGTTTATCATTGAGAGCATTGGAGGTCATCTTTCTGCAAAACATCACCAAATGCTGCTTTGGACAACTATCTCCTTTGTATTTCTCAAATTTTGGCATCTTGAACTTTGGAGGTATTACAAGTCCGGGTACCAAACACATGTTTAAAGCATTCATGTCAAAAGCATCACGCCCCTTCATGGTTTCAAGCTTCTCTTCCAACACACGACATCTTTCAGCAAACTCAACATCTCGAGGTCGTTCAGTATTCACCACCAGGCTTGTCCCTCGGGAATTCGGTGTGGTGAATGCAAAGTTATGGTATTCAACTGCATCATGAGACGAGGCATGTTCATCTTGAATAGTGTGACATTCTTGTATAACCTGGTTCCCCACAGGAATCCGCACAGGCTGAAATTGGGCAAGATTATTCACTTGAGGCAGAATGACGTTCTCAGTGACTGTAGGCCTTCGAATGTTGTCCTCTTTCCTTACCATAGCTTCCACAAGGTTGTCTAGCTGGTTCTTCATCAAGTCAACATCTACTCTTGACGCAAACTGGTTCTGCTCTTCTGAGTCCATGATTCTTCCAAAAGCGGCTTCAATTCTGATACGAGTGTCGGGAAATCAACTGCGGGTTATGGACAAAGGATGATTGAGTTGGTTGGAAAAATGACATGCATACATGCTAATGCAATGCTGATGTCATGAGTATGCAATGCTTATGCACGGTTCCAGGATCAAAACAACATCTGATTCTGAGGGAGGAGTTAGACACAAGATATCTCTGATCACAAGACCCCCCATATGTAGGCTCTAATTGGGTAGGTGCCTAGAGTTACAGATATCTTTCAAAGATATTATGGCCATGACGAAGGAACATCAGACGATAATATTCTTGAAAGGATCTCATCTAGGTGAGGTCGTTGTTTCTTCCCCACGAGAAAGACTCCTCGGAGGCGCCCACTACACAACCATCGACACCCGGGTTCTAAGTAGGGTTCTCAGAATCCTAGATCGAGGTCGAAAATATTACTGTCAGGAAGTAATATGTTCGAGGGATCTCATCTGATTGTGGCGTTCGCATTAACCCACAAAGTGTTGACACTACCAACCACCATGGATAAAATGGGTTAAAGGTCATTGGGATCGACGATTCAGGCTCGAAAATATTACCGCCATGGCAAAGATTCACCACAACAATAATATCTCCAAGGGACCCTACTCCAAGCGGAGTTTTCGCTTCAACTCACGCGGAAGAGACCACACAAGCCTACACTACACAACCACCATTCTAATCCTAGGGTTATACTCGGACTCGGGTATAGAGCCATCTCACAGAGCACCAAAGATCAGAGAACCCCCACAATGTCATAAGAGATAATAATATATAATAAGGATAATCAAACAAATAGATAATAAACAAATAATCAAGCAAGCAAGCAAACAAGAGAAGATAAACAAACAAACGGATCTAATTCTCACGAATCGAGTCAAGTTAGGCTTGACTCTCTCTAGCATAGGGCAATGTATATCCCCAACAGAGTCGCCATCTGTCGTACCTCGAAAAATATGATCCTCGCGATGGACGCGGAAAAAACTGTTCGAAACAGAGTCGCCACCGAACTTTATTTATCCCAAATGAGGGAAAGGAAAATATCGATAAAACCTTTAAAAGGATAAGAAAATGTTCATCGCAACCAAATTCTAGGTTCGGGAGTCGGTTACGCAAGAGGGAAGGTATTAGCACCCTCTACGTCCGTTGTACTCAACGGGAACCTCTTGATTCGATTCGTGAGAAAGTTAGCTACGTTTGTTTGTTATCTTCTAAGGTAAAAGGATTAGTTTTTTTAAAAGGGAAAATGGGGTGGGTTTTTTATTAGTGTGCTCGACAAGGATTGAGAACCCTTGGGCCTACGTATTCCCTCGTGCAATGGGAAAGTTAGAGCATTCGTAGTTCGTGGGACTACGGTTGTTGGTTCGTGTTTTTTAAATGAACGAGTGTTTAATTCGCATTCTAACTGCTAAACGTTGGCTTGTCGGCTCGTCATGGGAGGCTGAAGCACTAGTTCATATGCGCGGAATAATGGACTAAACAATGTTCTTTTTTGTGAAAAGTTGTTTGAATAAGGATTAATTGTATTAGATATTTGATTGAGAAAAAGGTTTGATTTGGACGTGTTTTTAGGCGAACGAGAGTTTAGGTCGCATCCTAACTGCTAAACATTGGCTTGTCTGCTCGCTAGGGGAGGCTGAAACACGAGTTCATATGCGCGAAAGAATGGCTTAAACAATGTTCTTTGGGAAAGGTGTTTGAGTTGTGGATTAAGTATGATAGGATTTGATTTGAAAAAAGAATTTGATATGCGTATGTTTTAGGGTTTCGGTCGCACGTGGGCGAGGAAAGGAGTAGTTTTGATCGTATTGGATGTTTTAGAAGCAACAATTGCTCACACGCGAGTAAGAGAACTCGTACCCAAGCAATAGGTGACAATTGCTCACACACGAGTAAGAGAACTCGCACACAAGCAATCGATGAATTAAGGTTTATGTCTTTTAGAAGTGTCAATTGTTCACACACGAGTTAGAGAACTCGCACTCAAACAATTGAGGAGAAAGATCAAAGACTTGACCCCCCTCACGCCACCTTTTAGAAAGTTGTGTTTGAATATATGATTAAGTATATTAAAGAGTTTGATTAAGAAAATAAATTGATCTGCGTGTGTATTAGGGTTTCGGTCGCACGTGGGCGAGGAAAGGATTTTCATTCGTATAGGATGTTTTAGAGGCGACAATTGTCCACACATGAGTAAGCAAACTCGCACCCAAACAATTGAGGAGAAAGGTCAAAGACTCGACCACCCTTACTTCGCCTTTAATAAAATGTTTAAGTACGGATTAAGTGTTTTGATAATTGGATTTGAAAAGATTTGAATGTTTGTCGAGTTCGTGTGTTTTAAAGGCGTCAATTGTCCACACACGAGTAAGAAAACTCGCACCCAAACAATCGAAGAGAAAGACCAAAGACTTGATCCTCCTCACTTTTCACCTTCTAAGGAATAATGTTTAAGTATGATTAAATGTTTTATGCGGCAAGTGATTATAAAAAGGTTTAAATAGTGTATGAACAAAGAAAATTGTTAGATAAATATGAATATGATATGGCCAATATGTATAGTATGAATAAAAATATAATCGAGATAATATTTGACGGAAAATAAACAAGATAATGATTAATCGGGTGAATTGGGAAACAAAAGGTGACGACCTCGTCTTAATCAAGAACTCTAAAAAAGGTTCCATGATGTTTAAGACCTTCATTGATCGGAAATGAAAAGAATATAATGCAAAGTAGAATGTGAAATAAAATCAAAATCGAAGAGAAGTCTCATCTTAACCGACAAAGTCTGGTTTTAGATGTTCATCGACCCAAAAAAAATAAAAGGTAAAAGTGAAAAATAAAATCGGTCTCGTCTTAATCAAGATCTTTAATCTTAGATCGATAAACTATATTTTTTGACTTTCATTAACCGATAAAAAATAAAAAAGGTGCCCTCATATAAATCCAAATTTTGAATCGATTTCAATAAATCAACTTAATCAAGATTATTTCATATCATCGGCCCAAAAATGAAATTAAAAAATCGAAAGTAAGTCGAAGTTAAAGATCGAGGTAGAAATGAAAAGATAAATCAAGACATAAATTCTAAATAATAAATAAACTTGAAATCAATCAAAACCTAATTAAATTTTTGAAATAAGATATTTTGTCTTTGTAATATTTATCATTTTTGTTCATTTTCAAATAATAATTAAGAATTATAATTCCTAAAACTAACACTAAAAAATTACTAACTAAAACTAAAACTAATTAAAATAAAACTAAATTAAAAACTAAACTAATTTCTAATCTAATTCTAAAACCAATTCTAATTCTAAAATATACTAATTCTAAAGTTAAATATTAAAACTAATTCTAAAGAGACTAAATAAGTTAAAATCTAATTTAGACTAATTTGTTAAAATTCCAATTAATTCAAAATTCTAGAAAAAAACTATCTAATGATATTCTGATTAAAGACTAACTTATTAAGGAAAACCTAATATTAAAAATAAAAAATAAAATAAGTGCTTAATTTAGGTCATTAATTAATAATTGAAAACAAGACCAAATATTTAAAAGTAGGTTAATATAATTTACATTTAAACTATAATTGGTAAAGAAAATAAAATCACACTAATCCCTACTATCCAAAAGCAAACTCGGTCAAATATACCCTTCTTATTTCTCAATTAATGCTAAAGATCTTGGGCAGTGAATTAGCACATGAAAATGGACCAAGAATTTATTAAAATTTATTAACAGTCAAGAATTAAGATAAAAAAAATAAAAATTAAATTAAAAATTAAATTAGCACATTAAAAACTAACCTAACTCATTAAGTAAAAATAAATAAAAAATTCAGAAAATAAAATAGAAAACAACAAAGAAAGAGAAAGGGTCATGAATAATTATTAATGAGAAAAAAAAGGTGAGATCCATGTGACACTAAAAATCTGTTTGACCAGTTCAAAATCGAATAGCACTCAATTAATAATATTAAAAAAAAAAAAGAATAAAGAAACCAACGGTTACTGCAATGTATCCACTCCCATTATTTTTATTATTTTATTTTTAAAAAATTAATTAATGTTGTTGAATGAAAATAGGAAAATAAATGTGACAGGTTCCAACCCCTATCTCTCTACTTCCATCGTTTTCTTTCTTCTATTTCAAAACACGATGAAAACACCATCTACCAAAAAAAAAAAATCAAAACAGATTCAGATCCATCGTCTTCCCAAATGAAAGAAAGAAAAAAAATTATACCTCTTCTGATCTCACGCTTTCCGTTTTGGCTTTCCCGTAGCTCTCTCCCTTCACTGCGGCTGTGCTTTTATTCCTCTTCTTTTAGCGATTTTGATTGGGATTAAGTGGTGATGGTGTGAACGAGGTGCGAACGAAGATGATGCAGGCGGATGAAGGTTTTGCTTGTGGTTACGAAGGGTGATGGAGGTAGGTTTGAAGGTTATATGAAGCTGGTGATTCGAGTTGAAGTTAATGAAGAGGAATGGAGATTGTTGTGTAATTTGAGTTGTTGTCACTGTTTTTTTGCAAAAAGTGGAGAGAACAATATGGAAGGTCGGTGTTTGAGTGATGGTTTTGTTGGGAGAAGGTTAATGATGAACTTTGGTTGAAGGTTGACGGTAGTACCGAAGGTTGAAGGTAGTGAGCTGTGCAAGGTTGGCTTGAGGCGGACTTGGAGATGGAAGTTAACAGAGTGTTAAGGTTTGTAATTTTTTTTAGAGACATTATGTTGTTTTTTCTTTCTTCCCCCCTCCTCAGAACTCTTCCTCTTTTTATTGTCACTTCCTTTCTTTTTTCTTGAATTTTCTGTCATGCTGTTGTGTTGTTGTTATCCATTGCAGATGGCGGCAGCAGGAATTTTGTTTTGGAGTGGAGGTGATAGCAGAGTGTAGGTGTGTGTTTATGTGAGCAGGTTGGTCAAAGTTTTTTTGCTGAGGCAATGAATTGTTGATGTTTTATTGATACAGGATGTTAGCAGGTCTGTGCGTCTCAATATGTGCAGTTTTGTCAAGGTTGCATTTTGGTGAATATGGCAGTGTGTAGTGGTTTTCATGTACCATGTTTTTGGAGCTACATGGTAGCAGCGTCACTTTCGTGCAAGTGGGGCCATTGGTCTTGATTTTTTCTGTCATCACTTTTTGAATTTTTTTGTAATTTGATTGTAACAAAAAAAAATGCTAATGGGCCTAAAAAGAAAAGATAATGGTTTTTGTTATTATTTTTGTGTGAATTATGATGGACTTGGATCTTGTGACATTTGGATGGACAAAGGTTTGTATACAAAAATGATAGAACGGTTTGTGAAAAAAGTGATAAAATGGTTGGTATATATAAAAGATGAGTGGTATTGGAAATTGAATAAGGAACATGTATTACTAGATAAACTGAAAATCAAAGTAGAACAATGGGTATTGAAAATGGAAAGGGATATTGTGAATTGAATTGACAATGGAATTTGGATAATGGATAGTAAAATGGATGGTAAAGAAAAAAGGAATGAAGTGGATTGAAAGAAAAAGATTTGGAAATGGTTTAAGAAAAAATATGGATAATTGAAATTGAATTGAAAAAAGAAAATAAATGTAAATGAAGTGAATATGGTTTTGAAACTTGGATATGGAATGAAAAGTGGATATGGAAAATTGGATAAAAAACGTGAATCGAATAATGGTTATGGGAATGGATATTTATAAAATGAATGGATATTTATATTGGATAATGAGATGAAATCACAACGGATATGGAAGTGGTTTAAAAAAATGGATATTTGGATTCAAAAGTGGTTTAGAAGAAAAAGGATGTACAGAGGTCGTTTATACACAGGTAGGACAAATTTGGGGTATGACAGATGCCCCTATCTAATTGTCTTGAACCCGAGAAAATGAACTGGTGTATGACGTTCATTTTTAGGGTAGAAGTCAATTAGATATAAGAAGACCCCAAAATTTGTCTGACTAGAGGTAAAATGTTATAGAGCGAGAGCTGACAAAATGAGGCAGCGGTGTCCAAATTGTACAAAATAACTTGAGATCCTCTGGGTCGTCGAAGCAGTCCCTTATCCATTAAGGTTCCTCGATGATACCAAAGCAATATCTCTGAAGTAGATTTGCTGGGGGAGAATTGTTGAGCAAGATTCCTGTCGGAGGAGATGCACTGGCTTTGCAGGGGGAGCTCATAAGAAACTTTCTAGGATATCCTCTGCTTGGGGAGCAAAAATAGTAACAGCTGCTGGGGATTGTCAATATCAACTGCACGGTTGAAAAATGACTTGTTGGGGAATATAATTCCTTGAGCACATGTGGGGTACCAACTCTTCTTAGAAGAATACTGCCGACTTTGATGGATGACCGGCCAAGATGCTTGCGAACTGATCCTGGATCCTGTCATGATATGATGCTGGGGATAGATATGCCATGCATACAGGAATGCAAATGAACTTGTTTATTTATGAAATGCATATGGGAATGCAACTGGCTTCATTTATGGTTTCCAAAGAAGGATTAATGGGGGTTAGATGGAGCAAGGTGAAAGACTCACTAGAAATACTGACATATCAACTCAGGGGTTGAGAAAAGGAAATACTATCGACTCGGGGGTCGAGAAACATTAAGATAAACTATCGTCAACTCGGGGGTTGAAAGAAAGGTAAATATAAATTGTCGTCAACTCGGGGGTTGAAAGAAAGGTAAAGGTAATATCGACTCGGGGGTCGAGGAAATAAAGACAATATCGACTCGGGGGTCGAGAAAATAAAGGCAATATCGACTCGGGGGTCAAGAAAATAAAGGCGAGGTAATCTATCAACTCGGGGGTTGAAGGAAATAACAAAATATCAACTCGGGGGTTGGGGAAATAAAGGCAGTATCGACTCGGGGGTCAAGGGCAGAGATAAAGGCAATATCGACTCGGGGATCGAGGAAATTAAGACAATATCGACTCGGGGGTCGAGAAAATAAAGATAACAATGACTCGGGGGTCAGTACAAGCAATAAGATGTCAACTCGGGGGTTAAAGATGTAATAATGATATCGACTCGGGGGTCGAGAAACTAAGGCAATATCGACCTGGGGGTCGAGAAAATAAAGACAATATCGACTCGGGGGTCGAGGAAGATAAAGATAACAATGACTCGGGGGTCAGGAACAAAACAATATATATCAACGTGGGGGTTGAGGAAGGAAATAGGTTATGTTATGTATGCATATGATGCTTGTATGTTGTATGTGATGCATATGCGAATGCAAGCAGGTTATTGGTTTTATGAAGGAAGGTGCCAGCAGGGTGGACTTTTGGTAGTTGCCAAGCAAGGTTGGACTTTTGGTAGTTGCCAATATGAATTGGACTTTTTGAGGTGCCAAGCAGGGTTGGACTTTTGGTTAATAGAAAGGATTTGATTTCTCGACACTTAGTATCTGATAGTGCCATTATCAGAGGACAATTGTGGATGCTCTTGGTGCCTCAAGTTTGATCCTTTGTAGAAATTGTGTGCTTGGTTCATGAGAGGACTCCACTTCTAGCTGATATGCCATAAATGGTTGTATGAGCGCATCGACGTAACCAATGCATGTTGATTGCGTGAGCGTAGCGGCTTATCCAATGCATTCTGATTGTGCATTTGCTCTGCCCCAAGGCTTTTAATACTTGTTGAACTCAAGGGTCGCTTAGTGCATGACATGGCCAGCTTGACCAACTTGATTGTATGAAGGGAATCTGCCCCTGTCTGGAGGGTAATGAGATGATCTGCCCCAGTGTCTGGATCAGTGCTCTGCCACTGTGTCTAGATTTTGCAGCGGTCTGCCCCAGTCTTGGCTTTTGCAGCGGTCTGCCCTAGTCTTGGCTTTTGCAGCGGTCTGCCCCAATCTTGGCTTTTGACAGACTTGCCTCAGATTTAATAAGTACTGCTTTGAAGGACTTGCCCCAGATTGACAAAGTTGTCAGATAGCCTCGATTCTAGTCAGTGCCAACGAATGCCCAAATTTCACTCTGACTGCACTTTGTTGGAATTTCTAAAATATCAAGTACCGATTTGCAACTAAAATTGATCATTCAGAAATGGTAATTTTAATGCGACGTTCATGCAAGTTTTGAAAAATCATTTATTGGAATGGTGTGAAAGTGTGTGACGAGTGGACCGTTAGTCCAAACGCATTGCTGATTTAGTGGTGTGTGAGATATAGCAAGAATATGACACCAACTTAGAAGATTAGTAAATATGTAGGAGTCAGTTTACGCAACCTTGCTGTAGTATGCTTTCAGAATAAACCCCGCCTCGATTAGGTCTTTTGAGGGTTGTAACGTGGTCTGGTTCACGGTTATAGAAACAAAGGATATAAGGCTCAAATTTTGATTTGTACCCACCCTTACTTCGTGATGATCTCCAGTCCTACGTTCAGTTAAATCGACACACGTATTTAGATTTTGACGGTGTAAGAATGGAGATGAAGGTTTAAGATTCGCTTGAGATGGCAGTCATCTTATTTTGTTTTTGATGGATGTCAGTGACCTTTTGAGTTTTTGATATGGTGGTCACTGAATCTTATTTTGTTTTTGTTTGAGGATTCAAGGACCTTTTTGTTTTTCTATTTTTGATCCCTGATTTTGCATGGACTGATTTTATTCTACGAGTCCATCGGGATTGCCCTAACTTTTGCCTAAGTCTCCCTTTTGAGGTGTTTGACTTAGCGGGCTCTTTTTTTCTGTAAGACTTGTGACTGCCAAGTCAGTAGTCGTTGAAGAACAACCATCATAACTTCTGGATTTTGCATGATGTCTTCGTCACCTTAGGACGTGTACGAAGAATATGGAGTCAGATTAGCTGAACACTACCCTACCCCTGGTTGAGTGTAAGGGTTTGAATATCCGAAGGAAACTTCTGCTTCTCGGCTCGATGTGGTGAACTATGGATTAACTCCTTATCTCTCCAGTGTTTAGGAATTTGAAACAATGCCTATACATCCTTGGCAGGATTCCATCCGAAAGCATACCATCAGCAATTATGGGTATCTCGTTTTCGTCATCCTCCCTCCAATCTTTGCTAAACAACAATTTGGTAAAGAAAGTGAATGAGAGGTATATAGATGAACATTTTTTTGTTTTTTTTATAAAAGGGGAGAAAATGTGAGCGAATGCGACGTGATTAATTCAAAAAAGGCATGATCACTTCATTAATATTACCAGTAATAAACAACAATTTCTAAAAGCAAATAGCACATAACAAAGAAGAAACTACAAATGCATAGAAATGATATGATCTAAAAATTGTCAGCATTGGGGACCGGGCTTTTCTTTCTTGACCCACTGTTGGACTAGCATTCTTGTTCATCGAGACCACTATGATAGCCTTCTTCACACCTACTCTCAGCAACTTCTTCCATTACATGGGCGGATGGACCCACCCGATCAAGTGAAGGATTAACGTTGATTTGAAGACCTCGAGGCGTAAATGAGATTAGCTTGGACTCAATCAGATCTTGGATCTTGTTTTTGAGCTGTTTGCAATTCTCAATTGAATGACCCATGGCGCCAGCATGGTATCCACATCGTGCATTGGCGTCGAAGCCTGGTGGGTATGGAGGAATAACAAGATCCAAGCCCTTTGGCACTATTAACCCACTACTAAACAAACGTGGCAATATATGACTGAATGACACTGACAGTTGATCAAAATGCCTTTTTGGTTTTTGATTATAGTAGCGTCGGGGTTGTGAAGAATGTTGTTGTGCAATCTGTTGTTGACGAGGGGGACCTCTATTGGCAGGAGTATATTGACCATGTGGAGAGAATTGAATCGCACAGGGAGGCCTACGGGATTGCTGACTTTGAACATTTGAGATGCTTGGGTATTGAGGATAAGGTACCGGAGACGGAGCTTGTGAAGTGTCCCAAATTGCATTGATTTCATCCTCCTCTTCCTCTTGAGAACTGACAATGGATTCAGTCTCTCTAGCTTGGATGCTCGAGGCGTCTAGGATCTTTCCACTTTTGATATGACTCTCAATGCGTTCTCCTACTAAAACCAAGTCAGAGAAGTTTGATGTCCCATTGCTCATCATTTTTTCTAGGTATGGGCCTTGCAAAGAATTTATGAACAGGTCAACCAATTCTCTATCTAAAAGCGGTGCTTGAACGCGAGCAGCTACCTCTCTCCATATCTGAGCATACCCTCTAAAGGATTCGTTCTCCTCTTGAGATAAGCCTTGCAACTGTAAGCGGTTGGGAGCCATGTCAAGATTGTATTGGTATTATTTCACAAAGGTGTTGGCTAAGTCCAACCATGACTGGATATGGCTACTCAGTAGCTGCATGTACCAACTCAACGATGCCCCACTCAGACTGTCTTGGAAACAGTGGATCATAAGTTTATCATTGAGAGCATTGGAGGTCATCTTTCTACAAAACATTACCAAATGCTGCTTTGGAAAACTATCTCCTTTGTATTTCTCAAATTTTGGCATCTTGAACTTTGGAGGTATTACAAGTCTGGGTACCAAACACATGTTTAAAGCATTCATGTCAAAAGCATCAAGCCCCTTCATGGTTTCAAGCTTCTCTTCCAACACACGACATCTTTCAGCAAACTCAACATCTCGAGGTCGTTCAGTATTCACCACCAGGCTTGTCCCTCGGGAATTCGGTGTGGTGAATGCAAAGCTATGGTATTCAACTGCATCATGAGACGAGGCATGTTCATCTTGAATAGTGTGACATTCTTGTATAACCTGGTTCCCCACAGGAATCCGCACAGGCTGAAATTGGGCAAGATTATTCACTTGAGGCAGAATGACGTTCTCAGTGACTGCAGGCCTTCGAATGTTGTCCTCTTTCCTTGCTATAGCTTCCACAAGGTTGTCTAGCTGGTTCTTCATCAAGTCAACATCTACTCTTAACGCAAACTGGTTCTGCTCTTCTGAGTCCTTGATTCTTCCAAAAGCAGCTTCAATTCTGATACGAGTGTCAGGAAATCAACTGCGGGTTATGGACAAAGGATGATTGAGTTGGTTGGATAAATGACATGCATACATGCTAATGCAATGCTGATGTCATGAGTATGCAATGCTTATGCACGGTTCCAGGATCAAAACAACATCTGATTCTGAGGGAGGAGTTAGACACAGGATATCTCTGATCACAAGACCCCCCATATGTAGGCTCTAATCGGGTAGGTGCCTAGAGTTACAGATATCTTTAAAAGGCATTATGGCCATGACGAAGGAACATCAGACGATAATATTCTTGAAAGGATCTCGTCTAGGTGAGGTCTTCGTTTCTTCCCCATGAGAAAGACTCCTCGGAGGCGCCCACTACATAACCATCGACACACGGGTTCTAAGTAGGGTTCTCAGAATCCTAGATCGAGGTCGAAAATATTATTGTCAGGAAGTAATACGTTCGAGGGATCTCATCTGATTATGGCGTTCGCATTAACCCACAAAGTGTTGACACTACCAACCACCATGGATAAAATGGGTTAAAGGTCATTGGGATCGACGATTCAGGCTCGAAAACATTACCGCCATGGCAAAGATTCACCACAACAATAATATCTCCAAGGGAACCTACTCCAAGCAGGGTTTTCGCTTCAACTCACGCGGAAGAGACCACGCAAGCCTACACTACACAACCACCATTCTAATCCTAGGGTTATACTCGGACTCGGGTATAGAGCCATCTTACAGAGGACCAAAGATCAGAGAACCCCCACAATGTCACAAGAGATAATAATATATAATAAGGATAATCAAACAAATAGATATTAAACAAATAATCAAGCAAGCAAACAAACAAACAGATCTAACTCTCACGGATCGAGTCAAGTTAGGCTTGACTCTCTCTAGCATAGGGCAATGTATATCCCCAGCAGAGTCGCCATCTGTCGTACCTCGAAAAATACGATCCTCGCGATAGACGCGGAAAAAACTGTTCGAAACAGAGTCGCCACCGAACTTTATTTATCCCAAATGAGGGAAAGGAAAATATCGATAAAACCTTTAAAAGGATAAGAAAATGGCCATCGTAACCAAATTCTAGGTTCGGGAGTCGGTTACGCAAGAGGGAAGGTATTAGCACCCTCTACGTCCGTTGTACTCAACGGGAACCTCTTGATTCGATTCGTGAGAAAGTTAGCTACGTTTGTTTCTTATTTCTAAGGTAAAAGGATTAGTTTTTTTTTAAAGGGAAAATGGGGTGGGTTTTTTATTAGTGTGCTCGACAAGGATTGAGAACCCTTGGGCCTACGTATTCCCTCGTGCAATGGGAAAGTCAGAGCATTCGTAGTTCATGGGACTACAGTTGTTGGTTCGTGTTTTTTAAATGAACGAGTGTTTAATTCGCATTCTAACTGCTAAACGTTGGCTTGTCGGCTCGTCATGGGAGGCTGAAGCACTAGTTTATATGCGCGGAAGAATGGACTAAACAATGTTCTTTTTTGTGAAACGTTGTTTGAATAAGGATTAATTGTATTAGAGATTTGATTGAGAAAAAGGTTTGATTTGGACGTGTTTTTAGGCGAACGAGAGTTTAGGTCGCATCCTAACTTCTAAACATTGGCTTGTCTGCTCGCTAGGGGAGGCTGAAGCACGAGTTCATATGCGCGAAAGAATGGCTTAAACAATGTTCTTTGGGAAAGGTGTTTGAGTTGTGGATTAAGTATGTTAGGATTTGATTTGAAAAAAGAATTTGATATGCGTATGTTTTAGGGTTTCGGTCGCACGTGGGCGAGGAAAGGAGTAGTTTTGATCGTATTGGATGTTTTAGAAGCAACAATTGCTCACACACGAGTAAGAGAACTCGTACCCAAGCAATAGGTGACAATTTCTCACACACGAGTAAGAGAACTCGCACACAAGCAATCGACGAATTAAGGTTTATGTCTTTTAGAAGTGTCAATTGTTCACACACGAGTAAGAGAACTCGCACCCAAACAATTGAGGAGAAAGATCAAAGACTTGACCCCCCTCACGCCACCTTTTAGAAAGTTGTGTTTGAATATATGATTAAGTATATTAAAGAGTTTGATTAAGAAAATAAATTGATCTGCGTGTGTATTAGGGTTTCGGTCGCACGTGGGAGAGGAAAGGAGTTTCATTCGTATATGATGTTTTAGAGGCGACAATTGTCCACACACGAGTAAGCAAACTCGCACCCAAACAATTGAGGAGAAAGGTCAAAGACTCGACCACCCTCACTTCGCCTTTAATAAAATGTTTAAGTACGGATTAAGTGTTTTGATAATTGGATTTGAAAAGATTTGAATGTTTGTCGAGTTCGTGTGTTTTAAAGGCGTCAATTGTCCACACACGAGTAAGAAAACTCGCACCCAAACAATCGAAGAGAAAGACCAAAGGCTCGATCCTCCTCACTTTTCACCTTCTAAGGAATAATGTTTAAGTATGATTAAATGTTTTACGCGGCAAGTGATTATAAAAAGGTTTGAATAGTGTATGAACAAAGAAAATTGTTAGATAAATATGAATATGATATGGCCAATATGAATAGTATGAATAAAAATATAATCGAGATAATATTTGATGGAAAATAAACAAGATAATGATTAATCGGGTGAATTGGGAAACAAAAGGTGACGACCTCGTCTTAATCAAGAACTCTAAAAAAGGTTCCATGATGTTTAAGACCTTCATTGATCGGAAATGAAAAGAATATAGTGCAAAGTAGAATGTGAAATAAAATCGAAATCGAAGAGAAGTCTCATCTTAACCGACAAAGTCTGCTTTTAGATGTTCATCGACCCAAAAAAAATAAAAGGTAAAAGTGAAAAATAAAATCGGTCTCGTCTTAATCAAGATCTTTAATCTTAGATCGATAAACTATATTTTTTGACTTTCATTGACCGATAAAAAATAAAAAAGGTGGCCTCATATAAATCCAGATTTTGAATCGATTTCAATAAATCAACTTAATCAAGATTTTTTCATATCATCGGCCCAAAAATGAAATTAAAAAATCGAAAGTAAATCGAAGTTAAAGATCGAGGTAGAAATGAAAAGATAAATCAAGACATAAATTCTAAATAATAAATAAACTTGAAATCAATCAAAACCTAATTAAATTCTAGAAATAAGATATTTTGTCTTTTTAATATTTATAATTTTTGTTCATTTTCAAATAATAATTAAGAATTATAATTCCTAAAACTAACACTAAAAAATTACTAACTAAAACTAAAACTAATTAAAATAAAACTAAATTAAAAACTAAACTAATTTCTAATCTAATTCTAAAACCAATTCTAATTCTAAAATATACTATTTCTAAAGTTAAATATTAAAACTAATTCTAAAGAGACTAAATAAGTTAAAATCTAATTTAGACCAATTTGTTAAAATTCCAATTAATTCAAAATTCTAGAAAAAACTATCTAATGATATTCTGATTAAAGACTAACTTATTAAGGAAAACCTAATATTAAAAATAAAAAATAAAATAAGTGATTAAATTTAGGTTATTAATTAATAATTGAAAACAAGACCAAATATTTAAAAGTAGGTTAATATAATTTACATTTAAACTATAATTGGTAAAGAAAATAAAATCACACTAATCCCTACTATACAAAAGCAAACTCAGTCAAATATACCCTTCTTATTTCTCAATTAATGCTAAAGATCTTGGGCAGTGAATTAGCACATGAAAATGGACCAAGAATTTATTAAAATTTATTAACAGTCAAGAATTAAGATAAAAAAAATAAAAATTAAATTAAAAATTAAATTAGCCCATTAAAAACTAACCTAACTCATTAAGTAAAAATAAATAAAAAATTCAGAAAATAAAATAGAAAACAACAAAGAAAGAGAAAGGGTCATGAATAATTATTAATGAGAAAAAAAAGGTGAGATCCATGTGACACTAAAAATCTGTTTGACTAGTTCAAAATCGAATAACACTCAATTAATAATATTAAAAAAAAAATAAAGAAACCAACGGTTACTGCAATGTATCCACTCCCATTATTTTTATTATTTTATTTTTAAAAAATTAATTAATGTTGTTGAATGAAAATAGGAAAATAAATGTGACAAGTTCCAACCCCTATCTCTCTACTTCCATCGTTTTCTTTCTTCTATTTCAAAACACGAAGAAAACACCCTCCACAAAAAAAAATCAAAACAGATTCAGATCCATCGTCTTCCCAAATGAAAGAAAGAAAAAAAATTATACCTCTTCTGATCTCACGCTTTCCGTTTTGCCTTTCCCGTAGCTATCTCCCTTCACTGCGGTTGTGCTTTTATTCCACTTCTTTTAGCGATTTTGATTGGGATTAAGTGGTGATGGTGTGAACGAGGTGCGAACGAAGATGATGCAGGCGGAGGAAGGTTTTGCTTGTGGGTACGAAGGGTGATGGAGGTAGGTTTGAAGGTTATATGAAGTTGGTGATTCGAGTTGAAGTTAATGAAGAGGAATGGAGATTGTTGTGTAATTTGAGTTGTTGCAAAAAGTGGAGAGAACAATATGGAAGGTCGGTGTTTGAGTGATGGTTTTGTTGGGAGAAGGTTAATGATGAACTTTGGTTGAAGGTTGACGGTAGTACCGAAGGTTGAAGGTAGGGAGCTGTGCAAGGTTAGCTTGAGGCGGACTTGGAGATGGAAGTTAACAGAGTGTTAAGGTTTGTGATTTTTTTTAGAGAAATTATGTTGTTTTTTCTTTCTTCCCAATCCTCAGAACTCTTCCTCTTTTTATTGTCACTTCCTCTCTTTTTTCTTGAATTTTTTTTCATGCTGTTATGTTGTTGTTATCCATTGCAGATGGTGGCAACAGGAATTTTGTTTTGGAGTGGAGGTGATAGCAAAGTGTAGGTCTGTGTTTATGTGAGCAGGTCGGTCAAAGTTTTTTTGCTGAGGCAATGAATTGTTGATGTTCTATTGATACAGGATGTTAGCAGGTCTGTGCGTCTCAAGATGTGCAGTTTTGTCAAGGTTGCATTTTGGTGAATATGGCAGTGTGTAGTGGTTTTCATGTACCATGTTTTTGGAGCTACATGGTAGCAGCGTCACTTTCGTGCAAGTGGGGCCATTGGTCTTGATTTTTTCTGTCATCACTTTTTGAATTTTTTTGTAATTTGATTGTAACAAAAAAAATGCTAATGGGCTTAAAAAGAAAAGACAATGGTTTTTGTTATTATTTTTGTGTGAATTATGATGGACTTGGATCTTGTGACATTTGGATGGACAAAGGTTTGTATACAAAAATGATAGAACGGTTTGTGAAAAAAGTGATAAAATGGTTGGTATATATAAAAGATGAGTGATATTAGAAATTGAATAAGGAAGATGGATTACTAGATAAACTGAAAAGCAAAGTAGAACAATGGGTATTGAAAATGGAAACGGATATTGTGAATTGAATTGACAATGGAATTTGGATAATGGATAGTAAAATGGATGGTAAAGAAAAAAGGAATGAAGTGGATTGAAAGAAAAAGATTTGGAAATGGTTTAAGAAAAAATATGGATAATTGAAATTGAATTGAAAAAAGAAAATAAATGTAAATCAAGTGGATATGGTTTTGAAACTTGGATATGGAATGAAAAGTGGATATGGAAAATTGGATAAAAAACGTGAATCGAATAATGGTTATGGGAATGGATATTTATAAAATGAATGGATATTTATATTGGATAATGAGATGAAATCACAACGGATATGGAAGTGGTTAAAAAAAATGGATATTTGGATTCAAAAGTGGTTTAGAAGAAAAAGGATGTACAGAGGTCGTTTATACACAGGTAGGACAAATTTGGGGTATGACAGATGCCCCTATCTAATTGTCTTGAACCCGAGAAAATCAACTGCTGTATGACGTTCATTTTTAGGGTAGAAGTCAATTAGATATAAGAAGACCCCAAAATTTGTCTGACCAGAGGTAAAATGTTATAGAGCGAGAGCTGACAGAATGAGGCAGCGGTGTCCAAATTGAACAAAATAACTTGAGATCCTTTGGGTCGTCGAAGCAGTCCCTTATCCATTAAGGTTCCTCGATGATACCAAAGCAATATCTCTGAAGTAGATTTGCTGGGGGAGAATTGTTGAGCAAGATTCCTGTCGGAGGAGATGCACTGGCTTTGCAGGGGGGAGCTCATAAGAAACTTTCTAGGATATCCTCTGCTTGGGGAGCAAAAATAGTAACAGCTGCTGGGGATTGTCATTATCAACTGCACGGTTGAGAAATGACTTGTTGGGGGATAGAATTCCTTGAGCACATGCGGGGTACCAACTCTTCTTAGAAGAATACTGCCGACTTTGATGGATGACCGGCCAAGATGCTTGCGAACTGATCCTGGATCCTGCCATGATATGATGTTGGGGATGGATATGCCATGCATACAGGAATGCAAATGAACTTGTTTATTTATGAAATGCATATGGGAATGCAACTGGCTTCATTTCTGGTTTCCAAAGAAGGATTAATGGGGGTTAGATGGAGCAAGGTGAAAGACTCACAGGAAATACTGACATATCAACTCAGGGGTTGAGAAAAGGAAATACTATCGACTCGGGGGTCAAGAAACATTAAGATAAACTGTCGTCAACTCGGGGGTTGAAAGAAAGGTAAATATAAATTTTCGTCAACTCGGGGGTTGAAAGAAAGGTAAAGGTAATATCGACTCGGGGGTCGAGGAAATAAAGACAATATCGACTCGGGGGTCGAGAAAATAAAGGAAATATCGACTCGGGGGTCAAGAAAATAAAGGCGAGGTAATCTATCAACTCGGGGGTTGAAGGAAATAACAAAATATCAACTCGGGGGTTGGGGAAATAAAGACAATATCGACTCGGGGGTCAAGGGCAAAGATAAAGGCAATATCGACTCGGGGGTCGAGGAAATAAAGACAATATCGACTCGGGGGTCGAGAAAATAAAGATAACAATGACTCGGGGGTCAGTACAAGCAATAAGATGTCAACTCGGGGGTTGAAGATGTAATAATGATATCGACTCGGGGGTCGAGAAACTAAGGCAATATCGACCCGGGGGTCCATAAAATAAAGACAATATCGACTCGGGGGTCGAGGAAGATAAAGATAACAATGACTCGGGGGTCAGGAACAAAACAATATATATCAACGCGGGGGTTGAGGAAGGAAATAGGTTATGTTATGTATGCATATGATGCTTGTATGTTGTATGTGATGCATATGCGAATGCAAGCAGGTTATTGGTTTTATGAAGGAAGGTGCCAGCAGGGTGGACTTTTGGTAGTTGCCAAGCAAGGTTGGACTTTTGGTAGTTGCCAATATGAATTGGACTTTTGGAGGTGCCAAGCAGGGTTGGACTTTTGGTTGATATAAAGGATTTGATTTCCCGACACTTAGTATCTGATAGTGCCATTATCCGAGGATAGCTGTGGATGCTCTTGGTGCCTCAAGTTTGATCCTTTGCAGAAATTATGTACTTGGTTCATAAGAGGACTCCACTTCTAGCTGATATGCCATAAATGGTTGTATGAGCGCAGCGACGTAACCAATGCATGTTGATTGCGTGAGCGTAGCGACTTATCCAATGCATTATGATTGTGCATTTGCTCTTCCCCAAGGCTTTTAATACTTGTTGAACTCAAGGGTCGCTTAGTGCATGACGTGGCCGGCTTGACCAACTTGATTGTATGAAGGGAATCTGCCCCTGTCTGGAGGGTAATGAGATGATTTGCCCCAGTGTCTGGATCAGTGCTCTGCCACTGTGTCTAGATTTTGCAGCGGTCTGCCCCAGTCTTGGCTTTTGCAGCGGTCTGCCCCAGTCTTGGCTTTTGCAGCGGTCTGCCCCAATCTTGGCTTTTGACAGACGTGCCTCAGATTTACTAAGTACTGCTTTGAAAGACTTGCCCCAGATTGACAAGGTTGTGAGATAGCCTCGATTCGAGTCAGTGCTAACGAATGCTCAAATTTCACTCTGACTGCACTTTGTTGGAATTTCTAAAATATCAAGTACTGATTTGCAACTAAAATTGATCATTCAAAAATGGTAATTTTAATGCGACGTTCATGCAAGTTTTGAAAAATCATTTATTGGAATGGTGTGAAAGTGTGTGACGAGTGGACCGTTAGTCCAAACGCAGTGCTGATTTACTGGTGTGTGAGATATAGCAAGAATATGACACCAACTTAGAAGATTAGCAAATATGTAGGAGTCAGTTTACGCAACCTTGCTGTAGTATGCTTTCAGAATAAACCCCGCCTCGATTAGGTCTTTTGAGGGTTGTAACATGGTCTGGTTCACGGTTATAGAAACAAAGGAAATAAGGCTCAAATTTTGATTTGTACCCACCCTTACTTCGTGATGATCTCCAGTCCTACGTTCAGTTAAATCGACACCCGTATTTAGATTTTGACGGTGTAAGAATGGAGATGAAGGTTCAAGATTCGCTTGAGATGGCAGTCATCTTATTTTGTTTTTGATGGATGTCAATGACCTTTTGAGTTTTTGATATGGTGGTCACTGAATCTTATTTTGTTTTTGTTTGACAATTCAAGGACCTTTTTGTTTTTCTATTTTTGATCCCTGATTTTGCATGGACTGATTTTATTCTACGAGTCCATCGGGATTGCCCTAACTTTTGCCTAAGTCTCCCTTTTGAGGTGTTTGACTTAGCGGGCTCTTTTTTTTCTTTTTTTTATGTAAGACTTGTGACTTCCAAGTCAGTAGTCGTTGAAGAACAACCATCATAACTTCTGGATTTTGCATGATGTCTTCGTCACCTCAGGACGTGTACGAAGAATATGGAGTCAGATTAACTGAACACTACCCTGCCCCTGGTTGAGTGTAAGGGTTTGAATATCCGAAGGAAACTTCTGTTTCTCGGCTCGAAGTGGTGAACTATGGATTAACTCCTTATCTCTCCAGTGTATAGGAATTTGAAACAATGCATGTACATCCTTGGCAGAATTCCATCCGAAAGCATACCATCAGCAATTATGGGTATCTCGTTTTCTTCATCCTCCCTCCAATCTTTGCTAAACAACAATTTGGTAAAGAAAGTGAATGAGAGGTATATAGATGAACATTTTTTTGTTTTTTTATAAAAGGGAAGAAAATGTGAGCGAATGCGACGTGATTAGTTCAAAAAAGGCATGATCACTTCATTAATATTACCAGTAATAAACAACAATGTCTAAAAGCAAATAGCACATAACAAAGAAGAAATACAAATGCATAGAAATGATATGATCTAAAAATTGCCAGCATTGGGGACTGGGCTTTTCTTTCTTGAACCACTGTTGGACTAGCATTCTTGTTCATCGAGACCACTATGATAGCCTTCTTCACACCTACTCTCAGCAACTTCTTCCATAACATGGGCGGATGGACCCACCCGATCAAGTGAAGGATTAACGTTGATTTGAAGACCTCGAGGCGTAAATGAGATTAGCTTGGACTCAATCAGATCTTGGATCTTGTTTTTGAGCTGTTTGTAATTCTCAGTTGAATGCCCCATGGCGCCAGCATGGTATCCACATCGTGCATTGGCGTCGAAGCCTGGTGGGTATGGAGGAATAACAAGATCCAAGCCCATTGGCACTATTAACCCACTACTAATCAAACATGGCAATATATGACTGAATGACACTGATAGTTGATCAAAATGCCTTTTTGGTCTTTGATTATAGTAGCGTCGGGGTTGCGAAGAATGTTGTTGTGCAATCTGTTGTTGACGAGGGGGAGCTCTATTGGCAGGAGTATATTGACCATGTGGAGAGAGTTGAATCGCACAGGGAGGCCTACGGGATTGCTGACTTTGAACATTTGAGATGCTTGGGTATTGAGGATAAGGTACCGGAGACGGAGCTTGTGAAGTGTCCCAAATTGCATTGATTTCATCCTCCACTTCCTCTTGAGAACTGACAATGGATTCAGTCTCTCTAGCTTGGATGCTCGAGGCGTCTAGGATCTTTCCACTTTTGATATGACTCTCAATTCGTTCTCCTACTAAAACCAAGTCAGAAAAGTTTGATGTCCCATTGCTCATCATTTTTTCTAGGTATGGGCCTTGCAAAGAATTTATGAACAGGTCAACCAATTCTCTATCTAAAAGCGGTGGTTGAACGCGAGCAGCTACCTCTCTCCATCTCTGAGCATACCCTCTAAAGGATTCATTCTCCTCTTGAGATAAGCCTTGCAACTGTATGCGGTTGGGAGCCATGTCAAGATTGTATTGGTATTATTTCACAAATGCGTTGGCTAAGTCCAACCATGACTGGATATGGCTACTCTGTAGCTGCATGTACCAACTCAACGATGCCCCACTCAGACTGTCTTAGAAACAGTGGATCATAAGTTTATCATTGAGAGCATTGGAGATCATAAGTTTGGACATGTTTTTAGGCGAACGAGAGTTTAGGTCGCATCCTAACTGCTAAACATTGGCTAGTCTGCTCGCTAGGGGAGGCTGAAGCACGAGTTCATATGCGCGAAAGAATGGCTTAAACAATGTTCTTTGGGAAAGGTGTTTGAGTTGTGGATTAAGTATGTTAGGATTTGATTTGAGAAAAGAATTTGATATGCGTATGTTTTAGGGTTTCGGTCGCACGTGGGCGAGGAAAGGAGTAGTTTTGATCGTATTGGATGTTTTAGAAGCAACAATTGCTCACACGCGAGTAAGAGAACTCGTACCCAAGCAATAGGTGAAAATTTCTCACACACGAGTAAGAGAACTTGCACACAAGCAATCGACGAATTAAGGTTTATGTCTTTTAGAAGTGTCAATTATTCACACACGAGTAAGAGAACTCGCACTCAAACAATTGAGGAGAAAGATCAAAGACTTGACCCCCCTCACGCCACCTTTTAGAAAGTTGTGTTTCAATATATGATTAAGTATATTAAAGAGTTTGATTAAGAAAATAATTTGATCTGCGTGTGTATTAGGGTTTCGGTCGCACGTGGGCGAGGAAAGGAGTTTCATTCGTATAGGATGTTTTAGAGGCGACAATTGTCCACACACGAGTAAGCAAACTCGCACCCAAACAATTGAGGAGAATGGTCAAAGAATCGACCACCCTCACTTCGCCTTTAATAAAATGTTTAAGTACGGATTAAGTGTTTTGATAATTGGATTTGAAAAGATTTGAATGTGTCGCTCCCGGGATTTTCATCCTAGTACAAACGCGAAAGTGGCACCGAAACAGAGTCGCCAACAATGTGTATTTATCCCAAGAGAGGGAAAGGAAACACCGCGTAAACCTGAAGGGAAGGAAAAGCATGGTCTTGCGACCAAGAGAACTGGGTTCGGGAGTCGGTTACGTGAGAGGAAGGTATTAGCACCCCCTCACGTCCATCGTACCCGATGGGATCCACGCCTGCTTGTCTCGATCAAAGGGTGTCATCGTCTGGAGCTCCACTGCTGCTGGAAAGGGAAAGGAACAAGAAAAGGAAAAAGAAAGGAGAGAGAAAGAGAAACAAATGTAGGGAAAATAAAAGAAGTGCTCGAATGGGCCCTACCCCACTGCCTACGTATCTCATCGGGAACATGAGAATCAGAGCGACGTAGTTCCCCTAACTAGGGAAAAATTGTTTGTGTTTTTTAGAGAACGACTTACGTTCTAGCTCAGGTGTTGCAGGCTCGCCGGTCCGAGTGCGTTACCATCTTGCAAGAGAACGAGTAGGAGCACGTTCGTACGTTGAGAGTGAGTGAGATGAGAAAAGAATTCCCGAAGGAAAGACGTTATTGTCTGTTTTGAAGTTTTTTTAACAAGAAGTGTCTTTTATTATTGTTTGTAACTTGCATTGAACCAAAGTCTCAAATATAGGAACGAATACTTCGCGCATCGTCCCCAACAGGACGTACACTAGGTATCCTAGAAGAATGAGAGGAAGCCCCTCGTTCCCCACTTTCCCACATAGAAGGGTCGAGCGCAATACACGTTAACCTTTATTGAGTGTCTTTTACTTTTATTCTTTGAGATGAGGAGAGAGAAAATGCAAAGGAAAACTCTAAAGGGAAACTAAGAGTCCTAATGTTATCATGCATGGATGTCCTAAGGTTAGTGAGGTTTAAGAGAAAAGTCTAACTAAGACCAAATGTTAATCCTACTCCAAGCTTAATCAAAAATTAAGTTGGACTAGGTAGCTCTAAGGGGAAAAGAATCCAAGACTTGAACAAGTCTTGAGATTCATGGGATGAGAAAGAGTGAAAAAGAAAGGAGCATCTCAAATGCTAAAGCAAACACAAGTATGAAAGCTTAAAAGAGGAAGGAGAAGTTAGTTGTTAGTGTGCTCGCCAAGGATAGGGATCCTCATGCCTACGTATCCTCAATCTATCCAGAGAGAGGAAATCAGAGCGTCTGTAGTTCGTGGCACTACGGAAGAAAGGAACAGTCTCAATCGCAAGGGTGCGAGAGAAAAGAGAGGAGTCTAACTAGTCTCAATCGCACGAGTGCGAGAGAAAAGGGGAAGCTCTGTCCTACAAGTTATCTTGCAAAATGGCCCTAAGGTCAGGATCAGGAGGGGAGTCTATCTAATGTTAGCATGCTTGGATTGAGAGCCTAATGTCTATCCTACTCCGAGCTTAATCAGAAATTAAGTCGGACTAGGAGCCTTAAGGGAGCATGTGAATACAGAGTAATCAGCAAGTAAACACAAAGCATCACAATCACAAAAGAAAGTCAAGCAAGAGGAAAGCCAAATATTTAATCAGAAATTAAGCATCAAAATCATGGTCAGAACAATTAATCAAAATAACCAAGTTAGAATTAAAAATCAAGATTAAATTCTAAATAAAAAGAGTTAATTAAAATAAACCTAAAATTAAATCAAGTTAAATCTAATCTAATTCTATTTCTATAAAAAAAACAATTAATTAAAACCAAAATTAAAAGTTAATTAAAAATTAGAAACAAGATTAACTCTAAAAAATCTAATTCTAAAATTAATATCTAAATCTAAAGAATTAATGTCTAAATTTAAAATTAATAAGAAAAGAAATAATTTCTAACAAAAACTAAATACAAGTTAAAAGAGGGGGCGCAGCAGATTATGGGATTGATCAGAATTGGTGTGGGCCGCAAGCTTCAGGCCCAATGATCCTGTTCCAAGGCTGGGGGTGAGGCGAGTGTAATAGGGCGTGTGAAAGGTGAAATCGCATGGGCCTAAGGCCCATTTCACCACAACATTGAGAACTCAGCTTTCTCTAAAAAACCTAGAGGACTTTATCCATGCGCCGTTTCATCCAACTGATGCTTCACCCTGTTCACCACTTCCACTCTCAATTCATCTCCTTTGTCACCATCTTCATTCAGCCGTGACCTCCATCATCTCTTTCTTCGCAAAAATTACTCGCCGCCGTCACGCCGTTCGAAACTTTGTCGCCGGCCATCGTTTCCGTCTAACACCTTCCCTTTTTTATTTTTTTCATTCGCTTCATAACCCAAATCGCTGCCGGAAAAGCCGACGTGAATTAACAGAAACCGAATATCGTAACACAACAATCGTCGAGTCGGAGTCTAAATACCGATCGTGGATTCAGAAACGCAACCATTACATTGCAAAATCAACATTAGAGGTGAAAAGACCATACCTGAGCGACGATGGTATCGATGGTGAGGACGATCGTCGATTCGACCGCACGATAGAACGCTCCAGGTAATAGTTTTCAATAGCTCTTGAATTCTACTACGGTTTTCAATTCACATTCATCTTCTACGTCTCGCTTCTTCTTCTTGCTCTGCGAAGGTACTGATGCGTGAGTTATAGGTTGTTGTTGATTCCTTTGTTGAAGTTTGCAGGTTATATGGTGATGCCACGAAGATTGAAGGTCGACGACTTGTGGCGGTTTTTGTTGCAGGTGTGTTTAGGCGAGGAGAATATTGAAGAAATGGAGTGTGTTTTCTTTTTGAGTGATTTCTACAGAACATGAATTTGAGGAGAATTGTAGAACGAATGGTGAAGAGGGTATGGCTTGTATGAGGAGTAAAGATGAAGCTGATATGTGTGTTTTGTTCCTCATTTGCATCTGAGAATTGCAGCCCTTATATCAGCAGTCAAGGAGGGTAGAATAGTATTTCATAGGAAATTCTGTTACCATTTGTGCTGTGAATTCTCCTTCTCTTTAAAACCAAAATCAAAACTTGTGTATTAAGTTTTTGAATTGTACAATTGCAGCAGGCTGGCAGGGGTTTTGGACTGGTGTGTAGGTCTGTGAGGGGTTGTACAAACTATAATAGGTCTTGTCGCGCATGGGAGCATGGTTGGTGCGTGGGAAAATAAGTGGTATTGTGGTGGTGAGGTACATGGAGCTTGGAGTCACATGCTGAAATTTCAATTGAAATCAAACTTGTTTATTATTATTTTTTGGTTTTCTTTTGTAATGGACAATGGATATCATAATGGGCTTTGTAGAAATGATATGGTTTTGGTAATATTTTGTGGAGGAAAGTGATAAAAAAGGTCTTGGATATTTAAAATGGGTTTAGAAAAATGAATTAAATTGAAAGGTGGATAATGGATAAAAAATAAAAAATGATTATTTAGAAAAAGATGTAAATTGGATGGAAATGGGTATTTGGAAGTTGATTTGGATATTGAGAAATGGATATTGGTTATTTGAAATGGATATGGATTAAAATTGGATAAAAATGGATAAAATGAATTTGGACATGGTTATGTAATTAAAAAAGAATGGTTAATGAATGGAATTTTGTAATGTAGATTTGAAAAAAACAGTTCAATGAGGATAATTGGATATTAATTGGTAAATTGATATGTGGATAAAGTGGATAAAAAATGGATTTGAAATTAGAAATGGTTTATGAACAAAAGAAAAGGTAAGTGGATAAAAAATGAAAATGGTTTATGGATTAAAAACAATGAGTTTGGATATGGATTATGGATAGAAAATGGATAACCAACTGAATTCAAAACCAATCACCAACTTTCCACAAGCCTCTGACAAAATAGTCACAGCTACCACTGAACAATCTGGCCACTCACATGATCCACTGGAGAATCTCAACTGATAAACAATCCACAAGCTCAAATTTGAACAAGAACTCTAATTCTCTTTGAGACATACACCCTGATTCACACAAATGAAATGCTGGCCCGATGCTTTTGATGCCTCCTCTGAATAAGAAAACCTCTGCACCTCTGAATACCAACGACAAGAAAACCCCTCGATCTCACGTCTTAGGAAACCAATGCATTTATGATTATGAGTTATGACCTAAAGATGCAAAATGAGAAAGAAACATAAGCCAGAAAAAGGTAGGGCAAATTTTGGGGTGCTACAGCTGCCCCTATTCAATCAACTTGGACCTGAAAGGGTGATAGCAACGGCTTTCAGACATTCAAGGTACAAGGTGATTGGATACAAAAAGAACCGCAAAATTTGCTAACCGCAAGGAGAGAAAATATAAATGGAGCCCAGTCACACTTCGTCAAAGGGATTTGAGGGAAAGACAAAACCTGGAGAACCACATCGTCAAAGGAGTTTGACGGGAAGAAAAATGGAAACCCGGCCGAAAGGAAACACGTCGTCAAAGGGGTCTGACGGAAAGAAGACTCGTTCGAAGGAAGCACATCGTCAAAGGGGTTTGACGGAAAGAAGACTCGACTGAAGGAAGCACATCGTCAAAAGGGTTTGACGGAAAGAAGACTCGTCCGAAGGAAGCACATCATCAAAGGGGTTTGACGGAAAGAAAACTCGACTGAAGGAAGCACATCGTCAAAGGGGTTTGACGGAAAGAAGACTCGACTGAAGGAAGCACATAGTCAAAGGGGTTTGACGGAAAGGAAACCTGACCGAAATGTCGTCATCAAGGGGTTGATGGACAATGAATGGTCGAGGGTAAGATCGACGTATGATCTACGACTGAAAAGAAAGGTAAGCAGCGGGGTTGATTGTAATGTCTGCTGGGGGTAATGTCACCGTCTTGACTGGAAATTGATTCGGGCTTTCGCGCAAGGTACCAAATCTGGCTTATGCTTCTCATGCATATGTTTGAATTTTCTTTCTATGGCGTAATGCTCCATACAAAATAGAAATGCTACGCATTTGAGGATGAAATGCAAATATGCTTACTATATGCAGAAGGACCCCTCCAGCAAAATAAATACTGAAGAGAAGAGGCCAACTCCGATGGGGATAACAACTGAATCGCCTTCAGGGTCATAACTGCTCGAGATCCGAACTAAACCCCCACTCTGCAGGAAAGTATGAATAACAAACTTCTGTTGGAGGAAACATCCCAGGAATCTTGCTGAAGAAAAGTGCCAATGACACTCAACCTTTGACTTGTCGGGGAACGCTAACCATCACCCAAAAATATGCTTGGGGGACAATGGTTGATGATATCAGCTCTGCTAGGGGACAAGATCAGACTTGGTCCTCTGTTGGGAATCTACCTTCTACCCTTATTCTGTTGGGGAGACGAAAAAATTTACAGCAAACTGAGGAAGCACAAATCCAATACTCACAACACTCTTATCCTGTACGGTAATATGAACTCTCGCTGAATAAAACTCTGATGGGAAGAAAAGCACTGGAGGGATGTCTTTTGAACGACACCAGACGACTACTGGCTTGCCACACTACGGGTGGACTTTTGCAGCTGAGATGCCATACTACAGGTGGACTTTTGCCAATCTACGGTTGGACTTGCTGAGATGCCACACTACGGGGGACTTTTGCCAATCTACGGTTGGACTTGCTGAGATGCCACACTACGGGGGACTTTTGCCAATCTACGGTTGGACTTGCTGAGATGCCACACTACGGGGGACTTTTGCCAATCTACGGTTGGACTTGCTGCTGAATTGCCACACTACGGGGGACTTTTGCCAATCTACGGTTGGACTTTACCTTGCTTTGCCACCCTTGGATGGACCTTTTGCCAATCTACGGTTGAACTTTCCAATGATTTGCCACCCTTGGATGGACCTTTTGCCAATCTACAGTTGGACTTGAAAAATTTGCCACCCTTGGATGGACCTTTTGCCAATCTATGGTTGGACTTTAAGAATTTGCCGCCCTTGGATGGACCTTTCGCCAATCTACGGTTGGACTTTAAAAACTCCAAAATTGGATTACTCTCTGCATCCGCGTCAAACATCTCTGCTGACTCTGCTGAGGAACAATGGTCAATGATTTGATCTTGGAGACTCCTGAAAGGATAATATCTCTGCTGGAGAATGAAAGGACAATCTGTCTGCTTCGAACTGTAAAATTTGCCAAAAATAAATTGGACTTTGAAATATGATGAAATAAGGATTCTGCCAGGAATTACTTCATCTGCTTAGGGCTGGATTCTGGTCACAGCAACTCCACTGGGGATGAGAATTTCTTTGCATGACATCTTGCTAGGGAGGAAAAGGTCATTAAAACTCTGCTTGAGGATCTATCAAACCTGAGATCCTTTGCGGGGAGAATCAACCTTCTAACCTGGCTTGGGAAAGAGTATACTATCACTCTGCTGAGGAAGAGACTTTGTTGATCAATAAGCCTTTGTGGGGACAAAACCACTCAGCTGGGGAATACTGTTGACAAGATTCAACACTGAACTCTGTGGGGAAACCAACACCAGATATTCGATCTTGCTGGGAATCAAGGCTACTCTGTCGGGGATATACAAATCCTGGTTATAACATGTCACTGCAACTTGCTGGGAAAGAGTCCCTAGACATCTGCTGGGAAACCCAAAGCAACTCCATGGTAGTCTACTGAGGAATAAGACTGTTGAGTCTCAGGATAAGTGCCACAATGCCTCATGTTAGGCGAACTTTCTGTTTGACGATTCCGTTGGGGATGATGAGTTTACCACAAACTCTGTTGGGGAGAACCGATTTGAAGCGTCTCGTGCTGGGGAATGCCTTTTGAGAGGATTTTACAGAAGACCAAACGTCCTCAAACTCTACTGGGGATAATAGATTGGGAGCATCTCCTGCTGGGGAAATTCAATATGCCCCATGCTTGGGAAGGTCAACAACTTGCTTCCTGCCCCATGATACAAGACTTATCTGAAGAAAACGTCATAAGAGGATTTTACAGAAGATTGAGCATCTTCAAACTCCTGGCGATTTCACTGGGGATTGACCATCAACTTCGGTGTCTGCAAAGCAGCTCTATTGGGGAATTCATAACCGCTATCGACAAAAGGGTGACCAGTGAACCCTCCCCTAAACATGATTGCCCCAGTCTTCTGCGTGGGAATAAGTGATTACTCGTCTAGGAGAGAAATGGCCCATGCTCTTGAAATGGCTTCAATCTTGCTTTTGAGCCTGGTATGAGACTGCTTTCTGCAAGCAAAAGGATATGCACGTATGCCCCGTGCTGGATATGACTTCTGCAACTGAGAAAATCCAACTCTGAACCATCACTTGTTGGGAGAAAGGTTTCGATGCATGATTTATGAAGCCTGCTGAAAATAGGGGACTACAAATGCCTTGGGTTGGAATGCCCCATTGTTTCAAACCTTTTGGCTGACTGACTGCATATGCGTGAACAATAGTTTTTCTTTCATTTGCCCCAGACCAACATGGTTCACCAAAAGAAATTGCCTCAAGAGGATTTTACAGAAGACTTGACATCCAACACATCTCAATGTCCTCAAACTCTTGTAGAGATTCGTCGGATCTCGAAGTAACTTGCCTCAGACTGTACGGTTTACAGAGAAATTTGCCTCGAGAAGATTCATGAACCATCTCATATAACCGTGAGATATTCTGCCTCAATACTCTGAACCCTGTATAGGCTGACCAGTCATCTGGATGGACTACCTTCTCATGCTCTTGGGATGGCCTGCCCCAGCCTTGAAATAATTTGTGCCCCTGTCTGGCTGATCTGTGAAGGAGTACCTTTAACTGACCGACTTTCGAGAGATTTGTCGAATCTCGACCTGATTGCCCCAGATTGGCTGAATCTTGGAATGAAATGCCCATTTGATATGACTTGCCCCTGCTCAATGGAGTATTCGGGCACTCTGCACTTATATTGATCAATCTTTTCATTGCAGAAACTTCCCTGATCAAGCGCTTACTCGCAAGTAAAATAATTCGTTTTGAAAATGACAATTTTAATGCAATGCATATGACAGTTTTGAAATCCAAGTCTGTTCACTGGAAAGAAGTTGTGACATATAGTGAATGAATCACTAATCAGAATGTCACTGATACCAACATGAATGGTAAGAAGATCCCTTTAGGAGTCAGGTTCGACGCGATCTTTACCGAAGTATGCTTTCGAAACAACCTTGCTTCAATTAGGTCTTTTAAAGGTTGTAACGTGGCCTGGTTCACGGTTCGAGAAAGAAAGGATATAAGGCTCAAAGTTTTGTTTTAACCCACCCATTCTCCTTGATGTTCTCCAGTCCTACGTTCAGCTAACTCGACATAAGCGCTCACCTTTCAACAAGGTTTATGAATATTATGAGGATAGAAATAACCCACACGGTTTTCGGAGTGACAGCCACCCCTTTTGCGTTTGGTGTCTGTAAACACACGACTTGTTCTTTATTTGAGGATTTTTTCTTTTTCCATTTTTTCGCTTTTTATTCTTTTGCTTTTCCCTGATTTTTCCTGGACTAACTCTTTTGTTTCGAAGTCCAGCGGGATGCCCTAACTTTTGCCTAAGCCATTTGTTTTCAAGTTTCGACTTAGCGGGCTTTCTTTTTTCTTTTGATTCTTTTTCTCTTTTTTTTTTTTAACAAATCATGTGACACTGGCTTGTCTGACTTGTTTGAAAGGGATGTGACTGTCTCATTCTTCGATTGGTGAGGGATAACCATGGATTTGATCCTCGAATTGAATGCTCGGTCAAATTAATTGACACCTACCCTGCCCCAGGTTAAGATTGAGGGTTTTTTCCGTTTTCAGAAAGAAACTCCTACTTCTAGGCTCAAAGGGGTTGACAAGGGATTATCTTCCTTATATCTCCGGTGTTTAGGGACTTGAAGCAATGCCTGTACATCATCAGCAAGGTTTTGTCCCAAAAGCATACCATCAGAAGTTCCGCGTATTTGAATTTCATCATCCTCCCTCAGATCCTGCTTAAACAAGGGTTAGATATCAATAAAGAAAATATGAGTGAACACAGACAGATTTAATCAAAACATGCATATTCATTTCATTATC
Source organism: Lathyrus tuberosus (assembly GCA_022829125.1). Taxonomy (NCBI): domain Eukaryota; kingdom Viridiplantae; phylum Streptophyta; class Magnoliopsida; order Fabales; family Fabaceae; genus Lathyrus; species Lathyrus tuberosus. The sequence goes on from JALAZF010000193.1 coordinate 7,382,200, forward strand.
ATTATCAACTGAAAACAGACGAGTTTTACAAATAAGTTTGCACTTTAACAGAAAAGAAACTACAAATGCAAAGAAATGACATGATATAAAAGACTGCCAGCTTCGGGGAACTGGGCCTTCCAAGCTTGACTTGCTACTGAACTAGCCATCTTCAGAATTGCTCATCGAAGTCAGTCTGATAATCATTTGCACAACTGCTCTCGGTGTCTTCTTCCATAACCTGAACTGATGAACCCGCATAACTGGATGAAGGAGACTTGTGGATCTGAATACCCTGAGGCGTGAATGAGAACATATTGGAGTCAAGCTGTGTCTGGACCTTACTCCTAAGCACCTTACAATCTTCAGTTAAATGCCCATGTGCCCAAGCATGGTAATCACAGCGGGCGTTGACATCAAAACCTGGTGGGTATGGAAAAGGCACTGGCTTCAATTCCTTCGACACTATCAATCCACCTCTGATCAAATCCGGCAACATCTGACTATATGACATTGGCAACTGAGTGAAATTCCTCTCTGGCTTCCTTGGTCTTTGTCGGGCGTGGTGACGCGACTGACGACGATATGACCGTTGATTCTGAGGAGGTCTCTGAATTGCAGAAGAATGTTGTCCCTGATATGAAGACCCATAAGACTGTTGACTCTGAACAATTGATATGTCTGAACACTGAGGACGAGGTGGTGAAGATTCCTGAATGAAACTATTTTCTTCCTCGAATTCTTCCTGAGAACTGACAACTGATTCATTTTTAATAGCTTGGAAGTTCGAGACGCCTTGGAGCTTTCCACACTTGATCAGACTCTCGATACGTTCTCCCACCATTACCAGGTCAGAAAATTTTGCTGCCCCATTGGCAACCATCTTTTCCAAGTACGGCCCTTGCAAGGTATCCATGAACAAATCAACCAATTCTCTATCCGAAAGTGGCGCCTGAACACGCGCGGCGAACTCTCTCCATCTCTGAGCATACTCTCGGAATGATTCATTATCTGCCTGAGACAAGTCTTGCAAATGCATTCGGCTGGGAGCCATGTCAAGATTATAACTGTACTGCTTTACAAAGGCGTTAGCTAGGTCTGACCATGATCGGATGCTACCACTCTCCAACTGCATATACCAATACAAAGATGCCCCACTCAGACTGTCTTGGAAACAGTGGATCATGAGCTTGTCATTGTCGACATGTGAGGTCATTCTTCTGCAGAACATCACCAAATGTAGCCTCGGACAACTATATCCTTTGTATTTCTCAAAATTCGGCATCTCAAACTTGGGAGGCATTACAAGACCAGGCACCAGACACATGCTCGAAGCATTCAAATCAAGTGTATCACGCCTCTCCAGGGCTGTAATCTTTTCCTCCAACACCCGGTATCTTTCGTCATCAATAGATCGTGGATCCTTAGGGTTCACCTTCGGAACTACCCCTTTGACATCTGGCACAGAGAAGGCAAAACTCTGATAATCTGCAGCATCAAGAGAAGAAGTATGTCCATCGCGGACGATGGTACGCTCATGTATAGCTTGATCCTCAACAGGGATTCGAACAGGCTGAGCTTGAGCAACATTGTTCGCTGGAGGTGGAATGACATTCCCAATCACAGAAGTCCTCTGAACATTGGCTTCTCCCCTATTCATGGTTGTCATAGCTTCCACAAGTTGATCTAACCGACTCTTCATCAATTCAACATCGGCCCTAGTTACAAACTGAGTCTGTTCCCCTGAATTCATGATGATCTCCCCAAAACCTGATTCACGTCTGATGAGAAAGTCTAGAAATCAAACTGCAGTTCAGATAAAGGATGGATGAGCTCACTGGTCTGGCCTGGAGAAGGATACGCAAAAAGATGCAAGATGCAAATGCAATGCAATATGAATGCAGCAGACACGGGATCAAAGCTTCCATATAATCTGAATAATCACTGTGCTGCTGACTGAATAAGCTCACAGGTCTGCTCTGAAGAGAATACCAGAATACCGGATGATCAGAATACCAGAATACCAGACTGATAAATCCACACTGATAAGAAAACCAGAATACCTGGCTGATAAGTTTGCACTGATAAGAGAACCAGAATACCAGGTAGGATGAAAGTCAAGGTTACCTGCAAACCTGTAAACAACCCGCCCCTCTCACATGTGGGTGCTAAGATCCTCAGTATCCCGGGCTCTCAGGTCAAGAAATGATGATACGTTCACCATTTCTGGTTTGGCATCATCACCAATCGAGGAGGCCTCAACTAATTCTCCAAAACGACAGATCCTCAGCTTCAGAGGTTTGAGAAGCAATAGCATATTCTGCCCGAAGGATACAATGCTACCGCCAATCAAAGAGGTCGTCCGCTGATTCACTATAAAAGGGGAATCCTATAGCAAGTTCCCAGCATTGGGTCCTCGGATCGAGAATGTGCAATGGGTTTGCCACAGAAAGTGGTCTGCCACTGTCACAACTCGGGAGGAGTGCCACAACTGAGTCCTCGGGAATGGTCTCCAGAGTCGACAATCCCTCAAGAGAATACCTACTGGCCTGTACCAACGCACAGTAGTAGGTAGCTCCTGATAGAACCTCGTCTGGTTGTGGGTCTCATGAACAACAATACATGGCCACCCCCATGCAAGCGTCACGACTATCCACTCTAAAACCTGTGTGTATGCTCGAGCCTGGGTAGTGGGCTCATCTCTCAGAACATCCCAACCCGCCAAACAGAAAGAAAAAAAAAACAGCCAGCATAGCGCAGTGATATCCAGTATGGCAGTAATGCAGTAAAAATGCGATAAAAATAGTAAAGCAGTAAAGTAAAAAAAACAGTACACAGCAATACAGTAATATACAACAAACAGCAAACACAACACTAGAATAAACACCCCATGAAAGAAAACAAACAAGCGCTAGGATTGACTCGCTAAGGAAACCAGAGATTCTGGGTAATGTCCCCAGCAGAGTCGCCAGCTGTCGCTCCCGGGATTTTCATCCTAGTACAAACGCGAAAGTGGCACCGAAACAGAGTCGCCAGCAATGTGTATTTATCCCAAGAGAGGGAAAAGAAACACCGCGTAAACCTGAAGGGAAGGAAAAGCATGGTCTTGCGACCAAGAGAACTGGGTTCGGGAGTCGGTTACGTGAGAGGAAGGTATTAGCACCCCCTCACGTCCATCGTACCCGATGGGATCCACGCCTGCTTGTCTCGATCAAAGGGTGTCATCGTCTGGAGCTCCACTGCTACTGGAAAGGGAAAGGAACAAGAAAAGGAAAAAGAAAGGAGAGAGAAAGAGAAACAAATGTAGGGAAAATAAAAGAAGTGCTCGAATGGGCCCTACCCCACTGCCTACGTATCTCATCGGGAACATGAGAATCAGAGCGACGTAGTTCCCCTAACTAGGGAAAAATTGTTTGTGTTTTTTAGAGAACGGCTTACGTTCTAGCTCAGGTGTTGCAGGCTCGCCGGTCCGAGTGCGTTACCATCTTGCAAGAGAACGAGTAGGAGCACGTTCGTACGCTGAGAGTGAGTGAGATGAGAAAAGAATTCCCGAAGGAAAGACGTTATTGTCTGTTTTGAAGTTTTTTTTAACAAGAAGTGTCTTTTATTATTGTTTGTAACTTGCATTGAACCAAAGTCTCAAATATAGGAACGAATACTTCGCGCATCGTCCCCAACAGGACGTACACTAGGTATCCTAGAAGAATGAGAGGAAGCCCCTCGTTCCCCACTTTCCCACATAGAAGGCTCGAGCGCAATACACGTTAACCTTTATTGAGTATCTTTTACTTTTATTCTTTGAGATGAGGAGAGAGAAAACGCAAAGGAAAACTATAAAGGGAAACTAAGAGTCCTAATGTTATCATGCATGGATGTCCTAAGGTTAGTGAGGTTTAAGAGAAAAGTCTAACTAAGACCTAATGCTAATCCTACTCCAAGCTTAATCAAAAATTAAGTTGGACTAGGTAGCTCTAAGGGGAAAAGAATCCAAGACTTGAACAAGTCTTGAGATTCATGGGATGAGAAAGAGTGAAAAAGAAAGGAGCATCTCAAATGCTAAAGCAAACACAAGTATGAAAGCTTAAAAGAGGAAGGAGAAGTTAGTTGTTAGTGTGCTCGCCAAGGATAGGGATCCTCGTGCCTACGTATCCTCAATCTATCCAGAGAGAGGAAATCAGAGCGTCCGTAGTTCGTGGCACTACGGAAGAAAGGAACAGTCTCAATCGCAAGGGTGCGAGAGAAAAGAGAGGAGTCTAACTAGTCTCAATCGCACGAGTGCGAGAGAAAAGGGGAAGCTCTGTCCTACAAGTTATCATGCAAAATGGCCCTAAGGTCAGGATCAGGAGGGGAGTCTATCTAATGTTAGCATGCTTGGATTGAGAGCCTAATGTCTATCCTACTCCGAGCTTAATCAGAAATTAAGTCGGACTAGGAGCCTTAAGGGAGCATGTGAATACAGAGTAATCAACAAGTAAACACAAAGCATCACAATCACAAAAGAAAGTCAAGCAAGAGGAAAGACAAGTATTTAATCAGAAATTAAGCATCAAAATCATGGTCAGAACAATTAATCAAAATAACCAAGTTAGAATTAAAAATCAAGATTAAATTCTAAATAAAAAGAGTTAATTAAAATAAACCTAAAATTAAATCAAGTTAAATCTAATCTAATTCTATTTCTATAAAAAAAACAATTAATTAAAACCAAAATTAAAAGTTAATTAAAAATTAGAAACAAGATTAACTCTAAAAAATCTAATTCTAAAATTAATATCTAAATCTAAAGAATTAATGTCTAAATTTAAAATTAATAAGAAAAGAAATAATTTCTAACAAAAACTAAATACAAGTTAAAAGAGGGGGCGCAACAGATTATGGGATTGATCAGAATTGGTGTGGGCCGCAAGCTTCAGGCCCAATGATCCTATTCCAAGGCTGGGGGGTGAGGCGAGTGTAATAGGGTGTGTGAAAGGTGAAATCGCATGGGCCTAAGGCCCATTTCACCACAATATTGAGAACTCAGCTTTCTCTAAAAAACCTAGAGGACGTTATCCATGCGCCGTTTCATCCAACTGATGCTTCACCCTGTTCACCACTTCCACTCTCAATTCATCTCCTCTGTCACCATCTTCATTCAGCCGTGACCTCCATCATCTCCTTCTTCGCAAAAATTACTCGCCGCCGTCACGCCGTTCGAAACTCTGTCGCCGGCCATCGTTTCCGTCTCACACCTTCCCTTTTTATTTTTTTCATTCGCTTCATAACCCAAATCGCTGCCGGAAAAGCCGACGTGAATTAACAGAAACCGAATATCGTAACACAACAATCGTCGAGTCGGAGTCTAAATACCGATCGTGGATTCAGAAACGCAACCATTACATTGCAAAATCAACATTAGAGGTGAAAAGACCTTACCTGAGCGACGATGGTATCGATGGTGAGGACGATGCGTCGATTCGACCGCACGATAGAACGCTCCAGGTAATAGTTTTCAACAGCTCTTGAATTCTACTACGGTTTTCAATTCACATTCATCTTCTACGTCTCGTTTCTTCTTCTTGCTCTGCGAAGGTACTGATGCGTGAGTTATAGGTTGTTGTTGATTCCTTTGTTGAAGTTTGCAGGTTATATGGTGATGCCACGAAGATTGAAGGTCGACGACTTGTGGCGGTTTTTGTTGCAGGTGTGTTTAGGCGAGGAGAATATTGAAGAAATGGAGTATGTTTTCTTTTTGAGTGATTTCTACAGAACATGAATTTGAGGAGAATTGTAGAACGAATGGTGAAGAGGGTATGGCTTGTATGAGGAGTAAAGATGAAGCTGATATGTGTGTTTTGTTCCTCATTTGCATCTGAGAATCGTAGCCCTTATATCAGCAGTCAAGGAGGGTAGAATAGTATTTCATAGGAAATTCTGTTACCATTTGTGCTGTGAATTCTCCTTCTCTTTAAAACCAAAATCAAAACTTGTGTATTAAGTTTCTGAATTGTACAATTGCAGCAGGCTGGCAGGGGTTTTGGACTGGTGTGTAGGTCTGTGAGGGGTTGTACAAACTATAACAGGTCTTGTCGCGCATGGGAGCATGGTTGGTGCGTGGGAAAATAAGTGGTATTGTGGTGGTGAGGTACATGGAGCTTGGAGTCACATGCTGAAATTTCAATTGAAATCAAACTTGTTTGTTATTATTTTTTGGTTTTCTTTTGTAATGGACAATGGATATCATAATGGGCTTTGTAGAAATGATATGGTTTTGGTAATATTTTGTGGAGGAAAGTGATAAAAAAGGTCTTGGATTTTAAAATGGGTTTAGAAAAATGAATTAAATTGAAAGGTGGATAATGGATAAAAAAGAAAAAATGATTATTTAGAAAAAGATGTAAATTGGATGGAAATGGGTATTTGGAAGTTGATTTGGATATTGAGAAATGGATATTGGTTATTTGAAATGGATATGGATTAAAATTGGATAAAAATGGATAAAATGAATTTGGACATGGTTATGTAATTAAAAAAGAATGGTTAATGAATGGAATTTTGTAATGTAGATTTGAAAAAAACGGTTCAATGAGGATAATTGGATATTAATTAGTAAATGGATATGTGGATAAAGTGGATAAAAAATGGATTTGAAATTAGAAATGGTTTATGAACAAAAGAAAAGGTAAGTGGATAAAAAATGAAAATGGTTTATGGATTAAAAACAATGAGTTTGGATATGGATTATGGATAGAAAATGGATAACCAACTGAATTCAAAACCAATCACCAACTTTCCACTAGCCTCTGACAAAATAGTCACAGCTACCACTGAACAATCTGGCCACTCACATGATCCACTGGAGAATCTCAACTGATAAACAATCCACAAGCTCAACTTTGAACAAGAACTCTAATTCCCTTTGAGACATACACCCTGATTCACACAAATGAAATGCTGGCACGATCCTTTTGATGCCTCCTCTGAATAAGAAAACCTCTGCACCTCTGAATACCAACGACAAGAAAACCCCTCGATCTCACGTCTTAGGAAACCAATGCATTTATGATTATGAGTTATGACCTAAAGATGCAAAATGAGAAAGAAACATAAGCCAGAAAAAGGTAGGGCAAATTTTGGGGTGCTACAGAATGTTTGTCGAGTTCGTGTGTTTTAAAGGCGTCAATTGTCCACACACGAGTAAGAAAACTCGCACCCAAACAATCGAAGAGAAAGACCAAAGACTCGATGCTCCTCACTTTTCACCTTATAAGGAATAATGTTTAAGTATGATTAAATGTTTTACACGGCAAGTGATTATAAAAAGGTTTGAATAGTGTATGAACAAAGAAAATTGTTAGATAAATATGAATATGATATGGCCAATATGAATAGTATGAATAAAAATATAATCGAGATAATATTTGACAGAAAATAAACAAGATAATGATTAATCGGGTGAATTGGGAAACAAAAGGTGACGACCTCGTCTTAATCAAGAACTCTAAAAAAGGTTCCATGATGTTTAAGACCTTCATTGATCGGAAATGAAAAGAATATAGTACAAAGTAGAATGTGAAATAAAATCGAAATCGAAGAGAAGTCTCATCTTAACCGACAAAGTCTGGTTTTAGATGTTCATCGACCCAAAAAAAATAAAAGGTAAAAGTGAAAAATAAAATCGGTCTCGTCTTAATCAAGATCTTTAATCTTAGATCGATAAACTATATTCTTTTACTTTCATTGACCGATAAAAAATAAAAAAGGTGGCCTCATATAAATCTAGATTTTGAATCGATTTCAATAAATTAACTTAATCAAGATTTTTTCATATCATCGGCCCAAAAATGAAATTAAAAAATCGAAAGTAAATCGAAGTTAAAGATCGAGGTAGAAATGAAAAGATAAATCAAGACATAAATTCTAAATAATAAATAAACTTGAAATCAATCAAAACCTAATTAAATTCTAGAAATAAGATATTTTGTCTTTTTAATATGGGTTAATACCTATTTTCCCCCCTGCCATATGGGCGTGTTTTGAAAAACCCCCCTGCGAAAAAAAAAGTTGCAAGACTGACCTTAACAAATTTTAAAAGTTTTGATTTAAACCTTTATCAGGCCACATCATCAAAAATGCTTATGTGGCAATCATTTATTTAATTTTTAATCGGAACATATTGCCACATCAATTAATTAGGACATGCATTGACTGTTTTACCCTCATCTTCCTCTTCCTTAGGGTTCTTCAACATGAAAACCTCACCTTGAATCATCCTGATACCCCTTAGATTCCATTAAGTAGAAGACTAAAAATTCATATTGAAACAGCACATAAACAAAATCCCACCTTTAAAGAAAATCTTCTTCTTCCTTACATCTCTCAACAACAACAAATCTTCACTGCTACTCACCACAATCTGAACCATCACCCCATATTTTTTTTACGAACAATACCGCCGCCTTCTTTGCTTTCCATTTCCAAACTACCTAAAAACCACCCCTAACACTTCCTCTTTTTCCATCATCATCACCATTGAATCACCCTCCACACAAACATTCGATTCACCACTACACTTTCCCAAACCACAACCAAATTAATTGGAATTCAACAACTCTCCGCTCACTACTTTCTCATTATCAATCTTCATCACAACTCACAGCCGCACCTGAAACAACATTTCACGCAAATCACACTATTCACCGCCGCGAAAGAGATACGAAAAGGGCGATTCCGCACCGCAAGGAGAGAACATCTGAGAGAGCGAGCATGACGAGAGACAGAGAAAAATGAGACGACGAAGGATGCGAGAACCGCGCGAGTGGAAAAGATATGAGAAGGGGTAGCATCGTGGAGAATATAAGGTTTTGAGATTTCCTTTTTTTAACGCTGCAGATGTTGTTTCTGGATAACCGATCGACCGTACGTTGTGGCTTTGTGTGTTACGAATGAAATTGAAGAACCCTAAGGAAGAGGAAGATGAGGGTAAAACAGTCAATGCAATTCCTAATTAATTGATGTGGCAATATGTTTCAATTAAAAATTAAATAAATGATTGCCACATAAGCATTTTTGATGATGTGGCCTGATAAAGGTTTAAATCAAAACTTTTAAAATTTGTTAAGGTCAGTCTTGCAACTTTTTTTTTCGCATGGGGTTTTTTCAAAACACGCCCATATGGCGGGGGGAAAATAGTTATTAACCCTTTTAATATTTATCATTTTTGTTCATTTTCAAATAATAATTAAGAATTATAATTCCTAAAACTAACACTAAAAAATTACTAACTAAAACTAAAACTAATTAAAATAAAACTAAATTAAAAACTAGACTAATATCTAATCTAATTCTAAAACCAATTCTAATTCTAAAATATAATAATTCTAAAGTTAAATATTAAAACTAATTCTAAAGAGACTAAATAAGTTAAAATCTAATTTAGACCAATTTGTTAAAATTCCAATTAATTCAAAATTCTAGAAAAAACTATCTAATGATATTCTGATTAAAGACTAACTTATTAAGGAAAACCTAATATTAAAAATAAAAAATAAAATAAGTGATTAATTTAGGTTATTAATTAATAATTGAAAACAAGACCAAATATTTAAAAGTACGTTAATATAATTTACATTTAAACTATAATTGGTAAAGAAAATAAAATCATACTAATCCCTACTATCCAAAAGTAAACTCGGTCAAATATACCCTTCTTATTTCTCAATTAATGCCAAAGATCTTGGGCAGTGAATTAGCACATGAAAATGGACCAAGAATTTATTAAAATTTATTTACAGTCGAGAATTAAGATAAAAAGAAATAAAAATTAAATTAGCCCATTAAAAACTAACCTAACTCATTAAGTAAAAATAAATAAAAAATTCAGAAAATAAAATAGAAAACAACAAAGAAAGAGAAAGGGTCATGAATAATTATTAATGAGAAAAAAAAGGTGAGATCCATGTGACACTAAAAATCTGTTTGACCAGTTCAAAATCGAATAGCACTCAATTAATAATATTAAAAAAAAAGAATAAAGAAACCAACGGTTACTGCAATGTATCCACTCCCATTATTTTCATTATTTTATTTTTAAAAAATTAATTAATGCTGTTGAATGAAAATAGGAAAATAAATGTGACAGGTTCCAACCCCTATCTCTCTACTTCCATCGTTTTCTTTCTTCTATTTCAAAACACGATGAAAACACCCTCTACCAAAAAAAAAATCAAAACAGATTCAGATCCATCGTCTTCCCAAATGAAAGAAAGAAAAAAAATTATACCTCTTCTGATCTCACGCTTTCCGTTTTGCCTTTCCCGTAGCTCTCTCCCTTCACTGCGGCTGTGCTTTTATTCCTCTTCTTTTAGCGATTTTGATTGGGATTAAGTGGTGATGGTGTGAACGAGGTGCGAACGAAGATGATGCAGGCGGAGGAAGGTTTTTCTTGTGGTTACGAAGGGTGATGGAGGTAGGTTTGAAGGTTATATGAAGCTGGTGATTCGAGTTGAAGTTAATGAAGAGGAATGGAGATTGTTGTATAATTTGAGTTGTTGTCACTGTTTTTTTGCAAAAAGTGGAGAAAACAATATGGTAGGTCGGTGTTTGAGTGATGGTTTTGTTGGGAGAAGGTTAATGATGAACTTTGGTTGAAGGTTGACGGTAGTACCGAAGGTTGAAGGTAGGGAGCTGTGCAAGGTTGGCTTGAGGCGGACTTGGAGATGGAAGTTAACAGAGTGTTAAGGTTTGTGATTTTTTTTAGAGAAATTATGTTGTTTTTTCTTTCTTCCCCCCTCCTCAGAACTCTTCCTCTTTTTATTGTCACTTCCTCTCTTTTTTCTTGAATTTTCTGTCATGCTGTTGTGTTGTTGTTATCCATTGTAGATGGTGGCAGCATGAATTTTGTTTTGGAGTGGAGGTGATAGTATAGTGTAGGTCTGTGTTTATGTGAGCAGGTTGGTCAAAGTTTTTTTGCTGAGGCAATGAATTGTTGATGTTCTATTGATACAGGATGTTAGCAGGTCTGTGCGTCTCAAGATGTGCAGTTTTGTCAAGGTTGCATTTTGGTGAATATGGCAGTGTGTAGTGGTTTTCATGTACCATGTTTTTGGAGCTACATGGTAGCAGCGTCACTTTCGTGCAAGTGGGGCCATTGGTCTTGATTTTTTCTGTCATCACTTTTTGAATTTTTTTGTAATTTGATTGTAACAAAACAAATGCTAATGGGCCTAAAAAGAAAAGATAATGGTTTTTGTTATTATTTTTGTGTGAATTATGATGGACTTGGATCTTGTGACATTTGGATGGACAAAGGTTTGTATACAAAAATGATAGAACGGTTTGTGAAAAAAGTGATAAAATGGTTGGTATATATAAAAGATGAGTGGTATTGGAAATTGAATAAGGAACATGGATTACTAGATAAACTGAAAATCAAAGTAGAACAATGGGTATTGAAAATGGAAACGGATATTGTGAATTGAATTGACAATGGAATTTGGATAATGGATAGTAAAATGGATGGTAAAGAAAAAAGGAATGAAGTGGATTGAAAGAAAAATATTTGGAAATGGTTTAAGAAAAAATATGGATAATTGAAATTGAATTGAAAAAAGAAAATAAATGTAAATGAAGTGAATATGGTTTTGAAACTTAGATATGGAATGAAAAGTGGATATGGAAAATTGGATTAAAAACGTGAATCGAATAATGGTTATGGGAATGGATATTTATAAAATGAATGGATATTTATATTAGATAATGAGATGAAATCACAACGGATATGGAAGTGGTTAAAAAAAACGGATATTTGGATTCAAAAGTGGTTTAGAAGAAAAAGGATGTACAGAGGTCATTTATACACAGGTAGGACAAATTTGGGGTATGACATAGTGCTTCACTGTTCTTGCATTCTCGCAATTTTCTTTAAGTATTCAAGTCCTTATATAGCCAGTAAAAGATTCGTTGAAGGGCCCATAAGGAATATCCTTGAGTGAGCTAACGACTTGAAAGAATGTCGTTACGCAGGGATGAAAATCGTACACAAAAGTTGTCCTTTGTACCACCAAATAAGGGTAGTGGAATGGAACTTTTGATACGTGTTATGTACTATTTTCCCACGTAAATGTTTGATCTTATCTTCTGTACATCAGAGGCTTCTGAATAGAGATGATTGAAGCATGAGTAGAAGAGTTGATTACTGGATCTTCAGAGTCTCGAGTCTTCAGAGTCTTCAGAACTTGTTCACCAGAACCTTGTCTTCAGAATCTTCAGCACCCAGTTTTCAGAACCCTTGGTCTTTAGAAACTTAAGTCTTCAGAGTCTTCAGAACGTTGTTCAGCAGAACCTTGTCTTCAGAGTCTTCAACACTTAGTCTTCAGAAACTCAAGTCTTTGGAATCTTTAGAACTTTGTTCAGCAGAACCTTATCTTCAGAGTCTTCAGCACTTAGTCTTCAGAAGATAACGACTTCAGAAACTTGAAGGCCTTAAGAAGTAAATCACCAGAGTCACGCTCAGAACCAGAATCCAAGAGAGCATTGCAACATCAACATATTTTCTTCTTAGAATCTTTCTGAATGTGAGTAGATCAGAAGCAGTCTTGCTTCTTTGGCGCAGAAGTGACTTTTGATCAAACCAGAGTGACGTTGCACATGGTCTCTATCAGAGTTAGAGCATTCTCTATTAGAGTCAGAGCTTGTTTGTTAATCCTTCAGAAAAACAAACGTTAGAGTACCAAAATTGTTCTCACACAAATACTACTTTGTTATTATCAAAACTTAGAGATATCCAGCAGAACCAAATCTTGTTCTAACACCACCTTCTTCATACACTTTCAAACCATTATTCTTCACTCTTCTTCATACCAAAGTGTCTTCCTTACCATAAAGAAAGGCATCCTTAAAGTGCTCAAAGGATCTGGGTAATGAACTCTACGGGAACAAAGCCTTGTCTTCATCATCAATCTTCACTTCAATATTCTCAAGATCATCGATAATCTTGTGAAATTCTATGAGCTGTTAACTATGGATTTGTTCTCCACCATTCGAAATGAATAGAGTTGTTGTTTCAGATACAACCTGTGAGCCAAAGATTTTGTCATATAAAATGATTCAAGTTTTACCCACATAGCAACCGCAGTTTGCTCCCTGGCGACTTTTCTGAGAACTTTATCCCCGAGGCACAAGATAATGGCACTCATGGCCTTATCCACCATCTCGGTCTTCTATACTTGTGTAAACCCTGGAGGCATCAATGCTTCACTCTTCAAAGCATCGATACACTTCTCTTGAATTAAAATTGCTTGCATCTTAATTTTCCATAATCCGAAGTCGTTGTTACCGAAAAATTTCTCGATCTGCCATCTACTAACCATGGTGCTCACTTGTCAACAATATCTCTTTGCTCCACGCTCACCGCGCCACTTGTTGTGAATCTTGTTGTGAATTACAACAAAATTCAATATCAATTTGTGAGGCAAAGAACAATAGCAACCAAAATAAATGGTTTTCAGCAATAATAATCCGTACACAGATAATATAACAGAATAAGGCAAGAAAAAATAGAAGATTTGTTTACTCAGTTCGATCAATCGATCTACTCTGGGGAGAGAGAGTAACTCTCTAATTCACTATACTCAGAAAGTTGTTACACGAGATTACAAATGAGTTACAAGAAAATAGCCTTCGCATTCAGGTTCCCAAGAGCAACCCTATTTTTTACCCAAGTGTTTCCCAACCTCTCCAACTCTCAATATATGAATCACTCAAACCTAAGGTGTAACAGTGTTTCACAATAACCTTAAACAACTCCAAAGGTTTCCCTAAACCTTTGCTTTTCTAAGGTTTTTCTTGTGAATAGCTAAAATCCTATGCTGTGCCTTTAAACCCTTACTCTCCATTGCTGGTGTAAACTCTAAGAGTGTCACACACCAAACATATAAGAGATACATATTTATAATAGCAAATACCCAACAAACAAAGCCCAAAATTACATGGATCCATGGACCGAATCGAAAAAGCCCAAAAACTCGAAAAACTATTCACCGCACGGACAACACTATTCACCGTACGGACGCCACTATTCATCCGTACGAATATCACTATTTATCCGTACGGGCGACACTATTCAGCGACCGCTTTTTTTTCCCCGACATTCTAAAACTTCCGATTTTCGCGGTAAATGTAATCTCTAAAATATGTTTTCTTTCTCTTCATCAACAAAGGTTTTAAGGCAAATTTACAACATATAATAACACTTCTTGTTGTTTTTAGTAATTAAACTTAAAGTAACTGCGAATTTTGAATATCACAATTCACCTCCCTCTTGTGATTGGAGTCACTTGTTCAACAAAGCCAAATCAGACAATGTTGAAATAGAGGTGAAGGTCACTAAGATATGATCGTCCATCTCTAGCGAAGGAGGATGATCCTTGCTAGTTTCAGCAATGGCTTTGGTTGATCCAGCGATTTTCAAATTCATCATAGCTTTAGGAGTTCAGTATCAGATTGTTTGAGAAGAGATCAATGCTTACGAGGGGAAGATCAGAGATCTGGATATGCGATGGAGAAACATTAGTTCTTTGTGGAACTCGTAGGAATCAGAAGTCAATTCTCACAGAAGGCGTCATTATTTGATTAAGAACTAGAAATGATCAGAGAAAATGATGAAATAGTGCCTTGTAGCTGATTTGTGTTTTCAGTGCAGCAGAGAAGAAACTGATCTATAAAATTAACACTCGAACGCACAAGTCGGTGAGATAATAAACAATAATGTGAGAGTGAGATTAAATTTAAATACATGAAATTTGATAAATTAAAGTAAATATGATAAATTAGAATGGAAATAATTGATTGACTAGAGCTATTTAATTTTTTTTTTATGGATAGAGAATTTAAAAAAAAAAAAATAGTTATAGATAAGTGAACTAGTGGCATATAGCTGTAAAGATTGTTTTATTCAACTAGTGCTGTAAAGATCGTACAAACAATAATTTGATAAAAGTACTATGCGTCACTAAAGAAAGTATCAAAAAGTAAACGTAGGGGTGTGTATGATTTTAAAATCAAACCGAACCAAATAGATAATTCAGTTTAATTTTTAAAATTATTTTAATTAAACCAGTTTTTTTTTTTAAATTGATTTTTATTTGGTTCAGTCCGGTTTAAAATCGGTTTATATTAATATCCAGTTTTTCATTTGAAACCGGTTTATATTAATATTCAGATTTTCACTTGAGGCAATTTAAAATCGGATTTTTCACACAACCAATTTATAATTGGAATTTTTTCAAAATTGATATATATAACGAAGATTATTATGTAATTAGAATAGTTTTGCCCCCAAATAAAAAACTGATATATAAATAACAAAGATTATTATGTCTTTAAAATAGTTTAAGCATATGTTTTAAATCAATTTGGTTCTATGAATTTTAAATCCTTAGAAGATTATTATGTCCTTAGAATAAACTATAAGCATATATTCTAATTTATAATCGGAATTGATTTAAGCATATAGAATTTAAGCATAATGGACAAAAATTATTATATCCTTAGAATAAACTTTAAATATTTAGACTTTAAGCATTATATAATTGGAATTTGGTTCTGTGAATTTTAAATCAATTTTAAAAAAGCTATTCTAATAACATAATTGATTTTATACACACATCAAAATGGGAGTTCTTTCCAATAAGATTGATCGGAAACAATTGAAACCCGGAGATCACATCTACTCTTGGAGGAAGGCTTACCTCTTTGCACACCATGGTCATCTCTATTTCTCTCATCTCTCAATCTTTTATTTTCTTTCATGTCACATTTTTATATGAACTTATTTACTCATTATATTCAACTATCTGTCATTTTTTCATGTCTCATACTCATATATGTATTCTTCTAAGGTAACAGGAATATATGTTGGCGAAGGAACGGTAATCCACTTCACAGCTGTAACAGGAACACAAACCGGAACACCAACTATTGTTGACAATCTCTTCGCAAGTTCAGCTCCTTCCTTGGACACCGACATTCCATGCCCAAGATGCCGTGACGGCAACCAAACAATGACTGATGATGTCATCTCATCTTGCTTAGATTGTTTTCTTTCTGGAGGGGAACTACATCTCTTTGAGTATGGTGTCTCCATAATACACTTCCTAGCCCAAGCTAGAGGAGGTACCTGCACTCTATCTCCTTCGGATCCAACTGAAGAAGTCCTTACCCGTACATTTTATCTTCTTGAAAATGGATTTGGTGGCTACCATTTCTTCAAGAATAACTGTGAGGATTTTGCGGTTTATTGCAAAACAGGCCTGCTTGTAACCACAAACAGCTTTGAAGGTGGTGGAGGAAGTGGGCAGGTTGCGTCTTACTTGGCTGCTGTCAACTGCGTAGCTTCTTTGTCGCGTCGATCTGTGAAGACGAGTTTTTGCCGTATGGTATTGGTTAACTGTGGAATGTACTGCGTTAGAAGATTGGTTTCTGATATTGGATTTCGCAGTGGGGTAGCTAAAGTTCCTGTTGAAAAAATACCTGAGATGGCTAGGTGGGAAAAGGAAAACTAGTGTGGTTTCATCAAAACTTCTCTTGTAGAACATCTTTGTTAAGTTTCATGTATGTTGTTCTTAACAAGCACGACATTGTTAGAATATTGTTTCTTTGTAGTTATATGCGTTTAATGTTGTCTCTGTTCAATATTAAATTTGAGCTTAGTTCCAGCTTGATTTGGGAAACGTAAAGATATGAACTTTTTTCTTATCGGTGATCCAACCCATTTTAACGATTTTTCAAGCTCATGGATTACATTTTTGATCTTCAATCGACTATGGTGGTCGAAATCGGATTTAGATACTTGAATACTCATAACCCGTGACAGATCGACACCTACAACAAATAGTACTAATTTTTTTTTTTGGAAGAATAAAATTTGCATTACTAAACCAGATGAATACAAAGAATCTAACTCAAGCAATGCCTTTTACGACAATATGCTTCTTTAGCTTACTATTATGCCATCCTCTATAATGACACACTCTATGATATTATTTACAGTCGTATACTTATCTAAGTTATGGTTCCTATCAAAACACACTTTGTTACGAAGCTTCCAACAATGGTAAATAGTCTCTGCTACCGCAGCCTTCATGATACTAACTTTGGGGCCTTTGCCTTTGCAATACTTTCTAAGCCATTGCAATTCCTCCTCCCAATTTCCAGGCCTATGATTAACATTCAACCAATTCAAGACCCCCTGCAAGATTTCATTCATCACCTTGTAGCTGAAAAAAATGTGGTTGATGCTCTCATCTGCATCACAAAAACAGCAAGTGGTATCAGTGATCATTCCCCATTTATTCAGCCTGTCCTTAGTGGGTAGTCTTTTATGACAAGTTTTCCAAAGCGACAGCACAACACGAGATCTGGCAGCATTGTGATTCACCAGCCTATACAATTCACATTCAAGTCATCTTTATACAATTCCTTATAAGCCATACCCATTCTGAACTTCTTAGTTTCCAAACTCTCAGTCCAGAAATTCTGCATTCTAGGAATAATTGATCTAGCTTTCATTATGCTCTTCAAAATCCACGAGCCTTTCTTGTCTTCTTCCATCAACATCACATCTCTCCCTTTTAAAAACATCATGTGAATCCATTTTACCCAAAGCCTATCACTTTTGTTACAAATATTCCAAAGCAGCTTGAGCATGGTAATCTTATTCCATCTCTCCAAGTCAAATATGCTGAGCCCTCCCTTGCTGCTAGGTTTACAGACTTTATCCCAGACCATTGGGCTTTTGCGACTAGGAGTGGTTCCACCCGACCATATGAAAGTTCTACACATAATCTGTATTTTTTTTATTACAGTTTTAGGCTGAGGAAAAACTTGGAGCCAGTAGTTAGCTACTGCAAAAGAGACTGCCTTAACCAGTTGAATTCGACCTGCTTGGCTAAACAACTTAGAACTCCAGTGGTTTATTCCGTGCATAATCTTCTCAATGAGGGGCAAGTATTGATCCAAATTAAGTCTTTTGCTAGTAAGGGGCACTCCCAGATACTTAAAAGGTAGAGCTCCTTCTTTGTACCCTGTCACATTGATAATGTTCTCCTTATCTTCCTCTCTAACAGCACCAAAATAGATCTGGCATTTAGTAGGATTAACCACTAATCCTGTAGCTTTAGAAAACTCCTGCATAGTGTTGTTCAATATCTCAACTGAACCAATATCCCCTCTACAAAATAATAAGATGTCATCAGCAAATGCTAGGTGAATGAGTTTCATTCTTTCACACTTAGAATGATGGTTGAAATTGTTGTTTTCTTGCATCTTATTCAGCAGCCTATTCAAGTACTCCATTACTATAACAAACAGATATGGTGATATGGGATCACCTTGTCTGATTCCTCTTCTGGCCTGCATCTGCTTAGAATTTTCCCCATTGATATTGTACATATATGAGACAGTGGTGACTTCATTCATAATCCACCCCACAAATTGCTCAGGCATTCCAATTTCCATCAATATCTTCTCAAGAGCCTTCCAATTCAACATATCATAGGCTTTTTGCAAGTCAAGCTGCATACAACACCTGGGTGTACCATTCTTCCTCGAATACCCTTTTAGCAGCTCAAAGGCTAATAATATATGGCTGTGAATTTGTAGACCTGGGATGAAGGCTGCCTGGTTAGGGCTGACAACACTCCCAATGACTTTAGCCAATCTAGCAGATAGGACTTTAGAATAGATTTTGTAAACCACAGTACAACAAGCTATTGGTCTATAATCCTTCAATGAGTTAGCTTCATCCTTTTTTGGTAAGTGAGATACAACAGTGTTATTGAAAGCTTTGAACATGGTATTATGATGCATCCAGTAGCAGATAGTAGCTATCAAATCCTGTATAATAATATTCCAATAGCTTTTAAAAAATTTGCACTATAGCCATCCAGTCCAGGAGCTATTAGGCACCGCTGCACTAGCACAGACTGCTTTGTCTTGTTACAGGATATGACCTATCCATCAACCGTGATGACTCATATTCTCGTACTATCTCTTTTTTACATGGAATACGTGAAATAGGTGAGAGAAGTTGGGTGGACAAATTTGAACCTCCAATTCAAACGGACAAATCTATTAATTTTGTGTGTGTAAAAGAGTTCGGATTGGATCATGTGTTATATTAATCTTGTTGTTGGTGTACTTTGGTGGTAACTTTTTATCTTTGTACGTGAAAAAATATTTTATGAACAATCTAAAATGACCTTCAGATTTCTGAGATGCAATTTTTGGATGCACATTTGCACCACTTTATGATGTATTAAATGAGTGTCATCTCAGAATAAAATAGAATTTTATTACGGAAATGCATCTCCGGATATATATTTTTCAGTTTTAATAAAATAAAAATTTTGATTCGAAACAGAATGTGCCACCAAATGAAATATATTTTTCCGTTTTGAAATAAAAGTTTCAATCGAGGTGGAAGCGACGATTTCAAGATCGGTCGAATATATTGTGAAGATGTTAAAGCTTCCACGTGAATATTGAGATGTACTTCCTCTGTTTTAAAATGACTGTCGTTTTAGGAGAAAATTTTGTTTCAAAATGAATATCATTCTCACTTTTCAATGTAATAATAATTGCTATTTTTCCAATTGTGTCATATAATTATTACTATGTACACTATTTCCAGCACATTAATAAGACTAATTTAATAAAAGTGCAATATCTTATGACAATATCATTACATTTCTTAATCTGTGTACAAAAATCTTAAACGACTCTCATTTTGAAACAGGGAGAGTATTGTTTGATTTTATATTAACATCATTTATGTAATGTTGATTTTCTATTATGAATGATAATTTTATTTTATCAAAATACAACTTTCTGATTTTCTGTTTCTGTTTATGTTTCAGTATGTTATAGAGATGTATTTACGGACAAGTTACGGAGATACATCTCAGGATCTAAAAAAGGCACACTACTAAGACGTCACTTAGAATTGGCCTAGTGTGTGTGTTTGGGGTGTATCCGTAGATGTATCTCCGGAATCTAGGGGCATTTTTGTATTTTCACGTAGTGTCCTAATAATATATATGGTGCATTAAAAATGACCTAATTTTGATAATTTAAGGTTGCTTTGATCGAATTTAAATGATTATTTTTGATCCAATGAAAACCGAACCTGATCGAATTCAACTAATAATTATTTTATTTATTTTTAGTATTATAGGATTGATCCATTATAAAAATAGAGTTCATGTTGTTATTAGGTTATTATATTTTTTTAATCTAAGAGTGACATTGGATACCCACAAAAATAAAACGACATATATCAAATTTTGAGTGCTATTTAATTTGTGTATAAAGTATAATAATGATTAATCAAGTATTTGAGCTCGAGTGGTAAACGAGCTCCTGCTAGGATGTCACAAATCAACAAACAACTGCTCAAATAACATGATATGTAACACGTAAATTTTTAAAATTATTATTAATAATAATAACAACCAAACATGTCTAAAACATCAACTTTTATTGAAATAATGGAAATATCGTTATCAAATAATTATTCAGGACATAACCCTATTTTCAAATTAAACATAACTAACAACAACTTTAGGAGATATCCAAAAATCTCAAACAAAACATAACATGCATAAATGTTCCATAACTCTGATGTTACACATCAGAGCAGACACCGACACCAAAAATAAAACGGAAGACTTCATCTTCCACTCACATCAACTCCTTTATTGCGAGTTATCTGCATGATGTCCATGTCAAGGCAACATTCAAATAAAAGGGGTGAGATATCATAATTATATAAAGGAAAGCATGATAATGAGTAAGCAACAGATTATTACATGCACATCACTTATTCCAAAACACACTACAACACAATCAACACAACAATCATCCAAATACACCAACAATGCAATCAATGTGCAATGCAATGAGACTCAAAACTCGACTCAATGCATGTGGTACCAAATACGTGAAGACTCAGGTTCACCGCTCTGTGTCATACCCCAAAATTTTCCTACCTTTCTCAGTTTTCTCTCTGTAAGATCATTTGGCCTTTGGCCATGATCCTCTGAGAATTAGGTCATATGATCATGCGTGCATACTCATTACGACTAACAAGCTTGTGTAGGTACATTAAATTCAAGTGGAGATGGTACTCATTCTCACGGTCAAGACATGACCAATTAATTTTGATTCAAAGGGGTCCTAGGGCTTCTCTTCCTCAGTTTTGGGCCATTCTTGGATCAATCATTTAAAGATGTCTTGGATGGATTTTGTGGCCATATCTCAGTAAAATTAAGATTGGGCTTTGGTTTCTTATTACTCAAGATTTAAAGTTCAAAATCTTTATTTAAAGTCCCAAGCTTCAAGTGCACCATTCACCAATTCAATTTCACTTCAAGTAACTAAGGCAAAGTAAATCTAAATGGTCGAGGTTATGCAAGTTACAAGTGACGAGTTCACCATTCATATATTCAAGTTACAAGTGCAAGGAGATTCTCATGTGATTAAGATCCAATAAGATTAAGTTTCATAAAAAATTCAAGGTTTTTTAAGATTTGATTCATAAGGATTTCACGTGCTAAGCTAAAATCATTCTTACTACAAAATTTCATTTCAACTTATAAGGTGTGGATTGAAAGAGTATAGTGTTAAATTCAAGCCAAGAATTCAAAATATACAAGGTTTAATGCAAGACTCAAGGGTCTCCTTACAAGTGCAAATGTGACAAAATCAAATTCAAATTCTCTCAAGAATCACAAGTTGGATTCATCATTTCATTATGTTACAAAGAAGTTCAAATAAGAGACTCACTTTTTAAGGCCGAGCTCAAATTAATTACGAGTTCAAGTTCACTTTCTAACGTTTCGAACGACATGTTCAACGTTGGTTCCTACTTAGGAACCCTGTGGGAAATATACAACTCAACACTCATGCTCCATGTATACAAGTTTAGCAAGGTCACCTTCAATACTTGATGAGCAACTTGTTTTTATGGGATATACCAGAGGTTGTGATTTCTTTATAGTTCATATTAGTCGAATTGAAGAAGATAACTTAGAATGTCATCACTTATGCATTATTCCCTTCACTATATATTTGCAATTCCTTTGAAATCTACTTCTAGTAAAACAATTTTTTTTTGCTACTAGCAACTTGGACGAGAAAAATTTCAATCCTTATTATAAG